>CM077511.1:9929368-11227453 GCA_039654745.1 Houttuynia cordata
TTTATAAAACCGAAGCGGCTGGTCCGACCGCAGTTAACCGGAACTGGCCTGCGGTTCGGTACATTTGTTTCATTGAACTGGGTAGTTTTTTTCGAACTGGTGAACCAGACCCGACCGGTCTGGATTATTATATTATTATTCTAAAAAAATATTTTCACACGAGGGGGGATTTGAAGTACACTTATTTTGATGATAATATCATACAGAAATATATTTATCACTCCTCTCATCTAAATCGGGTCAAACCGCGGTCCAACCGGACCGGCCATCAATCCGGTTCGATGGCCGGTTCAATTTTGAAAACCTTGCACCCAACTGGCCTGCGCGGTGCATATCTCCAAATTCATGCTCTCCAAGTCGAACCTTTCTCCGGCGCCGGCGAACACCTTGCTGTCCAACGAAGACCATGATGACATGTCTGGTGACAACATGGTGACATATTCGTCTTTACTATTGATCATTGGAATATGACATAACCAATCACGCAATCATGGGCTCGGGTTATTGTTGTTGCAATTTTATGGGAAACTAAAGTTTGATTGCTTGGAATGAAACACATATATCTATGTTGGAAGGAATTCCATGCATTGGCCAAATTAATATTTTGACAGCAATGGAGCAGATATGCATGCATGCTTTAGAATGGCAAAAAGGCTAGAGAGTAGGGAGGGTGGAGGTAGAGGTAGAGGCTAGGAGGGGACTAAAGGTTATGAGGGGGAAGAAGAAAGTTTACACGGAGTTTGAAATGGCATGGGTATAATATATTTTAATATCCCACGTACCCGTGGTCCCATGTGTCATGTACACAGGTCAATATTAAAAAATAAATTTTTTTATTTAAAATATACATATTGATGGAATATTAATAATGAAAAAATTATAGTCCTACCAAGAACTGATCCTCTCTCTCTGCCTGTAAAAGAACAAGAGATGTTTGATTCTCATCATCCTAAGTATTGACTGCTCTTTGAGTGGAACAAAAAGACTATTAGAGAGAAACTAATTTCTTCATTGAAATTTGAATTTATTCTAATATGACTCAACGTGTATTTTCTATATGAAATGTTTATAATATCTTATCATAGATTGAAATTTTGTAATTATAATAATTTATTATGATGTACAAATAAATTCTACCAAACGGTTGACACTTGAGTTCAGATTTGTAAATGACTGTTCGATCACGATCCAACAGTTGTCACCCAATCAGTTGAAGAGTACCTTTGGCCCTTTCAGAATAACTGGTGGTCATTACCAAACACTGAACTGCTGGTGGATATGCCTGGCCTACCATGCTCATCCCACACAGATCAATGAATAAATGCAGTGCTGGTGCAGCAAGCAATATAATAAGGTCCGCACGTTAAGACAATGGCCTGGACATGGCCAGCCAGCCAGCAGCAGAAACACCTTTTTACGTGCAGTAAATTTGGCCGACTTGGAGCGTCGTCTCCCAAGCAGCTCCTTGTCCTTTGCCTTACCTTCGTGGCGCTGCCCAAACTGGGACTAGAGAAAAGAAGAGATCGAAGAGAGTCGGCCGTTTGACCGGTCTTCTCCACCATTTCCCAGGATGGAATCCTTGCCCCGCCATTAAAGCTCTGGCCCAAGCACTCTTGTTGCCCAAGAACAGAAAACACCCAACTGGCCATGATCCGCTCTAAGAGAGAGAGAGAGAGAGCCCGAGGCCCAAATCCACATGACTCATCTCTCTAACGGTTGTCTTTAGGAGATAAAGGCGTAAAGCCTGCCTGTCTCAAATAATATAAAAGATTAGGAGATGGAGAGTGAGAGAGAGGAGTTGGGGTGTTTATGCAGAAGCAACGTGAGGGCAACTCGATGAGCTCTGCTTTCGACGTTCTCGAGATGCTCTTCTTTTCACTCTCTGGCTGGCCATTTTAATCCCACAAAGGCACAATCGTTTGTGGCAGGACTTTGCCAGAGAGGGAAAGGACTTGAGCTCTTAGATTCTGAATTCCGTGCCGAGTTTGGCTTTACCTTCTTCTCTGTTTCTCGCTTTGCTTTGGTGGTGTTGAGCTTTTGCTTCATTCTCTGTGGTCTCGCTTGGTGTAAATGCGGCTCGCTTGCCATGGGGAAGAAAGGAGGAAGCTCATGGCTCACCGCCGTTAAAAGGGCTTTCAGGTCTCCTTCCAAGGAAGCTGATAGTAAAGGCAAGAAGAGGCGAGAAGATCACGAAACAGAGGATGACGAGAAGGTCAGTTCATATCTTTCTTTTACACCATTTTCTTCTTCTGATCTTCTTGGCTTGTGCAGAAGAAAGAGAGGAGGAGATGGCTCTTCCGGAAGCCTTCGCACCAGGAGCCCACCCAGCAGAGCGACCAGAAGCCAATGCGAGCTCCTTCACCCGGTGTCACCCCCGACCAACGCCACGCAATAGCAGTGGCGGTGGCAACTGCGGCAGCGGCAGATGCAGAAGTGGCGACCGCACAGGCAGCCGTCGAGGTCGTCCAGCTCACCCACCCGTCGAATTTCGTCCGGGACCATTGCGCCGCCATTGTCATCCAGACTGCTTTTAGAGGATATCTGGTATCCCCTCAACTCTCTCTCTCTCTCTCTCTCGGCTTCTAACATGCAGGATAAGCAGCTGATCGTGTTCTCTGTTTGGGATTTGGTGGTTGTTACAAGGCGAGGAGAGCTCTGAGGGCGCTCAAGGGACTGGTGAAGCTGCAGGCTCTGGTGCGGGGGCACAACGTGAGGAAGCAGGCGAAGATGACGCTACGGTGCATGCAGGCCCTCGTGCGGGTGCAGGCGCGGGTGAGGGACCACCGCCTGAGGCTCTCCCATGAGGGCAGCACCATGTCCTCCCTCAGCGACACCAACAGCTTGTGGCACTCCTCCAAGCATCTCCAAGAACTAGCCGAACGGAAATCCATCGTAAGTGAAAAATGTCCAACTTCTCACACTGCCATTAGATTTCTAGCTTAATTTTAAGTTGTTTTTGGCAATGTAGTCGCATTCGAGGGAGGGGAGCAGCATCGGCGGCGACTGGGAGGAGCGCCACCGCACGCTGGACGAAATCCAGGCCATGCTGCAGAGCCGCAAGGAGGCTGCCATGAAGCGGGAGAAGGCTCTCGCTTACGCATTTTCACAGCAGGTTTGTGCAGTTTTGGGACTAATCTCTTTTGCCGCCATTGATTCTGTTCAAACTTTTGTTGCTTAATTGCTTGTGTTGCTACGACATTGTTGTTTAGCTGTGGAGATCAGAGAAGAAGTCATCGGGAATGGAAGAAGAGGAGATGGACGATCATTGTAAGTGGCTGGAGAGGTGGATGGCGACGAGGAACTACGAGATGCGGAGGCGGGCGTCGACGGACGGACACCGGGAGGCTATCAAGACAGTGGAGGTCGACACGGCGAGGCCCTTCTCCTACTCCAGGAGGAGCCACCACTTCTCCAACCCATATGGTTCCTCCTCCCCACTGCACCGGACCCAAGTCCAGCCGCCAGCCACCCCCTCCCCGGCGAAGACCCGCCCAATTCAGGTCCGCTCCGCCAGCCCCCGATGGGTCAGGGAGGACAAACCCGCCACACCGGCAGCTCACACTCCTAGCAATGCTGCCGCCGCCGCCGCAGCCGGGTGGTACTTTGGTTCAGGAAATCACGGTTCGGGAGGGCCGGCGGCAGCCGGGGTGCTGCCGAACTACATGGCAGCAACTGAGTCCGCCAAGGCGAGACTCCGGTCGCAGAGTGCGCCGAGGCAGCGGCCATCGACACCGGAGAGGGAGCGGGGCGGGAGCTCCGCGCGGAAGCGTCTGTCATTCCCCGCGCCGGAGGCCTACTCGCAGAACCCTGAGGAGCCCGAGCTTCAAGAGCGCGTACGCAGGGCTCTACGGGGGCGAGCAACAATCATCGTGCTATACGGAGAGCATCGGCGGGGAGGTGTCGCCGTCTTCCACCGGCGACCTGAGGCGCTGGCTCAGGTAACTGATGAAATGCCCTAGCTGAGCTAACACTAGTTGCAAAAGTGGTGGTTGCCTGGTGTTTGAGCTCATGTGCCTACACTGGGACCAAGGACAGGGACTGTCTAGCAGTGGTAGTGTAGCGAGGTGAAGGTAGGTGTTGGTCATAAATTTGCAAAGCTCTTATTACTGGAGGAGAAGTTATAGTAATCTGAGTAGAAGATGGCACATATGACATGTAATTCTTGCAGTTGAGGCGTTTGATGCATTGTTTGTTGTAGAATTTATGAGGTGTTTTTACTTTGTTTGGGCACATGTGCAATGTTAGGTTGGAAAGCTGTAAGACTCTTTTCATTGGTGAAATGACGTAGAGTTTTGATTGTGGTGGAGTCTGCTACTGGGCACTGGGAAGTGGCACATTCAGGTGTCGGAGATCTTAGGCTTGAGTTGCCGTGTGGGGTAAATGCAACTTTTTTTTGTGATGGGATAGCCCGAAGGAATTGCCCCCCCCCCCTGCCTTCAAGAAAATGGATAGATCTAGATGACCTCATCCAAGGTGGCGTTTGGATGGAAGCATTTTCTGTGTGTTTTCCGCCAGGATATCCGCCATGAACAGAAGCTGTCGATCTTATGATCGGTGGCGCACAGGCATGTTCTGTGCTCTCCTATAAAACCTAGGACATGCATGTGCGCCATTGATCTTGTGATCAACGACTCTCATCCACTGTAGAAAACATCCAGGCGAGCAGATCCCGAATTATGGGTTGGATTGTTGACAATTCTGGTAATTATTCTCAGTGTCTACACAATCTGATATGATTGTTTTCATATAGCCAAATGGGACACTAACAGATTGTGGATAATCCAGAGTGTCCAACAACAATCTATAGGATTGTCTATCTAAATGCACCCCAATTAGTGTCATTTTTTAAAGTAAATTCATGTCATGTGCAAACATAGATATTCTTATATCATCTATGTAGCTGGAGGTGACCAAAGCCAAGATAACGTGATGAGGATTTATACACGAATTTCCACTTTCAAGAGTTAGAGGACATCGAAACGAAGCCCATAAAGAAAGAGCCGACAGAACAAAGCCCATGGAACAAAGACAAGTAGGAGGTTTAGATTTCTAAAGTTGTGGCACAAAATAGAAGGATAAGTAGTTTACCACCATGGAATTCCATATTGGCGATTATATCGATATCGAGCCCCACCCGATAAAACGAGATGGATAAATATCGATTTTTATTTTTTTTCAAATATCGCCGATATATCGGTCTCGCTATTTTATAATAAAATAATATTTTTGGAAAAAAAATTTCGAAAAAAAAAAATTTTTTTTTAAAAAGGGGAAAAAAAAAGTAACTTTCCCACTTGTTTCCCATTCTAATATGCATATTTTAAAATCTATGCTTTGTCTAAATTAGTATAACTCATTTTAGAAGCTAGATTATGAAATTATATGGTAAAAACTAGTTTTTAACTACCGATATTTTTTTACAAATATCTCCGATATATCTCCGATATTTTGTCTCTTAAGCCGACCGATACGATACCGATATCCGATACGGAATTCCATGTTTACCACCTCACGGTTAAGCCAACCCACCCTACCTATACACAGACGGTGACTATGTGAAGGGGTGGGCTGGCTAAAAGGTGGGGTGGTGAACTAATTATCCAAAACAAAAGCATTTGAACCTTTCAAGCTTAAAGTTTACTGAAGTGTAGCAAAAAAAAAAAGGCTTGGTGAACAAATACTTGAATTAGTTCATTATTGTATGTAAAACGGGCACTCACAGCTCCAAAAGATCTCAAAGCAGACATGAGCATGGCTCATGCGCACAACGTACCCAGACTCAATTGGTAGTCAGAATGAAATGTGTCCTTGTGTGCGCCGAAAAGGGCATGAATGTAATGGGATTTAGGTATATTTCGTGTTTAGCTATGTTGATGGTAAGAACTCTAGGAATATACATAATACGGAGTATAAATCATTTTGAATATTAATAGTATGATGTAGAAAATGATTGAGGAGGAGGGGAGGCAGACTGAAGTGAAAATCCTATTTGCCTTTTTTTAGTACTCCAACACCCTCCTTCACGTGCATTTTTGCCCGAGTTGTGTTCTATGTGCCGTGCTTGATTTCATAGTAGGAAGTTAGGTACATAAATTGCTAGCTAAATGCTCAAGGAAACAATATTTACTACTAACTCGATACATAATCATGTACGCTGAGATATACCATCACACGAACAAGTTGATTTGAGACATCATATTACTATCTCAATACATAATCGCATGTTGTAAAAGCAGTACTAATTGTTTGCTCATACCAAACTCCAAATGTCATGTTGTTGATACATATTATTCGCATTCTAGACTGTGAAAGCATAGTCTTCTTGTTTCTATCAAATAAAAAGACTCAATTTTCCGAATGTGAGGGAATGTTGTTATTACTTATTACATTTGGTAATTTATCGTCCGATAAGGATGAAAGATCATTGAAGCTATTAACTCCATAAATAGTTAATGCACACCTGGTGACACAAATTGCATCATCATAATAGCTATTCCGGGTATTACCCACCATCGGGAGAGTTTGACCTCAGTCAAAACCCATAATATCTTTGTTTCATATGATAAGAGACTCATGTACACAATGAGACCAACAAGTTGATTCGAGATCTAGATATTAATGTTATGATTCTATTAGGATTAGGATTAGATTAGATTAAGATCTTATGTCAATTAGTATTATGGCTTAAGAGCCTATAAATATGTAAGGGGCCTTCCCTAATTGATTACCCAAGAATCAATGAAGAATTAATTTATTTTATGTGTTTTACTTTCTTAGTTATAGATGTCTTTCTCTATGGATTTTCATGTAGACTACGGTGGGGGAGTCTTCAATAGCATCCGCGACAGCGGTGCTCGAGTCCGAGACATTGTACGGCTAGGCTGGAGGTGGTGGCGACAAATGCTCCAGGTAGGCCTTCCAACTCCGTTCATGTTCTTCTTTTTTAAGTTGTATCTCTTCTTCATCTTCTCGCTTCCACTTGGCTTTAAGTGCGACAAGTGTTTGCAAGAAATATTGCCTATGCAATGGTCTGAAGGAACCAACGCTCCGATACCAATATTGTAGACCGTAGCCTACATGAAAGACATCTATAACTAAGAAAGTAAAACACATAAAATAAATTGATTCTTCATTAATTCTTGGGTAATAGATTAGAGAAGGCCCCTTACATATTTATAGGCTCTTAAGTCATAATATTAATTGACATAGGATCCTAATATAATCTAATCCTAATCCTAATAGAATCATAACAATTAACCTCTTGCCTAAGGAGAGTAGTATTATCAACCAAGTCGTCTCAAAATACTCCCTCTATTCCACTTTAATAGTCTGTTTGGCTTTTTAAATTGAACTAAAATGGACTACTGACGTGGAAAATATGGAGTATTTAGCATGTCAAAACACTTAATAAACTCATGGGCGGCTTATCTCGCAGAACAGCTTACAAGAGCTATTTCAATGGGAGCTGTTCTGTGTGACGATTACCAAATCCTGAAAGGGTGGTTGAGTCCCAATCCTACTAGCATTTGGATAACAAGTATTAGTTGTCAGCCTACCTAATCATCTTGAAGGAAGAATTGGAACTGTCGGGTAACAGTTGCATGGTGGTGGTTGGAATGAAATGATTGAGTTCTTCCGCCCTTGTAGGCCTATCAAGGCACTACATGTGTAAAAGATCGAGTTACATTTCACAGGTACCTTCTCTAGCCCACCTACTCTTTATAAGATGCCTTCCACTGTACCTTGCAATTGCCGGAGCGTCCCTTTGGGCCCAGTGACAGCATATACATCTGAAGCACAAGATAAAGATCTGCTTGCCTGACGTAAAACATACAAATAAGCCCACGGGGGGGGCAGACTTGACCGGTTGACCCCAACATCCATCACACCAAATTAAAAGATGCAAAAAGTTAACATGCGATCTTGCTCACGTGTGTTGGCATGCGTCAGTACACCTCAAACTGTCGGATCGAGATCCGATGATGCACATTAGACTTGTTCATACATGCGTTTCTCTGGTACGAAATGAGCCAATTTTTAGTGTTGCTCTTTCTAATAAACGTTGGTGAGTGCTCTTGAACCAGTCGGACTTGGCTCTAAACTTACGTGCCTATGACTTCGTTTCCCAGGAAATTCGTACAACGGAAGACCCTGAATTTGAGACTTCTTACACCAAAAATATTCTCTTAAACGAAGGTATCAGGCGATGACAGTGATCCAAATCCGCCTGCTCATATATTGATGTGTGTCCTCAGATCAAGATCCTACAGCTCGTGGCATCCATGCGCACATATGTTATACTAACGGAACTCTTACAAGAATTGTTCTACCGTCTGCAGCAAGAGTTTGTTGCATCAGCAATTAGCCTCCAACCCAAATGTTGTTGCACTTTATCAAGAAAGGTCACAGGTTGGAGATGAGGGCCACAAGGCCCTACCGACTGAGCATGCCGGCCAGCCGGAGGACATGTCCCATCTGCAGCAAATGCTTAGAGAGCAGGGCGAGCTTTGGCAGTAGTTGGCAAGCTGGATGGAGTTGGCAATTGGCATTGATGTGTTAACTCAATCAACGTGAAGAGCGACAAAATGGCAGGCAAACAGATTAATAAGCCCCCCTTGATGATCTAAGCGTGAAGATGCTCGTGAGATGGGCGACAGGAATTCAATCGCATTTACAGCAATATTTTGGTACTCTGGGAGAATCTCAACTATGAATCTCCAATTCAAATGGCCTTTTATTATGCTAGGGAGCTGGTCGGTTTTTATCTACCTTGGAGGCACCTTTATTCTTGTTTAAATGCTTCACATCCTCTTGAGTTTATGTGGGGAGGACTTGTGCTAGCTATTTCAATTGTACCCAAGGAATTCCGATATATCAATATCGGGTCCTACCTGATAAATCGAGATAAATCGATACGCTTAAATATCGATTTTCACGTTTTTTAGAATATCAGTGATATATCGGTTTCGGTCGAAACTGATATATCGCTATTTTTTTTAAAAAAAAGTATATTATAAAAGAAATCAGAATTTTTTTTTAAAAAAAGGAAAAAAGTAATTTTCTATTTGTTTCCCATCGTATAAAATCTATTCTTTGTCTAAATTAATAGAACTCATTTTAAAAATTAGATTGTGAAAATATATGACAAAATTTAGTTTTTGACCACCGATATTTTTTTATAAATATCTTCGATATAGCTCTGATATTTTACCTCTTAGGCCGACCGATACGATACTGATATCCGATACAAAATTCCTTGATTGTACCTCACTGCCACAGTTCCATACTATACTGAAATTCGAATCCTAGTAGCCAAAACTAAAAGCAGCAGCATTCAACAGCCAGATCATGCATGCCGGCAAGAATCAAAACTTTTTGCGATTCAAATCCTGTCTATATGATTATTCGGATTATATAATCAAAATGGTCCTAACGTGACGAATACAATGAAAGTCTCTTTGTTGTGATGATTGGAAAGAAGCATTGCTGGGACTGTTTGGCACTACTGTTCATACAATCACTGGCATAGAAAACAGAAGAAGGAAAACAGAAGAAGGAATAAAGCATCCTTTCCTTCCCACGTCAGAAGATTAAACTATTAACAGAAGCATGCTTCTAATCTGCACTAATCACGTCACTTTGTCTGACGCTTGGCCTTTTTATCAACTGACTTTGTCGCACATTTGCGAGTTAAGACAGAAAATATGATTAGTTTCGTCATCCTGCAACATATTCAGCAAACAAAAAAGAAACAAAACATCTGTGTAGAAGTTAAGGCAATGGCGAAGTCACATTCATTAACTGATCAAAGAACATAAGGAAAAAAAGGTTCTGGTTCAGTTTCACAAACAACTAAAAGACTACTATTACAAACATCACATTCACTTTGATTCCTCCAGCACCAGACCTACACTACTTCTCTGTGGCACACAGAAAAAACGGGGTTCATTTCCCTCAAAAATGGAACAACCCATAAAACCTCTAAATCTTAAAATTCACACTGCAGTCCTCAGACACGACTTCTTCCGTGACAGCATTTCAAGAAGACACGAAAAACTGCAACATCTAAACAAACATTCAAAAGAAATGAGAGAACAAGAAACTTGGGCTGATTCAAGGTGGTGCAATCAGTGTTAGTTTAGGAAGGCAATTTGGCCAGGCAGCTTAGCGGGAACGAATGTTGGGGTGCTACAGCCACTGCTATCAGAGAGTGAGGCCAAGGTCCTCCGCAAGACGCCGGTGGGGGACGAAGTTTGCCTCGAGGGGCTGTCGTGCGGGCTACAGCCGTCGATGCAGGGCTCGGCCATCAGATTTAGACAGCCACAGGAATGCGGGGAGAGCGAGATCGACCCTGCGGAGGCGGTCGACTGCAGGACCTCCCCCAGGGGCCCTCCCAGCAAGGGGATGGGGCTAGTCCAGCTTAAAGTTGTATGCTTTCCGCCATTGCTCTCTCCGTCGGAATCTGCGACTCTGAGGCCCATATGGACATGTTCGTCTTCCTCGCAGCTGGGCATGGACAGAGTGAGAGAAGACATGGGAAACTTCCCGCCGGAGGAAATTTCTGCTTTGCAGCCCACGGTGGAGGTTGTGGTGGGCTCTTCGATCGACCAAGCATCGATGAAGCGCAAGGGGGGCTCATTTTGGATTGTGTCTTCAATGGAGGAAAAGTTAGAATTGAGGAAGAGGCAACACTGGTCGTTTTGCTCCGGCCCAGAGCTGCCGAAGCCGGAGAAGTTCAGACTCAAGTTGTCGTCGTAAGGCTGTCGAACAAGCATTGAGTCGATGCCACTTCCAGTCTTCAGAGCCATTTCCGGCTCCATCAGCTGCCATGCCTGGCTACTAGCCACAGTTTCAGACTCTCCGTTCATCCAATCTACATATCTGAAAATCATCATCCAAAACGATTAAACAAGTCCTTAATCAATATAAAACCATTTTTTTAATAAAAGAAGTGATCTTTGCGGACCTTGGTTGTTCCTTCTCAGGAAAGAAAGGATTTTTGTTGGGGAGGAAGCCAGATGGGTGATGAGAAGGGAAGCTGGAGGCGCCATTAATGAGATTGGGATGAGTTGGGTTGGCCGGAGTGAGTGAGGAAGCAGTCGTGGTGGAAGAAGGTCGTGTGTGGTTGATATGGGACTGTACTTCCACAGGCTTTCTTGAACGAGGGCGGCCCCTGTGCATGTGGCGCTCGCAGTACTTTTGTTCCGGCGCCACATCCCTGGAGCACCGCCACTTCTTCCCGTCCGTTCGCCGACACCGGCCGGGCTCTGGATCCACACTGTTCGAGAACCTTAGATTGAAGCAGGACCCTCTCCCCACTGCACAAGAACACCACCATTAGCTGACAAACAGGAGAAAAAAAAGATTGTCTTTGAAAGGGCCATGAGAAGTACGAGCTGGGTGGTTGGAAGCCGGCGCGTCAGGGAAGCCCTTGGCGAAGAGAAGGTCCGGCGGGATGGGAACGGAAGCCATCATGTACTTGTAAATCATGGCCTGCCGCTCCAGCTCCTGCCACTGCGCCAACGTGAAGGGGAACCGGAAACACGCCGTCGCCATCCCTGCAACACACAACCCATGTTATTCGAAGAAGACGAAGAAGGAGAAGGAGAGGCGAGAAAGAGAAAAGAAAGGGAAAGGGCAAAGAAAGGAGAATTATAGAGAGGGATTGACTTGGGGGACCTGGGGATCCGAAGGCAGAAGCAGCAGAAGCAGGAGACGGAAAAGGCTGCAGGGGACTTGTGGTTGTTGCAGCAGCGGCAGCAGTGGTAGCAGCAGCAGCGCCACCGTATAAGTATAAATTGCTGCTGCTGCTGCTGCCCGAGATTCCTATACCGCTACAGTCGTCCTCAATGGTGGTGGGTCCCGCTGGTACCCGAAACGGGAACGTGTCGGTGCGTATCATCTTCTTCTTCCCCACCTCCCCACCCCCACCCCTCCCCTTCTCCATTGCAGCTAGACTGCTAGTGCTGCTATCTAACTCCAAAAGCTTTCAACTTTCCTCCCCATTTGAAGGCGGATAATAAATACTTCCCTTCTCACTGTTCCAAAACTAGGAAAGAGTCCAAGACTCCAAGAACTAGCTAGCTAATAAGCTTTGAGGCTTAGATATGGTGGGTTGGTTTGAAGGGGGCTAGAGGGAATGTGCCACCCGTGCTTCCAACATTCGCCGCACAGCCGGACAAATTAGGAAAAGCAAACAAGGCAGCCCCCGCCCATTATTGCGCCATCTATCCTTTTTCTGCATGCACCACCCCAAGCACACGGCTAGTCTGCAACCCAAAGCACTGGCTCAACTCCTCCGTTGCACTTCCCCGTCAAATCGCCTTCGCCATTTGTATTTGACTCTCCTTTGGTCAGGGGCTAGATGCCACTACTAAGGTCGTAGTCTATGGCAACGCCGTTATGATATCTCACTCCGGCCTCGGGACTCGGCCAGAGAGTATGGATATATGGGCCTTTTCTTTCTTTGTTGGCTTTGAACATGACGTGATGCCTTAACTAATCCAGGATTGCTTTTTATCCTATGTCTGGGTCTCTTACATCTTACAGTAGGGACAAGACCCAGGTCAGCACTAATCAAACATTAATCAAATATTAAACAAACTTCCCTGCCTCCCCAAAGCCTACCCAATGCGCAACTACATCTTCCGTATCACATCATTTCTCTTAGTTCGATGCTTTAAAAAATGTTTTTCCAGGTCGGCTGTGCTGGGCCGAATGGCGGCGATTCTGTCATTTCTCAAGGTTCCCGTCTATCTCTTCAACCATTCCTATAGTTTTTTTTCAATCTAAACACATCCCTTGACTCATTTGCTCGAGGTAAAAGGTGGTAAATTAGACTAATGACGAGATAGAGTAGCGACGGCAAGGATGTAATTCCCGAGGGGAGAAATGACGAGGGGAGACGAGTTGGTGACGCATTTATGAACGCCTGCTCCAAGCCAGCTGTCTCCCCAGCCCCAGTTGCCATCACCTCCGTCTCCTTCTCGTCCCCTTTTCCCCAAGTCTACCACAACCCCCCCCCCCCTTCATGGAACCGTGACTTGTACTCCACTTCTACCCACCCATCCCTCATCTAGCACTGCTCCCAAATCCCAATTGCTGCTGCCCATATCTTTGGGTCCCAGCCCCACCTCGAGTTGCTAAAAACCTTACCTCCCCCATTGATGCTAGTGTGGTGGGTATGCTATAGTACTACTATTTTACTAGGGAGTGGAGGTGAATGTATGAACATTAGAGTATGGAGTATATGATGGACTATTATTGTATTTCCCAAAATGTGGACGGCCGGGGGTGTCTCCGGGTCAGGCAGCAGTGGCATAACGGGTGGCTACCACCGCCAAGGAAGCAGCTCCCCGCCCATCAGCATCCATTAAATTATTCTCAGTCCCTTTCCATGCTGCCTTCCGCTCCTACCCTCTCTTCCCCTCTTCAGGACCCATCCCACCCCCCTGACATCAGTCTCTATCACTCAGTGTCAACCTTCTTCTACTACATCTTCACCCCCTTCTCCCTCTTCTAACTCCATTTCCCCTCTCTTGTCGTCTACTCGTAGGAAAAGTAACTTTTTCTACGGTGGGAGAGGCTTGGGATGGAGATGGGTTACTGTAGAACCACGTTGAGGATGGTTTGCAACATTTCATCGAACAGTAAGGTGCGGATATTTCTGGGCCCCGGGGAGGCTTTTGCTTTTGCGGTCGTGGGTCACATCAAGGCCTTGGCCTTTTCTTGCCAAATTGCCCCATATTGGATCTCCGGACCACCAAGCCCTCTCATCAGCATGTGACCCTTGCTTTTTGAGGCTTTTGCTTCACCTAGATGATATGGGTCCCTTGTTTTATATTTTTGCATTCTCTTTTCTTTTGTCTTTCTTTGCTGGTGAGATTATTCCTGTTTTAGCCGGGCATGGGGAGGTGGATGAGATTGAGAGTTTGCCCATCTGAATCAGGCATCAGGAGCTAGGTGATTGAGTGCCAAAGACCATGCTTGGGTGAGTTGGAATCATGAATGTGTGACATCTTAACTGATACAATTATGTCTTTCACATTGCTTCTAAGTAACAAGTTGCCAAAAATTGGTGTTAGTAGCATGGAATGGTGGCTCGCGGTATCCGGCCCACCCGATATGGATAAATATCATTTTTTGAGTTTTTTTCAAATATCGGTCTATTTTTAAAAATAAAAAAATATTTTTTAAAAAAATTAGAAATTTAAAAAAAATTAAAAAGGAAAAAAACCAATTTTCCGTTTGTTTCCCATCCTAATATGTATTTTATACATATTTTGAAATCTATACTTTGTCTAAATCAGTATAACTTATTTTAAAAGTTAGATTATAAAAATATATGAAAAAAACTAGTTTTCGACGACCGATATTTTTTTACACAATATCTCCGATATTTTGTCTCTTTAGTTTACCAATATTTTACCGATATCCGATACGACATTCCTTAGTTAGTAGTGGGGGGCTCAAATGGGGGCCAATACACATATTATGAAAGACATCCATATTCTATGACTAGTTGAAAATAAGGAGAGAAGGTTTTTACCAAAGAGAAAAAGAAGGAAATAAGAAGTTAAAAAGAAGTGATCATATTTGAAGAAGAACCCAAGTTACAATTAAAACCATGACTGCTACAATTAGGTCCCATTGAAGAAATATATAAAAGAAAATTTTGAGTAGACTCCTTTAAGAAAGAACGGTCGAAGATGGGAACAAACATGAGGAGTGGAACCCACAGTAAGAGGAATCCAAGGGGTTCAAGGAAGTGGGCTTGGGCTTACTTTTTCAGAAAGTGTGAGTCTCATATAGCTAAGCTGGTGAATAGCAAGCCGAATGAGTTGAAGACTCGGAAAATGCAAAGGTCCAACAAGATCGCGAGCCAGAATTAAAATATCATATGGGCCATTTCTTCAGACAGCCATCCTTTATCCCGTTCACTACAACAGTATGGGCCTCAATCTTTTTGTTTTTGTTAGGCCAAATCTCTCTCAAATAATGTCTGTGCAACCAAACAGTTAAGGATATTATAGAAAATATTTCCGTGACCAACCACCATGACCCACAGCCGTGACCCTCATACATATAGGGTACTAACAAAGTACATGAGAATTTTATGTACCATATTGGAACTCATGTGCTTACATAGAACATAGGAAGTACATAAATTCCCTATGTACTCGTGTTTGTACCCTATGTGGTATGGTCACGGTGTTTTGGTCATGGTCGCCAGTTAGGCTAGACAAGTTTGGAAATCATTTCATCTACCCTGACTAATTTCCATTACTAGCATCACATTACCATCAAGGAGAATTTGCCGTGTCATTAGGGGAGGGAAACAAAGGGCCGAATAGAAGGAGAAATTACAATTTTACGTAAGTTTCTAGGGTTCCTTCCTCCTTGGTTATGCTTGCTTGTCACATAATGCTAGTTAGGAAAATATTTTCCTTTGAAAATTACCATGAAGAAACTTGTTTACCAAGAGCATCTTTGCTACTATTTCGGTTTTACTTGACACTTTTTCCATATAGGTATGAGTGTTTTTTTCAATAAGAGGAATAACCCCTCTACAAGACCCCACCCGAAAGTGTCACAGGCTTGGCTCAAGCCTAGGACACTATGAAGCACAGATACGGCAAAATCGTTGTTGTATTTATTTTCGATATGTATCAGACACAAATATGGGAGCGACATGGCTCCCTGCGTGTCTTGCGATATCTGAAATAAAATATATAATTTTTTCTTGCGCTTATATTAACATGAAAAATGTCTTTAGTCTAATAGTTACTGTGATTGTTTTCGCAGTAGCAGGCAAACACATCATTGTTTTTCTGTGGCATTCTTGCCAGCGAGAAATAATGAACACAAAATAATTTTAAGTTTGCAGTTGTAATTTTTATAAGGTTTAGATGAAAAAAAATGTGGTAATACAATACCAAAAATACATTTAAAATTTTTATATCTAATTTTTTATTAGCCGTGTCATATCTTACTTTTTGGAAAAATGTCGTGTCCCCATGTCCGTATCGTATTGTATCGTGTCACCATATTCGTATCCGTGCTTCCAAGCTAGGACCTCATTACACAAACGGAAGGGGTTCAACCTCCACATTAAAGGTGGATTGGCTGATAGGTAAGTTCACAAGTCACACACTAGCTCCATTTTATTCATATATGTGCCAAAAAAAAATGAAACTCCATACTATACGCCCATGGGATTCAATACTCCCTCTCCTAAAACAGGGATCTGCGACTGACCAACACTAGAATAGGGCAAAATTTGTGTTCTATACAGGCTTATGCATAACATGAATGCCAACAAGAGTTTTTCCTACCTGATCCGAAATTTCGTGCCACTATGCTCCTCACAAAGCGTAGTGACTGGAACTTTCAAGAGCATTTCAAGAGAGATGCTCTTAGAATTATGTCACTACGCTCTTCACAAAGCAAAAGTTTTTCCTTCCTGATCCGATGTCATCTAACAACTATTATAACAGAAAAGTTAGAAAAAGATTAAGACTGAAGCCATCTCAAGCTATGGGAGTCTTGAATTAGACTTGTGGTGTTCTAGCAGTCAAGCTGGCAAAAGAGACCAGAAAAAGTCGATAGCGACATGGCTGTTTGCGTGTCTTGCCATATTTGAAATAAAATATATAATTTTTTCTTGCGCTTAAATTAACATAAAAAATGTCTGTAGTCTAATAGTGTGATTGTTTTCAAGAAGCAGTAGCAGGCAAACACATCATTGTTTTTCTGTGGCATTCTTGCCAGCTAGAAATAATGAACACAAAATAATTTTAAGTTTGTAGTTATATCTTTTATAAGGTTTAGGTGAAAAAAATATGGTAATACAATACCAAAAATACATTTACAATTTTTATATATAATTTTTTATTAGCCGTGTCATATCTTACTTTTTGGAAAAATGTCGTGTCCCCATGTCCGTTTCATATTGTATCGTGTCACCATATTCGTATCCGTGCTTCCAAGCTGGGACCTCATTACACAAATGGAAGGGGTTCAACCTCCACATTAAAGGTGTATTGGCTGATAGGTAAGTTCACAAGTCACACACTAGCTCCATTGTATTCATATATGTGCCAAAAAAATGAAACTCCACACTATACGCCCATGGGATTCAATACTCCCTCTCCTAAAATAGGGATCCGCGACTGACCAACAATAGAATAGGGCAAAATTTGTGTTCTATACAGGCTTATGCATAACATTAATGCCTACAAGAGTTTTTCCTACCTGATCCGAAATTTCGTGCTACTATGCTCCTCACAAATCATAGTGTCTGGAACTTTCAAGAGCATTTCAAGAGTGATGCTCTTAGAATTATGTCACTACGCTCTTCACAAAGCAAAAGTTTTTCCTACCTGATCTGATGTCTTCTAACAACTATTATAACAGAAAATTAGAAAAAGATTAAGACTGAAGCCATCTCAAGCTATGGGAGTCTTGAATTGGACTTGTGGTGTTCTAGCAGTCAAGCTGGCAAAAGAGACCAGGAAAAGTCGATAGCGACATGGCTGCCTGCATGTCTTGCCATATTTGAAATAAAATATATAATTTTTTCTTGCGCTTAAATTAACATGAAAAACGTATGTAGTCTGATAGTTAGTGTGATTGTTTTCAAGAAGTAGTAGCAGGCAAACACATCATTGTTTTTCTGTGGCATTCTTGCCAGCTAGAAAAATATGAACTCAAAATAATTTTAAGTTTGTAGTTATATCTTGTATAAGGTTTAGGAGAAGAAAATGTGGTAATACAATACGAAAAATACATTTAAAATTTTTATATATAATTTTTTATTAGCCGTGTCATATCTTACTTTTTAGAAAAATATCGTGTCCCCATGTCAGTATCGTATTGTATCATATCACCGTATTTGTAAATGTGCTTCTCAGCTGGGACCTCATTACACAAACGGATGGGGTTCAACCTCCACATTAAAGGTGGATTGGCTGATATTTAAGTTCACAAGTCACACACTAGCTCGATTGTATTAGTATTTGTGCCCAAAAAAATGAAACTCCACGCTATATATACACCCAAGGGATTCAATACTCCCTCTCCTAAAACAGGGATGCGCGACTGACCAACACTAGAATAGGGCAAAATTTGTGTTCTATACAGACTTATGCATAACATTAATGCCTACAAGAGTTTTTCCTACCTGATCCGAAATTTCGTGCCACTATGCTCTTCACAAAGCATAGTGATTGGAACTTTCAAGAGCATTTCAAGAGCGATGCTCTTAGAATTATGTCACTACGCTCTTCACAAAGCAAGAGTTTTTCCTACCTGATCCGATGTCTTCTAATAACTATTATAACAAAAAATTTAGAAAAAATCTAAGACTGAAGCCATCTCAAGCTATGGGAGTCTTGAATTGGACTTGTAGTGTTCTAGCAGTCAAGCTGGCAAAAGAGACCTGAAAAAGTCGATAGCGGCACAGCTGCCTGCATATCTTGCCATATCTGAAATAAAATATATAATTTTTTCTTGCGCTTAAATTAACATGAAAAACGTCTGTAGTCTAATAGTTAGTGTGATTGTTTTCAAGAAGTAGTAGCAGGCAAACACATCATTGTTTTTCTGTGGCATTCTTGCCAGCTAGAAATAATGAACACAAAATAATTTTAAGTTTGTAGTTGCAATTTTTATAAGGTTTAGGAGAAAAAAATGTAGTAATACAATACCAAAAATATATTTAAAATTTTTATATATAATTTTTTATTAGCCGTGTCATATCTTACTTTTTGGAAAAATGTCGTGTCCCCATGTCCGTATCGTATTGTATCGTGTCACCGTATTCGTATCTGTGCTTCTCAGCTGGGACCTCATTACACAAACGGAAGGGGTTCAACCTCCACATTAAAGGTGGATTAGCTGATAGGTAAGTTCACAAGTCACATACTAGCTCAATTGTATTCGTATTTGTGCCAAAAAAAATGAAACTCCACACTATACGCCCATGGGATTCAATACTCCCTCTCCTAAAACAGGGATGCGCGATAGACCAACACTAGAATAGGGCTAAATTTGTGTTCTATACACACTTATGCATAACATTAATGCCTACAAGTGTTTTTCCTACCTTATCCGAAATTTCGTGCCACTATGGTCTTCACAAAGCATAGTGACTGGAACTTTCAAGAGCATTTCAAGAGCGATGCTCTTAGAATTATGTCACTACGCTCTTCACAAAGCAAAAGTTTTTCCTACCTGATGTCTTCTAATAACTATTATAACAAAAAAGTTTGAAAAAGATTAAGACTGAAGCCATCTCAAGCTGTGGGAGTATTGAATGGACTTGTGGTGTTCTAGCAGTCAAGCTGGCAAAAGAGACCAGAAAAAGTCGATAGCCGTCATTGGCACTAGCGGGATAAGATATGGTCCAGAAGCTGTGAATGGGCTCCCAATAAATTTTAAGTTGGTCAAGGTTATGTCCAACAACAACTTACATCCAACCTGCGCTGGAATATAGTGTTTGATTGAACCTAACCTGACATTCCAACCAGTCATGTATCTATTCATCATGTCTATATCGAAGTCCAAGAATTGTGATATGTACTGTGTGAAGTAAAATATATGTGCAAATCCTGCTGGAGCAATTGGATGCAGTGTTTGAACCTTTCCCTCCTCCAAAATCCTCCAACATTTATCCATGTCTCATTGGCCACATTTTTTTGTTCTGTTTCGTTAACATCTTTATCTGTATCTTGTGTTATTATCCTTCTTTCGGTGCCACGACTTTTCCTGCTCGAGTTTCACCAGAGGCACCTGCACCCACCTATATCCTCTTCTCTTTTAAATGGCAGTCATCCACTGGTCCTCACTCGTCAACATCAATATGGCTTCAGATTTTTTGGTTTAGGTACAACTGTGCTGTGCAATGTCACCATAAATGAAATTAGGATACTATCGCGGAACGTCACAACCTTTTAATATTATTTTATCGTGAAAAAGTTTAAATGAGATCATTTTCCTATAGCTAGCACATGAGCCCGAGTAATTTTGAGCTGTCAGATGTGGTTCACACTTACCCACTCAATGATTTAACACGTGTTGTCAGATCTTGATCTGATAGATAGAGATGGCTTAGCTCATGCAAGCTACATGAAAACGATTTCATGTAAAATGGTCAATTTTATCTTTATGTATGAGAGTGTCCAGTGACCCAGGTCCTTGGGGGGCAATGGCAACAGAAGCTAGGCGCCATCTTACATCACTTTATAACCATAATCATAATCAAGTAGTATATTTTCCTAACTATTTAGGGTTGGTGACATGAATCTTATGCCTCCATTTAGGTCTGTTTTGTACAAATGTTATGTTCCGCATATTATATTAGTAGTCCACGACCCAGCTTAGGGGAGTAGCCCACGGCCCAGCTTAAGGGAGTAGCCCAGCTTATTTATTATTTGTAATAAGGCCACAGGCCCAACTCAAGGAAATAGCCCAACGAGTAGATGTAGCCCATCGTGGGAACTATATATATTGAGCTCATGCTCTCCTAATGAGATTATGAAACAAGTTACCCTAATTCCTTCTCTCTATCTCGTCTCTCCCTCTCGTCCCCTGCTGAACCGCCGTCAGGCCTCTCAGAGGACTTCCTCTTCCCCCTTCGATTCACCTCCACTTTTCCTACCCTCGTCTTCATCTTCTCCTTTTCCTATTCCTTTCCTTCAATTTACTAAAACCATTCAATCCATATTGTACCAGATTTCTGGTACATAACATTGGTATCAGAGCACCGGTCCTTGGAAGCACGTGATCTTGTGGGCGATGGCCAGAAGCAACCCCCGACCAGAAGTTGAACATCAGCCAACGGCTAAAGCAGCCATACAGGGTGAGCCTCACACTGAGGTGCCGCCCTCCTCCCCACAGAGAGATGAGATTCGCGAGATGATGGCACGTCAAGATCAATTCTTTCAAATTTTTTTACAGCACCAGCAGCAATCTGCGAGGGAGATGGCGCAATTCCGGGAGACCCAGCAACAACATCAAAGGGACATGGCGCATGTACGAGATTCCCTTGACCGTCTGTCATTGTCGACGCCAGCGGCCTACCCTCCTGGTCGATATGAAAAGGGGGTGTTGCCACCTCCTCTCAGTGGACCGTTTGCACGTGGTCCTACCAATCCAGCTCGATGCCTGGACCAGCACACCACGGTCTTGGGATCGCAAACAGCCCCTGCCGGCCCTCAGCCCTTGGGCGCCGGGGCGTTTGGACAGATGGGTGCTCGACAGAATGCGTCCACGACCCCCTTGGGTCATCCCCATACCGACCGGAGTCCAGGTGACGAGGAATGTGAGTTCAACTGGCCCCCTGCCTAGGGTGAGTCCAGTTGGACCAACCAAGGCTTCTCTCGCGATGAGCGCCAGGCCCTCAGGCCAGCCGAGACGAGACTCGCACGACTCCAGTTTCCCAAGTACTCAGGCAATGACAATCCGGTGGACTGGGTGTACCAAGCTGAGAAGTTTTTTCGTTACCAAGACACACGATCCGACGAGGACAAATTAACGGTGACTTCTTTTCATCTCACCGGCAATGCTTTGGTTTGGTATCAATATTTTGAGGCGGAACAACCAAGGCATTCCTGGCAGCAGTTCATTAGGGAAATTTGTGTCCAATTCGGGCCTACGGAGTATGCCGACTTCAATGAACTCCTCAGCTCGTTACGACAGACCTCCACGGTGCGTGATTACCAGATGGAATTCATGCGCATAGCCAGCCGTGTTTCATCCTAGACTCAGGAGGCCCTGGTGGGTAAGTTTATGCAAGGTTTGAAGCTCAAAATTTCTGATGCGATTCGCCACTACCCACGCACATCTATGGCTGAGGTAATTAAGCTTGCCCGAATTGCGGAGGAGCGCCTTAGTCGACAACGGAGGGCCTGGCGGCCCCCCCCGATCGGCCATGTCAGCCGCACTACCAGCACCTCATACTGATTCTCATGTGCCTCCTCCGCCTCATCCTCCCATCCGTCGGTTGACACAAGCACAAATGGAGGAGCGCCGCTCAAAGGGTCTCTGTTTTAATTGTGACAAACGATTTGTTCCGGGTCACCACTGCAAGCCCCGCGCCCTCCTGGCTTTGGAGGGTCTATGGGACGAGGACCCTGAGGACAATGACGGGGCTGGATTTGCACCGGAACCGCCCCCTGCTGATCAACCCGAGATCTCCTTCCATGCATTCTCGGGCGCGTACATGCCTCAAACTATGCGTGTCCAAGGAACTATCAAGAAACAGAAGGTATCTGTCCTTATCAATTCTGGTAGTACTCATAACTTCATCAATGATAAGGTTACCTTGAGGCTGGGGTGTCCTTTGCAAGCCTCGTCTCCCTTTGACGTACGGATTGGGGATGGTTCCAACCTCCGTAGCGCTGGCATGTGCCCCAGAGTGGAGCTGACTATCCAAGGTCACGCCTTCCTTTTGGACCTTTATTTATTGCCTACACAGGGGGATGATGTGGTCCTAGGCGTGCAGTGGCTCCGTGACCTTGGTGATGTAGTTTGGAACTTCGACAACATGACAATGCGGTTTACTATAGGTGGCCAATCGGTCCAGCTCTCAGGCGGTTCCCCAGGTACCCTTCATTCTATGATATCAGCAGATTCATTATCACATGGTGTTCCCCAGGGGTTCTTCTTGCAATTATTATCATCGGAGACCTCAGCTCCATCGGAGGATCCTCCTGATTTGGCCGCCTTGCTCTCGGCTTTTGAGGAGTTGTTCTAGGAACCCTCCAGTCTGCCACCGCCTCGGTCTCATGACCACCATATCCCGATCATGCCAGGGGTGGCGCCAACCAACGTTCGGCCGTACAGATATCCACATATTCAAAAAACTGAGATTGAGAAGTTGGTTAAGGAGATGTTGTTGAGTGGGATAATTCAGCCGAGCTCCAGTTCATATTCTTCCCCTGTTCTTTTGGTCCGAAAAAAAGATGGTACGTGGTGTTTCTGTGTGGATTACCGGGCCCTTAACGCCATCACACTCAAGGACAAGTACCCATTTCTAGTCATTGAGGAATTGACTCACGCCTGAGTATTCTCCAAGCTGGATTTGCGCGTCAGGTACCATCAGATTCGCATGCACCCTGAGGATGTTCACAAAACAGCTTTTCGTACTCATGATGGCCATTTTGAGTTCTTGGTCATGCCTTTCGGGCTCAATAATGCCCCGGCCACCTTCCAGGGACTTATGAATGATATCTTTCGGGACTTCTTGCGCTGCTTTGTCTTAGTCTTCTTCGACGATATACTCGTCTATAGTTCTTCTTGGGAGCGCCATATCGAGCACCTTCGGACTGTATTTGAGGTACTTTGCCGCCACTCTTTATTTATCAAACGTTCCAAATGCTCTTTTGGGTGTTCTCAGATTGATTATCTCGGCCATGTGATCTCTAATGGCCATGTCTCTACCGACCCCTCCAAAGTGGCTGCTATGGTTGATTGGCCTGTCCCGACTTCTTTGAAAAGTCTTAGGGGATTTCTGGGGATTACAGGTTATTATCGCCAGTTTGTCTCTAATTATGGGTCACTTGTTGTTCCTTTGACTGGTTTACTCAAACAAGGGGCTTTTGTCTGGTCCCCTGCCGCTCAACAGGCCTTTGACACCTTGAAATCAGCTATGTGTGCGGCTCCAGTTTTGGCCCTTCCAGATTTCTCGCGGCCCTTCGTGGTTGAGACTGATGCATCTGGTCATGGCCTGGGCACCGTCTTATTACAGGACGACCACCTAATTGCCTTTTGGAGCAAGGCTTTGGCTGGTCGCTCACTGTCTCTTTCGGTTTATGAAAAGGAAATGTTGGCTATTGTTCATGCAGTGACCAAGTGGACCGTATTTGTTGGGGCGTCATTTTATCATTCGCATTGATCACCAACCACTCAAATATTTCTTGGACCAACGTATTGCTACTCCTGCCCAGCAGCGTTGGGTGACTAAGTTGCTTGGATATGATTATGAAATGGTCTATAAGCGTGGATCCGAAAATATTGATGTGGATGCCTTGTCCCTTCAGCTTGATGCCACCACTCACCTGGGTATGTCCGCCCCTGTGTTTCCTTTCCTAGCCGACTTGCAGCAGGCCTATCAGCAAGACCCAGTGACGATTACTTTATTGGCTAAGCTTCAGGCTCACACTTTGGATGACCCCTCTTATGTTTTGCGAAATGACATTATTTATTGGAAGGAGCGGTTGTGGGACCCCAACTGTGCGCCTATTCGTCATACTATTTTGACTCATTTCCATTCTACCCCGACAGCAGGTCATGAAGGCTCCTTTCGGACCTACAAGCGTGTTTCTCAGTGTTGTTTATGGCGCGGGATTAAACGATCAGTTCAAAAATTTGTGGCGAATGTGAGGTGTGCCAACGTGCCAAGGCCTCGACTATTACTCCATCGAGGCTCTTGCAACCGTTGCCTATTCCGGATCAAATTTGGGAGGATGTCTCCATGGATTTCATCGAAGCCCTTCCGATGGTGCAAGGGAAATCTGTGGTACTAGTTGTGGTCGATCGGCTTTCGAAATACACCCATTTTTCTGCCCTGGGCCACCCCTATACGGCTAAATCCGTTGCCGAACTTTATGTTAGGGATGTGGCTAAACTGCATGGAATGCCTCGTACTATTGTGTCGGACCGCGACCGGGTGTTTATCTCACAGTTTTGGCAGGAATTTTTCACCCTCCAAGGCTCTCGACTGCTTATGAGTTCGGCATATCACCCACAAACGGATGGCCAAACGGAGGTTGTTAACCACTGTCTGGAGCAATATCTCCATTGTTTTGCTGGGGAGCATCCTCGCCGATGGCTTCAGTTCCTTCCGTGGGCAGAGTGGTCCTACAACACCACCTACCATACTTCTACAGGGTTCTCTCCTTTCCAGGTTGTTTATGGCCGGCCTCCACCCACACTACTTCATTATGTACCTCAGCGGGCGTCGGTCAATGAGGTTGATTATCTATTGCAGAACCGCGATGATATCTTACGGCATCTGAAACAGAATTTATCCTTCGCCCAAAATCGCATGAAGCAGATTTATGATCACCACCGTCGCGACCGCGAGTTTCATGTTGGTGATTGGGTCTATGTTAGCTTTCTACCCGCATGCCAATCCTCCTTATATCAGCCGGCCAGTGTTAAATTGGCCCATCGGTTCCATGGCCCTTATCAGATTACGGAGCGCATTGGCCAGGTTGCTTACCGCCTGCTCTTACTGGCGGCCTCCACAGTTCACCCCGTGTTTCATGTCTCCCGCCTCCGGCGTGTTGTTGGTGATCCATCTCTTTTGGTCCCTACTCCACCTCCTCCAGCCTTTTCTTCTGATTTGCCGTTGGTTCCTGTTTCCAAGGTGGATTCTCGTCGCGTACGTCGTTCTGGCCGCATTATCACGGAGGTTCTTATTGCCTGGCAGGGCAAACCCTTGGATGAAGCTTCCTGGATTTCAGAGGATGAGTTTATGGCACAGTTTCCAGGTTGGACGCCTTGAGGTCAAGGCTATCAGCGAAGCGTGGTGGAATGTTATGTTCCGCATATTATATTAGTAGTCCACGGCCCAGCTTAGGGGAGTAGCCCACGGCCCAGCTTAAGGGAGTAGCCCAACTTATTTATTATTTGTAATAAGGCCACAGGCCCAACTCAAGGAAATAGCCCAACGAGTAGATATAGCCCATCGTGGGAACTATATATATTGAGCTCATGCTCTCCAAATGAGATTATGAAACAAGTTACCCAATTCTTTCTCTCTATCTCGTCTCTCCCTCTCGTCCCCTGCTGAACCGCCGTCAGGCCTCTCAGAGGACTTCCTCTTCCCCCTTCGATTCACCTCCACTTTTCCTACCCTCGTCTTCATCTTCTCCTTTTCCTATTCCTTTCCTTCAATTTACTAAAACCATTCAATCCATATTGTACCAGATTTCTAGTACATAACAACAAACTTTTTTGTAAGAGATAGTAAAGAGTTCTCCTAGGTCCCCCTCTCCATTTTTTAACATTATTTACATGTATCCCTTTTAATCTTCTCATAAGAGCATCTATTGGTCTTCTTTGAATATGTCCATACTAACGCAACCTACATTTCCTTGTATTCTCCTCTAAATGAGTTATCCATAAACTCTTACAGATATATTCATTTCTAATCTTATCTCTCATAATTACCCACTCATCCATCTTATCATTCTCATCTCGGTTACATTCAACTTACTTTTCTTTGGTGCCCAACACTTCGCCCCATAAAGTATTGCAAGCCTAATGCTTACTTATCCTATAGAACTTAGTTTTAAGCATTTTTGTAACACACCTGTCACACAAAATTTCAGAGGCTACCTCCACTTTACCTACCTCACATTTATCATATCCCCTTCTTTATGGATAATAGATTCTAAATAATGGAATTGATCACGCATTGATACTTCTTGCCCATCTATTTTAACAAAGGTTCTACTTATAATTCTACCTTCCTTAAAATTATATTCCATGCATTTTGTCTTAGTCCTCTTTATTTTGAAATCTTTTGATTCTAGAGCCTCCCTTCATAATTCTAATATATTATAAATGTCTAGTTAGTTCATCTATAACTATATCGAAAAGATAAGAACTTAAATCTCACCCTTGATGAAGACCTACCGTAACTGAAAACTCTTTGATTTCTCTCCCAAATGTTCATACATTAGTCAGAATCCCCTTATATATATAGAGAGAGAGATGAGTTTACATGAGATCGTTCTCATATAAGGAGAATGAGGCCAATCTTTATTGCCGTTAGATTCTGATCGGAGGGTGGATATCAAATTAGTGGGTAGGTGAGTGTGTCACATCAAGGAGTGGGTGAGATCATTATGGACATTTGTAGCGGTCAGATCAAGATCCAATGGCTACGATTCAAAGTGGCCTCATATAAGCAATATGAGAGCGATCTCATTTAAACTTTTCCCTACATATATATATATATATATATATACACACACTTTATGATATCTATGTAACCTCAAAGCACTCCAAATTAGCTATCTCGGCACTTTACCGTAGATTTTTTTCCAAATCTATGAAAGTCATATAGAGGACTTATTTTTTATCCATATACCTCTATACTAACTGTTGTAATAAAGGAATATAACTTTCGTTGTTGACCTCTCCGACATTAAACCAAATTAATTTTATGTTACTTTAATTATTTTTCGCAAACGTCATTTTATTATTCTCTCCTATAACTTCATAGTATTCTCTATAAGTTTTATATCTCTATAGTTTGTAGAACTTTAGATATCCCATTTATTTTTATACAAGGGTATAAAGGTATTTCTCTTCCACTTCTTTGACATCCTCTTAGACTTCCAAATCTTGTTAAACAAACTAGTAAACCAAGTTAAACCAACACCAATCAATGCCTTACATACTTGAATTTCATCAGGCTTAATGACTTTTTGAACTTCCTCCCACCACCACTATTTTTTTTATTGACATCTCTTCTCCTTTTCACTTCACCAAGTACTTCATTTTCCACTTAATTAAAGGAACTTCCTCACACCACCACGAACTACTTTCTTTCTTTACATCCCTTAGCCTCTCTCTTGACTTTAACATATTTTTTTCAATTTTTTTAATTTTTACATTTTTGTCACTCCTTAAAGAAACATTTCTTCTCCTTGATCATTCTTTGAACTTCTTGACACCACTACTATGTTTCTTTCATGACGTGTCTTCTCCTCCTCACTGTACCAAGTACTTCATCTTGGATCATTTAATGATAGTAAATCATTTAAGCATTACCATATTGAGCTTGAAGAGTAAAACTTTGTACTCATTCAGTTGAACATCGATGTCAAGTGTAACAAAAAAAATGGATGCCAAAATTACAAAGTTAAATTAGCTAATCAAGGGGGGTAGCAACACTTCAGTTTAAGGAAATAAGACCAGTCCTCATTCTCCTATATTTGCCGAGTCTGCATTTGCCAACTCGGTGTTCCCTAGTTATTATGCAGTTTGCTGAGTGGACCAAATCAACATGAACATGACTTTAGAAGATGTGAAATGAATGAAAAGATTTAAAAAATTTAGTGGTTTGTCAAATACCTCTCTCCCTCTTCGTTCACTCAACCATTTCTCTTCCCTTCCAAGGCAATTTTGTCTCACTTGTTTCTAGGGACGGATCCACGTTAGAGCCAATGGGGTCAGATGGATTGAAATTTTTTTATTACCACCATTAAAAAATCTATTGGGTTAGGCAAGGAAAAAAAGTGGGCTTACTAAGTGACCCCATTGGAAAAATTCATTGACCCCAGAGTTAGGTCAGGATTTGAGATTTTTTTTTACATTCTTGACAGGGTTTCTTGCTAATTATAATCCAAGCCAAGGTGAAGACTCTCCAACTAGCATTCTGCATAACGTTTAATCCAACAGCCAATTGCCCCCATGCAAGTGGCTAGAAGGTTGTCGTCCTCTTCTCCGGCCTCTGTTTGGACAATAAAACGAATGGACAGATGGATGGACACGGACATATGAATGTTGTTTACACCCCTACTTATCCCCTGCTTGTTATCACCTTCTCCATTGGACAAGCTTCATTTGCTACCCCTCTCGTACCTTAAGAATTAGACCTTACTCTTATTTTAGTACCAAAATCTCTCTTCAAACTTAGCACTTCTCCGTTAAACAAAATGTTCTCCACGTGTATCCTTGCCCATGAAGGACTCTACCTGAAAAAGCTATTCTTGCTTCAACATACCTCTACGCTAACTAGGTGCTGGGTTATAATAAGAAGATGGTGTCTTCCTAATCGTCAGTATCACCTCCTGATGAAGCTAAAGTCTAAGCCAGTGAAGACCCTAATCTTGTGTCAATGTCTGCTGTTGCTCCTCTGTTCAGCCACAAGTAGTTCCTCCAGAAGATCCAGTAAAATGTGAATCGAAGAACAACAATTGCACCATAACCAATTCCTATGGAGCATTTCCTGATAGGAGCATATGCCGGGCAGGCGAAGTAGTCTATCCCGCTTCTGAACAAGAGCTTGTCGCAGTGGTGGCCGAGGCCACGAAGAGACAGCGGAAGATGAAGGTGGCCACCCGGTATTCACACAGCATTCCAAAGCTGTGTTGCCCAGATGGAGAAGATGGGCTCCTCATCAGTACCCGGTATCTCAATAGAACATTGAACATTGACAAGTCGGCCATGACCATGACCGTCGAGAGTGGTGTGACACTCAGGGAGCTGATAGACGAGGCAGCGAAGGCAGGGTTGGCTCTGCCTTATGCGCCATATTGGTGGGGCCTGACCATTGGTGGCCTTATGTCTACCGGTGCCCATGGGAGCTCTCTCTGGGGTAAGGGTAGCTCTGTTCATGACTATGCCGTCGGGTTTCGGATTGTGACTCCTGCATCAGCTGCCGAGGGATACGCCAAGGTTCGATCCTTGGTTAGTGAGCAGCCTGACATGAATGCTGTGAAGGTCTCTCTTGGGGTTCTTGGAGTTATTTCACAGGTATGTGATATGGTCTGTGGTAAATGAACCTCAAATTTTATCTTGAAATAGACTCCCTCTACGATCAGCCACCATCCTCTTTGGACTAGCTATTTTGGGTAGCAGTAAAATGAGTACCTATTTTTTACTATTTTGAATGCAGCAAAAGCATCCGTGAGTGGTTCCTACTCCTTTAATTAGCTTCTCGGCCAGATCATCCTTTCTGTTACCCTGTTTGTTGTCTATAATCCTGATGTGCTGTTCTGTATATGCATTATATGTGCTTGCTTATGCATTTTTCTTCACTACATGCTGCTTCCTAGGTAACCATGAAGCTGCAACCCCTCTTCAAGCGATCCATAACCTTGAGTTCTAGCAGCGACTCGGATTTGAGCGAGAAGATCGTCAGCTTCGGCAACGAACACGAGTTTGCAGATATCAGCTGGTTCCCAAGCCAGAAGAAGGTCATCTATCGGATTGATGATCGAGTTTCCTCCAATGCCTCTGGCAATGGCAGATTTAACTTCTGGGCTTTCGTTCCACCGCAACTGCAGCACTCGCACTGGTGAGATCAGCAGGTATACGACTTTATACTGTTCAGTTCTCTACAAGGTTGGTCGACTAGACTCGGTGATTCACCTAGCCTGGTCGTCGATCTGGCAATTATAAAGTTGATAAAAGTGCTACAGAAACAAAGAGAGTAACATACAAACAATAAAACCATTTTTTGTACACTACTTTAAAAGTAAGATCTGAATACATATCTTAGAGGATGATAAACACAACATAACATTTCATTTGGTATGTCGGTTTTACTGGATGAGTCTATAGTTGATTTCAATTTTGCTAAGGTTAATTGTGTTTGTTACTTTACTCTTCTTATGCTAAAAGAGGATGCACAAGAGTCCACAAGGGATTCAAATGGCAAGTGCGTAGATGCAAGGACAACAACCACCACACTCATGGCCAGCGCAAATGGCCTCACCAACAATGGCATAATCTTCACTGGGTACCCTGTGGTAGGGCCCCAGAACCGCATGCAAGCCTCTGGGAGCTGCCTTGATAGCAAGGAGGACTCTCTGCTCACGGCGTGCGCATGGGATCACAGGATCAAGGGCACATTCTTCCACCTAACCGCCTTCACTATCGGGCTGTCTAATTTGAAGAACTTCATCCAAGACTTGCAGAAGCTGAGGGACTTGGAGCCAAAGGCCTTGTGCGGAGTTGAGCTCTATAATGGCATTCTTATGAGATATGTGAAGGCTTCCCCAGCTTACTTGGGGAAACAAGAAGATGGGGTGGACTTGGATATCACTTATTACAGGAGTAAAGACCCCATGACTCCTAGACTGTATGAAGATGTGCTTGAAGAAGTGGAACAGATGGCTTTGTTCAAGTACGGAGGGTTGCCCCACTGGGGTAAGAACAGAAACCTTGCATTTGATGGAGTTATTAACAAGTATGAAAACAGGGCAGCATTCTTGACAGTAAAACAAGTGTATGATCCTTTGGGATTGTTCTCCAGCCATTGGACTGACCAAGTTCTCGGGATTAATGGACAACAAGCGTAGTCAAGGAGGGGTGTGCGCTGGAGGGGCTATGTGTGTGCTCTGAGGACATACATTGTGCCCCCCAAAAGGGCTATTACTGTCGTCCGGGTAAGGTTTACAAAGATGCCAGAGTTTGTTCCCGCGTTGTGTCGTCCGGGTAAGGTTTACAAAGATGCCAGAGTTTGTACCCGCGTTGTGAGCTCCATGTAAATGGAAATTGGACTGGTTAATATCAGAAAACTAGCTACCTTATACGTATTGCTCGATCAAATAGCAGCATAACTTGAACAATCAATCGGTTTTCCTAACTTTAGAATTTCAACTCTAAATGTCCAAATCAATTTCTCCCTAAATTCATTACATGGCCATGGAACAAAAATGATTGTCCATTATCTGCATGTCCTAGGTCGCTATTCGCTAGGACATCTTTATATGAAAAGGTTCTTCATGCTCCCCTAACCCTCCCATCGTTTGCAAGGGAAAATACCCGATTTGGGATGACGGTTGGGGTACGGAGCAGCAGGGCCGGGGTCAGGGGCATCGGTATCGTCAGTCTATGCCTGGAAACAATGACCATATATCTGTTTATGCAGAGACTCGAAAGCTAAAAGATTAAGATGCCAATTTATTACTCCATTGTCGTCATTACTTTGTTGTTAGTTGGCTCTAATATTGACCTTATTTAAAGTATATCGACTCGTCCACTTTAATGTCTTGGACACTCTTGATACTGAAATGCACATTCTTAAAAGCCAAAGAAGATGACTCAGAAAAAGAATAAGAAGCTGCTGTTTAAAATGCAATCATGAATCACCATGGTCCAAAGCTGTTTGAAGTCTCCTTCCAAACTGGTTGACTAAAGGCCAAATACAAGGGGAAGGCGAAGTGCCTAAACCCCTTCGAAACAAAATAAAATAAACTATAAAAAAAAAATGCTCACTATATGAATATGTACTTTCAAACTATATATATGAGGGCTGAGAACCACGTTTGATCGTGGATTCCTCACAATGGAGCTCAATCCTAGACCGGTGAAGCCCCTATTCTTCTGTCAATGTTTGCTTTTCTTGCTCTACTGGGCAGCAAGTACCCCTCCAGAAGATCCAGTAAAATGTGAATATAAAAACAACAAGTGCACCATAACCAATACTTATGGTACATTTCTGGTAGGATCATATGCCGGGCAGCCAAAGTGGCCTGCCCCACTTCCAAAAAAGAGCTATTCGCAGCCGTGGCAGAGGCCACGAAGAGGCTGCTGAAGATGACGGTTTACTGAGCTGGTTTGCCCGGATGGAGAAGATGGGGTGCTCATCAGCACTCGGGATCTAAATAGAACGTCGAGGGTCGACAAGTCGGCCATGACCTTAACAGTGGAGAGTGGCGCATCACTGAGGGAAGTGATAGACGAGGCAGACAAGGCAGGGGTGGGGACTGACCATTGGTGGCCTTATGTGATCTACCGGGCCCATGGGAGTTCTCTGTGGGATAAGGGCAGCACCGTTCATGACTATGCTGTGAGGTTTCGGATTGTGACTCCTGCATCAGCTGCGGAGGGATGTGCCAAAGTTCGATCATTGGTCAGTGGACAGCCTGAGATGAATGCTGTGAAGGTTTCTCTTGGGGTTCTTGGTGTTATTTCACAGGTATGTGCCATGGTTTGTGGTACATGAACCTCAAGTTTGAACTTTTGAACTTTATGGTAGCTTAAAGCCATCATCCTCTTCAGAGTAGCAATATTGTAGACCTTTTTTTTAACACCTCTATTTTTACACCAATAATTTCGCACATGCCGCATAAATCACTTACATTATTCAGAGTCACTCATGCTTCGTTAGTGCAATATATGCTACTTGTTAGGTTACCCTAAAGCTCCAACCCAAGCGATCCATAAACTTAAGACCCAGTAGCGACTCAGGTTTGAGCGACAAGATAAGCAGCTTCGGAAAAATGACATGAATTTAGGGACATGACCTGGTTCCCATGCCAACGGCAGGTCGTCTATCCGATTGATGATAGGGTCAATGCATCCGGCCATGGCACAATGGACTTCCTCCCCTTCCTTTCCACCTCTTCTTCCCTAGCCATTGAATTGAGATCACAAGGTAATTGTACCGAGAGAGAGAGAGAGAGAGAGAGAGAGAGAGATAATCATGTTTTGTACACTAAAGTAGAAGTAATATATATCGTTCAAAATTTTGCAAATTTGATTATGTTAATTGGAGCTTTGTTTTGATGTTGTGTTTTTTTGGGATTTGCCCCCCTTCTTTATATAATAGAGGAAGCAGAGGAGGTCGCAATGGACGTAAATGGCAAGTGCATGGATGCAACGAATAGGGATGGAACTTGGGTCGGGTTTTTACCCGACCCGACAAGACCCGGCCTTATTGGGCCGGTTCTGGGATTGCTTATGCAATACCCGGTTCCGGTTCCGGGTCTGCAAGAGGAACCGACCCATCGGGTCGGGTCGGGTCCGGGTTTTCATGTAAAACCCGGACCCGACCCCGGTATATGATAGATAGTATATATATATATATATCATATACTTGGACCCATATTTATTTTTTTTATGAATATTTTTTTGGGCGAAAGCACTCATATCTCTTGATTTGAGTAGTTTGAATTTTTATGAATATATATTATTAATAAAAAAATTAAAGGAGTTAATAGTTTAATGTATATGACATTAAAAATATAAAAAAACTGGTACCAGGGGCGGGGCGGGGCGGGTCCGGGTTTCAAGTTCTGGTACCGGGGCGGGTCCGGGTCCTTGAAACTGGACCCGTGGTGGGTCTGGGACGGTTCTGGGTTTGAAGAATTAAAATCGTTCCGGGGCCGGGTATGCCAATACCCGGCCCAAACCCGCCCCGGTTCCATCCCTAGCAACGAAAGTGATGGACACACTTGTGACCAGCGCATTTGGATCACCGACGATGGTTCCATGTTCACTGGGTACCCTGTCGTGGGCCTTCAGAACCAACTCCAAGCGTCCGGGAGTTGCCTTGACAGCCCAGAGGACTCTCTTCTCACAGCCTGCTTATGGGATGACAGAATAAATGGTTTGTTCTACCACCAGAACTCCTTCAGCATTGGCTTGTCGAATTTAAATAACTTCATCCAAGATGTGCAGAAGCTGAGGGACTTGAATCCAAAGGCCTTGTGCGGGATTGATCTCTACAATGGCATTCTTACGAGATATGTTAAAGCCTCCTCGGCTTATTTGGGGACACAAGAAGATGGAGTGGACATGGAGATCACCTACTACAGGAGTAGAGACCCCATGGTCGCTAGAATGTACGAAGATGCGTTTGAAGAGTTGGAACAGATTGGTTTGTTTAAGTATGGAAGGCAGACCCACTGGGCCAAGAACAGAAACATTGCATATGATGGAGTTATCAACAAGTTTGGAAAGAGGGCAGCTTTCTTGAAGGTGAAACAAGTGTATGATTCTTTGGGATTGTTCTCCAGCAGTTGGACTTGCAGCCCCAAAACAAAATAAGGAAAGTGGGGTGAGTATAAAACTCATTAATGGTTTTTATACGATCGACAATAATCAAAAATCATTCTACATTATAACATAGCAATATAGATCCACAATCGACATGATTATACCATTTTCTGGTCATACATTCATAATACATATTCCTGCATAATACTATCTCATTCACATACTTTCTACTCATACATTCATAACACAAAATCCTGCATAATAATATCTTATTCGCATACTTTCCACTCATGCATTCATAACACATAATCCTGCATAACAATATCTCAATCACATATAATGAATGCCTCCATCAAAGAGTAAACACAATCATTGCCACGAAGGCGGCATCGCCACACAGGCGGAATCCAGTCAAGGCCACGAAGGCGTATCATAGTCCTGTTTCCACATAGAAAACATAAGGTTGGGGTTGTCAGCCCCTAAGTCTGCTCGCCCTGGACGATCCTGGCCAAGGATGTTCGATTCCCACAGAGAACCTAGAGCAGGTGTGTTCGCCCTAGGACATCTCCTGCGGCGGGCATGGAATTCCATATCTGCGATATATCGCCGATATATCGGTTTCGGACCGATATATCGCTATTTTATAATAAAATAATATTTTCGAAAAAAAAAATTTTAAAAAAAAGGGGAAAAAAGTAACTTTCCCACTTGTTTCCCATCCTAATATGCATATTTTAAAATCTATGCTTTGTCTAAATTAGTATAATTCATTTTAGATGCTAAATTATGAAATATATGGTAAAAACTAGTTTTTGACCACCGATATTTTTTTACAAATATCTCTGATATTTTGTCTCTTAAGCCGACCGATACGATACCGATATCCGATACGGAATTCCATGGTGGTGGGAGAGAGCCCGAATCCCCACACAGGGAACCCTAGAACACATGGTATAGCTGGTGCACGAAGCGTACTACTCTAGATGCTCAAGTCCAGATGAAAATCTCAATACTCTCATCCACAAGGCAAGTATACAACTCGCCCCCCGTGTATCTCAATGTAACATTATTTTAGCTCAACTCAACCCGGGAGAGTATACCTGTCCTATGAAGGGACGAAATCGAAAACATGTCCTTTCAGACCAACCAAGTTTCTATTAATCCACCGTTCGATTAATCCGGCAAATAATCTCAAGCATTGTATATAATCGATCAATTCCGGTTAAACAACGATAAAACTTCATTCATGAAGTCCGATACATGATGCATGCTATCATAGTACATCCGTGAGCAAGACGTACGTGTGTTCCAACATATGGAACATGCTCCCAATCCATCCCCTCATGCATCATAATCAAAGCATAATCAACTAAAATCTTATAATAGATTCATATGTGTGTGTATACTCATGAATATTCTAATCACATGATTCATGCTTCGACATAAACTCATTGAGCAATATTTGCATGCTTAAATACTTTCCAAAATAACGATTCTAAACTGAAATCAAAGCAATTTCTATAATCAAGCTTAAATCCATCAATGTAGAGTTGAAGGCTTACAACTACAAGTATGCTCTTTTACTATACAATAAACCATAACATGATCACCTCAATTACTCATAAACTATATGATCTACATATGAATTATGCATTTTATAAGCCCTTTAACCTATATTTATTTTGGTGTTTGATTAGAATTAGTGGTACTTTAATATAGTTTTTGGTTTTTGTAAGAAAATAAGAGTAAGACGTATAAATGAGGTAAAAAGTGACTCCAATGTTTGAATCTTCATAACTTCGGGCACAGATCTCTGACCATGCCACCTACCACGCACAATTCGGAGTTTGGAGTAAAAAGTTATGACCATTAGAAAATCGGGCTGCAAAGCAAAACCGAGAAGATGATCGCGGGTCATCTCTACCATTTTCAAATATTAAAAAACTGAGACTCTATTAACACATCTTGAAAACTTAATACATGCCTCAAACATTGATAAAAAGCCATCAAACATTCCAAAACATATCCACATATCATTCTAAGATGAAACCCCAAGAAATCATAACAAATAAGGGAAGACCAAATGTGGTTAAGGAGGGCTGTGCGCTGGAGGGGCTGTGTGTGTGCTCTGAGGACATACATTATGCCCCCCAAAAGGGTTCGACATCCGGCATAGAAGTATAATAAATACACATACGCCATGACTGAAACAAAGAGAAAATTGGCTTCTGTACTTACACTAGTTTGCGTGTCATTTGCGTAATAAAATTCCCAAAGGGGGGCAGCTAGGTATGTACTTGTTCTTTTATTGGCTAAATTGCTAGGTATATTTGTTGCTTATCTACTTGGTTGTTGTTCGGCTTCCCCTGGCCTATGCTTATATATGTAATCAGCTTGCTAGTAATGCTTCACCAGCATACTTGAGGGCGAACCCATTAGCACACCATTGTGCATGATGAAGCTTCACGAGCTGATTACAACTCCTACGTTATATAGTAGGCGTGATATGGTTAAGTACATATTCATCTAGATATGGCCTTCCAAAGAGAGGACAATAAGGGTCCAAACCTTTGCAAATGAACGACCACTAATCAGGGGCGGAGCCACGAATTTTGATGAGGTGGGGCATAACATTTCCTCAAAATTTGTAAAATAAATGATGAAAATAAAGTATAACAAAATATACTATTTTAACTAAGACAAAGTATGTATTAAAATATGACTATATATATGTAGTTTTTTAATCAAGACATACTATAAAAATAAATGTCTATAATATTTTATACATTTACAATGATTTGCTATTTTTCGAAAGTGTTTGATAGCAGCTTCATTTTCAAGCTCACTAAATAACTTTTTTAAATAGGTGTATCTAAAGAGTCATTTCAAGCTCCTTAAACCCAACTTTTTCAATAGGTGTAACTAGACAATTCAAATATTTGTTATTTTTTAAATATCATACAAATAAATTGTTGTAGCAAGGAGGGAACAAGTACAATCGATCGGCAAATTATAGTAGCAAAGACGAAATTTAACAAAATTGTAGTAAAAAAATGAAAGAAAATGTGTGGCAATAGCAAGAACGAAGGTAAGAATTAAAAAGTTGTGTTTATAACCTAGAGGCCTTAAATTTTTACTGCTAGTTAGAGTAGATTTTTTTTATTTTTTAATATTTTCCTTCAGATATTATAGCAAGCTAAGCCAAGCCAAGCTAAGCTGATCTCTATTTTCTTTTTTGTCTTATTACTTATTTAAAGTCCAAATTTACCTTACCAAAGCATAAGAAGAGTAGTCATAAAATAACAATTTTTGTGGGTCAACAAGAGAATATGAAAAAAATTAGGAAATGAAGAAGGACAAGTTAATTACATAAATATTTTATAAAAGTAGTACTCCTTCCCATTAAATACTTTTATAAAGTATTTATGTAATATAGAAGGAGTAGTAGATGGAAAGTCAGCTGGGGCAATTGCACATTGCCCCCCTGGCTCCGCCAGTGCCACTAATTGACTTTGCTGGACTAATTTGGAAGCTCGGATACAAGGATATTTTTGTGTTATAGCCCTCTCTTGCATTGTAGAACCAGGCCTTACCTCCTTCAAAAGGCACAAAGCACATGGACGTTACATTCGGATGACTAGTCAAAGACTTCCATGTGACATGTGCGCGATTGGATAATATAAGGTAAACAGATCATCGACCTCGGAATTCAAGGCAACAAAGTGTTCTCTAGATTAATGACCCACCACATACTTATTTATTTCTATCGGATTAGATTTAAAATATCTATTAGATTGGATGCATATTTCTTAAGGTTTGGCTTTTTTGTAAATAATTACTAAATAAAATCCAATTTCTAGTTTGTACTAATAATGAAAACTGTTAGTCACTAATAGCACCAGTAATGTCGGCTAGCTAAACCCATATTAATACTAAAATTTATACACTAATCTTGAAGAAATATTATTCTTTGGAAAAACAAAAAACAAGCTCTTTATACATGAATTTTAATTTCGTTAGGTTTATTTTGAACTATTGAAATGATAAATGAAAAGGCACTAGCTAATTTGAACTTAAAGTCTTAAACACAATATTTGATAAACATAAGTGCCGGCGCATCTGATCACGGAGTCTGTGCGCAAATACATGGGGTATAAATGCAGGTTTAAATAGCATGCCCACCGCTAGATTTCCACGTGTCATTGAATCGACCAATGCATACGGTGCATGCACCCAAGATGCGTTGAGCGCATGTTAACTTTTTGCTAAATATAAATGATTCAAGTGTGATTGGTTAATTTACAAAAAAAGATGTTGTCAATAAAAATTACAAAAAGGCTAAATTTATTGGACTAGTAGGCAAAAGAACCCAAGTATGATGGGGTTCTCCTAGTAAAAAAAGTATTATTGGGTTCTTCTTAAATACACGAGCAAATAAAAAAGTGGCAAGAGCAACACAAGAACTCTTCAAATTAGATGATCATATTTTTTTCTGATAAATTCAGATGATCATATTTTCAAAGGAAAACAACATGTAAAAAAGATAAGATGATCAGGCATATACATACCAATATAGTTGCCAACCATATGCCAAATCTTATACCCCCAAAAAAAACTATATGCCAAATCCGAAAAATAAAAAATTATACACCATAAAAATAAACATTTTTCAGAAAATATAATTACCCAACGGCAACACTATTTGCTCCGGCAACACCAACGGGGCTCCGGTGCCTGAGAAGAAGCTTGAGCTGAGCCTTCTGGCACTCCACCTTGGACCCCATTTGCCTTGCTCTAGAACCCACAGCCCTTATCACTCTCGGAAACTCCACAAACCCTTTGATCCCCCTCATAATGTGTGGATTCTCCGCCTCCGGTGACCCCCTCCGTTGGCCGCCGACCGGCTTCAGACTCATCCCTCCGGTAGAAGTCGACGAGCTTAAATTAGCCCATGTTGCTCCCACCCCTCATTCTAGGATCAGGCGAGAGGTTCTCTTTCGTCGCCGCCTCCGGCCTCTCCGTCTCCGTCTCTGCCGCCTCCGGCTCCTTGGCCAGCTCCTCCAGCTTCTCCTCCATGAGCATCCTGGCGTCGGTTAGCTTCATCTTCACCCTCTCCTCCCTCCACACCTCCGCCAACCTCAGCATCCTTCTCTCCTCCTCCATCTCCTTCCTCATCCTCTCCACCTCCCCGGCCATCTCCTTCCTCCCCCGCTCCGCCGCCTTCCGAGCCTCTCTCTCCTCCGCCACCCTCCCTCTCCAGCTTCTTACTCTCCGCCTCCGCCTTCTTCCTCATCCGTCGCTCCACCTCCACCTCCCCCTTCAGCTCCTCTATCCTGGCCCTCGCCCGATCCAGCTCCGACTGCACCGCTGAGATCCTCCTATGTGTTGACACCTCCTCCGAGCTCAACTTCACATCCATGTCGGTCGGTTCGCGTTGAAGAATGAGAGGTCCCACAGAGAAGCGGCAAGCTTGCGGGCGGAGAGGGGCAGCTGGCTCTGGTAGGTTGAAGAACTTGCAGAAGAATAAAAAGGATTGTCGTAGAGCTTCCAGGAGGGAAAAGGGGTGGTGGGGTGTCTAAGGATATGGTGCTCATTGCCAGGCATCATCGTCGTCGTCGTCTCCTCCATTTCTGCTGCTTCTCTGGGCCTTTTTCGCATTTTTTTTCCGTCGCAGGAAATCAACAGCGACGGGAGGTGGACCAGCCCCGCTCTCCTCTAAGCTTTGCCACTGCAATTATGGCTTCACCATCGATTGGGGGTTGTTTTTGGTGATTTAAAGAGAAAGGTGTTGGTGGGTTGAAATCACATGCGAGCCTCGTCGCCGCATCATTTCATTTCGATATAAATTTCATGGCCATCTCTCCCTTATGGTAAGAACATCTATCCTTCTACGTGCGTCTTTTGACTTGAATTTATACGTGGCTAGTCTCCCTGGGGTTAAAGAAGTTGGTTTATAAGGAGAAGATCCTAAATTTTAATTGCTAATCATTCATATTATTGGCCTTTGGCTTTAAAATAATGTGCGTCATGGGTCTGCAAGCTGTTGGATCGAGATCCAACGATGTATGTTAATACAGGGGGCGGTAACGGTTTTAATCACCCGCCTGCTCCTCCCTTGATTAATCTGGAATCTCGTTGCAATGGCTTGCAGCATTGTGGCGCACGGTAACTTGCGTGAATCCATGCACATATTAACTTCTTCCTTTAAATATAATCCGAGAAGATCCTAAATCCTAATTGCTAATCATTCAGATCATTGGATTTTGGCTCAACAATAACGTTTTCCAGGGCTCTCCAAGCCTGTCAGATCGAGATCCAACGCCGCATGTTAATACAGAGATAGGAAGTGTTTTAATTACCCGACCTATCCAGGATTAATGTCAACTATCGGATCTCAGTCTGTATTACTGAGGAGGACGTTATCACGAGTCAATCCAAGCGCAGATTAACTTTATCCTTTGCATGTAATCTAGGAACTGCTGTTAAAAGCCACTAAGGTTATGTTTAGAGGCGGATTTTAGATTAGGCTTAGTGACAATGGTGAAAAGATATTACCCGTTACTAACTTCTAAACTATATATATAGAGACCTGCTTACATGAGAGCGTCCTCATATAAGGGCATGAGAATAATTTTTTGAGTTGTTGAATTCCGATCCGACGATCGGTATCAAATCAATGGGTAAGTGAGTGTGATCCACATTAATTTTGTAGCTGTCAGATTAAGATCTAACGGCTACGACTTGAACTGACCTCATATAAGTCAAATGAGAGCGATCTCATTTAAACTCTTATATATATATATATATATATATATTTATATGATATCGTTATCATATAAGGAGCATGAGGCCAATCTATTAAGTCGTTGGATTCCAATCCGAAGGTGAGTATCAAATCAAGCTACACGAGACAAGTCCCCTGTAAACTACTCTCTTATATATTGTTAAAAGCTATAACTAAGCACATGTTGCTGTGGAAGCTGGTAAGAAAATCATGATTGGTAAATTGTTTCGGGATCTAGATCATTAGGAGAGGCTGAACCCAAGAGATGCAGTCCCCACCTATGGTGTGGTGCTTCAGCTTTGGAGAACAGCGCACTGGATCTCGTGGTTGGCAAAACTGTACTACAGGACAAGAGTGGGAGCAATGTCTTATCGTTTTATCGCTAAGTGGTCCCAAAAGGCTTTAATGTGCGCCTTCATTACATGAAAATAAGTTCCTACTATAACAAAGATAAGCTGGCATGTCTGAGTGGGAGTATTGGACAAACAAAAGGGGACAACATGGGACCAATATATATAACGAGGGCCCTTCAGCTGAGAACAGTCAAGGTTGGTGAAGTATTTCGGCATGCAGGGCTGCCATATATATTTCAGCTATATATGTTGCTGATTAAAGAAAGTGTGATCAAGTTGTCTCTATTAGCTCTTCTTGTAATTGGTAAGAAGTTGGTCTGAAATCAATTTGCAGGAATCCCAGAACATTCATCCTTGTGCCCATCTTTCCAATGTACGAAAAATAATTTCTAATGCGTGGCAGTGTAGTGCGGGTGATGGATACGGGTGTCTACTTTCACTTCTTGGTGAAACAATAGTAGAATGGAGGATGACGTAGTGTCAATGAATTGAAGCGAATTTGGGAGTGATTGATGGAAGACTTGTTGGATGCCAGTTTGCAACTCACTCGCTTGCACGCACATGGTGGTGCAAGTAAGTCAAAGAGCACGTTGAAGGCCGATTTTCAGCTACCTGCCTTAAATATTGTTGACATTTCACTTGCCCTGGCTAAGCTGGAATCAGTTTTCCGCAGCCTGCTCGGCTGCTCCTCTCTAAGGGCCCCCCATCCATCAGACTTGGGAGTTGAATTGTTAACAAGGTTCCTACGACATCTTACATAATTGAGTATTAACCAAACCAAGCGATTGTTTAGTCAAATTAGCAATGACAAGAGATTGAACGCCGGGCTGAGGAACATATTGTCTATCATCACAATTTCCTTGCTAGTTTTTGGAGGAAATTGGAATCTGTTACCTTTAATGGTTGTGTTTTTCCAGAATTATTTGTTCAGTTCTCAATACTAGCAGGTTTTAAGATGTGTTGACTTTAGGTGATGTAAGTGTCGTTTATATCAGCCTTCTGGTTGTATTGTTCACGAATGAGAAAAGGAAATTTGTTTCCTCAGCTAATTTCTCTGCCAGAGAGAAAATTATATGGGTGTACCGATCGAGAAAAAAAAACAAAGAAAACTATCTGGATGATGTTACATCTCTACTCCCCTTTGAGCAAATTCAATATTTCATTATTGACTTTCTTGCGTACGTTTTTATATATTCATGAAAATCCAAGAAAATACATACCATTACCAGATATATTCACTGCATTTCAGCGAAAACAACCGATAAGCCCAAAACATCTGTCAAAAGAATAATAAGCCAACCATAAGTTTATACTCCCTCCTATCAGAAGAAAGAGATATAGTGTGGAGAATTGAATTTTTTAAGCTACAGTCATCCCACAAGTGGGAAAAGTCCTATGTGGCTAAGAAATAGCTTAATTGTACCTATTTTTTCGGATGCAGAAAAGGCAACTCTAACTATTTTTTGGATGGAGGACCGAGGAAGTACCATATAGTAGTTTATTTTTTGGCCTACAAAATAAAAAATTATACCAGTACAAACGTATTGTGCATAATTGTTCTAAAAAGTGAAATTCTATCATGGTGTTTGGGCCTAACGTATCTTTTGGGCTTATTGGTACTAGACTAGATTTAAGAAAGGCAAACTGACCTACCACATTAAAGAGGGGTCTCTGATCAGTGATCCCTCCTTCATCTAGGCCTTCAATTTTTCTCAAGAGTTAATCCATGTAATGACAGCAACAAATTGATCTCTTTTACAGTCATCAGTAATACTACTTGGTAAAACTATCTTCTTTATTACCATGTTTAAAGCAATGTAAATTGTCTTGAGTAGCCACCAAACTATTTTTCTTGCTGAGGGAAGCTTTCATTTCAATGATAAACTAGGGGATCCAGTTAAAACTCACAAAAGAAAACCTTCAAAAAACAAATTCTACTGTAATTCAAGGCACTAATAGTTCGTCAATAGCGTTTCACAGAACGTCAGTTAAAGTTTACAGCTTCCTTCTTTGATAACCGGCAATATTTTGATCTAGTGTTTTTCGTGGGAAAAAAATAGAGTACCAATAGTCCCAAAAAAGAGTTATCTTTCTGATTCTGTTGTTCTACTTAGGGTTCCTGTTAATTTTGGATGCTAAAATATTCAAGAATTTGCTAAAATGGCCTCTAAGAGAATTAGGCCTTTTTGCTAGCAAAAAAAAACATATTCTTAAATCTAACACCTGGACAATAACACCTCCACCACAGCAGGCTACAAATTTTATGCAACAAGAACTTGACCTCTTTTCCAACCCATACATGGAAAGGGACCCGAACACCTTACAAAGTACAACCCCTATTCAGCTAATACTTACTAAACTCATCTACGGCCAACAAAAAAGAAGCACATTCAGAGGCCAACTTTAATCTTAGCCTGTTGTGGGGTTTGCTGCAAAAAATGCCAAAGCACCCACAAAAGGAGCATTAATGTAGGTAGCCGGCTCAGACTGCTGATAGTTGTTTCTCTCATCCGAAAAACCGTCTCTATTATCTGGTCCCCCTACTATGGCACCCACCAGAACGTTTGGGTTAGGAGAGCCTGAATATAGATACTGGAACCCAGAACTGCAAGGAATAGGACTTGGGTGGGCATGTACTGATGGCACTGAGGAACCCCTGTGATGGACATGTCGCGGAAACCTCTCACCAAATCCCACCATGTAGGACATCTTGCCTGGGTTTTGGCCCAGAATGTAATCCACCTGATGTAATTTACAGATTACATGTGAGAATAATGTTACATTTATTAATGAGAAGTAGACCTTTAGATTTAAATTAATAAAAGGCTACCTGTTTTTTGGCTTGGGAGATGAGAGTATTGGGATTAACAATAGTTGTTCCACAGGAGGTTTCTCCTCCATTGGATCTCAGATAGTTGGCATAGGTCAGGAGAAGGAAAGCTGTGGATGTCACGTACTGCAGGTTGCTTTCACTACCTTTGTAAAGAAGCCCTCCTGCAGCTCGCATGTATAATGTGGGTGAGCCTAACTTCAAATTATGCATCGAAAAAAAAAACAAAAACAGCTATAGTTCTCTTGACATATGAATCAACTATAATAATAGCCTGTTTCCTAATAGCTCAAGCTATTGGGAAACATTGGTTATTTGTCGAAGTATCGGAGACAGGTTCTTGGCTTCATCCTATGGGGCACTATTTCCCGTTTGTCCTCCCTCCATTTATTTCCACGTGCTAAGCTTAATGGATGCTTCTGCAGGGGGAGTGTTAAGATACGAAGTACTCCCTCCGTCTGGATTATTTGAACTAACTAGGTTAATAATAAATCAGGACGGAGGGAGTACTAAAATAGCTTGTTTCCTAAATAGCTTAAGCTATTAGGAAACAATTGTTATTGAACTGTTACTAATCCTAATCAATGTGGGTAAGTAGCGGAATACATATTAATAAGAGTGAGGATTGACCTGGTGTGTATTGTGCTTGGAAACCAGATGTCCCTGGGATCAAAGAGCAAATATAGTTATCAGAATGTACTTTGTATGACTGCAGCTCTTCAACTTTGTTTTGCAAGAAAGCCTGCAGATGTAGAGATGTAAAGAAATTAGTTTTCCTTTTCAGTGAGCAGGTAGATAGCAATTTGAATGCATGATATATACTTTAGATAGGAGAATTTTGGTTCCAACTCTCTTGTCATCCCAACTGAACGAATAATCGTCGTCGTCTGCACCTAAGGTGTGACCATTGTTCTGAATGAAGTCCATGTATGATGCATTTTGCGATGCCGCATGAAGCCAAGAAGCAGCCCAGAGAAGCTCATCCTGATTATAAATTAGTTGGACAAGGTGACATTCTATTCAAAAACATGTTCTGAAATTTAAAGAGGATATAAACAATATTATACGTACATGATAACCAGAATATGAGCAATAAAATGGACAAACAACTGATCCAAGGGAGTCGCTGTAGGATCCTCGATATTTGTTAGCAAAATCGAAAACCTGCATTGTTTCAATTGGATACGTTAAATTGTTTCCAATGTAAAATGAAGTAGCAAGAGCAACCGATATATTACCTTCATGGAGGTATGGAGTAATTTGGAGGAGTAAGAAGGATCAGAATCTTGGAAGACAATGGATGCAGCAGCTAAAGCTGCTGCAGTCTCTGCAGCCACGTCTGAGCCTGGGTTTTGAGGCGACACTTTGTAAACATTTCGAGGCGTGTCCATGTCCTCAGGCCTCTCCCAGCACCTATGGTCCATATTAGGGTCTCCAACCTGCACGGTTCATAGACCACAATCCAGTAAGATTCCTAATGAGTCATGCAAGTTTTCACCAGAAATTATTAACCACTTCAGATGGATTTCTTGGCACGAGAGACTCACTTGAACGTACAAAGTGTTTGGTGAGGCTGTGGCTGCCTTGAGTAAATAATCAGAGGCCCATCTAATGGCTGCTCTGGCATTATCGAGTTGATCAGACATTAAGCTGCCAAACTCAGTAACGCTCCATGCGAGCATAGTTGTGGTGAAGGCCATGGGCAGGCCAAACTTCACGTTGTCTCCGGCATCATAATAACCACCAACCAAGTCCACCTGATAACAACAAAATAATGTAAAATACAACTCAATAACGACTGCATTGCATTATTTGAATGCTATTGAGATTCTTTTACATGATAAGAAGAGCCATCTGTTAAGCTAGAGTCGCCTCTCCATGTAAGCCTCTGGTTGGAGGGAAGTTTGCCAGACCTCTGTCCCTCAAAGAAAAGTATAGACTTCTCCAATGCATTGGAATAGTTAAAATCGGAAGCATGGCAGAAGGCCAAGACCAATGCAGTAGAAGCAAAGATAAGTTGTGTCATGAAAACAGGAAGAAAACCCATTGTCATCCAAGCCTCCTAACTAGTGAAGATACTACGAATTTCCAGGAGAGGCTAGAAATGTAGAGGATATCTGAATGAAGCCAGGAATTTATAACAAGCGAACAGGAGATGGCATATTGCTTGTGTCCAATGGTAGTTAGTCGTTAGCAGCAAGAGGAAAAGGGCAAAAAGGATTCATCACGGGATGAGCAGTAAGAATTGGGACGTGCAGTGAAGACAAAGGTTGCAATGCAGGTGATCAAGGGGGACCAGATTGTGTATCTAATTACTTGTGCTACTACATCTTGTCTCTCTTTCTAATGGAAAATGTTGTTGTAATAAGGTTCTGTGTTTCATATCTCCCATTTCCTTGTTTTGCATCTTAATTTAAGGCATACTTTGTGCCATTTTCTGAACGTACTGCTTGATCGCCGCATGCAGTCACGGGTCAAAATTGGTGCTTGAACGGAATCACGAGGAGTGAAAACAGAAGAGAGAAGAAGACGGAGAGATGGAAGCTCAAATGTGGTTATTTATTAGGAAAAGAGAATGGGGGAGGTGGCGTTAAGACGTGATAGTAATGGATGGATCACATGGAAGTTGTAACATCTTTAGGCCAGAAAGGCACGAGAAAGGCTTTGGACTTGGGGGAGACCCTTGTGTTTGTATTTTTGCAGGCATGTCTAGTTCAGAAAGTGCACCTCTGGTGTTTTTACAATGAACTCGTGACACTTAGCATTGGATTCCATGGAAGGAATGGCCTGTGAGAGAGGCCTGATATTGAAATGTTGCATGTTGTACACTGTCCAATTCCGTCACGAGCAAGTGTAGTTAGCATGCTGAAGACTCAAGTTGTAGTAGAAGTTGCCTGCAGTCTGCTTGATGGGTGACGACAGAACCATGTAACTATCCATACGAAGTCACCGAAAACAACAAAATTATGTAGAACAAACATATCCAATCCCTGATTCCAAGTGGTTCAAAGCCATGTCAATATCTTTTCACATTAAGGACAGATTTGTAGCTCTTATGTCAGATATGCCAATTGCTAGCACAAGGAGAGGCCTGCAGCTCAGTACATAATACCAGTCTGACTTATGATATTCAACTTCAAGCAAATGTTTGATGCTCTGTTTCAGCAAGGAGATTGAGTAGGACATGATGATTGGAGTCATGAGACAATTTCTGGCCTTGGCGCCCCAGAGACACTCGGAGTCCATTATCAAGTTCATTAACTGATCACATTCCTGTCGCCCCACCCCCTTTTACCCTTGAATGCTTGATTGGAACTAATCAAACGCCACATACCTTTTTTTTATTCAATGTTAAAAAAAAAGATATCACAATGGTAAACATAAGATGATAAAATTGTTAACCAAAAATGCCTTTTTTTCATATAAACAGGACTCTTCATATATATGACCCAATTCAATTCAAAAGAAGATTAATTTAGAAATAAGTGATCTTAATTTTGGGAAACTGAATCCTCAATGTATTTAGAAAAAAATAATAATGATAAACATAAGATGATACAATTGTCACACACAAAAAATGCCTTGAATGGAACGAAACCTAGCCATTTATATAATCTTCAAGCATATATTTAACTCCGTCTTGCCCTATTCATATCATAAATGATCATTCACCTTCAATGAACACGATTGAAATCAAGTTCTCCTTTCACCTTCATTCATATATATCCATCACAATTTAAAATGAGACCAACATAGAAACTAAATGTTCTTCCTTTTTGTCAATCAAATTCACAATATAATGTAAAAAAAACCAACACAGAAGTAGAATTCACAATGTTTAACATAAAAAAGTGATCTATACCAATGTATAATCCCTCTTTTGTTCTTCAATGAATACAACTAGGCCTCTAGTCTTAGCAGCTTCTGGAGAGCCCTCTCCATCTCATCCAACCGCCTCGCCCAGTCGCTCCTAATATTCAATGGCCTCACGTCACTGTCACTTCCACCACCACCCTCATCCCCTCCTCCGTCCCCGCCGCCGCGCTTCGCCCTCCCCCCAATCCTCTTCTTGCTCTTCCTCGCCGCCGTGACGGCAGCCGCCCTCTGCATGGCCATTAGGACGTCCGAGCCGCTGAGGGCCTGGCCGGACCTCCACTCAACCCGGGCCTCCGCGCTCCCCTCGGCCTCTTGCGGCTGCTGGGCTTGGGCTGGGAAGGGCGGCTGGTTGTGGGTCGAACTGGTTTTCAGCGCCGTGAAATCGGCGGCGAGCTCCTCTGGGTAGATATTGTCGGGGGAATCTCTGGGCCGCCGGCTCCTCCTCAGTTGGAGCTTGGCGGAGACTAAGGCGGCGGAGGGCGGGAGGACGGCCACGGGAGGCGGCGCCGGGAGGATGCCTCGCGGGATCATCTCGGAGAAATCTTACGTGGGCTTTGTGGCAAGATTAAAGCCCACGTAGCAGGTTGAGGTGGTAAATGTAACTGGGCTTTAGGTTTTCTCCCGGAAGGATGATAGATAATGAGCCCACCTGATGGCCCATTCTGCATTCCAAATACTGCCCTCTCCTCCTCGTCATAGTGACAAGTCGGCAATTCGGCTCCAATTCGGCAAAGGGCCAATTTGGTTCGGTACGGGGAAATTCGGAGGAAGTTCGGCATAATAATGTTATATCCATTGTGAAAATTTTTGTTATTGCCCTGATTTTTTATATAAGGTGGGGAAATTTACTTGAACTAGGCGGGCTACGTCCATTTTTACCTTTTTGTAAGTAGTCCAACTAATGGGAAACACTTCAAATGCATGTAAATGTTCAAGACTCCGTCACTCCACCTATAAAAAAACCCTTGAGTTGTTAATCCTGGCCCAGCTGGGGAATTAGGCCCATGTGATGTTAGCAAATGAGATAAAAGAAATAAGGCCCAATCCCAATGATAGTCAACAGAAGAAAGTTGCGGTTTGTTCTGAGTTCTTGCCAAAATCAGACAAAAATAAGAGTACTGCTATTCTTCCCGCTTTTTTATCACACCCACCTCACGTATTAGTGAAATGAAATGCATTTCCACAAGGGACACGTGAGGTAGCCCTGAAAATAAAGCGGAGAAGAAGCATTTTTCCAAAAATAATCTCCCCCAAATCCCACAAAAAATTGTACTTGAACTCTTCCTTTTTTGTGTACTCGGCTGTTCTTGGTCTCAATCAAAAGTTCCGTTAGCTACTTTTGGTCTGCGTTCTGTCCATGGATTTGCATCGATCAAACTCACAAAAAGGCTTTAAAAGCTCCAGCACTCTATCAGATTCCACGTAATAATCTTTACTACAAATGCATAGCTCGAATTCCAGTCTCTATACTCTCTCAGTATGCAATTCTGGCTTCAAGAATTGAAACTTCAAATTTGAATGCAATTTGAGCATTCCTCTTTGCCTTCAGAAAAACATACAAGAAAAAACACTCTGTTTACGTCAAAGAGAATGGGAGCAAGCCTACCACCATTGCCTAGGCGGCGGAGACCGGCACCGCCTCGACCAGCCGGGAGAAGTAGAACTGGGCGGTAATAAGCCCCCTCTTCCGAATGCGCCACCCGACCTTGGCCAGGCTCCACATTCGCCTCCGCATGGAGATACGCCCGCGTTGCCTTCGACGGCCCCGGAAACAGCTCCCCCACCCTCTTCAACAGGTCGTAGTATATCGTCTTCGGCGCAAAGCTCAATAGCAGCCGCCTCTCCGCCAGCCCCGCCAGGTGGGCGATCATCCCGTCCGCCTTGCTCTGTGGGTAGTGTATCAGTACATCTAAGCACACCACTGTGCAAGCTCTCCAAGTCCTTCACTTCGAACTTGGGCATTGTGGGTAGCTTCTCCTCCCTCGCCTGCCGCTCAGCCTCGGCCACCATCGCGGCGGAGATGTCACTGGCGGAAACCACCGCGCCTTCTTTCGCCAGAGGGATGGCAAGGGACCCGGTGCCGCAGCCGGCATCGCAGACGCTGACGCCCTCAAGGGGGCCCTCGTCCTTGAGCATCTTGAGCACGTTCTCCACCGTCTTGGCGTGGCCGAGCCTGATGTCGAGCTGCACCCACCCGGTTGACGTCATCTTTCTCGCTGTAGATCTTCTTCCACCGCTGGAACCCGTTGTTGTTGAAGTACTCCCTGACCACTTCCTTATCCCCACCACCCATCTCCTCAGCCTGCATCTGGCGGCGCTTTTCTGGGTCAGCCAGGACGAGGGCGGCGGCCACGGCGGCAATGGAGCTGCCTCCCAGGACAGCCAGAGCCGCGCTGTCGGATTGCTGGGGGAGTGCGAGGATCTTGGTGCAGGGACGAGGTTTGGGCTTGAGGGCGGGGGTGCTGTTGGAAAAATTCAAGAGGGATTGTACTTTACCCGTTCCTGTTGAATAATAATCAAATAGAACTTGAAATTGCAAACATAAATCCAATTGTCCGAGGCACAGTGATGAACTGCTGACTTTGAAACAGATATTGCTACCCTCTTATGCACGGGTTTTCTTCTAGCAATCTATTCAAAGATACAATGAACCAGAATGACATGATGTGCACTTCTCCTTATCAAACTCGAACTCAGAGAATCAGAAAACTATTGCCTTTGGAAGAAGATCACTTTTTGGAAAAGAGAGAAATCCACAAAAAGTTGTTCTTGGTTGTTCTCTTGTATTTCTCTTTGAGTTTTCCCGTTCATAATATATATGGGAAGACTCAAAAGTTCATTATTTATGGAAAAGACGCAACTTTTTAAAAAAAAAAACGGCCAAAAACGCATGAAATCACGCGTAACCGCTCGTAGCGATCGATCGCCTCGGGCGCAAAATACTATTTTCATTTTTTCCAGTAGATATGATCGATCGGTTTCACAGCCGATCGATCGCGGCCGATCATCTCTCAGTTTTGCGAAAATCACAGTAGATACAATCGATCGTATTTCTATCCGATCGATCGATCGCGCTATCAAACCGATCGATCGGCTCGTAATTTTCACAAAACTAATAGCCGTTTGATCAAAATCAAAGGCTTTAGATGCTACGTATCACGTGCCTAGTGCAAAGTGCTAAGTGCGCCTCTAAAGCGCCACAATGTGCCCATTCGCCCACGCCACGTGCGCGCATGCGCGCGCGCGCGTGTGTGTTGCACCTTTAGGTGCACCCATGAATGTGTGCACTATCAATTGGGGAGAGTCACCACACCAATAAGATACATAAAGAGAAAGATTTTTTCCTCTTATATACCTTAACACACTCATGTGTGTTTCCTATGTGGGACTAAAAGAAAACCTCATTATAAAGGTTTTCTCTTTCTATCCAAACTTAGCACATAACTAAACATTAATTCTAATTCAATCAATCTTAAAAATGTGGGCTTAAGATGGGCCCACTACCCATACCCAAAACCCAACAGCAGTGGCCGGGAAGCGGTCGGGCGGGGAGGAGAGGGTGGCGGAAAAGGCCATGGGAGTCTCGTCTCTGCAAGGCCAAAGGGAGTGGAGAGCTTGGGATGACTTAGGAGCCGTTTGGGGCGCGAAAAAAAAGTAAAACATCCACAGTGGATGTTTGTTTTTTTCACTTTCACGTCTAGAGGAGTTTCAGCTGAAAGTGAAAAAAATAAGAAATAGTGAAAGTGAAACATCCACTGTGGATGTTTTGCTTTTTTTCACGCCCCAAACAGCCCCTTAAACGCGATTGTCGTCCACTCAATCCAAGCTTCGGTGGGTCCAGTCCATCCCACAAACCTATCCAATGGGCCAAATAGACAGCCCAAATGCCATGATATGGATGTGGAGTTGCAAGTTTCAATTTGGATACTGGTGGCACCCTAGGTTAAGGTCCAAATTAATCCATTTTGTAGGATGTGTACTCAATTGGCAGTTTGACACTAGTGATGATTAATTTGGTGTACTGATGAGATATGGTGATTTTTTTGGGTGTAGTGATGAGATAAACAGAGCATGCAATGAAAAAGGGACGCAGGGTGTAGTAGTAGACTAACACTCCCAAGTCCTTTTTTTTTTCTTTTTGCTACAAGACACTCGTTCTTAATGAGGGAGCTTCTAGTGGCCATAGTCACAAGGTTTCAAATTCGGTTCATAGAAGACATTTCGTTTCGGAGTGTAGAAAGAGGAGGTGGAGGAGAAGAAGAAGAAGAAGAAGAGGAAGGAGACAGAAAAATAACATACTTCGCACAAAAAAAAATTTGAAACTTTTTTGTTTAAATTGTAAATAACCCAAATTGTAATAAATCTAAAATATGTTGCCTAAATTGTAAAAAAAAAAAACCAAAACTGGAATGCCTAAATTGCAAATTTTGTAAAATTCGAAATTTCATAAATTTCACGAAATGATAGAAATTTATAAATATAGAGCGGTGGACACCCATTTCGCCGAAATTTCGTTAATTTTGCAAAAGTTTCATGAAACTTGTGATTATGGTAGTGTGCAGGAGATTTTAGTGACGAGGAAACAAGATGAAATTTCTATATTTAGGAAAAAAAAGTTATATTTTCTTACTTGCTGACAGCTGAAGCATGTTGTAGGTCTTCGCGCCACCGTCATGTCAGCTAAGTTGCTTATGATCTTGCGCACATGCAATTTTATGGAGTCCCTTAAAAAACGAATCTATTAAGAAGTCCAGTGCCTTAATGATGTGAGTTGCGGAATTATTTAATATTTTTAAATGTGCACTAATGAATTTCCATTCTAAACTTGTTATTAATAATACACTCTCAATTGCAATTAATTTTGTAACCAAGACCATAATTAACACTCAAAATCATGATTTTTAAAACCGGACCGGACCGGTCGGTCCGACCACAGAGAATTGGAACCAAATGAAAAACCAATCTGGGCAGTTTAGTTCGGGACGGCCCGGTCCGTTTGCCGGTTTCATTAGAAATTAGCCGGTGAACCGCCGAACAGGAACCTGTCCAGTTCACTGCCAAACCATTTTTTTTTTAAAAAATTATATTTTAAGTGGGGATTCGAACTCTGTCCCAAAATTAACTCCTTAACCAAAACAAGAAATTTACACTAAACATAGTTTAGTTTTATTTTTTTTATGTAGGGGAGGGTTTTTTTTTTAATATTGTGTGTCAAACCGGCGGTTGAAACGAACTGGCCAGATTTCCGGGTCGAAGGCCAGTCCAATTTTGAAAACCTTGATCAAAACAATATAATCCCTCCGTTAAACGTTGTTTTTATTGGGCTGTGAGGCCATAAAAAAGTCATGTGATGACACGAGAAAGGAGGAGCGTCGAACACTTGGAGATCAGGTCCCGATTTGAGATTTCGAAAACCCTTCATTCCGCATATATACTAGGAGTGAATTGGGGCGATAGAGAGTTATGCCTTAAAAGATTTTGGAGATGGCCGAGATCTGCTCTGCCGCAATCCCACATGATTCTCCTAGGAATTACGTCAAACATATTTCTGAGTTCTTCACAGTTGTGAAAAGTTGGGGTTTCACTCCCAACTCAAATCCCTAAAAAAATTATAATTTTTTTAACACATAACGAAACATGATCAAACAAACAAAAACAAACTGCAAAAAAGATGAGGTAGAGTACGAATCGAAAGGGTTCCTACAAGATGAACAAACAAGAACTGAGCTGACGACTACTCCTCTCTGTTTTCTACTCACTGAAACTTTTGCTATGAGACTTGTTAACCAGAATGGAGAAGAAGAATGGTGTGCCGCTAGAGTGACCATCCGGGAACCTTTGACCGGAAAATCCTCGCCGGTGCCGTGGCGGCCAGACAAGGAGGAGAAACGAGATGGGTGACAATTGGCAAGCATAGCCCATTCTCTTTTGATCAGATATTGAGGTCTTTGAGGATGACGGAAAAGGCGGCGGAAGAGAGTGGCCGGCGGAAAGTGGAAGGAAGAAGAAGAGGCTTGCGCTGATCGGCCATCTCCACAGGTGAGGAAGTTTGGGAGACGGAGAAGAAAGGAAAAGGGGAGAAGAAAATAGGAGGGATAGGAAATTACGTGACTTGGGTCCAATGTACACAATATTTTGTAACCGAGAGAGTATCTTTTAAGTAAAAAAAAAACAATATATCTTTTAAGTCGAAAAAAACAATATATCTTTTAAGCATAACTATAAAATCTCTTCCTACACTAAGTGCAGAATAGTCATGCAACAGCCACATATAAACCACCAGTTCATAACCATCAAAGTTCAGAAGGGAGTTCTTACAACACAACTCCAATCAGTCTTCAATGTGTTAAAGACAAGATCAATGAAATACTAATCATAGCACATGAATTCTAACTCTTAGAGAATTTCGACAAAAGTCATCACAATTTACATGAGTATAGGTTAAGTTTTCCTACCTCCCACTGCAATTCTATGTATTCTCATGTAAATACAATAACTTTATGCATCTTCATTTTTCGGCAGTTATTTAATCTTTTCGTGTTAATAGAATGGTATGAAATTTGTTTAATGATATCATAGAATTAGTTTAATCATATCTTGAGAATGTTGTCATGATACCACAGAATTTGTAAGGCAACGTAGGTTCAGATTCACATAGTCGGCTAACAAGACGAATCAGCTACATTACCAAATTAACAAGCAGAAAAAGTTACTTGGTGCTTTTGAGAAAGTAAACTGCTTTGTTTGAAGCAGCTTTCCCTAAGAATTTCCTCTTTTTTTAGCCAAAAAAAAGAGAGGAAATTCTTGGAGGGGGGGAGGGGTTTAGGAAAAGCACTTCTCTCGCAGCCTGATGGGATATTTAGGGCCTGTTTGGTTGCCACTTCTGTTAAAAGCAGAAGCAAAATCTGGAAAAGTGAAGTGTGATAGGCTTTTAGCAAAATTTGGGAAAGTAAAATGTGTTTGGTTGGGTTTTGGGAAGTAAAAATCAATGTAGGGCAAATTTTATAATTTTGTGAGTCATAAGGGTAGCATTGATATTTTCCACGCATTTTCTGGGGTAGCATTGATATTTTTACCATGGGAATCCGTGAAAATTTCTTGGGAGAGCTTTTCCTTAAAAATCTCTTAATTATTCCCTTGTTATTCCAAAAAAAAGTGGAATATTCTATTGTTATTCCCCCTGTTTTTTTACTTTTCAGTCTACATCACTAAAAATTCCACTTTCCAACCAAAGTTAGTGATTCATGGCCACCAAATGGGATTTTCTTTTCCGAATGAAAAATTTATAAATTCTTCTAAAAGTCAATCGTGTAGTAGCAACCAAACTGAGCCTTAATGAAAGGAAATGTACCCGAGAATCTAAAGCCGCTTCTTTAACCAAACATATAGATTTAGTAGGATAAAATTTGTCAAACGAAGCCATAGCCGGCTTGGAACTTATATAATGCTGACCTGCTTCATACTCTGGGCCTATTTGGCAGCAGCTACATACCTGAATTTTATAAGAATCCGGCTTCTCCATGAAAATCTCATCCAAAAGAAACCCAAATTCTTCAAGTGGCTTCTTCTCTAAAATTCAGATTTTCCACTCCATAAATCTTCTACCAAACAGTCCCTATGAAAACTGATGAGAATTGGCGTCTTCTATCCCGTTGTGGCATTCCCATGGTGATTTGCCCCATACAATGATCGGAGAATTGGTGGGGAGGGAGGCATAGCTCGTAGATTCATAAATCAAATTGAAGCGCTCCAGTATAGTTTTTTCGTTATTAAACGGCGCTGTAGTATCATTCTGCTTACGAATCAATGACACCGCTCGTCAATTTTCTGACAATACAATACAGTGCTTCTGTTTTTTGGTAAAAGTACAGTGGAGTTTTGGGACTCGATGTTAATGCCCCCAAGCCAATGTGGATTGGACACCCATGTGTTTTCACTTTTCACTATCAAAGAAAAGCAAAAAGAAAAGAAAAGAAAATTGGGCAGAAGCACTTTAAGATTCAGCTGGCCCACTCTGATGATTAACAATTTTGTTTTCTAAAATATAATTATTTCTGCCTTTGTAAGAAATAATATAGAAACATTGTGGCCCTTCAAGTGTTCGATCTGTTCCAAATCTCCTCAAGCTCTCTAGCAAAGGCCTTTTGGCGCCCAACAACAATGGTGATGTGGTCCTCCTTCTCCACCACCTTGACATGAGCCCGGGGGACCTTCCTCTTCACGGCATAGCTGCACTCCACCGGGATGAGGTCATCGTCTTGGCCGTGGAACACCGTAACATCGCAGCTCAGCTGGTCATGCACCACCTCCAACCAGCCGTCGATCATGCCGGCCGTCCCAAATATGATGTTGTGCAGTGTGTGCCATCCAGCATGGTGGGTGTGGCAGAACCACCCTTCAATTAAGAAGGTCCGAATCCTGCGCCATTGCCATTAAAACAGCTTGTAAGATAAGGCGTAAATATTTATAATGTGGGACCTAGCATAATAAAGATCCATTAAATTGTGAATCTATAGTCACATGAAATCATTTCCTCCTTTGGCTAAAATGGTAGGTATATTAGAGGTACACTTTGTTGGATTTGGCTATCTGTTTTTAACAGTTTTAAGCTTTGCTTAATCAGGATCAGAAGACGACTAAATACATATCATAATATTCCAGTTTGATTTTGGTTAGACATGATCTCATTTCAGCATCTACCTATGGCCACATTCAAGTCCCCCGTAGCTTTCACTAGAAAAAAGTCCACCATGGCCCATCCCCACTTGACAGTTTGCATTAAAAAAGCCAGGAATCCTAGCGAAAACAACTGATTCTAATTATGTGAGTTTATATGATAATGTCTCACATACTAAACAAAGGTCCGAAAGTTCGGGAGAATTTGACTGTACAAGAGCAAGGTGGTACCACATGAAAATCACGAGTACTGTACTATGTGCGTGATTATGTTAGATTAGTTAACGTATCTAACTATGATCAAACAACTACTTATACCAGCTACAAATGGACATCGATGATATAATACGTTGAATGAGCTAATCAATTGACATCACTTGAACAGTAGACAGTTGACACTTCCATTGGAGTCACTTCAAGGCGATTAATTACATAAAACAGAGAAACAACTTCCTTAACAGTCGCATCTAACTCAACCATAAATCATTCCACGTCTTAATCGGAAAATGACTGGTCAATTCACATGTTGGAATAATGGATTATGGGTGTTTACCTATTCCCGGTGATGAGTTTGGTGAGAAATTCCCACAGCCGGTGGTTCTTGCAGATGAGCAAACAAGCAGTCCGGACGATGTGCTCATACCAGCATCCTATCGACGCGCCCAGTGCGATCGGCGGCCACACGCGACGCGGCGCCACCTTCCGGAGCACATACTGGGGGCCGTTCTCCCCACTGGGTATTGGAAAATATGGCTGCACCAATGTTCATCAGAATCATTAAAAACTATTGAATCTTGAAATGTGAAACTAGTTTGAGAGGAGAGAGCCTTACCGGTGCGAGCAACGTGAGTGTCTTGACGGCGTCAGGGTACTTGACCGCGAGGGCAAGGGCCAGAATGCTGCCTAGTGAATGTGCCACTATGTGGAAGGACTTGACCTTGTGTGGTATCAACACTGAACGTTCAATCATGTCCAGATGGTCTTTGAGAGTGTAGAGTGAGTTTGCTGGCTTCGGACTCCGGCCGAAGCCCATCAAATCCACCGTGAACAGCCTATACCGCGACTTCGCCTCATCAGAGATATTAGGAAAGACTGTCTCTGTCCAAAACCTCGATGAGGAGATGAATCCGTGGATGAACAAGACGTCGTCTTTCCCTCCCTCTGTCATTTTTGAAAGTTAAAAATAAGAAGATGATGCTTTTAGCTACGACTTCAATACCCCGCTACAGCCACTATATTCATGGTTACAAAAGCACTAAAATCGTCGCAAAAAATACGACTGCTTTCTGTTGTAGTAATCTAAAATGAAAATGCAGCCAAGTGATTGTTGCTTCACCTTTAGCTCCTCCTGTGTGGACAAAGAGTGTGTCTCTAGAGGATGAGGTCCAGCCATTGCAAGTACCGCAGTCGCAGTCCGACCACCGGGGAACCGGGAAGGCCTGCTGGCCACCGATCTTCCCCTGCAGCATTTCCACCATCGTGGACTTGACAGTGAAAGTGGACCGAACGCCGCTCCTGGTGTCGGAGGGTGGCTCTGCTTCCGCCCCTACCCGGCGAAACTCCTCCACTACTGACGTCGCAGTCTCGGAAATCAGCGACGACCTGTTGTAGAGCGTGTCAGAGATCTCTTCCAACCGGAGCTTGGTTGAGCTGACGCTCACCACCCTAGCCTGCCCGCCTCGTTCCGACATAAGAATCTGCCCGCTGCTAGTGATGGCCTCCTGAGCAGAGCCGCAGTAGCACGGCCTACGTTCAGACTCGACGGCCAAGTCCACCAGCTTGTAGACATGGCAAAGCAAGACGTCCAAGAGATCCAAGATGCAAAAAACAATAAAACTCACCATCTCATTGAGAACTCTCCCGGACAGTCTTATCACTGCATTTGTTCTTCCCATTACACCCATTTTTGCACCAAGCTGGAGAACAAGAGAAGGATCTTGTTACAGCAAAGAAGAAGATATAAATGCACCCATTAATGTAACATATCTCTCCATTAGATAAGATAAGGTTAATACTGGCTTAATGCCTTCTCTTGGCTAGACACCGTTAGGCCTTAGAAGTTCTTGCAAATGGCGACGAAATATAGGTGGGTGTAGGTATGACCCACCGGAGATCTTAGAGATGGGGATGGGGGATGAGAGACTTTCTTGTGGGGGAGTACTAGACTAAGGAGAAGGGGAACGAAGGGGGAAAGGAAGTGAGCATGAACACGTACTGGACTAAGGCCTGGAATTCAATTCATTGTGCATTAAAATCTGCTCTGTTGGCCATGGAAAATGTGGTAGGTAGTAGTTGAACTCCCTGGCTAGCTGCTATGCAAAACTGCACGCAAAAAGGCTTCAAAATCTTTGGTTACTTTCCATATTTTGCAATAACCCTATGATATGAACAGCTTTAACGTGTAGTTGATTGTGGGAAAACTTACCAGTCAAGGCTCGTTTAAAAAGGGGTGGGAGGTCTAGTTCATATGACAAAGTGTCAGAAGCTTGACCAGAGGCTGAAAGTCCCTGCCCCCATTTATGACAAGCTGTCTGAAGCACATGAACCCCATCCCATCCCGACACACATCCTCCATGGCCTCCACCGTCGCCCTTGTATTGGTGAAGGTGAAGACACACACCTTAAATAGATCAGGTCAATGGGGTTTTGGAATAAGTGGCTGGGTCGCTTCTCTCCTCTCCACTATTGACTTTTGGTCTCTCACGGCGACGACTGACTTGGGCTGGGCTGAGGTCTGGCGTGAGTGCGCGGGTGCAGTCTTTGATGTCTGACTCTAGTGTCAAGGCCTCTTCCACTCTTCCTTGGGTCGACTTCAGTGCCCCAGCTAAAGCCAAAGGTTGCTCTGTTTTTTTCCCCTTTAATTTGAGTTCCTTTTTGAAAGAAAACAAAACAAAAAATACTATGTGTGTGAAACATGAACTAGCCCTCAGGCCAGGCGGGTCCAACTACTTTCAAGTGGTTTTGATCTTTGATCAATTAGTACATACATTGTGAGAGCATGTAGATAAAAGAAATACACATGCGGAATAGTGTTCGAATTAGTAAATTGGGAGTATAACTAACACAATGGACTGTTACCTCCATGGTCCTACTAGGGGCCGTTTGGGGCGTGATTAAAAGCAAAACATCGATGTTTTGCTACACTGTAGCATCTGAATATTTTATATATCCAGCTGAATGTAAAAATCCGCATGGATGCTACAGTAGATATCCAATATCCAGTCTGGATATTTTTGCAATAATCACGCCCCAAACGGCCCCTAAATGAGAGTTCTCGTAATAAACTAATGTGGTGTGGGTAGGATGGCCAGGACTTAATTATCTAACACGGTTATAGCTAAGCAAGTTTCCCCAAAGCTTGAGCTCTTAGGAAACATAAACACTCATTTGTAAGTTCCAACGCACTCATCTAGAAGCGATAGTGTTCTATGACTCTGAATTGATTGATAGAAGTTATGCCTGATATACGATATTAGTAGAAGTTTCTCTTACTATTTTCACCCTGCAGTTTATACCCAAACAAACAAACAAAAAATCATCCTGCACTAGAGAACGATTACACTTTGAAACAATAGGGATTTATGGTGCTTTTATGTGTCCAATAAAATGCAGAACAAAGTGCATATGTCTATATAACAAGGAATTCTGTATCGGATATCGGTATCGTATCGGTCGGCTTAAGAGACAAAATATCGAAGATATTTGTAAAAAAATATCGGTGGTCACAAATTAGTTTTTACCGTATATTTTCACAATCTAACTTCTAAAATAAATTATGCTAATTTAGACAAAGCATAGATTTTAAAATATGTATATTAGGATGGGAAACAAATGAGAAGTTACTTTTTTCCCTTTTTTTTCAAAATTAATTTTTTTAAATAGCGATATATCGACGATATTTGAAAAAATTGAAAAAATCTGAGATTTGGTCGTCTCGTTTTATCGGGCGGGACCTGACATCAATATTGACGATATGGATTTCCATGCTATATAATAACATTTTTTTATGTGCACACCAAATATATGACCTGATTGGAAGATTAGAATGTCATTTTTCACTGGGGAGACTGATTCGTTGAAAGCACAATTAAACAAATTTCAACATTGGCTCATAAGATTATTTTGACGCAAAATATAATTTATCCAGTCAAAGTATAATTTATCCAGATTTATCATGGTTTCAATATAAATACTGAACTACATGTTACTGTACATACATTTCTAATGTTCTAAAATATGGTGTTTTACACTATTATGTGCACATTTTAGGATGCAAAGGATCAAATGAATGTTTGTGGCTTCGTCTTTGGTCAACTAGGCCACAAATTCTATGGCCCTAATAGCTCCGAAAGTTCTCTGAAATTTCTATGGGTGACTCAAAATTCAACAATGGAGATTCCACTGTATCGAGACAATAACACTCCACTCCATAGCCGAGATTCTACTACCCCATTTGGACCGGGAGTCAACTGATTTTCGTCTAATCAGGTTTACACCATGAAGCCTTGTAGTCTCTCTTGCATTTCTCGCCTGACCAATACTGGAATCTTCAAAAAGAACTGTTCACTAGAATGTGGATCATGATCTGAACCCTATTGACCGGAGTCCTCAAAAATTGAAAAATCTTTGGTTATTTAGACTATTGGGTTCCAACATACAAGTGGTCATTGTTTATCACATTTGCAAAAAAACTTATGCTATCACTTTGACAGTAAGTTTTTAACAAGATTTAAGTGGCACACGTAAATATCCCAAACGGAACCCATCATAAGACAAACTATTAATCCTCCCTGTTCTCTTATAATATCCATCTTATCTATGTTCATATATATCATAATTAGTTTATCGATTTAAATATTTACGGTTCATAAGGTTCAGTCGGCATGAACCGATTAGCCAGACAGAACTGTCCAGATCTCTTCATCATCCTTAGAGAAATACTATACTTACTGATTGACACACAATTGTGAAATGTTATAATTTTCTCGATGTAAAAGCTGTGATTATACTTCAACCGGATTACAAGATGTGATAATAGGTAATACTATTATCATAATAGGTAATACTATTAACAGATATTGCAACCACAACAAGATCTCAATACCACCCATTACTCGTAACACCCAACTCAATTTATCAAAACTCTCACCATTACGCACAACTCACTCCAAAAAATGTATGCCCTTTTTTATTCACCTTTTCCCCTATTCAATTAGGGAAAAGTTTAAATGAGATCGCTCTCATATAGCTTATATGAGGCCACTTTTAATCGTAGCCCTTCGATCTTGATCTAACGGCTACATATAGCCATAATGATCTCACCCACTCCTTGATGTGACATACTCACCTACCCACTGATTTAATATCTATCCTCCGATCGGAATCCAACGGCTATAAGAATTGGCCTCATGCTCCTTATATGAGAACGATCTCATGTAAACCCCTCTCATTCAATTACTCCCCTATCACCCATTGCTCTTCTCTGTTCCTCCTGTCTTGTTTGTCAATACAAAGTTTTTCTGACAAAAGCCTGTCGATGGCTCTGTCTATCTTTGTGGTTCGTTTTAGCAGCAAAAAGGCAATACAAAAGACATTTATTTGGATTAGTAAAGATTAAATCTTCTTACTTTTAAATATTAGGTTTTTTTCACTCAAAGCAAGAAGGCGTTGGAGATTTTAGACAGTTGCCAACGGAAAAGCAGAGATGGGTGAGAGAGACACGTGTTGTAGTTTCCCCACGGTCGCTAGTGGAAAAGAGGACAAGGGCAAGAGAGAGGCGTACGTCCTGTAAGTTGGGGACAACAGGCAAGTGAATGTGGGATTTCTTTTGGGGTGTATGCAAGCAAAAAAAACACTTCTTTTTTAAAACGGGCATTACTAAGATATTGTTGGGGTGGCAATATCTGTGTTGTAAATAAATAAGATTTCCGTTTCTTACCAGTTCCTGCTTTTGAGAAACTTGATTATCTTCCGTGGTATCATAGCTGTAGGTTCTCGGTGCCACGCTTGGTAGAAGCTTGCACATGAGTAGTGGTGTTAAATATAATAAATAAACAAACAAAAAAATACTACTATTTGGACCCCAATTATCTCCTATGTCCCCCGTTATTTTTGCACCCCATCAATAAAATTAAGAATTTCTCACCCGTCCCCCAGTTTTCTAAATAATAAGTTGAATATATTTTACTGGGAGTGGTCCCTCTCATAGACGAGGATTTGTCCTTGATACCCTCTACCTAGAAAGCCCCCTTCTTAGACTTTTATTGACTTATATAGGGAGTGATCTCCGTCGTCATTTTGTAATATTTCATAAATTTGTCCCCAAAACCCTTTGCTTAAAAAGCCCTCTCCCCTTTTTTTACTGGCTTATTCTTGATAGAGAGGGAACCCCATTGTGGTTATGTAATATGGTGGGGACCAGTTCCCAAAACCCTCTAACGGGGAGTGAAATGTTGGATTTTGTGTAATTGTCGCTAGATGAGGGTTTCCAGGATGAGTGCAGCCAAAAAGGCAATGCCTTTGGCCTTGCTGCGGTGAGCCAAAGAGCAAGAAGGAAAAAAAGAAGAAGATGAAGAAAATAAGAAAAGATAGGAGAAGAAGAAGAAGAGTAAGAGAAGCGGAAGAGGTGAGAAAATTAGTGGGGGATAGATGGGGTGGGAACAATAAAAAAATAGATAGGCGATGAGGGGTAGTGGCAGACATAAATAAAATTTTCATGCTCGAGCTTTTGGAAAACATGGTTATCTTATAACCCGGTAACCAAACCGGTGGCTAGGTCGATTTTAAAAACTTTGCCCTGACTCCTGAGCCACCGGGTGTATTTCTGAAACCTGGACCCAGACACACAACTATAGGCCCACTAATTTAAAGGAGATCATCACATTTCCAGCCCATCAGCAATCAAAAAACCAAACGGATCCTAGCTAGATAAACAAACTTTGCCCGGAAAAGGCTCACTTTTAAAAAGTGTCCAGTAAACTTCACCCGCCATTTCCAGGTCCAGCATGACCTCCTCCCCGCCACTTTTCATCCTTTCTCTTTCCGATCGCCGCCGGCAGATTCACGGCCAGCACGTACAAACCAGCCTTTCTGGGGCCAACCCATCTGGAATCTCAGCCAAAATTGTCCGTTCTTGCTCTCCATATACACGTCCGAGAGACGGCTACCATCTCGCCGCTCCTCTTCACACTCGCTCCCATGGCGGCGGACGCTCGTCTTTCACTTACAACACTCTCATCAGAACCCACGCCCAGAACCATGAACCTGAGAAGGCTCTGTCTCTGTTTTACCTCATGGTCTGTGAGTCTCCGTCCGTTCGCACGGACAATTTTACGTTTCCGCCGGTCTTGAAGTCGTGCGCGCAGTTGTCTGCGCTTGAAGAAGGAGAGCAGGCGCATTGCTTGATTGTGAAGACCCAGTGTGCTTCTGTGGATCTGTTTGTGCAAAATTCTTTGATCCATATGTATGCGAGGTGTGGGAAGGTGGAGGTCGCCCGCAAGGTGTTCGACACGATGGCTAGCAGAAATGTTGTCACATGGAATTCCATGATTGATGGATATGCGAAGTCTGGTGATATAGATTCCGCACGTTGGGTTTTTGAGAATATGCATGAAAGGAACATTGTTTCGTGGAATTCAATGATCAGTGGGTATGTTCAGAATTATATGTTCATTGAAGCTCTTAATCTCTTTGTTGAGTTGCAGATTTTAGGCCTGAAACCTGATGAATCCACCTTGCTGAGTATTTGCTCTTCAGTTTCTGATATGGGATGTCTTAGATATGCGAAGCGGCTTCATGGCTATTTGAAACGATGTGGATTTTCATTAAGTGGTATTCTAGGTGTAGCAGTGATTGACATGTATTCAAAATGTGGCAGCATTCATGCTGCCCTTGAAGTTTTTGAAGAAATTCCATGTAAAGATGTTGGGCACTGGACTTCCATGATTGTTGGGTTGGGAAATCATGGCTTTGCAGAGTACGCTTTGCAATTGTTTGAAGAGATGCAAGATTGTGGTGTGCCACCCAATTACGTAACATTTGTGGGTCTTTTGACTGCTTGTAGTCATGGAGGTCTGGTTGAAGAAGGCTTAAAACATTTTAGACTTATGAGAAGAGTTTATGGCATTGTTCCAGGGATTGAGCACTATGGATGCTTGGTAGACCTTCTTGGCCGATTGGGTCATATTGATGAAGCTAAAATGATAATCGAAAACATGCCAATGCAAGCAGGAGTGGTGATCTGGAGCTCATTATTGGCGGCATGTAGAAATCATGGAAATATTGAGAAAGCAGAGTTTGCAGCTCAGAAACTCATTGAGCTTGAGCCAAGCTATGAAGGGTGTTATGTCCTTTTATCTGACCTATACGCAAGGGTCGGTAAATGGGAGGATTTTTGTAGGATGAGAAAGATCATGGATGAGAAAGGAATAAAAAGGAGTCCTGGCTTCAGCTGGATTGAGGTGGATGGTGAAGTGCATCAATTCGTCGTGGGAGATAAGTTCCACCCTCAAAGTGGTGAGATCTCCCGTATACTGCAGGAGCTTGAGCAGCAGTCGGGAGGACTGGATTTAGATGAAAGGTCATTTACACGGAATCTGTGTACCGAGTAGGCAGATCATCTGCTGACTGCTTCTAAAAGTGAGATATAGTGTAGGCAGCAAGGGATGCAGGTATGAGCCTCTGGATTTACAAACTCAAAAACGTACATACTATTTCCCTTTCATTGGGGGCTCCAGCATGTTTCCTGGGAATGAGCACTATTCATTTTATAACGGTCAAAAAGGCCCTACCTGTCTTAGAGGCCCTACGGTCAAAAATAATTCTCCCCCATAAGCAATCTAGTGTAAGGTGCAAGCCAATCTTCATAAACTTTTGCATGACATTGAAGAACCAGCACAAAAAGGAGCATTGGTTAGTGGGCATTCTTGGTTGTAAATTTATAGTGATAAAAGAAAATATAAACAAACATTAGGAGTACACCACGAATGTAACTACCGGGCTGTTCTCTGTATACAGATTCAAGTGACTAAGCCAATCAGCTCGGTCACAATTTCAGGTGCAAATTTCTTGTCTCAGAACTTCTGAGCACTCCATTTTACCGATCAGATAACAGCAGTGGTTGTTATTTTTCATTAAATTTCATGTCTTCTATTCCCTGTCTGTTGTTGCATATATGTATGTTGTCAAGTTGCCAGAAAAAATAAATTTATGTTGTCATAAAAACTGATTTTATTGGCAGCAAATTTATCGTCTGAATGGGAAAATTCTTCAGCAGCAAAAGAAACACAATGAATGGGACCACGCATCTTATATCTCCTTGGAGTATTCCACATTTCTACTTGACCCTATATTTGGACGAATTGGTTTCTCATTTTTTTCAACATAAACATGCTGGTACACAAGTTGGTAGGTACATTATTTAATGAACAGCAAGATTCAGATCTAGATCAAACAGTGGGAAAGGCCCAGGGCCCTAGAATTTTTTTTTGCAGAAACAGTATATTAGATTTCCTACCACTCCTTGTCCTGTTGACTGTTGTAAAATCAGTCTTTCGGTGTCAGGGCATATAAATAGATACATATATCTTATGCAGGGAAAAATTCTAGGACTCCGTCATAGCTCGCCTGAGAAAAAACAGAAGGTAACAAAAATTAATAAAGTCACACAAATTCTGTCATGTTTTAAATTACTAATCTTTGAAAACAATTTTGTATAAGGGCTCCAAGAGGATCAAACATGCGCAAATACAAAAGAGTCCAGTTTATATGCGCCATGACCCATGCTCGTCAACGTGCGCCTGGGCATCACGGGCCCTCAGATTTTGATACTGCATGTGTTAATACAGTGGCAGACCGCAGGCCACAGTATAGTTTTTCTCAAATGAACTAAGTTTTTAGTATATTTTGAGAAAACTGTATCTATTAAAAGTGAGTAACTATTTTCTAGATAAATCTTTCTTTTATTGCTGTACTGTGGCCTCCATGTATCAACTAATTATTTCACATAAATTTCTCCCTCAAATGGTCAAGACAGAGCCCACCATGGCAAAAAGCATGTTCCCATAACGCCCAATTTCAATCCTATTAATCTCCTGTTCTTTCTGCAACTTCCTCGGCTCAGAATCTAAAATTCTTTACAGAATCGCCCCTCCCCCGAGTCAACTCGGACGACTCACCCGCCGTCGAGTCAATGACCCAGTGCTGCCCGTCCACTTGCACCGCCAGCCCCTTCACCCGGGCGAACAGGTTCACCGCCCGCCGGACACCCCGGTCATCGGCCGCAGTGAAGTAGTCGTGCCCGAAGATGACACCGCCCGGCCGGAGCAGCGTGTAGGCCATGTTGATGTCCGACCATGCCGAGTGGAAGTCGTGCCCAGCGTCCACCTCGACCAGGTCGGAGTAGACTTCCCACTCGCATAGCTTAGCCAGGGCGGAGCTGGCGGAGAAGGGGATGGGCACCACCATCTCCGTCACGTTCATGTAGGCCACGTTCTGCATGAATTGGTATAATAGCAGCACGTCCCCGTTGACCATGGCGATGTCGCGGAACCGGGACCGGAAGCCAGGCCATCCCCGGAAGTCGTCGATGCAGAGAATCTGCGTCCGGAGCTGGAGGGAGCGGGCGAGGCTCGCCATATGGGTGGCGGAGGCGCCGAGGAAGGAGCCCACCTCGACGATAGTCCTCGGCTTGACCCGGCGCATCAAGTTCTCGAACACCGCCCCAGTAGAGCCCCAGCCCTTGATACGCTTTGGCCGGAGAAGAGGTCCGGCATGGGCAGGCGGGAAGCCGGCAAAGGGGGAGGTTCCGTTGTAAAGCCGGTCGAGGACAGTCTGCCGGATTAGCTTGGATGGAACCGGCGGTGCGCACTGTGTCCGGAAGCGGAGGAGGTCCGGGTAATCTCCGGTGGCCGGCTCCGATAGCCGGAGCTTCTGAATACGTTCCGGGCGCTTGACGACGGAGGACGAGAAGAAGCCGAGAGCGTAGGAGAGCGCCACTAGTAGTAGGAGGTAGGCGGCGCGTCTGGTGAATTTCTTGCCGGAGATTGAGAAGAAGAGTTTGTATGGATGGTGGCGCTCTTCTTTCTTCATGTCTGATCTTTGTTTCTGTTTGTCTGACGCTGGGGAAGAAGTGGTGGCAAGAAATGAAGACGACAAAAGGGAAGACGAAGAAGATGGATTTTTTGGCCGATGAGATGATCGGCTCCGATTGCCTGGGCCGGTGGTGGAAAGGGACGGGAAAGCTTCTGGATGATGAGGACGTGACTGTTATGGTTGTTCTGAATCTTCTGATGGCCTTGGCTTTAATATTCCCTCCCTTTCCTTATTCTTTCATCTGTTTCTTCTGCTTCTAAATTGCCTGTAATTAGTAAGGTAGATAGATCCTATGAAGCACATATACGGATACGGTGATACGATCCAATAAGATACGGTACAGAGATACAGCAAATTTTAAAAAAGTAGGATATAATAGGGGAGGATATATGTTTTGAAAATTATATATATATATATATATATATATATATATATATATATATATATATGGGAAAAGTTTAAATGAGATCGCTCTCATATTGCTTATATGAGGCCACTTTGAATCATAGCCATTGGATCTTGATCTGACGGCTACAAATATCCATAATGATCTCACCCATTCCTTGATGTGACACACTCACCTACCCACTAATTTGATATCCACCCTCCGATCGGAATCTAACGGTAATAAAGATTGGCCTCATGCTCCTTATATGAGAACGATCTCATGTAAACTCATCTCTCTCTCTCTCTCTCTCTCTCTCTCTCTCTCTCTATATATATATATATATATATATAACGATCTCATGTAAACCCTTCCCATATATATATATATATATATATATATGAGAAAAGTTTAAACGAGATCACTCTCATTTTGACTTATATGAGGCCTTATATAAAATTTAAGGTAATTAGTTTCAAGTGCAAAAGTATATAATAATCACACAAACAGCTTATACTTGGAATAATACAACCACTTTTTACATGCTTATTAAGCTTTCATGGATCATGTTTGCATAGTGCTCTAGTATGTTTTAGGTATATTGGAAGTGCAAAGCAAATAATAATCATTAAGATAGCTTTTAAAAAATAATTAAAAGCACATTCATTCTATAATTTTATTAATTATCACTTGTAGGTAGTGATAACACATGTCAAATCCAGCCTCCATGATAGTTTTGCATTGTCTTTGAAGTAGCAAAAAGGCAAGTAATCTAGTAAGAAGAAAAATGAAGACCCAGATTTTGTTTGCCCTTTCCATTTGAATTCACAAGAGAAAAATCTGGTGGAGAAGCTCGGATATGCAGTGGTGCAGGACGATTGGAGGCTGATTGGAACCAGTATTGGAAAGAGCATCTCCGACTGAATGATCCATGAAGGAGATCTCAGGGACGTATTTAGGACATCCGGAAAGTATCCAATACGTACCTTCTTTTTGGTTTATTTTTTATTTTCGGACACGGCACGGATATGCAGGCAATTGTATCAGATGCATATATGGATACAGATACAACGCCCAAATTGTTGTATCCATGCTCCCTAGGTTAGATACGAGTTCCCTTTATATGAATCCAGCGTGCACCGAGACAATCAGAGAAGTTGGGTTTTGATCGGGAGAGCTTCACCAGCAAGGCCGCCGGTGAAGTTTTACCGGCCGTCGATCATACAAAATTGACGGCGACACAAAAAACATGTGCGCTTGGTTAAAAGACGCGGTTTTGACCACATATGTCCATGTGATCTGTCGATTTCGTATGATCGACAGGTGAAACTTCACCAACGGCTCCGCTGGTGAAGCTTCACCAGCAGATCCAGACTCGGGGCAGGCGGGTTTAAATCACGAATGGTACTGGTGCCATCGGATCTAAATCCGACTGGATCAGACCATCTCGGCATGCGCCAATGCGCATGAGCCGTCGATCATAGTATAAACTTTTGCTGTATGTACCCCGTGATTGCGAAACTGATTGGGGGAGCTTTATTAGTGAGCACAGCTGTATATCTTAGGCAACTTTCCTTTCTTAAGCTCGAAAAAAATAAGATAATTTTATTTTGGTTGGGGATATAACGTGTGATGGTCAGTGTGTCAACACCAACTGTAATGAAACAGTTGGTCTAGGATTGATGATGATGGGAAGCCGACAGAGGATGGGACAATTAGGAGTTGATTTGGAATGACTCAGGAGTCAGGATGATTCAAGGGGAGCTTGAGTGCAACATCAAGTAGTCACACATCTAACCGTCTAACCGATTCACAGGTGGTATCGGAATCCTGAATTAAACAATGATGGAATCCAAATGCGAAAGAGCCAATTGCAGGAAGATTTGTGTATGCTGCCACTTGAAGGCTTACACGATGTATGGTGCCATAGTTGTGTATGAAACAGTTCATTGTAAACGCCAAGAATTGGAAAGCATCCAAATTTTTCGCAATTACTAATCTCTTTCAAGTTGCTCTGCTTTGAGGAAGAGTTTCTCTTTAATCTAAGCAGCCATTTTACCAACTAGCTTACATACATTCAATTATGTGTACTTAACGAATGAGTATCATCATATTTCTTCATCTATCTTCTTACATGTCTAATCGAACAAACTTCAATTTTACGAAATAACCGAGCAGTACCAAAAGATAACACATAATAAGAAGCATATACCTGGTCACCTCCCGTTAGCAACTGCCCTGCAATAATTTATACTGAAGCAGGTATTTATGTAGCAGGTATTGAGTACAGATCTGTAAGGAAAATGCATATCTAATTGTAAAATCCCCGTTTGGGCAATCCAGAATATCCAAGAAAAAAAAAAGAGATCAAACAAGCTTCCTAGGTTTCACAGTTCGTAAAGACTACACTAATAACCCGGTCCTCACTATTTACCATATCACTACACTACCATCACAAGCCCTAAAAACAGCCTGCTTGGGTCATGATCCTCGGATCCGTCAGTTGGCACCTTCCGATGTCTCTCCATTAACTCCACCAGGTCCTGCAGCAGAATTCCCACGACCACCATCAGCACTACCAGGTTCTAAAAGAGGACCTCCTGGCTTGTTTCCACGGCCATCCGAGGGACTGTTAGCCATACCTACATGCGCAAAGTCAGCTAAGCCAGGACCAGTTCATAATTCCACAGTACTACTTCCAAGGGTGGTACCTTCAGCATGCAATGCATGCACTCCATTGTTGGGACCGGGCCTCATGCCCATATGAGCCTGCATGACAGAATGTTGATGCTGCAGATGTTGCTCCTGCATCTGCTGAGGATTAAACTGCATTGGGACTTTTGGCATAAACATGGACTGCTGACCTGCCCCAAGTTGTGGGTGCTGCATGTAGGTCCCTCCCGCTTGCATGGCAGCATGTGGAGGCATCTGCCAGATTTTCATATATAAGAGCTACGCGAGCTAGGTGTAAAGTCCTCGTACATAACCATCAAATAATCAGATGGCTAACCTGAGAAGGAACTGCTGGAGCCTGAGGCTGAGCATCAGCAATGGCAGCCAAGTACATCAAATTTTGCTGAAGTTTAGCTTGGTACCTGTTAATTCCGACCCAGGTCGTGTGATAGGTAGCAAAAAAACAGATCAGAAAAAGGGCGTAACTAGGCCTTTATAGAAATCAAATTTCCACATTTTTCACTTGAAAATTTGGGGTGGATAATTGAAAAACAAAAGGTGTTTTATTTTTAACTGAAAGCACAAGCCTCGGTTGTGCAACATAAACAGTAGCAAATGTTGTATTCACAGCTTTTCAGCCAAATTATTAGCCAAGCAACAAATCCAAGTATCCATATTTATCATAAACAGTGGATGATGACGGAGAAGAAATTATTAGATAAAACTGTCCACTGGTTTACAACCTTAGACATTTCAAAATAGGAAATACGCATGCTAATTAAATATCTTTTCAAGAGCTCTATTTGTTCGGACAGACGTTCATTTTTTTGATAGATTTAATGCCATATTATTTCAAAAATTACATATAAAGGATCATTTCGGGAAAGAAGAGAGCACAGCTTTATATTTTTTTGATAACGAGCACAGCTTTATATTATAAATATCACTTTCTTTCCCTCGTCTTTTAAATTTCTAAACCAGTAATTTCTTTGTCATTTCACCTACACGTTTGCATCTAACGTCATTGACTGTCTCTTCTATAAAGCATTGCGTCAGGAAGGGCATACGACATAAAAACATGCCACTATGTTTCTTTGCATAAAATGTGGACCACCAATTTATTTTAATAAGCGTAAAACATAGTATAGCAACCATGCCGCTGATCCCAGCTAATTAAGATAAAGGCTTAGGATCATGATGAGCTACTCAAAATTTATTCAAAAACCTAAAGCAAAAACTAATTAAGCAAAATGGACAAAGAGATAGCATGTAAAAATTTCAATCACTCAATAACCTCTCTATAGAATGTCGGTTGGAAATATGTTAAATAAAAATAATTAAAGTTAACCGATAAAAAAATAATGTTTAAATTAACCAAGTACTCAGTCTTCACATCAAAGAAAATGTGTAGAATTAAAATAAAGTCATACAATGGCATTGCTAGCTAACAAATGATTTTCCATGTCCTACAAAATGTATCCATAGTCATGTATACACCATGCTGTTTGGCTTCAAGGAAAATGCAGCCACCAAAAAGTAAAAGTGAACAACAAAAATGTGTTGAACCATATATAAAAGAGGAACGACAATTACAAAAAAGGTAAGAAATTGTCAAAATAATAATGGATTTTAACAACGATTAAAACCATCAATTAGAAAATAATATGTCCAGGTCAAGTGTACAGAAGAACATAATGCCAGAATCACCAACAAAAATATGATTTGGATGTCATTGTTCACGTCAACCGTACAATATAGCAAAACACCAGATGAGTTAACGAATGAAATGCATTTTGAACAAGATACTCAAATAGAATAGCAAATGAATTACCGAATGAAGTTCATTTCGAACCAGATACTAGACAAAACTAAAAATGAAAATTAGGATAGTATTACAAGACGCAAATGTCTATACAGATCTTAGAGAATTAAAGACTTCTAACTTTAACTATCACCACTGTTTGCTCATAATTGCATAAGAAAGAAATCCCAAAAAAATTGATGCAAGTACAAAGATAAGTGTAAACTGATATAAAATATCCATTACAATGGGACATCTATTTCAAATCCACCAGGCTTTAACTTTGGTTACAGATCCAAAATCAGTGATGAAAGTTCGAATTCCCTAACTTCGGTTGCTAATAACAGCAATTTTAACTAAAACTCATAAAAGAAGTTCAATGAAGCTAAAAATCGGATCTGATCACAGGTAACAAGAGTTATCCACCCTCTTATATCCCATACACTTTACCTCTCCATTTGGTGTCTCCAGCCAAAAGAAAAACAGACAGAACTGAAGAATACACTGAACACAGATATAATATAATGCCAACAAAGAAAACGAGTGGTATTGCCCATGCATTAAAGCATATGGGCAAAAGTATAAATTTTTTCCTTGTGTAAGGAAAACTGTACAGCTTAGCTACAAATAAAATATATACCAAGAAAAATCTCTAGCTATCAAAGCATACTTTTATGGTAATGAGTATCGATCTGTGCCTCCAAATGGAATAGACAAAAGAGATGTAATGGAAAACAATCAAAATAGCATGATGTCAGTTAAAGGCAACATTGAGAAATGAAGGAAAACCAGGTAGAAAGAAATCAACCAATGATAAAATATAAGTAGCATAGAAGTGTGACAAAGACAATAAGTTATCGTGAAACCTGATGGTGCCACCCATAATAAACATGTGTACTATGTCAGTTGCTCGCCCTTCTCTTAAAAGAAAGGCTTCACTTTCTTCAAAGGGCTTGCTAGTATTTGTCAAAACCAAGAGCTCTTTAATTACACAACATAAACAGAGACCAATAAAAAAAAGGGTACCACAAGAAACAGATTAATTCCTGCGGTCAATTGAGAAAATAATAAAGAAGAACATCTCACACAGGTTTTAACCATATTTCATATGAGATCAGAAAGAAAATGCTTAATTAGTATAGTAACCAAGTTCCAGTCTCCATGCGTGATTGTAACAAAAAAAAATGGAGACATAACAAAAAACAGAACCACAAAATGGAAAAACAACTGATCTCAAGAACATACAATCTCAATGTTGCAAAAGAGTTAATTTCTGGCATAGTATCAGAACTAAAACAGTAATAGTTTAAACCATACAGTATTGATCATACAGGAAAGCTAAGCACTTACTGGGCACACTCAGCGAGCTTCCCCAAGTTCTGATTATCAAGTATCGCCAAAATCAACTTCTTATTCTCATCCAAGAACTGCATCAACATGAGATTAACTTCAAACTCAAGGGAAACCAATCTATCCACACTCCAACACAACCAAAAAACCTTTTTTCACCACCGAAATCCTCCTTTTACATTCAAATGACAAACTTCCATCAACACAACCCACTCCAACACAATCAAAACACAGGTCCAGTTAAAAATCACTGAATAGAGCAAAACCCCATGTAAAAAGTATGAAAAAAAGGAGGAAAAACGCACGTTTTGAATCTGTTCAGTGGTGATATTGGCGGTGGGAAACTGGGGGGGAATCGGTGACAACATCGGCCTGGGCTGCTGCATTCCCCTCTCTTCCACTCCCACTATCTCCCTATCTGTCTCAACTTTGAGGTCAAAAACCCTAAAAATAGCAGAGAAGGGATTGGCAAAACCCCAGAAAACGAAAAGGTGGAATCTTGGGGGGAGAAGGGGAAGGATGCGAAGATGGTTTTGGGCTTTTGGACAAGGTGGAAGACGGGTGATCTAAGAGGTGACACTAGGAGTGTTCCATGCAATTGGGCCGTACATTGGGTTTCACAGAAGTGGAGCCCGGAAGATCCATGGATGGATGATTTGCACTTTGTCAATTGCAGAAATGGATCTGAGAAGCCCACGTAAATCAAGTGTACCACAAGATTTACATTTAGAATATTCATATGTTGGGGGATAATGAAGGATCTAAGAAGTGAATTACTAGAATTTAGAGTGGTTCGTGCGGCAAACAGAAGAAGGGCATAGATCACAAAATCTGGAAGTTGTCTGTACTGACACGTCTACAAGACAGGGCAACCATGTGAAGAACGTTTGGTGGCTAGATGCACTGCATTTGTTTTTTTTTATAACGACGGGAGTGCTTAGGGCCCGACTAATAAAAGGGGTAAGGCAACCCACCACTTAGAGCAATGCCGCCAATCCCCTCATATATGTACAAGACCCACCCTCACCCTGCACCATGGAATATCGTTTCGGATATCGGTAAAATATCGATCGGCCTAAGAGACGAAATATCGGAGATATATTGGAGATATTGTATAAAAAAATATCGGTCATCAAAAACTAGTCTTTACCATATATTTTCACAATCTAACTTCTAAAATGAGTTATATTAATTTAAATAAGGAATAGATTTCAAAATATGCATAAAAATGCATATTAGGATAAAAAACAAACATGAAAGTTTTTTTTTCCAAAAAAAATATTTTTCAAATTTTTTTTTTAAATAACTTTTTTTTCTTCGAAAAATACCGATATATCCGAAACCGATATATCACCGATATTTGGAAAAATTTGAATTTCCAATATTAACCGGTATCGGTGTATCGGTTTGATCCCGATATATCGCCAATATACGTATTTCCATGCCCTGCACCGGGTGAATCGGGATGTATAAACATGTCTTGGGCATTACCCCAACACTGGCCAGTGTTATGTAGTTTATAACTTTATTTGACTTTTATAATCAAATGATGGTACAAAACTTATGCAAACAAACATTGCGGCAAGTTTTTTTTCAGGTGGATGTCCATTCTGGCCCAATTTTCTATGAGGGGGCAATGAGATGAAGGTTCAAGTCATCATCTTCATCGTATGCCTTTGAATACACAATTAGCTTCGCCAGATAATGGTTGCACATGAGAAATCTTAATGTGATTATCTTGATTCACGAAGCTGGTAACAAGAAAAAACAGTCTGCATATACAAAAAGCCTTCACTCTATTTTTATAATCATAAAATGTGAATAATAGACAAAAACGCTTAACTTTTAGCCTACAGGCAGTGTTTAGATTGACTAATTAACGAGAGAAAGAGCGAGAGATTGTTTGGCTGCCAGGGTGTAAACGAGCCGAGCCGGCTCGCGAGCTTTTTTGGCTCGGCTCGTGCCAGGCATAAGATGGTATTTATCCTCGTGATTTCATAGTTCAGCGGCTCAAAAGACATGTTCATATCGTTTTCAGCCTACAGCAAGATTCATCGTCAGTCATAAGATAGTATTTATCCTCGTGCTTTTTGCCTTGACCTAATAGTCAAGGTGGCCGACACCATTAGAAAATATCCATATGCATTTGCTAGGAACATTGAAGTGAAAAGACATAATCTACTTGGAATGACTCCGATGAACAAACTTACTCCTTTTCGTTTATCTTTTTTTTTTTGGTAATTTAACTAACTTACCAGATCATTTTCTTCTATTATCCAGAAATTCAATTTCTAGATGATTTTCTTTTATCTATCTTTTCATCATTCTTTGATTTTTCCTGCAACAACATTTCCACTTCATACAAACTTAAAAATAAGAGCAAATAAAATTTATGTTCCTCATTTTCAGTTTCTCTTAAGCGTTTTAACGAAGAAATACAAAGTCAGCAGCCTTGAAAATGTTGTTTGATACTTCTTCAATAAGTTAGAAATAAAACAAAAGGACACATTTGAATAGTTGCAGCAAAAAAACACAGGATCACCAGTGAAATTTAGTATTTTCGTTTCCTTCACCTGTTGGTAGTTAGTTCTACATTACAAAAAATTCAAACTCCAAAAGCAATACAACAACGGTCAGCCAGTTGGTGGGCGACCAATATCAGAAAAGATAATTATTAATTGCAAATGGTATATGATATACATGGAAAAAACTTGGTTACCAGTACTTATTAAACTGCCACATTCTGATGTTCAATCACTTGATTTCTTTGCTCTTTGGTGTTAAAACTAATGAATCCGAATTATGCTCATTCCTGTGTAGCATTTTATCTGTTCATATACTAGATCTCCCTATTACACTGCAACTCCAAAATTATCAAATTGCTTTTCATATCCCATTTTCTGCTCGTCTAGCACCTGCCAACAAAATCAACAGACCGCTAGTAGAGCATCCATGAGACCGGCTAGTCAGGTTATGCCAACATAAGTTACTAAGAAAATCTTAACTCTCGAATTATGATGTCAACAGCGGGACAATTACTGCAAGGATGCCATTAATCTTCGAGATCAGTAATTAAAGAACTTTTGTCAGAGATGGAACCATCCACAGTTGTCCTTGAAGCCAGTAAATTTAACGTATTATATATCTCATCATCTGCCGGATGTGATCTGTCCCCGGCAACAAATGCCGAAACTCTATTCTTGATTCCAATCCAAGACCAAGCAGGTTCTTTCTTTACTCCCTTTGTTTTCATTAGTTTCCTCACATCTGCTGCATCACTCCACATACCGGTTGCAGAAAAAATATTCGACAAAGTGATATGGGTTCCAGCACAACTTGGTGTCTTTTTAAGGATTTCCTGTGCCACCCGTCTTCCACACTCAGCATCACCATGAGTCTTACAAGCCACGAGCAGAGTCGACCAAACTACGTCCTCTGGTGTAAATGGCATTTCCTTTATAATGGACTCAGCTTCTCTTAGCCTCCCAGCTCGGGCCAGGAGATCAACCATGCACCCATAGTGTTCTCTTCCCGGATTTATCCTATAAGCTTTTCTCATGGAATCGAAATAATGACATCCAAGATCAACTAGCCCGGCATGCGTACAAGCACTAAGCACACCAATAAAAGTCACATAATCAGGTCTTAAACCCAGGGAAGGCATCTTATTGAACAATTTGATGGCTTCTCTACTGAAGCCATGTTCTGCCAACCCATTAATCATGGCTGTACATGACACTAAATCGTCACTCCCTGTATCAAAAATTTCCTTGGCTTCTCCAATGCTCCCACATTTAGAGTACATGTTTATCAAGGCACTTTTTACCATGGGGTCCTGGTCAACTCCAATACACAAGGTATAAGAGTGTATTTGCTTTCCCGGCTCCAGAATCGCCATGGATGCACACACACTAAGTAGACTTGCTAGAGTGAATTCATTTGGTTTCAACCCATCTCTACTCATGCCCGAGAAAAGCTCAAATGCTTCTTCGCCTTGACCTTCTTGACAATAGCCAGAAATTATTGCACTCCACGAGACCACATCTCTTCCTTCTGTATGCCAAAACACAACTGACGCTGAACTCAAATGACCACATTTTGCATACATGGTCATGATAGCATTGGAAACAGACAAAGATCCTACCAGTCCAAGACGGAGAACGTGTGCATGTAATTGTCCCCCCCACTTGATATTTACATGGCCTGTGCAAGCAGATAAGATCGCAGCATACGTGAACTCGTTTGCAATAACACCTGATTCTCTCATATGAAGAAATGCTCTGATAGCTTTTTCTTCGCAACCCATCTGAACATAAGTTGAAATGGTTGTTGTCCATGAAACAACATCAGGAGTCTGCATCCTCTCAAACAATGAAATCCCGTAATCCAACTTGTTACACTTGTTATACATGTAAGCAAGAGTGTTGGCAACAAAAGAATTTCCATTAAATCCTAACTTCAATGCCTGTGTATGTACTTCCTTGCCATGTGCCAGCGCACCAGAATCGGCACAAGCCTTCAACACACTCGCAAATGTGAATGAATCACATTCGACATCAGACATCCACATTGCTGAGAAGTACGAGATGGCCTCCTTATTACAGCTAGCTCGTACTAGACCAGTTATTACTGCAGTCCAAGAGACAACATTTTTCGTGGGCATCTCCTGAAAGATGCAGAGAGCCACGGGAACACTCCCGGCCTTCATGTACATGTCCAAAGCTGCACTCCCCACAAACACAGAATTCAGCAAACCAGATTTAATGGAGTATCCATGAATGGACTCCCCGAGCCTAACCCTGTGACCGGAGCCGCATGCCTTGAGCACCACACTTATAAGAAACGCATCCATCCGAACTTCAGCATTGTCCCAAATGGATGAAAACAAAACAAGTGCCTCGGAAGGGTTTGATGCATTCACATAGCCAGCAATTATCGTCGTCCATGAATGCTCGTCCCTGTTGGGCATTATCTCAAACAAGTAACGTGCGTCGTTCAAGCCCCCAGTTGTTATCAGTTGCTTCATGAGTCTGTTAGTTTCAATACTCTCCACATAAACGCCCGACCTTATCTTGTCGGATAATGCATCCCTACTTCTCCTCAAGGCTTCTCTGAGCTCGATTGAACCTGCTCTTTGCACGGTACAAAAGCTCCTAACGCAAGGACTCAGCCGCAAAACCATATTTAAGCTGGCAGGGATGCCGCCGTAATATTTGAAACCAAGAGCAGCGATTTTATAACTTGGATCAAACGAGAGAGAGGTGATGGATGGCTGTTAATGGGCCTGAGCCCAGAAGGCCATGCTGATTTCATAGTTCAGCGACTCAAGACACATGTTCGTATCGTTTTCAGCCTACATCAAAATTCATCGTTAGTCATAAGATGGAATTTATCCTCGTGCTTTTTGCCTTGGCCTAATCGTCAAGGCGGCCGACACCATAGAAAAGATCCACATGCATTTGCTAGGAACAATGAAGTGAAAAAGACACATCATCTATTTGGAATAACTCTGATGCCCCCATCATCCATATACATGGAACAAACTTACTCCCTTTTTTATATCTTTTTTGGTAATTTAAGTAACAAAAATGCATTAATGTGAAGTAACTTTGTTTAATTATATAAAAAAAGATAAACTAGTCAGTAAAAATCACTCTATTATATAAAAAAATCATTCTATGGTGAAGCGGTAATTTTTTTAAAGACTGAAGTAGACAGTAGAAAGATCATGGGCCGGGATGGAAGCCGAGTAAGGCCCAACTGAAGCTTTGCACACGTGAACCGACATTTATATCACACGAGCCAGTTGACTTCGTCCCTGACTTTGATTCGAGAGTTTACCCAAACAGCCCACATAGGAAGTAATCATGGCCGTCACTAAGGGTGTAAACGAGCCGAGCCGGCTCGCCAGCTTTTTTGGCTTAGCTCGGCTCGGCTCAACTTTAAACTCGATTTGGCTCGGGCTCGTTCCAATATGAGCCGAGCCCGAGCCTAATAATACTCGGCTCGGCTCGACTCGTTTAAATTCGGCTCGAATAAGCTCACGAGCCGTCTCGAGCTCGGCTCGTTATGTTATATATATATATATATATATATATATATATATATATACAAATATAAAATAGATATATTAGTATGTGCGAAATTTTTGAAGAGAAATACAAAAGCTTCAGGCTTAATATGCGCTTAGAACCATTTATCAGAAATGTGGAATAACTAGAGATAATTAGATTATTTTACTATTTCGTCACTAATTAAGTGCCCTTATCAAGACAATTTTTTCCTTCTATTTAAAATTTTGAAGTCGAGCTAAGTCATGCCTAAGCTTGGCTCGTTTACACTCCTAATGTTAATAGACTTAATACTATTTTTATCTTTTTATAAATACATCATTTGTAGCTTCAGATTCCACCACATAAGACTTTTATCATTATAGGTCTCAATTGTTAAAAAAAATTAATTTTTTATTCCAACATAAATATGCAATACCTACTATTTGGGGGCAAAGTTTTCGAGGTTGAGTCAACCTCCTCTCTGCCATCTAATTCTGGAATGTTGCAAAGAAAAGAGAAAGAGTTCATGCTTTCTCTCGCTCGATTTAGTTTAGGGGCTCTCTATAGGATTGACACTGTTGGTAGGGGTGTAAACGAGCCGAGCTGAGCCGAGCTTGGGCATGGCTCAGCTCGAGTTCGAAATTTCTAATTCGAGCTCGAGCTCGGCTCGGCTCGTTTACAGCTCGTACCCTCCCGGCTCGAGCTCGAGCTCGAGTGCCTACAACAGGAAAGCTCGGCCCACGCTCGAATTTGGTATCTGAGCCGACGCATCACCGGTCGATGGCGTACTGTCCTTAGTCGGAACCGCCGACGATGGTACGCTGGTCCCTCGCCGGATGTAGGGTGACGGCCAGACTAATAGCCGGATCAGGATGAATAAAAAAAAAGACGTCTTTTTGGCCGCCGGCGGCATCGCCGTAAAGGAGAAGAAAAGGCGACCCTTACGGAGGCCATGCTCTCACTCATCGACTGTGGCGTCCATCAACGCCGCCCATGCTGCTCCCGCGGGTTCCGATCGCCATGGCGTCGCAGCCGATAATGAGGACAGAGGATGAGAGGAGGCCGGGAAAGAGAAAGAAAGGGCGGTGATCCCTAATCGGTCGAGATCGTACCTGGCGGCACCAAAGATTGTCTTCCATGGTGGCTGCCGGCAAGTCGCCGAACTCATCACGGCGGGAGAGGAGCCGGCGGCGACGGATGAATCACACATTCTTGATCTGGGCAGTTCAGGAGTTGAGATCCAGAGGAACACACATGGACTCCACAAGCACTTTCACTATCTTGCACTTGTTGGATTTAGAGAGAGGATACGGGGAATGTGGGTGAGTGGGGAGGGGGGAGGCGATGGGAATGGGAATGGGGGAAGGGGGAGGAGATGGGAATGGGAATGGGGGAAGGGGGAGGCCGGGAGGGGTTGGGAGAGAGAAATACGCCAGCTAGAGCACAGCTGGCAACAAGATGCTTCTCCTATGCTCTCCTCTATTCCTCCTTATCATTTGCCTTTTTGTTTATTTGTTTAGATTATTGTTTTTTTCTCCTACTGGGGAGGCTACTAACTTTATTCCCATTCCCACCCAACACAACAACCAATGATTAGAATGAATAGTTGGAGAAAAGAGTATTAGAAAGAATGGAGACGAGAGCGGTTTAGTTGCTTAATTGAGTTAAATCAATGAATATATATTAGTGTCATTAGTTATAGGAACAACTATATTAGTATGAGTACTAATTGGGGTTTAGGGGCTAGACTGACTTGGTGAGAGGAATTAAATTTAGCCGTTTCTGCATCTCGAGGGCGGGGTCAATGCATCTACATGGTTGTATTTTATCCTCTCCAAAAAAGAGAAAGCAGCGACCGTCGCGGCCACACACTTGTACATATAAAATATCAATATATTTATTGTATTCATAAAAAGATATAAATAGTACTAAGTCTATTAGGGGTGTAAACGAGCCGAGCTTGGGCATGGCTCGAAGTGCATATTGAGCTTGGAGCCTTTGCATTTCTCTTCCAAAACTTTGCACTCAAGTAGCAGGTATTATATCTTCCCGTGTGAATAAGAAAATAATTTTTTTTCAACAATTGGGACCCACAATAATAAAAAATCTTATGTGGCGGAGTCCAAAGCTGCAAATGTAGAGGTTCTAAGCTCCTGAAAGAGGGAAGCGAAAATAGCAATATAGAATGACTTCTTAGGGTGCGTTTGGCAACGTAGATTTAGACATTGTGATTTTAAGAATCACGTGATTTGTCTAAATCATGCGTTTGGCAACTCTTTTTTGGATGAGATTTGATTCTTCCCCAAAATCTCACCCCAAAATGACGTGATTCTTGTTATAGCGTGAAAGAGGGTCGCCCAAAATGACAGGCCCGACCCTGTCATTTCCAAAATCACACGAGATTCTTTAAATGACGTGATTCCAAAAATCACACATCTAAATCCAAATCAAGGTTGCCAAACACACCCTTAAAGATATGATATTTTATTTTTTGGATGCGCAAATTTCAGTTTTGTTGATAATAAAACTTAAAATGAGTATGTTGTCACAACATTGTTGTGTCACATTCGAAACATACCTTTGCAATTTAATAGTTTTGGTTATTTACATGTGGATCATAAAAAAAAATGAACAGTTAAATTTGTTGAAAAGTAAAACTCTTATTTATTTATTAAAACTAAAACTCTGATATCCCCTTTCTGTCCAAATTTGAAAACTAAATAAAATACCATGCACTTGTACATATAAAATATAAATATATTTGTTGTATTTACAAAATGATAAAAATAATACTTAGTCTATTAACATCTCTTATAAATAGATATTTATTTATACATACTAATATATTTATTTTATATTTGAATATATCTATATTTATGTATATATATATATATATAACATAACGAGCCGAGCTGAGCTCGGCTCGCGAGCCGGCTCATGAGCTCATTCGAGCCGAGTTTAAGCGAGCTGGGCCGAGCCGAGTATCGTTGGGCTCGGGCTCGGCCATGAAATGCCAGCTCGCCGATATATCGCCGATATATCGGTATCGGACACAAACCGATACTCCGATACCATTAAGTATCGATTTTTCCATTTTTTCCAAATATCGCCGATATATTGGCGATATATCGGTTTCGGACCGATATATCGGCCTTTTTTGAAAAAAAAAAATTTTGAAATTTTTTTTTTTTTTTTGGGAAAAAAAAACTTTCATGTTTGTTTTCTATCCTTTTATGCATATTTTGAAATCTATTCTTTGTTTAAATTAGTATAACTCATTTTAGAAGTTAGATTTTGAAAATATATGATAAAAACTAGTTTTTGACGACCGATATTTTTTTACGCAATATCTCCGATATATCTCCGATATTTCGCCTCTTAGGCCGACCGATATTTTACCGATATCCGATACGACATTCCATGGGCTCGGTTCGTATTAGTACGAGCCCAAGCCAAGTCGAGCCAAGCCTGGCACGAGCCGAGCCTAAACCCGAGGTGAAAAAGACTAAGTTATCGTGAAACCTGATGGTGTCACCCATAATAAACATGTCTACTATGTCAGTTGCTCGCCCTTCTCTTAACAGAAAGGCTTCACTTTCTTCATAGGGCTTGCTAGTATTTGTCAAAACCAAGGGCTCTTTAATTACACAACATAAACAGAGACCAATAAAAAAAGGTACCACAAGAAACAGATTAATTCCTGCAGTCAATTGAGAAAATAATAAAGAAGAACATCTCACATCTCACGCAGGTTTTAACCACATTTCATATGAGATCAGAAAGAAAATGTTTAATTAGTATAGTAACCAAGTTCCAAGTCTCCATGCGTGATTGTAACAAAAAAAATGGAGACAACAAAAAACAGAAGGCAAAACAACTGATCATAAGAACATACAATCCCAATGTTGCAAAAGAGTTAATTTCTGGCATAGTATTATAATCTAAAACAGTAATAGTTTAGACCATACAGTATTGATCATACAGGAAAGAAGAGCACTTACTGGGCACACTCAGCAAGCTTCCCCAAGTTCTGATTATCAAGTATCGCCAAAATCAACTTCTTATTCTCATCCAAGAACTACATCAACATGAGATTAACTTCAAACTCAAGCGAAACCAATCTATCCACACTCCAACACAACCAAAAAACCTTTTTTCACCACCGAAACCTCCTTTTACATTCAAATGAAAAACTTCCACCAACACAACCCACTCCAACACAATCAAAACACAGGTCCAGTTAAAAATCACTGAATAGAGCAAAACCCCATGTAAAAAGTATGAAAAAAGGAGGAAAAACGCACGTTTTGAATCTGTTCAGTGGTGATATTGGCGGTGGGAAACTGGGGGGGAATGGGTGACAACATCGGCCTGGGCTGTTGCATTCCCCTCTCTTCTACTCCCACTATCTCCCTATCTGTCTCAACTTTGAGGTCAAAAACCCTAAAAATAGTGACGAGAGACCAGAGAAGGGATTGGCAAAACCCCAGAAAACGAAAAGGTGGAATCTTGGGGGGGGAGAAGAAGATGCGGAGATGGTTTTGGGCTTTTGGACAAGGTGGAAGACAGGACTTCTCAGAGGTGACACTAGAAGTGTTCCATGCAATTGGGCCGTACATTGGGTTTCACAGAAGTGGAGCCCGGAAGATCCATGGATGGATCAGTTGCATTTTGTCAATTGCAGAAATGGATCTGAGAAGCCCACGTAAATCAAGTGTAGCACAAGATTTACATTTCATATGTTGGGGGTTAATGAAGGATCTAAGAAGTGAATTACTAGAATTTATAGAGTGGTTCGTGCGGCCCACAGAAGAAGGGCAAAGATCACAAAATCTGGAAGTTGTCTGTCAACCATGTGAAGAACGTTTGGTGGCTAGATGCACTGCATTTGTTTTTTCTTTTATAACGACGGGAGTGCTCAGGGCCGACTAGCCATATCATATACACCTGGTAAATCAGGATGTATAAACGTGTCTTAGGCATTACCCCAACACCGTGGTTGATGCACTGCACTATATTATTGTGCTTCCCCATTATAAATTAATTAATTAATTTTAAAAAAAAATCATCATCATCATCACGTCTTATATTAGCTATAAAAGACCAGTGCTATGCAGTATATAACTTCATTTGACTTTTTATAATCAAATAAATGGTACAAAATCTATGCAAACAAACAGGCAAATTTTTTTGCAGGTGGATGTCCATCCGGCCCAACTTTCTATGAGGGGGCAATGAGATGAATGTTCAAGTCATCATCTTTATCGTATGCCTTTGAAATTGGCTTCGCCAGATAATGGTTGCACATGAAAAATCTTAATGTGATTATCTTGGTTCATGAAACTGGTAACAAGAAAAACCAGTCTGCATATAGAAAAAACCTTCACTCTATTTTTATAATCATAAATTGTGTGCATAATAGAGAAAAACGCTGAACTTCTAGCCTACAGGCAGTGTTTAGATTTGACAAATTAACGAGAGAGAAAGAGCGAGAGGTTGTTTGGCTGCTGCCACTATATTTAGCACCCTAATGGATTCCATTTTTGTTAAAAGCCCCTCTTGAAAGACATTGATTGCGACACTTAAACCAGGATCCAAAATCTTCATTAAAATTCAGTGATTTCTTCGAATTTATTAATCCAACAAGCTGACTGGGTGAATTTTGAAAATCGTTCTCTTTTTTCCACAACCGCCCACGGCAGTGTACCCACACACCCCCACCTATGTTCTAAAAGCCCCTAGTTAGTGCCCGGGGAGGACCCCAGAACTTCACCAAACAGTAGACTGAAGACCACACCAAAAGGCGTTTGGGGAAGTTTTTAAAATAGTTAACATACAGGATTCCCGGATTTTGGGAATTCTCCCAAGAATCTATCCAAACTGCCTTGGCCAACTATCATGTCTGCTCTCTCGAATCCAAACCCAATAATATACAATAATTTACATCTAGAAATGCCTGTTCAACTCAAGGAGAGCACACATCTAATTACTCATTAAACAGAGGAATCGCCTAAAATTCCTAGCCCCAGATTTGAAGACATGCACCGTCTAGAAACTAGCAAAAAGAGCAAAAAAAGAACAGAAACACATTCAATACTAGGTCTTTTTTATGCTATCCAAACCCCTATTATCTCGATTTTTAGTAGGATAGTAAACATGATAACATGAGAGTTCGCTCAGCTGACTATCTTACTTCTTACAATTGAAGAGTGATTAAATAGTTTAAAAGGTTGGTAAACTATTCGAGCACTCTACTAAATGTTTCCAATGGCACAACAGGCACTACATGCCAACATGACATTTTCAATTCCAATGGCTAAATCCAGAGTTTTAATTCATCGACCAAAGGTTTACAGTTTTGTATGTTAAGCTGGGACTGAATAAAGATGAAGCATATACAGATTACAGGAGATGAAAGTTCCATGTAGGGAAAAATTGCATGGCCTGCCTAAGTGATCAACTCAAAATTCAGAATCAATCAACTTAAAAGAGCTGCATTTTTTGCAACCTGTGCATCTGTGATATATATAACACCATTGCATGCGAGACACCATATGTTACCAGCACCTTGGAGCTGAAATTGTGGAAGAGATATAAGTGCAGCACTCATATCACTAAGCTAATGCTAGTCAAACTATGAATCAATCTTTTTGACCTGATTATGAATCATTGATTGGCTGTTCTCCTTCTTCTTCTTCTTCTTCTTCTTCTGGCTTGACATAAAATTCGATGTAAGCTATCCGGTTTGGCTGCTGATATCCAGCGGGATCATTATGACTTCCTGGCCTTACAAAAGTCACCAAATGTTGAATTTTTAACATTCCACCTCTCCCAATAGTCAGTTTACTTCCTCTGTTATCCTTCAAGACACTGCTGGGAAAATTTGATGTAGTTGCTCGGAGAAATTTGTACTTGTACCTGTCAAAGTAAGTGGCAATGGTCGGAACAGTTATAACATCAAGCATACAAGGTATAAGAGCCAAGGAATTACCTGTAAGAGACTTGATGATCACATTGAAAAGCCATCATAAGATACGAATTTCCAAAATAAGGGAGATCAATCTGTCGACATCAGAATGTGCAACAATAAAATTGATGAAAAGCTGGATGATGGTAGTTAACTATAATTCAAAAAAAGGGAGATATGTTAATAGAATAATAAGTCCTCTCTAAAGCAAGTGGAAAAAGACTAAAATGAACTTGCAAGAAGTCAAAACCATGAAGCATTCATGATGTGATTGCTGCAAGAGGATTAGTTACTTACATATCCATGGTTGAGATCAATTTTGGATAATAACATTATCGAGGGATCCAATTAAGGTAGTTAAGCATATTACTATAATCACTGTAACATTAATATAGCCATATCAATAATCGTAAAAAAAATATAGCCATATCAATGCCTGGTAAAAAGAGTAAGTGCCTGTGCACAAGCCATAGGGGCCCTCTCAATGCCCCCTACACACTCGACCCGTGAGTAAAGAAAACCCTCACAATACACTATTATAGCCATAAGCATGTTACTCTAGTCAGAAGTAAGTGTAAGATAGCCCATCAATGGAAACCTGCAAGTCTCCGTGGCCTTCCCCTCTAAATGTAACAGAGGGTGGATCTGGATTGACAACAATCTGCACACTTGAACCTGGCCACTCAAGGTCATCAATTGCCTCCTTAAGTACGGCAGACTGGAAGAAAAATCATGAAAGAGTGTGATAAATCTATCAGCTGGGTGGTCGTTCCCAAAAGTAGCAGAAAATTCAGGGTGGAGCATTACCTTGACTGTAAAAGTAACAGGAACATTCCCTGTAGGTTCAAAATGGTAATCCCAAGAAACCGTATCCGGAATTCGTGTCCTCATTTCGGTATATATACAAGCATGTGGTGAATCAACAGACCTAAACCCAAAAGCGCATTACTATTCCAATAATTTGACAGTACAGAAATCAAGCAAATATGATATTTCTATCCACTTAGAATTCTCAAAAACAGTCAGATCCAAGCAGCATCAATGCACAGAACTAAAAAGATCATTTGGAGTTAAGTAAAACGAAAGTAAAACTGGAAAGTGTCGAAACTACTTGAGAAGCAGCTGCATATCGGGACCCGGGTACCGAATTTCAACGGGAGAGGAAAAGATATTGAGGCAATCAATGAAGAGACCCAAGCTTATCCCAAACCGAGGTCGCCCTTCCGCCGTGTAATCATAGGCCGCGAAAAGCTGAAAAAATAAGCAGCAGCAGAAAATAGGTACCACCAATACTAGAAAGCAAAACCAAATTTGATCCAACTTTCCAGTTTTGCTAGTCACAAAGCAAAGAGAACCCAGAACCTCGCGCTTCAAGTAGACTTTGGCTTGGAGGCAGTTGGTTTCTTCGACGATCAGAACGATGCCGTGTTCCGATAACTCGACCACCGCGTCCTGATGAAATGGTTTCAAGAACTCAAATAATTTGAAATTGCAGGAATTGTAAGAAATGGGGGGAGGAGGTGGGGAACCTGGTGACGCTTCCAGCGGACGGAGGTGAGAGCGTCGACCATGCCTTGGACGTTTTCGAGCTGGCAGACGAGGTCGAGTGTCTCCCCTTCTAGAGCCGACGACGAGCTCATCTTCCCCCCGCTTCTGTTTCCCGCGCAAAACCTCCTCCCGCCACAATTCGCTTCTTCTCAGTACTCCTCCTGCCCTGCTGGGCCTTGCACCCAGACTTTGAAGCTTTCTTGCTTGTTGGGCCAATTCCATCATCTTTTTCTTGTAACAAGGATTCTCCAAAGCCCATTGGGCAAGTCACTGGCCCAGATATTAATCATTTTTTGTTTAACATATCTGAAACTAGGTTTTGGAAGGGTCATAGTTGTCAACTATCAGGGATGAAAAATCCTTCGTCAGCCTGAAAAGTATTTGTTTGGTGAAAGTGGACAAATCAGGGTCTGACGAGGAATTTTCATATTTCACCCCAAATTATCAACAATTAGGCCTGAAACACTGATATTCAATGAAGTCAGCATCAATATGACGAGAATTTTTACCCTATTTTTAGCATTTATTTTCGTCAGTTCTCCAACCGAGATGATTAATTTTTAAGCTAACAAGAATTGTCACCTCTCTGAGGCCCTCACAGCCACTATGGTTTGAGGCACCAATAAGAGACAGACGTATGCCGACATGCGAATTTAATGTCCTAGTATAAGCAGGCAGATTGGTTTTTCCAGGTGTGTGTGTGTGTGTGTGTGAAGCCGTCACAGAGAATCCATATCTGGGTAGGCATCAGTATTAGGAAGTTAAAACTTTGGTTCAACAGTAAGCATATGGTGTAAATGGGCTTTTTATTCTCTTAATTACCATTAAAAAGCTTGTTTATTAATAAACAAACTTTGATGAAATCATAGTATATAGAATGCTATCATGTTATAAGCATACTCGACTAGACAGGGAGAAACAATTTACTTCACCAATGAACAAATTAAGGGAACACATTCATAAGCATAAGGGTAATTATATGATGAAAGCTAATAGGCCTACACTTAACGTTAATTAATCTATCAACATGCTTTATACTCCCTCCATTCGACTTTAGCAGACACATTAGTGTTTTCAAAATGAACTGTTAGTTCATTTTGGAAAACCAAATTGTAATTATTAAAGTCGGAGGAGGGAGTATTTGTACATATATTTTTTATTTTTTCCAAAGTAAATGTCCCTTTGTATTGGTCAGCTTAATGAAGGGACTTGTCTAGCCTGACTAATTTAGTCACCAAAATCATGTGACCAGAGAGCAGATTTTGCCACGTCAACAGAGGAAAAGAAGAAAGGGAAATGATATTTGTACAGCAGATTCCTACACATTTCCATACACATCAGTAGGGTTATCACTGCCCAGAAGAAAGGGCTGAATTGAATAGAAAGAGAAATTACAACTTTACGTAAGATTCCTTGGTCCCCCCTCCACTTGTTCTTTGGGTCCTGCTTTTTTGTCACACAATTTGGTTAGGAAAACATTTTCATTAATGAAGCAGCTTCACATAGTGAGCCCATCCATGTCCAGTGGGCGGACCAAAGTTTGATTCCAGACACAGCTAATTAACCATTTTATTCCATCAATAGGAGTGATAATACGAAATGAGACAATATAAATCGGATATATATTTTTTAATACAAATACAAATCGGATAATTAAAATGGGATAGGAGTATCTATTTTCCTTAAGTCAGTCACTTAGTGAGGCCTTGGAGCATATCCCAACAGGTTAGGGCCTGTGGGTTGAGGAGGACTTCCAGTATGGTCATATCCCAACCAGGTTAGGTCTTATTGTCTTAAGGACTCAGATATGAGTAATAATATAATGATGTTGAAAATTATACGTCACCAAGCTACTTCATCACGTGCATTTTTTCTAAAAAAACATTTTTTCCCAGCTACTCCTAGTTAGCGAAACAAACAAACGTTTTACACATGGTAAAAAATTTTACTTGAATGTATACCCTCTTTAGCTACCGCACGAGGATATCTATTTTACTTGAACGTTTTTACCAAGGAAACAGTATTGTCCATTTTTTTAGATTATCTAGGAAACAGAGCAAGGAACATGGTTTTGTTCCTCTTCGTTTATGTTGCAAACAACGTTTTTAAATCTGGTCACGGCATTCAATGCATCTGGAAGCAAGCTGCAATCCTAATCCGATGTTACTCAGACCGCCAATCCACACGAGGATATCGTTTCCTAGTACAATAATACTAGGAAATATCGTTGCCGGCCCCCACTTAGGTTTTATTATTTATGGCTACTGTTGTCAACGTTATAGTCCAACTGATAGCCTCGTCCTTTATTCATTGCCTAGGCGGCTGTTTGCTTAGTAAATTTTACTGTCTAAAATTTATTAAGAGAGAATTTATTCAGGCTAAATTATTGTAAAATAGAAATATTGTTTGGTTGTTGATGTAAAAATTCAGAATTCAGTCTTAATTTGATGAATCTCTTTATGAAAAGATTCATAAATTAAGGGGCTGTGTGGGAGGCCATTTCCCACTTCATTTCCTATCATTTTCCATCATTTCCCACTAAAAAGTGTTTGGGGGGCCATTTTCATTTTTATTTATATTTAGTAGGTGAATGATCATAATGATCATTTTCATTCTCTGGGTGAATGTCCTCATTAGGACATTCACTTGTCAAATGGGTTTTTAAATGAGAATCTTGTGACGAATGACCATAATTACCCTTCCATAATTTATGTCTTCCTTTTAAATCTCCAAAACCCATGCTTACATCATCGAATGAAAATGAAATTTTTTTCCTTTCCTACGATCTTCAAATGGCCTCCCAAACAGCCCCCAAGTCTGAATTGAGTTGAGAGAGAATCATCTTTCAGGTTGAATTTTAAATTCAGCCAAAATTCATGAACTAAATAAGATTCAGTTAGTTATCTCCAAATTTAGGCTGAATTTACTGTCAAATTCATGAACCGAACAACCCCTAAGTATGGTTTTAGAATAATAATCTAGCCAAAGCAAATAACAACAAGTAGCTAGCAAGATTCCAAATAGAAAATTTTCAATGGTTTCAAATTCCTTTTGGAAGAGGAGGAAACAAATGATGAAAATTTTGTCACTATATACTAATCAAGATTCCTCACGGATCCTTATTAAAAAAAAAAAGAAATTGCCCATGAATATGAATGTCCACACCAAAAATAGAAAATGACGGGGTTAATTAAAGTATTTTTGCAGTACAGATAGTAATGCCATGATCCATGACTAGTTTTTTTTATAAATGGTCCAATTGAGTAACACGGAAGGAATGCAAACCTCATGGAATAGCGACACATCACATCATTCCTCACTATGTTATTTTTTGCTAACTTTTTGACATGCCAACAAAAAAATAAATAAATTTTAAAAGAAGTTTAACAGTTCACCTAGGAAAAACAATCATCCCAATGATTGTACTGAAAACATGGTCCTCCCTTTCCCACTCATTTATCTTTACCAAATTTGATTTCAAGAATAAAGCTTCAGCCCAAATTCATGAACCAAATAGGATTCAATTAGTTATCTCCAAATTCAGGCTGAATTTGCTGCCAAATTTATGAACCGAACAACCCCTAAGTATGGTTTTAGAATAATAATCTAGCCAAAGCAATTAATAAGAAGTAGACCTAGCAAGATTCCCAATAGAAAATTTTCAATGGTTTCTAATTTTGTTTGGAAGAGGAGGAAACAAATGATGGGATTTTTGTCACTATATACTAATCAAGATTCATCACGGATCCTTATTAAAAAAAATTGGCCATGAATCTGAATGTCCACACCAAAAATAGAAAGTGACGGGGGGTGGGTGGGGGGGGGGGGGGGGATAGTAATGCCTTGAGCCATACATAATCATAATCATAATCAAATAGCGCCTTTTTCAACTATTTGGGGGTCGGCGACACGGATCTTATTCCTCCATTCAAGCCTGTTTTGGGCTACCTCTTTTATAAGAGATAGTAAATTCAAATCTTTTTTTATTAACTCCATCCAAGTTCTCTTAGATCTCCCTCTCCCTCTTTTAGCATCGTTTATATGTATCCATTCTAATCTTCTCACAGGGGCATCTAATGGTCTTCTTTGCACATGCCCGTACTAACGCAACCTACATTCCCTCAGCTTCTCCCCTAAAGGAGTTACTCCTAGGCTCTCCCGAATATATTCAGCCTTGACCCATACACTAGGTTTTTTTTTTTATAATAGAGGAGAAAAGCCACTTGCATTTAACACGTATCGTTAATATCTGTTATCAAAGAACAATGGATTACATAAGAGAAAACTCTTTTGATATGTTTTTCTAGCTACAAAGCTAGCCTTGTGGTCCAATTGAGCAACACAGGGAAGGAATGCAAACCTCATGGAAGAGTGACACATCACATCATTCCTCACTATGTTATGTTCTGCCAACTTTTGACATGCCAGCAAAAAAAGCAAATAAATTTTAAAAGAACTTTAACAGTTCACACCAACCCCAATTATTGTACTGAAAAACTCTACATGGTCCTCCCTTTCCCACTGAATAAAGCTTTTTTTTTCTTCATAAAAATTCAAGAATCAAGCTTGACACATTGTTCACATCCCTAATATGCGTGCCATCGATCACCAAGATCCTCGGCTCCGCTCACTAGAGGATGTAAGTGAGAGGACAGAAAATTCTTCCCAGTTCTGTATGAAAATAATTGAAAGTTTGAACATAACATGTATTTTTATACAGCAAAGCTAGTAAAGCTATATATTTTTTAATGTAGCTAATAAGTAATAGAAGTTGATTAATTTTCAAAAAATAAAAACTTATATTCCCTCTGTTCCATATTTGTAGTTCCATTTGAAGAAAAAGTTTGTTCCATTTCAGCTGCATACCCAAGTGAGATAGCCCATGAGATAATTACGCTTAGTTTGGTTCCTGTCAAAAAATATAAGCTTAGCATCATTACTAAATATGACATTTTTATAGGAAGTCTTAGGCATTTTGAAGGACTCAAGGGTTTCAAGCACATGGCATGTTTAGTGAAATGCTTGATCGATCCAAGAGTCAGAGGAAGGATCAAATTTATTCAACCAAAATTCTTCACAAAACTCAATTTTATGCATTTATTTTGGAAATGTATTATTGTTCATATGCCTAGCTATTAGTGACATCTGCAGATTGAACTTTTCTCATGTCTATGGATCAATTATTGTGATGATTCGTTATACAACAGGTTTTAGATTGTTGTTTTTTCCCCAATTTTGTTGTATTTTGGCGAACCGAAATGATTGTGGTTAACATTGCAGATGAACCTCGAATCACCATGACAATAACATGTCTGACCTTGCCAGCATAGGCCAACATTTTCCACGAAAATAACCTGGCTGACTTTTCCACGAAAATAGGGTAGATGCATCGTGCAGAGACTAGTGTTCTGCACCACATGTCTGTGGCCTTATTAGAACCACATAGTAATATCCTATCCATCCTCTTCAAATCTCCTTGATCCCACCCTCCCCATTCCACACTTCGATTCCTGAGCTCATGCACCTTAGTGGGATCAAAACTGGGACCTCAGAACTGAGGCCCTAAGTATCCTCTTGGCTATCCTCTCAGTGGGTGTGAGGCCCAATAAGGCTCAATAAGCCAGCAATTAAATTCACAATTCAATTTCCGATGTGTTGCTGGCTTATTGAGCCTCACACTACAGTGCCTGTGAAGCCCTTAGATACGATCTGAATCCCCAATTCATGGGAGGGCGTCTAGCCTCACCGAGTTTGAAGACCAGATTAAATGACTCCATGCCACGTTGGGATTTGCAATTATGCTGGCATAGAGTCATTTAATCTGGTCCTCACACTCGGTCACTAAAACATTTCCCAATTCATAGCTTTGACAACGATCGCATGCATAATTGCATATCCCCGTGCCAATCAATGTGGTATGGAGTCACTTAGGGGCCGTTTGGGGCGTGATTAAAAACAAAACATCCAGATGGGATGTTTTGCTATACTGTAGCATCTGGATATTTTATATATCCAGCTGAAACTCCTCCTGAGGTGTTTCAGCTGGATGTAAAAATCCACATGGATGTTACAGTATATATCCAATATCCAGTCTTGATATTTTTGCAATAATCACGCCCCAAACGGCCCCTTAATCTGGCCTTCAAATTCGGTCACTAAAACATTTCCCAATTCATAGCTTTGACAACGATCAGCTTTACGAAAGGAATGCTTTATCCGTAAATGACGTGGAAACATTATTTCCCCTTGTCCGTACACTTGGTTTTTTTATAATAGATTTTAGGAAATGATATTTATAATTTTTACACATTTTCTATAGACGGCTGATGTGTGGGTCACCCACTCATTTGGATACACATCAGCTGTCTATGTCAAATTATAGGAATCTACTGTAAGTTATCACTGCCCACTGTAGAGTTATCACTGCCCGTGAGAAAAACATCTTGCATTTAACACGGAAGGAATGCAAACCTCAAAGAAGAGTGACACATCACATCATTCCTCACCAATTCGCACATGGTGACATTAATGTCAGACTTTCTCCTTTGTTATTTTCTGCGAACTTTTACCTGACCATAAAAATGTAAATAAATTTAAAGAATTTCAACAGTTCACTTATGATACACATCACAAATGATTGATATGACTCCTCTTCTTATCATAGTAGCCCACGAGGGACCCATAAATAAGAAATCGTGTCAATCATCCGTTGGTGATGAACACACCTAATAATTTTTCCACGTATCCCAAATGATTGTGGAAAACCCTCGCATGGCCCTCCCTTTGCCCTTTCCCACTCATTTATCTTTACCAAATTTGGATTCATGAATCAAGTTTTTTTTTTCTTGATAAAAATTCAAGAAATCAAGCTTCTACCTCCAAAGCAAAGGCAGAAAATTCTTCCCCGTCACCTTCACCTCGTTATTTCAGCACGTGGTAGTGTTGCCTCGCTCCCTCTGTAAAGAACTAGCAGGTAAGGGGGCCCCCACCCCAGGAAACACCAACAAATATGCCTCCTCTAACTCCAAAGCAAGCTGGAAACCAAGGAAGAAGAAGGTAGTAATGGCTGAATTCATCTCCCCCTTATCCTCTCCCTCACTGGACTCTTTCTTCCTCCCCCTCTGCCCAGACAGCCCCTGAAGGTACCTTCAGGACGCACTCAGCTCCTCCTCCACGGCAGCTCCGAATGGCGTAGACACGCCATCTTCTGGAAGGCTGACACCGACAGCGCCGGCCGGACTTTCCTGTCTTGGGGTGACGGCCATTCTGCGGAACCAAGGACTTCTCCAAGCCCGGCAAGCTGGAAGACTTGGATTTTCTCAACCAGGAGAGGAAGAAGCCGGAAGAGTACGTCACCGACGCGGAGTGGTTCTGCGGGGTGTCACTGACCCGGTCCTTCGACTCCGGCGACGGAAAGCCAGTCTGGTTGGCCGGCGGGAAGGAGATGCAGCTGCAGGGCTGCGAGCGAAACAAGGAAGCGGCTCTGCATGGGATCCAGTCCCATTCCATCGCCGGTGGGGTGCTCGAGCTCGGTTCTTCGGACGTCATCTACCAGCACTCGAGCTTAATCCAGCATGTTAAGGCTATTCTAACGTCGGATACTCTAGCCCCTTCCACCCCTGCCGCTAGATCCAGTACCCATCAGAGCCTGGATCTCCTAGAGCGCACCCTTTCCCTCTCATTCGCCGATATAGACCTCTTTGCCGGCGTGGAGGAAGAAGCCGGCAAGGTGCAAGCCGGGAAGAAGGAGGTGCTTTCATCGTCGCTCGACTCGGACGCGGTTAGATCCAGTACCCAGCAGAGCCTGGATCTCATAGAACGCATCCTCTCTCTCACATTCGCCGATATAGACCTCTTTGCCGACGCAGAGGAAGAAGCCGACAAGGTACAAGCCGGGAAGAAGAAAGTGATTTCCTCGTCGCTTGACTCAGACGCGGTGGAGAAGAGGAGGCCGAGGAAGCGGGGGCGACGGCCGATCGGCGGGAGGGACGATCCCGTCAACCACGTGGAGGCAGAACGGCAGCGACGGGAGAAGCTCAACCACCGGTTCTACGCCCTGCGGGCGGTGGTACCCAACGTGTCGCGGATGGACAAGGCTTCGCTGCTGTCCGACGCCGTGACGTACATCACGGAGCTCCGGGAAAGGGTGGAGGAGCTGGAGGCGGAGGTACGGCGGAAGTGCCCCAAAAGGGTAGTGAAGACGGAGGTAACGGAGGCGGTACTGGAGAAGAGGAAGAAGCCGGCCGGAGAGGAGGAGAAGATGGAGGTGGAGGTGAGGGTGATGGGGGAGGATGCCATGATAAGGGTGCAGTCAAGGGGGGTGGAGCACCCGATGGCGAGGGTGATGGACGCGCTGAGGGAGATGGAGCTGCACATCCACCATGCAAGCATGTCCAGCGTGAAGGACCTGGTGCTGCAGGACATTGTGGTGGAGGTGCCAGCGGAGGAGGGCGGGCGGCTGCTCAGGGGGGAGAGCTGCTTGAAGTCTGATCTCTGTACAAAGCTTGGAATTTTCCAAGTCTCGGGGGTTTAACTAAGGCCAACTTAAGTTGAATAAACACTTGGCTTAATTCTAGCTCGGTTTTTCTCTTTCTTGATTCTGGTAAAGTTGCTTTTATGGTTCCGTTTATGTATTTTTTCTCTAAGTTGTGGGTTTGGGGGGAGTCCTTGTACATAGGGTTTATGGTGTTCGTATCATTGTGGTCTTTAGTCATTGCCTCACTTTGGTTATAAGAAGGTTATCCAACATTAAGAATTTAAGACTCGACGGTTTAATGGAAGTTTCATATTAGTTTGATCAAATTCTCTTTGGTGTATTGTTTGGGAAGCATATTTTTCCACCTTCATGGCATCCACCAGGCTATCCTCCATCAAATGGGAGCCCTTCATCATTAGGATCAACTGCGCACACTATAATAGCGTGCACTCCAACAAACATGTTATGGAGTGCACCATTAGTGTGTGCGACCTATTAATGGAAGATAACTTGGCGAACATCCTCAAGGCGGACCATGAAGGCTTCCAAGGTGTTGGGGAATTGTTTACACTCTTCGTCTCAGGATAATCCGAATGAGGTATATGAAATGAAATAGGGGCTATTCAAGAGGAAACCATCACATGCATCTTACTATCCATGCCAAATGGGATTTCTAAATGTGATCTTAGTCAATCTTTAATCAAAACGCAACTTTTTTCATTTGTGTGTTGCACATGCGGTGCGATTTCCAGTTGCACAAAATGGGTTGGACACGCAACTTGTTTCATTTGTGTGTTACACATGGGGTGCGATTTCCAGTTGAACAAGATGGGTTGGACACAGAAAACCCCTGCAAAATGTTGAGAAATTAAAGAGACAGCCGAGGACAACCTTTGAGGAGAAATTATTAGGTATGCACACGACTCCTCTTGTCACTCGTGATGTTATTACCAATGGGTGATGGGCACGACTCCCCTGCTCTGCTTAATTGGGGGTGATGAGCACTGTTTCCCTGTCGCGGCGCGTATCTAATCGTCTTTCCTTGTCATGATGCACGAAGACCCGCAAATTAGAAATGGTGTCCATCACCTATTGGTCATGAACACGACAGTTCCCTACGCGGCGGTTGTACAGGAGAAGGCTGACTAAAAGACTTTTCCAGCCTTGCAGGATGCCAAAATTTCCACAAAGTTCTCACTTTATTCGCAGAAAAATTTACCATGGAAAAATTGCAGTACTCACGATCCTGACAGAGGAACTCGTTTCCTGTCAAGCTAATTAAGCCAATCATAGCTGAGGTTGTTGCTTATTGAGAGAGAGATGGTGAGGGTGAAGTACAACGAGGACGACACGATCGGCGACCTGAAGAAGCTCGTCGCAGCTCAGACGGGCAGCAGGCCGGAGAAGATTCGCATCCAGAAGTGGTACACTGTAACACCTGGCATGTCAGAGCAGCCAGGTGTAGCAGCTACAATCAGCAGCAGGTGTCTCACCTCTGAAGAAAGCCACTTTGGGGAAGACGACCATGGCACCGATCGGGAGCTATCTTCCAAACGAAGTCAGTGACCTCGAGCCACTGTTGGCGATGTTGGCGATCGGCGGCGACGCCGGCGGCGACGAAGATGATGACCTCGATGACTTCCGGCGACCCCAGCAACATTGGCGAGTTCGACGACCCTGACGACCTCCAGCGTCCGGCGACCTCCGGCGGAGAGGGGATCATCGTCAGCTCGTGATTAAGGTTGGATCTTGTTACTCAATCATCAGTCTTGTGTAATATGTGTTTGATTGGTTTGATGGTTGAAGAACTTGCCAAGCTGCCATTAATGGTGGAACTTGAGCTAAGAAGCAGATGAACTCCGGTGGAAGCTCGGTCGCCTGTGTAGATATAGAGCTTCTGCCGGAACCCATGAGACGGTAACGGCGGCGGCAAGTGACACCCACCCTCTGGCCACATCCTCTGTGTTATTACAGCACAGGAAGGAAGAAATACCAGAGGATGCCAGGCCGGCGATCAGTAGTCGCCGGGAGTCAGCGGGACCTCCGTTAAACCTCAATTGCCCCGAAGTGACTAATGTGGTAGTGGCGGCGGCCCAAAGGCGCCGCCTTTGTCGTCGTTTGGGTAGTGGGCGTTGTATAGGTGGGGAGATGTGGGGGCTAATAAGGAGATGGAGTCGCCACCAGGAGAGGCGAGGGCCATCTTCAGGCCTTCTCTGGCCGAAGTAGCCGTCGCGGCAGTGGCGGCGGCCGAAAGGCCTGACCTTGCCACTGCCATTTGCCTTTCTTGATCAATCAACCACGGGCGGAAGGATGAAAGGAAGAAGAGGGGAGTTGGAGCATCGGGGCGGCAACGGCGGCAGAGCTTGCCGCTATCGATCAGCTCCGGCGGCAGCGGCGTCAGAGCTTGTCGCCATCGATCAGCCTCGGCGGCATAGGTTGCTGCCGCCATGACCATGACCATGACCAGTCGTCTAGATGAGGAAGACGACCGGTCTGGTTCAGGTTCAGACCGAACCAAATCGGTCCATTACTAGACCGAACCGGTGCATTAAATAAACCAGTTCAGGAACAGGCCGGACCGGTCCACTCCTAAACCAAACCCGGTTCAACAAATAAATCCGGTTTATTTATAAACCGAACCCAGTCCACTCACAAACCGAACCCCGGTTCAATAATAAACCCGGTTTATAAGCCGGTTTAGATTTTGAACTGCCGATGGACTTCAACCGACAGTTAAAATGCCTACAACTGACGGTCGAACTCGACTATCTGTGTATTTCAGTGCAGTGTGGTACATACAGAGCCAGTTTGGTACATAGGCTCCTGTTATTGATTTTGGGCTGTTTAATAAATAATTTCAAGCCCTAACTGGCGTGTTATTGGTATGTGTTGTGTTTTTTTATATCTAAGGGCATTTGTTCCTGATGTTATGCTGACTAATAGCAAAGGTCTTAAATAATAAAGAAAAACCCGACTAATAAACCTAGATGGTTTAGAAACATAATCATTTTATGAAAGATAATAAAATGATGACTTGAGGGCTAAGCTTGAGGGTTGGGAAGAACCTAATCAAGATAAAGACTAAAATGCCCTTGGGATTGGGAGTCAGTGTGTGAGTGTGAGTGACTTCCAATTAAGCGACCGAATGACTATTAAGTCAAAGGTCAGGTTATCTGTTGAGCTATTAAGCCAACAGTTATGAATGGTATGTTATGGGTTCATACTAGTAATACTGTGATACCTATTAAGGATCACAAGGTATAGATTGGGGTGGTGTTGCATCTTCCGACTGGTGGAAGCTCTGCCGTTTGTATCTCTCTATGGGTTTTAGAAAGCATTCACATCTTCCGACTGGTGGAAGCTCTGTGTCATGGTACCTAATACGGACCAACTTCTATTGGCCAGGCTTAAGCTGTTATATCTTTCTATGGATTTTAGAAAGAGCATTTACATGTTATTTTGGCCCATGTTTGCATCTTTCTATGGATTTTAGAGAGAGTATTACATATTCTATTGGCCAGGCTTAAGCTGTTACCTCTTCTATATGGATTTTAGAGAGAGCTTTTGCATCTTCCGACCGGTGGAAGCTCTGCACACATCCTGAGCCTTGGTTGCTAGGTGGTTTACTGTGCACATTGGAGACGTTAGCATCCTAGAAGGCTGCATTTCCCGACCCACATCGAGTCTAGGAGCTGATGTAGAGCCAAACCCTTCCGATGGTCATACCTTTTAAGGTAAGGAATGGGCGAGGCAGTCACCCTTGAAGGATTCAGGGCGTGCCGTGATTACCGGTATTAACCGGAGTGATAGTCACGGTGTTTTCGTGCTGTCTGTCATGTAGGTATGACATTCAGTGAGTCTGTCTATATTGGATAAAGACTTAATTATTGAAATTGAACTTAGGAAGCAATAAAAGACTTGCTTGAAAGATTAATAAAAGATTCAAGTGGAATCCTGTAATAGGTTGCATAATATGTTAATGGAAATCCTGGTGTATTGTAATGTTGATGACTGTGTTACGGTATCCCACTGAGTATTTTTATACTCAGCATCCTTATGTGATGTAGGTACTGTTGTGGAAGATTGACTTCACGTAGCACTTGGGAGCCTGGTGGTGAGGACTTTCAGATGTCTTAGCATATCTCCTTCTCCAGGTTTGTTCTAGACTTTGTATTAAGGCGTGAGCGCCAACTATTTCTAGTTTATTTTGAGATGGATGACAGATTTGCACTTAGAGGACTTGCGTTGGTTTAATCGACTTTGCATCTTGTAATACTATATGTATATATGGTTTTATATCCATATTTGTGAACCCGGCCTAGATGCTTAGTCAAAAATTTTTCAACTCATGATGTATCGTATAGAGGAGTAATCCTCTGGTTTTCCGCTACTACTCTGATTTAAAAATAGTTTTAAAAACCCGGGCTGTGACATACACCATCTACAAGGACTACATCACCCTCCAGGACCACTACAACTAGCCCTTCTCGCGGTAACCCACCTGCCCTCACTGCCTTCTTTGCCTTTATTACAGCTAGGGTTTTCAGTTGATTAGGGTTTTGGATTATTTTGATGGGGTTGCTGTGATGATGAAATTATGATGTAGATTGTTTCAGAATAGAATATATGTGACTTTGGAAACTTATGAATTCTTGAGTTGAAGGTGTTGAGATTGATGCTTGCAGGGTTGTCAATTAGAATTTGGAAACTTGTGATTTTGAGTTGTTTTCATCTCATGAGCTATGTTGTTTTGTGTTGCTGGTTTACTTTAGTCGATTTTGCTAATTGATGATGAAAAGGGCTATAATATGGTTGTTCGAATGGATTCGTTCTGGTTTTTTTGGTTGAGTAGGGCTATGGTTACCAAAAGCTTCATTGGAGGCTGATAATCAGATGAGTAGTCTGCCATTGTTGGTTTTAGCTAGTCCACACGGTGGATATATGTAAAACCGGATGTGGTGAACTATCCGCCCCTTATAATATTGCATTGAGAGAAGCTTTATCTATTTGGTTTTTGAGGAGGTTTTCCTAATAATAACCGAATATTATTTGGTTATCCGTTCTTTTAGCTGTCTGATTATTTCATGTTTCTTGGATGACCTAATATAGCCCTACTCCGTTGTAAAAGTCATCTCGACTTCAACTTTTCAATATGCTAAAAAAATTATTATATGTTACACTAGTCTTGTTATTATTTGGTTATCCGTTATTTTAGCTGTCTAATTATTTCTTGTTTCTTGGATGACCTAATATAACCTTACTTCATTGTAAACATCTTCTTGACTTCAACTTTTCAATGTGCTTAAAAATTGCTATCCACTGGTATGTGTTACTTATACCATTCTGTATCACAATCCTAGCCCAGAATCTATAATAATATTCGAAGTAAAAGGGGTGGATGGGTAATTCAAGTGAGTTCCTCCTGTGCTTGATCAGTAATCCTAAGAAGTACATAATTAAGAGTCCAACCAACCTCTTTTGAGATCTCCATATTAGAAGACTTATCTAGACTACTGGTAAAAGTAAAAGGGGTGGAACAGACACTAAAGAGTGTGTTATGAAAATACCCTTCTACTTGAAGGCTGTATATACAAGAGTGGATTTGATTTTGGAGAAGCCCAGAGGAGTTTTGTTCAAGAGGAGATGGGTTTGGAGAAGGAATTTTATTAGGGGATGATTTTGGTAAAGGAATCTGAATTGCAGTAGAAAATTGATAGTGGTAGTCTGATTGGCATTTCTCAATGAAAATTCTTAATTTGATGGCATGTGAATTTTCACGTGCAGTATTTCTTGTTTTAGTGAAATAGATGAAAGCTTTTTACGGACGCTTCAGATGAAGCCATGACAAAGACTTAGAGCTCTTTTTAGCTTTCACTTCTGCTAAAAAGGGCTTTACAGAAGGTTAAAGCGCAGTAGCGGTTGGGAAGCGCTGCTGAACAAAAGCCTTAATATTATCACCATGGGCTGTGAGCAGCAGCAGTGGTGAGGGGTCATCAGGCCTGCATTATAATTCTCGGTTACCATATTCTGATGCCTTTACTGCACTTTTTCAATTTTGAGCTGGATGTAAATAATTTCCATATTTATTTGCTATTGTGGAATGCAGGCTTATGTCACAAACTGAAAGGATAAGGTGTTCCAGAGCATTGTATAAAGACTAACGAAGTATATCGGAATTGAAGAAGTAAGAGTGGCACATGGTTTTAGCCTTTAAGAAGTATCAGTCGAGCATAATTGTACCTCAAACTTTGACTTTTGTCTTGTTAAAACTAATAGATAGACGAAATAGATTTTATGACCTGATTATTGGTTGTGGGTTTATTTTTACAATTTTGAACATATTTTGAATGCAAAAGTATCAAAGAAAAAAAAAGGAAACTCTCGTGATGATTCCATGCACGCAAATGCTAGAGTTCCATATCGTTTTATAGGTTTTTTTATGTTCTATTTCTCTCTTCTTTTTGGGGTGACTGATGGTCTGTTTGTCTCGCTTCTGCCTGATTATACTACACTGTCTTTGAATCCAAAAAAGTAAAAACAAACAAAATAATTCAAGACCAGGGCCTAGGCTTTTTCCAAACGCCTTTTGCTGTCAAGTAAATTGTCCTCGCAATATGCCATGTCTGCAGTGAGTTTCATGTTTAGCAAGAGCATGCACTATTGTACACTTCCCTTACGTTGATAGGTAGTTATTTTTCGTGAAGAAACTTCTATTTCCGCGTAAGTTTTGCATGAATTTGTTGCATACTTTTAGGCGAATGTTACATAAGCGCATGCTATAACAAGTCAGCTATCTGCTTTTTACCATCTAAGATTAAGATAAGATTGGCAATCGTAGATCATTGTTTGAGTTCAATTGCATTTTAATTGAATTTTACTATCTCTAAGATAATTTTAACAGCATCGTCTCTTGTGTTCACTTTATAAGGACATTAATTTTCTAGGCATTAATGTGTAGATGCGTTGGAACTTTTTCACTTGTTTAGCACATTATAGTTTTAAATGGTGATATGTGCTCCAGTAGAACGTTCTGTATTACCCTATTTATATATGTAGATTTCTTTTTGTGAACAATTTGTTTCTAGAAATATTTTTTCCCGGGAGCAATTAGTTGGTATTTTTAGTTGTAAGTGCGTGAAAATCTTGCAGGTCAACCTGTATTGGTGAAAATCTTCCTCAGGCATGTCATATTGGTTTGCTAAGGACCAATATTATGTAGATCGTGCACTATATTGAACTCTTTTTGAGACTGTTGCACATTGATTTTCTTAGTTATAATTATTCGGTATTCAATGATGATTACTATCACCAATAGAAGTGAAGCATACAGGACCCACAAAGAATAACAAGAGTGACCATTTCTATGGAAAGGTAACCCTTCCGACAAAAATTTTAAAGCCCATGAACTAATCGAATCTCTAACATTCCCATCAACCACCCCAGTGTTAAGGCTAGCCACCGGAAAGGACTAAACTCGAGGTGGAAAGAAAATCAACGAAATAGCCAGAAGCGGCACGCAGGTAGAAAATTGAAGCTCATCACAATTTCATGGCCATCAAAAAATGGGCTGGCACCACCACCCTTGGCTGTCACTTGGAGAACGAAGAAGTGATGAAATAGAAAGGCAATCAGACTGTATACTGTTTTTTACCCATATTATGCATTGTCCCAAACAATCTAGTTTCCCGTGTTTTTTTTGTCATATTTTCCAATCCAAACAAGATTGTTGTATGTCAATTTATGTCATAATTCTCCTATTGATCTTGCATTCAGGGCCTTAACACGCCACCTCTTGTATTTGAAACCCTTCAAAAAGTAGTTCGGCAAAAGAAAAAAAAATTGAGAGTAACATGTTCAGGAATTAAAATTTCATGAGGGACCATGTGAAACATATTAATGAGTGCAATTGAAATAGCGTGTCGTTCGATGAATAAGAAAAATTATATATTAAAAAAAGTGTGCCGCTGAAAAGTGTCATTTCTTTCGTTCAGAGTTTAGGATAATTAACCCTATTGCCTCTTGCTTTGGGCTGCACTCGATCGGCTGAGTGAAGACTTGTTGAGCCTATTTTAAAGGTAAAAAAATCAAATGGGACTATTAAAATGGGATGGAGGGAGTACAATGAATTGAACTATCTGCATATAATCCACCACTGCCTAAACCTTCACCGGCCAGCTGCAGGCTTACCGCATCGAATGTGCAGATTGCAGATTGGTTACTGCAGAATGCAGATTGCGATTTTTTAATTTTCTTTTATTTTATTTTGAAGACTGCATTTAACAAGACAAACAAAGAGACTCAACCTCCATTCAATATAAATAATCTGGCTCTAAGTGATGCTTCATTAGGAGGTATGATATGCTGTTTAATGTGGATATAGTAAAGCAAACATATGGCTCTAAGTGATATATGCTTCATTAGGAGGTATGATATATTGTTTAATGTGGATAGTAAAGCAAACAGATGGCTCTAAGTGATGCTTCATAAGGAGGTATGAGCATGACAACTACTTTACTAATAAACTCCTTTCTTCGCTTCATTGTTAAAACCCCTACAATCTAAATAACCCGAAAAGTTACTGTTGAAGATGAAACCCTACAATCTAAACACGTCTGTAGTGGTGGTCTTGTTTACTGAGGATTGGATTTTGCAGGTGAACGCTTTTACCTGCAAAATTCGACCTCATTAACCAACCTCCATAGCTCCATGTACTTAATAAATCCCTTACTTCCACGTAAGAAGTGTTTAATTAACAACCTCCATATTTTTAACGATCAAATTATCAACCTCCATAGCTTACTTTTGGCCTTGAAATATTCTTTGTATCCTTTGTTCTTTTATTATTAATTTTCAATTATTAAAAAAAAAATTCTTCGAAGGTGGATGCATATCCGACTTTGTGGCAGTGTCACTGCATCAAAACTTGAACATGCATGGCTCCAGAATCAATCCTATATGTAAACACTAAGCTGGAAAGGCAATCTCAAGCAACGGGATCGCCTCTCATCCTCTTATACGCACATGTTCTACCTTTTATTATGGATCATATACAAAATCTCAGTCTCATACCAAAAAAAAAAAAAAACTCCCTCCGTCCGGAATTATCATCACCTTAGTTCATTTTGAAAATGCTTATGGTGATAATAAAACCGGACAGAGGGAGTATAAAATCTCAGTCGTTCCTCACTAAAGTGCTCCTCTTTTTAGTCCCCACACACTGCAAATAGCATAAAATAGCCTTATGCTTGTATGCCAAAGGAGGCTGCCACTCCCAGACGATCGACCGCCCCTTGCTTGTTGGAATGAACATTTGAGTAGAGATAAGGCTTTGACTCGATAACCTCCATTTGAAAGCGCTGGCACTCATCCTTTTCATCTATATTTTGAGATCCAAGGATCAAAGCTAGCTGGTCAACAGAAGCATGCCACATGCTCTATAAGTACTCTGGTGATCTTCTTAATTTCATCAATTACAAAAAAACCCACAAGGGGAAGATGTCTATATGCAAAGGTAAGTCTTTGCTTCAATCTACTATTAGTGTATAATATGCCATATAGTTAATATGACTGTGTACAACAGTGGAAATGTTTAGGAAAAAGCTCATGGCCGGAGTTGGTGGGGGCCGGTGGGAAGGATGCTGCAACGACGATTGAGGGAAAGAACCCTTTGGTGACTGCCATCATCGTGACGGAAGGATCATCAGTGCCTGAGGACTTCCGCTGTGACAGGGTCTGGGTTTGGGTGGATGACAATGGTGCGGTCACAAGGGTGCCGCAGATTGGGTAAACATTCTTATTGTAAGGAAAATAATGGTATTGTATTGTAACTTCAATAAAACAAGGATTCATCTTTCTCTCTCTCTCTCTCTCCCTCTGAGTTCATTATGTTGGCTCTACAACGTAAGAAAACTAAAACTACGCTAATTACTAACAAGCGTTTTGATTTATTCTTCAACATCGTTGCAAACTTATGTACCAAGATTTGGAAAAACACAGCAGCGGAAGTTGCTGAAATGACGAAAATTCGTCATATGAATGCTTCTAAGAAGCACCAATACGAATGTGTCTTTTTAGTATGAAGTTTTTTCCATATTACCTAGCCAATGAGCCCAGATTGCCATATTACCTAGTTTTTCGGAGCTTATGTCATATAACTTGGTTTCAGGACCTGATCTTCCCATTTTACCCTCTTAAAACCCTAACCCTAAACCCCAAGTTGATTTTACCATATTACTTGGCTGCCCCATTTTAGTTGTATCGTGTATCGTGTCATCGTGTACTATACTTCAACGAATAATATCTCATTTATTTCTGATTCATTTTGCCCATTTTTTTGCGTTCTTCTTTATTTTTACTACTATTTTTTTAATAATGATATCTTTAAGATCATGAGATAATATCTAGTAGAATGTAAAAAAAAATATACAATAAATAGCAACATGCTTAGACTATCATTATAAAAATAAAGAGGATGAAAAATAAAGAAGAACACAAAAATGGATAAGAAAAAAAAGAGATATAACTCGTTGAAGTTTCCTATGACTTGTTGAAGAAATTAAAAAAATATGACGCATTGAAGTTTACTATGACTCGTTGGAGAAATGAATGAGATATGACTCGTTGAAGTATGCTATATATCATTTATTTCTTATTTATTTTTTCTCATTTATTTTTTCGTTCTTTTTTATTTTTCATCTACATTCTGTTTATGATGATAACCTAAGTATGTTGAGACACAACATGCTATTTATCATATATTTTTTTATATTTTTGTAGATATTGTCTCAAGATCTTTAAGATATCATCATTAGAAGAAAAAAATAGTAAAAATAAAGAAGAACACAAAAAATTGGCGAAAACGGATTAAAAATAAATGAGATATGATTTGTTGAAGTGTGGTACACGATGACACAATACACGATGTAACTGGAATAGGGCGGCCAGGTAATATAGAAAAATCAGTTTGGGGTTTAGGGTTAGGGTTTCAAGAGGCAAAATGGGAAGACTGAGTCCCAAAACCAAGTTATATGACATGTGCCCAAAAAAACTAGGTAATATGGCAATCTAGACCCATTGGCCAAGTAATATGGAGAATACTTTTTAGTGTGTTGTGGAAGTACTAGGTGTGAGTTAATAGAGGAGGCAGGCAGGTTTGAACCACATGCAAAGTCGATTAAACCAACTTAAGTCCTCTATGTACAAATTTGTAATCCAACTCAAAATACACTAGAAAGTAGTTGGCACTCAAGCCTTATTACAAGGTTTTGAACAAATCAGGAAGTGAAAATATACTATGAAGCTTTCTGAACGTCCTCACTTTCAAGCCGTCTAATCTCCAAGTACCACGTGAAGTCAGCCTTCCACAGAACTACCTACATCACAAAATGATGTTGAGTATAAAAATACTTAGTGGGATACCGTAACACAATCATTAACAAAACAAGATTTGTGTTAACATTTTATGCAACCTATTACAGAATTCTACTTAATTCCTTTATTAATCTTTCAAGCAAAGTCTTTTATTGCTCCCCATATTAATGTTCAATAATTAAATTTTTGTCCAATATATACACTCACTTAATGTCATTCCTACATGACAGACAACACTACCGTGATTATTACTCCGATTATTACCGGTAATCACAGCACGCCCTGAATCCCTCAAGGGTGATTGTCTCGCTCATTCCTTACCTCAGAAGGTATGACCGTCGAAAGGGTCTGGCCCCACATCAGCTCCTGGACTCGATGTGGATTTGGAGAACGCAGCCTTCTAGGATGCTAACGCCTCGAACGTGTAGAGTAAAACCACCCATAATAAATTGCTCTAGGGTGGGTGCAGAGCTTCCTCCAAAGGGAAGATGCAAATGCTCTCTCTAAGATCCATAGAGAAGAAGCAAACAACATAAGCCTGACCACTAGAAGATGGTCCTCATTAGGTACCACTGACACATAGTTTCTACCATAGGGAAGATGTAGAATAGAAGTGCAGAGCTTTCGCCGTAATAAAAATACAACACAGCTAAAGCCCAACCAATATGGTGTGATCTTTAACAGGTATCACTATATTACTACCATTACCATGAACTCCTCTTAGAGTTATAGCATACAATTCAAGACTTCTGGCTCAACAGCCAAAACAGGTAGTTTGACCTTTGACTTAACAGTCAATGGTTGCTTGATCAGAAGTCACTCACACCCTTGTGCGGACTCCCAATCCCAATGGCATTTAAATCTTTATCTTGATTAGATTCTTCCTAACCCTCCAGCTTAGCCTTCATATTGTTATTTTATTAACTTTCATAAAATGATGAAGTCACTAAGCCATCTAGGTTTATTAGCCTTTTTTTTCTATTATCAAGGTCATCAACTATCAGTCAATTCATTATAAAATTAGCGATAAATACCCATAAATACAGTAACATAAAATACATAAAGATACTATATCAATTTGAGCATGACATCATTTATCAAAAGTTTAAAATGAATCAAACTAAGCCTATATATGTACCACACTGACTCTTTATGTACCTAACTGCACTTCAATACACAGACAGTCTAGAGCTACCGTCCATTGTAAACAGTTATAACAGACGGTGGATATCTATCAGCAGTTCAAATTCGAACCGGGTTTGGTTCACCGTTTTGTCTGGCCTTCGTTCACTATCAAGCCGGTTCACTGCTGAACTGTTAACCCTGACGGTAAACATCCACTGCCAGTTAAAACTACAACAGTCGGTGAATGTCTACACTAACCGTTCAAGTCTGAACCGGGTTCGGTTCACTGTTATGTCAGTGTTCGGTTTATAGCCAGATTGGTTTAGTGTTGAACCGGTCGTCTTCCTCACAGACGATTTGCGCAGACAGCCCTGCTGTCGCAGGGCTGGCTTCTCTGGCAGTGGGTCGTCACCACGACGGTCATCATTAGACCTCACTGTCCGGTGATCTCGCCTCACCTCCATTCCGCCTCGAGCAACTTGGCGGTTTGAGCGACGACAATCTCTTATGCGGCTGCTCGCCGCCAAGGTGGCGGCTTTCAAGTCAACGGAAGCTCCACCGTCATCCTGGAGCTTGGTTGGTCATTTTTGGCCTCTTCCTAGAATTCCCGCCTTCCGCCCAAGATCTGGGCAAAACTGTTGAGGAAGATTGGTATAGGTCGCAGCGGTAGCTTCTTCCGGCGCCGTTGGGGCCTACTTGGCTATCCGGAATTCTTTTCTTGCTGCAATGGTGTCGTCAGTTGGCTAGCGCCACAATTTAACTAGTACCGGCGCCGTTGTCGCCTCCATCGACAGAAATTAAAAAAATATAAATAAATAAATTACCCAATGAAATGGGTACGGAATCCGACCTAATGCTCGCGTTGGTGTCAATCCGCCGTTCGCCAGAGGTCGCCGGAGGAATGAGTTGCGAATGAACAGAGGTGGAGGACAAATGTGGAGAGGGTGAACTGCATTAAACTCCACATGGCCTGAACCGAAGCCACAGTTGTCTCATGCGACTCCCACTTGGCTAACACCAGCTAGGGTACTATTACATAAACTCCAGTGCATGATTATCAAGTGCAAGCAAGACGTTGCACAAAATCAGGGCAGTGAGTGGAATGTGAGACCACAGGCTGGCGAACTGTGTGTATACTCTATTACCTTCCCACAAACGAACCAGGTTTAATTTTCAACCAGATTGAGTTTGGATCGTAGAAGTTGATGACACTGCCGGGACAACCATTAGTGATTTATGTCAGCTAACTGGTTAATCGTGGAAACATATTTGACCATAACTAAGTTCTTAGCAACCCTTCCATTTTGTATAAGGGAGTTAAACTCAGAGTAACATTTTTGTGAGAGGGCTTTGGTACGAATGTCCGTGTACCATTTTGTATAAGAGAGTTAAATTCAGAGTTCATTGCTCCACGCGAGTATTTTAATAGCTTGGGAGCGGAAGGTTAATCACTAGGAGAGGCAAGGCCAGAGGTTAATCATAGTGGTAAGGGCAGTGATAACCCTACAGCAAATTTCTACACATTTTCCCTACACAGCTGATGTGTAGAGAAATGAGTGGGTGAACTGATCTGGGGTCAGATCAGTTCACCCACTCATTTCTCTACACATCAGCTGTGTAGGGAAAATGTGTAGAAATTTGCTGTACAAATATCATTTCCCTAGTGGCAACGAGTGGATAGGAAAGTTGTAGGTATGTGATCGCCAGTGATGGACCGAGTCAACATGGGATGGGTTTGGCCTGCAGCAATGGAAGGGTTCTGACCAGCTGGCGGCATGGGCATGGAGGGAACTGGGTTGACTGGTGCATCGTCCGTTGAGGTAGTTGCACAAAATTTGGCATCCTTGAAAAATTAGTCTGGTTGAGTTTTTAATTAAAATAGTACCTGTTAGTCCTTGTCCCCATGTTTCATTGACCTGTGCTGTGGTAGAGCATATATATATACGTGGTAAATGTCCTCCTTTTCTCCTACAACTTTGTTCAGGTGGATATGTATCTCTGACTTTGTGGCAATATCAGCATCAAAACTTGAACATGCAATATACCCCCAACCAAAACTGTACATGGCACCAGAGTCCACAACCGATCTTAAACGCAACACTTAGCTGGAAAGATAAACGCTAGCCGCTCTGTGAAGAGGATCTCCTCTCATCCTTTACGTGTACACACGTTGTAGCCTTTTTACCATACACAGAAGTTCACTTTTGCTGCCTGCACGATCTTCATTGTAGTATGAAATTGTCTCCCTCTGTGGATGTATTTCTCGTGTACGGAAGGAAGCTAATAGAAGACCCCTTGCTTGTTGGACTGAACATTTGGGGAGAGATAAAGCTTTGAATTGATAACCTCCATTTGAAAACGCTGGCAAAGTTCCATCCTCTTCATCTGAACCCTACTATTCAAAGATCACAGCTAGCTGCATGGTCAACATACGCCACATGCTCTATAAATACCCTGGTGATCTTCTCATTGGTACCAAAAAAAGATAGATATCGATTTTTTTAAATTGCACAAACAACGAAAGGGGAAGATGTCAGAATGCCAGGGTGAGTCTTTGCTTCAATCTACTTACTCCAGACCTCTATAGTATTATGGATTTGTGGTACTTGTATATGTGTCATATTTTTCTTATAGTTGCATCTAATGTGATTGCATGTGTTCAATGGAAATGTTCAGGGAAAAGCTCATGGCCGGAGTTGGTTGGCGCCAGTGGGGAGGATGCTGCGAAAACGATTGAGGCTGAGAACCCTTTGGTGACTGCTATAATTGTGACAGAAGGATCATCAGTCCCTTTAGACTTCCGCTGTGACAGGGTCTGGGTTTGGGTGGATGAGGTTACTGGTGTCGTCACAAGGGTTCCACAGATTGGGTAGGCGATGTTGGAAGAAACATCGTTGTATTGTACTTCAAACATAACAATAATGTCATGCATCTTACTAATTGGTGCATTCTATGATCTGTTAGCACTAGCAGTATGTATTTCTAAATAACACAAGGATTAATCTTTGTTATATACCAGTAGGTATTTCTCTTAAATAAAACAAGGATTCATATTAGTCCTGTCACTCTCCCCTCCCAAATTTGAATAGCTAGTTATTAAAATACTACTTCCTCCGTTCGATATGGCTCCATGTGGAAAATATTATTTTTTACTAAATGGTGAGACCCACAGCTAAAAAGATGTTGAACTTAAATTATGAAATCTGCTTTCAAGTAACCAGCCACTTAAATTGAGACAAATGGAGCTATTAACTTGGAACAATTTTTCTCCAGGGGCTATTTATATGGGATGGAGGAAGTATCATAAAAATTAAAAAGCGTAATGGAAACATATGGTTTTTCATTTCATATTGTCATCCCTAGTATAACATCTGCAACACCCATATCCTTCATGTCAAACTGTTTGTTTAACATCCTCTTAGTAGCTTTAATGATATTATCATTGCTACCAATAATGAGCATATCATCCACATATAGGCATACAATAACATAGCCTTCAGGTCTAACTTTGACATAAGCACATTTGTCACATTCATTGATTTTGAATCTATTTGACATCATCATTTTGTCAAATTTTTCATGTCATTGCTTAGGTGTTTGTTTAAGCCCATAAAGAGATTTAACAAGTCTGCACACTTTGTTTTCTTGACCCTGTACAACAAACCCTTCAGGTTGTTGCATATATATTTCGTCATTCAAGTCACCATTCAAGAATGCTATTTTTACATCCATTTGATGTATTTCAAGATTATACAAAGCAGCCATAGCCATTAATATCTTAATGGAAGTTATTCTTGTGACTGGTGAACATGTATCAAAATACTCTTGACCTTACTTTTGCTTGTATCCTTTGATAACAAGTCTTGCTTTATATTTGTCAATTGATCCATCAGCTTTCATCTTCCTCTTGAAGATCCACTAGTATCCGAGAGGTTTACTCCCTGGAGGTAGATCTACCAACTCCCAAGTATGATTTTGCATAATGGATTCAATTTCACTATTTATAGCCTCCTTCCAATATTGTGCTTTAGAGAGGACATAGCTTCATTAAAGCTTGCGACGAGATAACTTTAGTCGCAAAATAATTAACATTTGCGACGGAATATGTGGTCGCTAAAAGATGAAATTCTGTCACCAAATTTCCCTGAAAACAGGAAACAAAATCAATTAAAAATAACATTTGCGATGAAATTTATTTAAAGTTTATTTTAAAAAAATAGAATCTATATTTGCAACGAACGAGTTCGGTCGCAAAAGATGTCAAACGTTTTTAAAAAAAGGAGAACTCCCTTTTGCAACGAATAGTTTCGTCGCAAAAGTGAGTTCTCCCTTTTTTTAAAACATCATACGTCTTTTGCAACGACATTAGTTCGTCGCAAAAACTATTTCATAATAAAAAAAACCCTCCGCCCTGTAATAGAAGCTCCGTAATAGCAATGCTTAACCATTTTTCTTCTCATGGAGCATCTATTTCAGGATGGAGGGAGTAACTAAGTTCAAATAACAAGGGGAAGCTATATGTGCATCATAGTATTAAATCAATACTCAGTGGACTACGTATGGCCAAAGTTAACTGATTTTTTACATTGTTGGAAAGTGAATTGGTCTTATTGAGTCAGTTATGGGATCTCGAATCACAGAAACCATTTCTCAACTAAACATGTGCTTTTTAGTGGCAAGCAATTAAAAATCTGCTTTGCGTGTACAGTATTAAAAAGATTTGGTTTGTGGAGAGCTTCATACCTTCTCAGTTGGTTGCCATCCAAGTTTTAAAACCTGTAGGTTTGGCTCCAGCAAACCCTGTTAGACAAATAGAATTCTCCCAATAATTATGATATACCCAAACAATAAATTAGACTGACGACAATGTATGCCATTTAGGAAATCAATAGCTCTTTCCTGTTAAAAAGTTATTATCTCATGCATGAAAGAGAGTCTTTCAGATCCAGTTTATGCCATGGAAAATGTGTCTAGAAATCTGAAGAAACTGATAGAAATAAAACACATATTTATCTTAAGCTTGTATACAAGTCAATTACCAAGGCTTACTACTATAATATACAAGAGTCTACCAACAGAATAATTTAATCATGTCTAACATAGACCTATAACAGTAGAACTTGCAGAATTTTTAGTAGTGTACCAAGTAAGAGGAAGAGTGAATTTACCTTCAACTTCAACAGAAAGCCTACTTCGTAGAAACTTGAACAAAGCAGGTGTGGATCCCGATATTAATGAACTGAAGAGAGTAAAATAGATTTCATTATTAAGTAGACATGGCAAACAAATCCAAAGGTTACAATCAGCTGTCAAATGACAAAATTTGTGTTTTCCATTTTACCTTCTGAGAGTTCGTAAAGGATTGCCACTGAGTAAAAGCTTTCTAAGAGTAGTCGTTGAGCCTGTATGTAACAATGATGATGCAATTAGTATTATGTAATAGCTCCAGAAAAGTTTCTTTTGGAAATAAAAAATGAAATATTCTCATCCGTAATAATATCTGTAGTCAATAGCAAATGAAAGGAAAAAGAATCTTTGGCCTTTCTAGTGTTCTCCTAACAAAGAATTTCAATTGTTTAGATTTTCAGTCCACAGAATATTTCGCATTTTTCTAATTGTTAAGAAGCCTTAGCTTTCCACAAACGTAAATTGGTGCTATCACTGCCTGAAATAACGTAACTTGCATCACAGCTGAACTTCACGCAGAACACTGTGCGGATAAAAAAGAGAGATTGGAATAGGTTGATGACTTCATAAACACATAAGTTCCATTCACCTGTAAACAGGTTCATTAATGGAAAAAATCCAAAACCACAAGCAAATCATTAAAAACTTCCAACCGGCCATGCAAACCTTTGCATCCTCTTTGTGTGGTAGATTTCTCTGCTATGACCACCATTATACTGAAAGATTCTGACCTGCAAAGAGGTATTAGCAATAAGCATTTAGAACACATATTAACTATCACAACTAGATGATAATTCACTTATTAATGCATTGGATAACTCACAGTCCTATCATAGGAGCCAATAACAAATTCTCGTCCAGTAGGAGAATAATCAATATCCATCCTGAGATTGGATTGTTGTTAAAAAGATTTGAAAATTTCAAGTGGAAATGCTATATAATATATGTACAAGGAATCAAGGACAACATACACAGCAGAAACATGATCTCAATGAACGCATTTAGCTTCATCCAGCCTTCTCGCATCATAGCTATAACAGTTGCAAAAAGATAAAAGTGGACAGATCACTCACATCTCTACTCAACACACGAATTTCTATAAAATGTTTTGCTTGTCGGCCAAAAGCATCTGGCTGAACTTCAACTGATGCAGAAGCAGCAAGTCTTTGCGCTGATGTTAGTGGTCGAGATTCAGTTGAAACTTCTCCATTCGTTTCTTCTAATGGGACGTCAGGCTCCACTATTGCCTCTACACCAGCTCTTCTCCCCATGGACGGAGACTGAATTTTGTGACAACTAGTAAAATCTAATGTCAAATATGAATAATCGTATGTTTTAGACACCAAAAATCAGATGTGCACTCACCTGAATTCCTGCAACAAAGACTTGAACAAATTGGAAATCTGGCAGCAAGTACACCCAAATTGCACTGCCATCACGAACTTGTTCAACAATTCCTTGCATAGGCCTGCCTTTATTTGCCTCCAAGAGGCCCATTGCATTCATTATAATTGCAGGAGAAAACAAAAGCACAAATCAAAATTACCATCGTCATCAGCAGAAGCCACAATCTTGCCCTCCGGAACCCCCGTCTCCTCCAAATCACATCTCTCCCCAGCCCTAAAATCACCAAAACCTCATCTTCTCACACATATTTAACAAAATATTCAAACTTTACCAAACATCAAAGTTCAGTAATGCGGATGATATAACAAATTTACACGATAATTGAAATAATAGCAAAACAAGATGACAATGGAAGAGAGGGATTTCTCATCGGGAACATGATAACGAGTCCACAGGCGGCGGCCCCCGACAAGGAGGACCGGATCCTGACGAGGAGGGCGCGGATCTCAATCTCGTCAGCTTTGATGGAGAATCCGCGGCCATGGTAGAGACTGGCCATGTAGGTGAGCGCGTAGGCTAGCCGGAGATTTGGCGAAGGCGGGGCCTGGTTCTCCAGCGCCGCCATGATTGACTCGAGCACGGCAATGGCTCCATCCACATCGCCGCCGTCGACAAGCTCCTCGATTCTGCAGCTCCAGTTCGCCGCCGACTCAATCGACTTCTCCGCCATGGCCGCCCGCTTCGTCCGCTCCGATCCATGGAAGGTTCGGAAAAAAGAGATGTGACACATTAAACTGCAAATTGCGCGGCCCACTGGAGATTGGCCCAGGCCCATTCAGCTTCTTGCTGGGTCTGGAAATGAACTTGGGCGGACGCCTAATGCTCCTGAAAACACCAACTAATGGGGAAAGAACACGTTCAAAGTCCACTTAAATTGACCATATGGAGCATCTAAAACAGGACGGGAGGGAGTAGTAAGTAACAACAGTAATTGGGGGCACCTCTATTTTTGAATTGTGGATGATTTTAGCATATAGAGCATACATAGTGAACATTCGGCAAATCGACAACACGATGCATTATTTGAATGTTTACGAACAATGCTCGATAATCGGAAGCATATGATTCCTTGAATTTTTGGAATAATTATGTTGCTCTTTGTTGTTTGGTCCTTTCCCTTCGCTTGTTACTGCTTACATCTTATATTGCATAAAATTTATGTTTTCTATTACTAGATATATAGCTTATGATCTTGTGCCTTATGAGATCAGCTGGTGGGCCTCCACTCAAAGGTCATAGACTATGTTATTAGAAAATATTTTTTTCATTAAAAAGAAATTACATAACAAATAAAAAGGCGTGCACTCCAGCTCTAGCCCATGGCTCACCAGGATCTCAGCGAGATCTCTTTCCCGGAGTCTTTATCGAGACTTTAGACACTATAAACTCGGTTTCACGGGTTTAGATTTTACATTATAACCATGGGAAGAGCTTGGAGGTCCTCTTGTATGTCTTGGAAGAGGAATTGGATGAGCTGCTTTTGGGGTTTGTTTTGATAAGTAATCTTATATTTGGTGGAGTTGTAGACACCCAATCCACATGTATATCTTGTGTTGTCTTGTATCCATGGTGAAAGTTATTTATTTGTGCAATTTCTTCGCTTTTGCTTCTCATCTCGTAGAAATTGGACACTTGTTGTTGTGCACCGGATCGGGCCGATTAAAAAACGGGTGGGCGAGGGCAACGATTCGTGACAACATGTATGCACTCTTCTAAGACTCATGTCCTAAGTGGATCAATCAATGACCAAAGTCATGAGATCCACGTATGATAGCTCATTGGTCTACTATAATGCTTCAAACATACACCACAGCCATCACGTCGCGTTCTTCTTTTACAACTTTATATCATTGATGTTATGAAATTAACGTATTAACATAACTCATAGTTGACAATAAATTTATTTAATGACGTAAAGATGCATAATAAATTATGCAAGTACATTTTCTAGATTTAATAATCAATATTTTAGGTACTTTATTGAGTTTAAATACAAAAATAATTGAAATTTTTTCAAAAATAATATTTTCACTAAAAAAATACCTTGATGTACTTAGCCATTTTCTGTAATTAATTTAATATAACTTCTTCCTATTTTATAAAAAAATATAAGTGGATAATCTTTTGCCAAAAATGTCTATTTGTTGCAAATAATGAGAATGGGTAAATTTATATATTTTAAAATATTTTTATTTATGATTATATTAAAAAATAATACTTTTATTTATAAAAAGTAAAATATATTGCTTTAGCGACAAATATAACAATTTGTCGCAACAACTATGTATTATTTACGACAAATATATAGGTTGTGGCAAATAGAATTCACTTTTGCGACTAAATGGCCTGTTCGTCGTAAACATGTATTGTTTTTGCAACCAAATTGGCCATTCGTCGCAAATAATACCTATTTTTGCGACTACATTTGATGTCGTCGCAAAATGCAAACTATTTGCGACTATGTTAAAATTCGTCGCCAATGTATATCTATTGCGACAAAAATATCTTTGTCGCAAAAAGAATTATCGCAAAAGCCCTGATTTGTTGTAGTGATTGTCCGTTGCAACATCCAAAGTTCTTTTAAGAGAACTTTCCTTTTGTGTTTCCCACATGTTCTGAAGTAACCCAAAAGTAATTAACATGGCATTTATTAATTCTTTTAAAGTTCTATTTTTCCGTTCAGCAACTCCATTTTGCTGAGGTGAATAAGGTGCCGTGCTTTGGTGTATAATACCATGTTGTGAATAGAATTCACCAAAAGGTGATTCATATTCCCCACCTCTATCACTTCTTAGAACTTTGATTTTCTTGCCAAGTTAATTCTCAACCTCTCGAACATCTTGTGGATGAAACACAGTGATCAACACCGCTTCAAGGTTCGAGATTTGTCACTAGACTTATCCTTGCCTCATCATGGCCTACAACACTTGCAGCTTCACTGTGATGGGTGTTGCTGCCCCAACTTGTCAAGTTCCTTTTCACTAGCTTAGAGCTCTGCGCATAAAGAACTTGTACGATCCCTATTCGATAGGTTGAGCTCCTTTAAACGAACCATTTTGTTTGTTTCTTCTAGACTGGGCAACCCATGTCTAAACTCAACTAGTCCAAGATCCCCTGAACCGAATTGGTTCAACTTCTGATCCGACCCAAATCCCCCACTGATGACCGAAATGGCCATTTAGAAGGACTTCTTTTAGTTACAAGTGTAACCCAGCCGGTTTTCTTATTTATCAAACCAGACCAACTAGTGGCCTGAACCGACCCATCATCTTCCCCAAATGTTTTTGAAACAAAGAGCAGAGAGATGTCTCCCAGCCCAGCACAGAGGGGTGCGTCCCAGCCAAGCACAGAGGGGTGTGTCCCAGCCTCTCGCCGAGCTCAATCAGCCCAACCACGGCCTTGTACCGGGGACGACGGGACGGACGTGGCCAGGACTGGGTTGGGGCCGCCACAAAGCGAAGCGCCAATCCAGATCGGATGTCCATCTTGCGGCCACACTAATGGCATCAAGGTTCCTCAGCAACCTCTTCGGCCACCACGACAAAGTACCGGTCAAATCTCCATCAAGCGGCCACTCTGTTGGCCCTACTATGCTCTGCCAGGACTCAAAGGTCCTGCCTTTGTTCTCGTTTTAGCGTTGCGGCCGGACTTGGGTTCCATTCCGGGTGGGCAGCATTCAAGATCGCTTAAAGATGATGAGGATGCGCAGAGAAGGCGGCCAGCCGAGTCCCACCGTCCACTCTCCGCCGTGACCGCTCCATGAGGAAGTTACAGCTTCCGGAATGGGGTATATCTCTAGCCTGTTAGCGGCATTTCCGGCGGCGGTCTAGACGGCTACACCGACGCTTTTGTGGCGCTGCAGCGATATTCCCTTCTTACCATGAAGACGAGGCGGAGGATGCGGAGGCTGATCGGGAGTTCGATATTCATGTCGATGAGTGCGACAGTGAACCAGAAGCAGGGGATCGTGCCGCAGTGCGCGATGAGGATCTGGGCTCAGGCGTTGCAGAAGACTTCCTCGATGGTGTTCATTTTCTCCAAACAGAGTTGAGGTTCTGAGGAGACAGCAACCGGAGGCCTGGACAATCGCCACAGCTAGGCTAAAAGCCGGTCAGTATCGAAACTTCAGGGCCGATTGACCCCGTCCGCCGTTAGTCTTCATCATCGCATCAACGTCCGGGTGAGTCTCACTTTCTTCCCTTTGATAGAGAGATTTCTTACCTCGGTTCCTCGTTGTATTCATCACAACTGCAATAAACATTTTGATGTGTGAGAAACTAGATCACAGAAATCACAATACAATACATTACAGTACAGCAAGTAAAAAATAACAGTAGCATTCTATCTTAAGATTGTTATAAATATTACTTACTGATACTGTCTTAAGGATGATAGATCTGTGTACCTTTGCAAATATGATAATAAATCCGTTAGAAGAAGGTTATGATCGAATCAAGTGAAGCACTTTGTCCTTAAGACAGAATGCGCCCTCCCTACGGTGCTTAGGACTCGTGGGCGTTTGCCTCCTTGGATAAGACGATCAACCACGTACTGTAGGAGCACTCCAAACAGCACGCGCAGCCAACCACAGATGTGTAATGCTTTCACAGAAGAGAGGAGGAAAGAGGAAGATGAAGTGTAGTAAAAAACAGTACAGAAAACCCCGTTTTCTCAAGCTTTATAGAAATCCCGTTGAAAACACACCATTTCTCGTTAAAGCCCGTTGAAACCCTTTCCCGTTAAACGGAAGCGTCCGTCCGTTAACGGTCACAAAAATAAAACGAACCCGTTTTGGTTGAACCAAAATAAATTAGAAAAAACCAAACCAATTGAATTTGTCCCAAAATAATATTATCTTGTTGACCCAACTCAACCCAACCCGACCCGACCCGGCCCGGCCGGCCGTGCGTGCGAACCGAACCGAGTCGAGCCGGCCGGACGACGGCGGCGGCACGCGCGCGTGCGTGTGGGTTAGCCCACCTAGGTGCATGGGTCCAACATCTCTATCCCCCACAAAAGTGTGGTGGCCCTTCGGCCTAACTTCTAAGGCCAAACTTGGACCTTATATACCATCCACAACTCCTCTTTGGTGTGGATGTGGGACTATTCATCCTTCACCCAATTCACTCATTCACATCAATAGTAAGTGGGTTTTAATATGGGTTATTATACCCACTTCTAACAGGAACAAGAGAAAGATAAAGTACATAAAGAATTACCGTGATCCAGCGATGTATCGCCATCCATGCAGAGCAAACAACGAGACCTTTATTGATTGTATGTGATTTCAAAGAGATTATAGTGATTACAAGGAAATAGCAATGCCTTCGATCACCCTTCAATCAACCATTAATTACCTACGGTTTTCTTGCATTCGTTGTAAAATATAATCATTGAAAAAATGTAAGGCATGGTTTGTTCTCAACCTGTGGAAGTAATGCAGCTCGTGTTTGGACAAGACTCCTATAATGAGTTCGATTAGTATATTTAGCTAAGCACTTCAACTAAAAGCTTAAGCCCATGTAATGGGTAATGCTTGCAGTTTTGGAATAGTATCCTGATTCATATATAGAGATGTTGACGAACACTGTACTAAAGCACGGTACAAAAAATAATATATTACAGCTTCTTTTAGCTCAATTGCTGAGAACGTCGACAATTAAAATGTCCAAGTTAAATGAGAATAATATTCCACATAGTATAGATTAAAATGGCACCTTTCATTTTCAAAACATCGGATATCTCTTTTAATGAGGATTAGTATCAATATTGCTATGCATTACAATAAAAGAATGTCACATAAACGAAAGTTGTTCTCCTAAATTCCATGTTTTCAATGAACATGCCCTTCTTCTCTTGCTACCGGGCACCGTCCACCCCCATTGCTACCCACGTTCGTGCAGTCAGAAGGTCGAGAGGGGGGAACTGGGGCTCTTTGGAGGGGCTGGACCAGCCAAGCCCCGACTCTCTCCAGCACCTCATGAGTTGGCTTTAAAGGCCTTGCGTCTACAAGATGCCCCCAATAATTCAATACCAGCAGAAGACAAACCAGTGTTGTTGTTGACAAATTGATTATGTGAAGAGCCATCCCAGGTATATGGGCTCAAATGATAGCTTCAGAATAGGAGACAAGAAATTCTGTTGCAAGTTCTGTCTGATATTTGGAGAAAGGACTGGAGATCCTGTCCCCTATTTATAGATTATGGTGAGACTTGAGAGTTTGAGCGTTGACTCAATGGGCAAGAATGGTTGCCGTGATGAGGTAAGATCTTACGAATTACAATGCAACATAGAATTAATTTGGAGTAGTAAAAAAGCCCATCTGTTGACTTGAGGGCTTGAGCGTTGACTCAGTGGGCAAGAATGGTTGCTGTGATGACTGATGAGGTAAGGTCTTACGAATTACAATGCAACGTGGAGTTAATTTAGACTAGTAAACAAGCCAACAGTCCACTTAATGAGATGCGGGAAAGGGAGAGGCCATCAAATGGGTGGTGGTGACTTTCATGGAAGGCATCAATCAAATAGGAGTTTTCCTTGCACATCACGTTCCTCGTGCCTTCAAAATTTTGACATGCATGCTATGTACCTGACACGCTTTGACTGCTTATATATATAAATATACATTATGTCCTCTATGCAACACCTACTATATAAGAATAAGATATTTGTCAAAAAAAACTTGGGTGATTGTTTTTTCTAGATTTAAAAGAGACAAAGGGAGAAGATGATGAACACCAAAAGAAAAGAAAGAGGTGACGCCAGGACAACCGTCGGTGACCCATGAGGCTAGGACGATGGCGACGGGCGATTTGCCATTCTGCTCGGACATTTGCGGTGGAGACACACAAGCATGGAGGGGAAGTCCGATGACACAATTCTTTTGGCGACTTTCTAGCGCGACCCTAACGCACGCACGATGTTGGATTTCGTACCAATTATCAAGCTATGCATATGATATTGTGTTTTGTAGTGGTTTTATTTTGAGAAAGAAAGCTTGAAACTGCCATTAATGGCGGATTTCGAAAGGTGGCATTGGCGGAGACGACACAGATACGGTACTGGCCTTGAAGCGCCGGTCCAACAGAAGCTGGAGGCTCATGGGCTGCCAGGATGCGGCGGGATATTCGGCAGAACCCCACCATCAGTGGGCGATCGAGACGACAATGGCAGCGACCAAAAGGTGCTGCCTTTACTGTTGTCTGGGTCATGATAGTCGAGAAGGAGAGGGAAAGAGAGAAAGAGAGAGAGGAGGAGGAGGATCGTGCCGGCCGGGCAATGGTGTTATGTCATGACACGGCCGCCCACCCATGACATGAGCAGAGGAAGACCAGAACTGGTCATGGTTTGGTTTAGGGTCACGCCAGATGAGCCTGGTTCACACCCAGACCGAACCCGGTTCAAGCCCGAACCATCTTTAAAAAGAACACTGTTCATGAACAGTGTCTGGACATGTTCATGAAAAGTGACAAACATGAACAATGTTCGTGAACAATGAACAGACAATCGATTGTGAACATCATTCTGGACATGAACTGGGCACGGTTTGTGAGCCAGATACAAGCAGAATCCAAACATGAACTGTCACGGCCCGTACTTTTAAAACTTTTATTAAATCAGAGTAATAGCAAAAAACTTAGAGGATTATTCCTCTATATGATAAAACATTAGTTGAAATTCATCGACTAAGCATCTAGGCCGTGGTAACTGGGGTTCACAATTATGGATACAAAACTATATATATATATATAATATTATAAAATAGAAAGTCGATTAAACCTGTAACACCTGGCCGTTGGTGAAGGCTAGGTGTATTGCTCGTGGAGAACAAGTGTTCTACAATGGGTTAGATGAAGCAGCAGAAGGCAGAAGTTGAGCTAGAGGTGTGACTCATACTGTAGGATTTTGAATGCAGTCGAGCTACCACCACCTTGAGCTGCCTCACTAAACATGTCGAGCTTCTGAAAGTTGGCTAGCTTCTTGTCGGAGCAGGCAGCGAAGGTGGGGATGGAATCGAGTGGTTGTGGGCAAGGATCAGTGGAGGAGGTTGAGGAGGTAGGTGCTGGGCAGACCTCCAACAACCCTCCGGCGACCTACGTCAACCCTCTGGCAACCTGCAACAACCCTCCGGCGACATGAGACAGGATCCCATACCCTTTCATCAAGTTTTATTTTTTTTTCTCCCGCCAATAGAGGCGATGACAGCGGCGGCGGTAAGCTCAGAGATTGGGCGCAGGTGGCCGCCATCGAACGGTCGCAGCAACGGCGACGGCGATATACTCGGAGACGGAGCTTTGGCGGTGAGCTGCAGCGGTAAGGGCCATCGTCGCTCAAGCCGCCAAACAGAGGAAAGGCAGCAGCTTTCTGCTGCTGCCAGTCAGTGGTTTTTGACTACGGACGAACTTTGAGATAGTGGAGAAGAGGAGGAGAAGGAGGAGGGTGTGTCAACTGGCCGGTGGCAGCACGACGGCGGCCGTCATGGCAGTCGCCAGTCTCAGACGACCAAACTGGTCGTCTTCCTTAGGAAGACGACTGGTTTGGTCCAAAATCAAGCCAGACCGAACCCATCTATTATTAGACCGAATCGGTCCAGTAAATTAGCTGGTTCAGGCACAGACTGAACCCTGTTTGATCCAGAGTCAGGCCAAACCCGATTCACTTATAGACCGAACTCGGTTCATGCTCAGACCGAACCCCGTTCACTAAATAGACCCGGCTCACAAATCAGTTTACTTTTGAACTGTCGGTGGACATCCAGTGACAGTTAAAACTGGCTACAGCTGACGGTTGAACCTGATTGTGTGTAATTCAATGCAGTATGGTACATACAAAGCCAGTAAGGTACATAGGCTCATTTTATTGGTTTTGGGCTATTTGATAAATGATTTCAAGCCCTAATTGGCGTATTATCTTTATGTGTTTGATGTTACTGTATTAAGAGCATTTGTCCCTCATTTTATGCTGACTGATAGCTAAGGACTTTAATGATAAGAAAAACCCGACTAATGAATCTAGTTAGTTTAGAGATTTAATCATTTTATGAAAGATAATAAAATGATGACTTGAGGGCTAAGCTTGAGGCTTGGGAAGAACCTAATCAAAATAAAGACTAAAATACCCTTGGGATTGGGAGTCAGTGTATGAGTGTGTGTGAGTTCCGATCAAGCTACCGAATGGCTATTAAGTTAAAAGTCAGACTATCTGTTGAGCTATTGAGCAAACAGTTATGAATTGTATGTTATAACTCTAAGAGGGGATTCATACTAGTAATACTGTGATACCTGTTAATGATCTCAAGGTATTGATTGGGGTGGTGTTGCATCTTCCGACTTGTGGAAGCTCTGCCGTCTGTATCTTCTCTATGGATTTTAGAGAGCATTCACATCTTCCCATTGGTGGAAGCTCTGTGTCATGGTACCGGATGAGGGCCAACTTCTATTAGCCACGGCTTAAGCTGTTGTATCTTTTTATGGATTTTAGAGAGAGCATTTACATGTTATTTTGGCCCATATTTACATCTTTCTATGGATTTTAGAGAGAGCATTACATATTCTATTGGTCAGGCTTAAGCTGTTACCTCTTCTATATGGATTTTAGAGAGAGCTTTTACATCTTCCCTTGATGGAAGCACTGCACTCATCCTGAGCCGTGGTTGCCAGGTGGATTACTGTGCACATTGGAGGCGCTAGCATCCTGGAAGGCTGCGTTCTCCCGACCCACATCGAGCCCAGGAGCTGATGTGGAGCTAGACCCTTCCGACGGTCATACCTTCTAAGGTAAGGAATGGGCGAGGTAGTCACCCTTGAGGGATTCAGGGCGTGTCGTGATTACCGGTATTAACCGGAGCGATAGTCGCGGTGTTTTCGTGCTGGCTGTCATGTAGGTATGACATTCAATGAGTCTGTCTATATGGAACAAAGACTTAATTATTGCACTTGAACTTGGGAAGTAATAAAAGACTTTGCTTGAAAGATTAATAAAAGATTCAAGTGGAATCCTATAATAGGTTACATAATATGTTAATGCAAATCCTGGTTTATTGTAATGTTGATGACTGTGTTATGGTATCCCACAGAGTATTTTTATACTCAGCATCCTTATGTGATGTAGCTGCTGCTGTGAAAGATTGACTTCGCACGGCACTCGGGGATTTAGTGGCTTAGCCGTGAGGACGATCAGGAAGCTGCATAGTACTTCTTCACTATTGGGTTTGTTCTAGACCTTGTTGTAAGGCGTGAGCGCCAACTATTTTCTAGTGTATTATTTAGAGATGAATGACAGACTTGCACTTAGAGGATTTGCGATGGATTAATTGACTTTGCATCTTGTAATACTATATGTATATATGGTTTTGTATCCATATTTGTGAACCCTAGTTATCACAGCCTAGATGCTTAGTCGAAAATTTTGAACTAATGATATATCGCATAGAGGAATAATCCTCCGATTTTGCGCTACTACTTTAATTTTAAAATAGTTTTAAAAATACAGGCCGTGCCAAAACCACCGTAAGTCATCTATGTGCAAGTCTGTATTCAAACTCAAAATACACTAGAAAGTAGTTAGATCTCACACTTTATTACAGAGTTTTGAAAAACCAGAAAATTAGGATATACTAAGAAGCTTTCTGAACGTCCTCATAGCCAAAATCTCAAGTACCACGTGAAGTCAGTCTTCCATAGGAGCACCGACATCACAAATGGATGCTGAGTATAAAAATACTCAGTGGTATACCGTAGCGCAATTATCAATGAAACAAGATTTGTGTTAATATTTTATGCAACCTATTATAGAATTCAACTTGATTCTTTTATTAATCTTTCATGCAAAGTCTTTTATTGTTCCCCATGTTCATGTTCAATAATTAAGTCTTTGTCCCGTATAGACAGACTCACTGAATGACATTCTTACATGACAGACAACACGAAAACACCATGACCATTACTCCGGTTACAACCAGTAATCACGGCACGCCTTCCTCATGGGTGATTGCCTCACCCATTTCTGACCTCAGAAGGTATGAGCGTTGGAAGGGTATGGCTCCACATCAGCTCCTAGACTCGATGTGGGTCAGGAGAACGCAGCCTTCCAGGATGCTAACGCCTCCAATGTGCACAGTAAACCACCTAGCATTAATAGCTCTGGGGTGCAGAGCTTCCACCAAATGGAATATGCAAATGCTCTCACTAAAATCCATAGAGAAAAAGCAAACGGCATAAGCCTACCCAAAAGAAGGTGGTCCTCATTAGGTACCACGACATAGAGCTTCCTCCATAGAGAAGATGTATAATAGATGTGTAGAGCTTCCATCATAGGGAAGATGTAGAACGGATGTGCAGAGTTTCCCCCATAGGGAAGATGCAACACAGCTAATGCCCAACCAATATTGCATGATCCTTAACAGGTATCACTATATGACTACCATGAACCCCTCTTAAGGTTATAGCATACAAAATTATCCAAAAAAAGGTTATAGCATACAATTCAAGACTTCTGGCTAAATAGCCAAAACAAGTAGTCTGACCTTTGGCTTAATTTCAATCAGTTGCTTGATTAGAAGTCATTCACACTGCACTGACTCCCAATCCTAAGGGCATTTTAATCTTTATTTTGATTAGGTTCTTCCCAACCCTCAAGCTTAATACTCATGTCATCATTTTATTATCATTCATAAAATGATTAAGTCTCTAAACTATCTAAGTTTATTACTCGAATTTTCCTTATTATCAAATTCATCAACTATCAATCAAATCAATATATAATCAGGGATAAATGCCCTTACATTCAATAATATAAAGCACATAAAGATAATACACCAAATTGGGCTTGAATCATGTGTTAAAAGGCTCACAATAATAAAAATGAGCCTATGTACCACACTGGCTTTGTATATACCATACTGCACTGCAAGTAACGGTTATAACTATCGGTGGATCTCTACCGACAGCTTAAATCCTAAACAGTCCATGAACCGGGTCTCGTTCACTTATCGTGTCTCGTTTACTATTCATGTCCGGTTCATCGTTCATGACCAGATCGCTTCCAGATTTGGTTCATTGTCTAGTTTACAAAAATATCACTTCACTGTTCATTGGGTCCGGTTCAAGTCGTGGACCAGTTTTGAACCGAAATTGGTTTTGGGATAATCTAGGCCTGACCCAACCCATTGTCTTCCTCGTTGGAACGACTGTGGCTGCAACTGGGCTCTGCCACTGCCACCACAACTTTCAGGGTATCCGGCGGTGGCTCTGCTGCCACTGGTTTCCCTTTTTCCTTCTCCTTCTTTTCCCTCTTCTCTATCTCGTTGTGAACTGTCTGGCGGCGTAAGCAACCACGGCCCTTGTTCAAATGTCAATGGGGAATTACTCAAGCACCAACTTAGACGGCCTCTTCATTGGATGGGAATCAGTTCCTACTAAGGGGCCGTTTGGGGAGTGATATCTGGATGTTTTGCTACACTGTAGCATCCATTGGCCCCTAAATTAAATTTCCCCTTCCTAGGTGGATTTTTAAGAGTGGATGAAACTGATTTTTCATGCCCCAAATGGGTCTAGAGAAAACCTGGTGGGCATGACCAGAACATCTCCAAGGATGACTATGATTGCTTGTAGATAATAAACCTACTTAATCATTTCTTATATATACAGTAGAAAGCAGCCAGTAGATGTTTATTGATGTTAAAGGGCCGTTTGGGGCATGATTAAAAGCAAATATCCACAGTGGATATTTTGCTACACTGTAGCATCCATGTTTTTTTTCCTATCCAGCTGAAACACGCAGGATAGGAAAAAAAACATGGATGCCACAGTAGATATGCAAAATCTACTGTAGATATTTGCTTTTAATCACGCCCCAAACGGCCCAATCAGGGGTCGCACTAGTATACGTTTGGTGGTCTCTATCAGAGTCCAAAAGGAGACAATTAGAGACAATATGTTCAACTTCATGTCTTGTTGATAAAGCAACTAACTACAAAGCACATCTTTCCAATGGACTTTACAATATGTAAAAGGAATCGAAAAAATGATGATCAGCTACATGGGCAGAACAAGTTCCCATTCAAAAAAAAAGAGAGACTAAACTCTAAAAAATGTAAAAAAAGAATTGTTGTCAATGTACTATTCCATCCATCTTGTTCCTGATATACGAATTTTGTGATGGACCTAGCTAAGTGTAGCAACAAATTTATCAAACATTATGACGACTCCTGATCTTGGTGACGAGTTTGATTCTCAGCAGATGCTGCGCCAAACTGGAAGATTGGCAAGGGGGCAGCCCGTCGAATGCATGGCAAAATTCATTGAACTAACAGGACAGCGACCACCGCGGCCATTTTTCGGAACATTGGTGCACCTGAATGATCCCGAAGGAGGAACTGGACCCCTTTGGAGGGACATGAACAAAATGCCTTCTTTATCTGTTTCCCACTCCTTCCAAAGGCCTAGCGGCAGCAATAGACATCTGGAAAGAGAAAACCAGGCACAAGATAACCAATACGGTAGTGGCTCTTAGGGCTGTCCTTTGATGAAAACCCATCTGGTTAAGGATGTCAAGAGCACTGAAACTAGGATGTGAAATCAGTAATTTGGAGAAGAAAGGAGTTCGAAAAGTTGAGAAATAAGGAATGAAGAGAAAGAGAGCTTTTGCTAGCTTATATATAGATATAGTACTGGGTATAATTTGTTGTATACTTGCCGGTGTTTGACATAGACTTTGTATTAGCTAACAAATGGCTAAGAACTACCGTTGTAAATATTATAACAGTCGGTGGATATTTACTGATAGTTCTAATTTTTAAACGGTCCATAAACCGGGTTTGGTTTACTGTTTATATAATACTTGGCACTTGTATAGCCAGGTGTGAATGTGGCAGTGTTTTTAAAACCGGACCGGACCGGCCGGTCCGGCCGCGGTTAACCGGAACCGGCCGGGAAACCGGTCCGGAATATTTAAAAAAAATTTTCTGAAAAATTTTTTTCAAGAGGGGGGATTCGGCGTCGCCTCCATCGGCGAAAATACAGTCAAAGCACAAAAATAAAAACTATCGAGACATGTACGAGATCCGACATCGTGTGCCTTCTGCTCATGTTGGCCTGAAGTTTAGGCTGAGATGAAGCTTCCTTCAAAGGGAGAAGAGTTGCTGGCTTGGCTTAGGGGATGATGAGGCCTCCACTTGGGTTCATCCCAACTACACCTGGCAGGCCACAACCAAACCTGGCTATACCAAACTGCCAGGTATTAAAATCACAGTACAAGCAGAAAATGAGAGGGTGATTCCTCTATAAAATAAATTATTGGCACAAAACCATAAATATATATAGGAAAAGTTTAAATGAGATCGCTCTCATATTGCTTATATGAGGCCACTTTGAATCGTAGCCATTGGATCTTGATCTGACGGCTACAAATATCCATAATGATCTCACCCACTCTTTGATGTGACACACTCACCTGCCCACTGATTTGATATCTACCCTCTGATCGGAATCTAACGGCAATAAAGATTGGCCTCATGCTCCTTATATGAGAACAATCTCATGTAAACTCATCTCAATATATATATATATATATATATATATATATATATATATATATATATATATATAGCACTTTTAGCGACGGGTGAAACCGTCGCTATAAACTACAAATCTCTTTAGCGACAGGTTTTACCATCGCTAATGCCATTGATCACCGGTGCACTCATTAACGACTATAAATGACCGTTGCTAATTTTTTTAACTTGTTTACATGGTTATAAGCGACGGAAATACTTCTGTCCCAGGGGGTTTTATCAATAAAAGCTAAGGTGCGATTGTTTTTACTATATAGGGTAATATGTAGCGACAATCTTTGTCCGCCTTTAATGGGTTTTAAAATGTAAAAAAAAAAATACTGCAATACGTTGCGAACTATCTGTCCAAATTTTCTATGTAATCAGTATAAGAATATATGACTAAGAACTTCAGTTTTTCCATCATTAAAATAAATAATACTTGCACTACATAAAATATCATACAAAAAAATGTCAAAGTAAATTGTGTCATTGTGCAATACATAAAACATCATTAAAATAAATAATACTTGCATTACATATAACATCATACTTGTGCAGAAGATGACTCTACCTGTCCTTCATGTGACCTAAAACTCTACCAGCTTCTTCTTTTGCTTTTGACTCACCTACATTTCTTGCAAAATATCTCAGACTTGAGAGCATGTTATCGAGAGCTGATTGGTCAAGAGCAAAGCCTGATAATGTAGAAGAAAACTCAGATATAGCAGACTCTGTCTCTTGATGAAAAATGGCTCTTATTGCAGGCCAGATATCATCTCCAATGGCGTCTAGAATAGCCGCCACGGGCTCTATGAGTGCTTTACTTTGTTTTCCCTGCATATAGATAAGGAACCATGGTCAAGAGTGGCTTACTGAGGATAGCAAATAACTGCAGATAAAATTTGGAAATAAAGAGATAATTACCTTGTAACTATAATATCCAACAGCATAGCCACCTACATAATTTACCCAAAAAACAAATATAAATGTTAGGATTGGAGGACTGACAGAAATGGAATTTCTTATACAAAAGGATGGGATACTAACCTGCAAATATGTGGGCTGAATCTACAAAAAGACCTGTCTTCAGGCATTGATGGAATGACTTAGGCTTCTCCTCAATTCATTCATGCAATAAAAGCTAATTTCATTTAGTACAATATATGGAAGGGTACTTAGTATAACCACTTATAAAGTGTCTTTAAGCTTTTCACTAGATGGTTTGAATTTGATTTCCTTCCTCATCTAACCTTTAAAGCATTGTTATTTCTCTTGTAATTAACTCGTCGTATAATTGGACAACAATTCCCAGACACTCAAAAACGTACCAGTACTTAATTAGGGTCGACTTGACTCTCCTATTTGCTGGCCAGTACCCCTCATGGATAAATTACACTCTTTAGAGTGACCACAAACCGATAACACCTAATTGTCAATGATATGTACCATGAATCAAGATTTTGTACCCTTAAACTCATCTTAGAACTCCGAATTTGGAACACACAATTTCGGACAACTCTAACATCAACCAAAAGTGCATTAACAAATGCTTCAAATCGATTAGTTCCCATCTAGGACTCACATGTGTAACTTATAGATCAACAATTGCATAGTCGACTCATACTTCAATTGGTTTCATTAATCTTCATGTATAAGAGCATGATAACACAAGGATCATGAATAGTAATTGAAACCAAACCAATTCCAGAACATTGTCATGATATTTAAAATCAAAATTCACCACACAAGACATTGTCATGATCGAAAAGAAACACAAAGAATATTGGAAAAAAAACACCTAATTAAAAGCATGATAACACAAGGATCATGAATAGTAATTAGGGTCGACTTGACTCTCCTATTTGCTGGTTACTACCCCTCATGGATAAATTACACTCTTTAGAGTGACCACAAATCTATAACGTCTAATTGTCAATGATATGTACCATGAATCAAGGTTTTATACCCTTAAACTCATCTTAAAACTCCCACTTTGGAACACACAATTTCGGACAACACTGACATCAACTAAAAGCGCATTATCAAAGGCTTCAAATCGATTAGTTTCCATCTAAGACTCACATGTATAACTTATAGATCAACAATTGCATAGTCGACTCATACTTCAATCGGTTTCATTAATCTTAATGTATAAGAGCATGGCACTCAATTGCGCGCCTCCCCTAATCCAGCCACCATGCCTCGTCACAACATAGCTGAATTGCCTCCCTTTGGTATTGCTTCCGGCCCTACGATTCAGACTAGCTTCAAAATTTGCCACAGGTATTACCATTCCCCCATTAACGATGCATCTGGAAGACATTCGGTTGAGCCCCAACTGGCTCGCCTCCAATTTCCCAAGTATGAGGGTGACGAGAGTCCCATCGACTGGATTTATCAGCCAAACAAGTTCTTTGATTATCATGGCACTACTTTTGACATGGATAAACTGCGTATTGTCGCCTTACATTTAACGGGGGACACACTTGTGTGGTTTCAATATTTTGAGTGCGTCCTTTCCCACCCTACATGGGATGACTTTATTAATGATCTTTGTGTTCAATTTGGCCGAACAACTATGCTGATTTTAATGAACTCCTGGCTGCCCTACGCCAGACATTCACTGTGCGCATCTATCACCAGGAGTTTATGCGAATTGCCAATCATCTACCCAATTAGGACCAAACAGAATTGGTGAGCGCCTTCATGAATGCTCTCCGGGCAGATATTACTGATGAGATTCGTAAGTTTCGGCTGAAATCTATGCGGGAAATTATTGGGCATGCACGTGTTGTGGAAGAAAGGTTGAATCGCCAGCGTCACGGGGTGCGACCCTTCTCTCATCCCACTACGGGACCTCCACCCAACCGGCCAAATGCCTTCTCGCTTGTTCCTCCGCGGGCAGGTCCGCCGGCGAGGCCTCCCAACATTCCTCCTATCTGGCGACTTTCTCAGGCTCAGATGGAGGAGAAGCATGCAAAAGGGCTTTGCTTTAACTGTGATGAACGCTACACCTGAGGGCACCGATGTCGCACACCACCCACCGCCTTTATTTTGGAGGAGTCTTGTCCTGAGGGGAATGATACCATTGATCCACTAGCAGAGGCCGACTATGAGGATGCCGCGCCCGAGATTTCATTCCATGCCTTTTAAGGGGCGTACACACCCCACACGATGCGCGTGCAAGGTCATTTGCAACCTATAGCTATTTTGATTGATAGTGGGAGTACCTACAATTTCATTAATGATAAGGTGGTGCAATGGTTGGGTTGTCATATTACTCAGTCATGTGCTTTTGATGTTCTCATTGGCGATGGTACCCACATGTACAGTTGTGGTTTATGTCCGCGTGTTCCTCTTCATATTCAAGGCCATGAGTTTATTGTTGACCTCCAATTATTACTTAATAAGGGGGCTGATATTGTATTGGGGGTTCAATGGCTTTAAGAACTCGGGGATGTGGTATGGAACTTCAAGGATTTGGTCATGTCATTCGGTACCGATGCGCAGTGAGTCTGACTTCAGGCTTCCAAACTCGGCACTCTACAATCGGCGCAAGCAATAGAGTCTCTCTTCCGGTATTCTTATCAGAGACTTATGTTTCAGATGATGATGGACCCGCCCATGACTGAGGCCGCCCTTCCTGTTGATTTGATGGCTCTCCTTGATGAGCATGCCGCTCTCTTTGGGGAACCGTTGGGGCTACTACTACCGCGAGGATACGATAATCAGATTCCTATTCTTCCAGGGTCGAGCCCCGCTAATGTCCATCCATATCGTTACCCTCATGTGTAAAAGGTAGATATCAAATGTCTTGTGGTTTAGATACTTCATGCAGGTATCATTCGACCCAGTTGTAGTTCTTATTCATCTCCGGTATTATTGGTGCGAAAAAAAAATGGCACATGACAGTTTTGCGTAGACTATCGAGCTTTAAATGCCATCACTCTAAAAGATAAGTACCCCATTCCCGTTATTGAGGAGCTCCTTGATGAGTTATTAGGTCCACACTATTTCTCTAAGCTTGATTTACATTCCGGTTACCATCATATATGGATGCATCCAACCAACGTTCACAAAACAACTTTTCATACTTATGATGACACTTTGAATTCCTTGTCATGCCGTTCGGCTTGACCAATGCACCGGCCATATTTCAAAGTCTAATGAATGATATCTTTCGGCCTTTCTTACGTCAATTTGTTCTGGTTTTCTTTGATGATATTTTGGTATACAACTCCTCTTGGGAAAGTCATCTCCATCACATCCGGACAATTTTTGGCATTTTAGCGGCACACTCCCTTTGGTTAAAGCGCTCAAAGTGTTCTTTTGGCATCACTCAGGTGAATTATTTGGGTCATATAATTTCTGCTAAGGGGGTCTCTACTCATCCAGCCAAAGTAGAAGCTATGATTGATTGGCCAATTCCTAAGTCACCAAAGGCCTTGCGAGGTTTTTTGGGGCTGACTGGGTATTACATGAGCTTTATTGCACATTATGGCACCATGACTGCTCCACTTATCGCTCTGTTTAAGACCGGGGCTTTTCAATGGAGTTCCATGGCACAGACGGTGTTTGATACATTAAACCAGGCGATGTCCACAACGTCAGTACTGGCTTTACCCGATTTTTCCTAGCCCTTTGTGGTCATGACAGATGCTTAGGATACAGGATTGGGCGCAGTTCTCCTTCAAGCGGAGCGGCCCATCACCTTCTTTAGCAAGGCATTATGAATGGGAGATGCTTGCCATTGTTCACGACATCACCAAATGGCGGCCATATTTGTTAGGATGGCACTTTACCATCCAGACAGACCATCAACCATTGAAGTATTTCCATGATTAGCATATCTCTACTCCAGTCCAATAACATTGGGTGAGCAAACTCATGGGCTATGATTGTGACATGGTCTACAAAGAGGAGCCGAGAATATCGTGGTTGATGCCCTATCTCAGCCGAATGAGGAGACGACCTTCTTCGGGTTATCCATGCCAACTTTTCCATTTATGGCTGACTTGCTTCAAGCTTATATTGATGAACCAGAGGCCGCCGACATTTTGGCTTGATTACAGGCTGATCCTACTTGCTTACCATTTTTTGTTTTGCAGGGGGGTTATATTACGTGGAAGAATTGTTTATAGGTCCCTCCGAATTCTTCTCTGTGGTGCAATATCATCTCTTTCTTTCATGACACTCCCCTTGCTGGTCATGAAGGGTCATTTCGCACATATAAACATATAAGCTAGAATTTTATTTGGAGAGGAATAAAAAAGGCCGTTCATTTGTGCGTAGCGGCCTGTGACGTTTGTCAGTGCGCCAAGGCTTCCACCTCCACACCTGTCGGTCTTTTGCATCCCCTCCCTATTCCCCAGCGTGTGTGGGAGGATGTTTCCATGAATTTTATCGAGGCTCTTCCGATGGTCCAAGGTAAATCTGTTATCTTCGTGCTAGTCGATCGCCTTTCCAAGTATGCGCATTTTTGCGCCCTTAGTCATCCTTACATGGCTAAAACAGTTCCTAAGCTTTATGTTCGAGAAGTGGCCAAGCTCCATGGCATGCCGCAGACAATTATTTCTGAACGGGACAAGATATTCATATCTCACTTTTGGCATGAGTTCTTTTCCTCACAGGACACTAAGTTGCATATGAGCACCGCCTATCATCCTCATAGTGACGGTCAAACTGAGGTGGTCAACTGCTGTTTGGAGTAGTACCTGCATTGCTTTGTGGGAGAGGAACCTTGTCGTTGGCTCCAACTACTTCCATAGGTTGAGTGATCGTATAATACTGCATATCACACTTCTACCGGTTCCACTCCTTTTGAGGTTGTCTATGATCAACCTCTGCCCACAGTTTCGTTATCTGCCTTTCAGTGCTTCTGTTAGTGAGCTTGAATATGCTCTTCAGACTCGTGATGAGGTCATGCGTCAGATCAAGGCCATCTTAACAGCCGCTCAAAACCAGATGAAACAGGTTTATGATCGGCATTGCATAGACTGCGAGTTTGCTGCGGTGACCTAGTTTATGTTAATCTCTTGCCTCACCGCCAACACTCCTTGACTCAACCAACGTTGGCCAAACTTGCTCATAGGTTCCATGGCCCCTACAAAGTGGTGGAACGCATTGGCCCAGTTGCTTATCGTTTGCAACTTCCTCCTACTTCCCAGGTCCATCCGGCCTTCCATATTTCTCGCTTTCATCGTTATGTGGGGGATTCCTCTCGTCTTTCCACCGATGTGCCAGGGCCCTTACTCTTGCCAGTTGAGCCAACGGAGCTACCTTCCTCCATATTGGATCGTTGTTGTGTTCGTCGTTCAGGTCGTCTGGTTTCTAAGGTGTTGGTTGCCTGGCATAATCACCCTTTTGATGATGCTACTTGGATGCTCGATGACGACTTCTACACTCAGTTTCTTACATTTCCGCCTTGAGGACAAGGCTATATATAGTGGAGCGTAGTGGAATGTTACATCTCCTTAATTAGGGTTAATAGTCACTTAATAATAGGCTAATCTTAGTTATTGTCGTCATTATATCGTCATAGGAAATCATGTCATAATTGTAACGGAGTCTCCTCTATATAAGGAAGTCTCTTTCTCCTTGTTAGCTAAATAATAAGAAAGAACCTTAATTTCTCATCTCTTCTCTTCTCCTCTTCCCTCCTCTCTGCGTCCTGCCACCGGCCCTTGTGTGCCCATTGAGGGTGCATAACAGATAACACAAGGATCATAAATAGTAAACGAAACTAAAGCAATTCCAGAACATTGGCATGATCGAAAAGAAACACAAAGAATATTGGGAAAAAAATATCTTGATTCGAACGGAGTGCTTATTTGATTCCTTGAGAAGCCCGTTGCCTCATTTACGCGTTGCGGCCCTCAAACTTGAATTAGAGAGGTCTTTGGACGAGAGAAGAGGGGTGAAGGGTGCTGGTTTGGTGGAGAAGGAGAAAGAAAAACTAAAAGCACACAAGGGGTGTGGTCAGTCAAGTGGAAAGGCCGCCCCCTCAAAATTATGTTTAAATACCTAGGTTTCCAATTCTCAATAAGACTCAATCTCCTCCATTGATCCATGCCTCTATTAATCCCAACCTTTCATTCACAATCTTGCCCAAATATGACCTGGACGACCTCCACAAATTGGCGCCCAATCAGTTAAGATTTAGGATCTTTTCTAGAATCAAATCTCTTCCAAATTAACTAAATCAAGAAACTGCCATCTTGATTTGCTTTCTCCCCTTGGACGTCCCTCTTTTCCAATCTCAGCACTTCATCTTGCTCCAAATAGCTATGTACGTCCCTCAAATTGTGCATCCCAAATTGATTAAAATTTGATATCTTTGAAAATCCAATCTTCTTCCAAAATTAATGTCATCTTTTAATTCTAGAAACTGCCTAATCTTATCCAATTCCTTTTTGGACGTCTCTTCCTTTTGATTTTCCATTTCTGATTGGCTGATAATGATCTTAGGAATATTCTACTCTCTTGATTGGCTAACATAATTACCAACAACCGATTTAGTTACTTTCCTGATTTACTACCGGTTACACTCCTTATTTACCACTAATAATCAAATCTTTTCTATTGCCATAATCTTCTCTAATCACCACGATTAACCACCCACGTGCCACGTACTACTCCTACCAAGACGTCCTCATGCCCTGATGTCCACGTATCATGACGCCTAGGTAAGTTTGGCGTTAGGCACGTGTCTAGCGCTCATATGCTCTGGCGTCCTGTGCATGTGATACACCACTCCATCTCATATCAACCACGTACTACACATCTTAACCACTTCATCTCACTCGTACGTGTCCTAATACACATCTCACACCCACCTAGGCACTTGGCCCCATGACCTGGCGTCAAGTGAGCTCGGCCCCTGGTGCCAGACCAGCCTTGGCGTCAGGGCTAGTCCTCGCCCCCGAATTAACCTACCTAACTCAATTCATTGATAAATAAAATTCTAATGTATCACATACATTCCAAACATATAAAATCACATGGCATAACAGAAATCCAATTATGCAACTAAACTTTCTTAATTTAGGCCAATTTCCAAAAATATCAGTTTAGTGATTCATACCGACTTTTTTTCGGGCGTTACAATACATGTCAATTTGTGAGGGACACTTGTTATGTGAATCGCCACATATCAAATCCATCGGTTTGAAGCTACCAACGCTTACAACAAATTCTAATGGTTAACAGCCTGTTTGGTAAGTTTTTTTTATACGTTGTTGTCCCAAATTTTGGTTTTGGGGATGGGGACGGCCTAAAAACCCGTTTGGCATTGGGTTCCCGAAATCCAAAAGCGGCTAACGTCCCTTTGTAATTCTAACTTGGCATTAAAACACCCCCTCTCAAAAATGTCGGGGCGACCCCAAGAAATTCCATATCGCCGATATATCGATATCGGGCCCCACCCGATAAAACGAGACCAGTAAATATCGCTTTTCAAATTTTTTTCAAATATCGCGCCATTTTAAAAAAAAACATTTCCAAAAAATATTGGAAAAATATTTTAAAAAAATATATTTTTTTTAAAAAGGAAGAAAAAATAATTTCCCTATTGTTTCCCATCATAATATGCTTATTTTGAAATCTATGCTTTGTTTAAATTAACTTAATTTAGAAGTTAGATTGTGAAAATATACGGTAAAAACTAGTTTTCGACGACCAATATTTTTTACAAATATCTCCGATATTTTATCTGTTAGGCCTGCGGATATTTTACCGATATCAGAATTCGTTGGGCGACCCCCCTCCCTCTCCCCTGGCTCGACGGGCGCCCTGCCACCCCGGCGACCCCCCTCCGTCTCCTCTGGCTCGATAGGCCACCACCCTGGCGACCCCCCTCCCTCTCCCCACCCCTATGGCTCGATGAGGCAGCCCTGCCACGGAAGCGCACCGCTGACTGCAGAGTTGAAGCGGATTGAGTCGGCGGAGATGACGACGAAGAAAGCTCCGCCTTTAAGATAATCCTTGCCCATTCCACATTGCAACAAGAATCTCGTGGAATTCCTCCTCATCCGCAGTCTTTCAATTGATTTGAGTATGGTTAATTGCCCATATCCAGGTTGGTTCCAGCCTTCCATTGATTTCAAATTTGAATGAGATTCATGATATGGGTTCTTACTCTTTATTGCGATATGGCACTTTTTTGGACTGGAAATGGATGGTTACTTCACTTTCTGTAATGAAAAATGTGCTTAAACTTTTTATTTATCATAGACCCGATTCTTCAGGTGCCATCTTCTCAGTGGTAATATGTTGTGGTTGCTTTTGAATGTATACTTGTATGTGGGTGCTTTTTACAAGCTGGAAAGCTTGATATTTGTGTTGATTTTGGCTAAAAGTTCAGTCTTTCCTTTGGAATGCTTTTTCTTCTCTCCATGTTTTTATGTATTTATAGGTTTGACCTTGTTTTTTCTCCTTTGATGTTTATGTATGCTGTTTGGAGCCTATTGCTCGTATGGTTGGGGTCTGTGGATTTAATTTTTGCATTTCTGGTGGTTAGGATGAGGTTACCTGTTCTGAAGCTCTCGTCCGTGGTGGTGCTGATACTGGTGTTTACGCCTAGATTTGGTGATTTTGTATATGGGTCTGGATCAGAGGCTTATGCCACTCTTCTTTATGGGGATGAGTTTCTACTGGGAGTTTGAGTTCTTGGGAAGTCAATTAGGGACACTGGATCGACGAAAGACATGGTTGTGCTTGTCTCCGATGGCGTTTCTGAATATGCAAAGGCACGATTAAAGGTATGTGATCCTCATGTGTTGAATGTATCGGATCCTCGTGTTGTGCAGAGAATATTCATTTCTTGCTTTTAATGTAAAAGGTCTGGGTGAAAAAAACTGAGCTTGCATGCGTGGTCAATTAAGTAAAATAACTACCCTAATTGATATGCCATTTTGAGGAGGTATGTGTGATAATCTCCACTAAGAAAGTAAAGCTTGAACTGTGTTAGCAGTCCTGTTCAACACTTATTTCCATGAAAATCGACATCTAGTTTTTTTGTATTTGAATTGTGACAAAGAGATTTCACATTTGTGCATCGTTGAGAAAGATCTGTTTTGGCAGAATTTAGGTAAAATAAACGTGTTTGATGGTCAGTGAACCTAGAGATATTTACTCATTGACCGTTAATAAGCTTGAAAAACAAAAGCATCATACAAGGTCCTCAAAACTACAACCTTTCCCATCTTATCATCATTGCTGTCTTGGTCCCCTTATTAGGGTTTGAACTCGAAAAACTGAAAAAGTTGTTTTTAAAAATTAACAAACAGTAGTCCTATTTGTTGGCGAAAAAATCCTGAACTTTTATTTTGGATAATACTTGTTTTTTCCTCTTCAACTCTAGTGACATAGGGGATGGAGAGAAAGGACAAGAAAGAGTCATTTTTGCTTTAGGAGGACAACAGATTTTATTTTGGTTAAGCCCATTTTCTTTACAGCTTTGGTGATGTGTGAGGTGCCATGAAATTTTTAGTGAGAGCTTTAATTACACATTGGCATATTTTTTATCACCAAAATACTTGTTTGTAATGACTGCACTGTTTGCTAGGTAATGTTGCCACCAAAGTTTTGGGGAAACTGGAATTTGAAAGCGAAATGGAACATAGTTTCGATATTTTAACTTATAGCAGATGATGACTTCTGCAATTATTGTTGATTGTTTTACAGGTTAGGATTGATGGTAGCAGGAGGTATAGTTTTAGCTTCATTCATGGCATATGCTTCAGAGCATCTCGCAATCAGAGCTTTCCTAAGAGGACAAGAAGATCGGGATCAGCCACGAAGTAGAAATATTTGTATTTTATGTTGAGTTCAGAGATCAATGTAAATTATTGTTGTACAAACTACGAGCCATCTTATGTTCAACTTGTAATTTAGTTTTCTTATCTGTTCATTGTGTATGTTAGTACAGTTTGCAGCTTCGACATAATTTTGACTTGAACTCCCTTCCCTAACACACTGTTAATTTTGCACATTTGCTGCTGGTTGCAACTTCTTGTGTTTCTAAGGTGTCGATTGGAGCGAAAATCATTTCAGCATTATATGTTAGGGAAGCTATTGTAGCTCACTATACTGCTTCCTCCGTCCAAAAATATGTGTCCTTATTAATTATTCAATTTCTTTAAAATTTTTAGTTTACTGTTAAATAAGTTTATTATCGTTTTTGAAAATTAGTGCATTTCTACCAAATAGGTCAGCACTTGAAATATGTAAATATCAGATTTTGAGACAAATTTTTTTGCACCATATATCGGGGATAAAAACATTTTAAAATAAAAAACGCTCCCGAACCGGCTATAAAACTCACAGTCAATTATAAAAGATTCAGTCAGTAGTCAGTGGATATGTTACATCCATCACATGGGCATGTCTTGTGAAATGCTTGATCGATCCAAGAGTCAGAGGAAGGATCAAATTTATTCAACCAAAATTCTTCACAAAACTCAAATTTATGCATTTATTTTGGAAAGGTATTATTGTTCATACGACTAGCTATTAGTGACATCTGCAGATGTGATTGAACTTTTCTCATGTCTACGGAGCAATTATTGTGATGATTCGTTACAAAACAGGTTTGGATTTTTGAATCTATTATTCCTACTACTATAGAATGTTGTTTTTTTCCCCATCCTGGTTAACATTGCAGTCATCATGACACGAACATGGCTGACTTTTCCGGCATAGGCTACCATTTAAGGTAGACCCATAACCTGGCTGACTTTTCCACGAAAATAAGGTATATAGGTTCGTGGCTGACTTTTCCACGAAAATCTATTATTCCTGTATATAGGTTTTTTTATAATAGAGGAGAAAAGCCTCTTGCATTTAATACATATCTTTAATCTCTGCTATCAAAGAATAATGGATTTGTGGGTTACTATAAAGTTGCCTTGTGGTCCAATTGAGTAACATGGAAGGAATGCAAACGTCATAGAAGAGTGACACATCACATCATTCCTTACCAATTCGCACATGGTGACATTGATATCAGACTCTCCTTTGTTATTTTCTGCAAACTTTTACATGCCCACAAAAAAGTAAATAAATTCAAAGAACTTCAACAGTTCACTTAGGGTAAAACATATCTCCAATGATTGTACGGAAAACCCCCACATGGTCCTTCCTTTACCTTTCCCACTCATTTATCTTTACGAAATTTGGATTCATGAATAAAGTTTTTTTTTTCTTGATAAAAATTCTTCTACCTCCAGGTAGAAAATTTTTGGGAGTTTTTTTCATACTAACTGGCGCTAACTTTCGTTTTTCCATATTACCGAGTCTTTTCCGCGAAATCCCATATGGCCTGGAATCGACACCAAAAGTACCGAAAATGCCATTCTTTTATGTTTTTTGTGCCTTTTCTTTGCCAAGAAGCGTGTTGTAGAAGACACGAAAAATACAAGGGTTCCAACTGACGATTTCCACGGCGACTCCACTGGCGAGTTCGAGCGGCGATTCCACCGGCGATTTCTAGCTGCCCCATGTATATTTCGACGATACTTTTGCATATCTACAACCGACATGAGTGACGGAGAGTGGGCAAAAGCGGCTATTTGAATCAGCTACCTGCGGGGATTTCGGAGCGTCATCTTGCTGACTTTCCCCCGCGGCTCCCTACGCCTTCATGCAACCGGCCGAACATCCAAAAGACAAATTTGAAGTCGTATCCGGCTAACTAAATTTCAATTTCAGGTATATCACAAGATTTTTCTATCACCACATGTGTACTTGGATTAGACCGCTCTAATTCCCTTCCGTAATATGACAAAATGCGATGTGTGTCTTGAGGGTTGCCATCGATCAATCAGATCAATTCCTCTTTTGCCCTCCATGCCCTTTTATAATTGACTTTAACACCCCAATGCTTCTCAATATACTGTTGGATATTTTCGATTTTTATGGAGTTTGAATCCTTATGGAGGCCATGACACTTCTTTGTAATCCAGAGGTGTGCAGCCAATGGATGATCTTTCGAACTTATCAAAGTGTCACAAGTATGCGTTACTTCCCTCCTTATCACGCTGACTCCGTCAAGTCTGTTTGAAGCCCGTATGTACCACTTGCACCCCCTAATCTTGCACGTTGCAACAAATGTGTCCTTGCCCTCATCCGCCACTTTGAACATGAACTTCCTCTTGATTGCCAGATCAGTCAGAACCATCTTGAACTGCTTGACGCTTTCGAACCTAGCCCCTAAGGCAAGTTGTGCTTCGTAGTCGTCTGCTTGCAAACTGCCGGTTAACATCATCTCCTCTTCATAATGTTTTGAAGGACTGGCCTGTGCAGAATAGTACCCCAATCCCAACCAGCATCACCATCAATATTGTTGTACTCATCGTCCTCTTAATCTTGCGACTCTGATGCGACAGACTTCCCTTTAGATGTGCCTCGTGCTGTGGGAACTCTAGAATCAGATGTTATCGCTGCATGTTGGAGTTCTATACCGGGCACAGAGTGGTCTCTTCCCATGGGATCTGGCTGGCGAAAATCTGGGTGTGAAAGAGGCTCATCCCACTCATCTACAGAACACGGTAATTCTTCGTCATCGAGAAATTCTTCTTCATCTGCATCTTCATCTTCATCTTGGTCTTCATCTTCATCTTCACCTTCTTCCTCGTCTCCTAATTTGCGTGAAATTTTTTTTATGAATGGACTTGAGAACACGACTGGAAGTACTCAAGTCGTGTCTCGAGAACACGACTTGTGTACAGTTAGAGAATTTGAAATATTACCTCGCAGCTTCAAATGAATAATCTTCATCTCTTCCTCCTTCAACTGCTGATTCGGGTGTCTTATTGGTCGGGCTGGACGGCCTCTCCTGCGGTGTCTTACTGGCCGGCCTTACTTATGCCTCTGCTATTCTCTCCACCTCCTTATTTGCACTGGAATTCATTTCCTTATTGCGTGTTGAAGTCTCCATGTTATTGCCAATAGAAGTGCACTCCACGTACAGGTCGAGTAGTCCATTTGTGTCTTGCTTGCTCTTGTGAAGGAGAAATATTGACTCCAGGTCGCCATCATCTTTAAGGAGGTATGGGGATCCAGAATCAACACGATATGACAAAGATAATGTACAAGATGCAAACTTCAGCTGTAATCTTTCTTCCACTTGCTACAATAGTTCCAGGTATTTTACTTGTGTATCTAGAAGCATGAGCTTTCGTTTCTCGCCCACTTACGCATCAAAATTTGTAAACACTCCATCGTAGTGTAAGCACACATATATCATCTCCATCAGTACCAGCCATTAAAGTAAAAAAACCTTTAGACATGATATATTGAAAACCGTATATGAGTGAAAAGCATCGTCTATGAGTCGCATCTTCGAAGACATGATTATTGTTACAGTTGTGTTCTCGAAGACACGATATTTCGGACAAGTTGAAAACTCGACAAGTTTTCAACTTTCTTCTCTGGAACCAATTTTTCTTATCAAAATCGTAGTATTTCAACTTGACGTACCGTTTTTTGATGTACGATGCCTCCGTTGCAGTTGTTTTTGCGTACCCGGTCTTTCTCGCTTGTTTTTCCGCTTTTTGGCGTGAAGATGACCTTTCTCAATTTGGACAGCGTCTGCGCCGGTGATGATATGGGCGGAGATGCCGGATAGAACTTCTCTGGAACACCTTCTTCTCCGACTAAACGCTCATCTGACTGATATGGGTAGAGATTCCGAGTAATATGGAAACGTAGGGTGTAGGTTCTGCTTGTACCTCTTTCTGGTGGTATTTTGGATAATTTTTGTGTCATATGTAACAAACAAAGAGATTCAGGGTAATACCAGAAATTGCGCGAGGCAATATCGAAAAAACTCAGATTCCGCATCACCTTCACCTCGTTATTCCAGCACGTGGTACTCGGCAGGTCAGAGGGCCCCCATCCCTCCCAGGCAGCCTTTTGCTCCTTGAAACACCAACAAATATGCCTCTTCTACCTCCAAAGCAAGCTGGAAACAAGGAAGAAGAAGGTAGTAGAGTAATGGCTGAATTCATCTCCCCCTTCTCCTCTTCCTCACTGGACTCCTTCTTCCTCCGCCTCTGCCCAGACAGCCCCTGAAGGTCCCTTCACGACGCACTCCAGCTCATCCTCCACTGCAGCTCCGAATGGCGTAGACACGCCATCTTCTAGAAGGCTGACACCGACTGCGCCGGCCGGACTTTCCTGTCTTGGGGTGACGGCCATTCCGCGGAACCAAGGACTTCTCCAAGCCCGGCAAGCTGGAATCCTTGGATTTTCTCAACGAGGAGAGGAAGAATCCGGAAGAATACGTCACCGACGCGGAGTGTTTCTGCGGGGTGTCACTGACCCGGTCCTTCGACGGCAAGCCAGTCTGGATGGCCGGCGGGCAGGAGATGCAGCTGCTGGGCTGCGAGCGAACCAAGGAAGCGGCTCTGCATGGGATCCAGTCCCATTCTATCGCCGGTGGGGTGCTCGAGCTTTGTTCTTCGGACGTCATCTACCAGAACTCGAGCTTAATCCAGCATGTTAAGACTATTCTAGCGTCGGATACTCTCGCCCCTTCCACCCCGGCCGTTAGATCAAGTATGCATCAGAGCCTGGATCTCCTAGAGCGCACCCTCTCCCTCTCATTCGCCGATATAGACCTCTTTGCCGGCGTGGAGGAAGAAGCCGGCAAGGTGCAAGCCGGGAAGAAGGAGGTGCTTTCCTCGTCGCTCAACTCGGACGCGGTTAGATCCAGTACCCAGCAGAGCCTGGATCAGGGCTCCCTCACATTCGCCGATATAGACCTCTTTGCCGACGCAGAGGAAGAAGCCGACAAGGTACAAGCCGGGAAGAAGGACGTGCTTTCCTTGTCGCTCGACTCAGACGCGGTGGAGAAGAGGAGGCCGAGGAAGCGGGGGCGGCAGCCGGTCGGCGGGAGGGACGATCCCGTCAACCACGTGGAGGCGGAGCGGCAGAGGCGGGAGAAGCTCAACCACCGGTTCTACGCCCTGCGGGCGGTAGTGCCCAACGTGTCGCGGATGGACAAGGCTTCGCTGCTGTCCGACGCGGTGACGTACATCACGGAGCTCCGGGAAAGGGTGGAGGAGCTGGAGGCGGATGGACGGCGGAAGTGCCCCAAAAGGGTAGTGAAGACAGAGGTAACGGAGGCGGAACTGGAGAAGAGGAAGAAGCCGGCCGGAGAGGAGGAGAAGATGGAGGTGGAGGTGAGGGTGATGGGGGAGGATGCCATGATAAGGGTGCAGTCAAGGGGGGTGGAGCACCCGATGGCGAGGGTGATGGACGCGCTGAGGGAGATGGAGCTGCACGTCCACCATGCAAGCATGTCCAGCGTCAAGGACCTGGTGCTGCAGGACATTGTGGTGGAGGTGCCAGCGGATGAGGGCGGGCGGATGCTCAGGGGGGAGAGCTGCTTGAAGTCTGATCTCTGTACAAAGCTTGGAATTTTCCAAGTCTCTGGGGTTTAACTAAGGCCAACTTAAGTTGAATAAACACTTGGCTTAATTCTAGCTCGGTTTTTCTCCATCTTGATTCTGGTCATGTTGCTTTTATGGTTCTGTTTATGTATTTTTTCTATAGTTATGGGCTTGGGGGGAGTTCTTGTACATAGGGTTTATGGTGTTCGTAATATTGTATTTGGTTATTGCCGCACTTTGGTTATAAGAAGGTTCTCTGTCACGGCCCAGGTTTTTAAAATCATTTTTAAATCAGAGTTGTAGCGAAAAATTAGAGGATTATTCTTCTATGCGATAAATTACTAGTTCAAAATTTTCGACTAAGCATATAGGCCATGATAACTGGGGTTTACAAATATAGATACAAAACCATATATACATATAGTATAACAAGATGCAAAGTCGATTAAACCAACGCAAGTCCTCTAAGTGCAAGTCTGTCATCCATCTCAAAATAAACTAGAAATAGTTGGCGCTCACGCCTTAATACAAAGTCTAGAACAAACCTAGAGAAAGAGATATGCTAAGAAATCTGAACGTCCTCACCACCAGGCTCCCAAGTGCCACGTGAAGTCAATCTTCACCAGTAGCACCTACATCACATAAGGATGCTGAGTATAAAAATACTCAGTGGGATACCATATCACAATCATCAACATTAACATAAATCAGGATTTGCATTAACATATTATGCAACCTATTACATGATTCCATTTGAAACTTTTATTAATCTTTCAAGCAAAGTCTTTTATTACTTCACAAGTTCAAATTCAATAATTAAGTATTTATCCCATAAAGACAGACTCACTGAATGTCATACCTACATGACAGACAGCACGAAAACACTGTGACTATTACTTCGGTTAATACCGGTAATCACGGCACGCCCTGAATCTCTCAAGGGTGACTGCCTCGCCCATTCCTTACCTTAAAAGGTATGACCGTCGGAAGGGTCTGGCTCCACATCAGCTCCTAGACTTGATGTGGGACGGGAAACACAGCCTTCTAGGATGCTAACGTCTCCAATGTGCACAGTAAACCACCTGGCAACCAAGGCTCAGGATATGTGCAGAGCTTCCACCGGTCGAAAGATGCAAAAGCTCTCTCTAAAATCCATAGAGAAGAGGTAACGGCTTAAGACTGGCCAATAGAATATGTAATGCTATCTCTAAAATCCATAGAAAGATGCAAACATGGGCCAAAATAACATGTAAATGCTCTCTCTAAAATCCATAGAAAGATATAACAGCTTAAGCCTGACCAATAGAAGTTGGTCCTTATTAGGTACCATGACACAAAGCTTCCACCAGTCGGAAGATGTGAATGCTCTCTAAAATCCATAGAGAGATACAGACGGCAGAGCTTCCACCAGTCGGAAGATGCAACACCACCCCAATCTATACCTTGTGATCCTTAACAGGTATCACACGGTATTAATAGTATGAACCCCTCTTAGAGTTATAACATACCATTCACAACTGTTGGCTCAATAGCTCAACAGATAGCCTGACCTTTGACTAAGTAGTCATTCGGTTACTTGATCGGAAGTCACTCACACTCACACACTGACTCCCAATCACAAAGGCATTTTAGTCTTTATCTTGATTAGGTTCTTCCCAACCCTCAAGCTTAGCCCTCGAGTCATCATTTTATTATCTTTCATAAAATGATTAAGTCTCTAAACCATCTAAGTTTATTAGTTGGGTTTTTTTTCTTTCTCATTTAAGTCTTCAGCTATCAGTCAGCATAAAATAAGGGACTAATGCCCTTAGTACAATAACATCGCACACATACCAATAACACACCAATTAGGGCTTCAAATTATTTATCAAACAGCCCAAAATCACTAAAAGGAGCCTATGTACTATTCTGGCTCTGTATGTACCATAATTCACAGAAATACACAGACGGTCAAGTTCGACCGTAAGTTGTAATCAATTTTAACTGTCGGTGGATGTCCACCGACAGTTCAAATTTAAACCAGTTTGTGAACCGGGTCTATTTCTTGGACCGGAATCGGTCTGAGTATGAACCGGGTTTGATGTAGGCATGAACCGGGTTCGGTCTATAAGTGAACCGGATTTATTTGTTGAACCGAGTTTGGTTTAGGATTGGACCGGTCCGGCCTGTTCCTGAACCGATTTATTTAATGCACTGGTTCGGTCTAGTAATGGACCGGTCTGGTTCGGCCTGAGCCTGAACCAGACCAGGCCGAACCAGACCGGTTGTCTTCCTCATCCAGACGACTGGTCATAGTCATGGTGGCAGCAATCTATGCCGTCGGCTGATCGATGGCTGCCGCGTGGGGCTGATCGATGTGGCCACCTACGCCCCGATGCTCCAACACCCCTCCTCTTCCTTTCATCCTTCCACCCAAGCTCGATTGATCGAGAAAGGTAAATGGGTGGCAAGGTCGAGCCTTTCAGCCTCTGTCACTGCCACGTGGGCTACCCTCAGCCGGAGAAGGCCTGATGATGGCCCTCGCCTCTCCCGGCGGCTCTATCACTTGATTAGCCCTCACCTCTTCCCACCTATACAACTACTACTACCCAAATGACGGCAAAGGCGGTTCCTTTCGGCCGCCGCCATTGCCGCGTCGGTCACTTCTGGGCGGTGGGGGGTCTAGCGGAGGTTCTACCGACTCCCGACGACTACTGACCGTCAGCCTAGCCTCCTCTGGTAACTCCTTCTCCATGTGCTGAAATAATACAGAGAATGTGGACAGAGGTGGGTGTCACCTACTGCCACCATCATTGTCACATGGGTTCCGGCAGAAGCTATATGTCTACATAGGCGACCGAGCTTCCACTGGAGTTCATCTTCATCTTATAAGCTCAAGTTCCACCATTAATGGGAGCTTGGTAAGTTCTTCATCTATCAAACCAAACACAACACATTTTAAACAAGGCTGATAATTGAGACACGAAATCCAACCTTGAATGCTGTCGAGTCGCCGTCCGTCGGAGGTTGTCGAGGTCACCGGAGTTGCCATCGTCGCTGGCGTTGCCCGAGGTAGTCGGTGTTCACCTCAGCTCCAACCTGTTCAAAACAGTCTCCTTCAAACTAAGCAGCTGGTCTTATCTTCCCTCCTCCCCAGCCAGCTGCTGATCGACCCTTCACACCTGGCCATTCCTGCGGCCAGGTGTTAATCCCCTTAGTCACAGGTGTTACATTCTCCAACATTAAAACTCTGACGGTTTAATGGAAGTTTCGTCTTAGTTTGATCAAATTCTCTTTGGTGTATTTTTTGGGGAAGCATATTTTTCCACCTTCATGGCATCCACCAGGCTATCCTCCATCAAATGGGAGCCCTTCATCATTAGGATCGACGGCGCACACACTAATAGCGTGCACTCCAACAAACACGTTGTGAATAATGTGAACTGAAATAGGGGCTATTCAAGAGGAAACCATCACATGCATCTTACTATCCATGCAAAATGCGATTTCTAAATGTTAATCTTAGTCAATCTTTAATCAAAACGCAACTTTTTTAATTTGTGTGTTGCACATGGGGTGCGATTTCCAGTTGAACAAGATGGGTTGGACACAGAAAACCCCTGCAAAACGTTTAGAAATTAAAGAGACTGCCGGGGACAACCTCCTCATTACAGACCAAAGTTGATGTTTTAACCATTCGTGCGGAAGCCATTCCGGGCTTGCACAGGAGAATGCTGACTAAAAGACTTTTCCAGCCTTGCAGGAAGCAAAGATTCCACAAAGTTCTCACTTTAATCACAGAAATATTTACTCTTGAAAAATTGCAGTACTCACTATCCTGAGAGAGGAACACGTTTCCTGTCAAATTAGCAGAATTGGCAAACATAGCTGAGGTTGTTGCTTATTGAGAGAGAGAGGGTGAAGGTGAAGTGCAACGAGGACGACCCGATCGGCGACCTGAAGAAGTTCGTCGCGGCGCAGACGGGCACCAGGCCGGAGAAGATTCGCATCCAGAAGTGGTACACCATCTACAAGGACCACATCACCCTCCAGGACTACGAGATCCACGACGGCTCTTCTCACGGTAACCCACCTGGCCTCGCCGCCTTCTTTGCCTTTATTACAGCTAGGGCTTTTGGTTGATTAGGGTTATTGCTAAATTAAGGTTTTGGATTATTTTGATCGGGTTGCTGTGATGATGAAATTATGATGTAGATTGTTTCAGAATAGAATATAGGTGACTTTGGAAACTTGTGAATTCTTGAGTTGAAGGTGTTGAGATTGATGCTTGCAGGGTTGTCGATTTGAATTTGGAAACTTGTGATTTTGAGTTGTTTTCATGTCATGAGCTATGTTGTTTTGAGTTGCTGGTTTACTTTAGTCGATTTTGCTAATTGATGATGAAAAGGGCTATAATATGGTTGTTCGAATGGATTCGTTCTGGTTTTTTTGGTTGAGTAGGGCTATGGTTACCAAAAGCTTCATTGGAGGCTGATAATCAGATGAGTAGTCTGCCATTGTTGGTTTTAGCTAGTCCACACCTTACATACGCAGACGGTGGATATAAGTAAAACCGGATGTGGTGAACTTGTTGGGCTTGTTTTTAATATTGCATTGAGAGAAGCTTTATCTATCTGGTTTTTGAGGAGGTTGTTCTAATAATAACCCAATATTATTTGGTTATTCGTTCTTTTAGCTGTCTGATTATTTCCTGTTTCTTAGATGACCTAATGTAGCCGTACTCCGTTGTAAAAGTCATCTCGGCTTCAACTTTTCAATCTGCCAAGAAAATTATTATATGTTACACTAGTCTTGTTATTATTTGGTTATCCGTTCTTTTAGCTGTCTAATTATTTTCTGTTTCTTGGATGACCTAATATAACCTTACTCCGTTGTAAAAATCTTCTTGACTTCAACTTTTCAATGTGCTTAGAAAATTATTATATGTCACACTAGTCTTGCTATCCACAGGTATGTGTTTCCTATACAATTCTGTATCACAATCCTAGCCCAGACTGTATAATTATATTCGAAGTAAAAGGGGTGGATGGGTAATTCAAGTGAGTTCCTCCTCTTCTTGATCAGTAATCCTAAGAAGTACATAATTAAGGGTGCGTTTGGGTAACTAGATAAAGCGGCTTTTGTGCAAAATCATGTATGGAAGGACGCTTTTGAAATAAAGCAATTTTCATCCGACAAAAGCCGCTTTTACTCGAAAACTGGTGCTAAAGCCGCTTTTTAAAAATCTCCTCCTGAGGAGATTTTTTTAAAAAGCGGCTTTTATGGGTTTGGATTATCCGTCAAGGTGTAAAAATGACTGCATTTACCCTCAGGCCTTCTGAAATTCCTCTCTGTCCTTCGTCCTGGAGTTCTTTTTTCTCTGCCGCCGAGAGCTAAGCCCCTTCTCGGCCACTCTCCCTACTCCCTACTCCGTCGTCGATGGGAAAGGAGATCGGGTCAGATTCCAGAAGCGCCGATGCATCTGCGCTTCAGACGCCGAGTCGCCTCCAACATCGACGCGGATGCGAAGCGGAGGGGAAGGCCCCCGACGTCGTGTTTTGGGTCGTCGTGCCGTCGAAGCAGATCAGGAGGGATAGCAGACAGAATCAGTGGATCAGAGAAGATACTCGCCCCTCGATTAAGATTGTCGATGTTGTTTCTGTGAGTAAAACGCCATAATTGTTGCTCTAAATGTCTCTGGCTTGGTTCAATTTGTCTTTGTTTCTGCTAAATCTAGTTTCTTTCATGGGTAGTGAGTGAGTGATTTTGTGTTGAAGTTATAAGTTCTAGTTAGCATATGTAACTACACTGTGTTTAAATGTTTCCTGATGTTTTTTTTGTTTTTTCTTTGCTACAATTTGCTGAAATTCACTTGGTCTGTATGTGAAATGCGTTATTTTTGTGTATGGGGAATTATTAGCAGCTACCTGGCGGGGAGATGTTTCTTGCATGTTTAATTTAAGGGAACTGTAGTGTAGAAGCTTTCAGACTCTGTAATGATTAGTCTTTATCTACTGCAGTTATCAAAGTGCCTTAACTGTCAACCTTTTTAAAATCTATACTATTACAAACGGGATATATGGAGTATATGGTTATGGTCGGGTAGCGTAAGTTGGTCTGTTGAATAATGCCTCATCTTTTTTTGACGAACTTTTATTTCTTCCTTAAAGCATTGCAACATAGAGCTCTGATTACTTTGTGCTGGGGGAATTTAATCCTGAAGACACATTATCAGTGAGTTGCATCACAAAAGGCATGTTGTATAAAACACTCGTGTATGTTATTTTATAATTATTTTGATTTCTTTTATTAAAATCCAAAATTGCATTTTCACCTGCTACCAGTTGAGCGAAAATGGTCCTATCATCAACTTTCAGCGAGCTGATTGGTTTACTCTTCCAAACAATGAAAAAAGGATTAATTGAGGTGATGCTTGAACTCAGGTTTCTGGTGAAGTTGCTGAAGTGCTTTCTGCTTTATAAAAGATTGGTTGCAAACTAAGGTTTGATGCTTTCTTGTGTTACTATTTTTCCCAATCTAAATCTAGCCCACTGAAGCTGACTTGTTCTCAAATATTTTTTTCGATTGGTTGCAAACTAAGGTTTGATCTTGTCATCTTTGTTGCCTGCATTTCTTGGAAGAATGTTTTCCATTCAATTTTTTGTAGGGAAAATCCGCCTACAGAAGTGATCTCTATTAGACCACCCTATGATTCAAGTTCAAGTCATTCAAATGGATCTCATCTTGCACCACCTGCAGGTGATTAGATGGTTGTGCTGAATGATGTACATTATTATTCTAACAATTCTTTCTCCTGCTCAAATCCACTTATGCAAATTAGTTGTTTGAATCCATTCTATGCAGTTGAACTAGTGAGCTCGGAAAATGCTGATCTCAGAGGCATTGGTTGGTGGCTTGATTGGAAAGAAGGTTCCAACATTTCAAAGATCAGAAATGAGTCTAGGGCAAACATAAAGGTGGAGCCAGTGTTCAGATTTTTTTTATTATATTGTGTTCACGGAAGAAGTTGTATCTTCTTTTACTGATTCTAGAAGAATAATAATGTGTTGTAGCCACACTGCTATTATCTATTGTTTTACTGAAAGGAAATGTTTAATTCTTTTTTTTAAGTGTCTAATTCTAGTCATCATCATTAAAAGAAGAAATTCTATTGTTTATGAAATTCACTTAGAGATTATCTTACTGTGGTTACTGAGATGTGTTTTCGATCACATATTGAGGTCTAAGATTCATTTCTTCTTTACCTCATTAAGGGTAAAAGCGTCACATGAGTTTTTACTCCTTATCTAAAATTTGCCCCATCCAAATAGATTTTAGGGGTTGGATTTTGATAAAATCGCTCTAAGGGTGAGCGTTACCATACGAGTGACGCTTTAGCTTTGCTGTAAGAAAAACGATTTTGTTAAAAAACCGCTTTTTGAAAAAGTAAAAGTGGTTGCCAAACAGTACGTAAGAGTCCAACCAACCTCTTTTGAGATCTCCATATTATAAGACTTATCTAGACTACTAGTAAAAGTAAAAGGGGTGGAACGGACACTAAAGGCTGTATATATGAGAGTGGATTTGATTTTGGAGGAGCCCAGTGGAGTTTTGTTCAAGAGGAGATGGGTTTGGAGAAGGAATTTTATTAGGGGATGATTTTCGTAAAGGAATCTGAATTGCAGTACAAAATTGATATTGGTAGTCTGATTGGCATTTCTCAATGAAAATTCTTAATTTGATGGCATGTGAATTTTCATGTGCAATATTTCTTGTTTTAGTGAAGTAGATGAAAGCTTTTTGTGGACACTTCAGATGAAGGGCTTTACAGTGTTAGATGTTAGCTTTGCTAAGCATTCACCCACAACTATGATGCATGAAAAAAGTATATGGGAAGAAAATGAGACAATGGTATGAAAGAAAAAATTCTCACAAGTTTCACTATCTCAAGAATAATTCAAGGGACAAGGTTGCTACCCTTACAAGAGCACTCCTTCACACTTCACTTCACCTCTTGAGTTTTCTTACTCACTTGTGTGTTACACTTCTACAAGTTTCTACAAAAGACTTTTCTAGACAATTCTTCTAAGTATGTCTTCTAGAGACTTCTACACTACACACCACATGCTCCATTCTTTTAGCATATTCCATGTTTCTAGATTCTTTACTTTTGGGCTTGCATCTTCAATACTTATTGGCCTCTTAGTCAATAAGCTTCATATGGGCTTCTAATATTTCATTATGGGCTTGGGCCCTCATATGGGCTTTTTGGTTTATATCCAACATATCCCCCCTTAAACTAAAAGCTTCTTCATTCCAAGCATAGTCCTCAACTTGATGAATGTGTCGGTGGGCAAAGCTTTAGTGAAGATATTAGCCACCTGCTCTTTAGTGTTGTAGTACTCTAGCTTCACAATTCTTTGTTTTACGTGGTCTCTTAAGAATTGATACTTTATGTCTATATACTTGCTCTTTTCATGTTGCACCGGATTTTTAGCAAGCTCAATTGTTGATTTATTATCCACATATATCGAAGTTGAATCTTCTAGAGGATGATTTATCTGTTCTAGAAAATTTTTCAACCATATAGCTTCACAGACAGTGGATGAGGCTGCCACATATTCTGCTTCACAAGATGATAAGGCTACTACATCTTGTTTCTTGGACATCCATGTAAAGGCAGTTGATCCAAGATAGAACACATAACCTGAGGTACTCTTTCTTTCATCTTGATCTCCAGCCCAATCACTATCTGAATAACCATATAAAGTTGCATCATCTTTATATGAGTAAAAGAAGCCAAAGTCCAACATACCTTTTATATATCTTAAGATTCTTTTGACAACCAACCAATGTGATTCCTTTAGTGTTTCCATGTACTTGCTCAAGAGTCCAACATTGAAGACAATATCTGGCCTTGTGATTGTGAGGTACCTTAAGCTTCTAATTAAACTCTTGAATAAGGTGGAATCTATGTTTTTCCCTTCTCCTTTTTTTGTTAACTTCAAACCAGATGGAAGAGGAATACTGACTTCATTGCAATTAGTCATCCTAAACTTTTCAAGTAACTCTTTTGTATATTTCTTTTGAGAGATAAAGATACCATCGAATTGTTGACGTACCTCAATGCCAAGGAAGAAAGACATAAGACCAAAATCCGTCATCTCGAACTTCTTGAACATTGTTTGCTTGAACATTTGAAACATATATTGGCTATTTCCTGTGAAGAGCAAATCATCAACGTATAAGCATATTATGAGTATCTCACCATGAGCATTCTTTTTCATGTAGATGGCATGCTCATACGGGCATTTGGTGAAGCCATTCTCTTCTAGATAGCAATTGATGCGAGAGTTCCAAGCTCGTAAGGCTTGCTTCAAGCATATAGAGCTTTCTTCAGCCAGTACACCTTTTGCTCTTCTCCTATCACTACAAAGCCTTGGGGCTGCTCTACATACACCTCTTCTTCAGGCTTCCCATTTAGAAAGGCTGATTTTCACATCTAACTGGTATATTTTCCAATTATGATGAGCAGCAAGAGACATCAGGATCCTCACGGCATTAAGTCTTGTAACCGGTGCAAACACTTCTTCATAGTCTATGCCATATTTTTGCTTGTACCCTTTGGCTACAAGTATGGCCTTATACCTTTCAATCTGTCCATTAGCCAACCGCTTGATTTTGTATACCCACTTGACACCAATCGCCCTTTAATCTTTGGGCAATGTAGTTAGCTCCCATGTGCCATTATTCTTGATGGCATGAATCTCTTCTTCCATGGCTCTCTTCCAGCAATCTTCTTTAACAGCCTCTTCGAAGTTTAGAGGCTCAATATCAGCATATAGGCAAAGGAGATTTACGTCTTCGGTTTGCTCATAAATTTCTCTAAGACTTCTCATCTTAATAGGTGTAGAAGATGGGGTTGAGATATCTGACCTTTGATCTATATTTAATGCCTTAGGGAGCGGTGTTGAGACTACTATTTCTGGAGCTTCATACCTTACTTCTCCTTGTTCCTCCATCTCGAGATGATTCTCCTTTGTTTTGTTTACTTCACTCCAGCTCCATGCTTCCTTCTCACTGAAAATCACATCTCTACTTACCACCACCTTGTGTGTAAGTGGGTTATAGAGCTTATAAGCTTTTGACTCCTCACTGTATCCAATGAAGATGCACTTCTCTCCACGGTCATCCAACTTCTTTCTCTTTGCTTCAGGAACTTGGGCATATGCCATGCAATCGAAGACCTTGAGATGTGTCGCACTGGGTTTATAGCCACTCCATGCTTCTTGTGGTATCATGTTCTTCACACTCTTTGTGGGATAGTGGTTGAGAAGATAGGTTGTACATGCAACAGCTTCGGCCCAAAAATTCTTCGGCAATCCTTTCTCCTTAATCATGGTTCTAGCCATGTCAAGAATGGTCCGATTCTTCCTCTTAGCAATGTCATTCTGCTGTAGTGTGTATGCTGCTGTAAATTGTTGCTTGATGCCGTTCTCCTTGCAGTAATTCCGAAACTCATTCGAGGTGTAATCTCCACCTCGATCAAATTTGAGTATCTTAAGCTTATATCAGCTTTCAACTTCAGCACGAGCTTTAAAACTCTTGAAAATAGTAAAGGCAACAAACTTTTCTTTGATGAAATAGACCCAAAGTTTTCTGCTGAAATCATCAATGAAGGTGATGAAGTATCTATTACCTCCAAAGGATGCAGGTTCAATGGGTCCGCAAATGTCAGTGTGCACCAACTGCAAGGGATCTACTGCTCTCTAAGATTTTCCACTTTGAAAGGGAGATCTTTGTTGTTTGCCAAGTGTGCAAGGCTCACATAAATATTCCAGCTTCTCTATAGTCAGCAATCTATGCACCATGTTTGATGTAGACAATAGCTTGAGGCCACTGAAATTAAGATGCCCGAATCGAAGGTGCCACTTCCATGACTCGTCTTTTATATTTCCATAGAAGCATTTCTCCAAACTTGTATTGATGTGGAGAGGGAACACTCTATTGGGTGTCATTTGAACTTTTGCAATAATCCTCCCATGACCATTCATCAAAGAGAGACACCCATTCTTCATGTGTATTTTGTACCCCTTCTTTAGGAGTTGCCCAATGTTTAGAATGTTGTTTCTCATGCTGGGTACAAAATACACATTTGAGATATACTGTGGAGCGTCATTCCTTTGATAAATCTTAATTTTTCCCTTACCTTTTACTGACAGTTTGGATGAATCTCCAAGGGTGATGTTGCCATGAACGTCTTCAACCAAATCTTCAAAGAGCTCCTTCTTGCCACACATGTGATTGCTCGCTCTAGAGTCAAGATACCACACGTCTTGTTGATCACGCGCTTCCTTCTGTGCAATGAAGAGTGTGACATCTTCTCTCTTGTCCTCATACGCTTCTGCAAAATTGGATTGTTGATTTTGATTTATAGACTGGTTGCTCCAGCACTCAGATGCATAATGCCCAGTCTTGTTGCAGTTGTAACACTGGACACTTCTTCTATTTCCACGTCCACCACGAGTAGATTTGCTGCTACTCATGTCTCTTCCACTATTGGTGGACTTCCAATGATTTTGACCTTGTCTTTGATAATTTCTTCTCCCACGGCCTCTTCCACAGCCGCCATTAGTGAAGCATTCACATTGAGGACGACCACTCTTCTGGTCATTTAAAGTTAACTTTGACTCAAGTGCCTGCTCCATAATAAATGGGTTGTTGCTCTTTAGCATACGCTGCTCATGCACTTGGAGTGATCCTATTAACTTCTCAACCGTGAGAGTGTCCAAATCTTTTGATTCTTCAATAACCACAACCACGTGTTCAAATCTGGTTATGAGGGATCTCAATATTTTCTCTACTACACGAACATCTTCATTTTTTTCTCTATTTCTTTTTAATTGATTAACTATGACTAGTAACCTTGAGAAGTAGTCGGAGATGGACTCACCTTCCTTCATATGAGTTGCCTCAAACTCAGCCCTTAGAGTTTGCAAACGAACTCTTTTCACGCGATCAACACTCTTGAAGAAAGTGTTGAGAATCTCCCATGCTTCTTTGCTTGTCTTCGCTTCAGCGATCTTCTCAAATATTGATTCATCTACTCCTTGAAGAAGTAAAAATAATGCCTTCTTATCTTTCTTTCTTTGCTCCTTAAGAGAGTTCTTCTGCTCCGCAGTATACGCTGCTTCTTTCTCAGCAGTGGGCTCCTCGTATCCGTCAGTAATAACTTCCATAGATCTTGCAACCTAAACAATGCCTTCATTTGAATTTGCCAACTATCATAGTTGTCCTTCACCAACTTTGGAATTTGAGGTTGAACTAGATTGGATGCCATTTTCTATGTAGGATAAAGGGAGGAATAAACTCAAGGGCCACTATACCTAGCTCTGATTCCACTTTGTTGGATGTTAGCTTTGCTAAGCATTCACCCATAACTATGATCTATGAGGAAAGTATATGGGAAGGAAATGAGACAATGGTTTGAAAGGAAAAATTTTCACAAGTTTCACTATCTCAAGAATAATTCAAGGAACAAGGTTGCTATCTTTACAAGAGCATTCCTTCACGCTTCACTTCACCTCTTAAGTTTTCTTACCCACTTGTGTGTTAGAACTCCATCTACCATTCCCTATTTATAAGAATTCAACATCCTTCGACAAGTTTCTACAAAAAATTTTTCTAGACAATTCTTCTAAGTAGGTCTTCTAGAGACTTCTACACTACACACCATATGCTCCATTCTTCTAGCATATTCCATGTTTCTAGATTCTTCACTTTTAGGCTTGCATCTTCAATGCTTGTTGGGCCTCTTAGTCAATAAGCTTTATATGGGCTTGGGCCCTCATATGGGCTTTTTGGTTTATATCCAACATACAGATGCTTAAAGCGCGAAGCGTTGCTCAACAAATTAGCCTTAATATTATTACCATGGGCTGTGAGCAGTAGCAGTGGTGAGGGGTCATCAGGCCTGCATTATAATTCTCGGTTACCTTATTCTGATGCCTTTATTGCACTTTTTCAATTTTGAGCTGGATGTTAATAATTTCCATATTTATTTGCTATTATGGAATGCAGGCTCATGTCACAAACTGAAAGGATTGGGTGTTCCAGAGCATTGTATGAAGACTAACGAAGTATATTGGAATTGAAGAAGTAAGAGTGGCACATGGTTTTAGCCTTTAAGAAGTATCAGTCGAGCATAATTGTACCTCAAATTTTGACTTTTGTATTGTTAAAACTAATAGATAGTCGAAATAGATTTTATGACCTGATTATTGGTTGTGGTTTATTAGTAACAATTTTGAAAATATTTTGAATGCAAAAGTATCAAAGAAAAAAAAAAGGAAACTCTCGTGATGATTCCATGCACGTAAATGTTAGAGTTCCATATCGTTTTATAGGTTTTTTTATGTTCTATTTCTCTCTCTTCTTTTTGGGGTGACTGATCGATGGTCTGTTTGTCTCGCTTTGCTTGATTATACTACACTGTCTTTGAATCCAAAAAAGTAAAAACAAACAAAATAATTCAAGACCAGGGCCTAGGCTTTTTCCAGACCCCTTTTGCTGTCAAGTAAATTGTCCTCGCAATATGCCATGTCTGCAGTGAGTTTCACGTTTAGCAAGAGCATGCACTATTGTACACTTCCCTTACGTTGACAGGTAGTTATTTTTCGTGAAGAAATTTCTATTTCCACGTAATTTTTGCATGAATTTGTTGCATACTTTTTGGCGAATGTTACATAAGCGCATGCTATATAACAAGTCAGCTATCTGCTTTTTACCATCTAAGACTGAGATAAGATTGGCAATCGTAGATCATTGTTTGAGTTCAATTGCATTTTAATTGAATTTTACTATCTCTAAGATAATTTTAACAGCGTCATCTCGTGTTCACTTTATAGGGACATTAATTTTCTAGGCATTAATGTGTAGATGCGTTTGAACTTTTTCACATGTTTAGCACATTACAGTTTTAAATGGTGCTATGTGTTCCAGTAGAACGTTCTGTATTACCCTATTTATATATGTTGATTTCTTGTTATGAAGTTGTGAACAATTTGTTTGTAGAACTATTTTTTTCCCAGGGAGCAATTAGTTGGTATTTTTAGTTGTAAGTGCGTGAAAATCTTGCAGGTTAACCTGTATTGTTGAAAATCTTCCTCAGGCATGCCATATTGGTTTGCTTAGGACCAATATTATGTAGATCGTGGACTATTGAACTCTTTTTGAGACTGCTGCACATTGATTTTCTTAGTTATGATTATTCGGTATTCAATGATGATTACTATCACCAATACAAGTGAAGCATACAGGACCCACAAAGAAAAACAAGAATGACCATTTCTTTGGAAAGGTAACCCTTCCGACAAAAATTTTAAAGCCCATGAACTAATCGAATCCCCAACATTCCCATCAACCATCCCAGTGTTAAGGCCAGCCACCGGAAAGGACTAAACTCGAGGTGGAAAGAAAATCAACGAAGTAGCCAGAAGCGGCACCGCTTGTAGAAAATTGAAGCTCATCACAATTGCATGGCCATCAAAAAATGGGCTGGCACCACCACCCTTGGCTGTCACTTGGAGAACGAAGAAGTGATGAAATAGAAAGGCAATCAGATTGTATACTGTGGATCTGTTATACCCATATTATGCATTGTCCCAAACAATCTAGTTTCCCGTGTTTTTTTTGTCTTATTTTCCAATCGAAACAAGATTGTTGTATGTCAATTTATGTCATAATTCTCTTACTGATCTTGCATTCAGGACCTTAACACGCCACCTCCTGTATTTGACACCCTTCAAAAAGTAGTTCGGCAAAAGAGAAAAAAAAATTGTGAGTCACATGTTCAGGAATTAAAATTTCATGAGAGACCATGTGACATATTTATGAGTGCAATTGAAATAGCGTGTCGTTCGATGAATAAGAAAAGTTATATATATTAAAAAAAAGTGTAGCTGAAAAGTGTCATTTCTTTCGTGAGGCCCGGTACCCTGCAACAGATTGGAGAGTAACATATCTCCAATCGACTTGATCAGAAACTATTAAATTATAATCCAAGGGTCATAACTAACTTGACCTTAACCCTCGTTAGTTACCACCCTTGGTCCCATACTCCCCCACTCCTGCTCCAGCCCCTCCACCTCCCGCAGCTGCCCCTCCTTCAAAGACTCTCCCTTTACTCCTCCCAAGTCCCGACTCTCCGTCTCCTCCTCTGCCACTGTTTCTTCTGCTTCTTTTTCAGCTTTTAATGGGTTCAAGAGGGATGGCTGGGAGGGATTGTTGGGTGGTTTTGGATGGAGGGGGAGATCTGCTTCTGGGTCTCTGAAGTATGGTCGGGGGAAGCGGCGCCGTTTGGCAAGGAACCGGTAGCTCCATCCATTTCTTCCATGAAACGGACCCCCCTTTCTCCCCTCTGTTTTTTCTTTGACCGATAACCTCAAGCACCGGTTCTTCTAATGGACGGATATGGTGACCATAGCGAGGCCTGTCGGGTGAAAAGCATAAAGGAGCTAGCAGGCCGGGGAAGAGGGGAAAAAACTTGGAGGTTTTTCTGCCTCCATGAGGAGGTCCAGCAGCACAAGGAGTAAGCAGGCAAACGGAAGTAATAATGATGAAGGAAACAATGGGATGATGGTGAGGCCCACAAAGGAGGGGAAGGGCTCCTCCATTTGTAGTTCTATCTTCAGGCATGCCGACGGCGTCGACTTATGGCTGATGGCTTTTGGGTTTCTGGGCGCGGTGGTGGATGGCCTCTCCACGCCCATCTTGCTGCTCATCACCAGCAAGATCATGAACAACCTGGGCCTGGGCCCTGCTGACGATCCCATCTCGTTCTGGCTGCATATCAATCAGGTAGCATATATAGTTGTTGATTTATCTGCTTTTAATTATCATCCTCTGTCTCGCCTCATGAAGTGCTCTTTTTCTCTTTCTCTCGTGCATGCCTCTCTTCCTATCCATGGCTGCTGAACTTCATTCACATGAATGCAAAATCGTGACTTATAACAGAATGCATTAAATTTCCTGTACTTTACTTGCGGATCATGGGTGGTCTCATTCTTAGAGGGGTGCTGTTGGACAAAAATAGGGGAAAGGCAAGCGGCGAGGACAAGAGCGAGGTACCTCAAGGCAGTTCTAAGACAGGACGTGGGCTACTTCGATATGCAGGTAGCCAGCACGTCCGAACTAGTGACCATTGTGTCCAGTGACACTCTCATCATCCAAGACGCCCTCAGCGAGAAGGTATGTCCAGTGACTAGCTCTCATATTGTTAATACCCACTTGTCATTTTGATCGATGGTCGACGACATGCAGGGAACTTGTCATGATTGTCACAAGAGACCCACACAAGCAGGGGGAGTCGTGGCCATCACCCATTCCCGTTCAAGGCACTATTCCCATGCGCCGCACGCAGCTAATAACTTCTCACATGCAGGTACCAAACTCTTATTTGATACTGTAATCTTTCGTACCTTTGCAAATAGACCAACAAAAATTCTGAGTCGATATATTGATGATCGAATCAAACAAAACGCTATGTCCTTAAGAAAGAATTCGCCGTCCTTAATGGTGCTTAGGACTCTTGGACGTCTGCCTCCCAGGATAAGACGATCAACCACGTGATGTAGGAGCATCTTCAAGACAGCACATGCAGCAAACCACAGTACGTAATGCTCTTCACAAGTAGAAGAAACGGGAAGACGAATTCTAGGAAAAAATATGCAAAAAATATATTTTTCATGACTTAATAGAAATTCTGTTAAAGACCCGTTGAAGACATCCTTTCCCGTTAAACGGATGCGTCCATCCGTTAACGATAACTTCTTTTAGAGAAAACAAACCGAACCAAACCAAATAAATTCGTCCCAAAAAATAATTATCTTATTGACCCAACCCGACCCACCCGGCCGGATGGCGGCGCGCGCGCATGTGTAGGTTAGCCCACCTAGGTGCATGGGTTCAACATCTCTCTCCCCCACAAAAGTGGGGTGGCCCAAGGGCCTAACTTCAAAAACCAAACTTGTGCTTTATATACCAACCATAACACCTTCTTTGTGTGGATGTGGGACTATTCATTCCTTCAACCAATTTACTCATTCAAAATAAAGTGGGTGGGTTTTAATGCCCACTTCTAACACAAACTTGATCATGAACGCTGCAACATTCGTAGGAAGCTACTGTGCGGCCTTTCTCTTGATGTGGAGGATGGCGTTAGTGCCTTGAGGAAGACCCGAGATCTCGCCCCTGGACCAGGTGCCGAGTCTCCTTCTCCACCATGCACACAACACCCTCCAGCATCCCATCCTGCCCATCATTGCCACCACCGAGACGGCCCCTGCAAACGTTGAACATGATGCCGACGACGACGATGTAGGCGGTGACGGCCACCCCAGCCTAGGCAAGTGGCGGGGACAGGGCACTTTCTGGATGCTTCGGGTGGCGTCCAATTCTCCCTTAGTGGCGGTAGTGGACGGAGACGGAGAGGCAGTTGAGGAACTGGTGAAAGTACGAAGAGTGGTGGGAGGGTAACCATGGTTAAGTTTATTTAGAGTAGCAAGTTTGTTATTCTCCGTTGGATCATAATTTGAGAGCTGTGGTCCACTAGGTTGGAGAAAAGGTCTCTCCAATCTATTGGAGAGTACCTTTTGCCTTCTTTCATTCAGAGTTTAGGATAATTAACCTTATTGCCTCTTGCTTTTGGGGGGTCTTTACATATGACCTGGTGCCAACTACGGGTTTCTCATATTATCCGGAATCAGTTAGTTTCTTCCATATGACCCGGAAAGTATCAAAAATGCCCTTAAGTTTAGGTATAAGCACCGACTCTCCGTTTTTCCATATTACCCAAAATCGGAGCGGCTACCCAGAGAAGCTCGCGTTAGTCGGAGAAGAAGGCATTCCGTCCGGCCTCTCCGCCCATATCATCGCCGGCGCCGGCGCCGTCGAACTCCGGAAAGGCCATCTTCACGGCAAAAAGCGGGAAAATGAGCAGAAAAGACCGGGTATTGGAAAATAACTTCAATGGAGGCAGCGTACATAAAAAAACCCGTAGGTGAAGTTCAAATACGATGATTTTTATCATGAAAGTTGGTTCTAAAGAAGAAAGTTGAAAACTTGGCAAGTTTTCAACTATTGTTACAGTCATGTGTTCAACAACACGACTGTAACAATAGTCGTGTTTGATGAAACACGACTCATAGACGTTACTTTTCACTCATATACGGTTTTCAATATATCATGTCTGATGGTTTTTTAACTTATTTCGGTATTTTAATGGTAGGTACGGATGGAGAAGATAGTTGTTTGCTTACACTACGATGGAGTTTTTACAAATTCTAATAAGTACGTGGGCAGGAAACGGAAGCTCCTGTCTATAGATACACGAGTAAAGTACCTAGTTTTGTTGCAGCAAGTGGAAGAAAGATTACCGCTTAAGTCTACATCTAGTACATTAACTTTGTCATATCGTGTTGACTCTGAATCCACATACCTCCTTGAAGATGATAAAGACCTAGAGTCAATATTTATACTTCACAAGAGCAAGCAAGGCACAAAGGGACTACTCCGCCTGTACGTGGAGTGGACTTCTACAGGCAATAACATGGAAACTTCGACTCTCAATAAGAAAATGAATGCCAATGTAAATAAGAAGGAGGAGAGGCTACCAAAGGCAGAAGTGAGGCCAGCCAGTAAGACACCACCGGAGAGGCCCTCCAGCCCAGGCAATAAGACACCCGCATCAGTAGTCGAAGGAGGAAGAGATGAAGATTATGCGAAGTGAGACTTCTAAGGCGCGGATACAGGCAAGTCGTGTGCTATTATAGTCGACTATAATAGTATACGACTAAAAATTTTGTCGTGCCTTATGCAACACGACTATATTTCAAAATACATGACTACAAATGAATTCGTGTTGCATAAGACACGACTTCACTACGTGCTATCGTGTTCTGAAGTCCATTCATACATCTTTTTTCACGCAGATTGGGAGATGGAGAAGAAGATGAAGATTCCAGTCCATATGAAGAAGAATTGTTGGATGAAGATGAATTACCGTGGTGTGCAGATGAGTTGGATGAGCCTCTTACAGTACCACATTTTAGCCAGCCAGATCACACGGGAACATCGACTTCTAGAGTTCCCACTACAGGAGACATATGTAAAGGGAAATTTGTCGCGTCGGAGGACGATGAGTACCTCAATACTGAGGGTGATGGTGGTTGGGATTGGGGTACCTATTCTGCACAGGCCGGTCCTTTAAAACATTGTGAAGAGGAGACGATGTTGACCGGAAGTTTGTAAGCAGAAGACTACGAGACACAACTTACCTTAGGGGCTAGGTTCGAAAGCGTTAAGCAGTTCAAGATGGTTATGACTGATCTGGCAATCAAGAGAAAGTTTATGTTCAAAGTAGCAGATGAGAGCAAGGACACATTCGCTTCAACGTGCAAGGTTTCGGGGTGCAAGTAGTACATACGGGCGTCGAACAGACTTGATAGAGTCAGCGTGACAAGGAGGGAAAAATGGCATACATGTGACACTTCTGTAAGTTCGAAAGATCATCTATTGGCTTCTCACCTCTGGATTGCGGGGAAGTGTCATGGCCTCTATAAGGATTCAAACTCCATAAAAATCTCAAATATCTAACAATACATTGAGAGGCATTGGGGCATGACAATCAACTATAAAAGGGCATGGAGAGCGAAAGAGGAATTGATCCAATTGATCGATGGCAACCCTGAAGACGCATATCGCATTTTGCCACATTATGGAAGGGAATTAGAGCGGTCTAATGCCGGTACACATGTGGTGATAGAATGTCACGCCCAAAAATTCCCGGCCTCGTCGGAGTGCGGAAGACATTTTTTTTTTCATGAGTATGTTTGAGGCCAGAAACCTAAGATATGACCGAATACTCGAACATCTCATCTAATACATCATCATGGATAGATGTGTACTCGACATAATACAACTGAGTCTTTAAATAACATCATTAATACATATAAAATGAGAACTTAATAATCTTAAATTAATCCATAATACAAGTCATCTAAAATAACTAAAAATCAAAATCATTAAAATGCTTTGGCCAACATGCCAATAACACTAAATTTAAAATAATACAGATAGCTTTATCTTCTACGACTGTCTTCGAGTCTTCTATTATCTGCACTTGCCATAGCTATACTTTCTTCATGCCTGCATCAGAGGATGCATGAGTATTCCGAAGAAATACCCAGTAGAATGCAAAAACCCACAAGAACAGAATATACAATATAGGACAAAAAATAGGGTTTAATATGAGACAGTTGAATAATCAAGAATATTTGAACTGAGCAACAAGAATTCCATTATAAGAGGAAATAACATCATCAATGAAGACTCCTAAACATCCAAAGTGTAAGGAGAGAAATTACTATAATCCAAGACTCCGAACATCAAAGCTTCCTGGCTCTCAAGTATAGAGCAAAGACAATAAATTATACGACTCCAAACAAATACCGGTGTAAGGAGAGAATGGTCAAAATACCAAAGGCTCCAGGCATCTAAAGTGCAAGGAGTTACAATTTCTGCTCGCTGAATTTACCGATCTCGAAAGGTAAAATATACCAGAATCATGCTAGAGGTTCTCCCTTCGGAACCCGGCCATGCGTCTAGACATGCTGGCCCCATCCGTGCTTACGGGCACAATGGGCGGAGACTGCAGACCTTCCGTAATATCATACAGCCTAAACGTACGTATTTGCCTCCCTTCGGGCAATAAGGAATCAAAATTCCATAAATATCGGAGGTCACTCATGACCTAGTAATGGCTCGTGAACATACTATGATTCCACCGAACAATTAGTGGAGAAATAGGTCAATGTCAAACTGGACAATGTTTCAACAATAGCAGAGGTCTCAACTTTCTGAGAATAGGGTGACTCTTACATCAATGACTGACTCATGGAGTATGAATAGAACAGCAAAGACTCTTAACAACGTATGACTCACGTTCTGGAGTATGAAATAGAATAGCAAAGACTCTCAACAATGACCATGTTACACATGCATAGCCCTAGATAAGACTTATGAAGAAAGACTTGATCAAGAATTACCTTTCAAGACTCCAAGAAAACTCAAGTTATATCATGAAGAATAGCAAGTTCTGGTTTCAAAGAAGACTTGACTCAAACAGACTCAATAACAGGTCAACTGAAGTTTCTCAAACGAATAGAATGCATTGGTCAAATAGGAATAGATGGTTCGGTTTCCAATTGGAAACACGAATCGAGTCAATATCATCAGTGGAACACATAAAACTTGATGAACACCAAACCACTCACCATTAGCCCATGATATTATAGTATTATACTTAGTCCATCCTACTGTAATACTTACTTAAAGTCTTATATAATACATATAAAGTTCTTAGTATACTTATTATAATATAGGCTATTGTTTTGATAAAGTTTTCCCAACCTTTACCATAATTACAGTGTTTTGTTTTTACATATTAGTCAATTTCCGACCCTTACCAACGTCAAAAAAGAAGGAATTAGACTCTAAAAATTTTACTGTGATTACTCCTATGTGTCTAGTTTACAACCCAATAAACGGAATATTTTTATAATTTTTATATAATTAGTTACAAATATTTTACTGAAGGTCATTAGTGCAGAAACAGTTCTGGCCGAGACCCTTAATCATAGTTCTAATTAAATTGGGAGTGTGTTTACCCCATAATCCATTCAATAATACATAGTATACTTGAATATCTTCTATATCTTACTTATTCCAGAACTTTATTAGGTATGATATGTCATAATATTTACAAGGATTGAGGTGTACTTTCATTATCTTAATTCATCTCACACACATACCCCTTTTTCTAGTTGAATTAGGCAAACTGGACAACTAATTAAGGACAATGAAATTTGGACAGCAATGTCAGAGACCAAAAGGGACACAAGGAAGCTTCAAAGAGGACTCCAAACAATTCAAACTTCCCATCATTGGGCTAGCATGTGTAACAACTAGGAATTGGAACATCAAGGTTCACACGATTGAACAACAACACGTAATAACTGGATAATTCAAAAGATTGGTACATAACGATTGACTCTCATGAAGACTCACAATCAAAAATCAATATATTGACACAAGAAGCACTTGAACAAGGTATGAAATTCAGATCTATGAGTGTGGGAAAAATCATCCTACCTAGTCCAAACGTAGTATCTTCTTGCTTCCTCGCGAAGGCTTTTGATTCCTCTACACGATGTCACCCTTTAACACTTCGATCGTTGACTCTTGAGATGAAGGAAAATGTATAAAGCTTGCTGGAACAAAGGAGAAGGAGAAAGAGAGAGTCTTGGGACGTTCACAAAGGATTTGGCTTGAAAAAATACCAGCCAGCCCTCTCTCTTGTGCTTATATAGACCCAAAACCTACTACAACTAGGATATCTACAAATCAAGACTCCTTCCTAATCCAAACTCTCACTACCAATTAAAAACTCTCTCTCATTAGTAAAGGACGTTCAGCCATGTTAATCTATTGGGTTTTCCTCATTTAATTAGGATTTCAAATCTCTAATAAGATTCGTTCACTATCTTAATCCTAATTACAGCACACTGTTATATGCATAACAGTCCACTTCCGACTCTTCCCACGGTCAGTCCAGTTAGAGATAGACTCGTAAATTTTTATTGGAGTTAGCCCAATGAGTCTAGTTTCTAACCCCACTAATTTTATATTTTTCCGATTTTCCTTGAATTAGGTATGATTTAATTACTACAGACTATCGACACAGAAATAGTACTGGCCGAACTTACAATCTTAATCATACTTTACATATCTCGTTCCGAACTAAGAAACTACCATATCTAGGCCAACCAACTAGACGTCCCCTTCCTATTGGTTGATTAAAAATGAAATATTTATCTCTTTTTAATTAAGATTTATCTTCCCTAATTATCTCAACCGAATTGATACTTCCCGATCCTCCGCGATACTTACCATATTTATCGCTATTAGGTTAAATCGTAGATTTTGCTCCAAGATTCACTCCCACCATCCGAAGATCATCTTATGGCAAGGTTACCCACGTTCATAAATCACCCCTGGGCCAGTGCCACGTGGCTCAGCACCCGGGTCTTCCGTCTTGGCTTGAGTCCTACGCGCACAGGTCTCTGACGTCCCGCGGTTGCACTACTCGTCATACTAACACGCATGCATCACTAACCACACATCAAAACCAAATTCACTTTACTAATTAAGAGTAATCCTACTGAACACATGCCCTGGCACCTAGTCCCTCTCCTGGCGTCAGGTGTTCTCAGACCCTGGCGCCAGGCTGACCTCAGCACCAGGTTGTGTCCTGCGCCAGGACCAACCCTTGCCCCCTAGTTTTCTACTACTATTAGCCATGCGATTAATAAATTATATCACATCATTAAATCGAATAACACATCAAAGCACATCACATAACCAGAAATCAAATCAGGAGATGAAACTTTCCTATTTTAGACCAGTTTCCTAAAATAGGTACCTTTAATTAACATACGAATTTTCTGGGTGTTACATAGAAAGATCAGTTGATATACCTGAAATTGAAATTGACTTAGCCGGCTGCGACTTCAGACGTGTGTTTTGGATGTTCGGCCCGGTCGCAAGAGCATTCAAAAGAACTCTGAGACCGTTGCTCATGCTTGATGGAACATTCCTAAAAGGAAAGTACCCTAGAGTATTATTGCTTGCTATAGCAGTCGACGGCAATCAACAATTAATGTGTCTTGCATATGTAATTGTCGATAAAGAGAATATCAAAACATGGTAAGTATATATGCAGGAAACACGACTATTCTGATAGTCGCGTTTTCGACGACACGACTGGGCACACATTCGTATCTTCGAAAACACGACTACTCATACAGTCATGTTTTTTATACACAACCTTCTAACAACCTGAAGCATTCTGTGTTTAATATGCTTTGTCTCTTACTTGTACAAGATGTGGTTCCTCACCTTACTAAAATGTTTTCTCTTTACGGACCCCCTGGCCTCTCTGGACACTATTGTCTCTGATAGACAGAAGGGCCTTTTGAGAGTGGTCGCCGATGTATTTCTCGAAGCTCACCATGGGTTTTGCCTAAGGCATATGGCCGCAAATATGCTTAATACTTGGAAGGATAAGTACCTAAAGGAACTTCTATTCTGAGCTACAAAATGCTTCAGGAGACCAGAATTTGATGCAACCATGGAGAAGATGAAGGAACATAATGAGGCGGCTTGGAAATATGTTGATAATATTCCGAAAACACATTGGGCTAACGTAGAATATTCGGGTAAAAGGTACGACACTCTCACGTCAAACGCGTCCGAAAGTGTAAATAATATGCTTCTGAAGGCTAGGTTTTGGCCAATAACTCGGTTGATCGAGCAAACACGGGCGACCACAAGTGTCCATTTTCATAGACGTCGAATGGAAGCAGAAGGGCTACCGACTCCGTTAATAAAGTATGCACAGAATCATATCAATCAGATGAGGAATCAGAGTTCTGGAACAGTTCGAGTTCAACCGCTATCATTATGGCAGTTTGAAGTGACATCTTTATACCATGTGGTAAGCATAAATTCGTTTTTTGTAAGAGACGACTATACACAAAGTCGTGTCATCGAAGACACAACTAGTCATATAGTTGTGTCTTCGACGACACGAGTATCCTTGGTAGACACTGATGTTGTTCATGTTTTCGCATCAGGATGCTGTTGACCTTACGAATAGAACCTGCACATGTGGCTTCTTCCAGAGCATGGGACTTCCATGCAAGCACGCCATGGCATGTATTGATGAGAGGAGTTTGGAACCGGTAGAATATTGTGAGAAGTGGTACTACGCAAGTATGTACCACACCACATACGAAGAAGTAGTGTTTCCTACTTTAGACAGAAGTCAGTGGGGGAATTATACGGTTTTATTTAAATGTGAACCGCCCATGCTTGAAGCTCCAAAGAAGGACATGAGAAAGACAAAGAGAATTAAGTCATAGACCGAGCCACCTGCAAGGACAAGTTCAAAATGTGGGAATTGTCGTCAAGCTGGTCACAACTGTAAAAGGTGCACCAACAGCCCGATTCCGAAAGAAAATAGGAAGCGCAGGAATCGAAAACATCCGCAACAAGGCAAACTAACTACAAACAAGACATCGCATATACGCTGCTCCGGCTTACCTAAGCCCCCACCATTCTTCATTTAGGATGTATTCAAATTCTTGTATAATGCATATTAGCTTAAACCGAAATGTATGCCTGTAAAGAAAAAAAAATCACAAATGAAAAAATAATCTTTCAATGCATCATACATGTATTTCCATTATAGCCGAATATTATAGTACCCGACTATCTATACCGTCGTGTATTGTGAAACACGACTAGTTACAAAGTCGTGTCGGGTAGTACGCGACTATATATAAAGTCGTGTTGCATGAGAGACGTGTATATATGTAGTCGTGTTGCATGAAGGCCGTATTCAAAGTGATGCTTGCGAAATTTTGTCTAAGGCAACCATGTGTCAAAAATGAATTCGAATTAATTGAAAGAGTAATGTACAACCATATGTCAAAAATGAATTCGAATTAATTGAAAGAGTACTGTATGTACACCAAAGAATCTTTGTACAATAAAAGAATGTGAATAAAATGAATTTGAATTTAGTCTTTGTCCGGAATCCGCATAAAACCCACAACTGTGACGGCATCTTTTTTTACTTTTCCGGAATCGTCATCAAACTCGCTGTTAATAACCCCATGAATCATAGTTGCAGCGATGATTGGGCGCTAGAGTCATGTAATTGTGAACTGATTAAACTCCGGTGGTTAACATTGGATGCCAAGTGCACAACGTACATCATGATGAAGATGCCAGAGTCTTTTGAATTCTGTTGCCAGGGCACTTTGGCGATTTGAGTCATCTTCCAGTTGAGCAAACCCAACCACCCCAGCTTGCCTGCCATCACAACGTTCATGAACTACATGAATTTGTCAGCAGCTTTTCTGTGATGTGGATATAACTGGGATCTGCCAGACAACGGGTTGTAGAAGCGCCATACACAGTGTGGGAAGTGTAGATAGATGAGGCAGAAGTGGGAGCCGGTGCGGATTGAGAAAATGAGTAGAATATGTTCCTGTTCAAGCCGTCGAGCATCCTCCCGAGCTTTTTTATCAATTTCGCATTATTTCCTCCTTCTTTGTGCTCCTGCAAATCCGCAAGAGAGTTAGACAACGATGCTGGGAACATCATACTTAATTACTTATCACTCCTTATGCAGAGAACACTTACGTCGTCAAATATCTCTTTGAATGCGTGGCATCCAAAAAATGCCCACTGATACTTCACCCGATCTCTGTCATTGCGCCGCCTCAATAGACTTAAAAACGCATCTATAACCTATAGAAAAACAACAATAGGAGTCAGAACAGTCGAAGTAAGGCAATAGACAACTTCTAATTAAAAGTTGATTATTGTATATACGACTTTCATGAGCGTAAAGTCGTGTTTTGCGAAGACACCACTATGCGTAAAGTCGTGTCTTCGAATACACGACATAACGTAAAGTCGCATATTTGAAAAAGTAAAAGAGGAAAATATATGAGGAGCATAGGTTTATGTTATGTTCCAGCCCAGGTTCTTTTTTCATATTGGTCGGCCCAGCTTAGGGGAGTAGCCCAGCCGGCCCTAATCAGGGGAATAGCCCATCCTATTTTCTTAATTATTGTAATAAGGCCAAGGGCCCAATTAAAGGGAATAGCCCATTAGGTAGATGTAGCCCATCAGGAAACCTATATATTGAGCTCGTGCTCTCCTAATTGAGTAATGAAAAACTATTAACCCTAATCTCTTCCCTTCTTGTCTCATCTCTCTCTCGCCCCTCTCAGCTAGAGCCGCCGGCCCTAGCTGAGTGCCCCCCTCCTCTTCTTCGTTCCCTTCCTCCTTCCTAACCCTCTTCCCAATCCTTCTTCCCCCTCTTTTCCTCTATTCTTCTCTAATATCTCAGGTTCCATTGTCTCATACCGCTGAGACGTATCATTGGTATCAGAGCCACCGTTCCTTGGAAGCACAAACCACCCACCCAACCCTTGCGATGTCAGCGCCAGAGCCTTCCATCCGTGGGGGCTCCCGTCCAGCATCCCCTCCCTCCTCTCCTCGCCGCGAGGAGTGGCGCGACATGATGGCACAGCAGACCGATATTCTGAAGGTCCTCTTGCAGAATCAGCAACAAAATCAGCAACACCATGCAGCCATGGAGGCGTTGATCAGTGCGTCCTTTGATCGCCTCGCTGTTTCCTTGGCACCACCCCCTCCTCCGAACAGGTCAGACAAAGGGGTGTTGCCGCCCCCTTTCAGTGGTCCTTTTGCACGCTGTCCTCCGTTGTACGCCCGACAGCAAGAAACAACCGCCAACCTCTTCAACTCGCAGGGGCCTGAACCTGGACCACAACCCCTGGGCGGCGGCCTATTTGGCCCCCAAGGGCCCCGGCCACATGTCCCCTCGACTTCTTTTGCTCGCCAACAGCCCGGCCACGGCATCGCCGAGGCCGATCATGAGGAGGCATGGACCACGCACCATGGGGATTCTAGTTGGACTACTCACGGGCCCTCTCGCGAGGAGCGCCATGAGCGCCGGTCTCCGGCTGCTGAACCGCGCCTTGCACGTCTGCAATTTCCCAAATATTCAGGAGAAGAGACCCCCGTGGATTGTGTCTATCAGGCTGAGAAGTTCTTCCGTTACCAAGGCACCACTTCCGACGAGGACAAACTTCTGGTAACTTCTTTTCATCTCACTGGTGACGCTTTGATATGGTATCAGTATTTTGAGCAGACCTATCCACGCCATTCTTGGAATCACTTTGTACGGGAGCTTTGTGTCCAATTTGGACTGACGGAATATGCTGATTTCAATGAGCTTCTCAGATCCCTCCGCCAAACGTCCACCGTGCGCACCTACCAGATGGAATTTACACGTATTGCCAACCGACTCACAGGTTGGCCACCCGACGCGTTGGTGGGCAAGTTTATGCAGGGCCTGAAACCTGAGATTTCTGATGCTATTCGCCATTATCCCCGCCATAATCTGGAGGAAGTGATTCGCCATGCTCGTATTGCGGAGGAGCGTATTGGCCGCCAACGGCGATCTTGGAGACCCCTCTCTCGGCCGGCCATGGCCCCACCCTCACAGGGTCTTCTGAGTGATTCTCCGGCTCCTCCACCGGCACCGCCCCCTATTCGCCGCCTGACACAAGCCCAAATGGCGGAACGCCGCGCCAAAAACCTTTGCTTTAATTGCGATGAACAGTATGTGCCCTCCTCGCTTTAGAAGGACTCTGGGACGAAGACCCTGTTGAAGCGGACGGGGTTGGGTTCGTCTCTGAACCGCCACCCGCTGATCTGCCACAGATCCTTTCCATGCTTTCTCGGGCGCGTACATGTCCCAGACTATGCATGTCCAAGGTACTATTAAAAGACAAAAAGTCTCTGTTCTCATTGACTTGGGCAGTACTCATAACTTTATCAATGATAAAGTCGCTAGGCGTCTGGGCTGCCCATTGCAGGCCTCGTCTCCTTTTGATGTCCGGATTGGGGACGGTTCGAATCTTCGCTCTGATGGCTGTGCCCACGAGTGGAGCTGTCTATTCAAGGTCACGCCTTTTCGGTGGACCTCTATTTATTGCCCACCCAAGGAGCGGATGTAGTTTTGGGTGTGCAGTGGCTTCGCGGACTAGGCGATGTGGTGTGGAACTTTGATGCCATGACCATGCAGTTCACCCTCGGCGGCCGGACTGTCAACCTTACGGGCGGATCTCCAGGTACTCTTCACTCTATGTTTTCGGTGGATTCTCTCACGCATGGTACTCCGCAGGGCTTTCTATTACAATTATTATCATCCGAGGACCCTACTCGGCCAGAGGACCCCCCTGACGTGGCCGCCCTTCTCTTGGAGTTTGCTGATCTGTTCCTTGAGCCGTCAGGGCTGCCACCCCCGAGGTCCCATGACCATCATATCCCCATCCTTCCAGGGTCTAAGCCGGCCAATGTCCGTCCATATCGGTACCCGCATATCCAAAAGGCTGAGATTGAGAAGTTGATTCGGGATATGCTGTCTACGGGAATCATTCGTCCAAGCTCCAGTTCTTATTCTTCCCCGGTCCTGTTGGTTCGGAAGAAAGATGGCACGTGGAGATTTTGTGTGGATTATCGGGCACTGAATGCCATTACTCTCAAAGATAAGTATCCCATTCCTGTCATCGAGGAATTATTGGATGAACTTACTCATGCCCATGTTTTTTCTAAGTTGGACTTACGTGCGGGATACCATCAGATCCGCATGCATCCTGATGACATCCATAAAACTGCTTTCCGTACACATGATGGCCATTATGAGTTCTTAGTTATGCCTTTTGGTCTCACTAATGCCCCGGCCACATTTCAAGGACTCATGAATGATCTATTCCGGAATTTTTTACGGCGGTTTGTTCTTGTTTTCTTTGATGATATACTGATTTACAGTTCTTCTTGGGAGCTCCATCTACAGCATTTACGCACCGTCCTGGAGGTAATTCGGACCCACTCTTTATTTCTTAAAAGGTCCAAGTGCTCTTTTGCTTGCTTCCAGGTTGATTATTTGGGCCATGTCATTTCTCATGGAGGAGTCGCCACCGACCCTTCTAAAGTGGTCGCTATGCTCAATTGGCCGATTCCCACTTCTCTGAAGAGCCTCCACGGCTTCTTGGGGTTGACTGGCTACTATCGCCGTTTCGTGGGCCACTATGGGTCGTTGGCAGCCCCCTTAACAGGGTTGCTTAAGAAAGGTGCTTTTGTTTGGTCCCCCGAGGCCCAACAGGCTTTTGAAGCTCTAAAAGCGGCCATGTCTTCCGCCCCTGTTCTTGCTCTTCCGGATTTTTCACGCCCTTTTATAGTGGAGACGGATGCATCTGGTAATGGCCTCGGGGCAGTTTTGCTACAAGACGGCCATCCCATCGCTTAACTGGAGCAAGGCCTTGACGGGTCGCTCCTTGACCCTGTCGGCGTATGGAAGGAGATGTTGGCCATTGTGCATGCTGTGACCAAGTGGCGTCCATATTTGTTGGGGGCGACATTTTATTATTTGCATGGACCATCAACCCCTCAAGTATTTTTTGGACCAGCGTATTGCCACTCCTGCCCAGCAGCGTTGGGTGACTAAGTTGTTGGGCTATGATTATGAATTGAAATATAAGCGGGGTTCTGAGAATATAGTTGCCGATGCTCTCTCCCGTCAGTTTGAGGACGCCTCGCATTTGGGTATGTCCGCTCATGTGTTTCCTTTTTTTACAGATTTGCAACAGGCCTACCAACAGGGACCCCGCCACGGTTGCTTTTATTGGATAAGCTTCGGGTCCAGCCATCTGCTCGATCCTTCTTATGCTTTGCGGGATGATATTCTCTATTGGAAAGGTCGGTTGTGGGTCCCGAATTGTGCCAGCATTCGTCGGACGATCATTGATCATTTTCATTCTGCTCCTTCGGCGGGTCATGAAGGCTCATTTCGAACTTATAAACGGGTCTCCCAATGTTTTTTATGGCGTGGTCTTAAGCGTGCAGTTCAACGCTTCGTGGCTGAGTGTGCAGTTTGCCAACGAGCCAAGGCTTCTACCATTACTCCCTCCGGCCTTCTACAGCCTCTACCTATTCCGGAGCACGTTTTGGGAAGACATCTCCATGGATTTTATTGAAGCATTGCCTGTTGTTCAAGGCAAATCAGTTATCATGGTGGTGGTCGATCGCTTGTCTAAGTATGCTCATTTTTCAGCTCTAGGCCATCCTTATACCGCGAAAGTTGTTGCTGAGATTTATGTACGGGATGTAGCCAAACTCCATGGCATGCCGCGGACTATAGTTTCAGACCGTGATCGTGTCTTCATCTCCCAGTTTTGGCAGGAATTCTTCCTTCTTCAAAATTCGCGCCTCCTTATGAGTTCCGCCTATCACCCTCAAACTGATGGTCAGACTGAAGTGGTTAATCGTTGCTTGAACAGTATCTTCGTTGTTTTGTGGGTGATCATCCTCAGCGTTGGCTACAGTTTCTTCCTTGGGCGGAATGGTCTTACAATACCGCCTACCATACTTCGACTGGTTTCACGCCTTTTCAGGTTGTCTATGGTCGGCCCCCGCCGGCCTTACTACATTATGTGCCTCAACGAGCTACTGTAAGCGAGGTTGATTATCTCTTGCAGACTAGAGATGAGGTTTTGCAGTAGCTCAAGCTTAATTTGGCTACCGCACAGAACCGCATGAAGCAGATTTATGACCAACATCACCGCGATCGTGAATTTCAAGTTGGTGATTGGGTCTACGTCAATTTTCTTCCGGCACGCCAATCCTCTTTATATCAGCCTGCTAATGTTAAGTTAGCCTATCGGTTCCATGGTCCATACCAGGTTATTGAGCGCATTGGTCCTGTGGCCTACCGCCTCCTCTTGCCCGCGGATTCCACTGTCCACCCCGTTTTCATGTTTCTCGGCTCAAGCGTGTGGTCGGAGATCCTACTCTTGTGGTTCAGACTCCACCTCCTCTGGCACCTTCTTCCGACTTGGCTTTGATTCCATCCTCTCAGGTGGATTCTCGTCGCGTTCGTCGTTCAGGTCGCATTGTCATGGAGCTTCTTATTGCATGGCAAGGACGGCCCTTGGAAGAAGCTTCCTGGGTTTTGGAAGATGAGTTTCTTACTCAATATCCTGATTGGGCGCCTTGAGGACAAGGCTAGCAGCGGAGCGTGGTGGAATGTTATGTTCCAGCCCAGGTTCTTTTTTCATATTGGCCGGCCCAGCTTAGGGGAGTAGCCCAGCCGGCCCTAATCAGGGGAATAGCCCATCCTATTTTCTTAATTATTGTAATAAGGCCAAGGGCCCAATTAAAGGGAATAGCCCATTAGGCAGATGTAGCCCATCAGGGAACCTATATATTGAGCTCATGCTCTCCTAATTGAGTAATGAAAAACTATTAACCCTAATCTCTTCCCTTCTTGTCTCATCTCTCTCTCGCCCCTCTCAGCTAGAGCCGCCGGCCCTAGCTGAGTGCCCCCCTCCTCTTCTTCGTTCCCTTCCTCCTTCCTGACCCTCTTCCCAATCCTTCTTCCCCCTCTTTTCCTCTATTCTTCTCTAATATCTCAGGTTCCATTGTCTCATACCGCTGAGACGTATCAGTTTACTTATATTAGTGTTTATTTCTGTTGTTTGTAGGAGGGATACGTAGTCGTCATCACATAGCGTTGGGATTGGATAAGCCTTCCTCGGATTGGCGATCCATCCATCTATTTCCACTCTATCCCGCTCTAACAATACCCCCATGTCGAAGCATAACTCTAAACTGGCATAGCTTTCGGGGAGTACAATTATAGACTTACACTTTTGAGGGGTTCGGAGGACATCGAAGTCAACAGGCTAGGATGCGGTTAAGCCTGTGGTCTCCGGCACCTCCTCCTCCTTCACCTCTTCATCGTCCTTCACCTCCTCTTCCTTAACCTCCTCCTCCTTCTTCTCCTCATTCGCCTTTTCGTCGTCCTTCACCTCCTCCTCCTTCGCCTCCTCCTCTAGAACATCCTCCTTCGCCTCCTCCGACTCCTCCTCCTTCACATAAGCCTTCACCTCCTCCTCCTTGACATCCTCGTCCTTCACATCCTCCTTAACGGTTTGGATATTCGACTGCTGTAAGGAAGAGATGACCTCATCGATGATAGAGGTCACTTGTCGATCGGATATGGTTTCTTCGGAGTCGGCTTTCGGCTGAGGGGACCTATTCCTTCTTCCCTGCTCCTCCGCCATTCTCCGTATATGGTCATTTTCCCTAATCCTCTGCAATTCCCTCGCGGAGACAGTCCTCATTCTCTTCCTTACCACTAGACCAGGGGAGAATAGGTCCCGTCCGTACGTTAGATGGGACTCGACTTCTGCACGCTCCATATGTTCGTTGAATTCTGGTTGGAGCTTCTTAAAAAACAACTTGGCGGAGGATATCTTTGTAGCCCGTTGAATCTTGTCTTCCTCATCCGCGCGTTTGATGGGAGCTAAAATGACATTTTACTTACTTGTGTCAGTAGTAGCACGATAAAGAACATAGTCATGTTTCATGAAACACGATAAACTACATAGTCGTGTAGCATGAAACACAAAAAATGTAATAGTCGTGTACCATTTGGCACGAGAAAATAAATAATCGTCTACAACTTACCTTTACCCCATTTCAATGAATCGAGATGTGACTTCCTTGCCAGCTCCTTTGTCCACATACCAATCGGAGTTTTCTTCATATGCTCCTTGTCATGGGGCCGCTTCTTTGGCTCCTTCGTCGGCTCTTCAATCTTCTCCTGCTTAGGATGTTCAAAGATCTGACCCTCTAACAGCATTGACGCTGAGGCGGCAGATGCCTTCATAGAGTGGAGAACCTCTCGCAGAGGCCCGACACTCCTTCCCATCTCCTCATACGAAGACAGAGCTATCTCAATTAGTAACTGTATGCCCAGAAGCGCACCCTCCAATTGCCCCATTGCAGTTGCAGTGGACTGGGCAGCCGTCATCGAGGAAGGGGGTGCAGGTTGGTTGGGAGTCCTCTTCATTTCCAGCCTCTCAAGCCTCTGCCGTCGCGGAGGAGGGGCCACTGAGGTTGATGAAGCAAGGAGAGATGCCTCTCCGGCCATGGGGCTGATTGCATCGACGAGTTCGTCCCATACTTCGAGATTGTGGAACACTCCCGTCCAATAGTCGGCCATACGGTGCTTCTTCTATTCACCTTTCTTTACCTCTGTAATGAGGGCCCCACTTCCTGGCCAACTTTTGGCCCGTGGACTGGTAGGGCCCACGACAGGATGGAAGATTGTCGTGTGCTCGAAAAACCAAATCTGCATAGTAAACAGATGAAAACATTATTACAAGGCGAGGTTGCCTTAGTCGATTATAAATAGTACACGAATAGAACTATGGTCGTGTCTTATACAACACGACTATATACCTAGTCGTGTTGCATCATACACGACTATAAATATAGTGGTATTGCATAAGACATGTTTGCCTTTTAAAGACTATGAATGCTACATACCTGAAGGACATATGCGGCGTCGTTTAGGTATCCACAGCCCAGGCACCCTCCTTACGATCTCGCACCTACTAGTCTGCTGGTGTGGGTTATACTAGAAACCAATATGTTATGCATAGCCCCAGCCCAATTGTATGACCTCAATCTTGGGAGGTCGTCAATGTAATGGTACAAACAGGGATGAACCGCTCTAGTGCCGTGTGGAAATAGCACCGTGTAGAAGATGAGGTAGAAGATCATCCTTGCCATGTCCTCCTCTTCCATCTTCAGTTCGCCCCCGCTAAGCTTGTCTATGATTTCCTCAATGTGTGGAATATCTGCTCTCCTCGCAGCGAAGTGCTTTCTAAAGAATTGACCTTCCAGTCGGCGTGTCAAGGAGGGGAGGACCTCAACTGTTTTGCCCTTTGCGGGCAATCCGGTGATAAGAGCAACTTCTTGCTTTGTGAAATGTAGCGTCCTGCCCTTGATATTGAAAACCTTCGCTGACTCATCCCAGTACCTGACCAAATGGTCGAGGAGGTTCCGAGATACAACTACGTCCTCACCTTTAAAAATGACAGCGAAACCAACATATTTGATCACTTAGGCACATCTTTGGTGACGCTATAGAAGGGCCGCACACTTTTTCATCGCTCCTAATTGACAAAACGTCCCAAGCGCCGGTCGCGCATTGTATGTTCTCTTTACTGGTCGGTCCATCGGAGCCTTCTTCCTGCCCCTCTGATTTCGCTGTCGAGGTGCCAAGACAAAATCCTGATCTTCCTCCTCTTCTGATGGTATTTCCTCCATAGACTCATCTCTTTTTCTATCCATCTGCAAGGAGAGAGGTAGAGTGGTTAGTAGAAAAGTCGTGTCGGTGAAACACAAAAATATAAAAGTCATGTTGTCGCGTACACGACTAAATACCATAGTATTTAGTAAAAATTTAAAATACAAATATCGGACCTTATGAAATAGAAATCAGTAAGGATTGTTGTAACTTACCGTAGTTTAGTGGTGTGTATTTCCTGGCAGGTGCCTTTCACACTCTTCCTCGCCATCAACTGAAGCTCAATCGGTTAATCCGCCGGTTGCATGCAGGCAGAGGGAGCCGCGGGGGAACTCAGAAGATTGAAGATCCGAAATATCGACGTATACGTTTCAAATTGCCACCTTTGTGCACTCTCCCTCAGTCATGATCATCGAAATCGAGATGGGGGACGCGAATAGGCTCATCAAATCTGCAGGGGGTCGCCAGTTGAATCGAACTCAGGTCGCGATCGGTCGAACTCACCAGTCGGCTGGAAGTCGCCGGAGAACCCTTGTATTTTTTCGCGTTGTACACAACACGTCTCTTCGCACAGTATTAGCATGAAAAAATAGAAGAAATGGCATTTTGGGTACTTCAAGTCCAGATTCTAGGTCATATGAGATTTCACGGAAAAAACCAGGTAATATAGGAATATGAAAGTTGGGGCCAGGTAATATGGAAAAAACTCTGCTTTGGGCTGCACTCGATCGGCTGAGTGAAGACTTGTTTAGCCTATTTTAAAGGTAAAAAAAGTCAAATGGGACTATTAAAGTGGGATGGAGGGAGTACAATGAATTGAACTATCTACATATAATCCTCCACTGCCTAAACCTTCACCGGCCAGCTGCAGGATTACCGCATCGAATGTGCTGATTGGTTACAGAATGCAGATTGCGTTTTTTTAATATTCTTTCTTTTATTTTGAAGACTGCATTTAACAAGACAAACAAAGAGACTCAACCTCCATCCAATATAAATAACCTGGCTCTAAGTGATGCTTCATAAGGAGGTATGATATACTGTTTAATAATACAGATGGCTCTAAGTGATGCTTCATTAGGAGGTACGTATGATATATTGTTTAGAGTTAGGGTTTCAAGAGGGGAAAATAGGAAGATTAGGTCTCGAAACTAAGTTATATGATATGAGCCCAGAAAAACTAGGTAATATTGCAATCCGTGCTCATTGACCAGATAATATAGAAAAAACTCCATACTAAAAAAACACATTCATATTGGTGCTTTTTAGAAGCATTCATATGAAGAATTTTCATCATTTCAGCAACATCCGCTACTGTGCTTTTCCAAAGTTTGGTACATCAAAGATGTTGAAGAATAAATCCAAACGCTTGTTAGTAATTAGCGTACTTTTAGCTTTCTTATGTTGTAGAGCCAACTCTGAGAGAGAGAGAGAGATCAATCCTTGTTTTATTGAAGAATACAGAATGCATGCCATTCTTGTAGTGCTTGATTACAATACAATACCATTATTTTCCTTACAATAAGAATGTTTACCCAATCTGCGGCACCCTTGTGACCACACCATTGTCATCCACCCAAACCCACACCCTGTCACAGCGGAAGTCCTCAGGCACTGATGATCCTTCCGTCACGATGATGGCAGTCACCAAAGGGTTCTCTCCCTCAATCGTCGTTGCAGCATCCTTCCCACCGGCCCCCACCAACTCTGGCCATGAGCTTTTTCCTAAACATTTCCAATGTTGTACGCAGTCATATTAATTATATGACATATTATACACTAATAGTAGATTGAAGCGAAGGCTTACCTTTGCATATAGACATCTTCCCCTTGTGATTTTTTTTGTAATTGATGAAATGTAAGAAGATCACCAGAGTACTTATAGAGCATGTGGCATGCTTCTGTTGACCAGCTAGCTTTGACCCTTGGATCTTAAAATTTAGATGAAGAGGATGAGTGCCAGCTTTTTCAAATGGAGGTTATCGACTCAAAGCCTCTTCTCAAATGTTCAGTCCAACGTGAAAGGGGCGGTCGTCTGGGAGTGGCAGCCTCCTTTGGCATACAAGCATAAGGCTATTTTATGCTATTTGCAATGTGTGGGGACTAAAAAGAGGAGCACTTTAGTCAGGAACGAAAGCAGCTTACCATGGCGACTGAGATTTTATATTCCCTCTGTCCGGCTTTATTATCACCATAAGCTTTTTCAAAATGAACTAAGGTGATGAGAAATCCGGATGGAGGGAATATTTATTTTTTATTTTTTTGGTATGAGACTGAGATTTTTTATATAATCCATAATATTTGACCCATAACTAAGTTCTAAGCAACTCTTTCATGGACAAAATGATAGTCGATCTCGACGTGTTTCGTGCAAACATGAAACACCGGGCTGAAAGTTTCATTGAAATCCAGGCCCGCTTGCTGAGAGAAACCCTTAGCCACAAAGCGGAGCCGTATACTGCTTGATGGATCCGGCCTTCCTTTTAAGGGGCCATTTGGATCGTGAAAAATCCAAAACATTCACTATTGATTTCCGGATTTTTCACTGTGGATGTTTTGGATTTTTGAAGATCCAAACGGCCCTGAACACTGGTTTACATCCAATAACATTTTTATGAGAGGGCTTTGGTACGAATGTCCATGTACCATTTTGTATAAGGGAGTCAAATTCAGAGTCCATTGCTTCACGCGACGTAGGTGTTTTAATAGCTTGGAAGGTGGGTTCACTAGGAGAGGCAAGGCCAGAGGTTAGGAAAGTTGTAACGAGTGGATAGGAAAGTTGTAGGTTTGTGATCGCCAGTGATGGACCGAGTCACCATGGGGAGAGTGGCATGGGCCGGGTTTGGCCTGCAGCAATGGAAGGGTTCTGACGAGCTGGCGGCATGGGCATAGAGGGAACTGGGCTGACTGGTGCATCGTCCGTTGAGCTAGTTGTAGTAGAAGGTAAAAAAGTTGAGCACAAAATTAGGCATCCTTGAAAAATTAGTCTGGTTGAGTTTTTAATTAAAATAGTACCTGTTAGTCCTCGTCCCTATGTTTCATTGACCTGTGCCATGGTAGAGCATATATATACGTGGTAAATGTCCTCCTTTTCTCCTACAACTTTCTTCAGGTGGATATGTATCTCTGACTTTGTGGCAATATCAGCATCAAAACTTGAACATGCAATATACCCCCAACCAAAACTGTACATGCATGGCGCCAGAGTCCACAACCCATCTTAAACGCAACACTTACCTGGAAAGATAAACGCTAGCCGCTCTGTGAAGAGGATATCCACTGATCCTTTACGTGTACACACGTTGTAGCCTTTTTAGCATACACAGAAGTTCACTTTTGCTGCCTGCGCCATCTTCATTGTAGTATGAAATTGTCTCCCTCTGGATATATTGCTCGTGTACGAAAGGAAGCTAATAGAAGACCCCTTCCTTGTTGGACTGAACATTTGGGGAGAGATAAAGCTTTGAATTGATAACCTCCATTTGAAAACGCTGGCAAAGTTCCATCCTCCTCATCTGAACCCTACTATTCAAATATCACAGCTAGCTGCATGGTCAACATACGCCACATGCTCTATAAATACCCTGGTGATCTTCTCATTGGTACCAAAAAAAGATAGATATCGATCTTTTTACATTGCACAAACAACAAAAGGGGAAGATGTCAGAATGCCAGGGTGAGTCTTTGCTTCAATCTACTTACTCCAGACCTCTATAGTATTATGGATTTGTGGTACTTGTATATGTGTCATATTTTTCTTATAGTTGCATCTAATGTGATTGCATGTGTTCAATGGAAATGTTCAGGGAAAAGCTCATGGCCAGAGCTGGTTGGCGCCAGTGGGGAGGATGCTGCGAAAACGATTGAGGCTGAGAACGCTTTGGTGACTGCCATTATTGTGACAGAAGGATCGTCAGTCCCTCAAGACTTCCGCTGTGATAGGGTCTGGGTTTGGGTGGATGAGGTCACTGGTGTCGTCACAAGGGTTCCACAGATTGGGTAGGCGATGTTGGAAGAAACATCGTTGTTTTGTACTTCAAACATAACAATAATGTCATGCATCTTACTAATTGGTGCATTCTATGATCTGTTAGCAGTATGTATTTCTAAATAACACAAGGATTAATCTTTGTTATATCCCAGTATATATGTATTTCTCTTAAATAAAACAAGGATTCATATTAGTCCTCTCTCTCTCTCCCCTCTCAAATTTGAATAGCTAGGCATTAAAATACTACTTCCTCCGTTCATTATGGCTCCATGTGGATAATATTGTTTTGTACTAACTGGTGAGACACACAGATAAAAAATGTTGAACTTAAATTATGGAATCTGCTTTCAAGTAACCAGCCACTTGAATTGAGACAAATGGAGCTATTAACTTGGAACAATTTTTCTCCAGGGGCTATTAATATGGGATGGAGGAGTATCATAAAAAATAAAAAGCTATGCTCTAGTACTATGGGCTTAACTTTGTCTTAATCACTGCCTTTTGCAAACTATGTACTCCAACTTTTGATAAATCAGTAAAACGTATGCTGCCGAAATTAGAAATTATTCATCTTAAGTTGCTTCAAAAGAACAACATGCATTTTACGTGAGATCCTTTCCTGCAATGAAAAAAATAAAAGACACCTTATAGTTCATCTGCAAATGAAAGAGTTCTACTGGGTTAATCAGAAAAACATGCTCATAAGCGTCTGAACAAGCCTCTGTCACATGTGAATGAAACCTTAATGAAATTCCTCATAAGGTACATGATTTTCTGCTGGCCGTCTACTAAAATTGTGCAACTCAATTTTGGTAATTACTCTCCGGGATTGGAAATGAGATATGAATATGCAATCAAGACAAGTCACGTAATGTACTTCAAAAGAAATGAATCGCATATGATAAATATTTTGTTGTGGCCGAGGCTTTTCTTTTCCAAAAAGAAAGGAGGTCTTTGTTCAAGTATTTCAATTCTGGGGGTTGAATTCAAACTTCAGAAATATTGAACTCTACGGTTAGCAGTCAACAAAAGCGTAATGGAAACATATGTTTTTTCATTTCACGATGAAGAGGTTGAAGCATCTAATGACTTTATCAGGGGTTGGTGGCCGCTTTCAGTTGTACAAGATGCTAGTTTTGCCATCTTATGTACGTGATCATTCATGCATGAAACTGGTACCGGTTTGGTTCGTGATTAATCCAAAACATCCATAGTGAAAAATCCGCTTTCAAAATTTATTTCCAGATTTTTCACTGAGGATGTATGAAACACGTCCTGAGGAGTTTCAGCTAAAAGTGAAAAAACCAGAAATAAATAATGAAAGTGAAATATCTACTCTAGATGTTTTACTTTTTTTTCACACCCCAAACGAGGAGAAGAGGATGAAAAATCTAGTCAAAATATATGAAACGATCAGTGAACTACCTACTTATATACTTATACGGGGATGTCATGACTCATTAGTAATAGCATCTGACCTGTTAGGATTCAAAGGGTAATCCGATTGTAACGACCTATTTTAAAAAAAAAACACTCACATGATACATGTCCATTCAAGTTGGCACTTGTCCCTTCAAGTTGACACATGTCCCATTTTAAACTGACATATGTCCATCTTTGCTGCCATGTGTCACACTCTTCTGACACATATGACACATAGTGCGCTCTGATCCACGTGCTCTTCCTATAAATATAAATCGGATTTTTCCTTTCGGACACACATCTAAAACCACTTACACGTCTGATGAAGGATAAATGGCAAAGGAAAAAGGAAAAGGGCACGTCGGTAAGGAGCGAGGATCGACTACATATGCGTCAAAGGTTGGATATCGTACCCGCTTTATCGATTTTTTTATTTATTTATATTTTAATTTGTCTTATGTCGATTAAGGCGACAACGGCGCCAGTGTAGGAGTCGGTGCCGATGCTAGCCGAACTGTGGCACCAGGCGACTAACGACACCGCAGCAGCAAGGAAAGAACACAATGGTAGTGCCGATTAATCCTGCAGTGTTGGCCGACCAGCTAAGCCGCAGTGAAACAACAATGTCATTCTCTGTGCCAGATTTGCCTAGACCTTGGGCAGACGGCGGGAAAGTGGAGGAGCACCAACAGAGAAGAACCCTTTGGAGTTGAGCTCAACGGGGAGCTGGAGCGGCAATGGCGGGCGAAGCTCAACCACCTCTCTCCTGCCCCAGCTGCGGAGAGAGAAAGAGAGACAGATGGAGATGACGACAGGGACCAAGCCGGCGGCACAGTAGCCGTCGAGAAAGGGCGGGACCATCACCAAGTCCACACCATCCGAGAGTGGCCGACGAGACGGCGGCAGTGGCCGAAAGGCTTGACCTTGCCACTGACATCTTCCTCCCCAATCTACTTGGACCACGGGCAGGGGATTGGGGAAGCATATAGATGAATGAAGAAGATGACCCACGCCAGTGACCCAATGGCTGCAAGGCGGAGGCAGAACTTCTGCCAGAAGCTCAGGTAGTATGACTACAGAGAGAGGGTGGTTGAGCAGGGTGCGGCAATGACTGGAAGGCATAGCGCCACCAACCGCTCCCTCAATAGATCTGCCCAAATCTTGAGCAAATGGTGGGAAGGCGGGGAAGAGGCCGGAGATGGCCAAAAAAGTTCCAGGGCGACGGTCGGAGATGGGAATATGCCATCTTGGCGGTGAGCTACCGCAACAGAAGTTGCCGCCGCTTGAGCTCCAAGTGGCTTGAGGCAAAAAGGAGGAGAGGCGAGGCCACCGGGTGACGGGGGCCAATGATAACTGCCAGGGCGGCGACCTACCACCGGAGAAGCCAGCCCGGCAGCAAGCTGAGCCTGCTGCCACCTGGAGCAGATCGTGTGAGGAAGACGACTGGTTCAGCAATGAACCGGACTGGCAATGAACCGAAGCTGGACAAAATAGTGAATTGAACCCGGTTAGTACTTACACTATCGGTAGATAACTACCAACTGTTATAACTGTCATGCCCCAAATTTTTGAACCTCGATTAGAGCGCAGAAGCACCAATTCATTAACAATCAGGAGGTTGAAATCTAGGACGTGACCGACTACTCGATCATTCTCATTCCCATTTAACATAATATGGGACAAATACAGGATCGATCATGACTAAACAATTTCCACGTACTAAAATCCTCAATAAGAAAATCAAAAGTCTATTTAAACTATTACATCCATTAAGTTTCACCAGACCAATTTAATATAAAACACAATCCGGCACACAGGCCAACAAGTTCATAAAGATCACTAAATAAAGCATAATAAAATAGCATCCTCAAACTGCAACCGCCACAAAACCCCATCGAGAATACCTGGTTAGTTATTTTCCTTCTTGATTCCTACATCAAATGATACATGAGTATTCTATAAGAAACACCCTAGAATGCAAAGAAAAATTCACAAAACAAGAATTTACAGGATACTGACAATACGGTATAAAGAGTAAAGACAAGTTCAATAATATCAGGGTTAGCAAATATAGAGAAGTAAGTGTTGTGTTCCCGTAGGGAACACGAACGAAATCAAACGCCATAGTAAAAAAGGGGAAGAGAAAGGAGAAAGCTAGAAAGAAAAAGACAATTTTGTTATCCCATACCCTAGAACAAGGAAGACAAGCCCTTTATAAAGAGGGCGTGCTTCCTAATATGGTAGGCCAGATCGTGGCTTACTAATGGGCCACGATCTGTGCATTAGATTACAATCAATTCATCCTTAATGCCAAACATGGCTTATTTCAATAATTCATAAAAGGAAACTAATCATAATAATCAAATACTGCCGAAAATAAGATTATGCATCATGGGTGTGTGACGTTCACAATAATCCACTACGCTCCACTACCGCATTGTCCTCAATGCGACCAAGAAAAGATGTGGGGACCGTCGGCGTACATCTCGGTAGACACGGCCGCAGCGGTGGCATACTCAAGCGTGCAGAATAGGAGGAATCCCTTGGACGAGATGCCACCGGTCGGGCTCTCGGTGTGAGGAGGGATGCGGCGAAGGCGGCGCTCTTGGAGGGCAGTGGCGCCGTCGGAGAAAATGAACTTGACATAATCCAATCTTTCGGCAGTGGCAGGGAAGGTAGTGTTTTTGGCGTTGGTGGTGTGTCGGATACGGTAATCGTGGCAGACACGGTGGAAGCTAAGATGGGCGACACCGATGGGGTGGTAGCACTTGGATCGGCTCGTCTTGAGGATGTCATGCGATTGTTGAGGGACCGGAGGTAGCATGCACTTGTTGTCAAACCTTGGGTGCCACGTCGAATGGGCCCTGCGTATTAGGACCAAGATGCTGCTCATGTACGGACAGGATATCGATGTCCCAGACATCACGGTAAAGCCAACCCTCCTAGTATCTTCTGCAAGCCCACTGGGACCAAGGTTGCTGGGCGAGGCCGCCAGGATGCTCACGCCGGGGCCATTCACGTCGAGCTTCAGGATGGATGGGTTGTTCACACTCGGCCCATGAGAGGAGAACATAGCAACACCCGAGCCCCAGTTTCTCCCAATGGCGGTCCCTCTGTAGATGATCTGGGTCGTTGGATTGCGCGTGGAATTCACGTAGCTTTTGTGGAGGACCCCCTCGCAGCCAATCTGTGTGGCAGGAAGGACATGGATGTCCACCGAGTCCTCTACCTGGTTGACCTCCACGTTGGCGAGGATCATGGCGGCAGTGGAGGGGTCGTGAGTGTGGTGGTGGAGGTCGCGATGGAAGCCAAAGTGGGCGACCCCCAAGCAGCGGAAGACGGTGGCGTCTATTCGGTCGAGGCCGAGTTGGGCAGGGCCGAGGTGGTAGTCACCCATGGACCGGCTGGTCTTTGGCGAAGACTGTGGTGGCGGCTGGGGCCGAAGGAGGAGACGGGACTGTGAGCGTCTTGGAGGGAACGATAGAGAGTCTGGAGGTGGAGAAAGGCTCCGCCTTGTAGGTAAAGGCGAGCTTTTCCGGCATCATTCTTGAAGTGGTTGTTGATCCAGCGGAGGCGGTGGCGGCAGCGAAGGTTAGAGAGGCAACGATCTCCTCGCGGGCGGCCTTGCCGATGGCACCATCCGAGATGGAGGTGATGGCAGCCCTGGGCGGTCCATGGCGACGGCGACATCGCTGATGGAAAACGGCGGGGCGGCTGAAGGTGATAGTTGTGGAGTCGTGGAAGGGGCTGTAGCGTTGCCTAGAGGTGACGGATGGTTTGACGGCCGGCACCGCCATCTCCGTCGGTCATCGGCAATGAAGATTGTAAGGACCCTAACCTTTAAACCGGTTTGTTTTAATATTAGTCATTAGTTAATCGTGTGGTTTAAGTGATTTCTGATTTAACTCGGTTGTTTTCGAAAATAAATGAATTTACAAAGGTTTTAATCAAAAATGATTTCACAATAATGAGTTTTAAGTGATTTTAGATCAAACCTGCATTTTTTGAATTTTTCCGATTTTTCACTAATTTTTCAAATATTAGGGTTTGACGGGATCCCAGCAGGCCCCGCCGTCAAAAATTAGGTTTTTGTGGCCAAAATACCCAGACATTACAAAAAGTCATTACAAAAATTTTTAGAATTTTTTGGACTTAATTTCGTATTAAAATCGCTAAATTATCCAATTTTAGCTAAAAACCTTATTTTTACCCCAAACTTTAATTAGGGCTACCCCAAATTTTTCTATAAAAGGAAAGTGTTGTGCCCTTTCTCAATTTGGGAGAAAGGCTTGGCTGAGAGAATTATGAGCCTCTTTCCCCTTGCTTAAAAAGGAGGGATTAAAGGTATTTAACCTAATCTTTGTTATTTTCTTTAAAAATCTTTTAATCATTTCTTAATCTTGATTCATTCAATGTTTTAATCTATTTTGAAAGCATAAAAATTACTTTTTTATGCTTATCTACTAAGCCTAATCTTTAAAATCATATGTCTATGTTTTTAAAAGGCCCTAGATCTAAGGTTTAGCATTTATTTTTCAAAGCTTAATAATGATTAATAGAGTATTAATATAAAATTATTTTGTTTGAAAGGTATTCAAGGTGGTTCAAGGTTTCTCTCATCAAATCAATGTAATGAGTTCTTCAATCTCAGTTTTGGGTAGTGAATGACTTGTTTTAATGGTTTTTACTTGAATGGGTGTTCTTGTTTAGAGCTCTAATGGTGGGTTTAATAAATGCTAATCTTTTGTTATGATTTCTTGGGGTTTCATCTTAGAATGATATGTGGATATGTTCTTGAATGTTTGATGGGTTTTTATTAATGTTTGAGGCATGTATTCAGCTTTCAAGATGTGTTAATGGAGTCTCGGTTTTTGAAAATTTGAAAATAAGAGAGATGATCCGCGATCATTTTCTCGGTTTTGATTTACAGCCTGATTTTCAAATGAGTATAACTTTTTACTCCAAACTCCGAATTGAATGTGGTCGGTGGCGTTGGAAAGCTTATTTCTTGAACTTTAATATGAACTGTGAATAAATCTAATCTGATATCTGTGCACGAAGTTATGAAGATTCAAATATTAGAGTTACTTTTTACCCCATTATTACATCTTACTCTTGTTTTCCTATAAAAACCAAAAAAACTACATTAAAGTACCCCTAATTCTAATAAAAAACCAACATAAACATAGGTTAAATGGCTTATGAAATACATCATTCATGTGTAGATCATATTGCTTATGAGTAATTGAGGTGATCATGTTATGGTTTATTGTATGGTAAAAGAGCATGCTTGTAGGAGTAAGCCTTCAACTCTACATGGATGGATTAAGCTAAGTAGGGTATGTGATATTATTGCACATGTTGATAATGACACATGTTGATATTGAAATTATATCATGGTAAAATCCTTGTGGACAAAGTTATGATATTGTGAACTATGCGATGTGCTCTTTTATGTCAAGTATGGTTTTTATTGAGAATTATGATTTTGAAATGGGATTTAAGAATGCATTTAATGTCTTATGAGGTTATGTCAAAGCATATTGCCATGTGACTCGAATGTGCATGAACACACATATTTAGGAGTTTATCATGATATTGTAGTTGATATATGCTTTGATTATGATGCATGAGGGGGATGGATTGGGAGCACGTTCCATGTGTTGGAACCCACGTAGGATTGCTCACGGATGTACCATGATAGCATGCATCATGTATCGGACTTCATGGATGAAGTTTTATCGTTGTTTAAAAAGAATTGATCGATTGTATGCAATGTGTGAGATTGTATGCCGGATTAAATCGATCGATGGGTTAATTGAAACTTGGTTGGTCCGAAAGGACATGTTTTCGATTTCGTTCCCCTCCTGGAACAGGTTCACTCCCTGGGTTTGAGTTTGATTGAGATATGTGGGGGGCGAGGGATGGACTCGCCTTGCGGAGTTGGGAGGTCAAAAAAACCGGACAGTGAGCACCTGGGTGGCAGGCTCTTGTGCACCAGCTACCACATGTTCTAGTTTCTCAGGATGAGATTCGGGGTCTCCCCCACCGCAGGAGACTACCCAGGGCGAACACACCTGCTCTAGTTTCTCTATTTGAGATTCGGGCATCCTTGGCCAGGATTGTCCAGGGTGAGCAGCACGTTGGGATTGACCACCCCCTTGTTCCTGTGTAGGAACGGGACCATGATACGCCTTTGGGCCTTAATTGTGTCCCGCCTTTATGGCAAATTGTGTTACTCCTTGATGGAGGCATTCACCATTGTGATGATATATGCTTATTGCGATGTTATGCATGATTGTACCATATTTTGGTTACATTGGACATGCAGGGTGAAATTTTGAGATGTGAAAGCATAAATGTGCCAAGCTAGGCTACTTTGGTTATGTAAGGTGAATGTATGAGATATGAATGCCTGATCAAGAAGAAAGTATGTGAATGAGATATCATGTTGCAGGATTATGTGTTATGAATGCATGATATGATAGCATGTGAATGTGATATGGTTATGCAGGTTTATGTGTTGTACATGCATGACTAGATAATGGAATAATCATGTCGATTATGGATTTTTAGCTATGTTATGATGCCTTGTGATTTCTGATTATTGTCGATTATATAAAACCATTACTGAGTTTTATACTCACCCCTCTTTCTTTGTTTTGTTTTGGGGCTGCGTGGTGCGACACGCAGACGGACAGGATCCTCTATTTGAGGAGCGATCGTAGAGAGAGCGGGATTGGGTGTGGATGCCCTTAGACTTGATTAGTTTATCTTTTAGAGTTGTTATATTTGGTATGTTGAGACTTGTAAACCCTTTTGATTTGAGCTGGTGTGTTGGCTCAAATTTGTATTGTGTGGGTTTAATGACTTGTCGATCTACTTTGAGTTAGACTCTGCATTTATTCCTCTTATTTACTCTTGTTCAAAACTGTTTATGCGTAACTCTGTTAGTGAGACCGCCCGTAAGAGGGGCATAAGTCTTCCGCTATATCTCAACGTCGCCCCCGTGTGCCGGTTCGATTCTTGGACCGTTTTCTGTTCGGATCGGGCGGTGCCCAGGGCGTGACAAAGATGCTCTGGCCCCGCTCTGCCGCCAATGCGACCCAGCATGCACTCGAAGCACTGGGCCAACCAAGAACGCCCTCCCGTCCTCTCTGCTAAACTCATGATCGATCCAACGGGTAGCCTCGTCTGCAACTAGACTAACGAGTCGTCAGATTTAGTTTTTGTCTCGAGAAGGCAGAAGAAGCGACCGGGGCAGTCTCGGGACGGTGGCAAAAAATGCGACTTTGCTGTAACTTTTGGAATGACTCAGGTCCTCTCTCTGTAAGGAAGTCCGTTCCTCTGTTTTATTGTGCCAACAAAATTGAGCAATCAACTTTATAAAGCTAATGATTCTAACAATACCTAATCCTAATATGAGGACGCAGATAGATAAGATGGAGCTTTTAGGTGATGTAGTGCAAGTGTACTACTGTCTCACCAGTTTAAACTTACAACATTAGAACTGATGAAAATAATAGCTAATGAAACGCTCAGATAAAACAGGAGGCTGTTTATATCTGTGAAGAGGATACAAACATGAGGCACCAGCTGTTTGGAGCTATCTTGAAAGGGAAAGAGGGTCCACCATCCTTGCCTGGAAACATGTGGGTGTCCTGCAGCATGGATATCCAACTGGACCTAAATTACAGTTGCATTTAAGCTTTCTCACAATGGCTGCAAGTATTCATAAATCACAGTTGCTGCTATGCTGGCCCCTCTGGCCTCCGCGAGACCCAGAAAACTCCTCTAAATCATCATCCATCTAGTTCTGAATGTTTCGTGGTAGTGTAGCCATTGAGGCATTACCACAAACACCTTCCATGCCTCGTGCCTCCAGGCCATTGCAGCCCCCCCTTAGCGTCCATGTAAACATATCCAAATTGCATGCCATGAGGGACAGATTGGCCGACAGGGTGGCCAAGTAGTGAGCCACCAAGTGATTGAGAACCCCTGGTCGGCCATGGCCTGCACCCCCCCTGTTGACAGTGGCGACGTGGTCATGGAGGCAGCCTCCGTGGCTATGTCAGTCTTCATTTGCGTCTGTACGAGCTCGACGTTCCGCAATCGTATGTCTATCAAACTGAGTAGGGAGAGGACAAGATCGTGGGTGCAATCAGCATTCGCTCATGGGCTGGGAATCTCCTGCGTCACCTTTGGCTCTGATGGTGCTCCAGCGGCCATGGCTGGCTGCTTGCGAGGAGGCATGATTACCCTCGGATCAGAACTGCTCTGATACCAATGTTGTGACCATCCTGGTCACAAAGGTTTGCCTTGGCAGCAAGGGGAGGAAGAAGAAGAAGAAGAGTAGGGAAAGATAAGTTCTTTATTGCATAACCTCATAATGGGGAGGACGACCTCCTTATAAAGCAAAAGGATGGCGCGTTCCCTAGGGAGCAGCGCCATCAATTAAGGCCTAATGGGCCACCTAATGGGTCATGATTGACCCCTAATTATTCCATTACATCTCAGTTATCCAAACGAGCCTGATTACAATATTATTCAAAAGGAAAGCAACTAAATAACTAGTCCTAATGAGATCTACACCACCTGCTCTACTGTTGTGCTGATGTACACAATATCGCCTCCAAACACCATGACTAGCTCCAATGGAATTCTCAAAACACTACGCTAATTTGGAGTTGTGCTTCGAGATGGGAGTGTTTATAGAAAGGGATAGAGTGACAATCGATGGGTGAATCGCCAATTTGAGAAAGCCTTATCCAATCCCCACCTTCTACAACGAATGCAAGAAAATGGTAGGTAATTAACAGCTGATTGAAGGGTAATCGAAGGCATTGCTATTTCCTTGTAATCACATACAATCAATAAAGGTCTCGTTGTTTGCTCTGCATGGACGGTGGTACATCGCTGGATCACGGTAATTCTTTATGTGCTTTATCTTTTTCTTGTTCCTTGTTTGGTAGATTCTGATTTATTGGCATTTTGTACATTGCTATTAGTTTAAGGGGTCTTGCTAGTAGTTGTGTTTACCATTGGAATTGTTGCTATTCGTGTCATGACCCGTATTTTTAAAACCATTATTAAATAAGAGTAATAAAAGAAAATTAGAGGATGACTCCTCCATGCAATAAATCATAAGTTGAAATTTATCGACTAAGCATCTAGGCCGTGATAACTGAAGTTCACAAATATGGATATAAAGCAATATATAAATATAATATTACATATGCAAAGTCGATTAAACCAATGCAAGTATTCCATGTGCAAGTCGACTTAATAGTCATTCGGTCGCTTGATCGGAAGTCACTCACACTCATATACTGACTCACAATCCCAATGACATTTTAGTCATTATCTTGATTAGGTTCTTCCCTACCCTCAAGCTTAATCCTCACGTCATCTATTATCTTTCATAAAATGATTAAATCTTTAGACAATTTAAGTTTATTAGTGAAGTTTTCCCTTATCATCAAGGTTCTCAATTGTCAATTAATTCAGCATAAAATTAGGGACAAATGCTCATAAATAGAATAACATAAAGCACATAAAGATACTACATCAAATTGGGCTTGAAATCATTTATCAAAAAAATCCAAGATAATAAAACTGAGTCTATGTACCATGCTAGCTCTGTATGTACCCATTTGCATCACATTACACAAACGGTTATGATCAACCGTCAATTGTAAACAGTTATTGTAACACCCGAAAAATCGGTATGATTACTAAAACTGCTATTTTAGAATATTGTTCTAAAATAGGAAAGTTTCGCTGCCTGTTTTAATTTTTGGTGAAATCCTATAATATGGTGTGTTGAATTATTTTTATGATGCTTACGAAAGTGTAGAATCGATAAACCAGATTAAGCAGAACACCAGAGCGAGAGGACTAGCCCTTACGCTGAGCTCAACCTCGCGTTGAGGCTGGCCTGGCGCCAGTGGCTGAGTGCACTTGGACCCAGGAGTAAGTACGAAGTGTTGTGACTTATTTGAATTATTTTAATTAATTAAATTGGACCTTTGTAAATAGAAAATTATTTTTGGTAAGTAATTACTCGCGTACCAGAAGCCAGAGAAGCATTGGACGCCAGATTCGTTGGGCGCCAGGGTCACCTGGGCGCCAATGCAGAGCAAGGTCCCAGAGCCACGTGGACACATACCTAGGGCGTTGTGCACATGATGGATTTGATATGATTTGGTTAGTTATGGTAAAGAGAGCAAATCATGGAGCAATAGCAATGAAGATCCATAATTCAAACCCGATTTGAATTTAAAATTGAATTGAATTAGGAAGTTGCAATTTTGGAAAATTAGGATAATGGAAGAGATTGCTTTTGGACGCCAAAGGAAAGAACAGCATGGCATGATATCATCCAAGAAAAGGTGCCATGTGTAAGAGGAGAAGATCGTGCTAATTGCATTCAATTAGGAAGGTTACAGGTTTGGTTAAGGTAAGTAATCTAATTGGCCAAAATCCCTACCATAAGGGAATTGTAACTGATTAGAGTCAAAGGAGGACCATGTCCCTTGACTAAGAGATCCTCTTTTGACATTAAGTCGTGACCCTTAGATGGGATAGTAATCAACAGTGGTGATTAAAAGATTGGAAATAAAACCTTACCTATTTAAACACAAATAAGGAGGAGCAGGCATCCCTTTTTGGAGCCTTGGAAGTCGTGTAAGGAATTGGGTGGTCTCACCTCCTTCTTCTTTCAGCCAGCAATAATTGTGGTGTGGTGCGAGCCTTGGTTCATGGGAATTCACGAGCAAAGGAAGTGGTGCGAGGAAGAGTCGAAGCGCGTAGAGATTTCGGTTTCGTATACAAGGTAGGATGCTTCTTTTTCCTACAAACCTCATTCCTTGAAAATTTGATGAGATAGATCATGTTATATGAATGATTTTTGAATGATTCAAAGGTGTGTCTATGGTGTGTTCACATGAATTTGGTTTCATATCATGTATTATGATTATATGTGAGTCACACTTGAATTGTCGCACGAGGTTAAGTGCGTGTTTTCTATTCTTCTCGTGTCCTAGTGCTTAGATTGACATCCCCACATGGTTTGACACATAAAGTCATGTCTTTTATTACCCTTAAACATCATGTTATGATTTGTTCATTTGGTTTGATATACCTCTTGTTCGATTCATATCAATTCGGCGGTAAGTTCTTTCAATTCTATGTCATTTACCCTAATTGATGATATCACATGGTACACCTTATTAAATCATTGGTATTTTCTATATCCATGTCTATGATATTGGAAGACAAATTCTTGGAGTCATGTTACAGTGTCGATGACTAATTCAGTGTCCAATTAAAAGTGTCTTCTTTGGGTATTGTGAGTTGTATGGAGTTACTTGTGGTGTTAGGCAATCGGGTAATATAAAACACTTTATAAGATGAAGGTATCGTAGGATTCTAGAAACAATTAAGTTCTGTAAAGTACTAAAGGGATGGGTAATTAATATTGGTAAGAGTGATTAATTAGTTAATTGGGTTTAACTCATTAATTAATCGAAATACATGATGATATTTGCTCTCAGCTAGGACTATTCCTGCACCGATGAGTAGTAATCAGAAAATAATAATTAATTGTACAAAACTTAGAAAAATATTTTGTCTATTGGGTTAAAAACTAGACATTCAGGGATATGTGTGATAAAAATTTTAGAAAGGAATTCGCACTATGTAGACAGTGGTGGTCGATGGAATTTATCTGATATGCATGGGGGAAAAATATAGTATTATGTACTAAAACCCTAATTCGTATTATTACTATAAGTTATGGGTAAATATGGTACCAATGACCCAATTTTATAATGTAAGACTATGAGGGTATTGGTTACAGTAATATTAAATTATGAGTACATGATGTGGAGCTGATATCTTCTGTCCGAAATTAATTATCTTAAGTATCAAGATTCTTGAATGGTTTCATGTCCAAGGAGTTTTCCTGTTAAAAATTATACACTTTGTACACCATGACTTGACCTATTTCTGAAAATGTGGATCTTGCGCCAGTATTTTTGGGGATTGTCATATCTAGGGCTAGATACGATGAAGATCTTTAGAGTTTCGATCTTTGATGAGTCTCAATTTGAGATATCTGATGTTGGTCACTCTAATTTTTTGAGTACTCCGATGTGAGTCAATTCAGTGCAGGTCACGACGGAGGAGGAAAAGTTGGATTTTTGGCAGTGGCGTGCTCGATTAGGAAAGTCTGTGGTTTGATTCCGGATTTGAGAAGGCATCCTCGATTTGGAAAGCTGGGAAGGATGGGCCACGGCGATACAAAATCTTGCTCGATTTGGACTCATCTTCAAGGGGGAAAGCTGGGATTTTTGAGGGCTCTATATAACCAGAGAAACAACAGAAAAAGGGGGCTCGACGGTCCGACAGAGAGCGACGACCAGAGATTTTTCATTTTGTTTAGTTTCAAATTTTGAGTTTCATTCTTGTTTTCATCTTTGATTTTGCAATCTGAGTTGTTACTGTTGAAGAAGAAAGCTGCTTGAACTGTTACTGTTAGAACAGTCGGCCAAGAAGGGAAGAGGAACAGTATTCTGTTTTATTTTTCATTATTTCACAATTCCTGTAAGTTAGTATTTACCTTTAATTCAAATGAATTCTATTATGCTTGCAGTTAATTTTCTTAGCATGAGTAGCTAAATTCCCAGACTAGGGCTGAGATGAAGCCATGATTAGTCGTAGGAAAATTATTCATGTGATGCAATTGCTATGCCTACATTAATGTGTTTCAATGATTGTTATTCTCAATTTAAATTGCATTGAGTTATATGTTTGATATGCTATTTGGATATTACTTGTGATTTATCGAATGATGGATACATGTAATGATTTGAATTTCATCTGTTGATATGCAAGAGAATACAAAATTCTATTTAAATTTATATGCTTTAATGCTGAAATTTTCCGTAGGAGAATAGATTGAATTCCAATTCTCTACAAGATAATCATGAAAACAATTGCTGATTTTAAAAGAAATATTTATATGATTGTCATGTGCTGATTCTTATGCCCTAGTATTTTAAATTCTTGATTAAAATTTCAATTTTTATTTATCAATTAGTTTCTTTTTCACATATTATTTAATTGCCTTTAGATTAATTTGTTAGTTAAAGCTGTTTAATTGCATTGAGTCTTCGATTAGTCATAGTTGTAGTGAATCAAATCAATTTAATTCTTAAACAAGGGTAATAATCAGATCTTCGTATTAGAATTCCAAAAACACAAGTCCCTGTGGGTTCGACCTCGTAAGAATTGTGCGACTATACTCCAAACACGATTCGTACACTTGCGAGTAAAATTAAGAGATTAATTAAAACAACAACAGCTGGCTACACTCCCATCCGGTTGGCACTTAATCCAATAGATCCACGTACAACCAACAATGTTAGCATAAGAAGGGAGAGCCACAAAGCTCCAAGTCTCTTGTTGGTGGAGGGCGGTCACTTAATCAACCATAGCAGTGTGCTACTCTTGGCATTGGATAGTGTCCTTGTAGGACTTAGGCTCGGTAGTAGGAGGAGTAGTGGTGTGGAGATTGAGGGGAATTCGAGGTTTAAAGGTCCCAACTTGGCTACGCATAACCATGGAGTGAGTGGAGGTGGTGGTGGGAAGAGGAGGTGGTGGAGAGGAAGAAGGGAAGTGAGTAAGGAAGGGGGAACCAGAAGAGGAGGGAGATGTGGAAACTGAGGGGGAGGGGAGGGCTGACATGGGAGAGGGAGCCGAGAGAGGTAAGAGAGGAGGAAGCCAAGAGGGAGAGGGAAGGTCCGGTGAGGGAGGGAGACAGAGGAAAAGGGAAGGGTTGAAGAAGGGAGGAGGGAAGAAGGGGAGTGGAGTGAGGAGGTAGGGGGACGGTAGAAGAGGATGATGGAGGAGAGGTTTGATAGGGAAACTCATCTTAAAAAAATTGAACATGGCGAAAGGTGTAGACATGATGAGTGGAAGGATCAAGGCACCTGTACCCCTTAGAGGTGGAGTTATATCCTAAAAAGACACAAAAAGTAGCAGAGGGAGCAAGTTTGTAAGGCAAATAGAGACGAGTCCAAAGAAAATATTTGCATCCAAAAACATGTAAAAGAGAGTAATCGGGAGGAGATGTAAAAAGAATGTAGTAGGGAGATTTGTTGGTGAGGGTGGGAGAGGGGAGATGGCTTATGAGAAATGTGGCGGTGCACACCGCCTCGGCCCAAAGGGAGGTGGGCATGTGAGCAGTGGTGAGGAGGGAGATCGCAGTCTCAACTATATGATGGTGTTTGCGTTCAACAATGCTATTTTGTTCCGGTGTGTGGGGGCAAGTGAGTTGGTGAGTGATGCCATTTTGGAGGAGGAAGGATGTGAATTGGTGACTAGTGAATACATCTCCATTGTCGGAACGAAAAGTGACAATTTTGTGCCCTAGAAGGACTTCTGCCATGGACATAAATGACACAAAATATTCAAAAATATCTGATTTGCATTTAAGTGGATAAAGCCATGTGAAATGAGAAAAATCATCAATGAAAACCACATGGTAGTTAAAACCAAGGAAAGGCGTACAAGGGGCCAGACCCCATACGTCCGAGTGAACTAGCTCAAGCGGGAGTGACACACAAGTACAAGACAAAGTAAAAGGAAGGTGATGTGCTTTACTAAGAGAACATGCATTACAACTAGTAAATTTATACTTGGAAGAAGGAAGATTGAAATCCTTGAAAATAGTAGCTAAAGTGGTCGATGACGGGTGCCCTAGACGGTGATGCCAAATCAATGGTGATGGAGTAGTGATGGAGAGAGCGATAGCCGGGACGGAGGTGGAGGTGGAGAGAGGATAGAGTTCGTACTCACATGGCCCCCGAAAAAGGACACAGTTGGTAGTAGGGTCATGGATGACAAAACCGGATGTGTCAAAGGTAATGGAACAATGGTTATCAGTCATAAGCTTGTGAACGAAAAGAAGGCTATATGACCTATGAAAGAGTTCAAAGGATGTGATTAAGATGAAGAGAAGTGGGAGAAGACCCCACCAAATACCTGAGATTGGCGCGTGATGCGATCAGGAGCTGAAGATGCGTGCTAAAGAGATAGACAGCTAAGATCGCCCATGAGGTGCTATGTGGAGCCTGAGTCAAGTAACCATCTCGGTGTGGCCAGGGCGGCGGCAATGTCACACCCCAAAATTCCTGACCTCGATCGGAGTGCGGAAGCCTTTAAGTAAAGTAAATAAAAGCCGAGATAGGAACCTTGGGACGCGACCGAATACTCGATCACTCGGGTCAATTACATCGTTACAAAAGAACGTGTAATCGATATCACCAGGAACTCATAACGAAACTTAGAAATTGAGAACTAAGAACTTCTTCATCAAATTTTAAATAACATTGTCAATGTAGTAAATGGATCCTACTGAAATTATTACAGCAGATTAAATAAAAACTATCAAATAAAGCAAACATCAAAATTAGGCACACACTGGCCAACACTAACGAAGTTCTAACAAAATGCAATAGAATAAATAAAGTAATTCTTCAAGACATCTCCCACGCATCTGCTACGCCTTTTTGAACTGCAAAGTCCTGACTTACTGATCTTTGAGGCCTGCATCAAAGGATGCATGAGTATTTCGTAGAAATACCCAGTAGGATGTAAAAACCCACCAGGAAGATAAAATAGGTTATGAAGAATAGATTACTCGGATAAACAGGAATAATCACTCTCTGAAAGACCACTCATAGGTTTATGTTGAAAGAATAGCAAGGTCAGATGATAACAGTTCCAATGGAAAAGTTATCGGAAAGAATAATCTCAATATGACTCCAAACAAATATCGGTGTAAGGAGAGAATGGTTAAAATACCAAAGGCTCCAGGCATCTAAAGTGCAAGGAGTTACAATTTCTGCTCGCTGAATTTACCGATCTCGAAAGGTAAAATATACCAGAACATCCTAGAGGTTCTCTTTTTGGAATTCGGCCACGCGTCTAGGCATGCTGGCCCCATCTGTGCTTACGGGCACAATGAGCGGAGACTGAAGACCTTCCGTAATGTCAACCAGTCTAAGACGTACGTATTTGCCTCCTTTCGGGCAATAGGGAAACCATGTTCCATAAATATCGGAGGTCACTCATGACCTAGCAATGGCTCGTGAGCATACTATGATTCCACCTTTTAATAAGTGGAGAAATAGGTCAATGTCAAACTGGACAATGATTCAACAATAACAGAGGTCTCAACTTTCTGAGAATAGGGTAACTCTTACCGCAATGACTCCCTCATGGAGTATGAAACAGATAATCAAGGTTTCTCAACAATATATGGCTCTCTCTCTCTCTCTCAAGGAATAACAAGAAGATTCACATATCTCGCATAATGAAAAGGATAATGAAGACTCACAATCTGAGGAGTAATGAATTTCACTCTTAGATTACATGTCATGCATCATGTCTTACCTTTGATAGGGATATCTCAAAGTATGGAATTGTATTACTCAAAATACCTTTCTAGGAAAGTTTGATCTCCAATTGGATACTCAAACTGACACCACGATGAACCATAGAAACAAGACCAAATTAACTCTTGTGCACGCTGACTCATCCCAAAGTCTTAATCTTTTAAACTTCTTCACTTATTACAGTGACTCATAAATAGTTTTATCTTACTATATTAATATTATTTTAATCAGATTATATCATATTATGAGTAATAATACTTACTAGTGCTTCAAAACCCTAATTCCAGTAAACTGTCTTATACTATACAGCCCACTTACGACTGAACCCACCATTAACACAGAAGGACTCTGACTCTGAAATTTTAACATAAGATATCCCTATGAGTCTAGTTTATAACACCACTGATGGCATATTTTTTTGATTTTTATACATTTAATTATGATTTTTATACTGAGCACTGTCGGAGCAGAAACAGTTCTGGCCGAGAGCACATTACTTACTTATAATATGTAATCATGTACTAATACCCATTACCCATGATAATATAACATTAATACCCTTAATTACTCCCCTCCTAGAGTAATTCTAGACTCTGGTATGTTCTGGAACTTAATGATTATAATGATTCTAATTGATGATAATACCTTAAACTAGATTCAAGGCATCAACCTTGATCTAATTAAGCTTTTAACATTATTAATATGTACCTTAACCATATTAGACTATTAAATAAGGACATAACAGAATAAAGAAGATAACTTTCATGATCATCCACGTTCAAGAGACATGACCTATAGATATTCCCATAAAAAGTAGGCATATATGCATCAACATGAAGCATTAAACAAGGTATGACATTATGAGCACTCTTATTCATCAAACAACAAGAAATCTCTCATGAAACAAACATTAGGCACTCTTATCTCTGAGATAATATGAATAGGATCATAAATTAATCACAATATGAAAGAACCAAAGAAGTACAAACTGAATTGGTTAGGAAAAACCATCCTACCACTTAGATGTATGCGAAATACACCTCCACGCGTAGCTCGTTCTTTCTCCTTCGCAACGACGCCTCTACTCCTTCGATCGCACGAGAAAAGAGGTTGAGGGGAGAGGTAGAAGGTTGCTGGAATTGGTGTCAAGGAAAGGGAGAAGGGCTAGGGCTTTGCACAAGACGTCCAAAGCTTGGAGTGAAGCATGTGGGCGTCCTCCTCCTTGGCTTTTATAGCCAAAGCCTCCTCCAACTAGGATATCTCCTAACTAGATCCTTCCTAATCCCAAATCCCAATTAACCAATTAAAAGGTCTCCCTCATTAGTAAGGGACGTTCAGCCATGTTAATCCATTGGGTTTTCCTTATTTAATTAGGATTTTAAATCTCTAATAAGATTCGTTCACTATCTTAATCCAAATTACAGCACACTGTCATACGCATAACAGTCCACTTCCGACTCTTCCCACGGTCAGTACGTTTGGACTTGGACTCTGAAATTTTTATTGGAGTTAGACATATGCGTCTAGTTTCTAACGACACTACTTTTATATTTTTCCGGTGTTTTCTGAATTAGTTATGATTTATTTACTGCAGACTGTCGACACAGAAATATTACTGGCCGGGCTTACAATCTTAATCATACTTTACATATCTCGTTCCAAACTAGGAAACTACCATATCTAAGCCAACCAACTAGACGTCCCCTTCCTATTGGTTGATTAAAAAGTGAAATATTTATCTCTTTTTAATTAAGATTTATCTTCCCCAATTATCTCAACCGAACTGATACTTCCCGATCCTCCGCGATACTTACCATATTTATCGCTATTAGGTCAAATCGTAGATTTTGCTCCAAGATTCACTCCAATCCTCTAAAGATCTCCTTGTGGCTAGTTACCCACGTTCACATGACTCCTTGGGCTTGTGCCACATGGCCCTGCGCCCAGGTCTGTGCATCTACAGCTAGAGTCCTGCGCACACATGACTCTGGTGTCCCGCGGTTGTACTACTCGTTACACTATCTCGTGTAGACCACGGACTACGTATAAAACCAAAATTAACTGATTAATTATGAAATTCAAATGGGTCTCATCCACCTGAACACATACCCAGACTGGCTCAGTTGCAATTTTCGAGATACAATGGCGAGGAGGATCCTGTCGAGTGGCTGTACAAGGCGGAAAAATTCTTTGCATACTAGAGAACATATTCTGATGAAGAGCGGCTCTGTGTGGCTGCCTTCCACCTGGACGGAGATGCCTCAATCTGATTTCGATCCTACGAGAAGGAAATGTGCTACCCCACTTGGGTGTCCTTCTCTGACGAGTTGTGCGTCCAGTTCGGACCGAACGAGTTTCAAGACTTCAACGAGATACTATCTACTCTGAGATAAACTACCACGGTGAGGGCATACTACTCTGAATTCATGAAAATTGCTAATCGCTTACCAGATTGGCCGATGGCGGCTCTCGTCGACACCTTCAAGCGTGGGCTGAAGCCTGAGATTGCTGATGAGATGTGCCACTTTCCATGCCATACTATGCGTGAGGTGGTGCATCATGCTCGAATAGAGGAGGAAAAACTGGCTCGTCAGCGACGAGGGGGTCGTGGGGGGCTGAGCCTGCGGCCGTACAACATCCAACCACCTGTCTTGACCCCAACGCCTGGCCAAGTCCCCAGCCTTGCCAGGGCCTATTCCCCCTCCTATCCGCCGTTTAACGCCTACCTAGATGGAAGAACGACGTGGAAAAGGACTATGTTATAGATGCGATGAGAAGTTCGTTCAAGGACATCGTTGCTCTGTCCGGGGTAGCTTACTCATCATAGAGGCTGAGGAAGAGGACATAGCTGAGACAGACGAGGCACCCAGCCTCTATGACCATGTACAGCTGGAAATCTCCATTCATGCCTTCTTCGGTACCTTCACACTCAGGACCATGCGCGTCCAAGGCCAGCTAAAGCGCCAACAAGTCACTGTACTCATCGACAGTGGGTCGACCCACAACTTCATCAACGATAAGGTGGCCCAGTGTTTGGGGTGTTATGTCTCCGACTCTAAACCCTTTAACGTACTGATTGGGGATGGCAAACACCTCTGCAGCATGGGTGTGTGTTCCTAGGTCAAGCTGTTGATCCAGGGTCATTCTTTCGTCACTGATTTGTTCCTCCTACCCATGAAGGGGGCTGACGTGGTTCTAGGCATCCAGTGGCTACAGGACCTGGGTGATGTGGTCTGGAATTTGCGAGATCTGACCATGGACTTCGAGGTAGCTGGCCAATGTATACGCCTACATGGGGCGCAACCGGGCACATTGCATACAGCACAGGCGGTGAGTTCCCCTTTCAGATTTGCACCTCAGGGTCTTTTCTTACAGCAGCGTGTTCTAGTGGATGTAAGCCAACCGGACTTGCCAGATGACATGCTCGACCTCCTAGCTGAGCATGCCGACATATTTACTGAGCCATCGGGACTTCCACCCGCCAGAGGCCACGACCATTTCATTCCTATCACGCCTGGGGCTCCACCCGCCAATGTTCGACCCTACCGGTATCCTCATGTGCAAAAGACGGAAATTGAAAAGTTGGTCCAGGAGATGTTTCAATCCGGTATCATCTGACCTAGTACTAGTTCCTTTTCGTCTCCAGTCCTGTTGGTGCGCAAAAAGGATGGATCTTAGCATTTCTGTGTGGACTATCGTGCACTTAATGCGATCACGGTAAAGGATAAGTACTCTATCCCTGTGATAGAAGAGATCCTGGACGAACTAGCAGGTGCGGCTGTCTTCAGCAAACTTGATTTGTGCTCAGGTTACCACCAGATCCGTATGCTGCCCCATGACATCCACAAAATGGCCTTTCGAACTCATGATGGCCATTATGAGTTCCTCGTCATGCCCTTTAACCTGACCAATGCTCCAGCGATGTTTCAAAGCTTGACGAACGATTTGTTCCGTACGTATCTCCGCCGATTTGTACTAGTATTCTTTGATGACATATTGGTATATAGCTCATCTTGGGCGGACCATCTTGACCATCTCAAGTCAGTTTTTACTATTCTGCGTACTAACACACTTTTCTTGAAGCGTTCGAAGTGCTCTTTTTGCAGTGCGCAGGTTGATTATTTGGGCCATATCATTTCTCGTGAGGGGGTGGCCACTGATCCGTCGAAGGTGGAAACTATGCTCTCATGGCCACGGCCCACCTGTGTAAAGTCCCCTCGTGGCTTCTTGGGCCTCATAGGTTACTACCAAAGATTTATCGAGCGGTATGGGGTCATTGCAGGCTCACTTACATCCTTGCTCAAGAAGGGGGCTTTCTTATGGTCTGACGAGGCCCAGGCCGCCTTTGACAGATTAAAATAGGCTATGGCACAAGCCCCGGTTATGGTTCTCCCAGACTTCGTGTTGCCTTTTATGATTGAGACAGATGCTTCTGATATGGGCCTCGGTGCAGTCCTACACCAGAAAGAGCGTCCGATAGCATTCTACAGTAAAACACTATCGGACCGGTCCTTATCCTTGTTTGCATACGAGAAGGAGATGTTGGCTATTGTGCACGCCATCTCCAAGTGGCGGCCTTATCTGCTGGGCCAACGATTTCTTATCCGGACTGATCATCAACCTCTCAAGTACTTCCTGGACCAGCTGGTATCTACACCTTCTCAACAGCGCTGGGTGAGTAAGTTATTAGGTTATGACTACGAAGTGGTCTACAAGAAGGACGTCGACAACACGGTGGCTGATGCTTTATCGCGTCAGTCCATGGAGAGAGCCTGCTTCGCATTCTCTGTCCCTTGCTGTCCTTTTATTCCGAACTTGAAGTAGGCTTATGTGGCGGACCCACCTACCAAGGAGCTGCTTGATCGACTTCAGACCGAACCGCATGCGGAGCCTCCTTTCGTATGGTGCGACCATTTATTGTTTTGGAAGGACTGGCTGTGGGTGCCAGCTATTCCGAATTTGCATCGACGGGTTATAGCCCACTTTCATGATACCCCGGTGGCTGGCCATGAGGGCACGTTCAAAACCTTTAAATGGGTTAGTCAGAGTTTCCTATGGGCCGGATTTCAGAAAGAGGTGCATGCCTATGTGGCCGCATGTGATATATGCCAGAGGGCTAAGGCGTCGTCTACATCACCTGCGGGTCTTCTGCAGCCCCTTCCCATCCCAGACAAGGTGTGGGAAGACGTGTCAATGGATTTTATTAAGGCTTTGCAGGTGGTCAAGGGTAAGCCAGTTATTATGGTGGTGGTTGGCCGTCTCTCTAAGTATGCCCACTTCTGTGCTCTGAGTCATACATATTCTGCCTGCACGATTGTAAGGACCCTAACCTTTGAACCAGTTTATTTTAATATTAGTCATTGGTTAATCGAGTTGTTTAAGTGATTTCCGATTTAACTCGGTTGTTTTCCAAAATATATGAATTTACAATGGTTTTAATTAAAACTGATTTCACAATAATGAGTTTCAAGTGATTTTAGATCAAACCTGCATTTTTGGAATTTTTCAGATTTTTCACTAATTTTCCGAAAATTAGGGTTTGACGGGACCCCGGCGAGCCCCGCCGTCGAAATTAGGTTTTTATGACCAAAACACCCTAAACATTATAGAAAGTCATTATAAAAATTTTCAGAATTTTCTAGACTTAATTTCGGATTAAAATCGCCAAATTATCCAATTTTAGCCAAAAAACCTTATTTTTACCCTAAATTTTAATTAGGGCTACCCCAAATTTTTCTATAAAAGGAAAGTGCTGTGCCATTTCCCAATTTGGGAAAAAGGCTTGGCTGAGCCTCTTTCCCCTTGCTTAAAGAGGAAGGGATTAAAGGTATTTAGCCTAATCTTTGTTATTTTCTTTAAAATTCTTTTAATCATTTCTTAATCTTGATTCATTCAATGTTTTAATCTATTTTGAAAGCATAAAAATTACTGTTTTATACTTATTTACTAAGCCTAATCTTCAAAATCATATGTCTATGCTTTTAAAAGGCCCTAGATCTAAGGTTTAGCATTTATTTTTCAAAGCTTAATAATGATTAATAGAGTATTAATATAAAATCATTTTGTTTGAAAGGTGTTCAAGGTGATTCAAGGTTTCTCTCATCAAATCAAGGTAATGGGTTCTTTAATCTCAGTTTTGGGTAGTGAATGGTTTGTTTTAATAGCTTTTACTTGAATGGGTGTTCTTGTTTAGGGCTCTAATGGTGGGTTTAACAAATGTTAATCTTTTGCTATGATTTCTTAGGGTTTCATCTTAGAATGATATGTGGATATGTTCTTGAATGTTTGATGGGTTTTTATTAATGTTTGAGGCATGTATTCAGCTTTCAAGATGTGTTAATAGAGTCTCGGTTTTTGAAAATTTGAAAATGGGAGAGATGACCCGCGATCATCTTCTCGGTTTTGATTTACAGCCCGATTTTCAAATGAGTATAACTTTTTACTCCGAACTCCAAATTGAGCGTGGTTGGTGGCGTTGGAAAGCTGACTTCGTGAAATTTAAAATCAATATTGAATCAATCCAATCTGATATCTGTGCACGATGTTATAAAGATTTAAATATTAGAGTTACTTTTTACCCCCATTATTGCATCTTACTCTTGTTTTCCTATAAAAACCAAAAACTACATTAAAGTACCCCTAATTCTAATCAAACACCAACATAATTATAGGTTAAATGGCTTATGAAATGCATCATTCATGTGTAGATCATATTGCTTATGAGTAATTGAGGTGATCATGTTATGGTTTATTGTATGGTAAAAGAGCATGCTTGTAGGAGTAAGCCTTCAACTCTACATAGATGGATTAAGCTAAGCAGGGTATGTGATATTGTTGCACATGTTGATAATGACACATGATATTGAAATTATATCATGGTGAAATCCTTGTGAATAAGCATGTTTTCGGCAAAGTATGATATTGTGAACTATGAGATGTGCCCTTTTATGTCAAGTATGGTTTTATCGAGAATTGTGATTTGAAATGGGATTTAAGAATGCATTTAATGTCTTATGAGGTTATGTCAAAGCATATTGCCATGTGATTAGAATGTGCATGAACACACACATATTTGGGAGTTTATCATGATATTGTAGTTGATATATGCTTTGATTATGATGCATGAGGGGATGGATTAGGAGCACGTTCCATGTGTTGGAACTCACGTAGGATTGCTCACGGATGTACCATGATAGCAGTCATCATGTATTGGACTTCATGGATGAAGTTTTATCGTTGTTTAAATGGAATTGATCGATTAATCGATCGATGGATTAATCAAAACTTGGTTGGTCCGAAAGGACATGTTTTCAATTTCGTTCCCTCCTGGAACAGGTTCACTCCCCGGGTTGAGTTTGATTGAGATATGAGGGGGCGAGGGATGGACTCGCCTTGCGGAGTTGAGAGGTCAAAAACCGGACACTGAGCACCCGGGTGGTAGGCTCTTGTGCACCAGCTACCACTTGTTCTAGTTTCTCAGGATGAGATTCGGGCTCTCCCCCACCGCAGGAGACTACCCAGGGCGAACACACCTGCTCTAGTTTCTCTATTTGAGATTCGGGCATCCTTGGCCAAGGCAAAATTTTGAGATGTGAAAGCATAAATGTGCCAAGCTGGGCTACTTTGGTTATGTAAGGTGAATGTATGAGATATGAATGCCTGATCAAGATGAAAGTATGTGAATGAGATATCATTATGCTGGATTATCGAATAGATGCGCGATATGATAGCATGTGAATGTGATATGGTTATGCAGGTTTATGTGCTGTACATGCATGGCTAGATAATGGAATAATCATGTCGATTATGGATTTTTAGCTATGTTATGATGCCTTGTGATTTTTTATTATTGTCGATTATATAAAACCATTACTGAGTTTTATACTCACCCCTCTTTCTTTGTTTTGTTTTGGGGCTGCATGGTGCGACACGTAGACGGACAGGACCCTCTATTTGAGGAGTGATCGTAGAGAGAGCGAGATTGGGTGTGGATGCCTTAGACTTGATTAGTTTATCTTTTGGAGTTGTTATATTTGGTATGTTGAGACTTGTAGACCCTTTTGATTCGAGCTGGTGTGTTGGCTCAAATTTGTATTTTGTGGGTTTAATGACTTGTCGATCTACTTTGAGTTAGACTCTACTTTTATTCCTCTTATTTACTCTTGCTCAAAACTGTTTATGCGTAATTCTGTTAGTGAGACTGCCCGTAAGAGGGGCATAAGTCTTCCGCTATATCTCTTAACGTCGCCCCCGTGTGCCGGTTCGACTCTTGGACCATTTTCGGTTTGGATCGGGCGGTGCCCGGGGCATGACAAAGTTTTTGGTATCAGAGCAGCTTTTTGTCCAAGAGTAAATATTGAGTGAAAGACAAGTCTTATGGGTTAAAGGGTTGTGAGGTGATCAAGGTTTAGATTTAACTAGCGATGTGAGTTCCGTTAGTTGTTTGTATTGATTGTTGCTTGTTTGCTTGATTTTATGCCTTTGATTGTTTGATGGCAATGTGCCATTACGTGTGTCTACGCCTTCATCCTCTCTACGGGCGGAGGAGTATGTGGAGGAGATCCCCATGGTGATTGAAGGGCATGTGTTGCACGTCGATTTGATCTTACTACCTATGATTAACTTCGATGTGATCTTAGACATGGACATGATGACCAAATTCCATGTGCATGTCCACTGCCGAGGAAGGAAGGTGAAGTTTGAGTTGCCAAGAGCTAAACCCTTTATCTTCCAAGGGGTGAAGCGTTCGAGTGGCAAGATGTTGGCCTCATCCTTCAAGGCCAAGAAGTGGATCGATATGGGATGCGAAGCTTTTCTTACTAGTGTTACGGGGTTGAATATGGAGCTACCTGCCTTGGATTCCATTCGTGTTGTGGTGGAATTTCCCGATATCTTTCCTGGTGATTTGAAGGGTTTGCCACCGAAGAGGGAGATTGAATTCTGCATTGATCTTATTTCAGGCACTACTCCTATTTCTAAGGCTCCCTATCGTATGGCTCCAGCCGAATTGAAAGAGCTTAAGGCTCAGCTACAAGATCTAATGGATAAGGGGTATATCCGGCCTAGTGTATCTCCTTGGGGTGCGCCGGTCTTGTTTGTGCAGAAAAAGGATGGTTCTCTGCGGTTGTGTATCGACTACCGAATGCTTAACCAGGTAACCATCAAGAACAAGTACCCTTTACCTCAGATTGACGATTTGTTTGATCAGTTGCAGCAGGCTCAGGTTTTCTCTAAGATTGATTTGAGATCGGGTTATCACCAACTTCGGATCCGTCCTGGACGGCTTTCCGCACCCGATATGGTTATTATGAGTTCTTAGTGATGCCGTTTGGTCTTACTAATGCACCAGCCTCATTTATGGACTTGATGAACCGAGTCTTTCTCATCCTCCTTCTTCATGCCCTCCAACAGCAGTGATGCTGTGGTGGCAGATGCCTTCATAAAGTGAAGAACCTCTCGCAGAGGTCCCACAATGATTCCTATCTTGTCATACGAAGACATAGCGATCTCAATTAATGACTTTATGCCCTGAAGAGAACCCTCCAATAGCCCCATTGCGTTCAACTGAGCGGGTGTCCTCGAGGAAGAAGGGAAACCATGAACGGGGGTCCGCTTCATTTCCTGTCTCTCTGTCTCCTATCGTCGCGGAGGAGGGGCCACAGTGGGAGACGAAATGAAGATTGCCTCTTCTAGCAGTGGGCTAATGACATCAACGACTTCTGCCCATATGTCGAGATGATCAAGCACCCTCTACTAGTAATCTGTCATACGGTGCTTGTTATATGCACCCTACTTCACCTCTGTAATTATGGCACCTGATCCTGACCACCTTCTAACCCTCAGACTGGTAGGGCCCATGACAGCGTGGAAGATTGTGGTGTGCTAAAAAAACCAAATTTGCATAGTGAGTATAACAAAACATTGTAAAAGGCGTGTATAACAACATAACACGATACAAGCAACTCGTATATACGAAGACACGACCCAATATGTAGTCGTGTATGTTAGTACACAACTATATTGGGTCGTGTCTTCGTAGACACGACTACCAACTGAGTGCCGTGTCATACATACACCACTAAAAAGCTCTAAGAATGGCTTACCTAAGTGACATATGCGGTGCCATTTAGGTAACCACCGCTCCCTAACTCTCCTTCACATCTTGCCCTTACTTGTCTGCTGGTGTGGGTTATACCAGAAACCAGCATCTTATGGATTTAAAAAAACACAATAGCAGCGCTCTAGTGCTGTGTGGAAACAGAATCGCACAGAAGCTGAGGCAGATGATCATTTTCGTCATGTCATCCTCTGCCATCTTCATTGCTCCAACATTAAGCTTTTCAATCATTTCTTCTATGTTAGAAATATCCGGTTTCCTCACGAAGAAGTACTTCCTGGAGAATTCTCCTTGGGATCGGTTGCCCTTAGCGGGAACGATCTCAACTTTTTTGCCCCTTGCGAGCAATCCAGTGATAAGAGCAACTTCTTGCTCAGTGAAATTTAGTGACCTCCCCTTTATGTCGAAGACCTTGGCCGATTCAGCCCAATACCTCACCAAATGGTCAAGGAAGTTCTATGTGTCATGGCCCGGGTTTTTAAAACCATTTTTAAATCAGAGTCGTAGCGGAAAACCAGAGGATTATTCCTCTATGCGATAAATCATGAGCTGAAAAATTTTCGATTAAGCATCTAGGCCGTGATAACTGGGTTTCACAAATATTGATACAAAACCATATATACATATAGTATTACAAGATGCAAAGTCGATTAAACCAACGCAAGTCCTCTAAGTGCAAGTCTGTCATCCATCTCAAAATAAACTAGAAATAGTTGGCGCTCACGCCTTACAATAGAGTCTAGAGCAAACCCGTAGCAGGATATATGCTCAGCAATCTGAAAGTCCTCACCGCCTAACTCCCAAGTGCACGTGAAGTCAATCCTCCACAGCAGCACCTACATCACATAAGGATGCTGAGTATAAAAATACTCAGTGGGATACCTTAACACAGTCATTAACATCTCAATCAATAAGTCAATAATTGCATTAACATCTTATGCAGTCTATTACAGAGTTCCACTTGAATCTTTTATTAATCTTTCAAGCAAGTCTTTTATTGCTTCCCAAGTTCAAGTTCAATAATTAAGTCTTTGTCCTATAGACAGACTCACTGAATGTCATACATACATGACAGACAGCACGAAAACACCGTGACTATCACTCCGGTTAATATCGGTAATCACGGCACGCCCTGAATCCCTCAAAGGTGACTGCCTCGCCCATTCCTTACCTTAAAAGGTATGACTGTCGGAAGGGTCTGGCTCCACATCAGCTCCTAGACTCGATGTGGGTCGGGAAACGCAGCCTTCTAGGATGCTAACGTCTTCAATGTGCACAGTAAACTACCTGGCAACCAAGGCTCAGGATGAGTGCAGAGCTTCCACTTGGGAAGATGCAAAAGCTCTCTCTAAAATCCATAGAGAATAAGCACGCTCTCTCTAAAATCCATAGAGAAGAGGTAACAGCTTAAGCCTGGCCAGTAGAATATGTAATGCTCTCTCTAAAATCCATAGAAAGATGCAAACATGGGCCAAAATAACATGTAAATGCTCTCTCTAAAATCTATAAAAAGATATAACAGCTTAAGCCTGGCCAATAGAAGTTGGTCCTCATTAGGTACCATGACACAGAGCTTCCACCAGTCGGAAGATGTGAGTGCTCTCTAAAATCCATAGAGAGATACAGACGGCAGAGCTTCCACCAATTGGAAGATGCAACACCACCCTAATTTATACTTTGTGATCCTTAACAGGTATCACGGTATTACTAGTATGAACCCTTTTTAGAGTTATAACATACCATTCACAATTGTTGGCTCAATAGCTCAACAAATAGCCTGACCTTTGACTTAATAGTCATTCGATCGTTTGATCGGAAGTCACTCACACTCATACACTGACTCCCAATTCCCAAGGGTATTTTAGTCTTTATCTTGATTAGGTTCTTCTCAACCCTCAAGTTTAGCCCTCAAGTCATTATTTTATTATCTTTCATAAAATGATTAAGTCTCTAAACCATCTAGGTTTATTAGTCGGGTTTTTCTTATCATTTAAGTCCTTTGCTATCAGTCAGCATAATATCAAGGACAAATGCCCTTAGATATAAAAACACAAACACATACCAATAACACGCCAATTAGGGCTTGAAATTATTTATTAATCAGCCCAAAATCAATAACAGGAGCCTATGTACCAAACTGGCTCTGTATGTACCACACTGCACAAAAATACACAGACGGCCAAGTTCGACCGTCAGTTATAAATAGCTTTTAACTGTCGGTTGAGGTCCACCGGCAGTTCAAAATCTAAACCGGCTTATGAACCGGGTTTATTGTTGAACCAGGGTTCGGTTTAGAAATGGACCGGGTTTGGTCTAATTATGAACCAGGTTCGGTTTATATCTGGACCGAACCGAGTTCGGTCTGTTTCTGAACCAACTGATTTAATGGACCGGGTTTGGTCTAATAATGGACCGGTCCGGTCCGGCTTGCCATTGGACCAGACCAGTTGTCTTCCTCAGGAAGACGACTGGTTGGTCGTCTGAGTGCAGCGGCCGCCACGACTGCCGCCGTCGCATTGCCACTGGCCAGCTGACACCCTCCTCCTCTACTCCCCTTGCCGTCTGCCCGTGGTCCGGGCAGATTTGGAGAAAGAAATAAGGTCTGGCAGGTCCAAACAGAACTTCGACTGGTAGCAGCAGAAAGCTGCTGCCTTTCTCTGCCTGACGGCGACGACGGCCCTTGCCGCTGTAGTTCACCGCCGAAGCTCTGTCTCCGAGCTTACTGCCGTCGTCATCGCCTCCGTCGGCGGAAGGAAAAAGTAAAATTTGATGAAAGGGTATGAAATCCTACCTTGTGCGCCGTCGATGACGATCCGCCGCTCGCCGGAGGTCATCAAGGTCGCCAGAATTGTCGTCGCCCAACGTAGATCGAGATAGCCGGAGGTCACCAGAGGGTTGCCGGAAATCGTCGAAAACCGCCCATGCTCCTGCTGACTTGAAATTTCCTTCGAGATGAAAAACACAGGCTGTGAACAAGGAGATGGTTGCTGATCTCGAATCGCTGCCCACCGGAGGTCGCCGGAGTTGCCGTCGTAGCCGGCGTCGCCAGAGATAGCCGGAGGTCGACGAGGGGTTGCCAGAACTCGTCGAAAAACGAGTTCCCCTATCAGCACCTCACATTCCTCTCTCCTTTCTCCTTTGAGGAAAGTCTGCTGTTGAGTCCTTGCCCAGATCATCACGCTGCATGCCTCAAGCAACACATTTGTTGCCTCATTTACTACACCTGGCCTTCCCCATGCTTCCAGATGTTACCTCTCAACTACCAGGAGCTGCGAGTGAAGAGCTACCAGGTGTTACACTATGACCTCTTCAGCTTTGAAAATCACAGCAAAACCCGCTTCTTTAATCAGTTCAGTGCATCTTTCGTGACACTGTAGGAGGGCCGCACACTTTTTCAGCACTCCGAGTTGACAAAACATCTGAATAACTGTTCGCGCTTTGTAAGTTCTCTTTACTGGTGCCTTTATAGGAGCCTTCCTCTTCCTGCCCCTCTATTTTTGCTCTTGCGGTGTAAAAAGAAATTCCTGATCCTCCTCCTCTTCCCTTGGTATTTGCTCCATCGAGTCCAAATTAACAAATCAAAAAGTTAGAGCTTCTCAAAGAAAAATCAGTATGGATTGTACCTTACCGGTAATTTTATGTTATTCTTCGAGTGTATTTCACTAACGATGAGGCATCATTGCCCGGGAAAAACTTCACGATGATTTTTGCCTCTACTCGCCAGTGACACAATGACGATTTGCTCTGGCCAGCCGAAACCCGATGTCTTTCCCACTGTTCTTCGCCGCCAAAAAACTAGCCCGCCGAAAAATGCTCCAAATGCTTGTAATCGCTTGTAATCGGTCACTCAGCTGGTTGCATGGAGCCGCATGAAGCCGCGGGGGGACGTCAATAAGGACGCCGCTCGAAATCGCCGCAGGGAGCCGCTCCAAATCGCCGCCTTTGCTTCGAGCATTATGGATCTTAAGTGGCTCAATTTGCACTTTGCACATCTTGTGAAGCAAAAATAGGTGCACTATAGTCTGTTTATAATCGAAATAGGTAAACTATAATAAACTATAGTAAGATCGAATATATGAAATTGGTGTGTGAATATAATTATAAAATAGAATAGAGCACACCTTTTTCCATGGCCATTGCACGCCTATTTTTCGCATACTCCATATGGATGACCTTTGTTGCTATGATACTCCTATTGAATACTCTCCTTAATTAGAAGTAGCATGTGATAGATAGTTTTTAATCTTTTTCTCAATGCAACTATCTCATTTGAATGAATGCAATTACCGAACCTGCAATAGTTGAGGATCTCACATTTTCAGATTTTTAAGCATTGTAAGGCTTTAGCGAAAAGTTACACATCTTTGTCCACAACTTCATATGGAAATATTAGATGAGTATTCCTTCTTGAAATCGAGATAGGAATGCAAAAGGAATATGGAAAATCTAGCCTGAGTTGTAGCACTATTGCGCTGCAGACCTCTTAGCCGTCAGATCGCAACCCAAACCATGATCCGACAGCCAGGGCCCTACCGCTAGTGCACTGCAAAAGGAATATGAAAAATTTAGCCTGCGTTGTAGCACTATTGCGCTGCAGACCTAGCTGTCAGATCGCAGCCCCAACCATGATCTGACGGTCAGGGTCCTACACCACTTGTGCACTGCAGCCCAGGCATACTCTAATATGGTTACCCTAAACAAAAAGGTCGATATTTAAATACCCAAAATTTTCGATTCCAGCCTCGAAATTATTATAAGCCCAGCCTTTACAGTATTGAGGCTATTCTTCGTAGTTTTGTCGACTTTCTCTGGCTGAAAAAAAGGTGCCCATTCTTTAGTCTTTCCAGCCAAGAAAATAAGAAAGAAGAAAAGAAAAAAATGCTATCCATGCGTATCACATAACAGAGGACATTGGTCAATGAAAGATCTTAGTAGCACATTTGCTGAGTAACTAAAAAGTCCTAAAATCCTCACCAGTCACCATTACAAACACCAAACAACCACATTACACTTTGTCATTTCCCTGCAACACATCCTAAGTCTCATACACCCTTAAAAGAAGAGGCACATGATCCTCAATTCCTCTCGTCCCCAGAGCCTTTCAAGTAGAGTGGTTGCCCCCCATCCCCACTCTGTCCGCTCCGGCCGCCATCGGAAGACCCGACCTCCCCCTTGCCGGCTCCCGACAAGCCCCTGCTCGCAGATTGCATGCCCTCCCCGCGGCCATAGTCAGGGAAGCCACCAGCAGAAAGACCCCCACTACTACTACCACCCAAGCTGCTCTCACTGTGGAGCATGTGAAGGCCGCTACCACCACCGGGGCCGAAGCCTAACTGGCCATGCAGCGAGCCCTGCTGGCCCTGCTGCTGCAAAAGAGACAAAGGTGGTTGTGCATACAGCATGGAGGAGCGTGCTGCCATGAGTGCCTGTGGCGTCATTGCCTGCATTTGTTGGTGTGGCAGGAACCGGCCGCCGCCGGCCTGCATTAAGCTGCTGGAAGGATACTGTTTGACACATGCCCATGTGAGAGAGGAAGGCAATATTCCCAGACCAAATCAGTTTTTTAATGTGATTTTGATACCTGAGCGTGCATGGTGGGTGGCTGGGGCTGAGAATCTGCAATAGCCGCCAAGTACATAAGGTTATGTTGCAGCCTTGCTTGATTCCTGCACAGACTATACATGTTAGCCAGATGGCAACGAACGTGAATAGATGTAGAGTGCAGTTTGTGGAAAGTGCATATTTGGTTCATTCCGGGTTTTTTCTCTTTCAAGAACTTTGCCAAAACCTTGAGATATACTAACGAAAGCATGCAAGGTTTTCATCCAGTTAACACTTGTTCCTTCTGATAGATTCAATACAACGACAGGTGAAATAAACAAATTCACCGTTGTGATGGTTAAAAGAGTCAAGTGGTCAAAGGATGAGATATAAAGGTGCAACGCTCCATAGAAAGATCGAAGAACTTGGATATGAAATTTTGAAGGCATTAAATTATTGATTAGCAAGATATATGCCTTTAAATGTTAAATCACCATTTTCTTCGATCTTACTGGGGGACATTTAAAGGCATATAGCTTGATAATCAATACTCCTTAATCAACATTTTGAAGAACAACAAAATGTTGAGTAATATTCTTCTTAACAACCTTCTTGAGATTTTTTTTTCATTGTAAAACTCACATTTTGTTGCTCTTTCAATTTGTATATAAAACTCAACATATTTAATTTGCAATTTGCTCATGCGGAAAAGCAAAAATCCATTGTGATCCCGACCTTTTTTGATGCACAATTAAAGAAACATGAAAATTATTGTGGATCGCATTCTTCAATGACCCCTCTCTACTTGTATTAAAAAAAGAGACCACTCTCTACCATCTCTCAATTAAGCCAAACAAGGAACTTGTTTTAGTTGTTGGCAATTTTAACGAAAATTATGGTTTAAGTGCTCAGCCAAAGCAGAATCAGTTTGCTACATCTAACACGACTTTCCCAAATATATAGCTAGTATGAACATTTACAACATCATATGTCAAGGAATCAAAATGAATCAAGACAAGCTATTTGTATAGAAATGTAAGCACCAACCATTATAACAAGGACTTACTCTGCACATTCGCTGAGCTTTCCTGCGTTTTGGTTCTCAAGTATTGTCAGGATTAACTGCTTGTTCTCATCCAAATACTGCATAAAGAAAGTGAAAGCACATATAAGTACAGAGAGCAAGTAGATTCCATGTAATGGAGAGTGGACTACAAATAACACAATGAACAATAAAATAGAAATATGAATTACGTGGAAAATCAGGTCCTGGTCATATTTGTGAACACTTCCAAGACTATTCTACAAGCTCTTTGGTTTTCTCTTAGTTTACTTCTTTCAATAGGTTATCTCATAGAGATTGCGTCATAATTTACCGTTGGCATTATCAGATGATATATATTGAATCAAAAGAATTATTTTTATAAGAGAAATTCACATAGTTTGCATACCTTTTCTAAGTAGAAATTCATTTTATATTCCTATTTTTTTTGGTACAGTTTCCTTTTTTGAGATTGTTATTAATTGTAACGTAGGTAATTTGTGATGTCCATAGATAAACATTTTCCCAAAAAAGCTCGAGCCATTCGGAAAGGGAATATCAAGAGATTCACGCCTCATATGACAACACTCTCCCGCATTTGTAGACATTTATGAAGCTTCATACATGGACAAACATAGCAGATCCATCGGCACTAGAACCCACGAAAAGCTCGAGACTAGATACGGATTATCAAAATCATTGTTCATACTCAAACACATAAGGCGTATAAAATATTTTTTGAACACTTCCGTCCCACATGGAACCTTCAATGTCGAACAGACGGAGGAAGCACATATTATACATAAAAGATAAATCCGAGATGAAGTCTTACTAACATGGTAAGCAACAAATTAGATATCTTAATATTGTATACGCCACAGCGAGGAGTACAAATGTACATAAATACATCTCCTGGGTTGTTACTGAAGCAAATACAATGAACTCATTACAATAAGCTAATTATATCAACATAAGATAAGTAGAAAGACACCACAATCTGCAGTCTGGAAGTTAGCTATAATTATACGGAGTAAAAATTATGAAAAGTTACGTTTTTGTGAACTTGAAAAGAAAGCTTGTCATTGCCTCTTACACTGACATGTTCTTAGAAGAGCATGTAAATATATTGTGCCTTCACGGTTATCTTTACCACCGAGCACATAATGAAGGAAATCAGGTGCAATATGTACGGATATTTCACAAAAACTGAAATACTTCTCAAGTGAAATGCTAGGTGTAAAGCTTTCATGATATGTACTATGGGATCAATGCAAGATGCGTGAGAGCATATTGTCCAAGATCCGTAAAACATTTAATCAATTCTGAAGCCGCCCAAATTTTTTCAGCAACCACATTTACATCTCATTCTATTTATTAGAAATGAGTCTTGCGGTTGTAAAAGCCTAGCAGCACCTACTTAGAAGCCACTATCTTTTTCTTCTCCTGAAAAGCACTATCAAAGCAGCTAACACCAGACAGCCAAGTGCACTCTTCGTAACACCAGACTACCAAGTGAAGGTGTATCCTGCATAATAGGATGCCTTGATCTGCTTCATGTGAGAATTAGTGGGCAGTCGATCGACACGCTTGTTGAATCTTTTAAACTAGATCTTATCATAGGATATGTTTTCAGTCACAGCTAGACCAAGAGGAGGATGAGGACGGTTAAAAGTACTATACAGTTAGCTGATTTATTGGAAAGAAAAGCCATCGAAGTCTTTTGTTAACACTAAAATCTTATCCCCACTAAATCTTCTCATAGGTTACAATTTGTTCTAGAGATGGAAGTGGTAGGGAGAAGTCAAACTGCTCAAAGTAAGCCAAACCAAACCAAACCATTGATCATCCATAGGAAAGTGAACAAAGATTGGTCGCATGGATAACATAGTAGGAAGTAAATATGAAGAAAGGTAAGATTGTAGGAAGGAGTATCATATGGAACGATAAAACTAACAAAAAAGGACTTATTGAAAGGAGTATAGAACTAAAATCTTTCAAACCCTGATCAATACAAAAAAGCCCTTGACACAGCCCTACCTAAAACCCACATACTCTAGAACCGAAAAGCACAAATAACTGAAAAGAAAATGATAAAAGGAGGTATGGAGATCCATACATCAACAGAAAACAGTGCATCTGCATGTAAAGACTAACTTTTTATGAATAAAAAAATGCTTGCTTTTTCATGGAAGTGAACTATAGCCATTTATACAACTCTCTGGCTGAGTGTTGCCAAGGAAAACAAAAAACTATCAAGCTGAGCATAAAATCATAATCTGAAGAAAACAAGTGATCAATACAAGAAGTGTTGTAGGCTAGCTTTTAGCAAGCTGTGACCAACAAAAATAACCAACACACAGAAGGACCCCCCCCCCCCCCCCCCCCCCCCCTCTCCCTCCCCTCATCAAAGCAGGCAGAAGAAATGGAAAGGCTGAGCAGAAAAGAGAAGACCTGCTGGATGATATCGGTGGTGACGGCGTTGGGGTTTAAGGTTGTCATCGTGGGCTGCATCTGAACCAGGTGTTGCTGTATCTCTCTCTCTTTATTTCTCTTCCCTTCTCAGTCTCTCTCTCCTACAGTTTTTCCCTTCTCTTAAAGCCCCCCCTTCACCAGCCAGACTACGCAGCAGAGAGACAGCCAGAGATGCTCTCACTCTCTCTCTCCGACTTGACTGAAACGCCAGCAGGAGCAGCAGCAGAGATGCTCTTCTTTTCTTTGCTTTCTCAGTAGTCAGTACACATTTACAGGCCACCAGTGTTAGCAGAAGGGGGGGTTTTGGCCTTTCGGGTGCACTGTCTGCTTGTGTCAAAGGGTCCCAAAACAACAAAATAAAGCTTGCAAACTTGAAATCTTTCAAATTCAGAATCTCGTATTCAGAAAAGAAAAAATAGGCTGGAGGATGCTTTGGCCAAAAGTTCACGTGTCTGGTGGTCATTGTGCTGTTGGGTCGGTCACTTGGACTCCCCTTGCGGTCCAAACACTTCCCCCTTCCCTCCTTTAATTGTCTTTCTGCCTCCCATGTCGCATCACAACGTTGCGAGATATTTGTCATCTCCTCTCCGACGTACATGTCTCCTCCTCCACCTACAAAGGCCAGGGCTACGTTTGGATAACATGGGTTGCTTTTCTTTGATTCTTTCACGTTCATCATCTCGTGTTCTCGTGGGTTGATGATATATACAAGAGGGTACTTGCTAGTCATCATGTTTCCGTGTGAGGCTTTTGGGGGAAGCCCCCATTTGAGTTTGTTTTCAGGATTTCACCATCAAACACCTGTCTCCGTGTCTCGTAACACGGTGGCTGTCGCTTGAGTTGGACCAGACTAGAGAGTAATAGGACTGCCAAGCCTACCACTTCAACTGGAACTACTCACTTGTTATCGTCTCCTCTCCCAGCTGCCTCTGCATGCCCCCAGTACACTCTGAGGTGTCATCATGTCCCCCTCTTAGAGCCCTGAATAGGGGGGCCCATGTCTTGTTGACTGATGAACAGGGGTGGGAGGATCATGGATCTTGAGTGATTGATTGTTCACACTAGGCTAGCGCTACTTTTGTGTTCATTTAACATGGTCAGGCCCCAGAACACATGAGGAAGAATAGGAGACCTTTTTAGATACAGAAGTGGGAGCTATGGATCATAAGGGTGGTGGCTCTTGCCTCTTGGCTCATGAGGCACAAGAAACAGTAACTGTACAAAAATAGGGGCTATGAAAGTGGAACAACTGAATGTCCGGGACCTGTCTACCTCTTGGTATCATTTGGCTTTCAGTTTGGGACCTCCCCTTTATAGTAGGTTACCTCACAAAGTTTTGCAATCTGAAATGTCAACAGGAAGGCCCACAGCCTATGAGACGGGAAGTAGTGTGTCTTGAGTAGTTATAAGGTTGATATGCACGATGGCTCATACGGTTGGCATGCATTGGGGGCACTGCAAGCCATCAGATCGAGATATGATGACATACATTAATTTAGTGGAAAGGCGGGTCATTTGAGACTTCCTACGTCTGTTTTAGTACACGTGAGCTGTAGTTAATACTGAGGGGCCGTTTGGGGCGTGATTATTGCAAAACATCTATATTGATTTAGGATATCCACTGTAGCATTCATGTTACGTGGGGCTCTATGTATAAAATAACCATCAAAGAACATCTATAGAAAGTCATTTTAGTGTCAACAAAATATATCAGTAAAAGACATAAATAGGCCATTGGATGGATAATTGATGCAACTGAAAGGGACCTGTCTATCTATTCTATGATCAAACCAAAAATGGGGAGTTAAAAGGACCTTGTTTGCAGTTGGCTGCTTTTAGTTTCAATGAAGTAACCTAAGGACATCAGGGTGAAGAATACATTGGGATGAGGAGGACTCAACCCCTAGTCTGCCCAGCCTCCAAGATTTAACCAATGTTCTAACACATGTTGCACAATAGTTAGTGAATATAAATAGTACTCCAACAGTATAGCATCAAATGTCTACATCAGGATAATAAAGAAGGACAATGCTACTATTATGAGATCATTCTCGTATAAAGATCATGAGGTTAATCTTTTGAGTCATTAGATTTTGATCCGACGGTGGATATCAAATCAATGGGTAGGTGAGTGTGCTAAACGAGTGGGTTTGTGATTTCCTTGATGAAGATTCAATCAGTATGAGAGCCATCTCATTTACACTTTTCCCTTTTATTAAGTTAAGAATTTTCAGCACCTCACATTCTATGTAACACCACATGACCACTAGAACCCAAAGTTTTTTTAAAGTTATTGAGGGGGCGTTTGAGGCATGATTATTGCAAAATATCCAGACTGGATTTTGGATATCTACGGTAGTATCCATGTTTTTTTTTACATCTAGCTGAAACACGTCTTGAGGTGTTCCAGCTGGATATATAAAATACCTGAATGCTACAGTATAGCAAAACATCCCATTTTAATTACACCCCAAATGGCCCCTGAGTAACACCATACTATTTTCATTCATGATCTTGTCGATAAAACTCCATTGAATCATATTGTGGATCCAAGCGGTCAAACCCTACCGTCAAATGCATAAGGGTCACTACCGTCAGATTGAACCAATAAAACGATTGATATTAACTGTCATTTTTTGTCCATAGAATGCCACTGTCAAATAACGAAATTTTTGTCGGCAATTATCCAGTGTCAAAACTTAACATTGTGTCACACTGAACATTGTGCGTCACTGAGCATGTTAGAGAAAATGACTTTTTCTCAATCCTACTTATACAAGTGGGTATAGTGTTAGGGGTGCTAAAAAGTATTAACCTTTTTATTTTTTTTGAGACAGAATAATAAAACATGAAGCGCTAAACCAAAGAATCATCATCAATATTAGAAATGGCCAAACTCAGAAGGCACAGTACTCTCCCTAGCCATCGAGCCCAAACCAAACTTTGCATGCCTGGCTAGGCAATGCACAACCCCAGTAGTTTTTTAAGATGTATAAAAAAATTTCTCCTATTTTAAAGGGTTTATCTAACTACAGGAGCACCGCAACCCATCATACCTCTAGTTAATCGAAGCAGGGTGATTGAACTCCGAATGCCCCCAGCACTTACTGATGCGCGAGAGACTCCAACCATTATATTTCGAAGGGAGACTTGGTGATCAGTACGAGAGAATCACAATAAGAGAGAGGTTAGAAAAAAAAAACATTTGGGTAGAACAATGTCATGATTCTAGATTATTATACAATAGACTTTATATTATTTTAGAAACATCATAAAATTCGTACTTACTAATTAGTAGCTACTTGATCATTGAGTATATGTCTTACACCTACTTAATCCTGAATTTGCTATTTTACTAGCAAGCTGATCTATAGTAGAAGTTACTCGTAATTCGAGAACCTTTTGCATTTTTACAGGATGAACCTATTGATTATATAAAAATCCCCTTATTAGTGTTAAAGCAAGCCATTTTATTATTGAAACTTGCTATACACTCCCTCCATTCCATATTACCTGGCTCCACTAGCCATTTTCCCATATTACCTGGTTTTTCCATTAAAATCTCATATAGCTTGGAATTAACACCTAGAGTACCAAAAATGCCTTTCTTTGAGGTCGGCCGTGCCTTTGGTATCCGAAGGCTTGTGTTTAAGAAGACACGATCACCTAGCTTAATTGACGTTTCCCTGCGACTCCATGCAACTGGAGGAGTGACCGATTGTAAGCGATTACATGTGTTTGGAGCGTTTTTAGGCTAGGGTTTCTGGCGGACTAGTTTTTTGGCGGCGAGGAACAGTGGGAAAGACATAGGGTTTCGGCTGGGCAGAGCAAATCGTCCTTGTGTAGGCCAGCGAATAGAGGCAAAAATCATCGTGAAGATTTTCCCAAGCAACGACGCCTCATCGGAAGTGAAATACACTCGGAGAATAGCATAAAATTACCGTTAAGGTACAATCCTTACTGATTTTTCTTTGAGAAGCTCCAATTTTTCGATTTGTTAATTTTGATTAAGTCATATATGCGAAAGCACAAATTTATTGTTTTCGTGTTTTTGTGTACACGATATGATATTAAGTCGTGTGTGCACATACAAGACTTTTCTATTTTCGTGTCTTTCTGACACGCTATTTTTCATTCTTTTGTACCTATCTTCTTGCAGATGGATACACAAAGAGATGACTAAAATGAGCAAATACAAAGGGAAGAGGAGGAGGATTAGGAATTTCTTTTTGCACCACGAGAGCAAAAACAAAGGGACAGGAAGAGGAAGGCTCCTATAGAGACACCTGTAAAGAGAACTTACAAAGCGCGACCGGTTCTTCAAACCTATTGGTAACCCGGAGTGCTGAAAAAGTATGCAGCCCTCTTACAACGTCACAAAATATGCGCTCAAGTGATTAAAGAAGCGGGTTTTGCCGTGATTTTCGAAGCTGAGGATGTCATAGTTTCAAGGAACCTCATTGACCATTTGGTGAGGTATTGGGATGAATCGGCCAAGGACTTCGACATAAAGGGGAGGTCACTAAATTTCACAGAGCATGAAGTTGCTCTTATCACTGGATTGCCCGCAAATGGCGAAAATGTTGAGATCATTCCCGTTAAGGGCAACCGACCCCAAGGGGAATTCTTCAGGAAGTACTTCTTCGTGAGGAAACCGGATATTTCTTACATAGAGGAAATGATTGAGAAGCTTAACGTTTGAGCAATGAAGATGGTAGAGGATGACATGGCAAAAATGATAATTTGCCTCGTCTTCTGCGCGGTTCTGTTTCCACACAGCACTAGAGCGCTGCTAACTTGTTTTTTCCAATACATAGAAGACCTCTCAAGATTGAGCTCGTAAAATTGGCGGTGGTTACCTATACAACGCCGCATATGTCACTCAAGTAAGCCATTCTTAGAGCTTTTTACTAGCGGTGCTCAGTTGATAGTTGTTTCTGCGAAGACATGACCCAATATATAGTCATGTACGAACATACATGACTACATTTTGGGTCATGTCTTCGTAGACACGAGTTGCCTGTATCGTGTTATGTTGTTATACATGCCTTTTACTAATGTTTTGTTCTACTCACTATACATATTTGGTTTTTTTAGCACACCACAATCTTCCACGCTGTCATGGGCCCTACCAGTCTGAGGGTTAGATGGTGGCCAGGATCAGGTGCCTAATTATGGAGGTGAAGCAGGGCGCACATAAGAAGCACTGTATAACAAATTACTGGAAGAGGGTGTTTGATCATCTTGACATATGGGCAGAAATCGTCGACGTCATTAGCCCACTGCCAGAAGAGGTAGTCCTCATTTCGTCTCCCAGTGTGGCCCCTCCTCCGCAATGACATAAGACAGAGAGGCAAGAAATGAAGAAGACCTCTCTGTTCATGGTTCCCCCTCTTCCTCGAGGACACCCGCTCAGTCGAACGCAATGAGGCAATTGGAGGGTTCTCTTCATGGCATAAAGTTATTAATTGAGATCGCTTTGTCTTCGTATGACAAGATGGGAATTAGTGTAGGACCTCTGCGAGAGGTTCTTCACTCTATGAAGGCATCTGCCGCCATAGCGTCACTGTTGCTGGAGGACATGAAGGAGGAGGAGAAGATTGAAGAGCTGAAGAAGGAGGAGAAGAAGAAAACAAAGAAGGAGAACATGAAGAAGTCATTAGTGCAACAAAAGGAGGATCCCAAAAAGAAAACCAATGACAAGGAGGAGAAGAAGACTTCGGCGCACAATCGGAGAAAGGAGCTGACGCACAAGACAATCGATGACTCCTTCAAATGGAGTAAGGGTGAGTAAGACACATCAACACAATTTTTTTTTCTTTTTTTGGACGTGCTTCTCCAAACACTCCTTCCTGAGTAGTCGTGTGCAGAGAAGCACGACTTGTTAATTATCGTGTCATGTTATACACAACTATTTCATTTCGTGCTTCTACTGACACGACTGTTTAATATTTCAATGTAGCTCCAAGGAAGCGCTCGCATGATGAAGAGAAGGTAGAACAAGCCACAAAGAGAGCGTCCGCGAAGATGTTCCTGAAGAAGCTCCAACCACATTTCGACAAAGATATGGAGAGTGCAAAAATGGAAAACCGTCAAAAGTACAGTCAGGATCTATTCCCCCCAGGTTCTGTGGTAAGGAGGACAGTCCCGAAAAAGAGCCAGGTCGTGTATGGAAAGACACGCCTAACGCATAGTCGTGTATTCGAAGACACGACTACTCCTTAATTCGTGTGTTTCCATACACGACCTTACTGTTTTCATTTTGTCTTCTTGAAAGCTATTGTTTCTATTTTCAAATACAATAGAAGAATTTCTTATTCTGTTGTGGATCTTTACAGGTTATAGATGAATTTCCGCTTGCGACAGAGCAATGAAAGAGATTGGGTGAAGTATCCCTTCGGTTATTTTGGATCCTATGCATTTAAAGAGATCTTCGACAATGTAAGCGTTCCCTGCAATCCATGGCTCGATAACTTGACTTACCCATTTACCAATTCTAATCTACATGTCATGGCTCGGTTTTGCAGGAGTACAAAGAGGATGACGATAATACAAAGTTGATACGTAAGTTTGGGAGGATGTTGACAGGATTGAATAGGAACATGTTCTATGATTTTTTTCTCAATCTGCACCGGCTCTCACTTCTGCCTCCTCTACGTTCATTTCCCCAACTGTGTATGGCGCTTCTACAACTCGCTCTCCAGCAAGTCCCAGTTGTACCCACATCATAGGGCCGCAGCAAATAAATTCACGAAGCTCATGAACATTGTCATGGCACACAAGATGAGGTGGATGCGTTGCTTGAACTGGAGGATGAGCCAGATCGCCAAAGCGCCGTGGCAAACGAACTCAAAAGACTGCGGCATATTCGTCATGATGTATGCGGCGCACTTGGCGTCCAATGTCAACCCAACGAAGTTTGATCAGGACAGAATTAAATGTTTATGGCGCCCAATCATTGTTGTGTGTATGATTCGCAGGGAGATTCACTGCGAGTTCGATGACGATTCAATTAAAGATGAAAATCAGGAAATCACAGTTGCGGGTTTTCTGAGGGAATTAGATGAAGACTAATACACATTTTTTTGCATTTCTAATCTTTTTTATGTAGATAGATTTCATATACTCATTCTTCCTATACATAGATTTTTGTACAAAATTTTTTTGTTGTACAAACATTTCTGTCAAAGGCAAATTCAAATTCTTCAATTAAAATTCCATATGATCTATGTGAAGAATGGTGGGGGCTTAGGCAAGCCGAAGCGACATATCTGCGATGTCTCGTTTGTAGTAAGTTTGCATTGTTGCGGGAGTTTTTGATTCCTACGCTTCCTTTATTTTTTTGCAACCGTTGGGTTAGTGTACATTTTTCGGTTGAGACCAAGTTGCCGACAATTGCCACATTTCCTCCTTGACTTTTCTGGTGGCTCGGGCTGTGACTTAATTCTCTTTGTCCTTCTCCTGCCCTTCTTTGGATTTTCAAGCAAAGGTGGTTCACATTTAAATAAAACCCCGTAATCCCCCATTGACTTCTGTCTAAAGTTGGTAAGACTACTTCTTCGTACGTTGTGCGGTACTTACTTGTGTAGTACCACTTCTCACAATATTCTATTGGGTCCAAACTCCTCTCATCAATACATGCTATGGCGTGCTTGCACGGAAGCCCCATGCTCTGAAAGAAGCCACATGTGCAGGTTCTTTTCCTAAGGTTAACAACATCCTAAGAAAAAAAGATAATGACTGATCGTTATAATGTTGTGTATTTGACGAATAGTTGTGTTTACGAATTCACGCCTTGATGAGCAGTCGTGTCTTCGAAGACACGATTATTCTGGAAGAAAGCTTCTGTTTCTACACACTACCGTTATCATGTTTACAAAGACACGAATATTCATCAAGGCGTGTATTCGTAAACACAACTATTCATCCTTAAAACGACTTACCACATGGTATAAATATGTTACTTCAAACTGCTATAATGATAGCGGTTGCACTCGAACTGTTCCAACACTCTTATTCTCATTTCATTGATATGACTTTGTGCATACTTTGTTAACGGAGTCATTAGCCCTTCTGCTTCCATTCGGTGTCTCTGAAAATGGGAGGTTGTCGCACACGTTTGCTCGATCAACTGAGTTATTGACCAAAACCTAGCCTTCAGAAGCATATTATTTACACTTTCTAGCCTGCTTGATGTGAGAGTGTCATATCTTTTATTAATCTTGTCAACATATTTCTAGGCCTCCTCATTGTGTTCCTTCATCTTCTCCATGATCTCGTCAAATTCTGGTCTCCTGAAGCATGCAGCAGCTCGGAATAGCAGCTCCTTTAAGTACTTATCATTCCACTTGTGGCCGGGGGGTCCGTAAAGAGAAAAGATTTTAGTAAGCCGAGGAACCACGTCCTGCAAGTCAGAACTAAGAGTCAAAGCATATTACACAAAGAAGGTGTCAGTTTGTATAATGGACTTCTCCGTTTTGTTTTTTTACCAAAGTAGAAGGTCGTGTTCTCGAACACATGACTACTCATGAAGTCGTGTGTTTCTATACACGACCATGTTTGTATTGTCTCTTTCTCGACAACTGCATATGCAACACACATTAATTGTTGATTCCTGTCGACGACTATAACAACCAATAAAACTCCAGGGTACTTTCCTTTTAGGAATGTTCCATCGACAGTGAGCAGCGGCCTCAGTGATCTTCGGAATGCTTTTGCGACCGGGCCAAACATCCAAAACACACGTCTGAAGTCGAATCGTCCTACCTCAATTTCAGGTATATCCCAAGATTTTTCTATCACCACATATGTACCTAGATTAGACCGCTCTAATTCCCTCACGCAATGTGGCAAAATGCGATATACGTCTTCAGGGTTGCCATCAATCAATCGGTTCAATTCCACTTTTACCCTCCATGCCCTTTTATAGTTGACTTTGACGCCCCAATGTTTCTCAATGTACTGTTGGATATTTCCCATTTTGATGGAATTTGAATCCTTATGGAGGCCATAACACTTCCTTGCAATCCATAGGTGTGAAGCCAAATGATGATCTTTCGAACTTATCTTTGTGTCACATGTATGCATTCCTTCCCTCCTTGTCACGCTTACTCCGTCAAGTTTGTTCGAAGCTCATATGTACCACTTATACCCTGTAACTTTGCACGTTGTAGCAAATGTGTCCTTGTTCTCATCTACCACTTTGAACATGAACTTCCTCTTGATTGCCAAATCAGTAAAAACTATCTTGAACTGCTTGATGCTTTTGAACCTAGCCCCTAAGGCAACTTGTGCCTCGTAGTCGTCTGGTTGCAAACTGCCGCTCAACAACATCTCCTCCTCATAAGGTTTTGAAGGACTGGCCAAAGCAGAATAGGTGCCCCAATCCCAACCACCATCACTTTCAATATGAAGGAACTCATCATCATCTATTTTATGCTTATCAGACACGACAGACTTCCCTTTACATGTGTCTCCTCCCGTGGGAACTCTAAAAGTGGATGCTTTCGCTGCATCCTGGAGTTCTGTATCGTGTCTTCTCGTGGGATCTGGTTGGCAAAAATCTGGTAGTGTAAGAGGCTCATCCCACTTATCTTCAAGCCACGATAATTCTTCCTCATCGAAGAATTCTTCTTGATCTGCATCTTCATCTTCACCTTCTTCCCCATTCAATCCATTGATTTGAAATTGGTCATCGTCTTCAGTAGGAAATGCATCCTTCAGAATTTCATTACCATCTCCCAATCTGTGAGAACAAATTGTATGAATGGACTGGATAATATCACAACTCGTGTACACGACTGGAGGTCAGGTCGTGTCTTCGAGAACACGATTTGAAGTCAGGTCGTGTCTTTGAGAACATGACTTGTACTATTAGTGTGTGCGAATTTCAAATCTTACCTCGTAGCTTCAAGTGAATAATCTTCATCTCTTCCTCCTTTAACTGCTGATGCAGGTGTCTTATTGCCAATGGAAGTCTTACTGGCCGGTCTCACTTCTGCCTCTAGTATCCTCTCCTCCTCCTTCTTTGAACTGGAATTCATTTCCTTATTGCCAGTGGAAGTCTCCATGTTATTGCCAGTAGAAGTCCACTCCACGTACAGGTCGAGTAGTCCATTTGTGCATTGCTTGTTCTTTTGAACGAGAAATATTGACTCCAGGTCTTTATCGTCTTCAAGGACGTATGGGGATCCAAAATCAACAAGATATGACAAAGATAATGTATCCGATGCAGACTTCAGCGGTAATCTTTCTTCCACTTGCTGCAAGAATTCGAGGTACTTTACTTTTGTATATACAGGCATGAGCTTCTATTTCCCGCTCACGTACACATCAGAATTTGTAAACACTCCATCGTAGTGTAAGCACATAGGTATCTTCTCCATAACTATCTAATAGTATGATACCGAAATAATTAAAAAATCGTAAAGTTTTCAACCGTATATGAGTGAAAATCATCGTTTATGAATTGTGTCTACAGGCACACGACTTTCATTATAGTTGTGTGCACGCATACACGCTATTTTTCAATTTGGAACCAATTTTTTAAATTCAAAATCGTTGGATTTAAACTTCATGTACCATTTTTATTGTACGATGCCTCTGTTGTAGTTGTTTTTGCGTACAAACCTCTCTCTCGGTCTTTCCTGCTTGTTTTGCTGCTTTTCGGTGCGAAGATGTAGTTTTTCGGGTTGGAGGGCGCCGACGTTGATATGGGCGGCGATGCTGAACAAACTTCGCCAGAATGCCTTCTTCTCCGACTGAAGACCTCTTTCCCGGTCTTTCCCGTCGGTTTCGCTGCTTTTCGGTGTGAATATGTACTTTTCTGGGTTGGACGGCGCTGACATTGATATGGGTGGTGATGCTGGACGAAGCTTCGCCAGAATGCATTCTTCTCCAACTGAACGCACCGCAAATGTAGAGTTACTTGGCGCCACTCTCCATTTTCTCATATTACTTGGAATCGCGTTGTTTCTTCTATATGACCTAGAAAGCTCCTTGGTGTATCATAATCTGATGGCTCAAGTATAGCAGGGGGCAGCCCCGAAGCGCATAGTGCAGTAGAAGCCTCCATTAGCACGGAGGAGTTCCTGGGTTCGGACCCGGGCAACTTGGGTATGCCCATATGGGGCTAGTTAGGGAGTGAGTAGTGTGGGGGGTTCCATGGGGTGGTTGTAGAAGGAGGTTGCGGTAAAAAAAGTATAGCAGCGGGCAGGTGGATGATTCAAAACCCGCCTGCCACCTGTATAAAATTTGGCTTGCCAGCAAGTGGTGAAAAAGGTTGCCACAGGCTACGTAACATACTGACTTCGCTTGGGGCATAATCAGCTTGAAGGGACATTAATCGCCAAATTTTCATACACGGCCTCGCCCCTCCTTGACAAAAGATGAGTAGTTCGCCATTACTATCCCCACGCTGAAGGGACATACATTGGAATGTAGGGACTCAAGGCACTCAACCCCTCCGAGTCAGGCCCAGCCCCAAAAATCTACCCATGACAAAAAAAAAGAGAATGCAAAGATGTTGAATACTTTAATCATAATCAATTAGCGCCTTTTCCCAACTATTTGGGGTGGCGACACGGATCTTACTCCTCCATTCCAGCCTATTTTGTGCAAAGATGTTGAATACTTTACACCCCAAAAAAAAAAGATGCTGGATGCTGAATGCTGAAAGATAAGTCTTTTTATTTACAGAAACAATAGAATGGCCATAATATAAGCCATATTGTGTTGATCCAAATCTAGACACAGGAATTCCGAAACAATGGAGGTAGTATTATGTACAAAGACAATAAGTGCAGGCGACAAGATATACCATACCATACCATATGGACAGAATGTCAAAGAATATGCTGGCTCCTATGTAGATAACAATTCATTATCCTCGTATGGGACAAGCGCCAGCATTGGTGGAAGGTTCATGGCTCACTTAGACTTCAATAGTACACATGACAGTGGTTTTGAAATCGAAAGACCAGAATGGTGTCTTTTTTATCATTCGCCTCCACTTCTTCTTCTTGGGGCAGTAAACTTGAATGCAGAAAGCCACCTTATGTTTAGACCTACGATTTTCAATCGAGTCCGCAAGATGCTGCAATGCAAAAATTACATGCACTTCCCCAGCTAGTGCAACAAAACCACTTGAACAACCAGGTGGAGTTTTCATAGGAAGAGTAGACTCCTTCAACCACTGATTCGTGGAAATGTCAAATCTGCAACAGAACAAAAACAGCCTACTTAGTCGCTTAAAAGATGTTAACACAAGGGAGCCATAGCCATTTAATCACATAGTAGAGACACCTTAAAAGTGTTTCACACAATGCTCCAGTAAATTTATCAGGAAGCAGGACAGGACACAAATAAAGACCAAGGTAAGTAAAAAAATATTGGAAGTTATCTCTCAGAAAAACATTATGAAGATGGACAATATATCTCAAAGTTCAACGGCAGCATGTGCAAGGGGATTCTCTAAGTCGTAATAAATCTTATTAATTCAAAGGAGCTAACAGGCCCATGGAAAATAAGGGGTTACATCCAGAGAATTTGAAAGTTTGAGGCTGAAATTATGGTGTGCAAGTTATATCATATTTCATGTGCAACCATCATGTCATGAAGCCAATCCACATATTTGGAAAGGTGTATGATGAATACAATGACGTTATATCTTCTTATCATCATCCCCTCTTCAGAAGATTGCGTCAGGAAGGGCATCTGGCATAGAAACTTGCCACTATGTCTCTTTGTATGGATTTTGTACTATTTTGATTCCGATAAGAGTCAAACGTGGTATATAATCCATGCCACTGACCCCACCCCAGATAGCTGGTATAAGGTGCAGGATGATGATGATGAAGTTATATCATATTTACATAGAGGAAAATAGGTGGCGGACATTTTGGTTAACTATGGAGCAGAAAATCACTCATACTACTGATCTCATAGACTTTCAAAAGTTATTCTTCAAGCGCTTATTCAAGATATGAATGGTCAATGGTTTTTGAGAGCTGCTCAACATACTTGGATTCTTCAATGTATTTCTTTTCTGTATAAGGAAAAAGATAGACAATATATATAAGATCCCAACCATGGTTCTTTACTATAACATAGAATTTGCATGAAACATTCTCGATCAATTACATTTTCATCTATATTACTGAGACTATGTTTCACAATTTACCTGGCTCAGAATTAAAATCTCACTTTCAAAAGGCAGGTAAATCATAATCATAATCAAATAGCGCCTTTTCCCAACTATTTGGGGTCGGCGACACGAATCTTACTCCTCCATTCAAGCCTGATTTGGGCTACCTCTTTTGTAAGAGATAGTAAAGTCAAATCCTTTTTTTTACTAACTCCATCCAAGTTCTCTTAGGTCTCCCTCTCCCTCTTTTAGCATCGTTTACATGTATCCCTTCTAATCTTCTCACAGGGGCATCTAATGGTCTTCTTTGCACGTGCCCATACCAACGCAACCTACATTCCTTCAACTTCTCCCCTAAATGAGCTACTCCTAAGCTCTCTCGAATATATTTATTTCTAATCTTATCTCTCCTAGTTATCCCACTCATCCACCTTAACATTCTCATTTCGGCTACATTCAATTTATCTATATGACTCCTCTTTGATGCCCAACACTTCGTTCCATAGAGTATTGCAGGCCTAATAGCTGTCCTATAGAACTTGCCTTTAAGCCTTTTCGGAACACGCCTATCACACAACACTCCCGAGGTTGCCCTCCACTTTACCTACCCCGCATTAATCCTATGCACCACATCACTATCAATATCCCCTTCTTTATGGATAATGGATCCTAAGTAACGGAATTGATCACACCTTAGCATTTCTTGCCCATCTATTTCAACTAAGGCTCTATCTATAGTTCTACCTTCCTTAAAAATAAATTCCACGCACTTTGTCTTAGTCCTACTAATTTTAAAACCTTTTGATTCTAGAGCTTCCCTCTACAATTCCAGTTTCTCATTCAAACCTACTTTACTCTCATCAATTAAAACTACATCATCTGCAAAAAGCATACACCAAGGTACATTATCTTGCAAATGACTAGTCAGCTCATCCATAACTAAAGCAAAAAATAAGGACTTAAGGATGACCCTTGATGAAGACCTACCGTAACCGGAAACTCCTTAGTTCCCCCCCTCCCCCCAATAGTCCGCTCACTAGTCACAACCCTCTCAAAAGGCAGGTAAATGGGATAAAAAAACAATTGGCCTATGCTTCTACTTCGCTATTAAAAAAAAGAAAACTGCACTAATCAGGTAAGAATGGTCATATTACATGAAAATGCAGAATATAAACCCTAAATATTGCTCTTTTAGGGAGACTTAGTTCTTTTTAAAAATCATATTGAACTATTATGTGGTACGAAGGGAGCAGTATCTGCTAAGACACGCCTTCATCCTCCTCTTAGCTAGGTACACATCCATTTAATCTCCTATCCAATCATAAAGTCATATAACTATACCAAACACAATTAAGATCAACCTCCTAACTGAGATACATGCTCAAGAAATAGAATCCATAAAGCATTCAAATTCAGGTCAAAACAACCAGCAACTACTGACCATGCAATGACATGTTAGATCTATACCACCTCAATATAACCCCCAACAACACCGCCTCCCCCATACATTTGGTCACAATAAAATCAGACAGCTAATGCTTCAAATTGCATACAAATTGATTGGCATCCAATTACCCTCAAATGATCAATGCTCAAAATTCCACATCAATTGAATAATGGCACTTTAATCCACAAGATTAAATAATGCTCAAATTAGTCTCCCTAAGTTACTCGCATAGAATCAACTGAGCAATGAAAGGAAGAACTATTTTGTAATTGAATTCAAGAAATTCGTATACCTGAGAATGTCATCTCCTTCCAACATGAAAATTCCGGGACGGCCCGGCCCCTCCAGCCCATCAATCGAAGCCACAGATTCGAGACGCCATCTCTTGCCTTGCGCCCACATCTCGCCCGTCCCCCACCAATTCTTAGTCTTCAAGTCCAGAACCACTCCATCCCTGTAATACTCATTCACTGGCAAAACCCCCGAAATCGTGCGGCAATCCCCGTATCCACCCATCACCCAGAACTCATCTCTCCCCACCATGAACCCCACGCATCCGGCACGCACACCGGGCATCCGCTCCTCCTCTGTCCATTTATCTTGCCCCACGTCATACCGCTCCGCCGCGCTAATCCGAGTCCCTCCGCCGGCGCCGAAGAAATTGTGCCTAGAGCCACCCCCGGCAACCAAGATTGCACCCGAATCGGGGTCCGCGGCGCAGGCGAAGCCCGCGCGTGGGGCGAGCATTGGGGAGCAGCGGGACCAGGACGGGGAGCCGGGGGAGGAGAGATCGAGGGAGAAGACGGCGGGGGAAGGGCAGGGGCGGTCGACGGGGTAGGATCGGGTGTCGAAGTAGGCGCCGCCGAGGACGAAGAGGCGGGGGCCGAGGGAGACGGCGGAGAAGTTAGAGAGGCCGTAGCGGTGGGGGCTGCAGGGGGCGGGGGGGAGCTGGGCCCAGGCGTTGTGGAAGGGGTCGAAGAGGTAAGGGGAGGAGAGGGAGGGGTCTTGGAGGAAGAGACAGAGGAGGTGGGAGCGGTGGCCGGGGCGGAGGCGGCGGAGGGGGAGGAGGGAGGGGGAGGAGAGGAAGGCGCGCCAGGCCTTGGAGGTGGGGCGGAGGCGGGCGTGGTGGGAGTAGGGGATCAGGGCCAGGATGTGGGCGGCGACGTCGTCGGGGAGGCCCGGGATCAGGCCGGGCGGCGATTCGTCGCCGGAGGACATGGCGGCGGCCGGAGAAGTCGCGAGGAGAGATCTGCTGATTCAACCGTGCTTCTTAGAGAGTTCTGACGGTTCGTGCATCCTGCACGTGTCGCCAAGTCATTTAAAGAAATCAAAATTGGCAACTCCCTTCGTTTAGTATAACCTGTCTGCATTTATAAATGAGAAGTTTATTAAAGCCCAAACAAATAGAGTGTGTGTTGTTCCATCTAAGCAAATCCAGCAATGTGGGAAACACTCGTGTTATTGATAGCATAATAGCACGACAAAGTGAATGAGCCTTATATTCTTCAATTCTAATCGGTTTTTACTGCTTTCTTTATTTTTTTTTTCCTCTTTCTCCCCCATGATGATGTCCTAAAAGTTCTTAAAACGCCATCTAGAGGGACGATGGATTTTCAAAGAGGAAACATGTGGTGAAGCTAGGAAAAAGAGGAAGAAGTTTGCGTGGGCGCTTGAAAAATAGTGAATCCTGGTTATATTGGTTATATGGAGTGATTTGTAGAATGTAGGGGATCCGCACTTTTTTGTATTGTCTAGGTAATATGTGAATTTCTTGGTTATATAATACTTATGAAAAACCACACACACATATGAGATATATGCAAAAATGAGTTTTTTCTTTTTTTCTTCTCATGAGATCGTTCTCATACAAGGAGCATGAGGCCAATCTTCTGGGTTGTTGGATTCTAATTCGAGGGTAAGTATCAAATCAGTGGGTAGGTGGGTGTGTCAAATTAGTAGGTAAGTGAGTTCTTTGTAATCGTTTATAGCTGTTAGATCAAGATCCATCTACTACGAATTAAATTTGCCTCCCATAACCTATATGAGAGCGATCATTTAAACTATATCTATATATATACACGTTAAAAAATACAAAAAAATAATATATGAACAATAACCACTATAATACACATGCATTTCTATTAGTCCATGGTAATAGTATTGCCTTCTTGTGTTTTTTTAATGATTAGGTTGGTCATTATCACATGGATTATAATCACTCCCCCAATTCCATATCAATACTCCCATTTGGTCTTCTCAAATGAACAAAACATACTTCATTTGGTGTAAGTACCAAGGGGATTAGTAGCTAAGAAGCGTGTTGCCATGCCCCCTCTAGTCAAGTCCCAATGACTCAGATACCCCATATTATGCAAAAAAAGAAGAAAAAACTCATTTTGAATTAATAGTATATCTTTTGTAACTACATTAATATATGAGATCGGTGTACATGAGATCATTCTCATATAAGGGGCATAAGAGCAATCTTTTGGTTCGTTGGATTCCGATCCAATGGTAGGTATCAAATCAATGGGTAGGTGAGTGTGAACCATCACTCACCCTTGTAGTCGTTAAATCAAGATTCAACGGTTACAACTTGAATTGGCCATATATAAGCCAAATGAGAACAATCTCATTTAAACTTTTCCTTATATTATGGAGGAGCAAAAAATGTTGACAAAAAAGAGGACCTTTTAAATTGGACATGTTAAGGAAGGAGAATTTTTTGAAGAGTAAAGCATGAAGAAGTTAGTAAGGATTACTGGCTATCAATATTTCACTTCATCCACGTGAACAAGAAAATGCTTGTATAATTTATACGCAATCCCTTGCTCCCATTTTTATAGTCCTATTTTAAAGAAAAACACATATCAATAGTTCTATTTATAGTATCAGGTTTTATATTTATACCAAAACAACCAAAAAGAATTTGGTTCTACGTCTAGCCTTTTTTTTCTTCATAAAAACCATTTTGAAAAGAAAAAAAATGACTGTTTCCGAATCTTTAGGACTAGACTAGAACATGAAAAATCGTCTCGCCGATATATCGGTATCAGGCCTAAACCGATACATCGATACCAATTAGTATCGTTTTTAAAAAAAATTCCAAATATATATCGGTTTCGGACTGATATATCGGTATTTTTTGAATAAAAAAATTATTTTTTAAAAAAAATTTCAAATTTTTTTTTTTAAAAAAAAATCTTTCATGTTTGTTTTCTATCCTAATATGCATATTTTGAAATTTGTTCTTTGTTTAAATTAGTATAACTCATTTTAGAAGTTAGATTGTGAAAATATACAGTAAAAACTAGTTTTTGACTACCGATATTTTTTTACACAATATCTCCGATATATCTCCGATATTTCGTCTCTTTGGCCGACTGATATTTTACCGATATCCGATACGACATTCCATGGACTAGAAGAGGGGGCAACCAACCTCATAGAGCATCGTATCCCACTGTGAATCCTCTCGGGCACGTATAAGATTCACCCACGTACGCACATAGTAAATTGGTGGTTAAGACATACTATCGATGAATAAGAGATAGATCAAAAGAGTTGGCGACACGTACAATAGTGTGGAAGTTCACTATTCTAAAAACATTAAACTAGATCATAAAGTTCTAGATACCAAATAAAATTGATTTTGACCTTTTGCTCGAGAATCTGCTCTTCCAATTTATTTATTTGTTTGCTTATTTATTCTAAAAACGAGGCCTCAAAGGACGCTAGAACTTAATAGGACTAGGGAAGGCACGACTAGAGTGATCAGCTAAAAGGAGAGGGAGAAGGAAGGGGGGACGAGAAGAGATCCAGCAACACCCAAAGGAACCCAAAGCGAAGTTCACCAAAGAGTCTGCCACAAAGTTTGCTTCATGGAAAATGTGAGAGCACCATACCTCAGTCATGGAAGACAAGATAGCCCAGATATTAGCGATGGTGGCTGAAATGCGCCATGGGGGATTGGAAGTTTTCCCAAGTTCACGCGAGAGTGAATGCTATATGCATGCTTGGTCTCTATTCACCTGAAGTTTATTCCTGATAGTTTTACTCTTCCTATTTGGTGGGCCGAACACCCTTAAATATGTACACCTTATTTTATGGCATATTGAGAGGCACGGAGTCATAAAGTTTCTTCCTATACTGATAGATGCACCTTATTTTATGGCGTACTGTGAGACATGGAGGTATAAGTAATGCTTCTCCATACTAATATCGCGTGTAATGGAGAAAAGTATTGGATGTGTGAAATAACAAGATGTCGCAAAAGAAAAAAGGTACAAAATATGTTTTTTTTATAAGTGAAAATTTTCTTTAACCAAATAGAAAGGGAGTTAACTCCGCCAATGCTTGGTCCTAAGTTTGGGGAAAAGGATGAGAGTTAGCGTAGGTTGACCGTTTGTTGTAAAAACTTTGTCAATCTCTATGGATCTTATACCACACATTCTAGCTAGAGTTAGGGCATTCCTTAGAAGCGATGCATTATGTTAAAATCTTGTGTAATGATAAGTAAGCAAAGGTCGGCTAAGGCGTTTCCTAGAAGCGAACGCATTGCAACAATATGTCTAATTACAATGAAAAGTGAGCAGGGTTCTTCTATTGAACTGAACGAGTGTGAGTAAATAAACTAGTCTAAAAGCATAGGATTAGAGTGAAAATATAAAATATTGGAACTTTGAAGGGTAAGGGCATGGACTTAATGGAAACACTTAAGAGAATGATGGTTACCATAGCTTGCTTGTAGGAGACTAAGTTTGTAGGAGATAAGGATAGGGAACTGGCGGAAGGTTTTAAACTAATTTATGTAGCTAAAAATTCAAAGAGGAGTGGGGTGGGTACAGTGATTGATAAATACTTGAGAAAAAATATTGTAGGTATCAAGAGATTTAGTGATAAAATTATATTAGTAAAACTAGTGTTAGAGAAATTCATACTTAATGTTGTTAGTACTTATGCATCTCAAGTAAGATTAGAAGATAACCTCAAGAAATGATTTTGGGAGGAAATAGACTTAGTAATATAAGAGACACCTAACGGGCTGGGAAAAAGTTATCATAAGAGAGCGACTTAAATGAGCATGTAGGGGAGAAGAAGATAGGATACGAGATGGTGTATGAAGAGTATGGTGTTGGGGCGGAGAATGAGATGGGAGAAACTATTCTTGAGTTTGCAATAGTAAACAATCTAGGTATAACAAATATCATTTCAAAAAAAGGGAAGAGCATTTAGTAAGTTTAAAGAGTGAAACCATATTAGAACATGGGGCTAAGGGGCCGTTTGGGGCATGATTATAAACAAATATCTACGGTGGATTTTTCAGATCCACTGTAGCATCCATGTTTTTTTCAGTTGGATAGGAAAAAAACATGGATGCTACAATGTAGCAAAACATCCACTGTTTAAATCAAAAATAGGAATTATCCTTTTTCCACTATTTAACAAAAAAATTGATGTTACGTCGCAATATAATATTAGGTTCGTTTTTGTAAGAAGGATTTTCAAGGAAATTTAGATTTTAGCATGTTGGAACAAATTTTGCTAGGTTTTGATTTTTGGCTCAGGGCAAATTCTTTAAAGTTGCAATGAAACCATTTTTTTACTTAATCAGGCAGTGGAAAAATGAATGGTAAGCAATTTTTCAGTACATGAAAACTGTAAGTATTTTGGAAAACTATGATAGTGTTGCTGGATAAATTTGCGGATATAGCTTCTCACAACTTATGATTGTGGCCGGGCTGATTTTCTAGGTCGATTGATTTAGCTTACCTGGTTCATACTCCATTTCAGCATTGAAGTATAGCAGGTTAATTAATTCTTTCACGCTTACACATGCATTTGATTAACATTCATTATATAAACAGTTACCAGGCTAAAAAAAAATTGTGCCTAAAACAAAGTTAAACAGTGATGGATTCGAATTCCCACACTCTTCCACCAAAACATTTATTTTGCGTTTATTCAAAATGGCTTCTTACTTCTATTCCCTTCAATTGGCCACTTTTCATATATATTAAAATTGGAAAGGAAGAAGAGATAACATATACAGCAATAACACCAACAATGTCATTTCCGTTTTACGGTCGTTGCTTCTGGATTGGGGTTTTGCTGTAATGTTTTTTTGGGTTAATGCAGTTTTCAATATCCAAAAGAATACTTCGGTTTTGGCTGAAATATAGCGAAGGACAATAACAACAATAATGATATATATGTAACAACAACAACAATATAATAATAATAATAATAATAGTAGCAGTAGTAGTAACTAACTAATTCACAACGCTCGTATAGCTAGTGGTCGTCATGTAATAGTAATAGTTCTTATGTTGTTGCTATTGTTATTAAAGAAGCACTTGTCGTAATTAATAAGAATACAAACATCAAGTGTGTACACTAAAATTCATTGAAACCTCGTGTAGAAAAGATTGAGCAATGTCTGAAAGAACAATGTGTTACATTACTGCATTACTCCCCTAAAAGACACTATATATTTTATTCCGAGATTGAAAAAAAAAAAGAAGCTATTATGGCAATTGAACCATTTTAAGTTAATTTGTTATATGAATCAATACAATTCAGATAGTGTGAGCTTAGTTATTTATATGATCTCCCTTTGTGAATGTACATATTAATAGTTTTTGAGATGGAAGTGTTGAGCTTTTTAAGTCAGACTGAAAAGACTATATAAGAGTGAAGTAGGATAGGTCTATTTTTTCACATTATAAATTATCCTAACATAATAAGCAGCAAAGATCAGGGAGAGACATTTGCACAAAAGTTGTGGACTTTCAGGTTTCAAACACATTTGACTTCAGTATCCTGTGGGGATTTGAGATATGTTGGGAGAACATAATTGATCATTCAAAAACAATCTATGGAGAAGGAAACAAACAATTATCTCAACTTTTCCCTGACAACAAGAACCCAAGAAATATAATATTGAAAATCTTCCATATTCGATAGTCTTAGGGGCTGTTTGGTTAGAGAATGTAAATAAATCTGAAGCTTAATTAAGAGAGAATTTATTCAGGTTGAATTGTTGTAAAATGGGAATGTTGTTTGGTTGCTGAATTGAAAATTCATAATTCAGTCTTAATTAGGTGAAGTTCTTCATGAGAAGATTTACAAATTAAGCATGAATTGGGGGAGAATCCTTTTTGAGGTTGAATTTTAAATTCAATCCATGAATCAAACATGTTTCAATTAGTTATCTCCAAATTCAGGCTGAATTTGTTGCCAAATTCATAAACAAACATGCCCTTATACATATGTATCTTTCACAATTTTTGCATAGGAAGGATGCATTTGATACATACTGATATCATGTTATCAGAAAGTAAAGTATTATAATCTTACATTAGAATATGAGTATGTTGAATCATATTTTTAAGCTTTTGTTCTCTTCTATTCAGTTAGGAAGTTTGCTATTGATACTAAAAAGAATACTTTCATCGAATCCAAAAAAACTTTAAGATAGTCAAAATGGTTTCCCAGAAAGGCTCCTTATGTAAGAAAATATGTTAATTTTACTGCAGTGAATTTATAAAACCTTGTTTCTATTAATTATTTCTACTAACAAGTCAATCTATTGGGAGGTAACAATTTATAAGAACAACAGTTGGCAAAAGAATGAAAAAATTATTTATATGAATAACAACTCCAACTATTTTTATGCATGTATGTTGAGTTCAATATACCCAATGAAGAACTTTACAATGATCATATCGTTTATCTTCTGGCCAAGAACTTTTTTACCCTTTTCTGAAACTGACCACATTTTCTTGTCAAGGCAGAAGAAGTAAATTATTTCATACATTAAGATACGTGGCTTTAGAGTAGAAATGCAATAGTTACATTCATAGCAATTGCATCTTGTCCTTCAAGAACTGCTTCACCTCTAATCCCACTTAGCAACACTTAGCACAGGGCTTGAAGTTGAGCGGTATTTAAAAAAATACATCTTTTTTTATAGAGAGAGAGAGAGTGAGACGTACAGTTCACATAGGAATCCAAATCCTTGGCCATTTGGATAAACATGATGTGTTGCTGACAGTAATCTCAACCTTCAATTTGAGAGGCAAAAGGACTCAGTCAGCTTCTGCTGCATACTATTCAAATCTACATCATTGACATCCCCCACCTGCACACAGATTCAAAAACAGCCCAATCAAACCCTAACCCTAATCTCCCCCTACCATGTCCACTCCTACAGAAATTTTAAAAAAAAAACAGCTGAAAAAACTGTTATAACAAGAAAGAAGGCAGCTTCATCACCTCAGACTCGATGGTGTAGACAACCATTTGGTTCAGATTATTAGACATGCAGCTAACTACATCAAAACCTGCCTCCATAAGCATCTCCAACACCCTAGAGAGCGGCAACCCCTCCATCCACCCCGCGCTAATCACCACCTCGACCCCAGTCCACGACGGCCGCACCACCACTTGGGTCGGCTTAGCACTTGCATTCGGTTCACAGACGTCGGCGCTGCCCAGAGCCACCCTCCTCAGCCAGTCCCTCTTCTCGGTCAGCTCTTTGATCCTCTTCTGCAAGTCCTTTATGTAATTCGCCGCCTCGTTCATATGATCTGATATCGACCTCTTTCCCTGCAACACATATGAAAGAAATAAGATGACATGATTATTAATCAGTGCAGGAACTCCCCTTTAATTTGGGGAGATGGATAGTTGTCTTCTGTTTTTTACTCTCTTCTTCCATGTAAGCCTTACTTTGGATTCTCTCTTGTGCTTTAATGAAATTTACTTATACAGAAAAATTTATATCGAAAACCTTGAGATATTCGATGGGGAGGAGGAAGCGGAGGGAGGCGTAGAGCATGGCCATCTCATGGCGCCTCTGCCGCTCCACATCCCGGTGGATGATCTTCTTCTTCTTGGTAACTTTTTCGTCTCCTTGTTCCCCATCGACAATATCATTAGTCCCCGAAGAGGCCAGCTTTCTCCGAGAGCCAGCCGGCGGGAAGCTGATAGAGCCGGGGCTGACAAGTGTGCCGGGGATGACCTGCTGGGGCTGAGGCACCGGTTGCTGCTGTTGCTGAGGGCGGGGGACTTGAGTCTGGAAGAACAGCTCATCCCCTTGCTGGAAATGAAAAGCATGGCCTATGTAATTCATGTTTTCCAGCAGTTAAGGAAGATCTCCTATGCAACTAGTGAGATTTTCCCAAATGGGTCAAGATTTCTTCTCTTTTTTTTTTGTAGCTTAGCTTCCCTAACATGCAAATGACCTCATGGTCATGGCTTTGCTTTTAGACGAAGTATATAAAGAGAAGCCATGGGAACAAGGAGGACGATCACTGTTGTTACCATTATTTTATGTGTTGGGCACTCAGCGCGTTGGGGCTGAAAAGAGACTTGCCATTAAAATAATGGGACTGAACAAGTGATTTCTCGCGTTTTCTTGTGGCAAGAAACGATTATGGTAAACCCAATTTTTATAATCATCCTACCAAAAAAACAAGAATTAATCATCCAATGTGTTTGTATTCTACCCAGAGATGAAAGAAAAGTGTTTGTTTTGGCTTGACTTCGTGTGTGTGAACGATTGGTGCGCCGAAATGGGCAAATGTTGATGATTTGGTTTTGTATGGGGGTGCAATATGCAACTTAGGATGATAATCTTTGGAGATGATGAGACGATAATGAAGGTGATAAATGAATATAACTTCCTATGCCAGGGTGGATCAATATGTTGTAGTTGGTTGGGGTGCATGTGGGGAATAGGACCATGGTGGGTATTAGACATGAATTAAGTTCTCTAATAAGGAATCATATAGGAAAATGTTAATAAATTAAATTCTCTAATAAGGAATTATATAGGAAAATGTTAATATGCGCCTTAATGCATATTTTGTATGCCACCATACAACTTCTTGCACTGTTGGATCGAGATTAGACAGCTCGCATCTTTTATTGCGTGCCCCTATTTTTTCGTTTTTTTTCCTTGCAGCGCGCAAAAGCGACCAATGCTTACATATGTGTGTGTAGGCGCGGGCATATGCTAACAAGACTCAATTATACTACATGTGTCCCACATTTAAGTGGCCTCTTTGGCTTTTCAAAATGAGCTAATCAATTTTAATTGATTCTACAAAACTAAATAGTAAGGCACTTAATGTGGAGTGGAGGGAGGATGTGCTATATGAATTGTTGTACGCATATACATTATATAGGGCCATCTTGTCTAACCAGTCAGGTTCCTTAGCCAAATGTATATGAAGTATGAACAGTCATGTGGTGGAAGAAATTTTAATGGATCATCAAAACAAACGGTAATTCTTTTTTATGCAAGGAACAAAAGGTGTTCAGTACTAGATATCTTGTTAGAATCTTCGACACTTGTTCAAATCTCCATATAATATCTGCAAAGCCGTTTATGTGCTAAAAATACTCCTAGATCAGCATGTGATCAATTGAAATAAAAATGCTTTTTATTTGTTTTCTTCAGATGTTTGCTTTTTATCGGTTTTATGAGCATAAAGATGATCAGCAGCTGTATGGGGCTCTAGCACTTTACTTGAATAAACATTTTAAGCGTATGACTGGAAATAGGACACATAGGACGGTTCCTAGATTAATCTTGACATGGGTCTGGACCTAGATTTAGACCTAATTATCTATACTTGCCATGTGGACCAACAAATCAGCTTTTAAGCTGTAAGAGTTACACTTTATTGATTCATGATGAGATTGCCTAACTGGTTTAGGATTCATATAATGGAATGATATAAGGGTAAAGTTGTCTGATAAGTTTTAAACTTGGTGACATCATCATTTCAGATTAGAAAAGGTTAGGGCATAGGGGTTATGTGGGAGTTTTGATAATACATGGGGGTTAAGTACCTTTTGGTTATAATTCATGGGGGCTATGTGTAATTTGCCCTTAATTTTTTTTGTTAGGGGACAAACATGGTATTTCATAGAGGACAACGTCATTTTGCCTTTATTACTTTTAGTTTGTAAATTAAATGTAATAAATATCGGTTTATAAGGGTAACTTTGGCAATCAAATAATTATAACATTGATTAGGGATAATTAATGACATTATTTCCACCCATTCTCCATAATAAAAGTGGTTGCTGTAAATGAGCTCTTAAGATTCATGTACTCCACTACCTCGAAGTTCAAATTCCACGTATCATATCTATCACGAGCCCCTGATTTTTGCACGGGCAAAACACCTAAAAAGTAGAAACTTATTATTGATGCTATTGCTTGTTGTTGTAGTAGTACTAATAATGATATATGCACTGGAGTCTGGAGCTATCTAGCCTTCAGTTTCAACACTCTAATAAATGAGGGACAATCTGAACTTGGTTGAGGAAACATTTCCTAACCAAGTTCGTGGGGGGTTACAATCTTCTTTTCTCATTGATTCAAGTTCTCGGGGGGAGTACTCAGATGGGATTAGGATTCCCAGGTTCCAATTTCACACCAGTTTCTCTCTTTCCCGGGTTAGTGAGCCTACTTTGTCTACAGTTATCGTCTTTCAGAGTTCTTAATGCAATTCCCAAGCTCAGGCCTAACATAACATAAAGTTGTGAATTGAAGTCTCACCCCTAAGGGGCAAGAAATCAGTTCCTTGACTTCACTAGGAAATCCCTTCCATAATCATGAGGAATAATTCTCTTTGTCATAACTGAAAAGTCGCGAGGATTGCAATCGACACCGTCCTTCCATAACTCAATTTGTATTTTTTTTGGGTAATTCATAACTCAATTTGTATTAACAACGTCATTTGTAGGTGACAAATTTCTTTTTTTAAATAGGTAAAACGAGCCCATCCTTCACTATGTGTCAGAGGGAATCGACCTGAGACCTCACCCAAAGTGGGAGTGTTCTAACAAAACTAAAGCAAGATCAGGTCGATGGGTAGACTTCGATAAAAAAAATATAAAAAAAATTTTTAATGTAAAAAATAGATTCATTGGCTGTCAATGATGCTAAAATAGACACTTTAAGTATAAAATAGAACATTTAAATTCAAAAGGCACTTGTATTGGCGCTTTCAATAGATTTTAAGTAGTGCAGAATTGAGCGGATTGAATTTCTTTATTTTAACGACATGAAGCGCATGGCGCATGCATTAACCCAACTGTGGAAGCTAGTGATGAGGCGCTTACTCTACCAACCTCTTCCCCTTAACAGCGAAAACGAGACATGAAACTGATTGGCCAATTTGTTGCCTTGGACAGAAACCCAAGTTGTTATTTATTGTGCTAGTAGACCACGTTGTTAATGATTGGCTATCTACTGCATGTGTTTTAAATTATGTACTAAATGGTGCTTGTTTTAGCTTGGCTTAGGAAATTCTTGTTTTGTGATTGAAGCTTGCCAAACAGCAAGCAAATAGGATAAACAGTTTCATGATTTATGTAGAACTTTAGACTTAGATATAACTCAAAATTTGCAGTCGTTTGAAGCCTCAATAAATTGCCCTCTCAAAACATAATAATTAACCCCAAAAATTATCAACATTCAAATGAATATTAGGCATCCAAGTAGAAAATGATGGTACCAAAGTACAAACTTCCAAACGACTGATGTTTTATGAAATCTAAATATCAGAGCATTTTTCTTCAAATTTGAACATCAGATGTTTAAAAGCAGGTCGATATTAGTTGCAAGAGAAATGTTAAACATGCTTGCCCAATGATCAAGCGATGGACACCTTTCCCCATGCAGATGTGTCGCGGAACAAGGGCACCACAACCATTTGTAGGGGGAAGTATGTGTAGCGATGTTACTTGTTGTAATGCTATGGAAGGAAGAATTTAATGCATTTTAAGTCTCTTGATTTCATTTTTCAATCTGAAGCTTGAGGGTGCCTAACTTTGGAAGGAACATCGAAATCTGAAGTTGAAGGGTTTAAGAATTGAAAATCATGATCATGAGTCCAACTCATGTTCCGATCAACCAGATTAAGTAATTAGGGATCGAACCCAAACAATCTAATTAGGGATGATCTGCTCGGTGTCTCCTTACGAACATGGTACATTCTTTGATTAACTGAAACTGGGACAAGCATATTAGTGTTCCAACTCTTTAAAACATCGTGATTGCGAAAAGAGGAACAACATATTGTGTCGACAGTGCCCCATAAAAACAGAGTGTTTCCACAAAATTGTGACCGCCCTTCTTTCTTTGGCTACTTGTAACATACTTAGCAAGGAACTACCTTATAAACTTGACAAATTAGACCAAAATTATTTTGATATATACAAACCAAACATGCATTCGACAGTGGACGTGTTTTCTTTTACTTCTTTCATTGAAAGATTTGTTTTCTTTTTCTTTTGTCATTGAAAAGATGGGACAGTCAAACAATAACATTGGGTAATGCTAGGAAATTACCAACAGAGAGGAACAAGTCCTTTCCATTGTTTGGCTTACCAACTTCACTTCTATAAATGGTGACACAAAATAAAATTTCTATCCAATATAGCTAAGAAAACCGGCCCAAGCTGTTCTAACTCTTACTTGCTGATTACCACAGTTTTAATGAAAGAAAGATCATAACACTTTGTGCAAGAAAAAACTGCAACTTGCAAACTTTGTGTGCTTGTTGAACGTAGGATTGAATATAACACTAAGAAAAATGATACTCCCTCCATCCGATGACAAATCTGAACTTTAAGTTGAACCAAATGAGAGTATTTTCAACTTTTTAGTTAAATTAAAGGAGACTGTTTCGTCCCACAGACAGAGTATAATAATAAAGATCACCTAAATCGCAAAAACCATGAGGCGGAAAGCCTAATTAGAACGATTTTCACTCTCTCTCAGCTGTCACTACTTCATATTCACCCAAACAACATAAAGAAATTTAAATAAAGTCACCATTCTTTTTCACTGCAAACCTGTTGTGATGTACCCTTTACATCATTAGTGACACTTTCATATCTTAGTTCAATATGAAAACTACATGAGAGATCCACGATACCCACACACCAGACATATATATATTCGTGAAAAGAAATATCAACTATAATCTCCACTTGAGTGAAATATATAATAGATAGAAATCTCATTTAGTTAATCGAAGCTAGCCACTATGCTGCATAAGTGACATGATACCAAAACCCTGTAAATTTTATACCTTCAGCATTAAATGTTGTTTCCAATTTTCTTTAACTGCCAACGGATTTCCTAAAATTGACATATTTGTAATTTTGTTCTCCTTTACTAAGCTTTCTAATATTTACTACTCTTGTGAGTCTGTACCAGATGATCGATCCAATGCCTACTGTACCGCCCAATCGTAAGATGAAGCTAATGACAAGTCAAGCTAGCTTACAAGCTTTTTCTGCTCGAATCATGGCTTAGAACTCAACTTGTCAAGCTTAGCTCAAGCTCAGCATAGCTAAACTAATTGCAGCTCTATAAAAACTGGTTTCAAAATTTTGTTATGATATATGCTAGCAAAAATTGGGCCAAAGTTTTCTTCAGCAATTTGAGTTCATATTATAACACTCCCTCTGTCTCATATTTATCAGTTGGAGGAGCAAAAGTGTGTCCCATATCAAAGTCCATTTGGCTCAATTTAAGTGGCTTTGTACTCGAAAAAGCATCTGATAAGCTGCTTCCACCTTATTGCCCAGCTTTTTCCATTCTTTTAGCTATGGGTCCTACCATAAAATAATCACAACCTTTTCAAATGGAGCTAATAATATAGGACAAAGGAAATATACCGTGTACTTTTTTATTTTCAAACGACAACTTTTAGCATCAAGTCCATATGTTGTTTTTAGATAGGTGAGATAATTAAGACCCTGACTTTAAGCCAAGAACTTCAATTCGGTTTAGGGTCAAACGTACCAATAAGCGGCTTGGTGCGGTTCTGGTGAGATTGCTAAGTAAATCAGACAGAAAGTTACGTTTTTGTGTCCTTCCACAAATGAGCTTGCTGCCTACCTTAACGTTTTCTCCACAGTGGCAATTGATTTGGCTTGAAGAACCTTCACCATACTTGCGTTTGGAAGTAGATTTTGTTTTGGGGCCATTCGATTCGGCGTTTTACAATCTCAACCAGCTTACAACTCATTTATGAACCTTCACCATACTTGCGTTTGGAAGGCCAATCAAAAGACCCATAGAAATGAATGTTTAACAGTTGTACTTCATGTCTCTAGGGCAGTAATTTTGTTGTAAAGATTAAATTATGTTAGTGTTTGAAGAGTATAAATGGGCTAGTTTCAGAGTCAGCTCAGTTGTGGTTCATTATATATCTATTGTTGTCTTCATCTGTATCTTACGGACCAGGCGAAGTTCATCTTTGAGGCTTTATGAATGCTTGATGGAGCATCTCCTAGACTTGTGGCCATTTTATGGAAATTCAACTGACGATTATATGTTTACTTGGGAAAATTTGATGCTTATTTGTATGTGGCCAATGAAAATAAACACTCTGTCCGTCTTTTTTTAATAGCTACATTTGGATAAAATGTATGGCCCATATTGGTTGCTCCATTTGGCTCAATTTTAGTGCCTGGGTGCTTTAAAAGCATCTCACAAACTTCTTACAACTCATCTCAGCCTAGCTTGTGAGATTAGTTGTACCTTTTGTGAGATGCTTTTCACCCACCCAGAATCTTTTACCATTCCCTTAGCTGGGGATACCAGCCTTCAATAACAATGGCAATTTGCTTGCAACCGTTAATATGGGACAGAGGGAGTCCCAAATAACTCTATTTTTTTTTTATATTCTGTATTTCTTGGGTAGCCAATGAAAATTTGATATATATATTTGAGCAACGTGTATATTCACCCACCATATGTTGCCTGTTTGTGCCTGCCTGCCCCTACACGTGCGTCGTTAAACCAATGTGCTGCGCGCGAACTATCAAAGTATGCGACCCATTATACGTATAATTTCATATTCATTTCATGTGGGGAAATAGATATACTATCAAATAAGTTCCTCGATATACACTCAAAAGGAAAATTTTCACTGAAAAATGGCATCAAGCAACATGCTCTTCTTCTAATACAGGCAGCCCACCAAAAACATCTAAACTCGATCCAGAACGACCAAATATTACTACCTCAGATAGTAGCATAAAAATATCGAGTTCCCCCTAATGCCTAGACATAAACCACCAAGCCCAGACAGAAGAGAGAAAGATGAAAAATAACTTTACAAATAAAAAAGCCATAGTTACATATGCGCCTAGCTTGGAACGTAAGGCTCGAACAGAGCGACATTAGGATTAGGATCATACTGTAGAACATAGGCAGCACGCTCAAATTCTTCCCTCAAAATTTTAATGCTGTATTTGTCAACCACACGACCCAGATCATGTGATACCTCAAATGGATCTTCTATGCAAATCAAATGCCTATCATTTCCAATTCGCCTTGTCCAGTCCTTTTCTCGTTTGCTGCAGCCACCACAAACAATAAAATAAAGTGGGTCTTCAGATTATCATTAAGAAACATTTGCACAAGGAAAAGCCTAGAAGTGTGCCAAAAAAACAAATGAACCTCAAAGCCTCGTCTTCTTCATTGATAACCCCCTCATCCAGGTATCATAAATAGAACCAAACAAATCAACAAAAACAGAAGCAAACCTACCACCACTGCTCAGTCAAATATTAGCATCCAAATAGGAACAATTGTCCTCAAGCGACATTTGAGTCCATCCTGTCAATGCATGATAATTGACCAGTACGCAACGACTCAAGAAGTACTCATCTCACAGAAAGTTCCCAGTGACCAACTCCACCATTGGCTATAAAAATTCTCATCAAAATGGTAAAAGACGAATTTTTCCCATTGTGTAGTCAAACATAACAGAACTGTCTACAAGAATTTGACCATCACCTTGTCCCCTATTTTGTATTTTTATAAAGTATTTACAAGTTCGTCATCCTAGAAGAGTTATTGCCCTTCTCATTTCGGTTTATTAAACCAAAAGAACCAACAACCAACCCCCTAATCTAAACATGCAATAAGGTGCAGCTACTTTTTTCACTAAACATGTCATAATCACTACAGACCAATAAACTGATTATGAAGGACTCGCTTAAAAATTGAGAAAAAAATCACTTCAACCATCATGTTGCAATGACAGAATAAGTGTTACCGTGATTAGTGAGAGACCCTTAATCTGAACTTCATTTCCTAGAAGTTAAAAATAGTTCAGGATTTCTCACCTTATTGTGCTGCCAGTGCGAACAGAGATAACACCATTTGCATAATCATGGCGAAATGCCCAATAGTCAAAGAATTCCCACAGCAACCTGGAGATACTTTCCCTGTTGAGAGATCCAAAATCGCGTAGGTTCTCAACTTTGTCAAAGTATGCACACTCAACATTATCAACATTCACCACATAAGTTGCTTCCATTTCCTGCCAAAGAGACAATACGTCAGAAGTCACTTCCCACATAAGGCTTCAGAAAATCATATCACAGTTGTACAGAAAACAGAAGGTAATTATATAAAAGATTACTTAAAAGTAAATAAAAAAAGGAGGCGGCAGGGCCTTCACTTCTTATTGTAAAACATAAAAACAGTGTGGCACTACTATCTTCTTCACCTAAAGATGGCATCACAAACTTTTCCTTTGTTATTTCTAACAAACAAGGAACATGTGGCTCTCCAACCACTTCTGCACATTTTTGAAAAACACCTTTAAAATAGACCTGCTCTGTTTCATCCCGCCCTAGGGCCATGATCCGACATATGGGATAGTCTAATTAGGGTTTATTCATTGGTCATTATATTATAAAATTTAGATTCAATGAGGGGGGTTTGGTCTAAAAAATCTTAATTGGTCAAAATCTGTAATTTTCATTTAACTACATGGGCTTTAGGATTATGTTGTTTACGCCCATTTTTCCTGTTTAAATATTAAGGGTGTTGCCTCCATTATTTTATGAAATGAGAAGTTAAACCCTAAACCTCTTCCTTTCCCTTCTGTCATCCACTTTTACCCCCTTCTTCCAAATTTCAGCTTGCACATTAAAGTCTGTAATTTTCATTTAACTAGTTTTCATGGGCTTTAGGATTAGGCTGTTTACGCCCAATTTTTCTGTTCAAATGTTAAGGGTGTTGCCCCCATTGGATTATGAAATGAGAAGTTAAACCCTAAACCTCTTCCTTTACCCTCTGTCATCCACTTTTACCCCCTTCTTCCAAATTCCAGCTTGCAAATTATGTGTTCAATGGGTGCTTTCACCCCCTTCGTCCAATCTTCCCATCTAATCCTGTTGTGTACTCCGGCAACATGTTCTACAACCCTTCTTATTTCATTTTATCATAAAAAATCATCCAACACTAACAGTAACAGTCAGTAGTTCAGGAACCATCTGTTACTTGAAGAGGAAAACTCCATTATAGATAAGATATAAGGCAATGCCACCTTCTTCAGCACCTTTGGTTGCATCCATTTTCATAATAATAGCAGTTCTCTGTGAGAAGAGTTTAACAGTTCCATGAAATTTTAAATAGACTTCTCTCAACCTCGTTTTTTTTATCGGTCTCAACCCCATATTTTTGTTAATGTTAAGTACACAACCATGATCTCATCATCTGATACCACAATTTTGCCCATGCAAAGAAAATTCAATGGAGTTTTCGTTTTGCTTTAGTATTTTACTGATTTTAACCACATAAAAGACGTATTCAGTGGGAATTACACAAGTACCTTCCTATAAAAAGGGTACAATAGAAAATGCTTATGGTTAAATCTAAAATTTAAATAGATGTCCCCACAATGCCTTCCACTTGCTGATTACTGTTACAAAAACTCTTTCCAATCATGTGAAAATATAATCATAAAAAAAAACAAATAAGTTCTGCTTGGATTAATCCAACCATAATCTCACAAAGTAAAAAATTTAGATCCATTATCAGATCACGAACGTTTCTTTAAAGAAGAAAGAGATAGCAATTTTTTAAAAAGATGGTGCTCATCCAACTTTAGAGTGAGAAAGTGGGGACCATTGCAGATTGTGAAACACTTTTAACATTTGTAGCAGAAACTTTCTTTTGAGCAAAAGAGAAACACTTTTTTACCAACTCTATTAATAAACATAATATACTATGACCAGGTATTGGTACAGTGCTGATAACGTCACAAATGCTATTATATGATGTTCAAGTTTAAAGATATAGATACAACTGAAATTAAGTGCAGCCAAATAAAAAAAACAAACCTGTAAGCAAGGAAGAATGGCAGGCTTACGTAATTGCAAGAAGTGAATGCACATCAGCACATACCTGGAGAGCAAATACAATCATCAGGCATAATATATTATGACACCAACTTACAAAAGTTCATTGACATAAAAGTCTTACAGAAAATAAATAATAGACAACAAATAAGCTTGGATGAAACTCACGCATAACTAGATAATGTTCCACGATAGGTTTCATTGACACCACGTGACTTTGCCCAGTGTTTCACAATGAAAGCCAACTGATGCAATCTAGCATCTATTTGTGAATAGTCACGAAGAAGTTTTGTGTTTACAACAGCCAAAACATTATTTATACATATATCACAAGAAATTCCAGTAACTGGGTCCATAAGCTTCACTATGGGAACCCTTGCACGAGTCAATGGCTGCAAAAAGTTTCAAACAAGAATCTATGAGCTATGACGAAAACAAATTAAATTTTCATATAGCATGCAGTGAATCAAAAAATGAAGCCAGAATGAGTTTTAAAAATAAGAAGCTTTCTTTAGCCCTCCCTTTTCTTAATTTCTTTCCAACTTGCATTTGTAACTACTTCCAAAGACATTCAGCAAACACTTTTTAGTGAAAAAAATCTAAGCTGACCTGCACATTTTGCAGATTATCCGACTGCAGAATATCTGCCAATTTCAACAAAATATCAGCTTTGCTGGCATCCTCTTCATCTATTGCCAGGCAAACATCAATGTCACTGTTGGAGAAAGCAAATGAATTAGCACATGATCCATACAGAAACAATTGAGCCTTAGGCCATTCTTTGTTGATCAATTTCTCCAAGGAACCCAAGAGCTGCTTTTGCTTGACTTTTTCTTCCTCTGAAGGAATTAGAGACTCATAAATAGAATGAAAGTATGGAGTCAATCTCTCTATGTCCCTACGACACTCCATCACTCTTTTGCGGCTCCTCATTCTCAAATTTGGCATTTGTAGTCCTCTAGGAACATTGGATCTCATATCCTGAATATATAAGTACATAAAATCGACTGGTAAAATCATAAGAACCTTGGAAACTCTTTATCAAAATCAAGCATAATTGCAACAAAACATGACATGCATATCATCTATTTATTTTTTGCTAAACTGGAGATAACTATTAATGGACACATTAAATGCCCCCCCTTTTTATCAAGCTCTCTTGAGTTAAAAAGAAAGTTCAAACACAATTGACTAGTATGCATTTCTCCTCCCCAGAACGGCAACAACCAGAATAAAATGAAAAGTCGTTATATTTAACCCCCCTTGCAAAAGAATCTAGGGACACGTGCTAGCAGGTGAAACCTTATAAATAATTAAGACACAATATCCAAAGTAAAAGAACATTAAAAAACTTGATAACAATATGCCCAAATAAAGCCAAGACCCTCTCAGACCTATATGATTTCTCATTCAAGAGCTGGCAAATGTCTACATTCTATTCTATTTACTCTCTTGCACCTAAAACTTCAGAAAAGGAGAAAAAATCCTTTCTAAAACAACGAAAGGAAGACAACTAATTTGCTTATCAGACACATACGAAAATCCACACACCCGTGAAAGGATAAACTACACGCAAACTGAACCTAAACTACGAGTTAGCATCCGATATCTAAGCAATTCTATTGACTCAACAGAGATTGAACGATCTCTGAGTAACTACATTTTGTTGTATAACTACTCCCTCCGTGCAATGAATCCTGTCTCCATTTGAAAATGAATTAAATTTATCAGACTTTAAGGCCCATACAAAAAAAGGATTTTCATCCCCTTTTCCGAGATTTTGGTCGTGAGGGAGAAAAGTCAACCATGTAATCCTGGACCTGTATTTTTCAAATGCAGACACGCTTCGTTGCAACAAGGGAGTACTATACAAACCTACATCAACAAGAGACAACTCCGCAAGAAAAACGAATTCAAACTGCAAATAAGATCAATTTTGATGACTTATGATGGGAAAAAAATTGGACCAATAAAATAGCTAAATTGGGAAAGATGAATCTATTACCTTACCGCGCGAACTATTAAATTGCCTTCTGCTATTCTTGCCACCAGATTCATCTCTAAGCGATACTGAATCAATCAGCTGCTCCGACAAAGTACCTCCCTCCTTGTCCTCCTCCTCTCCTTCGCAACCAACATCCTTGCGTGAAGGCCCCTCAAGCTTCTCACCATCGTCTTTCGCCACAGACCTCAGGTTAGCACCGGAGGGCGGGCCTGGGCGGTCAAGCTGAACACTAAGTGGCACACTACGCCCAGTCACCATCCTCCTCTCATCATCTGCCCAAGTCCCTGAATCCCTGCGAAACTGCCCCCGCCCCGGCCCATTCTGCTGCTTCCCTCGCATCCCACCCGGCGCCCACCCAGCCCGATTAAGCTCATGCGGGGAGGGCGAATTCCATTCAACACTCTGCATTAAATCGGGGACGCAGCAGCCAGCTCCAGCCCCGAACCCGGGCGGAACATCCGGAGCCCTCGGAGCATGGAGGCTTCCGTTGGCCGAAGCGAAACCCTTGACCTCTGGTCCCTCCCACTTCAGCGACCCGAACATCAGCCCACCGTCCGCATTTTGCGGCGGCTGAGGAGGGCTGCGACTTTCGTGGAAACCGGACGGGTTCTGGCCGGGGAAGAACCCCGGCGGGCTGCAGCCGGGGCCAGGGAAATCGAACCGGTCGGAAAGGGGCCAGGGAGAGAAAGGGCCGGGGAGGCAGGGCTGGGGCTGGGGGTAGGGGAACAGGAACGGCCGGACATCCTGCCAGGAGGGCATGGGGATGGCAGGGCCGACCGCCGCGACGGCCGGGTCATGGTGCTGCTGGTGCTGATGGCGATTCGAAGCGTTGGAGGAGGGTGGATTCTGAAGCAGCTTGAGGAGGAATTCGCCACTGGAGGCTGAGCCGTTGGGCAGTCCGCCGCCGCCGGACATGGCCGCACGTCTGGCCCTAGCGCCGGGTGGGAGGAGCGTCGAATTGAGTAGGCAGGGAAATCTGGTGTTGCCGGGAGTGGCGCCGATAATTTGGATCTCCGAGGGTGGGGCCCCGGCTGAGCTGGAAAGGTTGTAAGCTAATGGGCCTTTTGGTGTTAAAAGGACTGCTCTTGTAAATTGTCATACGGCACTATGGGCCTTCCTGACGGAACACTTTTGAATCAGGATGCTAGAACGAAATCAGGCCCAAAATAGAAGCCCATATTTTCACTCCCAATGATGGTCAATGTTTTTTGGTACAAGGTGACCCCTCGCTTCTAAGGCCCTGTTTGGTTGCCCAAAAAGAAGCTGGATTCTTAAAATCTCCTCCTAGGTTAGCTTCACTTCTTGTAATGGCACATTGTATAATTTTAAAAAAAGGACAAGGGCATTTTCAAAGAAAAAGCATTGAAACCATGCTTTTGCTTTGAAAATACCTTTGTCCTTTTTTCAAAATTACACACCTTGCCATGAAGCCCTAAATTCATTCTTAAAATCTACTTCTTCTCAACCAAACACCTTATTTACTATTCCTAACTTCATCTAGGAAATCCTAATTTCCTACTCCTAAAAGTCCTAACCAAACAGAGCCTAAATCTACTCCACAAGGTGCCATTGTCACGCTCCAAAATTCCCGGCTTCATCGTAATGCGGAAGTCGCCGAGATGATGAATATAAGGAAGCCAGAAGTTTTGGAATGCGACTCAGATACAACCTCATCTTCAATTATACCATCATAAAAAGACGCATAATTGAAATAACATAGCCTGAAAATGAAACTCATTAATAAACTGAAATAAAATATCTATATGTTCTAATGAGAATCCAATAATTTAAAAGTTTGGCCTACATACCAACATTATTACAAGTTCCAAACTAAAATTAAAGAAAAACTCTTCTACTACAAGCTTCGAGATCCTTCACTTCCTACAACATTTCCATGTTTAATCTTTATTTATATCTACATCATAGGATGTATGAGTATTCTGAAAAAAAAAATACTCAGTAGGATGCAAAAATCACAACAGAATAGGGATACTCAAGATATGATAAGGAATAGGATTAATAAGATAAGAATTAAACATCAACAATTCCATATTTCGAAATATAAAGCTTTTATCAATTGGGAAATATTCATCATTCACCAAGACTTCAAGACAACTAAAGTGTATGGAGGTACAATTTCTGCTCTCAATCATCACCACTTGCAAGTGATTACTTACCCTATTACCCTAGAGGTTCTCGTGCAGAACCCGCCCATGTGCCTAGGATACGAACCCCATCAGTGCTCACGAACACAATGGGTGAAGACTGCTAGACCTTTCTTAATGTCTAACCAATCTAAACACGTACGTATGTGCCTCGTGCTTGGCGGGAGCCTCGGAAGGTTTCAATTAATAACGGAGATCTCACAAAATCTAATCATGGCTCATTGAGCATACTATGAATCCACTTCGGAGAGATCCTCGCAAAGTCTCTTGTGGAGAGTTTATTGAGCAATATGGATATGTCAAACTGACTCAACAATCATGATATGAAACAGAGATATCACGAGTATATGGAGCCTCACAATAATCTTTGTGACGACTGACTCACCTAGTTCCAACCAACTCAGTATCAAATAGCTTTAACAGTAGTCCTCCAACAACAACAATATATTACATGTAATTGAAATTGAATGAGAAACTCATTGAGAAAGACACAGGTGTATTGCAAGTCTTGACCTTGAGAGAGAGAGAGAGAGAGAGAGTTATAATACTTTAAGGACTCTTACAATAAATAAGGACACTTCATCTTATACTAATTTATATATGTAATATTAGTTTCATTACTTTATTCTGTTGGTTACCTGGTTTACAAGGTTAACACAATTGGTAAAATAAATGGAAGATAGGGTTCTGTCCAAAACAGATCAATAAGGTTCACGAAATTCCCACGGATAGCACGTGAGAAATTAGGACGCGAGATTTTTACAATAGATGCTCCTATGAGCCTATAATCCAACGCAGCATACGACATGTTTTTCCGACACTTGTAGGTTTAGTTATGACCTATTTAGTTCAGGCTATCGGCACAGAAACAGTTATGGCCGAGAGCATTAATTTAACCCATTGTCAACTGATTAGTTTAATTAAGGTTTATACCGTACTTAAATTAGTAATTTAACTTAGTCAAGGAATGTTGTATCGGATATCGGTAAAATATCGGTTGGCGAGAGAGACAAAATATCGGAGATATTCTGTAAAAAAGTATCGGTGGTCTAAAACAAGTTTTCACCATATATATTCACAATGTGACTCTTTAAATGAGTGACATTAATCTTATAGAAGCAAAATAATCATTCTTATATGAATATATTTCTATGAAAATTTTGGCAGAGTCTCTCATGTATTTTCAATCTCATGTGCAAAGTGCATAACCTGTAAAAGTTTAATCACCTGTAATAGTCAACAATGGGACAATCAACAAGTAAATACAATGCATGTTTATAAAATATCCAACTTCCACCAAGTAATAACACAATCTACAACATAAAAGTTTGATCATCAAAATACAAGTTTATGCATTATTTGACATAAGAAAAAAGACATTATAAGCACGAAAAATTAGTCCACTCAACTCGCACGAATGACATTAATTACTGGTACTTATGTCCCACATTAATACTTCTATATGGAGTTTTAAATAAGGGAAACATTAAAATGGGACTTGTCTTATGCAGCTTGTACGAAGCCGAGCAATCTTGAGTCTTTGGATCTTGATCGGATGGCTACAAGGGTGGGTGATGATTCACCTATCCACTTATTTAACACCCACCTTCGGATTAAAATTTGATGGCTCTAGATGACTTGGCTCATGCAAACCTCATGAGGCAAGTGTCATGTAAACTAGAGTATTTGAATAAATAAATAGGACTAAGAATATGGAACATATGGTGTATGTTTTTCAAGCATGTTCATGTTGTTTGTGGTGCAGAAAGTCTGCTTGGTCTTGCCAAAAAATAAAGTTTTTTTATAATAAAGTGTCACCCCTCGTCAAAAGGGCCTTTGGATTCATTTTGAAAGAGAGAAGATGGAAACAGTGAGTTATGGATGGGTAGATGCCTCATCAGGGTCGGTTTGAGTGAGCTTTTATTGTCCATGTTTAGAGGGATCTCATCAGGATCGGTCAAGAGGACCTTTGGATTCATTTCTAGAGGGTTTTTAGGAGATTATATGATTTGAGTGAGCTTCTATTGCCCATGTTTAGAAAGAGTTTTTTTTATTTGTCTTACGAGACACTAAATTCTTACCTTCCGTGGTAGCAGCTTGATGCATTGGAGCAAAATAGATTTTTATTGTAATACTGAAGATTGATGTTTCTTCAGTTTTAGTTTTTATAGAATGAAATGATATTGAATAAAAAAAAAGTCGGAGAGCTCGTGAACACCCACTGCCAAAATAAAAACCATGAGTAAATTTAAGGGGAAATTATATAATAAATCATCGAAAAAAATTTACAAAAACAACGCACTGTACAAAATAATTGCATAATAGGGTATCTGACAAGCCACGCAGGCGCCAGCGCGGCCGCTGGTGTATGCGTGGCTTTTTTTTTAAATACCGACCCGAAAGGTGTCGGTTCAATCGACGCTTTCAGTGTTTAATAGAACCGACGCCTTTCAACCCCTTATCACCTTTTGTTGAACACTTTTCCATGCGATATATTAACCGACGCCTCTCTATTCGCAGACAAAGGCATCGGTTGTCTCATTCCCCTATCCCCCCTCACTCATTTTATGAAATCCGACTTTTTTTACCTGATAACACAATATACATAAACTTACACAAAAAATTAATATTACAAAGTTATATAAAGTTAATGTATACAAAGTTATACAAAATATTACAAGTGTTCAATCAACTCTCATCAACCTATTCCTACCCCGTCCTCGTGCTCGAGCTGGAATTTCCTCAGGCTCAACGTCAGTTATAGGATCTGAAGAAGAAAGTGCCTGACGTAGAGCACGAAGTGCACGCTGTCGCCGAGTATATACTTTCGAAGAAAGAGGCCTCTCAACTTGATCGACCGAGGCATCTGGAATAACTGGTGATGGGGTAAAACCCGTTGTATCGGCTGATGATGTCACAACATCACGTGAAGTTGATAAAGGTTCTGGAACAACCTCCACTCATGGAATCTCAGTCATAACTGGCCGAAGCAATGGCAAACTTGCAAGAACATGACCAGAGATATCGTGTATCGTCTGACATGCCGCTACAAAGCTATCGTAGGATCGGTCTACCAAAGTACTATGAGACTGAGCGTGCACTTGTCTCACACAAGTAAGCTACAAAGGAAAAAGAATATATGTTATCTACTCATACAATGGTGAATTAAATCAAATATGAAATCAGAGATACTCACCAATGCAGGCTCAGTGTCGCCCCTCGGTTGATATAACATCTCCGCCTCATGCATAGGTGGCATGATAAGTCTCCTCGTAATCCTGAAGTACCATCTCATGTATGCATTATCCGCATCTCGCTCCATCATAGCAGACTCCCCTTGAACGAGAGTGGTCGTCCGGTCATTCCATCTAGTAATATAAGCCGCATGATGCGACCTCCAATCAAAACTCCTTTGGCCTCAACGCGATGATCGTTCAATGAACTCCACAACAAGAGGGGGGAAAACATGCTCCATTCCAAATTGCAACATAACCCGATCGAGAACATGCATCTCGACGATGTCAACACATATAAGTGGCATCCTAGATAGCCACACATGCGTTCCATCTGTACATACTCTAGGTAACTGCGCTAACACATCATCATAATATGGTTGCCATGTTACCTACACAACATATGAAGATGATATTTGTGTCACTTTTTTAACCTATTTACATTCGTTATATTCATAACATGTGCAATATGAGCGACCAATACCTGGCCGGATCGCTGATAGTCTAATTCAGATCTATACATCATGAGGACACTGTGAGGATTTACAGTTTTTTTCTTTTTAGCATTCCACCTAACATAAAGAAGATGAAAAATTGAGGTGATAATGCTAATAGAAGATCACCAAATAACTTAAATAGATAACACATACCGAACTCCTAACGAAGACAAACCATCTAGTGGAGTGCTCTGAATGTTTGGACGGCCAACATGCAATCTCTCCCACGACCATAGCTGTTTGACACATACACACCCAACATGAATCAAATGATATACTTGTGATAAAGATAGTAGCGAAAGATTATTGATGGCTTACCTGGATCAGGGTGACGCACCTGGCAATCCCTAATGTGCTAGGTTGGCAAGCTTTTGCCAACTATTAGTACAGGTAGGTAATCGTTTAAAATTAAAACCCTTGCAAGTGCACAAGGCAATTGTACTACAATGAGTATTAATAAGGGTTGTCGAACCTCAGGGACGGACTAATATTTTACCAAATTCAAAAGAAAGGAAGTTACAATTTTAATTAATCTAGAGAAAGCAATAAAATTTAACTACTTTAAAATGGATTTTAATTAATATGGAGAAGTGCCAAGGCTTCGAATCCACCACACAATAAACCAGCTTATCGTCTCTCTCTGTTGAATAAATTCCTAATTGGCTAGTATATTCCTCTCAGACATATACTTGTCAATTCAAAATATTATGCTCTCCTCTCAGACGTAACACATAAGCAATTCAAAATATGGAACTGTGATCTATCTCTCTCGAGCATAAACCAATGAAATCTTATTTCTTTATAACACTTTAATCTACTTACGTTCCTCTCGGACACGCAAGTATTCCTCGGATTGAAACTCACAAGAATTCACTCTAGCCTCTCTCGAGCACATAGAATAAGCCTCAATAAATTAACAGTGATTCTATAATAAGATTCATACACCAATCAAGGTAAAATTAAGATGAAGGAAAACGATACAACCAATTTACTCGGGTTTCATCTATGCCTTGGACAAGGATTTAGCCGGCCATCGGACAAGGAGAACGCTGTTGATTTGTTAGAGTCGTTTTACACTATTCACCAAAAAGTACTGTTCAAAATCACTGTAGCAACACTGTTCACCCATAGGTACTATTCATCGTCTTCTCCGTTCGGCAGTTACTGTAGCAAATGGCGGAACACTGTAGCAGTTCGCAAATCAGCACCTTTCTTCCTCCTTCTCCCCTCCGGCCGCCTGCTCTCTTCTTCCCTCTCCTCTTCCGGGCGAAACCACACCGGATTCCGGCGGAAACAGTACCGGAATCCGGTCTGTTTTCCTCTGTTTTTTCCTTTGTTTTTCCGGCTGACTGGTTTTTTTTCTAAAGCTTCGATCTTGTGTTGTTTTTATAGACAGGTCGAAAGTGAATCCTTTTCTGTTCTGGACACCAACTCCGGCCTCTCGTCGATTCCTAATCAAAGAAGAAATCCAATTCCAATTCCAAGTCCGGCAGTTTCCAAATCAAAGCCCCTGTTTTTTTTTCTTTCGTTTCCAATTGGAACACCCGCCGCCACCGTGCTTCGTCCATCTGGCTCACCATCGCTGTCAAGATCGCCGCCGTGAGAGCCCATCCTCGCCGTCTCGCTGTCAGGCCTGTCAACTGTTCCGATCGCTTCTCACAGTCGATCGCCGTCAGAGCTCGACCTGCTTCGCCCATGGCCCAGTCCTCCGTCGTCAGCGCCGCCAACCTCTCCACCGTGATCGTCCCATCGCCCTTCACCGGCCACTGCTCAGCCCCTCCGGCCCACTGCTCCTTCGCCGGCGTTCGAGCTCTGCTCGAACTCTGTTTCTGGATGAAAGGCCCGAGCTTTGGCTCGGGCCGGGTTTCCATTTTTTTTTCTTTTTTTTTTCTTTTAACTGAACCGGACCGGACTCTGAACCGATTCATATTTCTTTTTTTTATTTTTTTTCTTTATTAAACAAAACTCATTGTATCGATCTCATCCATCCGGTCTCATCTTGACGGTTCTTCTCTTTAATCGTGTCTCTTTCGCGTGCGATATTTCAAATGATCATAACTTTTTGCTCAGAACTCCAAATTGTGAACAGTCAGTGGCGTTGGAAAGCTGACTTCGTGTACTTTAACATGAAGCTTAAATCAGTCCCATCAGAGATATGCAATCGAAGTTGTAAATATTCAATCATTAGAGTCGCATTTCGCCCCATTTCTGCGTTTTGCTCTTGTTTCCTACAAAAACCAAAAACTATATTAAAGTAGCAATAATTCTAATCAAACACTAGCATAAATATAAGTTTAGGAGATAATAAAATGCATATTTCATGTATAGATCAGTAGGCAAGGGTGGCACTGCCCCATGCATACTGTCCCACGGTGTACAAATTCTCTAACAAAAGGAGATACATGGGGTGCACATGGCTGCTGCCGCTATCGGCAAATATAGTGCTACCAAGCATATAGAGTAAATATGCTCGTGCATGTTGCTCGACGTCAATTTCTGTGGCATCCTCCGGTAAGGGACTAAACTGCTCTCTCAACCACAAAAGACTTACCCTAGTTCGTCCTTTCAATGATTCACGTGGAGATACCCGTCCAAGAAGGTGCTCGTGTACTTCATTCCAGTCAATGCCCACAATCGAGCAACTCACCGCAATGCTATCAACGCGTCTCCTTAATCCTCTCTTGAATAACCACTGGTGGGATATCCACTTCTGCTCTAATAGAGGGTAATATATGCTGACAAACAAACGCCGCAATACATTGTCTATGACCAGTGTCTAGCTGAGCATTTCTACAAGTGTGTTCGCCACCATACGTCTTCACTTTAAAATGATTCATCCCCTTCATCAATGATGCATGTACTCTCCATGGGCAGGTAGGGTATTGAAATTTTGCTATGTACTATGTCGGACTTGTACGCAACACTTTATATCGAACATCATGCACTATTGAAAACTCCCTCAATGCGTGTACAAATTCATCTTTATTAGGGAATATTTACCCCACATATATTGCTTCCTCATGATATGTCTCCTCATGCAAACCCCAATTAATTGCCCCATCTATTTCATCATCTATTAGTCGCGCCCATGGGGGCTCCTCCTCATATGGCAACTCCTCCTCAAAATCATCCAAGTTATCCGTAGCAATTGCGATGTCTACCAATTCATCTCCCTCATTATCAACCATCTCTTGCACACTATCCACTCCTCGTACGTCTTCAACATCATTAGCAGGCAAATTAGGCACCTACTCATCATTGACCCCATCCTCATCCTCATTCTCCCATTCGTCTTCCTCATCATTCACATTTCCCTCTTGCCGACCACTTGAACCAGTGTAAGTATAGGGGTTATGAAATGATGTTTGTGTGCCAAACCATTCTCCACCTCGTGCCATGCCTAAATTCATCGTTTCATGAGCATGAGATGTGTGCCTAAATTATTCAAAAGAAAACTAACATCATGAATAAACAATTCCTTTAACTGTAAGTTGAATGGCTAAACTACATTTTTTAAATAAACTTACCTCCAACTAGGCGAAAGTTGGGGTTCGTTGCACGCTAGTGATATAGACAAATCATCTTCTTCATTATCTTCCACACGCCTTCTTCTGGAATTTTCACTCAACCTATTTCTGCGAGCACTCCTACTTCCGCCTTCGCCATCATTTGCAAACCTAGGCATGTGCGCCTTCTTCTGAAATTTTTAATGATAATACCCTCATGAGTCTAGTTTCTAACCCCACTGATTTTATATTTTTTTGATTTTATTTGAATTAGTTATGAATTATTTATTACGGACTATCAGCACAAAAACAGTTCTAGTCGAGATTAAGACTCTTAATTAAACTTGATTATCTCACTTAATAACACATTATAGATGATAATATATCATTAACAGACCATATATTCCCCTCCTAGACCAATTACAGACCCTAAGATTATCTGGAATTACTAAAGTACACCCCTTCTCATGTTCCTTTACATATAACACAGTTTTAACTATTAATACATCTCAAATACGACCATTAATGCAAGACACACATTAAGACACCAAAACTCAACGTGGATCATGGTCAATCAAGCAATATCAGAACTTCTAGTCTCTGGAAAATTAATAAAGCATCAAACTTTAGGTGTGAATTCTCATCTAGAAACGTAGCATGAATATATATATATGATTATGATGCATTACGCATAGAAATAATGACACAATTCATTCATCTCCCAAGAATCCACACAATACTCTAAGGTACTGAATCAAAACACTTATAAATATCATATAACAGAAGAGAGGAAATGGGAAAAACCATCCTACTTAATTCACCGAAGATTATGCCTTTTTACGCGTTGCTTGTCTCCTCCGCTTCTCCAAAGCTCCCACTCCAAACTCTTGCAAACTCCCACAAGAAGAAACCTAATAGGAGGTGGGTGAACGTGGGGAGGAGAATGGAAAGGTCTCTGGACGTTTTAGGGCTAGGTTTTGCAATAGCACAAGCCAACTCTCTAGAGTTATATAAAGTTTGGGGAGAATCCCTTCTTAAACTAATTTTCCATATCATGGACACTTCCCACCAATGAGAAGGCCTCAAGATCATTCTAGAGACGTGCAATTTAAGTCCAGTTGGGATTTTGCATCTTTTCCATGCAAATCCACCCCAAAAATAAGCTAGAAATCGCAAAACCGCAACCGGTGATCGATCGGCGATACGGCGATCAATCGTCGCATGCGCTTTTCTAAACTACCGCGTTACAGACCATCGATTACAATCATTGCCGATCGATCACTTTACCCGATACAAAACAATCAAAAATCATAGTAACTACGATCGATTGTTTTGATAAGCGATCGATCGGCTCTATTTGCCGATTGATCGTTTGTTCTGGTGATTGATCGCAGCCACGCCTATATTTCAATTTCTCATATCTTTTCACTCCGAACTCCAAATTGCGCATAGTTGGTGGCATTGGAAAGTTCTTCTCACCAACTTTAATCCGCTTAAGGCAAAACATAATCATATCAAATATTAAGAGGGCCAATTTCGGTTTTAAAATACTTACTAATTTTTTGGGTGTTACAGATATCTTCATTGGAACGAAGGCATCCAAGGAGAAAAGAGCCGAAGGAAAAGAAGAATGTTTGTGTTGGAAAATATAGTAGTACTCAAGAGGGATTGTACTTTACCCATCCGTGTTGGATCGTACTCAAATAGAACATGAAATAACAAATTGAAATCCAATCGTCCGAGGCACAACAATTATACACTGCTGACTTCGAAATAGATATTGCCACCCTCTCGTGCACGGGCTTTCTCCAGCAATCTATTCCCAAGATACAACATACCAGTTGACAAGTGGTGCACTTTAACTCATCAAACTTGAACTCAGAGAAAAGATTTTGTTGCCTTTTTGCAAGAATAATCGCCGATGAAAAAGAGGAGAGAAAACCAAGAACAAATCGTGTTTGATGTATTAATTCGTATTTTTTCCCTTCATAATATATAGAAGGACTCAATTGGGTTCTTTCTGTAAAGAAGGGATGCAACTTTTAGAAGAAAAACGAAAAAATCCCTAAAATAACCTCCAACGCGATCGGCGATCGATCGCTATGGGTATTCCTTCGTTAATTTAGTGCTCGCGATTGATCGTTTTCACTGGTAGATACGACGCTCGCGGCCCATATACGCAACATCATAGTAGATACAATCGATCGCTGCAAGGCCGATCGATCTGCTCGTAATTTTCAATAAAAAATTAACCATTTGATTAAAATCAAAGGCTCTAGAAGCGAGATGCCAGTGCGAAGTGCTAAGTGCTAAGTGCGTCACAATGCGCCCATTCGCCCACGCCACGTGCACGTGCGTTTGTGTACCATTAGGTACACCAATGAATGTGTACACCATCAATTGGGGAGAGTCTCCACAACCATAAGATATACAATGAGGAAGATTTCTTCCTCATATATACCCTATCACACTCATGTGTGCTTCCTATGTGTGACTAAAGAAAACTGCAAATTAACTTAGCACAATGTTTATATTAAATTACTACTAATCTTATTTCAATCAATCAATAAAATATGGGCCTAGGATGATCCTTAGATAGAATTTAATTAGTGGGCTCAAACCACTAATTAATTTGGGCCCAACTACCCAAATCAAAACCCATCTTAGCCATTTAGGCACATCATCCATAACCAAAACCCAACAATTTGTTGGCGAGGGGTAAGCTAAGAGGTGAGGAAGTAAAAGCAAGAGGAAATATAGAGGAAGGGGAAAGAATAGCATTCGAACGTAGAAATTAACACAAGAAGTTTATGAGATGTAACACCTTCAACTTAGATTGTTAAAAAAAAATCTCTTCTTGTTGCCTCCCTATTCAGACGATGTGTTGGTGGTGCTTCTCCTCCATTCCCTCGTTTCCAGTGTAAAAAGTCCTCCGAACTAATAGGTAGAGGACTGCAACAACCGAGATTGGTATCCTTTGCATTGAAGGGCATGCATTCTTTCCTTTGGTAGTGATTCGTATTTTCTTAGCACATCATTGGCTTCCCTCCCCTAGGGGTGTCCATGAGTGAGTCCATGTTGGTTAATTCTCCTCCCCTCCAAACACGCGCGTGAGCGCCTTGGGCTTTGCCATTTGGTGGTTTTTGGGATGCCTTCCAATTGTCCATGAGATTGATCATTTGCCGTAGAGTAATGCTATATCTCCCACTTTTGTATCACGGCCAACCTCACGTGCTAGTGTGTAGGGGCGGATGCAGGATTTTCAGTCTATGGGGTCATAAATTACAAAGCTTAAATTTTTTTTTCTGCAATATTATAGAATAACTAGGCTCACAAATAAGTTGTGTTGAAATGAAATATAAGAATAAAGAAAAAACTGTGACAAATGACATATTAGAAAAAAAAATATTTCCGTTAAGTATCCATTTGACAATTAATTAACTTTGTAAAAAAAGATATCTAAGTTAACTTTATCTACGACAATTGCCACAAAAGAAGAAAATACATATACAAAATCGTAAACAAAAATGAAAATTTTCCACCCTTAAAGTCAGTCATTATAACTAAAAATAACCTAGGAGAGATAAGCACTTGGCAAGAGAAAGATGGGCAATCTGTCTTCGGTTCTGGTCTTTGATGCTGGCCCCCATAAAAACTAGGGTGGGTTCTTACAAGTTCACTACTTAAACCAAAATCCTCTAAATGAGGGGACCGGAAGGGTTTGGGTTCGTTGGTCTAGACTGGTTTCTAATAATCTTTTTCTTTGTTTAGTGATTGCATTGGAACAACTATGGGTCAGGATTTAGCCAAAAAAAAACTTTAATAAGGATCCGGTCAGAATTAGAAAATAAATTTTGACCCACCCCACTTTTAATATGGGGTCAATGATTTTTTTATTTGAGGTCAATTACTAAGTTTTACTAGTTTTTTGGCCCAACCCAACATGGACTTTAATGCATGGTAGTAAAAAAATACCTAATCCAACCCCATATCCTTCACGTAGGTCTGTCCCTGCTAGTGTGGTGGTAGGAAATGAAACATGGGGACCACAACATTTCCATAAGAGGGACGTGAGGTTGTCGTGAAAAAAAAGGCAGGAGAAGAAGCATTTTGCTTTGCCATATGGCCCCGTCTTTTAGATATCTCAAAGAGGGTTGGCGGTCATCTGTAGCACATTAAAGTGGGATTCAGTGCATGTCACATTGGTGTTCAATGCTTCAGCCATTAAGGATCCGAGTCCATCTAGCGTGACCCATTTTCAATACCAGATTAACCATGGGCCATGTGGGCATGGGGCCCTGGATGGTCCTTTAATCTGGTATTGAAAAGTGGTCACCAAAACATTTCCCTTAAGGATCCATATGACCCCGTCTTTTGCCATATGTTTCTCGTTATGTGTTCAATGCTTCAGTTGCATTTTAGGAGTTGGCCTTCTCCTTACGCTATACAGTCTAATAGAGACCGGTTTCTCATGTAGCTTATACGAGCCAAGCCATTTTCATCCGACAGACCAAGATCTGACGGCCAATGCCAAATCACAAGTAGGTAAGTGTGAATCATTACCGCTATCAGATCTTGATCTAACGGCTCGGGTTCATGCAAACTATACGAAAACGATTGCATTTAAACTTTTTCCTTTTATATAATATTTTTTACTAATATTTTGGCTTCTCATTGTCTATTCTTTGTAGCGCGCGCACTTTATACTATTTTTGCGTGTTAATCACGAGGCAATACATAGTGCAACTAGCACTTTACTAATGTTTTGGCTTCTCATTGTCTATTGTTGTAGCGAGTGCAGTTTATACTAATTTTGCATGTTAATCACGAGGCAATACATAGTGCAAACTAGCACTTCCAACGAAAACTTTCTCCTCGACTAAATCTTATTAACTGATTGGTAGATAGAAGGGATAAACTACTGCAGAATCACTATCTGTTCGATACTATGGATGCACTTTCCAAGTTGGGATTCTTCCTACGTTATAAAGAGGTCTAATACTTTATGTGGTAGATGCTGTTTTGCTTAATGTCTTAGCTTCTCGTATCCGTCTTAGTGTTCTACGAACACACGACTATTCACAAAGGCGTGTCTCTCACTTATATTACCTGTGCATGTTAATAATAATGTTATACATAGTTGAACTAATAATAACAAGGAATCTTTGTCCTTAACTGATTATTTCATCACTTAATTTGCAGATTAAGGAGATAAAATGACAAACCAATGCAGCAGTTAGATTCCAAAATAGATTGTTACCAAAAACATACATCCAAATCAAGATTCACGAGGTGAGGGCATTACAGGAATTTCACCCCTGGTTCATGTTCTGTCAAAAGGAGAGACCGCAGACACGACCGTTGCCTGTTCCGGATGGCGCACAAAGCTTAATATTTGCAGTTAGTTATAAATATATATGTGCGCCAACCGGATTTGGGGCCTGGCCGGAATCTGGATGGAGAAGTCGGGCTGAGGGGCGGCGCTGGCTCTGGCGGCCATGATCGGAACCACCAGGGACGCCGTGCTGGCCCTAGGCGGCGTCGGAGGAAACAGCGGCGGGACATACTCCCCGGCCAAGGAGAAGGCGGCGACCCGTGGCGCATACAACACCCGTTGGTCGTCAGCACCGGTGCGCCGACTTCGGATGCTCCTTGGCGCCGCAGCCAAGGTGAAGATTCTCCTCGCCGCCTGCGTGCTCTTCGCCGTCTTCTTGGTTGTGGGCAGGATCGGGTCGCTCATGGGCTGGGATCCTCACCCTCCTTCCTCCGTCTCTTCCCCTTCCAGGTCAGTTTGCTCTTTTCATGGCTGAAAAGGAAAGACTTTGAACTTCAAATTTGGTGCTTTGAAGGATCCTCTGGTTTCCTAACCTGGGAGGAATCTGTTATTCTGCATATTTGACTGTTTCTAGAGGCAGCAGGAGAAGCAAAGAGAGGCTGGATTGAATCATGTAAATCTTTCTGTCTCTGTTTCTCTCTGTCATCAGGCTTTGCGTCTCTCTGATCTGTCACCCCACTTTCAGTGCTTTTTCTTGATTGCATTAGTCATTTTGTGATTAATCATTCCTTTTGAACATAAAAAAGGCTTAAAAGAGACTATACATGGTGTTAGGAAAGCTTCTGATTGGGTTTTCTTCTTCAGCAGATGGTTACTGGTTTTTAAGTGAATGATGCTGGAATATACTTTTTTCTTTGGATTATTTTGGATTTTTATTATGGCCTTTTGGCCTGTATGGTGGCTGTAATATTAATCTCGGGTACCTAAGTAGATATGTGAACTATTTTTATGTCAATTCAACTTATATTGCTCCTGTGAGTTCTCTGCCCGTGAGTTGAGTTTCAATTTTGCCTATCTTTTAGAGTAAACAACTAGAAACTTGTTTTACTAATTGGAATTTAAAACAACTTAAAATTGATGTTTTAAGGAATACGATGTCTAGCTTTCTTCTTTTTTTCTTTATAAATTTGTGCTCCTCTGCGTGTGCTGTAAGTTATAGTGTACTTTTTGAGGAGATGGTAAATCTCGTTTCATCTCATTTTTCTCATCTGATATGTCTATCATCTGTTTGCCGATGCATGTTACAATTTTTCGTTATGTAATTTATATGTGTTGCAGCATTCTACGTTTGGTTTGTAAAGGTGAACACCTTAGATTATGTTACCGTACAGTTCGTAGACTATTTTTCTGTGTACCTTTGGTTTTCGTGACAATTAGCTTATTTTTATTCCCCTATGCTTTGTGGCTTTGATTTTATTTTCTTTTGTTTGTTTACAGTTTGTTGTATGTCGATAATAAGTTTCTTCCAGTATGGAATATCTGAGGAAGGATAGTTTTGAAGTTGACCAGAGCCAATTGTTGGTGTTAGTTGTGTTAAATTATTTTTTGAGGTACTTGATACATTTGGCTTATTTGATTTGCAGAGGGGGATACACAGTCCTTGTTAACACTTGGAAGCGCAATTCTCTTCTCAAGCAAGCTGTTGCTCATTATGCATCTTGTAGTGGTACTGACGCTATACGAGTTGTATGGAGTGAGAGTGACCCACCATCAGATAGCCTGAAAGCCTATCTTCGGAAGATTGTGCTGTCAAAGTCACAAAGTGCCCATAAGCCGAATTTTAGGTTTGACCTAAATGAGGAGGATAACCTAAACAATAGATTTAAACCAATTATGGACCTCAGGACAGATGCTATATTTTCAGTTGACGATGATGTAATTGTTCCTTGCCCTACTATGGATTTTGCATTCACAGTATGGAAAAGTGCTCCAGACACAATGGTGGGCTTTGTTCCTCGCATGCATTGGCTGGATGAAGAGGTGTGCTATTTACTTCTTTGAGTTTTGTATGGCTTTGATCTTTTTAGATGCTGTTGTAAGGGTGGGAGGTATCATCATGTGTGTATGCTGTTAACATGATCCACTCTATAGCTCAGATCGAGCCTGCTTGTTCTTTTCCTTCGACTTTTAGATTATTTTAAGGGAATGCTTTCATCAGGTTTACGAACTCAAGGAGCTGTTAGTTTTGACATTAAACTTGTGACCTTTAAAACTTTTAATAAGGACCAAAGAAATTTACTACTATATTTTGCAAATTGAAGGTTCATTTTGATAATGTCATGGTGCTTTTTTAGTGTTTGCCAAGTTTTACCAACTTTGGATAATAAAATGAACCAGCAGCTTGTCCATAAGTGCTTGAATATGTTGAGTGATTTTTATGCCCTAAAGAGTTTGTCCATCGCTTTAATTCTTTTGTTAAAATTTCACTTTCAATACCCTATCTTGCTCATATACAAGTAGAACAATGGAAATGAAGTTGTTAAAATTCTTATTTGTAAATATTTACTTGAAAATTTGTATTGATGTGTGTTAGTTGATAAAGTGCATGGAGAAATGAACGATGTGATAGTAACTTCTATTTATGAAAATCCTGTATAAATGTCGTTTGATATATTGTTATGAATACTGTATTCAAAGCTTCCTAGTTGGAAGATTTGGGAATAACTTATTTAAATTTCAAAATTTTCTGGTGGACATATTCCTATATATTTGTTTTGACATGGTTTTCGGTCACTTCAGAAGGATGGCGTAACATATTATAGCTACGGAGGCTGGTGGTCAATCTGGTGGATGGGCAGTTACAGTATGGTCCTCTCAAAAGCGGCTTTTTTCCACAAGAAGTACTTGGATTTATATACATACAATATGCCTTCGTCTATTCATGACTATGTAACTAGGGAAAGGTTTGTTGCAAAGTTGAACTTCTGTTGTTAAGTTTCATACCCTCTGATTTGAAAATTTATACACTTATGTTGTGCATCGAGTGTATCCTACCTAGGTTATTTCGTCATAAGGAGAGAAGAAAATTCTATATAGGTTATGATCCACAATTGAAGATGTTCAGTCTGTGTTTCAAAAATGGTAGTGAAATTGAAAGCAAGGATGTTTTTAAAAATAAGTTTACCAGTCCTTTAAACACAATATGAAGTATCATAATTTGCTCAAATTGCTTAATAATTCTCCAGCATACTTCGTCATGTTTTCTTTTGTCCTATTTGTAATGCACTTTTCAATTTCTTGGACGTGATTGGTGCATGCCAACTAGGCTAAAAAGGAAATTCTATATGATACTAAGGCCTGCAATATTCTATGAAGTGAATTGCTGGGCCACAAAGGAAAGTCATATGGATAGATTGAGTGCAGTTGAAATCAAGTTGTTAGGGGGATATATGTAATAACTAGGAGAGCTGGATTAACTATGAATATAGATCAGGTTGATGGGTGTGGGCATATGTAAAGAAGACAAGGGATACCCTGATGAGAAGGCTGGAGAGGATGCAAATTGAAGAGGCCGAAAGAAGGAGATGAAGACCCAAAAGGACATAGATGGAGTTGAGAAGAAAGTATATGACTAATTTATATCTTATGAAAGAGTTAGCTTATATTAGGCTACGGTGGAGGTGCAAGATCTGGAGTGTGTTGACGACTCCAGATCAATGGGAAAAGGCACTTCTTGATTATGATTGTGGCTTATTGATTGTTTCTGCAGGAATTGTGAAGACATTGCTATGTCTCTGCTTGTTGCAAATGCCACGAGTGCACCACCTATCTGGGTTAAAGGTGAGCTCTACTTTGGGCATGTAACTATTAACAAGAACAAAGGTTGTTTGCTGATGGTTAGTGCGGTATTGAATTTTATTGTTTTGTATGCCATTTTCAGTGACATCTTGTGATCAGTTTCAAATACATAGGATGTAGCTATTAACTAAGAGGATATTATAGGCAGGTAACAAATTTTGACAAGAAGTGGCTACTACTTCCCATTCTACTGGTAGTGGTTATTGCAGCCTACTTTCTTTTGTTACCTGCCTCTAGAATAGTCAGTTTTTTTTCCTTGTCTGCTCGAGGTAACACTGAGTTGCAACTGGCTGACGAATCTGAATAAATCTGTGGACTCATGATATCTTTAAAAGTAGTGATTTTCTTTAAAGCACAGAAATTTGGAGCTTGAGGCAATGGACTGTGTATGCACTGCAGTTGTGCTTGATATGAAATTGCTGATGAACGTGGCATTATTCAGTACAATTTACTTAGTGTTATGTTGATCCCACCCTTTCTGATATATTCTATTGCATTCATTTACAGGAAAGATATACGAGATTGGATCCTCTGGCATTAGCAGCTTGAATGGCCATAACAATAGAAGGAACAAATGCATGAATGACTTTGTTTCCCTTTACGGGACGATGCCCTTAGTACCTACTAATGTCAAAGCAGTAGATGCAAGGCATGAGTGGTTTTGGTAGCTCTTGTATTTTTTATGGGTGTTCCTTTTTTGAAGCTCATCGATAGCTCAGCCTTGGTATTGAAAAATGGCAGCCATAATATATTGGAAAAAGCAAATGCATGGCGGTTGTTCCCCGAGTGGATCCTTAATGTCTAATGGAGAAGCTCTTCTGTATGCTAAATTAACAGGGAGATCATACAAGTCCAGTTTCCTACAGGAGATTTCTCACTACAAAACTGCAGCCAGCACTTTTTTTCTCATGAAGGCAGTATCTATAGATGATTTGAGCTTGTTTACTCTTCATTGTTGTTTTCTAAAACATATCTATGCACCTTTGTAATTACGTTGTACTGTTATGGTGTTTCAGTGGAGTTGTTGCTCATAAGAGGCTATGTAACCTCCTCATGTACCACGTTTTGGCTATAGTATGTTCCTGTCAAATGAATTTACTTGTTTTTGGTAAAGAATCACATATGCAAGCTCGAATCCTTTTTCTTTTGGCCAATAATGCAAGCGCGACCACCTTTGGTGTATTAATTCTGTTTTTTTTTGGCACATACCAGTAATTTGTAGATTAGGAATTTGACCAAAGAATTTCTCAAAACCTCCATTTTTCAGCCCAAACTACAGTGAGAATGGTAGAATTCTATATACATTTTCCTTTTCTAATACTTGTCTCCACATAGTGTGTATGCTATAATTTGGTAACATAGTTTCTATAGTTTTGTGTTTGACCCATAACTGGATAGACTTAAATAATGTGTAATAAATTATGTAAGGGTGTGAAATGTACCGTAAGTTGTTCTTTGTGCAATATGTAACAACCTGCTTGTAAAAGTGTAAAAAGAAAAAATACACAATATGCTTTTAAGAATCCACTGAAAGCCCACAGCCTCAGTCCCAGAAGGGATTACACAAAATGACCCATATCGATCATGGTTTTAATATGTGAAGTGCCAACGAATTGCAAGTTTACATTGTTACTCCATGCACTAAGGGCTATAAGAAGAAATATATATCGAAAGAGATAAATTGCAACTTAATTGCTCCCATCCACAAGTCAAATGGCCCTAATTCTAAGCTGCCGAATGCTTTGTAATAACTAGCTTCGTGCAGGTGCGCTCCTGTTCCACAAGATCCTGATGACTATATGTTGCTCAGCAGCTGAAGCTTTTCACAAAAGTGATTATCTAGTACTCCCTCTAGTCACTTGTAGATTTTACAATGAACTAATTTTTAGTATTTGAAAATCAACTGTCTATTAATAAAAGTGACCGGAGGGACGTTATCATTTTCCACGTAGGAAGCTGGTAACTCTACACCTCTACACCGGTATTTTTATTGTATTGTCAAAGTGGGCCTCACATAGTTCACTTTTCACCATCCAACAAACGCCCGCCATGTCACCAAGGTAGTCTACAATGGTATATCATTTTCACTTTTCATGCACATATTGTATGCTACATGGAGGCCTAGCATGGTACATAGACACCTGGCGACCCGATTTAGGCTTTTGCTAGTTATACACTCCCTCTGTCCAATAAAGCCTGTTTGTATTTGAAAATGTATGAAATTTATTGGACTCTAAAGCCCGTACAACAACAGAGTTTGCCCACCCTCGTTCGTGTTTTTAGTCATGAGGGAGTAAAGTCAGCATGATAAATCCCCGTTTTTTTCAAATGCAGATAAGCTTTATTTGATGGAGGGAATACTAGAGCAAGTTGCTGCAAGATACTAGCGTAAGTTGCTCGTCTTATAGAAGAGCAAGTCATTCTACTCGCATAACTATATTGGAAGCAAGGCAGCTGAATTAAGGTGAGTGCTATCAAAGCTAATGTAAATAAAATATAGCTCCTTTCATTTCACATAATACCATTTGATTAATAAATAGAAGCTGATTTTTGTTACTAATAAACAATTGAGTCCTACCAATAATACAACAAATACAAACAAACATGACACATCTCCCCACCCAACCAATTGACTCCCACAAGCTTCATGTGTTATAATTTCTACCCAACATGGTCTTGAACACTTCATTGGAACAGTGTTCTTTGAATTGGTACTTACATGAGGATCTTAGTAAGCTATAGAGGACAGATCAACATTGATCATTCTGCAACCACATTTGGTAGTTGATTTGGGCCCTCGTGCAGATCATTGGGCCAGGGGATCAAATTGGTCGGAGGAAAACAACAATTGCCCTCCGCATTGCATGGCTCCGGCGGGGCCCCTTCCGTGCTCGATTGCTCCACCCAAGCTCCTCCCCTTGTGGTGGCTTCTCGCAGCAACCCCCAACACTCCACCCAGTTGTACTCCGGCAGGTTGGAGTGGAAGCAGACCCACACCGAGGCCTCTTCCAGCTCTCGGTGTTCGCTGAACAGGTTCTCATCTCCATGCACAAAGGCCTTCAAAACCTGCTCCAATTTGTATACTAATCAGCCTCCACATATACATATATATAAGACCAAGGGCGGACGTAGGAATTTTTGTCAATAGGGTCATAAACTAATGCAATTCTAAAGCATTCTTCTTTTTAACAAAATAACTAGGCTAACAGCAAAGATATACTAAAGTATAATACAAAAAAAATTAAACAAATATAAGTAATTATGATAGATTATTAAAGTGAAGTTTACATGCGTTAAATGCAATACCATTATATATCTTATTGACTTCACTTGCAAAAATTTCCACAAAAGATGTACCTCAACGCCGAAACATCAATTGCCTTCTGTTAAAAAAAAATTAATAAGAGAAAAAGAAAAAAATAAAGATTCATTAATATATCGAGTAAATTTGTCTTAACAAATAAAAAAAACTACATTAATGCAATACAAAATTAAAAAATGGATTCATACAACTGAGAATAACAACTAACAATATAAGGAGAATAGAAGAAGAGAATTATATTCCGCAATTATCATCGACGAGATTTCATATTTTGGAAGCGTTCAATGATCTTCTCAATGCCAATCTCTTTGGAAATGTCATTTTTAATGTATGTGATTAAAGAATCGCACATCAACTCATCTCACATTCGATTCTGAAGCTTGTTCTTCACAATATTCATGGCAGAAAATGTTCTCTCAGCTGTTGCAATTGCAACTGGGAGTGTTAATGCCAACTTTAGAAGCAAATAAACCAACAGAAACTATAAGTTTTTTTTCTTCTCTACCATTTTTTTGCAAGATTAGAAATCTAAATCAAGTTGGAGAATTCACTATCTGACCGCATATCCATAATATAAACATCTAGTTGATCGGGCGCCGGTGCTAGGATGGGAGGGTGGCGACGGAAGGTGTGAGCGTCGAACGCTTATTGTACGGAGTGGAAGTCGCAGCATCTCCGACAGAGGAAGGTGCGACAACCTCCAATGTAGGCAGCCGAAGCTAGGGCGGCCGGTTGGACTTGTAATTTGGAGAAGTAATGTGCTGAAATTGCAGAAGGGGAGGAGAAGAATCCCGGTCCCAATAGGAAAATGGTGGGGTTGGGTGGGGTGAATTGAGTCTGTGAGAGTTAATGGGTTGGGTTGGATTGAGTTTGTAACTTGTAAGAGTTAAGAATCTGGTTTGGAAGGTTTTGTAATATTATTGGTTTAGAAAACCTATGAGGGCTAGGTCAGGCTTAAAGAGATGGTCTTACCTCACGTGATCAGATTGGGGTCAGTCAATTTTTTCATTGGGGTTAGTTAATAACCTAAGCTGTTATCTTATCCAACCTAATGACCATTTTTATAGCGGCGATAGTAAAAAAACCCAAAATGGCCAAAACCCATTGGGGTCATCTGACCCCCATACCCTTACACGTAGGTCCATCCCTGTATAAGACCATACATTGAGATTATTATCAAACTTTTTTAGAGTCCCGTTTCGTGGCTCACATGCATCCGTGTGCACAGCAGGCCATCAAATTTTGATCCGAATGTGTGCGTTAATACAGGGGCAGGCTGGTTTAGAACACCTGCCCGCCCCTGCAATTAACACACACCATCAGATCTTGATCTGACCGCTTGCAGCGCTTCAACGAATGTAAAACACATGTAAAGAAATGATGGGTATGGAGTGGGGAAGTGATGGTGTCTGAGCTTGGCAATGAGTCTAGCAAGAGGTGGCTGATGTGGCAATGGACATGGAGGGGCATCCTTTCCTTGGCCTGCTTCCAGTGTCGTCCCTTTGTAACCGGTTGTACCATCCTTGCAACTGTAGAAACAAATCGACCTCACAGATAAAAAACCTAATCTTAAGAGAAATAAGACAAAATATCGTTTGAATTTGACTCAACTCCAAGAAAACAATATGAACCACTATTTAGTAAGCAAAATACCTGATTACACCAACTCTAACTATAACTTAGTAATAGCTCAATTTGGTACTATATCACATAAAAATCTGATTAAATTCACTTCCCCATTCTAGGAAAATGGAAGGGTTCTTATATCCTGACCCCTATATAAAAAATCGTTGACCCCTATTGAGTGGCTCAAGTTGCATTTGAGTCATATTTTCGCATTTGCTTAACTTTCTAAAAAAAAAAAATCAAAGCTTAGTTAGTTTTGACCATGGTTTTAAAAATCGGACCCCCACCTTCCGGCACCCCCTTCAGACCGTGTCCATGTCTGCCAAATAATTGAGCACGGACGCGGTCAGGATAGTTGGTCGCGGTCACGGTCAAGAGCTTGACTGCGTCTGACCGCCCAACTTCCAAACCTATTTGCAGGCATTCAACCAAAGCACGAGCTTCATAGCAAAACGGGAATGGCAATAAGTTGCATGCACCTCTTTAGAGCAAAATTATCATGTTAAGCACTATATTTGGACCTATTGGATTTAATGGAATGGCTATCAAGTTAGCAAAGTGCTGCCTACACTGTAATTCTTCATTCGTCCGGATTTATTCTCCCTAGTTAGTTTGTCATTTTTTAACTAACTAGGGAGATAATAAATCCAGACGGAGGGAGAAGTATTTGTAATTCACATTGTAATTGCATTACTATTCTGTCATAACATAATGTTGCAAAAAAATGTAATATATTAACATAAGTTTTCCCGAAGTGGAGAAACTAAGTTCGAACGCCGACTAGTCAGGTCATAGTGACTCGGACACCCCCTCGGTACCCAAATATATAATGTTATAGTGATAATAAATATATTAATAATAACAATAAAATACAAAATTAGTTAAATAAAAATAGCCTAGCTACGATACTTCTTAACATAATAATACACTCCTTATATGTTCAAGTAGCATAAGAACTTAGGAGAATTGATCAAATGATACTTAAAAAAAAATAATTACCAATTGGGAATGTTTTGAAAATAATTCCCGATCTGGTTATCTGCTGTTACACTCCAAATTTCAAAACCCCATTTAGAGCGCGGAAGCACTATTACCAATAATGGCACGTTTAATAAGATCAGGTTGAGCAAATACATAGTTCACTTACCTGGAAAATAATCATCACCAAGGACCATCAACGGTCAAGAATAAATAAACATTAACTCAGATCCCAAACGTACAATGCGTCAGGAGGAGAATAATAATGAATACTGACTCCAAACATACAGAGTGTTAGAGATAATAATTTCTGCTCTCTGTTCAGTCCACTTCTCCTATGGACATCAATTACCAGAACATCTTAGAGGTTCTTTAGAGGAACCCAGTCATGCGTCTAGGGATGTTGGCCCTATCGGTGCTTACGGGCATAATGGGCTGAGACTGCAGACCTTCCGCAATATCATACAGTCTAAAGCGCACACATTGCCGTCATCGGCTGAACTACATAGGTTCATAATATAATCTGAGATCTCGCAAGATCTAGCAATGGCTCATGAGCATACTATGATTCCAATCTAAGAGCGTTCATCAAAACTCTTAGTGGAGAAATAATTTACATAGAACTAAATCAATTTAGAATAATAAGGGTTCTCCCGACTAAAGACCCAGACCATAATCTTTAGAAAATTGACTCTCAAGAGTGTACTGGATTTCTCAATATCTCAATGGAAATTGACTCACATAGGAGTAATAAAAGAGTTCTCAATGTTCAATCACCGGGTGACTCATAATTGAGACTTATCAGGAATGACTCATTAAGCACATTCACCATGCATAGCCCTAGGTAAGACCATCCCCAGAATCAAACGACACTACGATTAATATGCCACAAACAACAAGATGATAGGGCTCAAGAAGATAGACCCTATCCAAGAACTTCATGGATACAAAGCTGATTTATGAAACTCAAGACACGTAGTGCACCGCACCACCAAGGAAGAACTTGACTCTTAGTCAACGTTTTCTTGAATTACCACTCCTGTATTCACTGACAACCCAATCTTACAGTACTGTATGAGGTTAATAATTATCAAATTAATCAGGTCTTATAGTCTTAATAGATATTAGTGCATCAAACCGCCCAGACAGTGTACTGTCGTATACACAAAAGCCCACTTCCTATGATTGCTACGATCTGTATAGTGCTTATCATGTTCTGAAATTTTTATAGAAGATCTTCCTCTCTCTCTAGTTTCTAACAGTTTTGACGGCATATTTTTATGAATTTTTTATAATTAATTATTAATTTTTCATTACAGCCCATTGGCACAGAACCAGTTCTGGCCGAAAGCAACACCCCGAATCTGATTTGATTTGCTGCTAATAGTTACTTGCTTTAATGCTTAATACTAACTCCCAGACATCATAACTCACCTTCTTAAGTGTTTTACTGACCCTAATTGCATCTGTAATTAAGTAATTTACTATATGTACTCTTTCATACAAATCAGCCCGCATATGTATTTTCCTTAATACCACATTAACCAAAGAAGACAATTAAACACAGACACTAAGACCAATTAGCCACGAACTGACATGATTAAAAGTGACTCCTTGAAACACCAGTAGGTTACGACTCATGAGATTCAAAGATTCAAAAGCAATACTTCACATATGACTTGATATTAAGAGCACTTACTTGAAATAGACCAGGATCATCATAGAATCAAGGTAAATTGAGTAAGAAAAGTGTCAATTTTTTATGGACAGAACATAGAACAGGATACAATAATCATGAAACAATGTCCATTCAAGGATTAAAGACGATGGGGATGTCTCCTATGGTCTAGCATGCGAAGGATTAAGATACAACAAATATATAGAGACGATTATCGACTCCCATGACTTACCGATTGACGATTCATCAAATGAACAACACAATAATTATATGACCAGCAATATTATCGGACCACTACTCATAATCCACGTGATATACTAGTCATGGTATACAAAAATTTAATATCAGGAGTTGTAGGGAAAAAGAAGTCATCCTACCTCTTACGAATTCGGTATCTCCTTACGCGAATGGCCTCCTTCGATCACTCCCCCTTTGCTCTCGCGATTCCACGTACCATGGCTTGCACCACCACCAAAAAGAGAAGAGAGGACGAGACCCTTGCTGGTTTGCATGACTCCCAAGATATCCAAAAGAGATGCTAGCCTCTCCAAGGGTAGGTTTAAATAGTTGGTTGCCTTCTCCACCAGGTCCAATCTCCACCCTTGAACCCTTCTTCATCCAACGATCACCAAAAGTCCAGCAAAACCTGGCCTTCCACTTGCCCAAAACGTGCTCCCACAATTAGCTCTATTTCAGTTAGGATTTCCTTCAATTAAGGAGTTTCAAATCTCCTATTTTGTTTACACCCCCACTTAAGGAAATTTCCAAATTGAGTTGCAATCTCTCACCATTGATTGCTACCCAATCCAAGGCCACAATTTGACTTCATAAGGAAGGAATCCACATCAGGGACGTGGTCAATCCACAAATCAAAAGTCAGTTACAATCCCCTTTAGTTAGGGAATTAAGTGAATTAAATTAATTTCTAAAATTTAACTAAGTAACCTCCTCTAATTGAGTTCAAAATTTGCACGATCTCCATTCATGCCATGTCACGTCATTAATTGAATTAACCATCCCAATTCCACCTTAATTAACGTCCCATAATTATCTTACTAATTGCTTTAATTTCCCTTAATTGAGAAATTCCCAATATAATCCAATTTAAACCGGATTTGGAATAAACTTCAAAATTCCCACTTCTCCTTGATTTGGTCCCTTGCCATAACCAACCAAATCACGTTTCATCACACACGTGCACACTCCCCCAGGCATGTGCCCACGTGGCTCTGGGACCTTGCACTACACTAGCGCCCAGTGGTCCCTGGCGCCTAACACATCCAGCGACCAAAGCTTCTCCGACTTCTAGTGTGCGCGCAATACTTACCAAAAATAATTTCCTAAGCTACAAAGGTCCAACTTACAGCATTAAAATAATTTGAACAAGTTCCAACACTTTGTACACGTACCTTGGCGCATGACCCTCACCCCTGGCATCTAGTGCGTACAGACCCTGGTCCCCAGGTTAGCCTCAGCGCTAGGTTGGGTCCAGCACCAGGGCTAGTCCTCGCGCCCTGGAAAATTGCCTAATCTAGTTTAATGGTTCCACACTTTCATAAGCATCACAATAATAATGCAACACACTAGATTATAAGATTTCATAAAAGAATTAAACAGGCAGCAAAACTTTCCCATTTCAGAACAGTTTCCTAAAATAGCTATTTTGGTAAACTTACCGAATTTTCGGGTGTTACATTTGCCAAGCCACACAAGCGCCAGCAGCTACGTGGTTTTTTTTAAACTCTACTCGAAAGGCGTCATTTCAACCGTTTAAAGTGAGAGGCATCAGTTGTACGGACGCCTCTCATCGATATAAGCGACGCCTTTGCCATCCTTTACTATTTTTAACTATTTTACTGGGATAAACTTCAATGATGCATATCTCTCTCATTTTTTATCAGATAGATCCCACCGGTAGGAAGCAGCGCGACACAGAGTGGAGCAGATCTGCAGTAGGGGAGAGGAGAAACTGCGAAACGGGAATGGTTTAGAGTTTGAATTGCAAGAGTAGTTTTGGTATTTTTTTTAAAACTGCTTAATAGTAGTCGGTGACAAATCTGGCTCGTACGAGTCCGGGCTGTTTGGCACACATTTTTCTAAAATCTAAGGTAAAATATGACATCACTTTCTTTCCTTCTTCCCAAGAGGTTTGGCCTTAAAAAAGACGAAAAGTCCCTTTCAATTTCAGGGAGATAAATAAGCCCTCAAAATCGTAGTCATTAGACCCACACAATGACTTCAAAGACAAATGGACATCGTGGAATTGCTGGCCTAGTCAAGAGGCCTATTTAGTTCTCGCCCATTTTTTTCGTTCCTCCTTATTTTTAGTGCTCTTTCTTACAATGATGATAGCACAAAGATGTTGAGTCACAACATGCTATTTATCGTAGTTTTTATGATTTTTTTATCGGATATCATGGACATTAGGATATCATGATTATTAGAAAGAGAATTAAAAATAAGGAAGAATAAAAAAATGAGTAAAAACGGACTAAAAATGAAAGAGATGATTCGATGAAGTGATCGCCCCATTAAAATGGGACAAATTTTTAAAGAGAAAGGCGTACGAGAGCCTTAATGTTTTTAACTATTTTACTGGAAAAAAACTTCAACGATGCATATATCTCTTATTTTTGATCTATTTTCGCTATTTTTTTCATTCTTCCTTATTTTTGGTGCCCTTTCCAATTATCATGACATCATAATGATCTTGATATCCTATCGAAAAAAATACCACAACAATTATGATAAATAGCATGCGATGGCTCAACATTTTTATGATATCATCATTATAAGAAAGAATACTAAAAATAAGGAAGAATGAAAAAAAATAGGCGAGAACAGATCAGAAGTGAGAGATATCCATAATTAAAATTTGTCCCAGTAAAATAATTAAAAACAATAAAGGATGGCAAAGGCACCTTTATTTATATCAACCGATGCCTCTCACTTTAAATAGAAGGTGTCGGTTGAAACAACGTATTTTGGGTCGGGTTTAAAAAATAAGCCACACTGGCGCCTGCGTGGCATAACTGGATCGGGAATCATTTTTGAAACATTCCCGATCGGTATTTTTTTAAGTATTATTTGATATTACCAAAAAAAATAAGTAGCATAAAAAGTTAGTCACGCTGTAGTATCAAATATGACATATGGCAACTCTGATGTTGCCTGATTCCTCGGTCTTTTATTGCTCTAACTTTCAGTGTTAATAAATTCCGACAACGACATGTTTTTGAGCAAAACCACGGACAAGCACAGAGCATAGCCATGCTTGCCAGACAACCAAGAGAAGTAGCGTGGATTTCATGGCCATCACCAATCGGTGATTGACACGAAATCTAATTTGTCGTTCCTCAGCAGGGAGGTCGTGTCAATCAATAATTTCTAATAATTTCTCGACAACCAACGAATAATCTAATCTTCCAAGATCCATTGGTTTCAGCGACATCCTCATCTAACTAATTTCGAAAAAAAACTAAGCTCCTATGCGCCAACAGTAAATTCTTTAAATATATGAAAGAAACCCTAAAGTTACTTTCAAATATATTTTGTACTTTGTATGAAATGATTTTTAGGTTGTTTCATTCCTCCCTTTCATCTCCAAATCTTGCCTAGCTGATGAATAGAATAAATATGGTGACATTTTTTCGGGGTACATAAAATGGTGACATTTTCTCTCTTGAGCAAAAAACACTCCTTTTATGAAAAGCAAAAAAAAATGTCAGGGATGTACACCTTACAAAGAAAATGTGTTAGGGATGTATAACACAAATAACTATAAACCGGGGTCTTCCTTTTCTATGCAAATTGAAAGAATCCCCTGGGCCAGGAAAAACAAACTCTGCCAGGCGTCATTTTATCATTGGCCCAGTGGGCCGAACACTGTCACGTGTAGACCCACGTGTTCTTGTGTCAGATTTAATTGCCCTATCACTGGGGCTCCCACCTTGAAGCGGGCCAGACCCTCCTCGGACCCGTACCCGGCCCATTTAGGCAGTTCACTGCCTCCCCCACTAGCAAGTCGGTCACCTCTTGCTCAATCTCGGCGGCCACCATCTCCCGCTCCTCTTCGAGCCCGTCCGGATCCATCTCCCCCAAGTTGTACCCCCCTAGAACATTAGTGTCCGAGGACATTAGGTGATTGGCCCATATGTTGTCAAATAGCCGGTCTCCGATTAGATTGGACACACTAGCTGTGACGGCCTTGCGGTTGGACATGTACCATGGATTGAATTGGAGGTGCGCGACTAGAAGCTCGTCCGCATGCCGCCGGTCGGACCGGCTCCGTAGGTAACCCGAGTACAAGGAGGAGGGCGAGTGCCAGACCGATAGGGGACCGGGTACGGGTAAGCCGGTTTCGCCGATTCCCCTTACATACGGGAACTCCGGGCTAACGGTTCTGTTGTCTCGGACCCCAAGCATGCTGGCCTGCCCATACTGCCTGTCCGGACCCGCAGAGCATGCAACATGTCTACCATGTGGTTCATGCACCTGAAGCTAACAATCATAAAAAAATTGTTTGCACACAAATAATGTTGATAAAATTGAAAACATAGTAAATAATATTTTTTTACAGTAAACTAATAAATGAAATATATGAGACCTTCTTGTAGGTGGCTATGGGTCTAGCTAAGGTCTCCTCTTGCAAGCTTTGAATGGCTTTTAATGGGGAAGGGGATGATCTCTTGCGCTTCCGAGTAGTGAAGCGTTCACAGCTGGCTTTCTTGCATTTGGCTGATGATAACACTGGAAATGGCTGAGGCCGGGGAGTACTGAACTTGTGAAGCTCTGATCTTGCGGGCTTCAATGGATGAGAAGTTGGTGGTTTGACTGATCTTGGTCTGTGTACCTCGAGCTGATCAACCTGTCTGTTCTTGGCCGCCAAACACCTTGCCAGAATCCTCTCCCTTATCTCCCCACTCTCATTTGTTTTAATATTTGTGAGGTCGACTCCAAACTTCCTTCCAAAGTTTGCTTTCATTTGTTTGACAATCTGATCTCCAGCATTCCTGCGAGGGCTTGAACTTTTGGCTTTGCTAGAATTGGATGGGGAGGAGGCTAACTTGTAGAGAACTGCTGAACTGAATTGATCAGAGTTGTTATTGATGTTCTCTTTGTTGAGCTGAAGTGAGTGTCTGCCGGCGTCGGCATCGGACCTTCTGGCCAAGGAGATTCTGGGAGTGTCCGGCAAGGACCTTGTGCCACTCTCATACAGAAGAGCTTTATTGTTCTTTTTCTCTTTGAGATGATGATGCATGAATTTATGGTTCTTTGGAGATGGCCTGTGGAAGATGGGAGAGGAGGTGGTGGAGGAGATGTCATGATCTGGGAGGAGTTCTAGTCCCATCAACCTTGCAACAAGGTTGGGACTTTTAGACCCTTGAGAGATGGTGCTCTCCTTTGATGGTGCTCTTTGTTCATGTGAAGATGATGGATTTACAGGGCGGAGCTGGATGCTAAACTGGAGAAGAAGACATGAAACAACTTGTGTGAAGAAACTGACAAGTTCTAAAAATACAAAAAAAGGATGATAGGCAACTTTCTTGTGCACTGCCTCTAGCTACTTACTGGTACATCGTCTTCTTCTTCGAGTACTTTAATGCCAGAGAAGGACGACGAGGATGAAGTACCTGCAATGATCGGTCTCTCGTCCAATTCCAAACTGTTTCTTGGTGCTTCAATCCCTAGCAATATAAATGACAATCAAGACTAGATACCACATGTGTGACAGTGTGAGCTTGATCATGCCATTCATGACATGTTGTTGGATCACATATGTAATGCAGACCAAATTAAAGGAAAAATATCAACCATTGATGAAGATTGGATCAACAAGAAGTAGATCTTGGGGTGGCTCCTGCTGCCTCTGGACGTTGAAGCACTGAAAGTGGTGAAAATCGAATTTCTGGAGAACTGAGCTCATGCAGCCAATGAAGTTCCTCTTCTCTGTTCTCTTCGCCAACCCGCTTTCCCTTCCCATTTTCAACAAATCCTCTCTTTTTCCTTTCTCTCAGTCTCCAATGAAACAGAGCAAAGACCAGGAGCTGATCGATGGAGAGAAGGACAGAGGTGTAGGGGGGATCAGCAAGATTAGTGCTGTTGCTAGCTATTCGCTATCCTAGCAAGTAGCAACGGCATGTGGGATATGTTAGGGGCTCTCGGAATTGAACTTCAAACCAACAAAAAACAGCAAGAGATGACGATATGACCACGCATGGCTCCTCCCCCCCTCGCTCGTTCCCCAATGCTTGTTCCTTGCACTGCTGCCCAGGCTCCCTTCCCTCTCCCTGATCACTCTCCCACACACCAGCCCATGTGAATCCCACCTCTGAAGTTTTATAATCAATCCACCAGTCTCACAGGCTTAGCCTACCAGTCCAATCATGTTTTCTCCATTTTTTGGCACTACGGGTCCAAACCTGTTTGCTTCCTCACAAGTCACGTGTATTTTTCAGGTTTTCAAGTTTTCTTTTCTTTCTCCATCTCAACTCTCAGCTAAAGGCAGGCCTATATGTAAATGTAAGATAGAAAAGGAAGCCTACTTTCCACCACTTCGGTTGACACTAACCAAAGCTACTGTAGATGCTCTTACTTTCATTTGGACCGTAACTGCAGTTTAGACCATACAGGGTTGCTCAGGTTGGTGTTTTTGGTGTAGTTAATGCAAGATGGAACTCATGGAAAATGGGCAAAATGCCCAAAAGAATTGTAAGGTTGTTAATGAAGGAGAGATTGGGCCAAGCATCAGGAACTCATTCAATGGCAACATAGGCTCATTAAAGTTGTAGTCCGGATCGAACCATGCATGTACGATCAGGTGCTGTCGTCCCTTGTACCTTCCCTGGATAAATGGTCGTAAGTCTTCCGTCATCGCATTGAATGATGTCCTGATGCTATTTGCTTCTTTATGGTTCTAGACCTCCCCTAGCTTTGCGATGAGGGCGGGAAGTTTTGGTGGGTTCCTTCGTATTGCAAGCTCAAATGCACAAAGAAACCCGTGGACCCCCTCTTCTTTCCATTTTACAACATCATAATTCACAGCTCTCTTTTTATATTGGACCATGTGTTTATAACTGTAACCAAGGTTGGAAGGTGTATTGATTCCATGATTGCCGAGTCAGGCAAGAAATTTTCAAATTTCAACCAGGGGACAACTCCTGATTTGTGATAAGGCTTGAAAGTATTGTTTTATGAAGAGTTTTTTACAATAATCGATTGGACTGCCAGAGAATATACAGCTAATTGCAGTTTTCTTGTTATTGTGAAAGTATGGAATATAAATTTTTGTATAGTGATAATTTCTTTTTCTTTTTACTTGGTATAATGATAATTCCTTAACATATGCATGTCTATGACATTATATTTTTTCTTTTGGAAGATTAGATAAATAGTAGATCAATGTGTACAATTACTAAAATATGGCGCTATCTATCTCTAGAAAGTCCGGCATGCAGCTAACCCATCTACTTCAATTTTATGTAGTTTACCAACTCTCTATCCTTATCTAGTGAATTGTTACACGGAAGCAAGTAAGTGTACAATGAAGTAAAAGAACGTTGCTATAACGAGCTCAAGCCCTAAAATCCAATTCAATTCCCTCAAAAGTACTTCAAAACATTTCTGGCAAAGCTAAGGAACCTCTGCCAAATAGAAGTGGGAATCGTCTTATTCGAATTCAAAGAGAGGAACATATTCTCCAGTCCAAGGAGAGCTAGGCCCCAGTACACAGCCTGAGGAGCCCTCTGCTAATGGTAATCGGTAGTTACAGAAGATGACAAGGAGAAGAGGGTCATGTATAGCTGAAGGAGCGTCATTGCCATAACTTTTTTACATTCAGATAAATGCATGCTTGTTACTTGCTTTCTAGATTCACTCATAACGTCCTCTTCAAGGGTTATCTAACTGTCTCAGAATGGAAGCCTGCCTAAAATCCTATGAAAGCCATGAATAACTTGCTGGGGATAGGAAAGCTAGCCAAAGCAACTGTAAACAGTAGCCCGGCAAGCGCGCCGGGCCCAAACTCTGAATATGTCAGTCTGGTTCTTCATCCTGCATGCAGGTGCGTGATGATAATAATACCTCACTGTAATTTGCATGTGTCGATGGGTCCTTCTTGTCTTCCTTTCATTAGAACATTGGCCACTCTATAATTTGACTGCTGCAGTGTACACGAGAAGATGGATTGGGCCATCTTTTAAAGGTAAGGCGTAGATGATCATCAATGGTAAACGGCATGACTATTGGTGTATTTGGTTAGCAGGAAAAGAAAAGAATGAGAAAAATCAAAATTTTTTCTGATTTGAGTATTTGGATGGACAGAAAAGTCCGCTGAAAACTATTTCTCTTGTGGGAACTAGGGCTGGGAATCGGGTCGGGTCGGGTAAAATAGGGTCGGGTTGACCATTACCCTACCTAAATAGGGTCGGGTAATTACCCGACCCTATTCATGAGTAGGGTCGAGAATGGCCGACCCTAACCCTACTTGGCTCGGGTCGGGTCGGGTAATGACCCGACCCTACTTTTTAAATTTTTTTTTTAAAAAAATACTTTTATTCCATTTTACCTCCAACTGTCCAACCATCCCATTAACAGTTTGAAAAAGGAGATTACTTTCCTAAGGAAACAAATCTGGTGGGGTGTAAATTCTTCCATTATTAAGTTAATAAGGTTGTGAATAGTGAGCATTAAAAAATTACAGAAGTAAATAAATCAACTTTAACCGGAGTCCCAACACTCAGGCAGCAGAGACATTCATTTCAATTTATATCCCTTCAAACGTTTGCTGTAATCAGCAATAGTTTATATTTATAAATTCAATCTTCTTTTTCTTGTATCTAGCCCTTCTTCCAGTGTTGGAAACATTTTTTCTACTATCAAAGATTGAGTGGCATAATAGGCAAGGCCTTGGGTTTTCAATATAGCAATCTAAAAGTTCATGGCAAGACAAATAGTGCCTTTTCCAGCAAAACATGGAATCAGTTAGGTGGGGAAATGCATAATTTTGAGTTCTTTTGAAGGCATGACTAAAGCAGCTCACACAATATTTTTGAAGCTTAAGTAAGGATCCTAATTTCTGGAGCTCCGAGGGTTACATTATTTCATCGGGGTCTGTATTTCTTCCAGTGTCCTACCCTTAGTTTCCGGTACCAATTTTGCCACAAACAGAACAGTTAGGCAGCATACACTTGCAAAAAGGAAGAAAGTACCTGCAAGAGGCAAGTTGGGCTATGAATCTGACCCAAGATTAAGAGACATGTAAGACCTGAGGCTGAGAGTTCTTTTTTTATATAAAAGATCTCATAGTTTAGTAATGCTAGTTGTCCCTGATGAATTCCAACTCATGAGAAAATTGAAAGTGTACGAGATAACCCAAGACAGCCAATTCACAAGTGTCACAAGGCTTCCAGCAGAGCCTTTCATGTTTATTGGAAATATCTAAAATGAAACCCCCATAATACAGAAAAATGGCATTAATCACAATATGGTCTAAAGATATTACTGTAATAAAATGGTCAATGCTCAGGAGCGAACTTGCCTCAGACATTATAACCCATGGTATCATAAAGAAACATAAGAAAAAGGTAACATCAGAAAAGAATCCAGGGGGCATGTCGTAAAGCAGATCCTACTCTCTTACATTGGGATGTAAGAAACAGACGAGTTTGACCAACAGAGGCAAATACTCAGCTAAATCAAAGTTTGCAATAAATTAAGAGGGGAAGATCCTTCACCCACTTCAGCCAGGAAACCAGGGAGGGCATTAGCATCTTCTGATACTCAGCATCATTTTAAAGTCAGCAACCTTAGGCTGTGTTGGGACCACTCATTCAAGCCCTTCTTTGATGTACAGTTCATCGAACAACTGCTTCTATAGAACTCACTCATAGCTCAAACATAAGCTGCTCAATGTGTTCTGCATAATCAAAATGGCAGAAAACTGATCTTCTTTAGAAACTCTACCACCAGCCAGATTCCAATATCCACACGCATGAACAGCTTTATCTCTTTTTTATAGCCTCCAAGACTAGCCACATGCAGATTCTGAAGGGAGGAACTAGTGTAATCTCTGGTATATTGGAGTTTGAGGCAACAAAATCATGCTTGATATCCTTGACAGCAACATTCTTCACGTTGAATCCAACGTTGTCAGCAGGCAGAGCTTCCTAGAGTTGCCTCAAACTAACAAAGTAGCAGCAAATATAATGGAAAATTTCTGAAAGCCTATTGACCAAAACTTTGTGATTATACCAGCTTCTAACAAACTCTTCCAGCAGAACTTCGCCACACTTCTCCCTTAAAGAGGATAACACCTGGTTAAGAGTAAAGTATAGAAGAAATACCAATAAAAAAAATTGTATACATGGTCCAACATAGTACAGAATACAGAATTAGGTGTAATGTATACAGAAGTTAACAAGACGCTGCAAATACACAGGTGTGAGACTGAAAATAGTTGCAGTAAACAAAGATATGGACTGAAGTAAACTCTATGCGATATCAATGACAGTTAATTTTAACTCAAAAACCACAAGATAAACACCAATTCTGGTAACAATCCAAATGACATTTGCAATATAATCACCCACATCAAGCCACAACAAGTACTAGATTTACAACAAATAATAAGCTTTGAAGAACAAATCTCTAAAATACCGATTTCCTTGCTAGTAGAAATAATCAATGTTAAACTAACAAAACCTACGAAATGTATAAAATTGAAAGTAATCTCAACCTTGACTAGCAGGTAGTCCTTGATAGTAACGGTATAGCGATCATACAGATGCTGCATATAGTCATGAGGAGGCTTCTGAGTGCACATGTCGTACACAGTTCTGCAAAGCAAGCCAAAATAAATCAACAAAAACACTAAATTTCTGAAAGCCTATTGACCAATCATAACATCTATCACAGTGGTGTAATACCTTGCAGCAATTCCGGAGAGAGTGTCGCCCGCAGAGACGACGTAGGACAGGTAGACGGCGGGGAGGGAGTTATCAGAGGAGTTAAAGCAAGTGCAGGGGAGGGAGGGGGATAGTGAGGGTGAGACCAGTGTCAAGATGAAAAGAGGGGTTGGAGATGACGTTGGCGTCACGTATTTGATCAATGGAGACCAGGCCGGAGAAGAAAGAAGAGGCGACGGAGGAGAGGGTATCGGAGAGGCGAGTTTTGTAGAGGGTGGAGGCGCGGCAGATGCCGAGGACGCAGGGGCATGGAAGGGGGACCTTGAGGAAGAGGCGGGTGGGGAGGATGTGGTTGTCGAGGTCACCGGAGGAGACGTCGAAGGCGTTGGTGGAGAGGAGGGAGCCGGGGTCGACCTGGAGGCTAGAAGAGGGTGGCGACCTCGGCCACCTTGAGATGGGTCGGGTTGCGCATTACCCGCAGGTAATTACCCAACCCGACCCGCGATTCGAACGGGTAATGACATTGAACCCGCAACCCGACCCTATTTTGCAATAGGATCGGGTAATTTTAGGGTCGGGTCGGATTTGCGGGTCGGGTACGAAATTCCCAACCCTAGTGGGAACCACATAAAAATTTTAATTATACTTTTTTCTTTTTCAACTCAACTAGAAAGAAAATGAGAGAAAAGTCCAACTCTCCCTCATTTTTCTTTTCTTTTCTTATTTTTTTATTTAACTTTTTTTCTTTTTCTCTCTAACCAAACAAACCCTATATATTTGGGCCGCATAGAAATTGTGAAGGGGCTTACCCATGTAGATGTTTGAATCACAGATAAGTAAATGGGCCTCCCACCACCAATAGAAGTCGTCAAGGATTGTATAAGAAGGCCCTTGGGGGCTATACGAGTTGGTTAAGAAAATGAGAGAAAAGTTCAACTCTCCCTCATTTTTCTTTTCTTTTCTTATTTTTTTATTTAACTTTTTTTCTTTTTCTCTCTAACCAAACAAACCCTATATGTTTGGGCCGCATAGAAATTGTGAAGGGGCTTACCCATGTAGATGTTTGAATCACAGATAAGTAAATGGGCCTCCCACCACCAATAGAAGTCGTCAAGGATTGTATAAGAAGGCCCTTGGGGCTATACGAGTTGGTTAAGATCCTCGGTTGCTCCATGGTTACTATTGCCAGCTTCTAATATCTTAATTCCTTGAAACTTCAAATTTTAAAAGCAGTGTTTATAATAGAAGAGCAGCTCTATTACAATTGGGGAACTTGTTTAGAAAGACCCTTTGCTTGCATATTGCCTGTGAATGGCTGATAATTAAGTTCTTAATGGCAAAGTTCCTTTTTCACTGGCCTTAGAGTCCAATAAATTTTAACTCATTTGACAATGCATGCAGACTAGCTTTATTAGATGGTCGGTGTAGGTCACTTCAACTCCTTTATCTACACACTCGACTTTACTTTTTCCTAAGAGGATCAACAAGAGTAAAGCTAGGTAATCCATTTTTTTAACAGCAAAGCTAGGTAATCCATTTGACTTTGCAAACTATTAAAGTCACTAAAAATTGCATTTCCTTTACATGTACTTCTCAATGATCTTGACTAGCCATATTAAGAAAAATTTTGCATAGCAATGTCCTCAAAAAAATAGTACGTACGCTTTCAATATCGTTGATCTTGTCATAAGAAAATAAAGTTGTTAGTGTTTTATTTTAAAAAAAACACCCGTGTTACCAAAGTTAACTTAATGGTAGCTTGAAACTGCGAAGCAATTTTTATAATGAGATGTCATCAAGATTGATCCTTAGACATTTAGATAATGAAACGTATGTAGTTGACATTTGCGCTTGGCGGCGGCAAACAGAAAAATTGAGGGCGACGCCATGTCCGTGGGAGCAAGAAACATGGGCAATTAGCAAACATCAACACCTTTGTTTTGAAGGCGATCACATGTGTAACATGCTAGGAAAATGAAGAAGAAAGGGGCTAATCATGAAATGAAGATCTGACGAGTAGTACCCTCCTAAGGTGTATGCTGCTCAGTAGAACAACTAGAAAGAATGGCAAACCCCTGTTAGGAGGTCAACCGGGTGGTTCGAAAATACCAAACCACTATCTCCCAACCCAGACAAGTAGCGAAGAGAAGAAACCACACAAAAAATTAAATTGTTTTACGGAGTACAAACAAACAAGATATTCATGTGGATTGGCCAAACCAACTCCACCAAAACAAGAGTTTTTACTATCCAACTCAATAGTACAAGTACATGCATGATTGCTCACCAATGAAAGCCCTAAAATAGCCTGTCTAAATCCTCTCCAAAGGCATACAATAGGACCTCTCAAATTCTTCTATGGCTACAAAGTGAAACTTAGACCTTAAACAACTATAGAATAAGTGGTCAAAGCCATACAAGAGATCAACTCCTCACAAGAACAAGCAAGTGGCCAAAACCACACAAGAGGCCAATGCCTCACAAGAGTCCTATTTAGAATTCACACAAGCCAAACATCTTATGCCATATTGTGGCTTACAAAACCCACAAGTCACAAGCTTTTTTATAGACCTCTTCAACCCAAAATCTTCTCTAAACCATATCCCACATCCAGGATCTTTATTGGAAAAGAGTCCTCATAAAATCCCGTCTCTGCACGCAACTGCATCCAAAATTGAAACTGTGCTCGAAATCATGTTTGAAATAGCTTATGAAACTTACTTGAAATAAGACTGCTGTCTAATCCTACCTGAAATAGGATCCGATTCTCATTTTCCTCCACAGTAGCCTGCAATTGATCGTTAGACTCGTTTAATTGATTGCAAGTTATCTCCGCCATACAAAACAGTCTCCACAAACCCTAACGAGAGAGAGTGACAATGCTTGAATTGTTGCAAGCAATATGAATGAATTCAATAAAATGTTTGTAATGGTTGTCCCGATGAACATTCACCTTAAGAAGAAAAAGGATTTTGTTCTTTTTTGGGATAATTTTAAAAGAGGATATTTTTCATAATTTTGTTTCAGTAAGAGCACTCAAAGAAATGATATTGGCATGATTCACAAGCACGACAGCGTAAGGGGCAATGACTAACAAGAGTGACACCTCTCGTTTGAAGTCTTTCATGAATAAGAAGGCGATCATGGCATGTCAATCAACTAAGGAAAGAGTGAGGGGCCGTTTGGATCATGAAAAATCCAAAACATCCACAGTGAAAAATATCACTGTAGATTTTTCACCGTGGATGTTTTGGATTTTTCACGATCCAAATGGCCCTGACATAGAATGTACTGTTCAAACCAAACCAAACAGGTCCAATGGTATCCGAGCACTTTTACTGCCTTACTAGAAGGGGAAGGCAACAGGGCTCTTTGAGCACTATATCTGGCTACCAATGCCCGCACTATCAACCGTCATACGTAGTAAGTAAATTGGATATAATCTTGGGTGGGTAGCCAATTCAGTGAAGGCTCAAATTGAAGACCCCCACTTTATGAAAATTTATCTCGTGGGATAGTTCCACAGGACACGTGGTAGATAGGCCAATTGGATGTTTAACACATTGTAAGCCACTCTAGATGTCAAGATCTAAGGGACCGTTTGGGGCGTGAAAAAAATAGATATCCACTGTGGATAATCCATGTATTGGATGTTTAACACATTGTAAGCCACTCTAGATGTCAAGATCTAAGGGGCCGTTTGGGGCATGAAAAAAATAGAATATCCACTGTAGATAATCTATGTATTGGATGTTTAACACATTGTAAGCCACTCTAGATGTCAAGATCTAAGGGGCCGTTCAGGGAGTGAAAAAAAAATAGAATATCCACTGTGGATAATCCATGTATTGGATGTTTAACACATTGTAAGCCACTCTAGATGTCAAGATCTAAGGGGCCGTTTGAGGCGTGAAAAAAATAGAATAATCCATAATCCACATGGATCCATTCTATTTTTTTTCACTCCCCAAACGGCCCCTAAGTCATCTGACAATTACCATTAGCCTATGTGTCAAAACTGAATGGACCCATGCACATGACATGTAGAACCGTTCTCTTGTTGATTGGTGATCGATACCATGCTAGCATGTCAACTTGGTATGTGAACCCCAAAAAATTTCTCTTGAATCAGCCACAAATTGGTTGCCAAACATGTGAATTAAGAAACTTTGAATTCTCTTATTGATTGGTGATCGATACCATGCTAGCATGTCAACTTGGTATGTCAACCCCAAAAAATTTCCCTTCAATCAGCCACAAATTGGTTGCCAAACATGTGAATTAAGAAACTTTGAATTAACAGTTTATAAAAAAAACTTTGAATCTAACTTAGGGGTGTAAACGAGTCGAACTTGAGCATGACTCAGCTCAAACTCGAAATTTCAAATTTGAGCTCAAGCTCGGCTCGGCTCTTTTACGACTCAAGATCGAGCTCGAACTTGAGCGCCTACTAAAGAAAAACTTGTCTCAGGCTCAAATTTTAAGCAGAAAGAATACAAATCGAGCTCCGATTATGGAAAATCCACTCTTCTGCTACAGACTCATTGGCGTGCCACCGGCTGACAAACGGATGTCCCCTTGGCAACATAGTTGGTTCAGCCGACATCTGACCATCAGTCTTATCATTGGATAAGGATGACTAAAAGGAGTTACCTTTGCTGTGCCACCAACGGATCTGTTATGAACTGGCAGCGATGCCAGTATGCATCCAATACTCAGCGCTGTAGTCTTACATCTGATCGACAGAGAGGCAACACGTGAAACAGAAGAGGAGAAAGGCAGTGACACTGCAGCTCGTGGTGATGGCTGATGGGGGCCTCGACGAAGAAGTGGGGGAGGGGGAAATTGGTAACTGGGAAGGAGAAGAATAAGAGAAGAACTGGCCGGGGAAGGGTGACGCCTGGTGTAGGTGGGTAGGAGCTGTGGCGGTGCAGTACTGGATGCGGCCTCTCCCTCTCATCTTTCTAATAGAATTAAGGGGCCATTCGGGGCGTAAAAAAACCAAAATATCCGTAGTGAATTTTTCACGTTCACTGTAGCATTTCAGTTTTTTCACTATCCAGCGTGAAACACGACCTGAGATGTTTTAGCTAAAAGTGGAAAAAACATGAATGCTAGTATAGCAAAACTTGAACGTGAATGTTTTACTTTTAATCACCCCCCAAACGGCCCCTAAGTCATCTCGACCCTTAAACGAGCCAAATTTGAAACCTACCCGACCTAATTTAAGATTTTAATCATACCGGCCCTGTGCAACTTAAGAATTGAATCGAAACTAACTTCTAGAAATCTACGTGAAAAATACGAATGTTCGTTGAAACTTTTGAAATCTCAAAAATTTTGAGGGAAATGCTCGGAACTTTGAAAATAACGAGCCGAGCCTGAGCCGACTCGTGAACTTGTTTGAGCCGGAAGCAACGCCTGACATGAGCCGAGCCGGATCAACTCGCGAGCCGGCTCGGGCCGTTTACACCCTTACCTGCACATTTATGATTTGTATGTCATTGTACGTATTAAATCAAACATGAGGTAACAAAATGGAATTCCCCAAAATATGAGCCCAAGCCCAATAATACACAACTCAACTTTGAAGATCCCAAGCAAGATCAGCGAGGCCCAAACAAAAAGCGGGCCCCACGAATCTCACTCCCCGCCATCCCATCCACCGCCATTTCCCACTCCCCCCTCCGCCCCCGACGCCGATGGACGCGCCAGGCGATCTCGCGGCCCCCCTACTCGGCTCCTCCTCCGCCGCCGAGGCCATTGTCGATATCGCTGCCGACGCACCGGCGGGTCCGGAGAATCCGTACGCTTTTCTGGGCGTGGGGCCGCTGACCCTCCCGCCACCGACGTCGCTTGATCCCTTTCGGAACCACACGCCGCGCATCGAGGGACTCTATGAGTGGGCAAAGATTGTGGTTTGTCTGCCCATCGCTGCCGTCCGGCTGGTGTTGTTTGGGCTATGCCTGGGTGTGGGGTATTTGGCCACGAGGTTTGCGCTGGAGGGGTGGAAGGACTGGCAGAACCCGATGCCCCGGTGGCGGTGCGGTGTCATGTGGATTACACGGATCTGCTCCAGATGCATCCTCTTTTGCTTTGGGTGCGATAAAAGATTTCGTTGCTATGTGCTTTAGATTGAATTTTGGTGCTTATTTGCTTGTTCAAAGGTGGGTTTTTGCTGAACTAGTCTTTAGAGAGCTGTTGAAGCGGATTTTATCTCATTATGACGATGTAAGAAGGTTAAAAAATTTGAACTTGTTCATATATGGATTGGAATTCCTGTGGAAGTTATGATATGCGTCCAATGAAGGTCGTTTAGATTTAGAAAAAAATGGGTCCTACATTACATAGCTGACTTTGATCCTTCAAGACCAAAAACTTGAATGAGGAAGGGAAAATTCTGTTAACTTGTACTGGCTCTAGATTGCAATAAATTTAACTCATTTTGTAATAAAGACAAGCTTCATTAGATGGAGGGAGTATGTGATTAGGAGCTTATAGAAACTTTAATTGTCTGAAATTATACCATGTAGATGTAGGATTGGCCTTACAGCTTGCGTTTTGACTTTTTGTTATTATCCAAGATAACTTCCATTGCTATTGCGTTGTAAGATAACCAAGTTTCCCAAATGCTTGAGCTGTTAGGAAATGGAAATCAAATTTATATTTATGTTAATTCGAACGTGTGCAAGTGTGCACCAAACACAGGCATGTGGAATACAATTTGGGTATAAATGCCTCCGGTGAGACTATACCCAGGACCTAGAACCTGGAGCGTTGATACCATATAAGATAACCAAATTTCCCGAAAGCTTTGATACCATGTAAGAAAATTAAGTTTCCCAAAAATTCGAGCTGTTAGGAAATGTAAATTATATTTATATTTATTCTATATCCAACACGGAAAACCTTGGCATAGGAAACTTAAATGTTTGAGGCAGTGCACCTGTCCTAACACCTTACCGTTCTCATTTTATACCTACCTTGAGCTTGGCTAAGAGTTATGTCTGTTTTTTTCTTTGATCAGTTATCATTGGATAAAGCGCGTGGGGAAACTAGCTCCGAGGGAGATTGCTCCAATAGTCGTATCAAACCATGTTTCATATATAGAACCAATTTTCTTCTTCTACGAGCTATTTCCAACCATTGTCGCGTCTGAGTCACATGACTCCATACCCTTCGTGGGAACAATTATACGCGCAATGCAGGTATGAGTTTGTTAGTTTTGTGGTCCATTAGATAATTTCTTCATTTTTCTATATCAAAATTGAAGTTATTTTCTAATGTTTAATGAATCCAACACTTTATCTTATGTCTCATAGGTTATATATGTCAATAGGTTCTCTGCACAATCAAGAAAACATGCAGTGACTGAAATAAAGGTAATATTTAAATACTTATCTCGATCTTTTGGCCTTTCCAGTCATCCTACGCCATATGTCAATCTTGCTGGATTACTGCATTTTCTGGGATTAAGCTGGCCTTTCATCATATGCACTAGAGTAACATTGATATGAATAATTATATGATCTTAATATACAAGGGTACACGTCCATTGTTTGAGGCACAGATCTCATGTACTTTTTGAGGTTTGAATTTGGTTGTCACCCCTGTCAGTTTCATTCTTATTATTATAAAGCAAATGACCACTCTTGTTTTACAGGAATAATAAAAATTAAGAAGGATCAGTCATCCTAAAATAAGGATGCATTTCTTGTATTATGATATAAAGGATTTGCTCACTCACTATTAGTATATAGCTTATATACAACTCTTAAGCTTGCCAGATTTTTTTTAATCAACTTATATAACACTAAATCAACATCAATTTATAAAATTGTGTAAATCCAGATGGGAATAACAAACTTCTAATAAATATACTGTTACTATTCTAATGTAACTTCTTTCAACAGTATCATTTTATTGTAATTTATCTGGGCTTTTGAAAGGGCACCATTTTTGCAATCAAAATGTATTTCTACGGTTAAACCTCTGATGAATGTTACTTAAAACTGCCATCAGTGCAATTTTGGTTAATTAAGATGAATTTTTTAACCTACTTGGAAGAGTTTTGTTGGTGGAGGTTTATGAACTTTAGAAGCTCCTTTGAGAAAAAATAGTCCGTAAACAGTTTGCACAACCCACCGTCCCATTCCTTCCTTGACAATCTTGTAATTGTGGATTTAATAGTTTAATGAACTATGAGTTCTTAAGATGCATATCTGGTACAGAACAAATTGAACATTGAAAAATATGTATTTTCAACTTAAATGCTATTTGATACAGAAATGTCCTCAGGATCTAAATGCAGAGAAAAGCTTCATGCGACAGCTTTCCCCGAGTTCTTTTGTTTCCTGAGGGGACCACAACAAATGGAAGAGTTTTGATATCTTTTAAGCTTGGGGCATTCATTCCTGGTTATCCAATCCAGCCTGTTGTTGTTCGCTATCCTCATGTGTTCTTTGATCAGTCGTGGTAGGAGTTGTACAATATGCTCATCATTAATCTATGCTATTGGTCATTCATCCAGGTGGCATGCCTCTTTGATAAAGCTTATGTTTTCTTTGTCATTTCTGCAGGGGACATATTTCTCTGGTGAGGCTCATGTTTAGAATGTTTACTCAATTTCATAATTTTATGGAGGTACACCTGATTTTTTAATTCAGTCAAATGTGCTATGCCCTTTTACTCAAGTTCGAAAATGACTTACACATTGTTGTCTTGTTATCAAAAGGTTGAGTACCTTCCTGTCCTTTACCCTCTCGAAAATGAAAAGGAGAATGCTAGTCAATTTGCAGAGCGAGTGAGTAATGGCTTCTTTTTTAAGCATAAATTTTGACATTGTCTCGTTTGAAGGGGTGATTTACTTTATTTTTGCACTCTTAAGAAAGTAACGTGCGCAAGCTTTCTTGATTTTAGTTTTTCTTATTAATTGGCTTGCCTCTCAGAAATACTGAACACTGATATAAGAATACTCATTTACAGCTAATGGTATCAAGCTTTAAACTCCATTTTATTAGTTTATTAATGTCCTGGGAAATATAGGTTTTATATATACATAAATTTGAATTATCAATATATCTATATATATCTAGGGAAAAGCTTAAATGAGATCGCTCTCATATAGCTTATATGAGGCCAATTCAATTCGTAGCCTTTGGATCTTGATCTGATGGCTACAAACGGCTACAAGGAACTCACCTACCCACTGATTTGACACACATTTGATACCTACCCTCGGATTGGAATCCAACGACCCAAAAGATTGGCTTCATGCTCCTTATATGAGAACGATCTCATGTAAACCGTTCTCATCTATATATATATATATATATGTATATATATAATGGAGTTAATAAAAAGGATATGTCTTTGCAATCTCTTACAATAGTGTTAGACAAAAAAAGGCTACAATGGAGGTGTAAGATCCATATCGCTGACCCTAAACTGTTGGGAAAAGGCGCCACTTGATTATGATTATGCTTTATACATTTAGTAAATAATATATAGTATATGCAGTTCCATCTGCATCTGCCTATTCACGATTGAAAAAGTGGGCCTCAAAAGTGTGGTGAATGGCACTGTGTCTGGGACCGTCCTTTGTCAAGAATAGTAATTTTTAATCTGGTGTAAATTAAACAGCTTAAATTTCAAAATTAACATGGAAAGGCCCATATGCCAAATGCTCAAATGTAGTGCCCCATCTCTTTCATTAATACTTTTATAGTCCTTTTCTCAGACCATGTGAACTCTCTGTAATTTTGTCATTTTTTTTTTGAAAACCAGTAAGAGATGACATACATGAAGAATGATTTTCTGTGTGCTCAAATTTTCTGCTAAAAGCCTGTGTGTACTAATGCACAAGTAAAGCACGAGAGGGTCACGTTTGGTAACTTAATATCCCTTTGCAGGCTAGCCATAATATTGCAAGTGCACTTAATGTTGTACAAACCTCTCACTCCTATGGGGATGTGCTGCTTCTTACAAAATCTTCACAATCTAAACAGGTGAGAAATACAGTTGCCTTTTAATGTAATTTTACTTCCAAGAAAATTATTTGAAGAATGTATTAACGATTGTGCCTCTTGATTGAAGCTCACATTCTTTAGTATCTTTTTGCTGTAATTGTGCAGGATGCAGTATCAGCTTACTTGGTTGAAATGGCTATGGTTGAAAATGTGAGTATTTAGTGGTGAATTTGCTCTATTTCCCTACTTATAGCAAAAAAAATTGAAATTGTGGAGGTCGGACACAATTTAAATAAGTGAAGGAGAGAGCTATACTTATGTAAATTGTACAGAGAGAAAGATGATTGTTGCAAACCTAAGTTATGCACTTTTTGCACATATTGTTGTCATTTAAATCTAGCTTGAGACAAACTACACTTGAATTGTATAGAGAGAAAGGTGATTGTTGACAAACCTAAGTTATTTACTTTGTGCCACTAATAACATTGTTGCCATTGATTTATCTAACTTGAGACAGGCTATACTTGAATTTTGGTCGTGCTGGTCATGGAGTTATGTAAATAGTAATTACTTTTCAGTATGACAAAATACGGATTCCATTGTCATGCTAGACCATCTGGTTGACAATCCTTGCCTGAAGTTTAAAGTGCACTTAAGGTTTCATTCCACGAAGCAAATTAATTGGATTTTGCTTATGGTTGCTGCTTTGATGTCATTCCATATTCTTCTGCTTATTTTTTCTTTTAATTGGAGCTAGTTTTCTGTCAGATTGATTTGTTTTGCTGCTTACTACAGGCCTTTAGTGTGAGCACATTGGAAGCACTAGAATTTCTAGATCAGTTTTTGGCGATGGATCCAGATACCCGGTATAGTGTACAATAAAACCTTAATTGTTTCTTGTTGCAATAGTTATATGAATTCTATCACTATTAGATCAGTTTTTTCAGGCAGTAGTGCAAAATATAGTATAGTCCAGATTGCGAAAGGCAAATACTCTTTTGATTGTTTGTTTTTCTGGAGTTAAGATTTTGCCAAAGTGCTTATATAAACTCTAGTATAAACAAGTTTTGCTTTTGCAACTAACTTGATCTACACACAAGCACATGTAAAATCCGATAGGTAAAGGCTGTAGCTTTTAAAGTTGGGTACAAAAGCCAATACCACCTTCTGGTTGAAAGGCTATTTGGTCTAAAATTAGAGCCACTATGCTCTCTCCAATTAAAGCTGTCAGAATAACCTGCTACTAATACGAATAAAGGAAAAAGGTTATCCAAGGAGATTTCTTATGATCAAAGGGGCTATTTGAAGTTAAGGCCTAAGTAGGGTCACTGTATAAATTGCCTATATGTGCATATTGATTGTGGATATAGTGAATCATGATTGAAGAGTGAATGGCCTTAATTTGATGGCTAGTTCTGCGGCTTTCTGCCTCATATTGAATCATGAAGATAGACTAATAGATGTATTTAGTTTGAGAATTTTATGTGTAACGTTTTCTTTCAAAGTAAGCCCAACAGACTAACTCAATCCTTACCGTGTAATTTTTACAGTGGACATGTCAAATTTCTTGACTTCTTGAGAGTTTTAAGGTTGCAAGCTACTCCTCTTTCAGAAAAGGTACGACAATACACCATATGTTTTTGAGAATTTCATCTGCATGTTGGTAGAACCTCCTCGTGCAGAAGTGAACAATATACGGTGGTTTAGTATAAAGTGCTAATTATTTTAATTTTGGATTTTTGGAAGTTGCACTGTATATTGCATACATGAAAACGTATTAACAACACTTGTCTGCTTCAACTTAGATTTTTTATTACTTCTGCTTTGAAGCTTGTCACAATTTCCCCCTTTTTTGTTCGTACACTTATTTTATGCTCCCTGCATACTATATCTGTGATATTCAAGTTCTAACTCTTTCTTATTTCAGATATTTCATTTCCTTGATGTGGAGAAACAAGGATATATTACGTTTAGACAGGTGGAAACTTGATCTACCGTGTTTATTTACTGCTTTTATGCAAATGCTACCATCTTGGCGTTTCATGCTTTTGTATTCTTTTACAAATTTTTCTTTGCTTGCTCTGCTGCTGAGTCTTGGAATGACAATAGCTTTTATTTAAGCTACAATTTTCTGTACACTGGTTTGCCTGTAGTGTGCAGTGTACACGACTCCATCAGAGAGGAAACAGAAGTTTAAACTAAAATCTGCAGCGTGAAGCCAACCAGTATAGTAAATCATTCTTGCTTCGTCACCTGTGAACCACCTGCCACTTTGAGATGTTTTCATCTCATCTCCTTGACTAAGAGATCTACTTGTCATTTTAACCTCTTTTATCTCATGTTGTCTGAAGTGCTGTCTGCTGCAGTGCTAAAATATGAACTCATACCTTCTCAACCCCTGCAAAGCAACCATTTTTGGACTTTACAGTTGATTCGTCTTTTCTCTCATTGACTGGTTTATAAAGTGTGTGGTCTCTTCGTGTAGTTAAAATTCTTCGGTTTGATGTCCCTTCCCTCTCCCATGCTCTCGCAGAGTATTGTTTTGGGTTTTTGTGGTCTCTGTTAGCCTGCCTGAGAATTTGACATTTTTCCTTTTCGTTACATACTTGCAGTACTTGCTTGGATCAGCTCAAGTAATGAAGCAGCCATCATTTTCGCGAGCTTGTGCTGCTGCCTTTGAGAGATTTGATGAGGAAGGCAAAGGCTGTGTCACAAAGCAGCAGGTGATTGTAACCCTCTCCCACTTCATCTGGTTGTTGCATCGTGGGTTTACTCTATTTCTAATGTGAATCAGTTAGACAAGGTGCCTTGGGGATATTTTTCCTGAGAGTACAGTCAGTCTTGCCTATTAGGTTCCATTTGTAAACTGTTCAAAGAAGACACATTTGTAATCATCATTTTCCTGAGAGTAGCAGTCATTCTTAACTTTTGTGTTCCATTTTGCATGGTTGAAAGGCGAAACTTGGGGCCTTGTAATCTTCAAAGATTTTTTAGTTGTTGACTGGATCAAACTGAGCACATCGGACTACACCGTGCTTCTTTAGCCTATTAGTTCCCGATGTAGATGACCTACCTGACCTGAGATCCATCAAGTCCAATTTAGAGAATGTAGAAATTGGATTCTGGCTTTTGCTTCTGCCTGCACACAGGCAAGAACACACATGCACATGTGCATGCAAAATATTTGTGCTTCTATTGATATGGTGAATTTTGTTTATTTGCAGCTTTTAAATGCCATTGGCTTCACAACAGCAGGCAGCATTGGTGAAAATGTAAGTAAACTAAACTCATTTTTTAAACTCATTTTTTACAATTGCAGTACGGCACAATGCACAATATTTGCAACGACTTTTGCCAATTTTTTTTAGAGCAATGCAAACTGATGTATAGACGGCCATGCATGTTGGTTTTTGTACATGTTGAGACGTTAGCTAACTTGTGCATTTACTGGTGAATATAGCTGTTTAGTTTGGAACCATGAGTGCAATGGCAAGGTTGAAAAATAGATTCATATTATTTACATTCGATCCAAATTGGGTGCTGGGACCTGTGGATAGAGCCTGGGTTCAGATTGTGTCAAATTATTATAATTGATAATGTTAAGAAGGTTAGTTTAGCAGTTACTGCTCTTGTGCCAATTGACTTGTTAACATGCAGCAGTTTGAAATAACAAAAGAGCTTTATGCCTTTGTTTGCTTTGATTGAGTTACTCATTAAAATAACCTATTATGCTTGTTTTCATTTTTCTAACTTCGAAGTCAAATTATAGATGTGAAGCATTTGTCAAATTCTCTTTGGTACCTCTACCTAAAAAGACATAAAACCTAGGCGTTGTTTTGTTTAGAAGAATGTACAATAGTCTCGTTTTGGAGAAGTTCAGTATTGTTTTAAATAATTATTGGGTTCTTTTTATTTTTATACAGGTATTTGATCTTTTTGAAGCTGACGATGATGGGAACATTAGCTGCGAAAAATTCGCTACCTGCTTAAGAAAGAACCCTTTGTTGATTGCACTGTTCAATAATTATTTATCATGTACCGACTTGATTCTTGAAGGAGGTGCATTTGAAATGGTGTGAAAAGAACAAACAAATTTTTTAAGTTGAACATCAGGCAAATTCCACGTATTAAAGTTTTGCATTGTTTTCGTATCTATGTTCTGGGAATTAGTTACAATTTTTGCCAAAAAAAACAAAAGAAAAAAGAGGACTAGTTACAACGTGCCACGAATGTTTTGTTGGTCTTTGCAATCCTTGTTTGATTCATAAAATTTTCTGTTCTCATCCAAAAAAAAAAAATCATCCGTTATGCCATCTGTCAACATAATGGTTTATACTACTTATTAAAGTCCTCCCTAAGGAATTAGTATTAACATTTGGTTTTTTAAAATAAACTGAATTCAGTTTATTTTAAAAAACCAAATGTTAATACTTATCCCGAATGGACGGAGACTAACATTCTCCATCCAATAAAGCTTATCTGTTTTACAAAATGAGTGAAATTTAATGTTGAGGCTCATATTGTCCGTAAACGAAAACAGAGTTTCTTTTCCTCTCCCACTGTGTTTTGGCCTTGAAAGAGCAAGCTTAGCCATGAAATGTTTGACCTGTCTTCTCTCAAATACAAACGAGTTCCATGGGATGGAGGGAGTATAAGTTACCAGTTGCTTTTGGAATGATATGATGCTAAACACTGATGAGGGCCATGACCAGTAACATCTAATGCAACTTGTATAAAGCTGATATAATAACTAAAGTGAAATAGGGAATATTTCTGCATTGGTTTAAGCACCCATTGCTTCCCCCCTAGCGTTTATTAATATCTAGATTTCTTTAAAGAATTAATAACGTAGTGACATTTTTATATAATATTAATTCCTCGTAAGTAACTCCGAAAAGTAATTAAAGTAATATAGAATCAATTTTGTTTCATGTCGGAGAGGTCAATAACAGAAGTTATATTTTTATTATGGCAGTTAGTAAAAAGGTATAAGGATATAAAATAAGACTTCTTTATGACCTTCATAGATTTAGAAAAAAAAAACCCATGACAGAGTGCCGAGAGAGCTCATTTGAAGTGTTTTGAAGAAGAACAGAGTCATAAGAAGTTTCATAGATATTATAACGGATATGTATGGAGGGGTTATGATTAATGTACGAACTATTGGGGGGGAGGGGGAGAATTAAGGAGTTTCCAGTTATGGTAGATCTTCGTCAAGGGTCTACCCTAAGTCCTTATCTTATCGCTTTAGTTACGAATGAACTTATTAGACATTTATCTGAAATAGTGTTGTAAAAAGAAGTGCTTCGAATCATTGCTATTTGACTCGGACCTGTTCTAAAAAAGTCGAGGTATTTCGAATTATTTCTTGACACGGACAAAGTAAGAGAAAACCTCTGAAATGATTTCCATACTGGACCTTGGACATATAATAGTTCCGAATTGAATCTCTATAGAAAGAAGATCTTTTGTCTCATGGTAGCCTGCTCCAGTCCCCTTACGAAACTTTCGTGATTGGGTTAGCCATACACTTCACATGTTTATAGCGATTCACATGGCATCATCAAATGATACAAGTCTTGGATAAGAATCTACAACGCACTAGAACGCCCTTGTTGACGATCATTTACTTCGACAGCATCTAGGGTTCCTCGAACAATGCGATATCTCACATCGGGTAAATCCTTAACCCTTCCTCCTCTTACTTAGAATTAGGTACATATATATTTCATATATGTACATAGAAATGACACCCCAATTCGATTTCTTCGCTACATGTATTTGTGTTGATTCTGATCAATCGGAAATAATCGAACTTCAACTCTTCAAATTACTAGATTTAGGATTATTCTCAACACGGATCCCTAGATCCATAGAAACAATCAATGGGGGAAGGATTTCTTTTTGTTCATACATAAAGTTGAGAGGGGGTTTGGATTTACTTCCCAAACAGGCGTGCATGGATCATGCATCTATCTATAGAGACTACATCAAAATAAAAATTCACACCCACCGGGGTGTTTCTATAGCTAGTTATGGTATCAACTCATATGGCCATGTTCTATTCTGGCGAATAAAATAGAAATTGTCTATCGAAGAGATGGCCGAGTGGTTGATAGCTCCGGTCTTGAAAACCGGTAATTCCCCTTCATATTTAGAAGTATTGAGCACACCCATACATAATTCTGAGCTTCATGTCACTCTTCTAAAGAGACATGTTAGAGCCAGGGGCATCCCCAATCTGATTGAATGGGATGACAGTTTCTCATTCCGAATCTGTAAAATCAAAATTTCGATCAAATCACACATCGCAATACACTAGGCCTTCTAATTCCTTAAGGGGTTTATTTAAAAGATTTGCGATACCTTAGTTTATATTTTTTGCAGATGATGTAGTTTTAATTAATGAGAGTAAAGTAGGTTTGAATGTGGAATTAGAATCATGAGAGATGCTCTAGAATAAAAATATTTTAAAATAAGTAGGACTAAGACATAATACATGAAAATTAATTTTAAGGAAGGTAGAACTATATGTACAACCTTAGTTAAAATAGATAGGCAAGAAGTGTTAATGTGTGATCAATTATGTTACTTAAGATTCATTATCAATAAAAAAAAAGATATTGATAATGATGTGGTGCATAAGATTAATGTGGGGTGTGTAAAGTGAAAGGCAACCTCGAGAGTGTTTTGTGATAGGCGTGTTCAAAAAAGGCTTAAAGACAAGTTGTATAGAACATCCATTATGTATGCAATACTATAGAGCGGAGTCCTGAACACTAAAGAGAAGTTATATAGATAAGTTGAATGTAACCGAAATGAGAATGCTAAAGTAGATAAGTAGGATAACTAGGAGAGATAGGATTAGAAATAAATACATTTGTGAGAGTTTAGGGGTAGCTTCTTTAGAGAAGCAGCTGAGGGAATGTAGGTTGCGTGGGTATGAACATATGCAAAGAAGCCTAATAGATGCCCTATAAGAAGATTAAAAGGGATGAATGTAAATGATGTCAAAAGAGGGAGAGGAAAACCTAAGAGAACTTGGATGTAGTTAATAAAAAATAATTTGACTTTAGTATCTCTTACAAAAGAGGTAGCCCAAAACAGTCATGAATGAAAGAGTAAGATCCATGTCGCCAAATGCGATATTTAATTATGATTATGATTATGATGATTAATTCCTCCCAAGTGAAAATGAGAAGCATCTCTCCCTCTTAGCGTAAGACACAAAATATAACCATGGTCACAAGGAAGCTCTCATTTTTTTTTTACTGTAATGAGTAACAAGAATCCTAGTTTTTTTAAACCCGATATGTGTAGAGACTCGCATATAATGTTTTTAAACCTGAAAATAATCTGTCGAGTTCCTGTCTCTGTAGGTCTCGTGCCAGTTTTTCATCCGAACATAAATGAGTAGAACTTAGGTTATCTAGTTAATAACCATTGCAAATGATACCTATGAGGTGAAGTCACATATAATGTTACAAAATTCACATTGACAAAAGACTGTACATACGATTTTTGTTTCAAAACAAGAACTTCCCCATTTCAAAAGGAAACTGTACAGCATTTAGCAGTGCATTCTTAAAATAGAAAAGGAAATATGCTATACGAAAAAATAGAAAAGGAAATATGCTATACGAAAACCCTTTGGTCCAAAAAAACAAAAGGCCCACGAGGCTGTGACAGTCAGGCCACCCTGATTGAAAGAAAAGCACTTAGCGAAAAAACGACTAATACATCTCTGATTTTCCATGTCAAGCACAAAAGAAGCAGAACACAAAAAGAAAGAGTAAGAAGTAACAAGAAAGAAACCACAATGAGAGAGAAAATACTCTTAATGTCGGAGTATTGTTAATGTCTGCCATATAATCTGCACACAAATGAATAACCATTAGGATCACCATTCAAAATTGGCTCTAGATGATGAACAGAAATTTATATACGATCGAGGATACATACAAGAAGACCGCGCAAATAATACTGCTCTTTCCTCCACGAACACTTATCACTTGGTTCATCTAAAGATTAGCACAGATGCTCGAGACGTATTAAAGGCTTCCAGTTAATCAATTTTCAGAAAGCGAACATTTCAACTTGGATGCCCCTTGATTATAATGCACCATTGGATACCAATATGATAGCCTCTATTCGTAGTACCGCGATGCAGGTCAGCCGGGCACATATCAACTTTTAAGTTTTTCCTTAAGAAACTAAAAAATTTATTCATAAGAAAGAAATTCAGCATGACATAAGGAAATCAGTTTCATCAAATAAGTAGACAGATGACATTTAGTTTATTTAGTTTATGGTGATAATAATTCCGGATAGAGGGAGTAGATGCGAGGACTTTCTGCATAGGGAGATGAAAATACCCTATACATAAACTCCAAGTTGTCTATCTTTGTCAAGAAACTGCTAAAATTATATAAAAACAATGGCTAGTTTTATACTACATGAATATATTTTTCGAAAAACAAGCAGTATTTCCTTCAAATAAACTGTGCTGTCCAAAGCAAGAAAAAACTAAAAAACCACGTGTCAACCTATAAAACTTCAGCTGAATAACATGTACTCCCTCTAATTGGTGTTAATTGAGACAATCACATAATTGATCAATTTTATTGAGATGTAGAGTTCCCGAAAACCGTAGACTTTCCAACCAAGCGAGTCACCCTTTATCACGGAGGCTTCTCGACCTTGACCTAGGGTCGGTGCTGGGCAGACATCTTCCCGTCTCCGGCCGCCCGGTCGGAGGATAATTAGCAAATGGTATCATCTCATGGTACGCATATTTTTGTTAATTTTTTCAATTAAAAAGTGACCGGAGGGAGTAGGTCCCACAGACAAAGACGTCCGATTCGCCGAGAGGCCGAATTCGTATTTCCCTCCACACGTTTTCCTCCCCTTATCTTCTTCAACTCTCTTCCTTCCTCTCCTTCCTGCGATGGCTGATCACCACCTCCTCCTCCTCTCAGCTGCGACTCCAACGCCTTCAGCTTACGAGCTTATCGGCCAATGGCGGGGGAACTGGCGCTCTCGCTTTCTCCTCCCCCGGCTCTCGGGAGGAGGAGCCTTCTTCCCAAATTCTCATCCTGCCAAACCCCTGCCTCTTCTTCCAGGATCATAGTGTCCGGATGTACTACTAGCTCTCTCCGGCCTCGTGGTCCTACCGTCCATCGGACGCGATGCAGAGTCCTCATCTGCGTCCCCAAGGCCGCAGAGCAGCAAGGTACTGAATGCTATTAGTATCAATACTGCTAACTTTCACACTCTCTTTTTCTTTCTGCACATTTTACTGCCGTTTGCCTCTTCAGTTCACCAATGGATGGAATTGGGTTTAGCATTATGCGCGTTTTCGCGGTCTAATTGACATATACATAATTTGGAGTTTCAGCATGTGATGTAAATACTGGAGTCCTGTATTGAAATTGTCCAATATTCCTTTTTTTTGAGCAAGTTGTAGGCCTTCAGTTGGTTTTCCTCATTTGAGCCAATTTTGGAAATTAATTACCAAAAATGTAGAAACTAAAATTATATTTTGCAATTATTTTTCAGGCCAAGTTTCAGAGGAAGAAGTTGTAGACAGCAAAATATTACAATATTGCAGCATAGACAAAAAAGCAGAAAAGAAGTCACTGGGGGAGCTCGAGCAGGATTTTCTTCAGGCCCTTCAAGTATGTTACTTCATTCCTTATTTCTAACATTTTTCCTTTGTAATTTTGTTAAAACACTGTGGCCTTCTTGTGGCAGCCTAATGGTTGAGTTTATATATGTTTTTCATATAACAGTCATTTTACTATGATGGTACGGCAATCATGAGCAATGAAGAATTTGATAATCTAAAGGAAGAATTAATGTGGGAAGGAAGCAGCGTTGTCATGTTGAGTATGTCTAGTTATGGAAAATTCTTGTCAAATTCCTTCTTTGAAATTTCGTCTGATTATATATGTTGTTAGAAGTTTTTAGACAAAACTTGCACGACATTATGCCTTGATCTTGTGTTCAGGCTCGGATGAGCAGAAGTTTTTGGAAGCTTCCATGGCTTATGTGTCTGGAAAACCCATTATGACAGATGCAGAATATGACGAACTAAAATTGGAATTGAAGGTAACATTAAGTCTGATGCCCAAATTTGAGATTTTGGATTCTTTGCAAGTATTCCAACTTAATTTTTTTACTATTGCAAGGTATTATTTTTCACTACTTCACTGACAAGAATATGGAAGTTTATAGTCCTAATTTGGGTTCTAAATTTTTTTATTGAACTTTAGAGAGAAGGAAGCAGCATTGTACAAGGTGGTCCAAGATGCAGTCTGCGGAGCAGAAAGGTATATCTCCTATATACGTGTTACACCCCAATTTTTTTTTTTTTTACTGTCTATGAATGAAATATCCCAACAAGTCCTTTACTCTCTTCAAATATCTCTGCCTTCTCTATCAGAACTTTTAGTTCATGATCTGATCTGAATTATCTCATACTCTGTCTAAACATGTTTGGCATGAACCTCCCCCAAAATGTGAATGTTTTTCTTATACGTTCCACATTTTTATGTTAAAAGCACAGAAATTCCCATAGTTTTTTTATTCCAACCTCTTCCAAGATATGCAAATGTTTTTTATAATTGCACGCAATACACAAGTATCTGTTTCTTACTGTTTGCTACTACAGGTTTACAGCGATTTGTCTGTTGACTATTTCAAGATGTTTCTTTTGAATGTACCAGCCGCTGTTGTAGCATTAACTTTGTGAGTAACTTCATTAATACTTATCCAAAAGTATTTAAACCTTTGGCTACTAGATAAGCGGTTAAAAATCCTTGATTATTTAAGAAGCTTCCTCATCCATGATCCTATAAATTCAAAAAACCGATTTGTAATTGGAAAGATCATAGGCATGAGAATAGTTTGGCATTAGTCCAATTTTGGCAGTCTTATAATGCAGTTTTTTCACATCTGATGTGTGCAGGTTTTTCTTTCTAGATGATATAACTGGGTTTGAGATCACATATCTTTTGGAGGTCTGTGTTTGTTCTTGTTCTACTTGGTGATTTTTTATAAATATTTTTGAAAATTTGAAACAGTGATGACATAAGAATGGATTTTGTTACATGTTGTACATTGCATAAAGTTTCCATGCTCTTGTGGCCTTAGTGTTCTTAGTTGTGATGACAGACTGTTTAAAATAGTTCATCACTGACCCCATTATTTTAGTATGCATGTTTGGAGGGTTAATTCCCTAGAAAACAAGGTATTTTGTGTTTCCTCTTTCATAGTTGCCTAATTTTGAAGATTTCACTGGGTAGGGAAGTAGGCAATTTTCATCTGACGTGCTGTATATTGATGGGATGTTGATGAAGATCTTATCTAGAGCCTGATTAAGCAAATACTAATCTTATACCTGTTAGAGAGTATGATTAACCCAAAATATGACTAAAGCACCACCCTCTATACTAATAAAAACTAACACTAGGACTTAACCAAATGATTAACTACACTCTCTAACAATACTAAGCATATTTTATTATCTAGCTACAATGTTATTAACACTTGGGGGTTCAGAAAATAGAGGAATTGTAGTCTCACCAATAACCTTATCTAATTTCATTCTGACCGGTGCAGCTTCCAGAACCATTCAGTTTCATCTTCACCTGGTTTGCTGCTTTGCCCCTCATATTCTGGTCGGCACAGGCTTTAACGAATGCTATTCTTAAGGATTTCATAATCCTGACGGTAACGTTATGCACCCAAGTCCCACTTATGTTGGTTGGAATAGAATTTTCTAAAAATTTTGATTCATCAATCATTTGAAAACCTTGTAGTACAATTTCAGGGTCCGTGTCCTAACTGTGGTACAGACAATGTTTCTTTTTTCGGGAGTATACTGTCGGTGCCCAGTGGCGGTAAGACAAACACTCTGAAATGTACCAAGTAAGTTTACAACTTTATGCGTTAATTTGGCATGAAATAGAGGAAAAGGAAGCCGTTTTGACATCAAATCTGTAATGCTTCAGTTGCAGCACAGAATTGCTTTATGACTCGAGAGCTCGCTTAATTACCTTAACCTCTGAAAGTTGAGGAGCAAGGTATGTTCTGTTTCTAAGTGGTCCTCTGCCGCAGATCAAATGTCATCGGTTATTCACTCCAACTATTGCGCAGTATGATAGCTCATCCATTTCTGGTTTCACGAGTACCAGAAGGGTATTGCAATTGAAAAAAGTTGGGTAGCATAGGTTATTTAACTTGTGACATCCAACGGCTACTTGATATGTAAGAGTGCGACTTATATCATGTATATATGTCCAGAAATTAAAAGAGCAAACTATGATATATAGCTGCATGTGTCCATTCATCACTGAGTGTTAAGAGCTTCCTAAACTTCTTCAATGAATGGTAACAAAACATGTAGTAAATCGCACAGTTAGAAATGACATTGCGTTTATGAGGCAGCTTATGAATCTTACTTTTACTTTGATCACCTCGTCAGCCACATGTCAGAGGTACGGAATTATGCCATTAAACTGAATGGGAACTGCATGTGATTAAGAATTTAAGCACCAATTTCTCTTCTTAATTATGGAAGTGCTTTCAACATGCACGGTCTTCATCTAAGTACATTAATTTGATCAACCGTGAGGTTTGCTTATACAAAACTCTGAGGTTTACTTGGAAGCAAAGCCAATCTGCTGAATAACTAGAAACATTCCCACTTGTAAAGTCAGCTGATCAATCATTTTTACGCTACAAGTCGTGCAACAACTTAAGTTCTTAATTTTTACACTACGAGCATGAAGTATCCTACAAAAACTTCTGGTGCTATGTTCTTGTGGATTCTACATGAGTTATTAGAAAATGGACAATGCTTCATTCAACTGCAGATTAATGTCTTATTGGGTGTTTGGCTAGTTCAACGAGTTTGAAGCTGCGGACAGTTTTGCCAAACACGTCAGATCGTCCCGTGCAGCACCTACAAAACTCACGATGGAATCTGAAAATGGCCAATTCTGTAGTCGAAACTGCTACAGAATTGAAAGTGATACCAAACACCCTATCACACTCTGCGCACAGGTAGGAAAAAAAAGTCTCGAAGTCCAACAGATTCTAGAATATGCAAACAAAACAAACTACAAATTGACACAGCCATGCTTTCAGCTATTTAAGAAGTGCATAAGCTACACAATGTTCATCCTTCTTCTAAACACTAATAACTACCTAAAATGAAATGCGGAAGAAAACTCAAATTAACCATCGAGATCGTAAACTGGATAAAGCCTCAATTTAAAATAATGCACTACTTCAATACAATGCTGAATGGCGTCAAGAACACAGGGATCCCCAACTGTCTGCATCAAAGTACAGAGATAGCTACTGGCGCATTAGCAGAGGTCCTCCATCTTCTCAGCCGTCGAGCTTCTTCTATATGATAGACACATCTAAGTAGTCACCAATCTTCATAGCAAAAATATATGAAATTAGTAAGCCTCTGAAAACATATACAACCATCAAATAAGTAAAAAGAAGGTACAATTTCTTTCTTTCTTTGTGTACCTGGAAACTAAGTTCAGCTAGCGTCTTTGTGTCATCCAGTCTTCTTCCATTCCCATAAGAATGAGCCATCCCCACCTGTGAATTATGTATAAAAAATCATCTTTAAACTTAAGGAGAGCTAACCATGTTACAACTATATCTTTTTGCCATAATAAATAAAAATCTCCTCGCACCGAAGAGACGTGTCAAAGTTCGAGATTACACACAAAGATATTCTTGAGTGAAAAACAGATGTTGGCCATACAGAGCATGACCAGAACTGTGACCATCTACCACTCCACAGAGAATGAAAATATTTGTCTCAGACTATTTTCCGAGTTGCTAAAACAATAAATTCTACTCCTAAGTTGTCCTTTCCTGCATCATATTATCTATTTACTATCTCAAGAGCTCGATAACCTCATCATGAACACCTATTGGAAGTTGCAACGGATCATCATTTACATCTACATAAAGATTTGTTCAGTAATTTCCTTGGAAAATAAAGTTCATGAAGTAGTATTATAGTAAAACTCCAACAATGAAAGTTTCATCAACGAATTTATGGTTCGAAAAATGGTGACAGAAACAAGAAACAAACATGAACTTTCCAATGACACAAAAAAAAGAGAACAGGAAAAAAAACTAAGAAGATAAATGCACCTTATGTCATAAGGAATAGCACCCCAGAAAACAAATCTGATTTATTTTTTGTCCTCTCAAAAAAACCAAAACCTCATGCAAATAACGACTGGAACTAGTTGCCAAAAAAAAAAACGACTGGAACTATATAACAAAACATCAACCCTGCTGATGGTGGTTGTCCTTACAGGTCTGACCACAAAGCGGCCATTCTTATCAGGATACACAAATGCAAACGACAATTTAGCATCTCTTCTTCGTGCTGCAGGATCAACCTCTTTGACCTGAAAGGGTTTATCAATTAGTACAGTGTACGTACAGAATAGAATCATTTAAGGAACCCATCAAGACAGGTAATAAAAATTTTAATGTACCAGATCTGTCATTTCACGAAGTGTAGCATCTTTCCATGTGTATATCTGTACTTCATCCTTGGGTTCCTTACCTCTTATTGCAAAATCTTCATTAGTATGATGCCCGCCACTCTATGGGAAACAAAAAGTGTTTAGACAGAAAAAACCAAATGATTAAAGGACGTCTACATAACAGAATCACTGCAGTTAGATGCCCTACAACTAAATCTCCAGAAACAAGAACCTAAAACTTCGCAAGTATTGTTTCACTCAGTATGATGGGATAATTATCAGCAACAACTATAACATAATTTAAAGATGCTAAGATGACTAAAAAGATATAAGTATTCTATATAACAAAACAAACAACCATTTCACATAATTTATTCATTGTGGAAAACATAAAGGCAGACATTCCCGATAGACACTATCATGTTGCATCACTTTATGTAACCCACCGGCATCATACCTTGGTAAACACTCGAAGGAGCAAAGGACAAGTCTGCAATAAAAATTAAACGAAAACCATGATAAATTAACGATAGTAAAAATAATTCATGAACAACTTAAATGTACAAAAAGTAGCAATCTTTCTAACTAAAAACAACTTATTTAGTTCAACAAACAGCATAAAACCACCATGCTATGCATTCAGGGTGAGAGTGAGTGGAAGAACAGACATGGGAACATGGTGCAGATGATCAAATTCTCCAAAAAGGAAAATACGGCAACGTGATAGAAAGCAGAATTAAGAAGAGGAAGAGTAGAGAACCTTCTCGCGGTCGACGGGTTCGAAGCGAGAACGGGGAGGGGGCGGAGGACCCCGTGCCGGCGGCGGGGGAAGAGGCCTCGCCGGCCTGTTCTGGGCTTCCGCTGCTGCTCCCACCATTCTCGTCGTCTCGCCCTTGCTCGAGCTTCTTCCTCTTCCAAAGTCTCTGAAACAAGCAAACCTCTCTTGCAGAGCGTATCGTATGGTTTAAGAGCTGAGCCCATTTTGTACCACCGACAGTTTTCGACGGCCCAGCCCAACTTATTTACCCAAACAAAGGCCCATTTAGTTATAGTTAACTGGTCAAGATTCCTCAAACACTGCCCCTGGTTCTCCTGACATTATGACCTTTTTTTAGAGATCCATATTAGAGGCATGGTCTTTTCGGCCGTTGGATTCATATCCGACGGTGTTCCTTAATATAGAGGCGACACATGTTTATCTGGAGCGCCATCGGATCGGATACAACACAAACTGGGCTCATATAAGCTATATAAGACCGTTCTCATTTAAAATTTTCCCTTTTTTCTATAGTTTTTATAGGGGACTTTTGGTATCAGATAGACCCAATTAAGTAGAGAATACAAAAAAATTCTCTACTATCTACAGATAATGTCATTTTTTCAAGATGTGGCACTTATTTTAGGACAGACAAAGTATTATAATTTGAATGGTAAGAGATTCATAATTCAACGTTATCATACAATCAACTCTACATTATAATAGCAATAGCATAAATTTCAAAATTGCTAATCAGGTAGAAATCCTTCTCTGTATTTTATGCCTACACTCACCCTGATCTCCAATTCCCTCGTTTTCATAATTAGAGGTGCCTTTGAATGCTTAAGATTCAACAAGATGGTCCAACCTCTTAGAGCAATATATCCTGCTACCAATCCCTTAAGACACGTACAAATTTAACCCCCGAAAAAAAATTGGTATGCTTACTAAAATAGATTGATCTAAAATAAAAAGTTTTGATGCTTGTTTAAATTATGATTTGTTATGTCTTATATTATGGTGTTAAAGAGCGTGAAGAGAGCTTTCTAATGCCACCGATTGTGCGTAATTCGGAGTTCGGAGTACTGTGCTAGTTTGAATTTTGGTATATGATCGGGGTATGCGACCGATCACTGGGATACGTGATCGATTGCCGGGGTACGCAATTGAATCCGAAAAGTATTGTTTTTAGGAAACTTAGTTAAAGTAGATATCAAATCCTAACTAATCAAGGAGGATTAAGTTTAGGACGTCGCTTCTACCTATGAAAAAGCTTCTAATAAGAGGATTTAGAGATTAGATTAAGAAGAAATCCTAAAAGAAAAATATCATAGTTGGTATAAGCATAAGGTCTATATAAATACCCATAAGGGGGGCTAACTTGTGTTTTATCACACTAGAGAGTTTGTGAACGCCCCAACCTTATTTTTCTCTCCTTCTCACCTGTTCTAGCAACCCTTTCACCCTTCTTCTTTATTCAAACCTCGTCATATACGAAGGAGCGAAGGTTTTGTGCGTAGAGAAGAAGAGGAGCTCCGTTGGACGTGTAATTTTCGTTCTACAAAGGGGGTAGGATAGTTTTCCTACTAAATTTCTTCTACACTCTTCTCATCTATTCTATGATGAGTTATTTGATTCCATCTAAGTAGTAGAGATTATATTAATGCTTGATTTGTTGAGAGATTCAATATTAATTATGATTATGAGTATGACTATTGATCTTCTTTTGGTGATATATCTTCTAATATTTGCATGATAGTTTTAGATGAGAATATTATTCATCTCTTGATTGTTTAGATGTCAGAAAGTTCTATTTTGATTCTATAAATGTTCTGGTTTAATTATGCCATATGATTATAGGTTGGGATTCTTGTGTTAAGGTCTTCATTATACCAAGGGGATTATCTTAAATCAGTTTATGTAATTAAAGGTGTATGAAAGAATGTGATGATTAATTTCAGAATATATAAGGACTTGTAACAATCCTAGGAGGGGAGTATTTAAGGTTATTAATATTCTGTTAGCATGAGTAAGGGTTAAAAACCATAATTAGTATGTATAGTTAAGACTTAAGGGTCTCAGCTAAGATAATTCCTGCGCCGATGACTTGCAGTATAAAATTCATAACTAATCACAGAAAAATATCCTTCTAGTGGGTTGGAAACTAGACACATAGGGATATCTATTGTTAAAATTTTAGACTTATATTCCTACTCTGCCGATTGTGGGAACAGTCGGAAGGGGGATGTTATCAACAAAATAGTTTACTGTAATTAAGGGCTAAGTCACTAGTACCTATTAATACTTAATGATATAATCCAATCTGATTAAAATACCACTAATTAATATATGATGTAGGACATGGTATGGAATATTACTATAAGACTATTTGATCTAAAAGATTAATATTATGGGCAAGTCATTACAACCTAGAGTCTTATTATACTAAGATTCTAAATTCTAGCTTTGTGGTGGTTTGAGTTCCAATTGGAGATCAAACCATTCCAATCATTCTTTCATCTTTAATTCAGTCTTATAAATAATAGAACCTAAATTTCAGAGATATTCCTATCTAAGGCTAGACATGAAGCATGTTGTTTAAATTATGATTGTGATCTATTATTACTCTTTTGGCGAGTTACCTATTAATCAAAACATTGGAGTCTCAGCTGTGTTCTTGCGAGAAACCCTATTCTATTGAGATATTGATGACTTAATTGTACTCCAGAGAGTGGGTTTATTCCTATTGATGATTTATTTATATTCCAAAGAGTGAGTCTATTCCAGTAAATGATACCTTATAATCTTAGAGTGTTGCGACCTCTATTATTTTGAAATATTGTTAATATTGTTACATGATTGTTTTCTCCACTAGAGACCTTGCGAGGCTCCGAAGTGGATTTATAGTATGCTCATTAAAGCCATTGCTAGATCTTGCGAGGTTTCCGATTATTTATGCCAGAAGGGAGGCACTATATGTACGTTAGACTGTTGACATTACGAAAGGTCCTCAGTCTTTACCCATCGCGTCTGTAAGCACTGGTGGGGCCAGCATCTTAGACGCATGGCAGGGTTCCGAAGAGAGAACCCCTAGGGTAGTTCTGGTATATTATTTAGTCACTTGCGAGTGATCAGTTCAGCGAGCAGAAATTGTAACTCCCTGCACTATATATATCTGGAGCTTTTGAATATATTGTTATTCTCTCCTTACACATGTGATTGTTTGGAGTCTTATTGATGTTTTCCCTATACTTGCGAGTTGGGATTGTTATTGTTGACTAACCTTTCTGGTTAAGTGTTGTAAACCTTGTGATCAATCATTCAAATATTATATATTCCTGTTTCTATTGAGTAAACCTTTCTTCACGTTATTATTGTGTCTCCGGTGGATTTTTGCATCCTACTGAGTATTTTTGCGGAATACTCATGCATCATCTGATGCATGCGTGAAAGATCAGTGATTTAGGATGATTGCAGGACATGAAGGTAGCGTAGAATACTTGAAGATGAATAAAGAATTTTCAGTTATTTGCTTAGTTTGATATTTCTTGCCGTTTTGTGCCATAGCTTTGATGCTTTTTTTTGAATGACAATTTATGAGAATTGCTGTAATAAAGACTATGTAGGATTTATTTAATATATATACAATATTTTATTTTAATATTTGATGATGTTTTCCCTATACTTGCGAGTTGGGATTGTTATTGTTGACTAACCTTTCTGGTCAAGTGTTGTAAACCTTGTGATCAATCATTCAAATATTATATATTCCTGTTTCTATTGAGTAAACCTTTCTTCACGTTATTATTGTGTCTCCGGTGGATTTTTGCATCCTACTGAGTATTTTTGCGGAATACTCATGCATCATCTGATGCATGCGTGAAAGATCAGTGATTTAGGATGATTGCAGGACATGAAGGTAGCGTAGAATACTTGAAGATGAATAAAGAATTTTCAGTTATTTGCTTAGTTTGATATTTCTTGCCGTTTTGTGCCATAGCTTTGATGCTTTCTTTTGAATGACAATTTATGAGAATTGCTGTAATAAAGACTATGTAGGATTTATTTAATATATATACAATATTTTATTTTAATATTTGATGATAAGTTCTCACGTTCTTGAGTGATCCTGATATTGGCGATTGCACATCTTTTTAAGATAATGTAATTGGCCAGTTGATTCGACTATCCCAAGTCGCATCCTAGGGTTCCTACCTCACCAAAGATGGTATTGAAGAAGATTTCCACTGGAGCCACGCCATGAGATAATGATCGCACCGCCCCTGTCGCGAGGGCCCACGACTCTATTTTTAAACTTTACTATCTGATTGCTGGCCGGTTTATCATTGGTGCTACTTCTACTCTTTTATCACTTGCAATTCACTGCCCGTCCTTGGATTTTAGAGAAGTATACTCATTGTTGCACAATTACTACCTCGCTCGTGAACCGAAGTGCCCAATATAAATCAACAGCTTCCTTTGTTTGGGCAACATTAAATCTACAATTAGCCGTTCACCTTTTTTTCGCAACAGCCAGTGCTGCATGCATATATAGGCATATAATAATAATTCATCAAGTGGTACAAAAAAAAAAGAATAAATCATCAATATATGCTAATGAACATTTACAATTCTTTTATGAACAATTACTACCTCACACGTGAACCGAAGTGCCCAATATTACAAGACACAAATACTGCAGGCAGTACTGGTACATGAAAAAGATAGTTCAAGATTCTTGGCGTGAAATTAATCAGCAATTATTTGTTTACTTTTTATCTTGCAACAGCCACTGCTAGATGCATGTATTTGAAGCCTATAAGAATTCATTAAGACTGATGAAAGTTTTATTTTTTTCATAAATTTGGCAATGAAACATGCAGAGAACAGAGGGAGGGGGAAATAAGCCATGAGATAATAATCTTGCCTTCTGCAAGAAGAAACAAGTGGTGAGGATGAGATCATGGAATGCCGGCTCGCCGATATATCGGTATCGGGCCCCACCCGATACATCGATAAGAGTCAATCTCGGTTTTTAAAAAAATTCCAAATATCAGTGATATATATCGCTATTTAAAAAAAATATTTTTAAAAAAATTAGAATTTTTTTTAAGAAAGGGAAAAAAAACTTTTCTGTTTGTTTCCCATCCTAATATGCATTTTTATGCATATTTTAAAATCTTTATTTTGTCTAAATTTGTATAACTCATTTTAGAAAGTAGATTGTGAAAATATATGGTAATAACTAGTTTTCGACCACCGATATTTTTTTACACAATATCTCCGATATATCTCCTATATTTCGTCTCTTTGGACGATCGATATTTTACCGATATCCGATACGACATTCCTTGGATGAGATCCAAGCTGCTATCAGAAAATACGAAAGATGGCAAAATGTTACCACCCTCTTTTTCTTGGTAAAAGAAGGGCGATCTGAAGGGTAATCTAGCCGCAGCGGAAATGGATCTTACGTCCGTTATGGCGTTGAATTCTTCAAATTTTATTTTCACGAGAAATAACCTTGCACTCACAAACACAATTATACAAACGAGTACAAGTATTTTAGCAATATAAACGAACAATTATTTATATCATGAGCAATTAAAGAAATTCAAAAACATATACTACTAACCTGCGGCCTTTCTACTCAAGTTACACCGTTCTTCGTAGAGAATTATAATATATATGTCGGAGATCACCTTTTCTTGAACCGTATGTGCGTGGATCCAACAATTTGCTAATCTCCCAGAGATAGTAATATCATTCACGATCTTTCTCCCTTATCTTTGCTTCGATTCAATCTCCAAGAAGAATCCTCAAATCGCCAAGATCACAAGAGGGAGAAAGAAGAAGAATATGGCCAATAGAGAGAAAAGACAATGGAAATGAGACTTAGTCAAAGCCAAAACTGACCAGCATACCAGAAGGAGGAGGGCGTCCCCTCCTTTCTCCTTTAATGCATTTGGTTACCACAAATTAGGGAGTTACACCTCCCTTGATTGCACGTCCTTAATTGAGATAACTTCCCAATTCTCTCTCTTGATTTAATCAAATCTCACTAAATCAAGGCCATATAAAAAACGGTTCAAATCAAAGATGTCTCTTCCACTAAGGTGTGGGCCCACGGAAGCCTCGCCATCTCCTCAAATCCACACACACAAAGGAGAGGGCCGACTCCTCTCAAATAAGACAACTAATATGGGACGAGCCCATATCAATGTTACACGATCCACCAGCTGTTATTGTCTCCTCTTCTTGCTATGGCACTCAGCTTCAAAAAGCAAAATTCTGCAGCTGGGCTGGATGGCCAGGATATGTAGTGAGACTTTCTCACACCACTCCCAAGCCCTTGTAGTAATGGAAGCCAGCCTGTATGGAAAACCTACCCTTTGAGAGTATGAGGTTTCCTTATTAGTGGCTGCCATGGCAAACGACCAAAAGTGCCCGGGAAATGGTGGTGGGCCTGAAATTGCAGCTTCTTGGAAAATTTGGACCTTTCTATAGCAAAAGCAGCATTTATCATACTTGTCCTTGGAGTGTGATTCTTTTCTTGGGTGGGATTGCACAGGCAACATTCGGCAAGAAATTTCTCATTCACTTCCAGTAAAATTGAATATCCTAAAGTATTCAAAGTCCCTGGCGTTAAAAAAAGCACAAGTCCGTTGCTGTTGGATATCATAGGTATCAAATGCTAAGTAAAAAAGCTAGTACAACCAATTTAATATAAGGTTTAGTACATAACTATACACCAATTATTTTGTTTCAATGAAAAAAGTAAGATTTTGGCGGATTTGAACCACCACCTTCTCAAGAAGCTTCTATTAATTCTTGATGCTCTTCCGATTTGAGCTAAAGATCCACTAAACTCTCCTACCTGATTTATAATTTAGATAATTAATATAGGACACAGGGGGTAACATCTTTCACAGTTCAAAGATTTAAGAAGAAATGAACAACTTGAAGGATTGAAATGAATGAATCTCCCGAGTAAATGAAAATTTAAGCAACTAACAGAAATTCAAATAAATTAGAGAAGAAGAGGAGAAGATGCAACCTCGAGGGTCTGTTTAAAGCGAGGACCGTGCACTTGAGCTTGGCAGTGTTGGCGGACTTGCCCTTGGGTACCCAGTCGTCCGTCGAGCTCAAGAATGAGGCTGATGTTGGTGAAGGGTTCAACCAGGGGCAGATTTCAGGCAAGAGTGAGGAGAAAGGATGTCGAGGGAAAACGTAGGAGAGAGCTGATCAGGTTCTGGTTTGCTGGCTAAGTTCTCCTGGACGGGGATAACAGATGGGTTAAATTGGATTCTGTTTGGTTGATCACGTGGCAATCCAGGAATGTTGGCTAATGCTGCGCTCGCCGCCAAGATATTTGGCTCAAATTCCGTTGGCTTGCAGTGTCTCTGTGCACTCCAATGCGTGTGAGCCCGGTCAAAACTTCTCCTATGTTACATCTAACAACGGGTGGAGAAATGGGATTCATGTAACATATTATCATGGAAAAAGTTACTTTGTGCCCCTGACTGTTCACATTTCCAAATCGCCAGTGGTTGGATCTCACATAATTTTACAGTGGCCTTCGATTGCACGGTCCAAATGCACTCAGCGCACACAAACGCGCATTGTTTATCATCATCTCAACACTTAGGGGCTGTTTGGGGTATGAAAAATCAGTACCATCCAGCTTAAAAAAATCCAGATGGTTAGGATCTTTGGGATAATCCATTAACTAGCTAAAACACCTCATGAGGTGGATTTTGAGAGTGGATGAAACTGATTTTTCACACCCCAAATGGCCCCTAAAAAGGAGTAACGGAAGATGTCGTCTATCATCAAGAAAAAGAGGAAGTATGTTATGACATTAGTTGCAAAGCAAAGCAACAACCGACTAGGTGGTTTAAGCATGGCAAGGTGGATGATGATGGCGATACTTCATTTTGGTGGTGCAGCTTGTGAACCAGACTTGAAAGTTTGCACATGCCAACATGCCGTAGAATTGACCATCTCTCCTCCCTCTTGCTATGGCATGCTCTTGTAAGGAAAGGTCTGGCCTGATTTTCTGTCCACCATCTCAGCTATCCAAACATTACCGGAAATGGCAAAAAAAGCTGGAACCAAAACCAGTCACCATTAATAGGAGTGTGTTGGGTTTTTGTTTTGGTATGGTGGGCCCAAAAGTATTAGATGGGTTTAAGTTTGGATAGATGTGCCCAAATTAATTAGTGGTGTGAGCCCATTAATTGAATTCCATCTAAGGCCCATCTTATACCCACATTTTATTGATTGATTGAAATAGGATTAATAGTAATTTAATGTTAACATTGTGCTAAGAGAGATTTTTTTTGTCCCACATAGGAAACAAACATGAGTGTGATATGGTATATATGAGGAGAGTTTATTCCTCTTTGTATATCTTATGGGTATGAAAACTCTCTCCAAATAAAGGTGTGCACATTCGTTGGTGTACCTATTGGTACACGCATGCACGCACGTGGCATGGGCGAATGGGCGCACTTAGTACTTAGCACTTGCATTTAGAGCATTTGATTTTTAATCAAACGACTAATTATTTTTGGAGATTACGAGCAGATCGATCGCATAGATGATCGTGATCGATCGCGTAGTGACTGCGACTAATCGGCCTTGCAGCGATCGATCGTATCTACTGTAATCTTCAATTTTGTGTGTCTTGATCGATCGATCGTTCTTGTGATGTCAAAAATATGAATCGCGATCGATCGCCAGTGAGAACGATCGATCGCAAGCTCTAAAATAACGAAGGAAAACCTGCAGCGATCGATCACCTATGCTAGCGATCGATTGCATTGGCGGTTACAGTTGGAATTTTGCCATTTTTCTTCTAAAAGTTGCGTCATTTCTTTACAAAATAATCCCAATTGAGTTCTATATATTGAGTCATTTCTCTTTTCTTCTTCTTGATTTTTTCTCCTAAAGGCAATAGTTACTTTTCTCTGAGTTTGAGTTTGACGAGCTGAAGTGCACTGCTTGTTGACTAATACGTTGTATCTTAGGGACAGATTGCCGAAAAAAGCCCGTGCATGAGAGGGCGGTAATATCTGTTTCGAAGTCAGCAGTGCATAGTCACTGTACCTCGGACGATTGGATTTCAATATGTAATTTTAATTTTAGGTTCTATTTGAATACAATTCAACACTGACGGATAACGTACAATCCCTCTTGAATACATACTATATATTTTTCAATAGAGTGATCAGAAAGCTGTCCATTTCTTGGTATCCTTGTCTTCTCCCCTCATCCATGGGGATGGTTCCAAAGATGTGGAGGCAGCACAAGACTAACGTTAAAAGGTGCAATTAAGTCGAGCTCTTTCTGCCTCTCAGTCAACCATCACCAGCCCATAAATATGAATTGCACTATTTAAACCATTCTTCCTCCATTCAAATAGAAAATCTATCTGTGCAATTAGATTTCTGTCTATGCATGCAAAGATATCTTTTGATGCATTAAACTGGATTTGTACTGAGGAGTTGCAGGCTGCAGCAGGTGGGTCTCTCCATTAGACGACAGAGAGATCAAGATACTTTTGATATACGCGATCCGTGGCTCCTTTAAATTGGGAGAATTGAACCGTTCCTCGACCAAAGGGATTGAGAGGGGGCATACAGATTCGATCTAATTTAAACGTGAGACTCATCTACTTAACATAAAGGATATTCCCCCTGTCCGGAATTTTTATCACCATAAGGTTTTTCAAAATTGATAGTTCCTCAAACAAAGGAGATTGGAACAGGGCCTACAAATTTGGGCCAAATTAAACTTGGAAACCATCTACTTGGCTTAAAATATAGCCTAATATCCTCTCTGTCCCATGTTAAGTGTACTATTTGGTTTTTCAAAATGAACCAAGGAAAAAAGACCATAGGAGTATTACCCATGAATTTGAAGACAAAAGGGCCAAAACTTTCGAAAGTGCCAACATGTTGGACTGAGACGAAGCTGCTTTTGATATGAAAAAAGCTGTGGGGCAGCCATGGAAGCAGACAGGGCACTAGGTGAGCGGGCATGAGTGGGGGCATTTTGAGGAAATACCAAAAATGCGCCACCCTATTGTGACGGTTACCGGCCCCAGTGCCTCCTTTCAATTGCCGAAGTATAGAATAACTCTTAGATGACCACTATACGCCTCCTCCCAATTGCACGAGTGTTATTATTAACATAACATTTTAGTTCATTGGAACACGTGATGAAGAACACTATAACAAAAGCATTATGAAAATACAGATATGAGATATATGAAAATTGTAATACTCCCTTTGTCTGAAATTATTATCACTATGAAAATTGTAATACTCCCTCCGTCCTGAACCTTATGGTGATAATATTTCGAGACGAAGGAAGTATTGATGTTAGAGCACACCTATTATTTGTAGGGTTCACGAGCCGTAGCGGAAGTGATTTTCAATCGTCCGTGATGGTGTTGAGTCCTCCAAATTCAGATTTGATTTAGAATTATCTTGCACTCACAAATAACAACAAGGAGTACAAGATTTTTTAGCAATATATAAGAACAAGAACTTATTTCGTGCACAATTAAATTAAATACAGGAACGTGTACTATTAACCTGCAGCCTTTGTGCTAATGAATAATCCACGAAGAACAAGAAGAGTATGTCCGAGATTACCTCTTGAACCGTTGTTGTGCGGATCAACTCCTTAGATTTCCCTCACGTCTTCCCAAGATTATATCTCCAAGATTAATCACAAAAGAGGGCAAAACCAATAGAGAGAAATCACGAGCCAAAGAGGAGAGAGAGACGTTGAGAGAGAGAGAGAGAGCCACTATTCTAAAACCGTCTGAGATCAGTAAGAGGAGGGCGTCCCATCCTTTCCCTTTTTAATGTCTTTTCAATTACAAGATTTGGTGAGTCAATCTCCCCATTATTCTCTCTCTCTAAGTTCTCACTAAAATTAGGACTCCCTAATTTTTTCTTTCCTAATTTAATCATATCTAATTAAATCATGTTCATTCAAAACGATTCTTAAAAACAGGTGTCTCTTTCAATTAGGTGTGGACCCACCAGGGCCAACAAGAGCCTAACCTCTCCTCGTGTCCTCACACACCATGGGAGGGCCGACTCTTCTCAAATAAGATAAATAATATGGGACATGAACCCATATATTACTTACATTATTTGCATGAATAAAAAGAAATATGACACTTATAAAAAGAACTTTTATCCTCAAACAAGGGGTGATGTGCTCAACTTGTCAATATGCAGGCCATAAGCTATAACAAGTCTACATATATTGTAGCATATTGAGAATACATAAGATGAAAAAATAATAATTGGGAGCTTTGCTCCTAGCCGTATGCAAGTATGAATGTTCCCCAAAGTCTAAACCAAGTGATGGCGATCCCTTATTAACTTCTAGCAATGCTTTTCAGTAAAGGTATCTCCTGCCTTTCCTTTTTTACTATGGACAAGTCGAGAATTATTAGGCGGGCGAAAATCCACGTGAAAATATTGCAAAACACCAAATAGTGTGTACAAATTGGTTGTTAGACGGGAGAGATCATTTTTCAAGCACATGCTCACGTTGCTCGACGCATTAATTCTCCACGTCTTGGACCCTCTTGTGTACGGGGGCCAAGACACTGGTGGAGAGTGAGCCCTCTCTCTCTCTTTCATCCCTTATCCATCAAGAGAGAGAAAGGGTCAAGGAGGAGGAAGGGATGAATGAAGGTAAAAAAATGGTTGGGAATGAGTCCATCTAGCCTGACCCATTTTTAATAGCAGATTAAGGGGCCGTTTGGATCGTGAAAAATCTAAAGCATCTACAATGAAAATTCCACTTTTATTATTTATTTTTAAATTTTTCTAAATAGATGTTGAATCACCTCTTTCAACATTCACAGTAAAAAAATCCGAAAATAAATAGTAAAAATAAATTTTTCAATGTAGATGTTTTGAATTTTTCACAATCCAAACAGCCACTAAAAGGACCATAGGCCATGTGAGGGTGAGGTGAAAATTCTACTCACCTCACCCCCACATAGCCCTTGTCCTCTGGTATTGAAAAGTGGTCACCAAAACATTTCCCGTTGGGAATAAGGGGGATATATATGGTTTCTAGTTACTATCAAGAGGTCGGATGAGTGGGGGGGAGTGAAAGGGGAGCTAGGGAGGAAGGTGCACGGTTTGGGCTAAGACTAGGAGAAGCAACTCCCCTTTCTAGTAATCTCCCTCTTTTGGTCCCCCATAACTTGCAGTGTGCCAAAACAGGTAATATCTGTCACTCGTACTTCCACTCCCACATCTCCTCCCTCCCAACCAATCCAGTTTATGCTAATTTCCATCACCTCACTTGCACTAGACTTGGTACACTAGTAGTTCCATTTTCTTTCTTTCTTGATTGCTTGTTTTGTTTGTTTGTTTGTTTTCTTTTTGGTTTTGTTCTAGTATTGAATCTGGTTCACCTGGGTCTGTGTGGTGGCAGGAAGAAATGGGGAGAGGAAGAGTGGAGCTGAAGAGGATTGAGAACAAGATAAACAGGCAGGTGACCTTCTCCAAGAGGAGGAGTGGCCTGGTCGAGAAGTCCTTCGAGCTCTCCGTCCTCTGCGACGGCGAGGTGGCTCTCATCATCTTCTCCAGCCGTGGCGAGCTCTACGAGTTCGGTAGCGCCGGGTATCTATCTCTCCTCCCTAATTTATTCTACTATGTTTTCGTTCATGAAGTGACCTTGTTTGCTATGTTTTTCGCCGCAAATCTATTTTATCCCTCGATGCAGGCTCTTCGTTGATGGCTTTGCATGCACTTGTGTGCGATGACTTTATTTGATTTCTCCTTGCTTATGGGAAAGATGGCAAGTAACCCATTATCTGCCTCTCTCTGTCTCTGTATATGTCGCTCTGTGTGTTTGTCTTCCTCTCTTCTGGTTTTGCAGGTTCTAAAGTTGTTCTAGAGCAGGCGCTATTTGGAGCAAAATTTAGGGTTTGTATCTGAGAAGAAAGAAGAAACAGGAGCATAAGCTGAGTGTGTAGAGAGGAGGGGACGACATATGGTTGAGTCTGCAGAAAAGCTAAGGATTCATCGTACATTTTCTCCTTCCTTTTTTGCTTTTGTTGACTCTCCCGTCTCCATCTCGCTCCTTCTCTAGTTGAGATCAGACGAAACGTGTCTGGAAAAGAATGGTACAGGAATCTAAGGTAGGCTGCGAGTCCCATGAAACTTCCGCCATGATTTTACTCCATTTTCGGTCTCCCCCTTCTATCGTATCAAGTCAGGGGAGGTAGATAACTCTCCGCGTGTCAAGTACTCAAGATCTCATAGACCTTTGCTCTCTCTCTCTCTCTCTCGGTTTAAAGTTGAGATTCTTTATGAAAATCTGAAACTGAACAAAAGGAATGCACAGTGGGTATGAAGAAGCTTCTGTTTTTGTCCCATTTTAGCTTCATCCCGTATTTTTGTTTCTTTATTTGCATCCATTGACGGATTAAGCTTGTATTAGTATAGTCTCTACTTACCATTTTATTGTATTTTGTGCTTTGGCTATCCTTTCTGTTCTTGTTCTTGTTCATGTAATATGGTTTTTTCATGTGTAGTATTTTTTTTGCTACTTTTTTTTACATTTCTCAAGTGTTATTTTTCCTTATATATTTTTCATTTTGGAGTTTCCTTTTCATTTTTTGTTACATTTTTCAAGTGCTATGTGTTCTTTTATGTCTTCATTTAGGAGTTTATTCTTTTTTGCATTTTTTGTTACATTTCTGAAGTCTTACAGTTCTTCTCTTTCTTTCTTTTTGGGTAAAGGTTTCTTCCTCTCTAGGTTAGAGGCTAGGCCCCTAGGCGTGCATTAGGTGGGTGATATCAGTCAAAGAGGATAATCATCTTCCCAGCCAGGGTACTGCACATAGTTTTAAAAACTGGATCGGACCGACCGGTTTGATCCGGTTCAACCGGAGTCGGCGCTTTTTCGAGTCGGGTCAGCCGGATAGGTTGACCCAGCCGGATTAGTTTAACCCGGCCGATCGAACCCGTGACCTGGCCGACCGGGTTTTAGAACCCCCTCTCGTGTTCCCCCCTTCTTCCCCGCTCTCTCTTCCCCCCCCCCCCCCCCCCCCCCCCGCCTGTCATCGTCGACCCGCCCTCGCCGCCTCCTCCCTTTGCCGCCACCCCTGCCTCGCCTCGCCCCGCGCCGTCGCCTCGCCTCCCTAGTGACCCCCCCCCCCCCCCCCCCCCCCCAAGCACCCGGGTTGACCCCCGATTGAACCTACCTGGCTTGATGACCGGTTCGGTTTTTAAAACCTTTGGTGCTACCAGCCGCAGGATCCACTAGGTACTAAGTGACTTTATTAAGCTGCTAGATTTATCTTTTTTAACAATTTAATCGGGAGCGAAGTGCTATCTAATCACTATCCTAATTAAAGGACTTCAAGAGACTTTCCAACTATAAAAGGCTTACACAATCCCGTACGTATTTTCTAAAAGACATAGGATTTTAGGTCCCTCACTCTTTTCCTATCACGTGAGGTCATCTGGGGCGTCTATTTCTTTTGGTTAAATTTTTTCTAAGAGAAAGAGACAACAATTTCTAGCTTTACATCCATTTTTATTTTTGGCACTAGTGTATTACTGTTTCCCACATACTGTTTTTATTTTTGGCACTAATATATACTACTGTTTCTGCGTATGGCTTCTGGATTCTACTGTAGGCTACTGTTTTCCACATACTGTCATGCCACAAATTTTCAGCTTATGATCGGAGTATCTTTTAATGTGTTGAATACTTGAGGCGTCACTATTTATACATAAAACTCAAAATGAATAATGAAATGGTAACCTAATGTATATTGGTCAAAAGTCATTATAATTGTTCTCAAAGTGAACTGAAAATTTAATATCAAAGTTATGGACTTCTTTACGCTAATCCACTCTATTCAATAAGCTATCAACAACTAAACATGCATCATAAGATGCATAAGTATTCCAAAATATTACCCAGTAAAATACAAAATCGTAATAAAATACAACAAGATAACCAAAGATACTATAAATAACAAAAGTAGTTGTAAGATGAACTACAATATGTTATAAATTAATTGCAAGAAATAATTTAACATGAATGTCGGAAAACTCAAAACATCCAATCAGTATAGAACGATTTCCGAATTTCAAATTATAAATAGATCCCTCAGGTACCTACATAGGTGATGGCCACACTAGTTACTACTCCAAGAGTAGGACAAAGATTTGTCAAGAACTTCGAGACTAGGTCCAGTTATGAGCTTTCAGGGACTAGTACCTGCTTTATTATTGTCTGATCCCTTTGAGAATGCGACTGACAAAGAATCACCCGTCTATGTCTTAAAAAACTATGGTTTTAAAAATCGGACCTGCCCGGTTGGGTTGACCGAGTAGGTTGCTCGGGTTTTATAACCCGCTCCCCCCTCTCTTCCCCCCTGCCGCTGTGACCGTTGCCTCGCTCAGCACCGCCACCCTCGTTGAGCCAACGGAGCCCACGCTCCTAAATAGATAATACTAGTATGTTTACATTTCTTCTATCATAATAGATCTCTTATAAGAAGTCATCTTTTTTTACTTTGAATCACATGATGTAGATATGATGAACTCTACTCTATATCTTAGTCAATTTTTTTTGGCTGAATTTAATTTCAACATATCTATTTTGTCTCGATCACCAATTTGGAAAAGTTTGCTAATTTGGGGAAGGATACCTAATAATTACTTGTAAGTTTGTAACAAATTTTCTTTTGATTGTCTTATTTTAAGATTTAATTTTTTAACAACAAACAAAGTGTCCCACACAATTTATAGCCTCATAATAGTGAAGGGAAAATGATCCTAAGGGAGTTTCAGTGTTCTCATAGGCAGGAGGACATTTTCTGTAGACATATGCAGTGATCCACTTGATGATCTATATTGTTAAAATGGTCATAGTCATAAAGTTTTGTACTTTGTTCAGTTTATATATTCTGTACTTTTGGTCTAAAGGGATTTGTAGAATGCATTCAAGATAAGTTTCAGCCTTCGTACGTCATTTTCACATCCAGTTATCTGGTTGTTATCATAACTTTTTTGTGTAAAAAGATGACTAGCTTAAATGTTGTTTCTTCAACCGCATTCAATTTACATAAAACAATGTTTATGTTCTCAGTGATGATTGCATTCGCAAAAAAATACCATAAATTATTGTGGCATCTTCTATGCATTCTACATTGCTAAGCCTTAAAAGTGAAATCGGGATAACTACATGTTTACAACCTTGGACTATCTTAAGAAAGCCGACAACTTTAGTTGTCAGACTAGGATTAGTATGATTCTTAGCGGTTGCACTCTACACAATATCTACTTGTGATTTAATATTGTGGGTGTTGTTTTATTGAAGCAGAATTTTTTGCCATGTTTCAGTGTTTAAACTTTTAGTTCGATTTTACTGTTCTTATTATTGATTCATTCGTACTTAGCAATTTTATAAGAAGCAATCTTCAATTAGTTCTACTTCTATGGCAGTCAATCCGATGTATGAGCTGGTTCGCTGAAGAAGCAGAATTAGTTTTCTATGCTCATTTTTTATTAGTGGAGCACTCACAGTTCATAATGGATTTCTTTGACTAATCTGAAATATTTCTTATCGATCACATTCAAATTATTAGCTCAACAGAACCACCAATTTTATCAGTCAAAATCTTAAACATTTTTTCTATCTCATCTCAGTTTGAGTAAGACCCTCGAGCGATATAAGCGTTGCTGTTACACACCTCAGGACAACAATAATGCTCCAGACCGTGAGACACAGGTTTAGATCAGTCCTTTCACTGCATTCATTTTTAAGTCATCTGATTTTTATCATAATGCCAAAATGAAGCCATTTCAAATTCAACAGATTCTTGTCTTTGATCTGTATATTGTCAATCTAGGGTTGGTGCCAGGAAGCGTCGAAGTTAAGGGCGAAGTATGATTCCCTTTTGCGCACACAAAGGTTTGCAACTTTCATACCGCAATTGAGAACTAAACACAAAATGAATGTTGCTTAATTTTTTAGGTGAAAATGTTGACAGGCGTGCCTCTTAAAATGACTTTTCACAATAACCCTTGTCAGGCATTTAGTTGGAGAAGATCTTGGGCCACTAAATTTGAGAGAATTGCAGGAACTGGAAAAGCAACTTGAATCTTCTCTCTTCCACTCTAGGCAGAGGAAGGTAAGAAGAGTAACTTGTCTACAATCTACATAGATCATCCTCCCTTCTATGTCTTACAACGAAGAGAGAAGTTATCCAATGGACCCTCCTTCTATGCAGACTCAAATAATGATTGAGCAGATGGAAGAGCTCCGCAAAAAGGTATTGGTTCAAATTAAGTAGAAATTTAAGTGAAATACTTTGACCTATAAACAAGGAAGAGCGCAATCGATCTCCAGTAGCTAAGCATGTGCTTCATCAGTAAATTGACAATATGTAAATGAAAACTATCTTGATGTTATACAACGAAGTTTTGTTCGAAAAATGTTACGACCTTGCAACATGCCTTCTTGTAGAATGTAGATATTAACTTTTCTTTATTTTGCATCATGCAAGAAGAATGGTTGATTAGGTTATTATGTTATATTTGTCTCTTTGCAAATACTGTTTCATATAGGTTCTCTCTATCTTCGTTTTGCTCACTTTTGTAGGAGCGTCATCTTGGGGACTTAAACAAACAACTCGAAGTTAAGGTTTGGATCATTCACCCACATACCAATTTTCTCCAATTAAGATAGAATATTGACTTGTGTTTTGCACTTTCAGCTTGAACAAGAAGGAGCAAGCACATATAGAAGCATCCAGAGGGTGTGCGACTCTGGACACCTAGTATTTGGGAGCTGCACATATTCAATGCACCCTTCTCAATCCAGCACAGTGGACTCTGAACCCACTTGCATATTGGGTATTCTTTCTTTCTACACTTTCTGTAGCGACCGTATTTTTTTTCTATATTATTAAGGTAATTTTTCCTTGCTAAATGGGAGTAAATTTGAATTCTGAAAATTTCATTAAAAATAAAAAATTTGAAGTTTTCTGTCAGACCGATCGATCGCCTTCAAACGGCTTCGATCGGCAGACGATCGACCGGCTTCGTAAGGCATCGATCGCGAGACGATCGATCGCGTTATACGTACCGATCGATCGCCAGTGGAATTGCGATTTCCGAGGCAATTCCGTTGGGAAACGTTTTGGGCTGATTTTTGGGGATTTTTTTGGGTCATATCTTGCCTGATTTACCTGTTGAAGGGGTTCTAAACGTGGTAATTGGAATTAGTTTCAAAACCCTAATTGATATCTTTTTGGAAATCATTTTAATGGAAGATTTAAATTGCCTAAAATTATAGTAAATTTGGGCTGAACGTGGGACACTCTTTTGGGAGGTTGAATGGGCCTCTCTTGTGCTCATAGTTGGCCCAAGAAGAGTCCTTAAAAGTTTTGCTTTTACTTAGTAAGTTACCTAGGTAAATTGGTAACTACTTAAGAGGAGATAAGATCCTATCTTAATTGCAATCAAATCAGAATATTTTGTGGTTAGTGGAGATCTCAATCTGGAGATTTGGATGGGCTGGGTTTGATCTTGGCCCTTGGATGAAGTGGAGACGGACGGTGGAGATTTGGGAGAAAAATCTATTTAAACCCTTGGAAAAAGGGGCGCCCAACCCTTTGGGAACCGGCAGCCCTCTTTTCCTTTTTCTTTGGTGATTTCTTCTCCCCCATTTCGTTCTCCCCCTTCTCTCCTAACCCTCAGTAAGCCTCTTCAAGTAGAGTGTGCTTTGGTGGTGGTTCGGTTCGTGTGGAGATCGCAAAGAAGCGGGTTTCGTTTCAAACCGGTTCACGTGCAAATTAGTACCGGTTCTTTTGTAAGATGCTCTTTTTCTCACAGCATATTTGCATGAAAGTTTTGATCTTTATGTTGAGTACCACGTGCTGATGTTGTGTGACAAGTTTGACTTATTTTCGTTCGGAATTAATTGTTCTAACTGTTGATATCTATTCAATTGTTGCATACCGATCTAATTGTTGTTGTGATTCTCTTATACACTATTCGATCAAGACATTCCTGAGGTATACCATTCTTTTGCTACACTTTTGATCACATGTTTGCTGTCTATATCTACTGTTAGTACCATGTTTCGAGTGGTTTAAGGTTCTGGTCATGAAAAGTTGTCATCTTTCTTGAAATACATCAACCGATGTCATGTTCTTGCATGCTTTGACCTAATCAATCTAACTTGTGTCTAATCCATGTGTTTCTCATCCAAAAGCAGCAATATTTCAGATTTGAATCCTCTGGTATGTGGCGTCCTTTTGTGTCAAAAGTTGTACTTTGTGTTGTGGTTCTATGTCCGAATAGAGTTGTCCACTTTAGGTAGTATATGCCTTAATTGATATGATATATGAGTAATATGATTATCTAGAAGAGACTAAAGGATGTATTGATAAGAGAAAGTGTAAATCCTTGATGGAGCATTGCTCGTGGACCTTAAGACCTCTCTAATGGATCTGACCAGGAGCCGAGGTGTCCTGGAATAGTTGTCCAATTCGCGGGTTAATGTGCCATTAAGACTAATTGGTAAAACAGTTTTAAAAGAGACTTGTAGGCTGATTATTATACATTTAATGGTCTGACCAGAAGCTAATAAAGGCCTATTATGATGTGGTTTTGAGTCTAAAAGACTTGGGTTAAGGTTAGAATTAGTGAAATCAAGTGAAAATTAAGTTATTACTTAATGTAGTGCTCGCGGCCAGGATGTAACTTGCACCGATAGACTGCATTCTAAAATCCATAACTAATTGTAGAAAATTCGGAAAATTATTACGTAAATTGGGTAATGACCTGCGGACATAGGGCTGTCTGCCATAAAAATTTCAGAGACTTTTAAGTTCTGTGTAAGTCGGGATAAATCCGGGAATGGGGCTGTTGTGTCTATAACAGTGACCTTTCTCGGTTATAAATAAAACGCTACGCTAAGACCATGTATATCTATGATATAACATAAGGAGGGTACTGTAGCATAAGACTTCCAGAGGGTACTTATGATAGTATCATGAGTAGAGTATTGTCTTTTTATACCAATCATTGAGTTCGTCAATGTTCTCCTCGCGGTGCCTAACATCGCGTGTCTTCTATTATTGAAACCCTATTGACAGGTTAGAGTTATCCTTTTCTATTCTACCAGTAGTAAGCTTTTGAGTCACCTTAAGAGTCGTGAGGACCAGGGATGGCCTTGATTGAATCAGTGTATGGTGATGACATTGGAAGAGTCTATACCGAAGAGTCAGTTTCAAGTCAACCCGTGCTTAGGCACCTACCCGCTGATGGTTAATCTCTTGAGAGTCAGTTACCATTAAAGACTGAGAATTCCATTGTACTCCTCTGAGAGTCTTATTGTGAAGATTATGAATTCATGAGAATACCATGTTGTGTAGACAGATCTAGTTCCATGTAAACTGCTTCTCCGCCAAGAGTCTTGTTGATACTCTTGGGTTGGATCATAGTATGCTCACGAGCCATAGCTAGACCCAGAGTGGTCTCCGATGATTATGAACCTACGTAGTTCAACCGATGATGGCAACGCGTGCACTTTAGATTGTTAGACATTACGGAAGGTCTGCAATCTCTGCCCATTGTGCCCGTAAGCACCGATGGGTCCAGCATCCCTAGACGCTTGGCCGGGTTCCTACGTAGAACCTCTAGGATGTTCTGGTATTGAAGTCCATAGAGAAAGTGGACTGATCAGATAGCAGAAATTGACATTTTCGACACATTGGTTGTCCCGATCAGATATTTTGCCTATCTCCTTACTCTTTGAAAGTCTGGAGTCGTATTGTTTACGTTGATTCATTTTACCCTGATCAGTGAGAGTTGTCAGGTGTTGTAATTTTCCAGGTAAGTAAATCCTGTGTTCATTTTGTCCTGAGGCATTGGACCTGATTATCATTGAATTACCTTATTGCATTTATTTTCTATGAGTTTTTCTGGCATCCTACTGAATATTTCCTCTGGAATACTCACGCATCTTCTGATGCAGGGCGTAGAGCTGAAGAGGCGTGATCAGCATTCTTTTGGACGTGGAGGTTGGTGCTCGTAGGAGTCGTGAAGGCTTATTGCATGAAATTTATTTTGTTATTTGTTGGATGTTTATCTTTTTCTGGATAGTTGTGGCCTGCGTGTCACTCAATTATTATTTGCTTTCGTAAAAATAATTGACGCTTAGTAAGTCAGTAACATTGTTTAGTTATTTCAATTCTTTTGAACGATTGTTTACGTCATCATGATCTTGCTATTCCCTTTTATGTTATGGGATTTGTGGTGATGAATCGAGTATTCGGTCCGTCCCAGGTTTCCTACCCTTGTAACCATCATTGGATTATCGCTTCCGCGCATATCATGGTTTTGGAAATTTGGGGCGTGACACTTTCTTTTGGAACAAATTTCTTTCTACACTTAGCATATTTGCGCTACAGGCCAAAGCATTACAAGTTTCGAATGGAACCCATGTTAACCCTTAAACACAACTTGATGAACACATATATATACTTCAAAACCATCTAAACAAACTACTCCTATAATGTATTTACCTAGCAGAAGTGAAGAACTCACAAATGGATCAAAGTCCTTAGGTGTATTTGAATGTTGAATCAGGTACCACCAGTTTGTTCCTCCAGAGGCAACCATTCCCAGGAGTGTAGCAGGCGAGATCCAGGGCTGGGTAAATTGAAGTTTTCTTGCCAGTCATCACTATAACATTACATATATTTGAGTTCGGATTTTATATACAACGTACTAAAAAAAAGTAGTACTGCCTTCATTCCTCAAGAAGGTTGCGTGCTTCAATGGCAATCCACTCTATATATGCTAGTTGTTACGTTTATATCGTAAGAAAAAGTTTTATCTCATCAAAGCTGCTTCAGCAGTTTTCCTCTTTCTTCTGTACCTACAAGCTCTACATGTCCGAATCTTTTAGCATACTTCTGTATGATAAAGTTAAGTCTTCTTGTCATTAAATATTTGCAAATTTGTTTGATGCTGCCACCCAGTTATAGATCTTTTCTTTCATAATGAATTCTGAACTTTATATTCGAGGTCCACATGTGAACTGAGCAGGATTTGTGAGGAAAAAGAGGGGTCCTCAACATCACCCAAATCTGTTAAGAAGATTATTAAAAGTAAAACTATAAAACCAAAGCTTGATAGGAATTTATAAAATCATTTATTTGCTGTTTTTGGATTATTCGAGGGGGAAATTACCTTTACTCTATGACTTTCTGCCCGGAAGGGTAATTAAGAATTTTATTTGACCTAATTTTCAGGTGACCACCCCTTGTATGCTACATTCCTCCTATGTAGATATAAAAGTCAAATAAAGTAACCTCTAGCTTCATGACCACTTAATTGGTTAAGTCTTAACTGTCACAATTTATAGTCTTAGAGGAAAACTTGTGTAAGCTTTTAGGAGAAATGGTTAACTAATACAATGTTATTAGACTAGAGATGAGCTGGCTACTATACAATATATAGCACCTGACTCTTGATCAACAAAACAATTCCATCTCGTGTTGTACTGATCATGAAACTGATATCAAATCCTCTTTGGTAAAAAAACAAGCACATCGATATATTGTGCATCCTGTTGCGCATTCCTTGTGTGAGGATTGGAATGTGTCATGACCCCCCATAGCGGGGCGGGTCATAACATAATGTCAATTTTGGTAAAAAAAAACCGGGAGTTGGGAAGATTTTCCCTACTCAAGATGTGAAAATAAAAGGCCTCACGGTTACACCTCCTCAATTTCTCTTTCATACTTCCAGATCCTATGCCTTTGCCACCTATTATAGGCTAGCTAGAGGGAAAATAACATTATCGAACATCAAACATTAAGATCTCTGACTTTTCACTGGCAATCTACTTCTTGTTATACATTGTAAGAAAGGTTTTGACTTGAACAAGTAAGAAAGCATCAATAAGCCGCTTTAGTAGTTTTCTTCTTGCATTTGCATCAAAATAACATATAATGAGCCCGCCTCCTGAGAGCCTAAGGTGTTTGCGCATGATGGCCTAATAGCCGTAAGATTTTAACGACTGACGGTCGTGAGGCCTTCTTCGCCAACACACTCCTTTCCCCGACACACTAAGAAAACTTGCTCAAAACTTAAGCTGTGAGCAGTTTTTACCATCTTTATTGTAACTTTCATATTCTTCTTTCTTCGTCCCACCAATCCCATATTAAATGTCTTAATTGGTTTTTCAAAGTGAACTAGTCTTCACACATTTGCAGTTCTGTTTCATGTTTCTTCCATGTTTCTATATTTTTTAGAGTGCACTACAGCCCACCTATCTTTTACGTATAGAGTACCTTGAGCTGCATAATGGCTCTATTATGGATTCACCTTGAACCGCTTGGGCCCAAGCCACTGATGAATTTACACCAATAAAGTGGTTTGTGATCGTTGCTTGGCTTATAAAAAACATCATCTCGGAGCACATGTTTGTTCTCGACTCAGCGCTTTTGGTTCGAGGATTGCCCGTTTCTTCGGCTGCTATTTGGCTGGGTTGGGCCTGCCTGCCTTGGTGTGGTGTACTATTACCTCCTTATGGTTGTGTTATGTCAACGTTTACTGTGTTGAGGGCTCCTCTTGTACTACCTTTTACTTTTAGTGATAATAGCATGTAGCCCTTCGGAACTATGTGTAAAATAAAAAAATACAATCAAACATGTTATAGTTAGTCAAGGAATGTTATATCGGATATCGATAAAATATTGGTTGGCCAAAGAGACAAAATATCGGAGATATTGTGTAAAAAAATATCGGTGGTCTAAAACTAATTTTTACCATGTATTTTTATAATATAACTTCTAAAATGAGTGATACTAATTTAGACAAGTATAAATTTTAAAATATGTATATAATTCAAAATGTGTATTTGTGTTTTAAACCTGTATCCTTCCACTTTGCATAGGATGGGAAACAAACAGGAAAGTTGATTTTTTTTCTTTTTTTTTTAATTTTTTAAAAAATATAACCGATATATCGCCGATACAACTTTCTATGCAATAAGTAAAATAATAATAACAATAATGAAGTAAAGATGTTGCTTTGATTTTTAGTGCATCGTGGACTCCTCTTGTACAATCTTTTACTTTTAGTAAGAATAATACAATCAAACATGTTACATTTAGACAAAAAAAGGAGTACTTCCTCTGATAACTTTTTAATAGATATCGTTACATTTACCAAATATTAGTTCATTTTGAAAATCAACGTTACCTATTAAAAGTACCGGATGGAGTAATAATTAAATAAACATGTTGGTGGGCCATTTGGCCGGATGCATGTAATGCATGACGCACGCAGATTCGTGGCTTGCACCACACCAAAGCCATTCATCCAATAAGTCTTATTCACTCGGCAAATTTCCAAGCCCCACCCGCCTCATGTGTTTGGCTGTCTTTGCAGCCAAAAAACATGGCCCTGCTCGGAAGGTTCAACTATGATTTCTTCCAGAATAGCAAAAAAAAAGGACAAGTGAAAGACCATGACAAAAGGTACAAATTTTGCCTAACTTAGGTATACATGCCCACAAACTTAACCTTATAAGGAGTATGTATGAAGCTGATGTTTGGACTAAAAAAATAGAAATGACGAGAAGCCGACAAAAGAAAATAAATGGAAAGAACTCAGTCCGTCCTATTTTAGATGGTCCATCGGGAAAAAAAGTTAATTTTTATTGGATGGTGAAAACCCTAACCAGGGTAGAGGGGGTATGAAACCCACTTGAATTGTCCCCATGGAGCATCTAAAACAGGAGTATGACAAACAATTAGAGGGAATTCGGGATCAGGCAGAGTGAGGAGAAATACTAATTAGCAAGACGATAGTTACCTGATTGCTATTTTTCAATTATTATAAGGCCGCCTATCCTGACACCCGGTCTTTCTGTTGGGCCCCCTAAAATGGCACCTTGTTTTTCAAGTTTTAAATAAATTCCTCTTTAACTAATTTCTAGGGGCATCCATTCTATGAGAGGGTGTTTTGAATGGGCCCCAGTGTACAATAAATTTGCAATCTCAATGGGGTACCTATAAAATAAAAAAAGAACGGAGATGGAAGGCAATTTTTCATTAATTAGTAATTGCTAATTGAAAAAAGATCTCCCTAATATATTAAGTGCAAATATAAATTGACATATTCTTCAAAACTAATTAAGACCTGAAATGCCAGGTTCCCTAGATTATTTAAAATAAGAATAAAATATTAAATTTGTGCATTGTTCATCTTTCATGATGATTTCTTAATTACGGTGAAAATCAATTATAAGTCACAATAAAGACGAGCATTAAATTGTACAACTTTAGTTTTTTGTTATCAATTAAAAGGTAGATATAGTCATAATCCTGCAACATCTTTAATTTTTTACTTTTATGTTTATCTTCCAAGACCAAACATACAATGATAAGGGAGTAGAAGTGTTGGGGAGAAAAAAAAATTAAACTAAGAAGAAGAAGAAAAAAAAAAAAGGAGGAGGAGGAGGAGGTGAGAAATAAGAGACTTTCTTTTCAGGGATGAGAATAGATCATGGTGATGACATGAGAATGAAGCCTTTCAAAGAATGGAACAAAGAACTAATACATTATATATTTGGGTGACCACTTTGTGAAGCTAATGTAAGGAAAAAATACTGCTCTAATTTCTTCTCAATATGGAGGCCCCAGTAAATTGTGAATAAGACAAATATGGGCCCCTGCAAAAAGACCGGGTGTTAAGATAGGTGGACTTATTATAATATGAGAGAGATGAGTATATAATAACATAGAATTATAAGATTGTACTAGTCAAATACTAGTAATTTTTATATTCTCTTGTTTATTGCTATGAGCATCCTGATAGAGGTGTTAATGTGGCGAGTTTGAGCCGAGCTTTAGGTTGTTTGGCTTGAGCTTAAAATTTCAATTTTGAGTTTGAATCGAGCTCGAGCCGAATCGAATCTAGTCGCTTTAACTCGCGAGCTGGCTTGGTTTAGTTTATTTTGGTTTTTATATCCACATTTTGGACTATGAATGCTGGAAGGAGAGACTATTATATATGTGTTCTAATTAGTTTGAATCCTTAGATGTTAAAAAATGCACTTAGTTCTCATGAGACACATTACCTAATTCTTTCAAACATGAATATTAAGGTAATACTTGTATACGAAGAAATAAAAAATATCATAATATATATTAAAACTTGAGACTTTTTTGACATAAAATTCATATATAGAGTGTAATATATACGTTCGCATACGAAAAAATAATGATCAAATGGTAATTTTACCTTTTCTCGAGCTTCAAGCTAAGCCAAGTGAAACAGAGGTATGATTGAGCCAACTTCGAGTTGAGTCGAACACAAACTAGCTCAAGTAAGAGACGAGCTTTGGAGTCGGCTTTAACACCCTTTAACATCCATACTATGCTATGTCTACATTTTCACAAAGTGTCCCTAACATTGAGGTGAAAAATGTGAGAAATTGAGACGTTGTGATGGGACTTATGCGTGGGCGTGGGTGATGGGAAAACGAAGGGAAGTTGGGGAGACGTGGGTTCACTGAGTTCAGAAATTTTCTGTGGACAACAATGGCGAAGGTACTTTGGGGGACAATGACACATGAACTGCACCAGGGAAAGCAATGTTCATGCCGTTTCTTTGGTGGGAGGTGCGTTGGAAGAGGAATTGGCATCTCCAGGGTGGGTGGCGGTCTCTGCGAAAAAACTAGCTAGGAAGATGATGCCTTGACAACTCTGCCGGGTTGACTCCTCGGCATAGTAGATCCTCATCGTGGTGGAAGCATTTTTTACCTGCCTCCCAGTTATCCGCCTGGATTTCCACCCTCATATGGGGGCTGTCGATTATCAAAATCGATGGTGCACACGGAGCTGGAGCGCACAGCAAATCTACTGTGCGATGACGATCCTGATGAGCGATGTCTCGTAGAGATGGAGGATATATCCAAGCGGATAACAGGGGGGCGGATAAGAAATGATTCCCATAGTGGTGGCCTGCTTCGTTTAGGCAAACAAATCCACTTCTTTGAAGTGGCTTTCCCTTCATAAAACTCTGTTCTCCCAAGAAGACATAGTTTTAGTTGTACAAGAGAGCAGAAATTTTTATGGTACACTCTAAAACTGCTCTACTATTACGTTACTAAGTTACGTAGTGTTGATTACTCTTAAAAAAAAAGTAACATGCTGTTAATTAGGAGCACGGCGACATCCTAAATCTAACAGCCATGGCCCTCCACTAAACGAAAAAGAAAAACTTAATGTCCTGTTGCTGGTATATACTTTCTTTGTCCCTCGCCCCACCTTTTAGTTTTTTTGAAAAATTAAATTGTTTACCAAAAGAGTATAAAAATGGAGGCATAAGATCTATGTCATCTACCACAAACTGTTAAAAAAAGGATTATGTTAAAACAAAATCCTTCCAATCACCAGAGTTAAGGGAATCATGAAGAAACAGATGAAGAAGAAGGTGAAAAAGAAAGTTGAAGGCTTTGTGTGATTTACAACTCTCTTTAAGATATTATTATTTGCTTCCAACTTGGAAGCTGATCCACCAATTGTTGCACGGAGTAGAAAAACCAACTCGTGCGTTTGGATAGGCAATCCTATCAGATTCCATAAATTGATAGTGCATCAATCCGGGTCTCGAATTTTCTCAAACTCGTGATTGTCAACATTTGCCCAACAATCCTGGATTGTGAAACATTTTAGGACAGTTACCAAACCGGAATTTTTCACAATATGAGCCAACCTGCCAACAATCCGAGATTATCCATCCAAAGGGCACCTTATATTGGGTATTCTGATCCCTACCCTATTCCCTCTGTCCGGCATTATTAGTTCATTCTGAAAACCCATGAGAATGCAGGTCCTGGGGGGCCATCCACACTTCATTTACCTTAAATGAGCTATCCTCCTGAGAGTTGGTCTGTATCATTTAACAACTACACCCCACATAAAACACAACAAAATGGGAAACTTGTGCAAGGCAAAAAATAGCACCTTTTGCACACTGCACGCCGGTGGTCCCTACACCTGTCAAGCAGCAGAACCTAAGACAGCCGCTAACCCCGGCCCGAGTCACTGCAGGTGGTGTTCAGTGAGGACCATCTTGAATAGACAGGACCGGGCCCCGCGCGCGTGGACCGAGTCCATGAGAGACTCGGGACTTGGGCCATGAAAGGGCGGGGGAGGCCCATGGGCCCGGCCCACGTGATCCGGTCTGTAGTTCTGACACGTTACCCTCTCCCATGAACCACTCCGTACAACCTCGTACGGACTGACGTTGACAAACCACTTCACCCTACTATTTGGGAAAGAGGCCCCATATTTTTCCCCAATTTGGTGCTCTCCTTTAAATGCCATCTATATTGTTCATTTTTTTTTACCATATCTATTTTGTTTTATATTTTCCATTTTTTTACCATATACATTTTGTTTTGTATTTTTACCTCTCTTCTATTTGGTGTTGCAAAAAAAAAAAAAAAATCACTCCTATTTGGTACTCCCTCATTCCAATGAAGCAGGATTTGGAAACAAGAGGATTCAAGCATAACATGGCCGGGTTTGCTCTCTCCGGACCAAGAGCACAGGGCGAGGGAGAGAAATTATGTTTTTTTTTCACCCGATGAATTTTACTAATTTTGTAATGCAAACGAGCTTTATTGGAAGGAGTAATAATTTTTTTTGTCTTACCTTTTTACCGGTCGAAACAATCTATACCACTATTACAAAGTGAAGTAGGGTGGAATGGACAATTTCAAGCTTGTACCAAAGATACCCTTGATAGTCTGGTATTATATATTATTAACATAAGGCTTTTCCAAAGAGAAATGATATTTGTACAGCAGATTCCTACACATTTTCCATACACAGCTGATGTGTATGGACATGAGTGGGTTAGCTGATGTGACCCCACATTAGTTCACCCACTCATTTCCATACACATCAGCTGTGTATGGAAATGTGTAGGAATCTGCTGTAGGGTTATCACTGCCCTTTTCCAAATGAACTATTTTTAGTTCGTTTTGACATACCTTATGTTAATAATTATTCTGGACTGAGGGAGTATAAAACTTGTAAGGATTTAGGCATACACAAAAATTTCTAGAGATGTTCCGACTCCAATGCGCAATAATACAGAATAAAAAAGGGCAAAACATATAATAGTTGTATATAGTAAGAGAATATAACCTGTAATATAAGCCATTTTTGGACCTCACTACTATCCTTTCTTTAATCAGAATATTACATTGGTTTATTAATTGATGTTCATGTTAATTTGTTTCTTTTGGGTGGTTTATCCACTAAGAATGGATTAGCTTGTCAACTTGCTTTAGTTTAATCCCCACAGTTTTGCCAACAACATCTCCACAAGTGAAAAGGTTAAGATGGTCTGTCTTGAGATAGGGGTTTCTCAGGAGGTATACTCTCTATCATGTTTTTAGCAAGTCCCAGGGGAGGTGGTATATATAAGGACTGAAGGAGGATGCAAAGGTTTCCTTATTCTGTCTCTCTTTTGTCACCAGCTGGAAAAGAGAGCACCTCAGCTCAGGGGGGAAGAAGGGGCAAAGATGGTGAGAGGTAAGACGCAGATGAGACGCATAGAGAACAACACCAGCCGGCAGGTCACCTTCTCCAAGCGCCGGAGCGGCCTCCTTAAGAAGGCATTCGAGCTGTCCGTCCTCTGCGATGCCGAGGTTGCCCTCATCGTCTTTTCGCCTCGCGGCAAGCTCTACGAATTCGCCAGCTCCAGGTTGGACTCTAAATCAAGAACTTCACACTTTTTTTCCTTCACATTATTTTGATCATTCTCCGATTTGTTGTTTGTATTTCTCATCATTTTTGAGGTGGATAATTTTTAGGAAAATTCTTTCAGTAATCTCTAGTCTGCAAAGTAGCTCCAATGCTAGAGCTAGCTCTTTGTGATCTGCTCTTTGTACTTACTCTTTCATGCTTTTCACCTCCTCCATGGTGCCATTCTTCTTTGGACCTCAGATAAATTTGACACAAAAAGCTATTATTGTTTTGAGGGTCAAAACTTGGGATTTTTCTCATCCCCAAGTTTGTGTCACATGAAATAGCCTATTATGGCATAGATCTGAGGAAGCTATATATAGGACTCACCAATAAAAAAAGTTCCAAACCTAGGACGTGAGTCCATTGCCTGATCGGTTGGCATCCGAGAATAGGAAACCGTGTCTTGCTTCATCAAGAGCAGTGTTTGCAGATGCTGTTTTAGGGTTTTTACCGAGAAAAATAATTCCCTAAAAAAAGTGAAAACGATGCATTTTGCTGACAAAATTGCAGGAGAGAGTCCATTCAGATATCTTATTTTAGTACAAAAATGGGTTTTCTTTCCTTTTTATTCTTGAAACTGTGCTCTTCACAAAGCAAAGTTTTTTCTTTTTACCACATCTGTACTATCATGTAGTACAACCAGATCTACTATATATCTCAATTGAGTGTCCACTTAAAACTGCCTCACCCAAATAGACATGTTGTACAAACGAATCTTAATGTGTTCAAGGCCAAGTCTTATCTAGATCTCAGATTTTCTTTTATGATTTTGCTGACATTATCTCTCCTTCGGTTATGTCTAAGGAGAGGTACACGGTACACTGTCTTTTTTTTTTCGAGTGGTATAATGTTGAAGTTTCGTTTCAGTCGACATGATGCCACCAACAGTTTTTTGTTCTTCTCTATTTTCTTTCCTTGTATGCTTGACATGTATCCATGACTGAAGTGTTTTTAGCAAGTACTAACCATGTCCTTATGACAAAGTACAACAAACTTCGTAGACGATTCTCAGCCACTATATCGCCATTAAGCCGAAGATATAAGCCGAAGATATATCTATCTCTTCGGCTTAGTGGAAATGTAACAACGTTTATTTCAAGATTTCGTAGATTAAGCTTCTTATTTGGGGAAAGAGTTCCTCAGCTCATTTTTGGGTTGTCTTATATCCTGGTAATTCTTACATTAAGCTTTTTCGAAATGTTAGTCATATTACCTCCATTTGAAAGGTGTCTGCTAATGCGTATGGTGATTTGAATCGTTGAGCTTTCCGATTTTACGTTAGAATCTGTATGCAGTGGTCAGCTGCTACTTCAGGGATACTGTAGCAGTCCGACAGTACTTAACTACAGGATCATGCAACGTAGGAGCGGATACACTGTATCTGTTTTGATATATCGTATACATTCTTCTCGTCTTATTATATACACAGTGTAGCATCATTCTTCTCGTCTATCTTCTCCTTCAGCTATATTAAACATGGTTGTCCAATGGAGGTCAACTAGAGTTACGCAGGTTATTGATCAATGACTTTATTTTGATATCTTTCTTGCAACGTAATTAAAAATTTAATTTGTGACTCGATCTTTATGCTATCGAGGAAGTCAATAAACTCAACTCAAACAATTTTGAGCTGATTAAAGTCATGAGTTAGAGAACATTGGTTCAAAAGATTATTTATATCAAATACTGATGGAATGTACGTATTAACTTAAGTTTCAGTATTGCTGAGTTTTCGATCGTATACGTTAAATTAAGTTTCAATATTTCTGAGTATGAATTATTAGAAAAAGATATAATGCTGAGTAAGCAGTTGCAACATTGATTTAGGGGTTCTTGTAACCTATTCTAGATTTAGTTACTCAACTGCTATTTACTCCAGAGGATGAAAATACCATCCATTCATTGTCAAAGTTTCCAAATTTTGCCATCAACCTTCCTTCACTCCCTCTCCTATCTCCTTCACCTCCCTTTGGCAGGTCCCACACTCCCACTTGTGGCTGCAGCCAGGGCCAGATGTGGCAGCATGGCTGCATAGCGAGGTAACCGCGTCTGGTCCACAACCTAGCCATTCCTAGAAAGCCTGGCCTACCAGAGGCCAAACATGAAGTTGCCCCTGGTCGCGGCCGCCTGACCTTGGCTAGCTCACAGCCTTTCATGTCACTCCTTGGCCGTGGCGGTCGATTCACAAAATGGCCTTGGCCAGGTAGCAGCCGTTCATATTCTCCATGGCCATGATGAGGATATTTTTAAACTTAAATTCGGAAGCTTTAGCCTTAAGGTAATTTTGTCAAATAAATATTATGTCCTTAAAAGAATACTTGATAATCCCTTAGTCTTGCCAGACATGCGGAGTCCCTTTCCTTCATGTATTGATCTGACTGTGGAGCATAATAAACCTTGAGACCTATTTATATGAGACCAATCTTATATAAGGAGGGCATGAGAACAGTCTTTTGGGTCGTTGAATTCTGATCCTATTAAACTTAACCTGGGCTCATATAAGCCAAATGAGACCGATCTCATTTAAACTTTTCCCTTTTATGTAAATCTTTGGTTATATTATGAATGAATAGTTCTTTTATAAAAAATTCCTTAGTGATTAACCAATAAGTTCGTGTCAAAGGACCCAACACCATTTTCTTAGTAACCATTTTCATAATTGGTTAATTAACTCGAAAAGCTTAAGAGTAACAACATACACCCTCCATTCCACATTGATACTTCAGAGTCGAATTTGATTTTTCAAAATGAACAAAAAATCTAATTGGACTATTAATGCGGAATGGGGTGCATATGAGAAACTAAAAATAACTAAATGCTGCAATTCTCTAGTTTAATATAAAGTTTATATCAAAAGGGGAATTGACTGCAGTATAAAGGACACATACATGACCACTGGCTTATGATCATCTGTTAAGCGGCACAAAATATGCTAACAATAATTTAAGATTAATATGAAAAAACAATTTGGAAGGAGAGGGAGGGGTTGATATCAGCAACTAGTCTTTGAGAGTAGATTCCACATCAGTGACACCAATTGCTTTCCGTCAAATATTGAAGATGATGAGAAAAATTTGACGTGTCTACCTTTAAAATGTATGGATCATATTTTCACCCCAAGTAAATCTGTGAAGGCTGATGATCCTGATCCACTATAAGTCGAACTTGTACCTTTTTTCAGCCATGACTCAAACTTGATCCTAAAGGAATAAATAAATGATATGAAAGAGGTTAGGTTTAAGAGAATTCATTAAGGCACTACAGTGTAGACCATGGAATGTAGGCTCACCGATATATCGATATCGGGCCCCACCCTATACAACAATATGGACCAATATCATTTTTTTGAATTTTTTCAAGTCGATGTATCGGTTTCGAACCTATATATCGCCATTTAAAAAAACGCTTTAAAAAAATTGGGATAAATTTTTTTTTAAAAAAATAGCTTTCCCGTTTGTTTTCCATTCTAATATGCATTTTTATGCATATTTTGAAATCTATGCTTTGTCTAAATTAGTATAACTCCTTTTGGAAGTTAGATTGTGAAAATATATGGTAAAAACTAGTTTTCGACCACCGATATTTTTTAAAATAATATCTCCGATATATCTCCGATATTTTGTCTCTTTGGTCGACAAATATTTTACCAATATCCGATACGACAATCCTTGGTATAGACTCATGGGTTACCTTACATGTTTCCAGAGGCTAAAATCATATAATTGAGTATACGTTTCCAAAAAAAACACTACATGTCAAGTTCTACAGATAATTGAGTACATGGTTTGGTGGCGGATTCCAGTGCTCTAAGAGGTTGGTTGCCCGCCTCCTTTTAGTTGGGTCCTAAGGACTCGGACACCCCTTGTTATAAAAAAAAATAAAAAATTAAGTACATGGTCCAAATTGTGACACATGGACACTAATTAAATAAAACAACCTGCATACTGCTAGTCTAATAGACAACATATGGACTTCTTGGACATAAACTGGACACCAAGAATACTGAGACCCAGTTAACCACTAGAAGTCCAAGTAGAATAATAGTTGGACATGCTGGACCACCAATTGGCGTGGTGGTAGGACCTCTTCCTAGGTTCGAGCCTTGCATTATAATGTGGCACCTTGGGCAGATAGGTTTAGGGAGGGGGTTTTCATGATGTAGCACAAACCAAAAAGAAAAAGAAGAGTAGTAGCTTCACATGCATTTTTTTTATATTTATCTGGACATGCATTTCCTTTACTCTGAATAGCAAGGGGGTTCATTACATTCTGGGCAATCATTTTGTACTCAGGTAAAATAGGAGTCCATTTTTTTCCTATATAAAAAGACAAAATAGGACGTCCATTTGGTACAAATATGCATGTGCTTATATGGTTTGTGACTCCTTTCTAGCTTGGTCCTTGGATGCTATATTTTTTCTGTTGTCTGTAACTTCTGCGATTTGCTCTCGGAACTTCTAATGGATTGTGTTTTTAATGCATCTGAAATAGCCAAATTAGCTCTCCTGTTGTTTCTAACAGAATCTTGGGATACTTCCATGGTAAAAAAACTTCCCATTGTAATGATTAATGAGGGTTATGCATGTTCATTTTTAGTCTGATTATACTTGTATTCTTATGAAAGTGATCACTCATGTTTTTGCATAATGTATTTTTTAACCTCTGTTTTTTGTGATATAAATTTTTTAACTTAATACCAAAGTTCATCAAATCCATCTTTATTGATTTTGGATGATAGGAAAGGGTTAGCATGGAAACAACGAAAGTTAAATTTGAGATTAACAGATATTTGGAGGACAATTCAGAAGTTGAGGGACAAATACTTTAAGTCCTGAAAAAGTAACTTAGATATAAATGCTTATTGTATATTTTCACTCTAGGTTAATGTGCCTACACCAGCTGAAATGAATTTTGGCTCACTAATGTGTTCCATTGAAGAAGGTTATCTTAAGTATCCTTAGTCGTATGTGTTAGTCAACCATTTCCTCTAAAAGCTCAAGCTGTTATGGAAAGCTTTTAACAACTTATGTTGATGTCCGCCTTATGTGTAGGCTTTAGTCTTTTGTTTCTACGGGATTTGAATCAATGGCTGCCCATTTAGACACCATGTTATCCACTTTCTCTAAAGATTCAAGCTGTTGGAGAAAACAGTAATTTCTATTTAACCACTTCCTCTAAAAATTGAACTAGTAATGTAAGTTATATCATTCAATAACTTTCAAATAGTTATTGTTAGGCTCCCTCCCTTCCTCATTAATAGACCATTTTTGGTTTCTCAAAATGAGATAAGACTAGTTCATTTTGCAAAACCAAATGGGACTATTAGCCAAATACTAGATTTTCCAAACTAATTTGTAGATAAAAAAAGATCCTCCAAACTAATCGAACTGATGGTTTTACGAAATGTAATTTAGCCTTCAATAGAAACAAAGAAATTGTAATTTACTCATTTGCTCAAGCTACCTACCAAGTTCTAAGATTTCGGGTAAAACCAGGATGAGCGTAGTGACTAATTATTTTGGCAATCTCAACATCTTGTAGCATGCAAAAGACGATTGAACGCTACCAGAAGTACACAGATATTAGCAGCTTCAACAACAAAGGAGCGGAACAAAACATTCAGGTTTGCCACAGTGAACATCCTGGATAATCTAAGCCCTGTCTACTTAACTTGACTCTGAAGTGGACATCCAGCTATATGATGTTGAATTTACCCGCGAGTATAGTTCTTTCTTTTTCTTTTTTGGCTATCTACTACTATAGTTCTTCGGGTAGTGCTATAATTTAGTAGAACTTTTCCCAGTCTCTTTCAGTTGTTTAATCCAAAATATGAAGTAAACTGCGATTGATTATAAATTTTGCCTTAAAAAATGTTACAACTGGGTCCAAGTGATTAGAATTCATATTAAAGGTCGACTTATGCTACTAAACGCGGATTATTTCAACACCAATCTATCTCTTTACTCACACTTCAGATGAAGCTGACTAAATCATGTAGCACTACAAGTATTTATCATGTTAACTTACACATGGAGGAGTGTATATCTTTTCTATTATTATGCCCGATGATAGCCAACTACATGTGCAGCATTGGAAGCTTGAAGTGGCAAACATGGCAAAAAAGATTGAATCTCTTGAAGTTTCCAAGAGGTAAAATGCTTCCTTTCCTCTGGCACATGTTCCTTGAACGATATGGTTAAAATTATTAAACTCACAAAGAAGGGGCAATACATGGTGCTTGATTCTGTACGTGCAGGTGAGATTGATCAGTTATGATTTTCTAAAAGTGCATAATTGCATTGAACAAAATTGTTCATTTGATCCTATCAGAGCGCCGCACTTTTAAGTGTCTTTGAGCTAGAGCAGTACTAGGATGGGTGAACTCCTAGAAATTCGTTGTGTTGCACCCCTTTTAGAAAAAAAGAAAAAAATATGTTGAATATTTCTTTTTTTGCCATTAGGAAAGGCCATAATGATTGCACATAATCCACGCGGACAAAATTTCATCCCTGTTTGAGCAAAGGCATCTCCATGTCTGATTTAATAAACCAAGATATTTACATCATTTTCGCTAAAGATATGACAGTTCAATCTAAGTTCCTCGGTGGTTCACTTATAAATCAGGCCCAAGAATTTACTTCATCTAATACTACCCATATAGCAGGTTAGTGAAGCAATGGCTACCATCTTTATAAAGTGCAGCTAATTCACTTGTATGTGCAAACATCCATCAAGCTTTTCATATGAACACACAAAGGAAACAAATTGCGTTGTGTTTATATCATATTCCAACACCCACCCGCATATGCAAGCATCCATCAAGCTTTGCACGAAACACACATATGGGAAGCGCACCGCATCCAATGCGAACCGGAAGCTGTAATACCATGTTAGATAACCATTGTTTCCAAAAGCTCAGCTGTTGGGAAACGGATTGTCAGTATATTTGCTGCATGTTCGAATTCCACCATTGTCATCATTAACTTCGCAGCCTAGAATTGTGACATTTTTTAACTTGTATTTTCAGGAAACTATTGGGTGAAGGCCTTGGATCTTGTTCCCTGGAAGAGCTTCAACAGATAGAGAACCAGCTGGAGCAAAGCCTCTTCAAAATAAGAGGAAGAAAGGTCAGTAAGTGCACGTTCTTTTGTAGGCAATTGCTAGCAATTCTATATATTTATCTCAGCCGGCACATGAAATTCTGTTACATGCCTATTCAGAATCTACTTTTTAAGGAGCAGATCGAGCAACTAAGAGAATACGTGAGTAACTAGTTCATATAATCTCCACACAGAAGTTTCAGTTCACAAGTTTAACTGGGTTCATCAAATTATATACACAGGAGAGGAACCTGGCCAAGGAGAACTTACTACTGCGGCAGAAGGTAAGATCCCCCCCCCCCCTCTCTCTCTCTCTCTCTCTCTCTCTCTCTCTCTCTCTCTCTCTCTCTCTCTCTCTCTCTCTCTCTCTCTCTCTCTTTGTTGCAACATGGATGATGAAATGCCACATGCAGTGCGAAGTTGAGCAACATGAGAAAAGAACAAGTCAAAGTGAAATCGTCCCATATGATTGTAGCAGCCAACACTTGGAGGTGGAAACAGAATTGTTCATTGGACGGCCAGGAAGAAGCAGTACAAAGTGACACTGTGCCATCCCGAACAAGTGCATTTGGAGGTGAAGATTAAACAATGGAGACTGTGATTTATGTGTTTAAACCCAAATAACCTTATTAATAACAGATGTGCACATGCAATATTGCATAGTATATATATACCCTTGAATGTATTAAACATGTTGGTTATTAAGTCATATTCTGATGAAGAAATTGAATAGCATGATATATATATATATATATATTGAAATCCTTGTTTGATTCTACCTTTAAATCGAACTTGCATTACCGGTTATGACAAAAAGCAAGCTGAATAAGTAGGTTGATGCATGATTCTGTCAAATTTGTAGTCTTCTAGAGGCCATCAACTTAAGGGAGTGAAGGAAGGAACATGTAACTTTGGCAGGGATTACCCTCTAAGCCTTTAATTTGTCAATAACAAAATAAAAAAGAATCTTTTTGATATACTAAAGACAAGAATCAGTCGCGAGAACTTTTACATATGACCTGGTGCCAACTACGGCTTTCTCATATTACCCGGAATCATTTACTTTCTTCTATATGACCCGGAAAGTACCGAAAATGCCCTTAGGTTTAGGTATAAGCACCCACACTCTCCGTTTTTCCATATTATCTGGAATCTGAGCGGGTACCTGGAGAAGCTCGCGTTAGTCGGAGAAGAAGGCGTTCTGTCCTACATCTCCGCCCATATAATCACCGACGTCGGCGCCGTCGAACTCTGGAAAGGTCATCTTCGCGGCAAAAAGCGAAAAAAACGAGCGGAAAAGACTGGGTATTGAAAAACAACTTCAACGGAGGCAGTGTACATCAAAAAACCCGTAGGTGAAGTTCAAATACGACTATTTTTATCATGAAAGTTGGTTCCAGAGAAGAAAGTTGAAAGTTGAAAACTTGGCAAGTTTTCAACTATTGTTACAGTCGTGTCTTCGACAACACGACTGTAACAATAGTCGTGTTTTATGAAACACGACTCATAGACGTTACTTTTCACTCATATACGGTTTTCAATATATCGTGTCTGACGGTTTTTTAACTTATTTCGGTATTTTAATGGCAGGTACGGATGGAGAAGATAGTTGTTTCCTTATACTACGATGGAGTTTTTACAAATTCTGATAAGTACGTGGGCGGGAAACGGAAGCTCCTGCCTATAGATACACGAGTAAAGTACCTGGAACTGTTGCAGCAAGTGGAAGAAAGATTACCGCTGAAGTCTACATCTGGTACATTAACTTTGTCATATCGTGTTGACTCTGAATCCCCATACGTCCTTGAAGATGATAAAGACCTGGAGTCAATATTTATCATTCACAAGAGCAAGCAAGGCACAAATGGACTACTCCGGCTATACGTGGAGTGGACTTCTACGGGCAATAACATGGAGACTTCGACTCTCAATAAGGAAATGAATGCCAATGCAAATAAGGAGGAGGAGAGGCTACTAGAGGCAGAAGTGGGCCCGGTTAGTAAGACACTGCCGGAGAGGCTATCCATCCCGGGCAATAAGACACCCGCATCAGTAGTCAAAGGAAGAAGAGATGAAGAATATTCATTTGAAGCTGCGAGGTAAGACTTCTAAGGCGCGGATACAGGCAAGTACATGACTAGAAATGTGGTCATGTCGTATGCAACACGATTATATACCTAGTCGTATTTTATAATATATGACTATATATCGCTTAAGGAAAGAACTAAGGAAGCGCAGAAATCGAAGACTCCCACAACAAGGCAATCCTACTACTAACAAGTCAACGCAGAGACGCCGCTCCGGCTTACCTAAGCCGCCACCATTCTTCACTTAGAATGTAGTCAAATTCTTGTATAACGCATATTACCTTATACCGAAATGTATGCCGCATACCCATTGGAATTTTCTTCATAAGCTCCTTGTCATGGGGTAGCTTCTTTGGCTCCATGTGAGACTTCTTTGGCTCCATGTGGGGCCGCTTCTTTGGCTCATTCGTCGGCTCTTCAGTCTTCTCCTGCTTGGCATTCTCAAAGATCTGACCCTCTAACAGCATTGATGCTGAGGCGGCAGATGCCTTCATAGAGTAGAGAACCTCTCGCAGAGGTCCGACACTCCTTCCCATCTCCTCATACGAAAACAGAGCTATCTCAATTAGTGACTGTATGCCCTGAAGCGCACCCTCCAATTGCCCCATTGCAATTGCAGTGGACTGGACAGCCGTCCTCGAGGAAGGGGGTGCAGGTTGGTTGGGAGTCCTCTTCATTTCCGGCCTCTCCGGCCTCTGCCGTCGCAGAGGAGGGGCCACTGAGGTTGACGAAGCAAGGAGAGATGCCTCTCCGGCCATGGGGCTGATTACATCGACGACTTCGTCCCATACTTCGAGATTGTGGAACACTCCCGTCCAATAGTCGGCCATACGGTTCTTCTTCTGTGCACCCTTCTTCACCTCTGTAATGAGGGCCCCACTTCCTGGCCTTTTGGCCCGTGGACTGGTAGGGCCCACGACAGGATGGAAAATTGTAGTGTGCTCGAAAAACCAAATCTGCATAGTAAACAGATGAAAACATTATTAAAAGGCGCGGTTACAGGCAAGATGTGTACTATTATAGTCGACTATAATAGTACACGAATAGAACTATGGTCGTGTCTTATATAACACGACTATATACCTAGTCGTGTTGCATGATACACGACTATAAATATAGTCGTGTTGCATAACACACGACTATAAATAAAGTGTAACGCCCGAAAAATCGGTATGTCTACGAAAACTGCTATTTTAAGAATCTGGTCTAAAATGGGAAGGTTTTCGTATCCGTCTTGATTGTTTGTTGATCAATGAGATTGTTTAATCGATTGGGCAGGTTTTACCGAGCGCAAGGACTAGGCCCGGCTCTGTAACCCGTCTGACACCAGGGGTTGAATACACCTGACGCCAGGGCCATATGAGTGCCAGGGCTAGGGCTAGTCACGCGGGCGAGTATACGTGTGGCGGAGCCTAATGGTCGTGCTACCAGGTGTAGGACTCATGCACGGTAGAACTGCACATCACGCATATAAGCCATCTTAACCGTTCATCGGAGAACTGTGATCTAAGACGCGAGAGAACCATTAGAGGGCCATGTGGACCCTGTAGTGGTGCGCCACCTTATGGGTGACGTGGACACCCTTGGGCGCCATGTGGTGGGGACCCTTTTTGTTTGAAATTTCATTAATTGTAATTAATGGATTACCCTTTTTGGAAATCAATTTAATTTGGGAATTATCATAAGATATTATTTAAGTAATTGAGTGGGTTGGTGGATGTTACTGTGGAAACTCTAAACAACTTAATAAGAGTAGGGATCGAGATGTGTTAATAAAGTTGGTTGAGAGTTATTCCAAATTCTAGGTATTTGACCCTATTAACTCAAAAGTTTACCAAATTGGGAAACCGAAGAGGGTTATGGGAAGTTGGAACTCTGGATTTTTCTTTGGATGGAGCAATCTAGGCCCTTGTTTTGGAGGGAAGATCAACGGTGGAAAATCATCTAAAAAGTCTATAAATAGATGCTCTAGTGGGTCAGTTTTTGCTTAAGTGCCTTAGCCATCAAATCAGCTAGTGTGCACCCTTAGCTCGACCTCTTCCTCTCCCTTTTCTGACCGGCAGCAGCCTATCTTTGGTGGTGATCGTGGTGGTCCAAGCGTGTCGACCGGCGAGGTGGTGGTGCGGCACTTTTGGAGTCAAGCGTGTTCGCAGGAATTCGGTATCTTCAATCAAGTAGGATATCTTTTCCCACTAATTTTCTTCTCTGATATTGATTGATTTGAGTCGAGATATTGCTGATTCTATGGCCTACGATATTTCAAATTGTAAGTCATTAAGTATTATTGCATGAGATGAATGTCGTATGATTTGATGCATTGTAATCGTGTATGTATAATCATATACCATAGAGTTTTCTATGCCGAACCCTAGTTGATATCCCCTCATGTTTTCATGATTCGATGGTGTTTGTGTCTCACCTCAATCACCTATTAGTTTGCTGTCCAACGAAAGTTGGCTCTTTTATGGATTTCTATGATTGATCTAAGTCATACCCGTCCTTATGTTGAAATCGTATTCCAATTGCTTGTGTTGATCTATGCTATTCATCATTCGATGTCTCTATGTATATTCATGCTCTCTGTTGAATAAAGATCAGATCTTTGTGACATATCAGAGCACTTCGGTGCATTTTCTTATCCGGTATTTCATGCTCCATAAGAGTATTGTTATATCTATTGCTACTAGTACAACACTAATCAATTAGGTAATCAATTAATGTATACCTTAAGATAAATAAGAGATCATTCCTTGTGGGTTTTGTAAGGTACATTCTCTAAGATTTCATATGTGGTCTGACATCATGTCAGTGTGTCATGAGTCCTAAGAGTTGTCCAGAATTATATGTCTTAGTTAATACCACTTGTATAATGAGATAAGAAAAATGACTTAGCAATTGAGTTGTAAAGACTAATGGAAAACTGAATTAAAAACTGAGATTTCAGAACCATTAGGGTTCTGTAAAGATCATAAGTGTTATTAAATTAATGTCAGAGAGGGCTAATAAGGAGTTACTAAAGTTTGTACAACTGTAAAATAGTATGACATAAGATAATTGGTCTCGGCCAGGAGTAATCCTACGCAGACAGACCTCATTCGAAAAATGATAACTAATTATACAGTAATCAGAAAATTAAGTTGTTTATCAATCTGAAAAATAGACATCTGAGGCTATTCAAGATAAAAATTTCATAGATTGAATCAATTTGTACAGAACGTGGTAACCAGATATAGTGAGCTGTTATGTTTTGGACAAAACACTATTTCTGAATATATAAGACTTAAAATCTTAATAAACTTAAGAGGCTTGAGTTAAGTTGATATTTAAGACCTTAATCAAGTATAATATGATTTATATAGTATGGAGAACAGTAACCCTAAAAGAATATTAAGGGTCTTAGAGCTAAACGTGGTGTCTCATAATAATAGTCCTTTTGTTCTTCTTTTGGTCCATTCATGACTCAAGAGTATTCAAAGCTTGAATTTTATTCGATGTCTCTGACGTGGTCTATCTGAGACACGTCATCCGAATTATTCCGAGTCGGGGATTATCAATTCTAGGGTTAGGTACGACTATGAAGATGGCAGACATGAACTTTTGGAAAACCTCGTGGTGTTAGTCATTATAGTCGAGTCTCATTTGAGTTTCCAGACTTATTTATTTAAGATATCAACACTCCTTAGTGAGTCGATTCGGATTGTGTCCGATGTTTGCTTTTCACTCCTATGAAGAGTCGAAATTTAGAAAGTCTTGATCTAAGCCTTTTGCCGATAAGGCCAAATATTTCCAAAAATTGTTTCTCCGCTAAGTAGCATTTAGAGCTCTTAGTCGGAATCATAGTATGCTCACGAGCCATTGCTAGATCTTGCGAGATCTCATATTTGATGAACCTCTGTAGTTCAGCCGATGACGGCAACCGCGTGCGCTTAGATTGTATGACATTACAGAAGGTCTGTAATCTCCGCCCATTATGCCCGTAAGCACCGATGGGGCCAGCATCCCTAGACGCATGGCCAAGTTCCTCTGAAGAACCTCTAGGATGTTCTGGCATTGTTGACAGATTTGAGAGCATAAATTGTACTTTGAAACTTTGGATGTCCGAAGCTTATTTTTCTATCTTACCTCCATGAAAGTTTGGAGTCTTTGAGTTATTTTCCCTTGACCTTGATGTGTCTTGGATGGCAGTTGGTTTCAGGTAAGTAAACTCAGTCTTTATTGAACCTGAGTCTGTTAAACTATACCTATTTGGAGTCTTCTCTTATTATTCCAGTGTGGGTTTTCTGTATCCTACTGGGTATTTCCTATGGAATACTCATGCATCCTCTGATGCAGGAATTAAGGTGGAGCAGAAGTGATAGCATCCAGCGACGTGGACTGATGTCGGAGCTTTGAAGACTCGTTTCTTTATATTTCTGTTATATTTTGGTGTTTGAGCTTCGGCCTGCGTGCCGTTTTGATTTGTGTGGTTGATAAGACAATTTCAGATATTGTAATAAGTTAATTAGACTTCCTTTCAGTTATTCTATATTTTTGTAAGTAAATATTATTTAAGTCATATGGATCCTGCAAGTCCCATGATATTTTAATGGGACAATAGAAGTCTCGAGTATTCGGTCAGTCCCAGGTTTCCTACCCTATAACCGTCATTGGATTGGCGCTTCCGCGTAAATCGAGTCTTGGAAATTTGGGGCGTGACATAAAGTGGTATTGCATAAGACATGTTTGCCTTTCGAAGACTATGAAAACATAGAAATGCTACATACCTGAAGGACATATGCGGCGCCGTTTAGGTATCCACCGCCCAAGCACCCTCCTTGAGATCTCGCACCCACTAGTCTGCTGGTGTGGATTATACCAGAAACCAACATGTTATGCATAGCCCCAGCCCAATTGTATGAGCTCAATCTTGGGAGGTCGTCAATATAACAGTACAAACAGGGATGAACCGCTCTAGTGCTGTGTGGAAATAGCACCGTGCAGAAGAGTAGGCAGATGATCATCCTTGCCATGTCCTCCTCTTCTATCTTCAGTTCACCCGTGCTAAGCTTGTCAATGATTTCATCAATGTGTGGAATATCCGATCTCCTCGCGGCGAAGTACTTTATGAAGAATTGACCTTCCGGTTGGCGTGTCAAGGAGGGGAGGACCTCAACTGTTTCGCCCTTTGAGGGCAATCCGGTGATAAGAGCAACTTCTTGCCCTGTGAAATGTAGCGTCCTGCCCTTGATATTGAAGACCTTCGCCGACTCATCCCAGTACTTGACCAAATGGTCCAGGAGGTTCCGAGAAACAACTATGTCCTCATCTTAAAAAATGATAGCGAATCCAGCTTCTTTGATCAGTTGGGCACATCTTTGGTGACGCTGTAGGAGGGCCGCACACTTTTTCAACACTCCCAGTTGACAAAATGTCCGAAGCGCCGGTCGTGCATTATATGTTCTCTTTACTGGTCGGTCCATCAGAGCCTTCCTCTTCCCGCCCCTCTGATTTCGCTGTCGAAGTGCCAACACAAAATCTTGATCCTCCTCCTCTTCCGATGGTATTTCCTCCATAGTCTCATCTCTTTTTTTATCCATCTGCAAAGAAAAGTCGTGTCGGTGAAACACGAAAATATAAAAGTCGTGTCGTCGCGTACATGACTAAATAGACAGTCGTGTCTTCTACAAACCTTATAAAAGAAGACACGACTTTATAGTTCATAGTAAAAATTTAAAATCCAAATGTCGGACCTTATGAAACTAAAATCAGTAAGGATTGTTGTAACTTACCGCGGTTTAGTCGTGTGTATGTGTGTATTTATTCGCATGAGCCTTTCACACTCTTCCTCGCCGTCAACCGAAGCTCAATCGGTCAATCCGCCAGTTGTATGCAAGCAGAGGGAGCCGCGGGCAAAACTCAGAAGGTTGAAGTTTCGAAATACCGACGTATACACTTCAAATCGCCGCCTTTGTGCAGTCTCCGTCAGTCGTGTCGTCGAAATCCAGCAGGGGCAGCTCCAAATCGAGATGGGGGAGGTAAATAGGCTCGTCAAAAGCCGCAGGGGTCACCGGTTGAATCGCCGCTCGAACTCGCCGGTCGCTAGTGGAGTCGCCGATGGAAATCGCCAGAGAACCCTTGTATTTTTTCGTGTTGTACACAACACGCCTCTTCGCACAGTATTAGAACGAAAAAAACAGAAGAAGTGCATTTTTGGTACTTCAAGTCCAGATTTCAGGCCATATGAGATTTCACAGGAAAAACTAGGTAATATGGGAATATGAAACTTGGCGCCAGGTAATATGGAAAAAAACTCAATCAGTCAGAGGGGACTAAACTAGTTTGAAAAAGAGGTGAATGTTGTGTCCCGGTATGGGACACGAACAGGGCCAGGTATCATGGCCGGAGAAAGGGAGGAAGACAAGGAAGAAATAGTAGAGAGAAATCAATTTATATTGCATAAACCCTAAAAGAGGAGGAAGACCTCCTTATAAAGAAAAGTAAATGGGCGCGGCTCCCTAGGCCCGCGCCATTAGTTTGGCCAGATGGGCCCTAATTGAACCTTAATTGGCCCCTAATTATTCTCTATCAGTCCGTTACCTAACAATTAGCCTAAACGGGCTTGATTACAAAATATATGACTTTTATTAAGAAAGAAAGCAATCTAATCCTAACAAATCTGGCCCAGCAGATATCCATGCGTGTGACGTAAGCGTGCTGACGTCCTGGGCCTAACGTTCACAACATTCCACCATGCTTCTGCTACCCGCCTTGTCCTCAAGGCGGCCAAGTAACGAAGCGCTCCATAAGCGGCGTTGACAGAATACGCTCGACGCGGGTATGAAGCATGACATCGAAAGTAGCAATCTTGGTGTAACCGAGGAGGCCCACAGCAGACACGGCTCCAAACGCATAAATGTTGTACCTGATATCAATCCAATCGCAAGCCCTCGTGATAGTCAAACCCAAGTAAATAAGCAATTGGGGCAATCGGCTAACCATTTCCTTGTCACCCAAGTAACTTACATGGATAAGCTCAAATTGCATACGATCATCAGGCATCCACGTATTAATTTTCATGGCAAGAAGATCTAAAAAACTAATACGATCAAAATTCTTTGGTTCCCAGAAAATTCGGACATTAGTTGGAGATAAGTCTCTGATAGACATTTCAATTGTTTTAGGGTGGAACTTGCACGCCAAAGACGACATCACTAACCAATCTTCAGGAGGGTACGGCTGCATAATTGATGCAATATTACTTACATAGGCGAGTGGAGGAATTGTGACCTGAGAATGGATTGTTGTCTCGCAAATGGCCAGTAGCTCGTCAAAAATCAATTTTTGGACTCCAGGCTTCTGGAAGAAGTCGACATATGTGAACAATAATCCAATATCAACTTCCGAATGATCATGACTTGCATCCGTCAGAACAAAAACCATCTCAAGAAAAAATTCGCCTGACCCATCTTCAACTTGAACTACTTCAGCATCAACAACTGGTTGGTAAACACCTTTACCAGAAAATCCACTTGATTGGAGAACAATGAAAGAAAAGTTGTCACGGTTGTCATCAGTGAATCCCAGTGCTGCAGAAACCAAAAGTTCACTTTCAACCGCCAAGTGGGACAGTTGACTGCTTGCTAAAGAATTCTCTCCCATTGAATTGGTCGCTGTGCATGTAGTGTGTTCAAGTAAAGTTGATCCGGTACAAACAGGGTTTCCACCAAAAGTGTTGATGTAGCTTCTCTGTGTCAAGACCTGAGTAATCGCAGGAGTGGTGACCACAGCTGCAATCGGAATCCCATTGCCAATATCTTTTGCCATTATGATTATGTCAGACACAACACGATGAGCTTCAAATCCGTATGTGCAGAGCCAGCTTGAACTTCGTCCGCAATACAGAGGCCTCCTGCCTTCTTAATGCTTTTATATACTGCGGCAAGTTGCCTGGGGCCAATCCCAAATTTCACCCCCATCAGCAAAGACAGATAAACCACCATGAGCCTTGACAACCTTGTTGATCAGTTCCACAATAAGCACCATTTTTCCTACTCCACCAATTGCAGCATTGAATTGTAAAGACCCATTTTTGGAGTCAAGAAATTTCAGCAATGGTATTAAATCACCCTTGTGAGCAATTCCGGCCTGGTTATGGGAATCCTGTGCCAATCTTCGAAGAGCAATTTCTGATATCTCCCTGAGCTGTCCATTTGTAGATTGGAGCATGTCACTAAGTGGCTTTACAACACCTCTCTGAACCATATGCACCTTGCAATCAGATTCAGTTGCAGCAATTTGCCCAAGTAATAATGCAATTTCCTTCTGGCTCTCTGAACAGCAGAAACTCAATAATCCAAACACAGGCTGTAATGCCCCAGCAAGCACTAAGTTCAATTCTGAACCTTCCATCACTTTAGTAGTAGGATTGACAATAAATTTGTTATCGACCAGACCAACTCGAACACCGGCAACTGGCTCAGAATTTGGTACTGCAGGAAGAGCTACTGCAATTCCTGCTGCCTTCAGCATAGTTGGCCGCAAAAGTCGATCTGGCAATATGCAATTGAGAACCTCATGATTTCTAGCCCTCCCTTTACACTTGAAGAGACCGCCACTAGTGCGACCAGCAATAGGGAGACGCTTGTGGGAATTTACCGTCAACGGAAAAAAATCGGATGGCGCACTTAGAACATCAGCCAAACAAACAGTCGTGTGTATAATTACCTCTCCAGCATTCATACTTACAGCACCCAACCTGTGTTCGTGGATAGCAACCCCCGAGCCGGCAAGGTTCCGGAGACATTCCTCGGGCAAGAAACCAAATTTGTCATGGTTGAAGGCGGTGTAGATGAGAGAATCCGGATGGGAAATTCCGTCGAACACCTGGGAACCATGAGGAAGTGGAGAATACATCCGGCGCTAGAACTCGCTGGACTGCTGTGTCCGGCCGTGCTCGCCTGGGCGGCGATGCTGGCCAAGGAGACAGAGGCGGCAGCACAGCTTTGGGCGGCGTCGTGGCGACCGTAGGCGTCGAAAAAATCCGAGCTTGTGGTGGAATCGGCGAGGTCGCTGTGGCCTTTGGGTCCAGCGGCCTTGAGAGTAACCGTGTTTCAGCCGTCCGTGGTGTGCCGGATGTGGCCGTGAAGGAAGTGGCAGAAGCGCTCGAGGTCTCGATACGGCGGCAGACAGCACAATTTCGTCGGAACCAACGCCCGCAGAAGCCATGGCGGCGGTGGGCTGGAGGACCTCCATCCTGTCGTTGGTGGTGACAGAGGATGGCAAAACGATCATGTCAGCAATGTCGATCGGGGCTGTGGTGGAGGAGTCCAGATGGCCGTCGGCGTGGGCAGCCGCATCTTCAAAAGCTAGGATGGTGCTCACCGGGACTAATGGAGTCTCCTTCGGCGAATAGAGAGTGGATAGGGAAATGGTGTGGGTTCCGATGGTGACCATGTCGCCCACGACAGTGCTGGAGGCGGAGAAAGGCACCGCCTTTAGGGTGAACTTTTGCGGTGGCGTCCGGGAAAGAGTCGATGGCAGCGGTGGATGGCTCGACTTCGCCGGAGAGAGGACCGCGGAGGTCGTGGTGGCAGCTGGGGCTGATGGAGGTGACCGGAATGCTGAGGGCGGAGTGGAGAAGCGGCCGTATTGGGGCTCGCAAGACGGCGGAGGCGGTTATGGGAAGCCCCACCGCGGCTGGGCGGAATACCCGGTGATGGTGCTAGGCGGTGGTGGCGTCAGGGAGAGATCGGCCTTCGTCTTCGGAAAATCGATTGGCGAGGTGACCACAGTGGGTGTCGTTCGCGAGGCGACGATGGGCGAAGTGCGGCTGGGCGAAAGACGATCCTGTCGTCGGACACCATGGTCATCCCGGAGGGGGTGAAGGTCAAGGTCGAGGCGCTCGGTCACGGCGGCGGCTCTTTGGGAGGATCTGAGATGTTCCACCTCCCTTTGGATGGCGACGGCCATGTTTAACAATTCGTCCCACGTTCCGGCAGATCGGAACGGCTCTGATACCAATGTTGTGTCCCGGTATGGGACACGAACAGGCCCAGGTATCATGGTCGGAGAAAGGGAGGAAGACAAGGAAGAAATAGTAGAGAGAAATCAATTCATATTGCATAAACCCTAAAAGAGGAGGAAGACCTCCTTATAAAGAAAAGTAAATGGGCGCGGCTCCCTAGGCCCGCGCCATTAGTTTGGCCAGATGGGCCCTAATTGAACCTTAATTGGCCCCTGATTATTCTCTATCAGTCCGTTACCTAACAATTAGCCTAAACGGGCCTGATTACAAAATATATAACTTTTATTAAGAAAGAAAGCAATCTAATCCTAACAAATCTGGCCCAGCAGATATCTATGCGTGTGACGTAAGCGTGCTGACGTCTTGGGCCTAACGTTCACAACAGTGAAAAAATCGTGTGTTCTCAATTTATTTATAAAAAGACTGCAACTAAATAAAAAGAGCTCTCATGTATATAAAGCGTATAGCTTTCTATTAGTGCAAGCTTTTTCTGATATCCCCGCTGGGGTTAAGTCGCCATGCTAGCCTGGACAACTACATCCCAGCTTGAACACTTTCAAAACTCCATGTTTTAAAAAATATATTTGGAACTGAAGTAATTTAATGCTTAGAACTCCATGTTGAACTAAAATAGCAATTTGTTTCCTTAGTGTTTAATCTATTGACGATTACCACTGGACAAAGATTGGTTTTAACTTCTATTGTGGAAGACATCATCTAGACACTAGACAAGGCTTGCTTACTGTTGAGTTGAGTTAAATATTAAAATTAGTCTTTTCCTACTCGCTCGAGTTTTTGAAAAATTTGGTTATTTTATATGGTATACATGGTATAAGAGTTCAAGGTTATGGGAGGTCCTCGGTTCTCCTTTCGCTGGAGGCGTTTATACTCAATTATGTTCTACGTGCCACGCTCGGTGGACACTTGCACGTGAGGGGGTGATCTTTTAAAAAACTTAGTTATCTTGCATCGTATGAGGGCTAAGGTCTTGGTTTCAAGTCCCACGGGAGTTCTCCAAGGTTTTGTTGGTTTATCCTCCTCTCCTCCTATTATGTCCACATGCAAAGCTTTGATAGGTGCTTGCACGTGTGAAGGAGTGTTGAGTTGAATTAAATATTAAAAGTAGTTATTTCTTACTAGATCGAGCTTTTGGGAAACTTAGGATGGGTTAGGGGTTAATGAAAATTAGAAATGGAAAATTATTTTACAAGAAAATAATTTTTTCACCAAGTTAGGGGTTAAAGAAAATAGGACCCTGAAAATTTATTTTTCCGGAGGGTCTAAAAATGGCCCTGAAAAAAAGGCCTGAAAAGGGCCTAAAATTTTCAGACCTAAAGGGTGGGTTATTGGTTCTTGAAAATAAAAATTTTTCACGAAAATATTTTTCTTTAGAAAAATGAACTTTCATGTAAAAATGAATTTTCCCGTAAAAAGTTGTTAGGGTTATAGAAAGTGTTCATGAAAATTTCATTGAAAATAAATTTTTCGACCTAGTTAGGGGTTCCAGAAAATGTAAAAAATGAAAATGTCCTAGAAAATCTGCTACTAATTCATTAGAACTAACATGAAATTGAAAGGGCCACTATGTTCCAAAACGATTAAAATTATGTGTCCCGTATTAATTGTTCTATTTCACAAAAACATTCATTATTTGGTGAATAGAATGAATTGCAAGTACACTTTCTGCCACATAAAATCCTGAAACATCTTCAAATAGTACATCCTCTCTCATTAACAGTGTCATAAAGTAACCACCAGGAAGGTATTCCATAATAAGGTACAAGAATTTTGAATCCTGAAAGGAGTAATGTAGCTGTACAATACATCGACTATCAACTTCAGCAAGCAAGTTCCTCTCCGATCTAACATGCTCAACCTGAAACCAGAAGAGGCAAGGTCAAATGAAATGAATACGGTTGCCTAAACATTCAAGATATTATAAGTATAATGTAGCAAATGACCAATAGAATCTACAGACATTGATAAATATAGAAACCAAAAATACCATGTCTGAGCAGTTCTCATATATATATATATGACTGATTGATTAAAAAAGGGCATCTGTTAAACATATGCAAAGGAAAGCTCTTATTTGTTTTCTTTTATCCCTGAGTCAATTTTTGTTGCAGTAATTTAGACAAGAATAATTTGCTTGCAAGTATAAGTCGGGGCTAATTAAAGGAAATAGCAAGCATCACTACACTGAAATCAAAGTTCAGACTCAAAGCTATTTACCTATCCTCGACTAAGCATTTCAATTGTTTTTAACTTTTTCAAAGCAAAAACTTCTCCTGTATTTTTAGCACGGCAAAGCCTAACCTGTAATTGTTAATAACAAATATAAAAAAATAAATAAACAAGTCATGGGACAACCATAAAAAGCACACAAAGTTCTTAATTTCTAGCCAAGAGAATAAAGAGTTAGCAACTTATACAATCATCTATAAGGGTTTAATGTATCTTTATTAATCAAGATACTTCTGGACTGGTGCAGCCGTGCAGGCTAACCATCAAGTCTAAGATGCTTTCATGAAGATTATACGTTATTTTTGGTGGTTTCCCTGAGCTTTGCACGAAACACACATATGGGGAGTGCACCGCATCCAATGCGAACCGGGAGCTCTAATACCATGTTAGATAACCATTATTTCCAAAAGCTCAGCTGTTCGGAAACGGATTGTCAGTATATTTGCTGCATGTTCGAATTCCACCATTGTCATCACTAACTTCGCAGCCTAGAATTGTGACATTTTTTAACTTGTATTTTCAGGAAACTATTGGGTGAAGGCCTTGGATCTTGTTCCCTGGAAGAGCTTCAACAGATAGAGAACCAGCTGGAGCAAAGCCTCTTCAAAATAAGAGGAAGAAAGGCCAGTAAGCGCACGTTCTTTTGTAGGCAATTGCTAGCAATTCTATATATTTATCTCAGCCGTCACATGAAATTCTGTTACATGCCTATTCAGAATCTACTTTTTTAAAGAGCAGATCGAGCAACTAAGAGAATATGTGAGTAACTAGTTCATATAATCTCCACACAGAAGTTTCAGTTCACAAGTTTAACTGGGTTCATCAAATTATATACACAGGAGAGGAACCTGGCCAAGGAGAACTTACTGCTGCGGCAGAAGGTAAGATCCCCCCCCCCGCCCCCCCCCCCCCCCCTCCTCTCTCTCTGGTGCAACATGGATGATGAAATGCCACATGCAGTCCATGCAGTGTGAAGTTGAGCAACATGAGAAAAGAACAAGTCAAAGTGAAATCGTCCCATATGATTGTAGTAGCCAACACTTGGAGGTGGAAACAGAATTGTTCATTGGACGGCCAGGAAGAAGCAGCACAAAGTGACACTGTGCCATCCCGAACAAGTGCAGTTGGAGGTGAAGATTAAACAATGGAGACTGTGATGTATGTGTTTAAATCCAAATAACCTTATTAATAACAGATGTGCACATGCAATATTGCATAGTATATATATATATATATATATATATATGAAAAAGTTTAAATTAGATCGCTCTCATATTGCTTATATGAGGCCACTTTAAATCGTAGCCGTTGGATCTTAATCTGACGGCTACAAATATTTGATGTGATACACTCACCTACCCACTGATTTGATATCCACCTTCCAATCGAAATCTAACGGCAATAAAGATTGGCCTCATGCTCCTTATATGAGAACGATCTCATGTAAACTCATCTCATATATATATATATATATCCTTGAATGTATTAAACATGTTGGTTATTAATGTCATATTCTCATGAAGAAATTGAATAGCATGATGATATATATATTGAAATCCTTGTTTGATTCTACCTTTAAATCGAACTTGCTTTACCGGTTATGACAAAAAGCAAGCTGAATAAGAAGTAGGTTGATGCATGATTCTGTCAGATTTGTAGTCTTCTAGAGGCCATCAACTTAAGGGAGTGAAGGAAGGAACATGTAACTTTGGCAGGGATTACCCTCCAAACCTTTAATTTGTCAATAACAAAACAAAAAAGAATCTTTTTGATCTACTAAAGACAAGAATCAGTCACAGGGGACTAAACTAGTTTGAAAAAGAGGTGAAAAAATCGTGTGTTCTTAATTTATTTATAAAAAGACTACAACTAAATAAAAAGAGCCCTCATGTATATAAAGCGTATAGCTTTCTATTAATGCAAGTTTTTTCTGATATCAGACCCTGATCATCAAACAAAGGCTGGGGTTAAGTCGCCATGCTGGCCTGGACAACTCAATCCCAGCTTGAACACTTTCAAAACTCCATGTTTAAAAAAATATATTTGGAACTGAAGTAATTTAATGCTTAGAACTCCATGTTGAACTGAAATAGCAATTTGTTTCCGTAGCGTTTAATCTATTGAAGATTAGCACTGGACAAACATTGATTTTAACTTCTATTGTGGAAGACATCGTCTAGACACTAGACAAGGCTTGTTTACTGTTGAATTGAGTTAAATTATAAAAGTAGTCTTTTCTTACTCGCTCGAGCTTTTGGAAAACTTTGGTTATCTTACATGGTATATATGGTATAAGAGTTCAAGGTTATGGGAAGTCCTGGGTTCTTCTCCGTTGGAGTCATTTATACCCAATTATGTTCCATGTGCCATGCTCGGTGGACGCTTGCACATAAGGGGGGTGATCTTTTAGAAAACTTAGTTATCTTGCATCATATCAGAGCTCAGGTCTTTGTTTCAAGTCTTACAGAAGCATTTTTCTCATATTTATATTTAAGGGGCCGTTTGGGGCGTGATTAAAACCAAATATCCACTGTGGATAATTCACTTTCAGGTGGATTTTTTAAAATTATCCACTATCCAGTTGAGACACCTCCTGCTATGTTTCAGCTGGATAGTGGATAATTTCAAAAAATCCACCTGAAAGTGGATTATCCATAGTGGATATTTGGTTTTTATCACACCCCAAACGGCCCCTAAGGCATATTTTTTCAAAGTCTTGTTGGTTTATCCTCCTCATCTCCTCTTATTATGTCCACATGCAAAGCTTTGATAAGTGCTTGCACATGTGAAGGAACGTTGAGTTGAATTAAACATTAAAAGTCGTTATTTCTACTAGCTCAATCTTTTGGGAAACTTGGCTATCTTGCATTTACCATTGGGTCTCAATTCAGCTCATCTAGACGTTATATGTTGGGTTTGCATAAGTTACATGAGAAATGGAGCTGATGAATCTCAATCACATACTTTGATCAAAACAACACCACATGATATTGCAATGTGACAACTTAATAATGACGTGCAATTAATTGGCAAAAGCAAAAAATTCTGGGCGAGATCATAATGACATTCAATTGAAGTGGGTAGTAATAGGCAAGTTAAGTGCTTTTGTCAATCCCACTTGCTGAGAGTATTGAGATACTTGCCATGTACCACAAGATTCTCTTATACACAAGAACAGCCTTTTTACTATAAAAATTGGTACATAAATTGACAAGTGGTCTTAATTTACAGGAATAAAATTTTGTCAAAAAAAGTGAAAAGCATGCATGGGCTCTGACCCACCATATAGCATACGGGATGTACGCCAAATTCATCAACACCATGATATGGAAATGAGTCCCGTTCATATGTGACACTGACTTGGCTCACATAGATGCACCGTGTCTCATGTAAACTTTTCCCTGTGGAAGAGTTGAAATAGATGGTCCTGAAACTTAACGAATTTGCAAATGCTTGTAGGTTTTTTTGGCAAAAAAATGCTTGCAGGTTCATCTATCATTGGTTATTTTCATGTGTAAAGTTTGATACTCCCTCTGGTCTCTTTTAATAGATACTGATTTTTTTTCAATTGTACTAAATTTTTAATTTATTTGAAAAAAAGGGTATATATTAAAAGTGACCGGAGGGAGTAGATGATATCATAGGTTTCAGACCCAAATCAAATGACCAGAAGCTGATGTCACAAGTTGCTTTTGCAATGAAAACTTTTCAGTTTTCAGGCCTGATCCAACCAATGAAATGGAACTTAAGCCATAACCTATTCCTCTAATTTAACTTTTTTCTTCTAATTTAATATGAAACGTTCAATACAGGTCAAAATCTGCATTTTTGCTAAAGAAATTTATCCGTCAAAATAATGTACAACCACAAAGCATATCAAATTGGTCTCACCTTCTTCCTTCCCTTCTAGTCACTTACAACAGTTCTATTGCTGGCTGGTATGAAAGATCAAAGTTTCTATAAAAATTTTGGGTGGTGGTTCTTTAATGTTTCTCCCTTTGACCCAAGCACTAACTTGTCAAACCAAAGCTTTCCAACACTTAGCAGATTAAAAACTGCTTAATTTAGCATTGTTAGATTATTAAACCAAGCCTAGACCAAAATGCTACCTCTTTGATAGGACTAGACTAGGAGGGTCCACACATGTACTATTGTGCAACTTGGATGCCAAATTCTAACTTTTAATTGATTTTATCATTGATTATCAACCGTTGGATCAAAATTGAACCCTTTAAGAAGACAAATTTGGCTTCCCTCCCTCTTCAACTCCTCTCCTCTGTTTTGAGCTCTCCTCCCCTGTCTCTCAGAGGCTTCTCCATGTCCTCCTCTGAGCTCTTCCTTCTCGATGGCCCCTTCCTCCGCCACTCGCCGGAGCTCATCCCCTCCGACCTGGACTTCCTCTCCGACCCCTTCTTTCCTTCCCCCGACCTGCCGACGGGTGGCTCCGCTTTCGTCCCCGACATTCCATCACACTCTCAGTCCTCTCCTCCTTGCCTCCCTTCCTCCTCTCTGTTTCAGTTCTCATCCTCTCCACCAAGCATGGAAATGCAGGGACTCTCTCTGAGATCACCATTTACGACTAACGGGGTTCTCGACATGAACTCTTCGGATATCCTCGGAGTGAAGTCGGAGAGTTTGGATTCCATTACTTTTGATTTGGATGAGGTGAGCCTGATGCAGAGGAGCTTCAGCAGCCACTCTCTAGATCACAAGTCGAGTTTTCTCCTCCACCCTCACTTCTCTTCTCTGTCAGAGCTTCAGAGACTCCATACCGAAGCTCCGAAGTCGGGCGAAAATGGTGGCCTCGGAGGATCCATGAGAAAGGCCTGTAGCACGGGCGACTTGCAAGTAAAGATTTACAGTCTTTCATATGGTACAAACTAAAATTCCTAAACATTAATTGATCTAATTCTTTCTGTTTTATAGAAGTTCAACAAAATGCAGCCGGCACACGGTTCGCCGAATCAACAAGGCCATGAGAACTCGTGCATGGAGGAGACGGGCCTGCGGGTGGGGCGATACAGCCCGGAAGAGAGGAAGTTGAGGATCCATCGTTACAGGAGGAAGCGAACTCAGAGGAACTTCAACAAGACAATCAAAGTATGCTTGAGAAAGAAGACACTCATTTGCATTCTCTTTTACTAATCACTTCATCATTAACTTAATTCTTTGGATTTTTGGCTGTGCAAGTACGCATGCAGGAAGACATTAGCAGACAGCAGGCCAAGGGTGCGAGGCAGGTTTGCCAGAAACGACGAAGTTGGTGAAGTTCCAAAAGCTGTTGGAAGTCAGACAGTGGATGAAGATGAAGAAGAACTTTGGGTAATAATATACAGACTTTGCTTTGCATGAGTTCGCTTCACTAAAATTTTAGTGCATGCTTTGGTATTGGAGCATGACACTAGTCACTTGCTTTATGTAAAGCATAACGAAAGCTAGCTCTAATGTTGATATTCTTCTGTTTCAGTTTGATAGATTGTATGACACTGGTAGCCCACAGCTCCGGTACCTGGAATCTGGATTTCTCATGTTCCATGATAAGAGCAGCTGATTAGAATTGGAGTGGAAGTAGTAGAAGGTCAACTCTGGTGTTAGCATGCACCAAGACAGTGGGTAATGAAGAAGAGGAAAGATGCATTCACAGTGAATTTGCCAAGTGTAAATACATTAATTTGCCCAATAAAAAACATGCTTCCATTGACGATCCACCATTGGTTGGGTCCTTTTCCCTTTTATAAAGGTGTCTTTGTAGTACTACTTTTGATTATGTAAGAGTTGTAGCAGATGCCATTTATCATTGCTTCTTCTACTATATTAAGCTTCTATTATTTGTCTGCAATGGAGATTGCTTTAACCTTTAATGAGAAACTAGCCAACAGCAAACTGTGGCATTAGTGACAAATTTCCAAACGCAAGCAAACACCTCGTCGGCCAAAGTCGGCGCTTTGTCTTATGGAAAGTGGGGAGTTGTCAATCAGTTTACCCTGTCGGCTTGTAGGTCCTACCACAAGTGCTTCAAAATCTGCCAATTCAACCAACCTTGCACTATGAGGCATACCAACACAGAGTCTCAGACATAGACATGGTCTCATTAATATGCACCCAGTTGAACACCGTTGGCGTGCACCAGCATCTTCCGGGCTACCGGATTTTGATCGGGTAGAGGGCTTCAAACGAGGGAGCAGGCGTGTTTACCTTCCGCCCCCCTTACACTGTTGAGCATGCACCATTAGATTGCGATTCGACAGTCTTCAATGCCTAAGCAAATTTTCAAATATGCATCTCAGCACACGTTAACTCTTTCCAATGAAGTATGAACATGATTTTTTGTGGGTATGTATCGCAAAAGGACCTTCCTCCGTGTGGTTGATTTGATGGATACTAGATGAGGATGATGACAAACAACGTGTTTCATATTACATGCTCAATATGTTTGCAAGGGCGGAAGCTGTTAGATCATATGGGCCCCACATGATCCGACGTCTCACATCCAGAACACGTTCGGTGTGCGTCATATAAGGGGATGTTGTTTAACATTGTTCATGAATATGATTATTGCAACTTGCATTGACAAGTATCAGCCAATTCAAGTAGGACACCATGTTGGCATCCACCAGTGAAAGCTCAACAAGCAAGTAATAAACAGTGGAGAGCACAGTACCTTTCCTCATCCGAATATGTACAAGTACTGAGCCATTACATTGCATAGGCTTTGTTGGGAGGCAATAACTCTCTTGTGTGGAAGATCTTGAGTGAGACATAACAGTGAGTGTACTATATACTTTTAGTAGGATACAACAGTGAATAACACTCACCATAAGCCAAAATCCTAAAGTTCAAGGGCTCTCTCTCTCAATCAGAAAACGAAGTTTCCTCAGAATAGTAGGGGACACCCATGATGTTTCATGAGATCAATGCGGCATGTGCTTCGCTTGTAGCAGACTCCTTTGAATCTTGCTGCTTAGCTACAGCAACAGCTCCAGCCCTATTGGCTCTTGGTGCTGAATCTTTTTTTTTTGAATTATTTTGGTGCTGAATCTTGGATTGTCTGTGATATCTTTTGTGCTTCGTTCATGAGTATCTCCAAGACTTCCAATACCAAGTGATTTGATATATTGTCATTTTGGGCCATTTCATCCTTACCAAAAAGAAAAAATTTGGGGTGGCATTTGATGTTGGAAAAAGTTAATATTCCATGCGCGCACTAGCCATTGCGAGCCGTTGGATTTGACAGCTTGCGTTAATACAGGGGCATGTGATTCAAACACGCCTGCTCCCTGCATTAACATGTGGTGTAGGATTGAAATCCGACTGTCCGCCTCGCCGGAGCTCACACTAATGAGGGTGAGCTCGGGAATAGGACTATTTGCCTATTTGGTGCTTGATAGATCCGGTCATTCACTAACTTTGGACTGCCTGCTTAGTGTGCTTTACTGGAGTATAGGAGGTGGCTGTGCATAAAAAGTAAAGACCCCTACATTGCACGGGTTTAATGATTAGATGCCCTCCTAAGCCTCTTTTGTACAACTAATTCTCCAAATTATATTATGATATCTTGATTGAATTGGCAGATTTGTTTGTAAAAGATGACAATCAAGCTCTTTACATATGAGTACCTCAATGCCACGTTGATAATAACCTTTGATCACCTCATTGGAAATATCTGATTCAATTGGCAAATATAACAGCTTCAAAAGTTAAAATAGAAAGTGTAAGACCCTTGAAAGAATTTGTTCCAAAAACAACTAAAAGAAAGGAATGCAATAGTTTGAGATGGTCTTGTGGAGTGATGTAGGTGTGACACGAGCTAGTGATTTCTGAAAAGCAAAGAGAAACAAAGAGCATCATCTTGGGGACAAAAACATATGTTAAGAAACCACAAAGTGGAGTCAAAGGAGACGGGGAATTTTCATGATTCCAGCTTTGATTTAATTGACTGCTTAGTACGTGCACATACCCTAACCCTCCTTTCGATTGCAATTGTAGCAATACTTGGAAGGTCCACAAAGTTGGAAGAAAGCAATACGGTTTGCACTTGTTTAGAATAGATGGAGAACCATTAGTGATTATATATAAACTAACCTATAAAGGAAGAGACAAGCCAGAATGCATGAAGATCCTTTTTTGACTAGCAAAGAAATGTCAGGACTAATGATAAGTTCATAACCCTAATGATCATAGAGCTAATGCTTCTTAATTTGGTCAGATATCTCATACCTAAAGATGAGTAATGTTATTCCTCCCGCTTTTTTATCACGGCCAACCTCACGTGCTACTGTGGTGAAAGGAAATGAAATGTGGGGCCATAGCATTTCCGTAAGGGGGAGAAGAAGGAAAATGTTTTCCTAACCACATTATGTGACCAGAAAGCAGGACCAAAGGACAAGTGGAGAGGGAACCCAGGAATCTTAGGTAAAGTTATAATTTCTCCTTTTATTCAGGTCTTTCTTCCTCTCCTCTGATGATGTGGCAAGTGGTAATGTGATGCTAATAATAAAAATTAGTCAGGCTAGGCAAACTCGGAGAAGAAGCATGTTTCCCTAAAGATCTAGTTCAATCATTTCTGTGTAATTATGATTGGCAATCACTAATAGTATGTGTCTATCTTTGATGCCATTTTTTTGTTTTTAGCAATGAATTTGTAAGCTAATATTTGATTGAACGCAGCCATTTGGACTCCCATAATCTCCTCGGTCTACCAAAAACTAACTATTTATTTTCATTTTTTTTACTATTTTGACCCCACCTATAATACTCTAGATTTCCAAAATCATTTTAACATGATGAATATTGGAGATGTAGCAAATCTAGTGTTGTTTTTCCACATGGGTAAAACAATGCATATAAAACATTAACGTGGTTTTCCAAATCATTTTTGAAAATCATCGAAACTACATAATAATATTTATATTTATTCAAATTAAAATAAAGAACTCATAGATCTATCCAGAACGTGCAACTATACAATCCATCATTAGTCATACAATAAACATAAAATATAGGCACTCTCACGAGCTTACACTAAAAGAAAGCTAAATTTATACTCTGCTAAGTGACACGTATTTCCACATGTTTTACCCTTACACCTGCAAAACTGGAAAATTGATGCAACTGAGTATTTTCACATACTCAATAGAACAATAACATAATATTATAGTTGTTTCATATGATATTAGGTTAATACCAATCATTAATACTTCTGAGATACATTCATCAATTAGAACAACTAACATTCTATGCTTATGACTAACCTAGATCTATTCTAGACCCTATAGTTGTCATATTATTTCCACAAGGTCTATGAGATTTGTCTCTACCTCTACAATCCTCTTCTACTATGGATCTGCTCTCAATAGATGTCCATATTCTTTCCTCTTTCTTTTCGACCTCAGTTCACCATACAATTGAGAGTCTTGAGGAGAATTCATGGTTTCTTCTAATTTGAGTTTAGGCACCATGAACTTCACTATAACTCTAAATGCTTTCTTGATATTTTGTGGATCGAAACTCTCAATACGGTCAACCTTGATATAGGGCTTTGTGCCTTCCAATTAGCACGATTGTTCTTGTGACATGTGGTATTCTTTCTTTTTTTTCTTTCTTGAATTCCTTTAATGAAGAACTTCCTCAATTTTTCACAAAGCTCACGTATGGAACCTAAGAGGTTGACATTACCGGTCATTCTCACATGTTATTACATGTTTTTTATTCTTCCAATGTGACCTAATTATTACTAAGTTAGTTTTGATATGTGTATCTTCTTATATATCATCTCATTTCATTGGACTTCTTGCATTCCTCTAATCTGTAGCATCTCTAACATACATAGTTCTTCCATTACTATGCGTGATTACCTACTTAGCAATCACTGAGAGAATTCATCATGCATTTTTATTCCTTTCATTTCCAATCTTGGCACTAATGTGTTAAAAAACAAAGTTCATCTTACTACTTCACTGATAGGGCCTTAATTATAAGCCCAACACTTAAAGCTACTTGGACCATGTATGGAGCTCGTATACTCATTTGTCTATTGTTCACTGACAACTACTCTCCGATAACTCTATTGTTGTTGGGGTTGTCGCTGAGAACTGCAGTTTGTGCTTGGCCTATAAAAGCAAATCCAATGAGCAAACTATAACAATTTATTCATTCTCAACATTCCTTACTCATTGCTTATGGTCTAAATAGATTTCATTACTCATTGACAAACAATCACACCATTTAGTTAATTCAATCTCTGTCGGACCATCGACAACTTCTCTACAACAAGTCTCTTGTCATTGATGAGTTGTCACTGACCCTGCAAATCATTCTCATCATGCTTTAAGGGTCTAGATTCTTCTCATTAGGTTTATTACGAAGTAAAACATATATTCTTACGTAATAAACCAAACAATGCACACAACATGCATTCAATTCAATCAAATCATGCAAAACATGCATCTTTACACTAGAATCTTACATGATTGCATATATAACATATTTTTAAGTTATTATACATGACATCAGTACATATTCAGGTTCTCATACTAATATACTTACTTAAAATTCAATTGAGGTTAGTTATCCTACCATGACTTTTGCTTGATTTTCTCTTCTCTTCCTCTTCCAATCCCTTCTCCTTCTTCCTTAGACTCTCATAGGGCTTCTATGCGTCTAGGTTTCTCTTGGAGTCTGTGCTCCATTTATATAGGGTACCAATCGTAGGATATCTCCCAATTGGAATAGATTCTAATTTCTGACTCCACGAATTCTTAGACAAGTCATCCTACGTCAATTGTTACTTATCGTAAGACACTTTTGCTGGTTTCATTTCCCGAATGCTCAATCTTCTTCAATTCTCTAATATATTCTCATTAATTTCTTTCCAAATTTGGGTTATTACACTACCGTTTCCCCACATTTTTTTCTCAGTGTCCCCCGTACCCTAAAATAAAAGAAATTACACATTTTCCCCCCACCCTCTCTAGCGCTTCTCTCGGACTTTATACCTGAAACCAAATCAAAATCGTCGGCATCGGTGGACGTCTTCCTCTTCGGCACCAGCTATTTTCTTCAGCGTCTTCACTGGTGTTCTCATCTCTAGGCAGAGTACTTCGGGGACTCATCCCCGCCAACTGGCATTAATATAATGTGGTTCACTCCCCACCAGTAAGAGCCCAAGAAAGGGGTTGTTATAGGCAGAAGGTTTTAGGGACAGATTACAAAAACAAGACAGGGACCACTCCCATGTTATGAGTGAGAAATTTTTAGTTTTATTCATTATGTGCAGAAAGTAACAGGTGAAAGAAGAGATTCTTGGGATCTAAATAATCGCGTTCTATTTGATCATAGAACAATTTAAATAATAGCTTCCAAATGAAGGGGACTACTTCTCTACTATATTATATGGGCTAAGCAGAATTTCCCTACATTTGAAACTAGTCCTACAACCAAATGGACACTTGATCAACTTTTACAACTTCTCCTTTTTCTTAATACAAGCAGGTTCATGATGCATGAACTTATTTTGGGACCACTGTAACAGCTACGGAGAACCTGGCCAAGGCAGACCGCAGCCAGGAAATTCCTGCTTTGAATCATATCCTTTTGATTACTCTTCCTGCCAATGCAGGATTATGCTGGCATAGGAAAGTGCACTTGGTCTAACTTTGCTGCATAATATTTCTTAACTTAGCTTGTCTCTCAACTATCCTCGGCCTGTCCATGTCAAGCAATAGACAAATTTACACACTCAATTTTTGGAAGTTCACAAATTCCCCTCCCAATTTTGTGGCCTCATCCCACAAATAACATTGTCCATTAATCATTGAGCCCTAGACCTCTCATTGAAACTTTATATTCTTTTACTTTCTTCAACATCTTTGATACCTGAGATTTTTACTGCTGCAAAGTGCTGTAATGTAAGCCAGGAATATGGAATATACCTACTACCTAGAGGGACCAATGCTGAATAAAATAATTTGCAGGTTAGCCAACTGCTGGATGTTTGTTAATTACACATCAAACTGTTGAACAAGTGGATTGGAATATGATTACCAACACTTGAAAGCGTCCTCTCTGCAGTCAAGGGAATTCTATGCAGCTTTCTCCCCTACTACTCCCCACCTCTTAACCTTAAGGGCATCTATTTCCCAACAACAGAATAATCATGTCATATTTGAGCCCAATTTGATATTAACAATGATTGATTCTGCTTAATAAAGTGGAACTTGTCCAACAAAGACGGGGACGCCGCTCTTCCGGTTTGAAGCCTTGAGATGGAATGCATTGTGCAGAGGAAGTGAAGATTGCAATTCACTGAATCTAGAGTGGTGGTTCAAAAAAATTCAAATCTATAACCTAGTTGAAGATGCAAACCTACAAGCACAGTTTGATCAGTAAGCATAAATTAGCTTTTCAGGATATGCTTTATGCGATACTTACGTCTATTTGCATGTTTAGATTAATCAAGGTTCTGATTACCAATCAGCTAATGAGTGTGGACTAGCAGTCTACCTTCTTTTACCCTAATACAAATCTCGCGAAAGACAATGAACTATCTTTATCTTGAAAGTAAAGTTACTGGGGTATGTAAGTTCTCTGGATGAATAAAACGAACAAAATAATTTATGTGGTGATAGTTCCTAGCCTGTTTTTGTAAATAATTCACACTGCAACTTTCATACATAGGCAGGCCTAGCCCCAAATGAGCTAACAATTTTCCAAGAAGAAAATACGGTAACAGTTTTCCTCAGCATAATTTTTTTATCACATGAGCGTAAAACCTCAAATGCAGCACTTGATTCATTTTCTAGATCTTCGACTTTGAAGCAAGCAATAGCACTGTGCAAATAAATGTCTGACATATATATCTACCTGACTCAATGAGGCCAAACTTTGGATGCAATCGAATTTAGGTATGATCCATTTAATTTACAGTTGAAAGTTGAAACCCACCTCATAATCAAATGTGGGTACGGTCCATTTAATCCAAGATCCATATATGACAAATATTGTAGGCAGTGGACAGGAATGGTGCTCCTTCCTAAGCAGGATTCACCACTGGAGGTATATCAGACAGGGGTTTCCAAGCTTAAATGGGCCGGTAAAAAAACCTTAGATTGGTAATGGAGGACTAGTGGGTGTCCAAGCTCTCCTCATACCATAGACCAAAGTTAGTGCATAGACTCTAGTGCATGGTCAATGATCACATGCACAAAGGGTACATAATGTTAGTGAGCAATCATAGGCTAACTCAATTTGCTTATATTTGGAGTAAAAACTTCTTTCTTTTTGATTGGTAATTCACAATCTCACTTGGTCACACACACATGATGCCACAGGCTCAGGAGTCTAAGCTGGGATCTTGTCCCTTCACGGAGAGAGGTCCAATTAATACACGGCTCTCTGGATTGGCTATGCAATTATGTCAACAGAAGTTTGGCCTGTCCTAATTTGGGATTGAATTTGAAGATGGTTCATGCATTTCGAAATGTCCTGCATTTATAGCTGAAAACTTGAGGTGATGGAACTGAGTCTGAGACAGTACCATTTGCAGTTGCAGTTGGAAGGAGTTGCAAAATCACTTTCTCAAATCCAGGGAAGAAGTTCTAAGAATATTAATTCTAGAGATTAAGTTTGGAAGGAATATCTTTATCGAATTGGTGTCGTAGTTTATAGTCTCCTTTCATACTTCTATTATACAAGGTTGGCAGGCTCACTAGTTTATTGTGATGCATAAGAGAGTTCATGCTGCAACCAAATTCATTTCTAGTAACCATTTATGTATGCAAACATTCTTTGTACATAGCAAGTCACTTTTGCGTGCACACCTTTACCAGCCATTCAGCAAAAGCAGTCGATCATGAGGTTCAATAGCGCACAACAAAGCACTTGAACTAGCGCGTATGCCATCAATCTTCATGATTGATGGCTCCTACTGGTGGAGAATTTCTTAGTGTACATCTTCTAGGAGCACAAAAAAATTTCCCCTGGCGGATTTAATATTTCAGATCCAAGTTGTTTATGGACACCAAATGCGGCTAGCGCATGAAATGATGTACGCACAATGGAGGTACTTCATCTCAAGTTCAGATGCATCTGATCACAGATCACCAAGCTACTCCACTTGCTCCTAACGAGCATCACATGCAACGATACTAATGTAGGCTCAAGCCAAAATAAAACATAGAAGCATACTACCGTGGGATTTGCGCCTACGCACAAATGGAGATTTAAACCATCGATCTTGAGAATCAACAGCTCATGTCACGTAGGCGCAAATCATATGTGGCACGCCAGCCTCACTAAAGGGGATCCACAAAAAATGCAGCTTGTGAAGCAGATTATCACAAGCAAGCAGCACAAATCCCCCACCGGCTACCAAACTCTTGGCATTAGATGCCCACTTTTTTTATCTATTCTGCAGGAGCAGTTGGCAATTAGCACGCCACCAGCGTTATAAGTAACAAGTGGGATGGGGAGTATCATCATCCTAAATAAATGAACATAAAGTTAGCAAAAGATTGCAATATTATGGGATCAATGCCTTCATTCTTCATTTGTACCCGCCATTGTCTCCAATCTCTTGGTGGAATAACCCCCTATCTTAAGTCTACCATAACAAAGCAGTTATGCACAAAAGTTGTAAAAGTTGCTTTAAAATCAAGCTAATGAAATTGGGTCCCAATGCACAAGAATGTGAGGCTGTTAAGCGTTATCTCCTACAGCTTAGCAACAAGCCAATTATAAAGAAAAAGTTCATATGAGGCAGCTTCCTCATGAACCGAGGTACCGCAAGCCTACCCCCTAATTGACGCCCACCATTGGATTGAAATCCATAATTAAGATATATTTACCCTACAAACGTAGATGCGGGTAAGCCGTGTCTCATACTAACTGTACTCTTGTTATAGTCAAGTTGAGACTTCAATGGCTTTAATGAACTACTACTTGGCTCCCAGGCAGGGTCAGTAACCACCATAAACCAACCATACAACTTCTTCCACCTATTTAAAAGCTACAATACAAAGGGTGGTTCAATCACACTAAATGAAAGCATTTAAAAGGAAGAGAGGAGGAGGAAAAGCCAAGCAATAATCTTCCTTTCTTTGTCTTGAATACATAGAAAAAGTCTAATACAAAATAGCATTGTTGAAACTACAGTCAGCCATACCCAATTCAAGGGACTTGGTCTTGACTCTTGATCAAGTCCATACCCATTCCTTCATTCCCAATCAAAAGAGCAACATTTCTTTGTTCTTTTGCACCCTTTCCACGCTAACTTAATTATAATTATAAGAATCATTATCAAAGCAAGAATATAATTAAGAAAAATAAGACAATTAATTAAGGAAAAATTAGACAAAATTAAAGCTAAATCTAATGCCATGCTGAGACCACCGCGAGAGGTTGACCTTTCCACCCGAAGAAGAGCCCGCCGGCGTCCGACTTGACGGTAAAATCTGGGTTAGACTGGGTCGATGACCTGAGCCGGGCTTGGACCGACTCGGCAATGCGGTCCGAGATGGGCTTGGGCCTGAGCCCGGCCATGCCCATCCGCGCGCGCCATTTGCCGAACACCTCGCACCGCTCGACCCGGTCCGAGCCCTCCCGGGCCACCGCATTGGCCGCCTTCCGGCCCAGGCATTCCTCGACCCGAGCCCGCTCGGGGGCCTCCCGTCCCATAACCGCGTCCAGCGACTCGAGTGCGGCGCCATAGTAGTCTAGTCCCGCCCCGAACCGGGCAAGGAAGGGCGCCGTGTTTGTGCTCAGCTCCTGCTCCGCCACCACCACCACCGCCGGGCCCAGCGCCCGAGCCAGGCGCAGCAGCTCGTCACGCGGGTTGGCCGTGGACACGCTCTCATCCGGAACCCGGTAGAGCCGGTAGGCGAAGCTGACGGCCAGGGCCTCGTCCGGCTCGCACCCAATGGCCTCCCGGGTCAGGCCGGCCGTAGCCGGCCCGGACACCACTTCGAACCGGAAGCCGACCCTAACCCGGTCGGCCACCTTCTTGAGCCCTTCGCCTACGAGGCGGAGCCCGGCATCCGACAAGGAGGAGCCGACGCCGGGATCGCAGACTGCGGTGATTTTGACGGTGGGCTTCGGGGCCTGGCGCTCGGCGAGGGCCTGGAGGAGGCCGATGTACTGGCCGCCCCGGCCTATATCGAAGTCGAGGATATGAATCTTGGAATGGTTCTGGGTGGCCTCCAGGGTGGCGAGGCGGGCCGCCGTGAAGGCAAACTTGAAGCAAGGAGAAGCATCATATAGCATCTGGGTGGCCATCAGATGCTCGGTGGAATAGAGCTCTGCAGCCGGGTTGGCATCCGGCTGGTTGGTGATCCTGGCCAGGAGGGCTGCGGTCAGGTACCCTGCCAGCCTCTGCTCCGGTGATCTGGCACGGCTGTTCAAGGACTGGTTTAGACGAATCAGGATAGCTCTCGCCGGCTCGATCTGGCCTTCAGAGATGGCCGACGCCGCTTCGAGAAGCTGCTGCCTGAGAGGAGGTGAATTGGTGGTGGTGGTGGTGGTGATGGTGGAGGGGGAGGAGGAGAAGGAGGAAGAAGGGGAAGATGAAGGGGAGACGGAGAGGGACTTTTGCTGCTGCGGTGGTGGCTGTGGGCCGATGAGGTTTTGCATGGTCTCGCTCAGGTCGCTGCTGGTTATCGCCGAGACGGAGGAGCCGGTACCGACGCCGCCTTCCCCTCCGCCGTCCTCATCGTCGTCCAATAGCTGCCTCTCCAGCTCCTGAAGGCAATTCTTCATCTTTTTCGCCGAGTCGGGTTCCGGCTCTGTTCCAGACCGGATTCCAGCAGACGAAGGGAAAGACATGGCCGGCGAGCCGATGAGCGGGCTCCGGTACTGAAACCCGTAACTCCTCCCGGCGGAGGAGGCAGTGGAGAGCTCGGGCGACAAAGGCGAAAGTGTAGAAATCGGCGAGGTCTGTTGCGTCCTCTGCTTCACCGACCTCAACAACATCGCCTGCTGCTGCTGCTGGAGCTGAATCTCGGCCAGCGACCGCTTCGCCGCAGCCGCTGCCGGATTGACCACATGATATCCACCGCCGAGCTGGCTCCTGTACTGAAACCCAAACCCACCTGGGTTGTTGCCACCCATCCCCGACCCCCTTCCGCCTCCGGCACCGCCGTAGTAACTCCCTCCGGCGAACCCAGACATCGCAAAACGACAACAGAACAACTCAAATCAATCACGACCATCCATCAAACAAAGCACAAGCACAGAACAACCACATGGGTTGTCGCCTTGTCGGAGAAGGAGACGAAGGAGCCTCGTCCGAGATGGATATGAACGACCGGAAGATCGCCTTCTTGACGACCTTTTATGCTTCTGCTGGTGCTTCTCCGGTGGAGGTTTCAGTAACAGTTCTGTAACTTGTGTGTTTCGGTTTCGGTGGCGGGATTTATTGGGTGGGGAGGGGGGACGGGCGATGGCCGGTGTGGTGACCGACAGGAGGCGGTGGGAGGTGCCATTTACGTCCGGGATTTGGAATTTCAAACGCGGAAAGCTTATAATCTTGATATATTGGACCATAGAGGACTTATGAGATTCCTTACATTTTCTTCCAACCTTCCCAGAATGGCCTTTGTGTAGCTCGGTTTGGACCCCTCAGCGGTTCGAGTTTAGGGTTTAGGGTTTAGGGTTTATGGTCTGGGTCAAAATTGGAGTCGACTAACCTATGTAAAGAAATATGTGAATAAACATAGGTTACTCAATCAGAAAATAGAAAGCTTAGTTGCTTAGACAGGCAAAGACGGCGAGTGATGAGTGAGGGGACGGGGGGCAAAGCGGAGCGAGGTAGAGCTCTAGGCGGGCAAAGTTGGGGTGGAAGTTGAGGTAGGAAGAAAATGAAAGAGTAGGGGATGTAGGATCCACATTATTATGTGGTGTTGAGCGTTTTCTTAGGATTGATGCCAAATATTGCTCTTTTTGAACGAAACACGTAATTAACTTAAGCTAATTAATATAGAAAAATTGATTATAACAATCGTCTAACCTCATTTCACAAGTTTCTTATGAAGTAGATGAACCGGCCGATTGAAATAGACACCATAATCGAACCGATTGAAATGAATCGATTGATCCGAATATAAGCAACTTAATTTCTAACCCAAACCAGCCTGAACCGGGTTTCACGACCTAACCACTTGTTGAATTTGCACCTAATCAGGGGCCCTTTCTAGGAAAAACCCCACAAACAAATGGTGGCAACAGAGGTATTAAACCGGGCAAACAAAGGATTTGTGGTCCAACAACACCCACAGGAGAAGCATCAAGGGACCCAAGAAATGTACATATGATTTACAAAGGACATAGGAGCCAAATAACATGCTAGAATGGACAGCAATGACAGAAGGAGAAGAGATACTCGGTAGCGTGTGGGCATCACAGGGTGGAATTGGTTAACCACCGAACAAGCCAACCACCTCTTTTACTTTTACTTTGCTATATGTGGCCCTAATCTCCCCATTGTAGGCAAGAGTTTGGGGGAGAGAACCTTCCATATCTATTACCTAAATATTGCAGGCCATTCCACGTGGGGATGTGGATAAACTTGTTGGGCGGGCACTCACGCCAATTGCCCAGCTCTCTTTTTGCCATACCAAGAACCCTAACTTATCCTCAACAAGCTTCCAAAAAGTAGTGTAAAATCAAGCTTGGTTTAGTTATAATCCCACCTAATCATCAGTTTTAGAATTAGGAGAACAACATTTTCAGTCACCATGGGTGGGCAATCTATGGTAACTTGGGAATTAGGTGACCCAGAGTTAACCAACACGTGGTATCGTGTGATAGGTGCTTCAATCTAGCTTAAGATGGAGATGGGTGGATGGGAAGTTTTAGGGTTTCTACTTGTTTTGAAACCGGAAAAAAGATTCAGAGCCGTAGGGGGAGAAGGACCATTTGGGAATTAGGTTTCCCATCGCTGTCTTTTTTCAGTTTGCATGCCCGTATGGCCGTGTGCTTTCATGAAGAGTTTGGGGCCTTTGGGCTAAGGCTGGCGGGGGGGCATTGGTGCTTGCCGGCCATTTCAATTTAAAAATGGTGCTTAAGAGTCTAGACCACAGCCTGATTGGCTTGAGATGAACTTTTTCTTATAATTAATTGGCTCGAGGTGATGATAGAAATGCATTCTCTCCATTGTTGGGTGGGTCTTTTTTCAATTAATGATAGGGAATGGTCAATGATAGATGCACACTACTAGTTTGTTGTCCATATCATTGAACATTTGTTGGCCAATTGGCCGAGGCCTCCCTAGAAGCTGATAAATGTACATCAAATTTGTACACCAAATTCATAAACTTGGGATTTTGTTGGACAGTGCAAGTGGACCTCACATGGCCCACCTTTTAATTCTCCAACAAAAACTTATCACCTCATTGGTGTATGTGTTTGGTATACAGATGCAGTGTAGCATTTCATATTCCCTCCGGAATGAGTAGTTCACCACCCCACGGTCTAGCCAGCCCACCCACCTATACACTACACTGACAGTGCATGTCCGCTGACCGTGTAATGGGGTGGGCTAGCTAAAACGTGGGGTAGTGAACTACTCATCCTATGACCTCCTATACCCTCAGGTAAGTGCAACGCTTACACGTTATACATACAAGGAAATATGGATATAATCCATGTGGGTGGTATAGGCCTAGGGTTCAAACTCAAACCTCTGCCTCCAAAGGTGTAATAGTCCAAGCCATCCCATGACACTCGCTTGGTTCATTTAATTAATTGGGACATGTCTTTTGTGCCCTTTCAAGCAGTATTGTATAGATTTATCTAGCACCTTATCATTCGGTTAGTACCTAATTGGTTAGCAGTTTGAAAGAGCATACCAAGAGCATGCAAGGCAAGGAAGGCCAGATCGTCCTGCCAACACTTTTGTGCATGCATACTACTATGGAGAAAAAAGGCACTGCCCTTAGGACAAAAATCTAGCTAGGAACTATATGAAGTCATGCATACCTGATTGCCTACTTCCTTGATCTTTCCCGGAACCATGTCACAAAAAATTTTAAATCAAACTATCAAAGGAGTTAGATAGGAAGAAAGACAGGAGTGAATGCGCCATTTTTATATTCAACCTACAAAAAGAAAGGGGATGTTAGGTTGTTTATGGCCATTGAATGGGATTTATTGTAGTATATGGTAGCATTGGCTTTTGAGAGGCAATCAATGTGATTACCAATATCCCATTTTCACTTACACAGCTATCGTAATGATTATTCTCTCAATGTCACAAGCAAATGAGATCGAAGTGTGAGAGAATTCGGTTGGGAAATTTATTCCTTGACTGTAGACTTCATTAACTTTGATGTTTCTAAATTATGACTTCAACTTAGCTCTTAAAGTCTTTTGCATCAAGTTAGAGCCATGTATTAAGAATTAGAAATTAGTTCATTTTAAAAAACCTTGTGGTGATAATAATTCCAGAAGGAGGGAGTATATTACAGGGCCTCTTGTTATTAAGTTTACATCTGAAAAAATACGTATAGATCCCTTTTTCTGTGTTAAAAAAAGATTAGCAATTAAGCATATTCCTCATCCACATAGGAATTAATTTTCCCACTTGTGGGTTCACTTTGGCTTAAAAAGCTCAATTCTCCACATACCAATTTTTTCAAATGGAGGGATACACAAATACCTAAAAATAATATATTTAGTTCGACTAATTTAATGAATAAACAAGGCATCACATGAAGTAAAAAAAATGTACTTGTGCATGCAAGCATCACATTCTGTAACTACAAAATTGAACATAATCTTATTCGAGACTAATTTACATGAGATCGTTCTCATGTAGCTTGCATGAGCCAAGCCATCTCCATCAGTCAAATCAAGTTCTTATGGAGGGTGTCATTGCACTGGGTAGCTAAGTGTGAATCATCACCACCGTCAGATTTTATATAGCACTTGCATGAGCCCGAGTAATCTTGAGGCTCAAGATTACTCAGGCTCATGCAAGCTATATAAGAACACTCCCATTTAAATTTTCTCATATTATTATATTCAATAGAAAAAGAGCAATCAACATCATCTTTGAATATTTTTATATTATTTTGTTTAAAATTTTTGAGGAAAATGTATTTAAAATAATTGTGTAAGCTTATGGAAACGTATAAATCTTGAAGTCTTGGAGTCAATAGACTTAAAGTGAAGACTCAAAGTTAAAAGAGTTGGAATGATCCAAGACATTATTTAGAGTAAACTAAGGTTTTGATATAATTAGAACAATGTTTGTTCTTCTTATAACGAGTATTCATTGAGTCCTTAGGTAACCTATAAGAAGGGGTAGGGCAACTGTCCTCCAGCCGCACCATATCCGCCGCCAATCCCCTCGAGCATGTACAAAACCTACCTACCATATGCACCAAATCCGAAAATGTTCAACGTCAGTGTGGCATTACTCAATAAACAATGTTCATGAACAACATACTCCAAAATGTTAAACATACCTTTATATGACATTATTTGACATGGCACTACATGTTCAGTCATCTTTATTTTCACGGCCTCTTCACATGCCCTTGTGGAAATGCTGTCGGCCCCATATTTCACTGCCTTTCACCACACTACGACGTGAGAGGTTGAATAGCATTAGTATTTTTCATATACATAACATGTTTAGCTTAACTCCGCCATTGTGTCTCACAATGCCCGGTCCCAAGTACGGGGAAAAGGTTATTATAGGAGGCGACTTAAATGGGCATGTAGGGGCAAAGAATATAGGTTTTGAGATGGTGCATAGGGGTACGGTTTTGGGGAGAGGAATGAAATAAGAGAAACTATTCTTGATTTTGCAATAGTAAATAATCTAAGCATAGCAAATACCTATTTCAAGAAGAGGGAAGAGCATCTAGTAACTTTCAAGAGTGGAGCGAAGACAGAACTAAGTGTAAGGATTGTAAGGTTATACCCGGTGAACCTATAGCACTTCAGCATAGATTAGTTATTTTAGATGTTCACATAAAGGGGTGGAAGAAGCGAAGTTCGGATAAAGTGGAGCCTAGGATCAAGTGGTGGAACTTGAAAGGGGAGACGCTCAACACTTTTGTGGAGAGGTTGAGGTTTGAAGGGGATTGGAACTTAATTGAGGAGCCAACAATGATGTGGGGAAGCATGGCTAAGTGTATTAAAAAAGTGGGAAAAGAAGTACTTGGTGAAGTGAGGAGGAGAGTGGATGTTAAGAAAGAAACTTGGTGGTGGTGTGAGGAAGTCCAAAAAGTCATAAAGGAAAAGAACGGCTTCTTTAAGGAGTGGCAAAAGTGTAAAAATTAAGAGAATTGGGAGAGATATGTTAAGGGAAAGAGAGTGGCTAAAAAGATAGTGAGTGAAGCTAAATTTAAGACGTTTGATGACTTATGTAATAGGCTAGGGACAAATGAGGGGGAGAGGGACATTTATAAGTTAGCCAAGTTAAGGGATAGGAGGAGTAGGGACTTAGAGCAAGTTAGGTGTATTAAAAGTGAAGATCAAAGGGTCTTAGTTAAAGATGAGGAAATTAGGGAGAGATGGCATGAGTATTTTGAGCGTTTATTGAATGAGAATTATAGTAGTTGGATAGAGTTTGAGTCTAGTCTTGTTAAAGAGGTGACTTATTTTAGGATATTCTCCATAGAGGAAGTAGGTGCTGCGTTAAGGAAGATGAAGAAAGGCAAGGCTTTAGGGCCCGATGGAATTCCTATTGAAGTGTGGAAGGCACTAGGGAGGTGTGGGCTTAACTTGGTTGACTATTTTGTTCAACAAGATTTGGAAATCTAAGAGGATGCCAGAGGAGTGGAGGAGGAGTACCCTCATACCCTTGTATAAAAATAAAGGGGATATCCAAAGTTGTACAAACTATAGAGGTATAAAAGTTATGGGGCATACTATGAAATTATGGGAGAGAGTATTAGAAGGGCGTTTGCGAAAAATTACTAAAGTATCAAAGAATCAATTTGGTTTCATGCCAGAGAGGTCAATAACAGAAGCTATATTTTTACTACGGCAGTTAGTTGAGAGGTACAGGGATAAAAAATAAAATATTTATATGGCCTTCATAGATTTGGAAAAAGCCTACGATAGAGTGCTGAGAGAGCTTATTTGGAGTGTTTTGAAGAAGAAGGGTGTCATAAGAGGTTACATAGATATCATAAAGGATATGTATGAAGGGGTTGTGACTAATGTGCGGACTATTAGGGGGGAAACTAAGGAGTTTCCGGTTACGGTAGGTCTTCATCAAGGGTCAGCCTTAAGTCCGTATCTTTTCGCTTTAGTTATGGATGAGCTTACTAGTCATTTGCAAGATAATGTACCTTGGTGTATGTTTTTTGCATATGATGTAGTTTTAATTGATGAGAGTAAAGTAGGTTTAAATGCGAAATTAGAATTATGGAGGGTTGCTCTAGAATCAAAAGGTTTTAAAATAAGTAGGACTAAGACAGAGTGCATGGAATTTAATTTTAAGGAAGGTAGAACTATAGATAGAGCCCTAGTTGAAATAGATGGGCAAGAAGTGCCAAGGTGTGATCAATTCCGTTACTTAGGATCCATTATCCATAAAGAAGAGGATATTGATAGTGATGTAGTGCATAGGATAAATGCGGGGTGGGTAAAGTAGAGGGCAGCCTTGGGAGTGTTGTGTGATAAGCGAGTTCCAAAAAGACTTAAAGGCAAGTTCTATAGGACGGATATTAGGCCTGCAATACTCTATGGAGTGGAGTGCTGGGCATCAAAGAGGGGTCATATAGATAAGTTGAATGTAGCCGAAATGAGAATGTTGAGGTGGATGAGTGGGATAACTAGGAGAGATAGGATTAGAAATGAATATATTCGTGAGAGCCTAGGAGTAGCGTCTTTAGGGAGAAGCTGAGGGAATGTAAGTTGCGTTGGTATGGGCATATGCAAAGAAGACCTTTAGATGCCCCTGTGAGAAGATTAGAAGGGATATATGTAAACGATGCTAAAAGACAGAGAGGGAGACCTAAGAGAACTTGGATGGAGTTAATAAGAAAGGATTTAACTTTATTATCTCTTACAAAAGAGGCATCCGTGTCACTGACCCCAAATAGTTGGAAAAAGACGCTAATTAATTATGATTATGATAACATGTTTAGCTATATCTATTTAGAATCGTGGTCACCTCAAAAAGAGCAAACAAAAAGAATCAGCCTAGAGGCCAGTCTTCAAGTCTTCACTTGAAAGTTGAAACAGGCAGTCACCTGTCAAGCTAATCCGGGCGACCATTGACGTCCAATCAGGGCGACCATTGCTGGCTTTTCTCGGACATTTTTGCAGCTCTTGCGGCGGGAGCCCACAACCTTGGGATTCCTGTCTGAAAGCGCCATATCTCGGGCCCACCACCGTCATGGATCACCATTTCCAGCACATGGGCCGGCCCACAACTTCTTCCCAAGCAAGCCCACAGCCCATAGGAACCAAAGTCCAAAAACCTCCCGTCAAAACCCTACCGCGTGCCTTGGTCGCCTCCTCCACCGCCGCGGACGTCTTTCCGGCGAAGTCGAGCTTCCCGCCGCCGTTTCGCGACCGCGCCGCCCTGACCCTGGTTCCCCACCTCGACAAGCTCCACCTCTTCTCCGCCGCCGACGACGCGCTCCTCCTCTACTGGGACGTCGCCTCTCCTATCAATGCGTCGCCCACCTCGCCCTCCTACGACCACACGAAGTGGGGGAATGTCTTGCCCGGGCTAAATTCTCAATGTAAACATAAACAAAGTAGCACCAAAGACATAATGAAATACTCTCTCCCTTCCAAAATTCTATGTATATTTGAAAATATTATTATTTCAAAATATTATGTACATTTTATCAAATCAAGTTACTTCTTCTTTCCAAAATTAGAAGAAAAAATTGGAGGAGAATTAGAAAGATTGACTAGAACTTTGTTCATGAACGAGCATATGAGTTGGACAGGCTATCACGGAGAAAGAGCCATGTGATTTTCTTGTGGTTTTCGTGGTCCAATAAAAATTAGAATTTTTTTTAAATATACATTGTATTTTAGAACGGAGGGAGTATTTCATTTTCCTCTAGATTACCTCGTGCAGTTCATGTTGCGAACTAATTTACGAAGAGAATTAGCGTGAATGTAAGAATTAAAAAGCTCTCTAGGCATTTTGGATTGAACAAAATTTCACGCTTGGAGTGAGTCTCTACCTTAGATTTAGGGTAGACTCATCATTCTCCTACAATTCAGATTTAACTGTCTTTCAAAAATTCGAAAAGCATTTGAATTTGTATGCAGTTCAACAAAACTTTGGCATTCTAGTGAGTATTAGCTGCAATCCCTTGTCGACTTCTGGAACATTCCGGAAGCGTAGCCATGCTGATTCTGCAAGTGATCCTTTTAAAAGTTTGTTCTGCAAATGGTTGGAATTGCACTATGGCTGCTTAGAAGCAACTGGAGGGAAGCCATCATACAGTGTAAATCAGACTTTATTAAGAGTGCATTTGACTGAGGATTTAGCTATGATTTGGCAAAACTCCTTTGTTTTTCATTTTAGTGCATATGATAAGCACAAATTTACGTTTTATCAAATTTTTTACTTTTCCGGTTGAAGTATTATAATTTGACAATACATTAGATTTTTAATCTTCATAATTCCACTTATTGTCGCATGCTAGTGGCAGGAAAGCAAAGGTAAGAAGTGTTGACAGTTAAAGGTATAGAATCAAAATCTCGTAGCATGTGTATCAAAAAAAAAATCCAGTAGCACATCAGAATGGCATTGAAAATAGAAACATATACATTATTTCCACTGTAGGCCACATCAATTTTGAGTAAGTTTGAGTATTACAAATATAAGAACGCTGCCTCTTGGACAAATACATGCAGCCATTTAATGACTATTTTTCCCTTTCATCATTTTGAAGGCTTGTTCAATCAGCTTAGCAGCTTGCAATGCCACACTCATGTCATCATAGCCTTTGAGCCCTCCGCTCAAATTATTTTACTCTACACATGCCCAAAAGATGTCTATGGACGGCCTGATTTATTGCACCAGTGGGCTTTATGCGAAGAAGAATATTCCATCAGGAAGGTGATCTTGTAACAAGTATATGAACTTCCTAAATTTTTAAAGAAGAAACTAATCTAAGGAACCTTAACACAAATAGTACAGGCTCACACGATATTGTCTTAGGCAGCAACTGTTTCCAGCATTTGGAGAACCACATCCCTTGTGGGTAAGGCAGGAATTGCTCCCCTTTCTGTGACAGTGATAGCACCACAGGCATTTGCAAATAGGAGAGCTTCCCTTAACTTCTCTTCATCCTGCCCACATGGCACAAGTTCATCAGAAATCCTTGGGACTGAACTTCTAAGTCAATATTCCAATGCTAGTTCTATGTCAGACAAGAAAAAACTACAGAAAATTGCATTCATTCATATATCACTATGGTTACATTTTGTCCTAACTTCTATTCTGATGGTAATGCCAGATAAAATATATACAATAATGAAGCAGAATTTGCCTGTTTGAAAAGAATTTTCATACAAATTAACAATCATTACTTTTAATATAGGGAAAATAATAAGCATTCACTCATGTGTTTTTAGTTTTCTTTTTTCTTTTTGCTCAATCAAGCGGAGAAAAAGAAGAACAGCATGATTTTTCGGTCATAACTTAAGAAAACAGAGAACATAAGGCATAATGACCATGTGAACTAAAGAACCGATTATATATACATGATAAAATAATTAATTATAAAAAATTCTACTTCAGCAAGTGGAATGTTTTATGCTTTAAAAATCGTTCTTTCTTTTCCAATATGGTGTCTCTTACCACGACCACCAAACTGCACAATGGTCGAGAAGACACATTTTTCATGGAAACAACAGTTTGGTAAAACCGATGTGGTATAAGAAATTTAGAAATTTAAATAATTTTTCCACAAAGATTTTGTTCAATCAGAGACTAAAATAAACAGGTTTCTCCAATTTCTATAAATTACGCAAATGACACAGCGTAAAGTGTAGAAAAACCAGGAATAATATTTCTCAGAATACTATGACATAAGCAGGAAAGCATACAAGGTAAAAATGTGATAGCAATACAATATCATCTCTAAAAAGATACTAAAGCAGCAGTGCATACTAAAAGATCGAAGAAGCAACTAGCACATGTTGACACATACTATAAGTTACCTTATACAAATTTAGGTTAGAAGCCAAACTACTGAGTATTCCACTAACAAATGCATCTCCAGCACCAGTTGTATCAACAGCTTTAACTTTAACACCTCCAACTTTACCATGGAAATCCTGCATCAACTCTATGATCAGTAAAATGTGCCACATCAATGTATACATATTCCATTAAGTGGTGACCCATCAAGAGGATATAAGAATATCTGTTCCAATAGGCTTTCTATATGAAGTTTATCCATGGTAAGTGGAGATGATAGAAAACCCTCCCTGGGATATGTCAAGCAAGCTTTTCCAAGGGCATAGCTTCAAGGGAATATGGGGGAAAAAAAGCTGGCAGATCACTGTTAGAAGCATAATTTTACTTTGTTAACATCAATAATGTTCTGCCTAACTACATGCACTTAACATCATTTGTCTGATTGATTCGTTGATTCCATAAACCAATATACAAAATCTTAAAATGTCATTTCTTTTGTAAACTTTTTGCCTCTTTGGAATGATTTCTCAAATCTGGGACATGTAAAGGCTTAGCAACAACACACATCACAATTGCCAACAACAGCAACAACATGATTGCATACATATTGAAGTATGAATTGCAATGACCTATTATTTTTTCAAAAAGATGGGAGGAATTATTGCTCTACATTTCATGTGTCTATATCTCTAGTGATGATGTAGTCACCTAATACACAATAAATGTGAAAAGAAGGGCCCACTGTTCTAATGTTCCTCCAAAATCCATAACTAACTATACAGCATCAATAGTGCTTAAATTGCTGAAAAAATGCAAGCTAGACATGAAGTGAAAGCAAAGTGTGCTTGTGTCTGAGAATTTGCAGGCATTTGTAGGTACCTTAGTGTAATATCTACAGCCGTCTTGTCCTTCTGTCACAAGCAGAAGTTTAAGGTTAGGGTGGAAAAGCTTCTTAAATACGACATCATGATCATAAGGATCATCTCCATCCGTCAAGAATGAAATTTCGTCCTCACTAATCTGCCAAAGAAAGTAAACATCCTCCAGTTATTCTGTATACCATAGGCTAAACAATGTGTGTCCATTCCAAAATAACATTATTATGCTACTTCGAACTAACCTTTATAACATCTGCTTTATCCCAAATGCTCATAATGCCTTTGCGAGCTGCATCTGCTGATGACCACAGCGGCAGTCTCAAGTTAGGGTCGTAGGACAAAATACTTCCACACTTCTTTGCAACATCCATGGCTGCAAGGTGTGTTGATCTACATGGTTCTTCAATCAGACTTATGGAACCATAGTGAAATATACTCCCCTACACGTATAGATTACAGCACAGAAAGGCATTCTAAACAAAGTAAGTTCTCATGCTTTATAGTCATTCAATGGAAACATGCTAATCAAAAGAGGTACTTCAACCTTTTTAATAAGGTCAATATCAAGTTCTGATTCAAGCAGAAGCATATCAGCACTGGGGTTACGGAAGAACATGAATTCCCTCTCTCCATCAGCTCTCAGCGTGACAAATGCCAGTGCAGTTCGTGCGCCAGGGTCAAAACGCACACCAGAACTGTCAACATCATTTTCTTTCAAAATTTCGGCTAACATATAACCAAACTCATCTTGGCCAACCTGAGAGTGACTCCAAAATATTTCAGCTCCAAAATGCAAGAACAACCACATAATGTCCAACCAAATACACTGTTCTTTCAAAAAAAAATCTTTCTAAAAAAATATAGAGTAAAACTATCCTGACGTTTCCAGAGATTGGTAACACTACCCATGAATAATGCAATTTTTACACAAACCAAACAGCCACATAAATATGGTCAGAAAAAGGAAGGTTGCAAATAAGAAAAAGTTAACACTATGTAATGTAAAGAGACCTTGCCAATAAAAGCTGAAGAACCACCCAGTCTAGATATTCCTACAGCAACATTGGCAGGGGCTCCACCAGGGGCTTTCTTGAATGCGGGTGCTTCTGCAAGTGACACTCCACCGACAGTTGGCACAAAGTCAATTAGCATCTCTCCAAAGCAAACTACAAGTGAACTTCTGTCTTGTGTTTCCGCTCTAGCCTCATCAGCAAGAACTTTTGTGGCACCTGCACAGAACCAGTTGACTCCAATTTTTTATGATCCCAGAATCCAGGCACATCAAAAGACCATGTGCGTGCCTCTGTAATAGAATTCAAACGCAAATTCTAATATGCCAAAGACAATGTTCTGTCAAATTAGAGAGACCAAGCTTTATTTTGGTGTTTAACAGGGATAGACTAGTGCAGTAGAAAACATCCATTCACAAAGAAGATTGTTCTACAAAAAGAATGCCGTGGTAATTGCTCCGACATATCAAGTCGCCAAAAAGCCTTGGCGTAAGACAGACTCGCCCTTTGTATATAAAGTGTACATGTAATAATTTTCACAGCTTTTTGACTAAAAATTTGAGGAAGTTTGGCAATTTGTTAACATGGTTTTAAAAACCAGACCTGCCCGGCCAGTTCGACCAGAGCCGGTAGATTTTTCGAGCAGGGTCGATTGACCTAGTCAACCCAGTTTAAACCGCCTAGTTGAACCCATGGAATGCCGTATCAGATATCGGTAAAATATCGGTCGACCAAAGAGACAAAATATCGGTGGTCGAAAACTAGTTTTTACCATGTATTTTCACAATATAACTTCTAAAATGAGTGATACTAATTTAGACAAAGCATAGATTTCAAAATATGCATAAAAATACATGTATAATTCAAAACTAGGATGGGAAACAAATGGAAAAGTTTTTTTTTCCTTTTTTAAAAAAAAGTTTCAAAATTGTTTTTTAGAAACATTTTTCTTTAAATGCCGATATATCGGCGATATTTTAAAATTTTTCAAAAAATAATATTTAAGTGTTTCGATGTATCGGGTGGGGTCTGATACCGATATATCGCCGAGACAACATTCCATGGTTGAACCGGATCGAACCGGCCAGGCCGAGCCAGTCCAGTTTTTAAAACCATGACCCAAACCCATTTCCAAGACAATTTCTTCCATTTCTTTTTCTTTGCAACATCCTTTCATTTTCTTTTGACATCGGTAAAATCTTCTACCGCATATCCTTTTTTTCTTTTTATGTTTTAAAAAAAATATTCGTTTTTTATTTAAAAGTTTTTCTTTTTGTAATGTGGTTGTTTTTTTCATTAAATTGCTACTATACAGAGAACATTAGACTATGCAAAAAATTTATATCATATAAAGTTTTGGGGAGGGGAACTTTTTTCCAATTTTTTGTATTGATGACATCAGTATCCGGGTCAACCCGGGTTGACCCCCGATTGAACCTGGTTAGACCTACTCCACAAGAATTCCGAGTCGATGACCGGTCCGATTTTTAAAACCTTGTTTGTTAAAGATTGAAATTTCTTGTTTTGAAGACAACACATTTGGAAAAGTCTTCAGCATGAAAGCCTACCCACTAGGCATCCTTGTGTGAGATCTAAAAGTAAATCTCTTGCAATCAAGAAAGCCAACTGATGAGTTTAGACTACATATACACTCAGTGGACAAATTCTCACTCTAATGAGGTCCATCTATCACAAATACAATAAAGTTCCACGAGCAAAAGTCAAATGTCTCTGACTAACATCACTAGTAAACAGTTATCAATAAACATGGCTATGTCCATCAACTTAGCTGATGTGAGCCACAGTTAGGTTTGAAGCAAAAAAAACAGAGTTTAACCAAGATACACATTTTGGTGCGGCAGAAAAGATGTAGAACTGAATTGGTACTCATATGCAGGAACCATGTGAAGAGACTGTAAGTCTCACATGTTATCTATGTTACACTTGACTCTAAGCAACGTAATATTACCAATCAAGAAAGTAACTTCTGAAAGTAAATACTGTTCGCATTTTTTTATAAAAATAGTTTTTTGTGCAGAGAAGTTCGTCAAGGTACTCCAACTTGGTTTTCGAATTTCCATCAAGGACATTGTGATATTAGTGTAAGTGACCCTTTAGTTCAAGACAACTGTTTTAATATATTGTAGACAAAAACAGTGAAACACACAAATAACATGGTAGATACATTAAGCAATGGAGTTGAAAAAAATAACAGCCCTACACGAACACATGAACCATGTGAAGAGCGTGAATGACTCACAAACAATGTCATGTTTTGACTCTAGCCAGCCTTGTCCCAATCCAAGAAGGGACCATCCCACCTTCATATTATTTTTGGCAAGAGTAAAGACTCCAACCTGGTTTTCAGATTTCCATCAACAACACTGGTATGGTGGATATGACCTGGACCTTGATCACCTCAAAACACCAATTTTCTTCAAGGAGATTCAACAGAACCATCGTACAAAAATCAAAAGAAGAAAATTAAAGACAAAAGAAGCTAAATTTTCAACAAACAGCAAACAACAGTGAAACTTCCCTAACAAATGAAACGATGAAAAACCAAATACATGGCCCTTCCAAAAAAAAACTCATAATAAAGTTGCCAGCTTACGTAATATTTTTTGTAGAGAAAGATCTCAAGATTGAAAGTAAAGATTGTCTTGGTGGTCATTAACATTTGATAAGTATATTATTAACAACATTAAAAGGAGATTGACAAAGTTAAGATGGTTAAATTTGGCTCTATAATATACATTTGTGTTTCCCCATATCAAATTTGAATTAAGAAACTAAAACAGAATAACAAAGGCCCAAGCACGGATCGTATAAGCCAATTTAAGAAAAGACCAATGAGCAGGCGAGCAAAGCCCTTCCAGTACAGAAACATACTTGTAATTCACATGAAACCAATCGGAAAACTGCAACATTAAGACAAAGATTCAATCTTGGAGGTAATAAGAACGTAACCTCCGGAGCAAGATTAAATCTTTTTCAGATAAATGAAACGTTTAAGATAAAGACATGATTTGAAAACAAAAAAACCCAGAAAGCAATAGAGACAAAGGAAGGATATTGGAAGGAAAATAACAAGAAGACGGCGCACCTGAAGCTAGATTAGTCATTCTGAGGCCGAGGTGCTTGAGGGTCTGGGAGGAGGGAGGTGAGGAAGGAGAAGACTGAGAAGAGATGGGCTTCTTATAGGTAGTTGAAGGGAAAACAGAGGAGCTGGGGAAATGGTGGAAAGAAGAGGCTCCCATGAGAGTCACAGGCCCTTCTCTTCTTGTACAACATACAAAAAATGTTCATTTTTAGTAGGAATTGATTAATCAAAAGCCGTGCTTCATCAGTCACACCACCCTGTGGCTCTTCTCCTCTGCTGGTGGAGGAAAGATCAAAGAAACTTTTATGGTATTTTGCTATGTGTGGTGTTGTTTTTGTCTAGTTTGGTTGGTTGGTAGTAGGAGGACTCACATTCCATTGGGTTTAGTTGCATTTTAGAAAAAATTGAATGACAGATATTTATGGATTTTACATCAACACTAACAGATTGACAAGTCGAAAGCCTAAGATTGGTATTGCATCATTTTATACTTTCTTGTGCAACTTTTGTAAAGGGTGCGCGTGATATGTTGACGCAAGCAAGCATGCACCGAAACGTCTTTGTTGGAAACAAGCACACACATAAAAACATCCACGATCTTCCTGCTAGAAGCTCTGGAGGTCCACCATTAAAAAAAACAAATTGGACTGAAGTGGGACAAAGGGAGTACCATTTAACCATAAAGAGACATTCATTCATTCTTCCACGACAAGTCCAGCCATGGAGTGAATGTTATAGGCTGATCAGCCCATTGTGAAAGGGTCACTCTTTCACAGTATTGAAGCATCCAAAAAGACTAGAGACAGAGAAGCCAAACGAGTATGACAGGAAGGTCGTGGATGTCAGCTCAACCTGTCTTCCTATAGAAAGGGATGATTGCTTCCAAAGCTAATCTAGAATGCTTAAAGAATCCGTCGTCTTTTCAATGGGTCCAACCAGTTTGCAACTTTATTATTTGTGTTGAATTATGTAACGAGTTCGTAACCGTTCATATGATGCTCCTGTCGTACAATCCAATCAGGTAATGGTGAAGACACGAGTTCAGCAGCTTTTCATTTAATTAGCAGGCTAGCAGAGTCCATGTTGCTTATGTATAACTTAGTGTATACTCCGTCCTGTTTTAATAGACGCGATTAAAAACAGGACACAGGGAGTAATATCTTAAGTAACACATACGGCTTTCATTTTCAAGATACGGTGATAGCAGTCTGAAGTAAATGCCATGCTAACATTAGCTGATAACCATTAATCATGTTGCCATATTAGTATTTCAAAAAGGATGTAAAGCCACCTTTTGTATTCTGAGACTAGAATGCAGAAAGGTGACCTTCCTCGACTTAGATAGGTCAACAAGTTCACCTGAATATTGTTTCAGAATCAAAAGATACGTTAAGTTTGCCAACTCCTTTCAGGAACAAAGAAACACTTTCAGTCCTTCATCAAAAATACCAACAGCTAGATTGGAACAGAAATATCACTCATATTAAATCCCTTCGCCAGCAACAAGTAGTAGACTTCAATTTGCAACGAATTCATGATGTAAATGTAACAATCTGCCAGTCCTGTCCAAATATAGATGTTATGCTCACAGCTGATCTCCCCACAGGCCACAATCTAGTCTTAGCCAGCATCATGACTTTTCTGTTGATATGAAGCCACCATATAAGCAAACAGACAGGTTGGAGGAAAATCAAACAGTTATGTTTCTTCAACTCCTATTAGAAACTGCATAAGCAATTTTCATTGGCCTTCCACGAAGTTCAACTTGATTTTTCTTCACAGCTTCCTCCAATGATTCGTCATCTGCAAAGTCTATGTGACCAAAACCACGAAAAGCTCCAGTCCTTTTGTTCTGGGCAAACCTTATAGAAGTGATTTTGGATGTACCGAAGAACTCTGCAATGTCATCTTCCGTTGTATCCCATGAAAGGTTACCGATGTAAGCAGATAAACAGCCTTCAGCTTTTTGGGGCTCGTTGGAAAAATCACTCTTCCTCTTCTTTTGAGTATTTAGTATGCATCTTTCCACTTTAATGAACCTATTGCCCCTGGGGTATAGATGAACATGCAAAAGAGTAAGTATATACAAAACTTACACCAGAGTAGAAACAATATCAAGGAAAAGATAACTCACATTTTCACTCCATCAAGCTCAAGTGATTTTTCAGCAAGTTCTTCAGTCTGGAAGATTCGAAGCAATCATCATTAGCCAAAGCAAAACTAAAAATATATTCACACATATCCTACTGCTTGACGGCTGATTGTAAGAAATGCAAACAAGATGTAGGAAAAGAGTGAACGAATTAACAGACTAATTAATCTGTCTGACCTAAAGCAGGCCCATTATCTTGTCATTCAGGAAAAGGATCAGAATAGTCATACATCCCAAGCATCTGATCAGTGATAAGGACTCTAATCCATGATCCATTGATAAAAGGTTCCATTACTTTAGATACAGATGACTCTACTCTAAATTATCAAAAGCAAACTTTCAAACTGTTAGCATAGCTCATATTTCTTCCACTTCTCCAGTTCTTGATATCTCAACAAATCTCATGACAGCAAAATTGTCATGGATTTGGATGATTGACGAGAGATTGAGATCTTTATTCCATCTTCTCCAACTATTTACCGTGACATTGTTAGTGCCCTTGGACTGGCTTCCAATCCAGTTTATTATGTGCGCACTAAACACGTGGAGCTTCATTGTCACTACATTCATAAATAAATAATACATGGTGATCTAACCTCTGTCAGATACATTTACGAAAGGGTTCTCCTCAGCTAGGATTTAACTATCCAAGCACCACTTTACTAAGGTGCTACTTTGCTCGTCAGAATGTGTTAGCATATTTCATGTTTCTCCTACTCCATTTACTCCTCAACAAATCCAATTGATGGCTCACTCAAATACAGCTAACACCAATCCCATCTATTCCCCTAGTCAATCAGATCCTAATAAGTTAGAAAATATCACTTGTAACAGAACCTACATGCTATGAAAATATGTTGTTACTGTAACAATTCTTAGAGGTTGCGAAAATTTGTTCCACTTCGACAGATACTACAGGTCAGGAAAGTGGAAGTGTATTGTAAGCATGTAACTGTGTAAAGTCATCAGTGATCAGTATGTAACCCCCACAAGGAAGAGAGATATCTTACAAACCATCCAATGGATTAGATCATTTGTAAGATATCATGTATCCAATAAAGCAAATCACCAACAAACTTATTGCAATCTATTAACTCGTACTATATCTAACAATCTCGTAACTAAGGATTTTAATTATCTTCAAAAAAAAACTTTCAAACTACAACTGGAAACACAGATTGAAACCAACTCAAATTAATTGGTCATCAACATGAATTTTGCAGGCAATTAGATGGTTTTCCCCACGACCCAAAATCAAAGATTTGAACTTTCAAAACCGGAGAATGTGTTCACTGACCGAGAAGGAAACAAAGGCGAGACCTCGAAAGTTGCCGGAGTCAGGGAAAGTGGAGAGCTGAAGCTGCGAGATGGATCCTACATCTTTGAAAAGCCCACGTATTTCATCCTCGGTCGCCCAATACGGCATCCCGCTCACCACCACTTTCCTCGGCTCGAACTCCGTCTGATTCCCTACCACAGGCGGCGCCACAGGCTTCTCCTCCATCTCCGCCGTCTCTTCTCCTTCTTCAGCTTCTTCCACGGTGTACGCTAGCGGCTGCCCCCACTTGTCCTTCCTCGGCTTCTTCTTCTTCCTCCCGCTTCTTCTCTCCGCTTCGTTCGTCATCGGCGGTGGCGGCGGCGCGGATGGTCTGAGCAAGAGGGAAAACGAGGCAGAGGGAAAAGGAAACACCCGGACCGGTCGAACCGGATTTTAAAATATGGACGGGTTTTTGGCAAAATAGGAAACCGGTCAAGCGACGTTCTATGTAGGGCTGCTCGCGGACAGCCGTGTCTGCTAAGCCGTATGTGTTTGTGTTTGAAGTGTCCGCAACCGTGTCCAAGTTGAGGATGAGCTATCCGAGGACCCTTGGCCGTCTGTCTGAGGACCAGTATAGAGGAGGGCTGTAGGGAGAATAGGGGAGGGTTGTGCTTCAGTGCGTGTGCCGACCTCGAACTATCCCCGCGTTGGTGCCAATGCTGGCCATGGTACCATTACTGACACTATGCCCACCTGCTCCACGGGACCCATCTTGGTTCACCAGCAGGTTCGTACGGGCAGCCATCAAAGTTCGAATCTTTCACAGAAAAGAGTCAAAACTACAGGTTGGCTTCAGCGACGACCATGGCTGGGGTAGGAGGAAGGAGGGGTGGTGGGGGTGAAGGAGGAGAGAAGAGGGTGGAAGAGGAAGGAGGAGAGAGGAGGGCGGCGGGGGTGGAGAGGAGAGGAGGGTGGTGGGGGATGGGGAGGAGAGGTGGGCGGCGGGGAGCAGAGAGGAGTAGAGGGCGGAAGGGGAGCAGGGGTGGGGAGTTTTGTCCGTGTTTGAAAACAATCCTAGTCCTATGATCAAGGAATGTGATATCGGATATCGGCCGACAAAGAGACAAAATATTAGAGATATAACGGAGATGTTGTGTAAAAAAATAGCGATGGTTTAAAACTAGTTTTTACCATGTAGTTTCACAATATAATTTTTAAAATGAGTGATACTAATTTAGATAAATATAATTTTTAAATATATATAAAAATACGTATATAATTCAAAATATGTGTTTGTGTTTTAAACTCGTATCCTTCTAGATAGGATGGTAAACAAACAGGAAAGTTGATTTTTTTTTAAATAATTTTATTAAAAATACCAACCAATATATTGGCAATATTTTAAAAAAATTCCAAAATCGAGATTACACAATATCATTTTACGGTTGAAGACCGATATCGATATATCGCCAATACAACTTTCCATGCATATGATTGAGTTTGGCTTGACCAACTTCAAGTTCGAGCTCGAACACAAGTGTGAGTCAAGTCTAGTCTTACACTAACCGAATCGAGCTTTCTAGTCAGCTTTTACGCCCTCACTCCTACCTCCTCCTCCTATGGTGGTTTTAGTAGAGGTCTGTTGTTTGATCCGACGGATGTCGGCACCGGCATTGGGCGTGCCTCTGATCTTCTTTTCAGATTGGGGTCGAGGTCCTTGGCTACGTCCCATTGCAAGAGGTTTACATATCTAGTGTTCTAGTCTTTGCCCACTTCCTCATTAGTTGCTTTAGGACCATGTTTGGAGATATCTCATGTGTCTTGCATTAGCAAGATCAATGCGACAGTGATGTATGTCTTCTTACTTTCCTTCTTCGGTGGTGCTTTAGTTCATTTTGTTACCTTTTTGTATCTAGTAAATATTATTCCTGTATTGTACTCCTTCCGTTCTGAATTAATGTGTATATTTTACAAAGATAATATTTTTATTGGGCTGTGGAGCCTATAAAAAAGTCACGTGACCTTTCTCTTCCTCCACTCTGACCCCGACCTCCCCCGCAACAACCTTACATCCTCGGGCCGTCGTCTCCTCCCTCCTTCGCTCTCCCTACTACGGCGGCCTTGCCACCTACGATCTCAGATCTGGCCGTCGCCACTTCCTTTCGCTTCTATCGGACGACAGCTCTTAGGTGGCAAATAGCGTCACGATGGATGACAGCTAAAACGCCTTCATCACTTGCTTGTTGAAAATTTTCATATGGAAGGTTGGCATTGCCAGTGCCATCACCATCTTCTCCAAATCTCCAATTCTCGAGCCAGGAGACATTCCCCAGTATATTCTTTTTCAACTTTCAATTTCAAAAAGAGATCTTTTTTAAGAATGATGGAGGAATTTGGTCGTCCACAAAGTGTTTGATTGATTGCTGAAGTTTGCTTCTATTGAATTATATTGCAAGTTGTAGGCTTGATGACCTTATTTTGATGATTGGGTTGATTAATTGTACAGGAAAACTCGTTACAGCTAGTGTGGGCTCAGTGGAATCGCCTACACTCACAACAGCTACCTTCTTACCATCCAGACTAGCAGATGCAAGCTCTTCAAGGTAGACGCAACCGACGGGACGACGAGGTTGTTGCTTCTGTCAAAAGAGCTAACTGGGGCTAACGGAATTGCTATAATGAGAGACAGGTTGGCGATGGTGGTCGCGCAGAATCGCACATGGCTGCTGAAGAGCAGCAATGCATGGGCAGAAGCAGTGGTTGATGACGAAGAGAGGTATCCGACAGGCGTAGTGACCAGGGAGGGGGATCGGGCATATGCCTTGTATGGCCCGATGGGCAAGACACCATTGCGAGCCGAAGGATCAGTGCAACCAAATGTGGCACAAACCACCGTGGTCTAAAGATCTCATTCTGATGGTTATGCTACAAATTCAGGAAGTGCCATTTCACGACGGTTAGCTACATCAACACCTCATTCTAAAAAATACGTAAGAAAGAGCATTTTTTTATTTTATTTAATTCAAAATATGTAAATATCTGTACAATCCAGAACCGGCCATGTCCAACAGAGCTGGTCGGCCATGTCCAACTAAGGAGTTTGAGTTGTGATGGAAAAGAAAAAAAAAATGGGAGAAAAAAAGATATGGGATAGGAAATCGTGACTTGGGCCAAATGTATATAGTATTTTAAAATATATATAATTATTCAACATAGTATTTCGAAACGGAAAGAATATTTATTTTGCGTTATTTCATGTTTATATTTTGTTGTTAAGTGTGCTCGGCTTCCCGCACTTTTTTTTATTGATACGGCCAAGGCAGTAGACAATTCATACCAACACCTTGTGTTCTAAGGTCGAGACTCAAACCCAAGTCTTCTCCGGTACAAGCGGGAGATTGAAGACCCAACACGTGCCAAAGTGTTTCGAGGGTGGCTTCCAGTATCTTAACATTTGTATTATATAAAAAAAGATTTAGGAGAATTTATATAATATGGTATAAAAAAAATTAAAAAATGACACACTGTAGAAATTATTTGCAAAAGAGGGTATCTGACAAGCCACGCAGGCGCCAGTGCGTGGCATTTTTTTTAAAACTGACCCGAAAGGCGTCGGTCGAATCGACGCCTTTCGCAGAAATGTTAGCCCTTGTCATTTTTTTCATAGGCCTAAAAAGCGTCGGTTGAACCGATGTCTTTGATTATCTTTTTAGGGCTCGGGCTCGGGCTCGGCCGCACCGAGCCCGAAAGACTGTTTTTTTTTTTTTACTCCGGCAACGCCTCGACTTTTCCTCTGCCTCCCCGCGCTCGCCTCCGGCCAGAGTCCTTCCTCGGCCCGGCCACCGTCGCCCCTCGCCTCCGGCCAGCTCCTAGGAGGTGACCGTCGCCCCGGCCAGCGTCCTTCGCCTCTCCGCGCTCACCTCGGCTTTTCCTCCGCCTCCCCGCACTTGCCTCCGGCCAGCGTCCTTCGCCTCTCCGCGCTCGCCTCGGCTTTTCCTCCGCCTCCCTGCGCTCGCCTCCGGCCAGCGTCCTTATACGGCCCGGCCACCGTCGCCCCTCGCCTCCGGCCAGCTCCTAGGCGGCCACCGTCGCCCCTCGCCGGCGGCCACCGTCGCCTCTCGACTCCACCACCTTCGTTGCCTCCGGCCAGCTCCGCCTCACCGCCACCGTCTCAGGCACCGTCACGTCATTGGCACCGTCTCAGCCAGCTCCGCCTCCCCGTCCTCACCCCGGCCATTACTCGGCTCGCCTCCTCGCCCCGGCCACCTCATTGCCCCGTCGCGCGCGTCTTTATAGGTAATATATATTTTTAATATAAGTTTGAAATATGTATGAATGTAGATGTATCGTATGAAATTAAGTATGTTATATTTATGTAGTATTTGATAGTATTTCTTTCTTAAAAGCTTTGTAACAAGAGATGGCGGGAGAAATGGTTCCGTTTGTCTTAATGTATGGTGGTAGAACTGATAGAGGTGAATACGAAGGCGGTGAAAGTGTAGGATTATTTATTAATAAGCCAAGTGCTTACGAGGAACTAGAGATGCAAGTGGTAAACAAACTGGGATGGGACCAAAGATTGTGGAAAATTCATATGAAGTACAAGATGCCTGTTTATGAAGGAAGGACTACCGTAATACCAATTGATGATGATAATTCTATGAGACAAATGTTCTATTTTGCGCCTCATGTGCTTAGTTTCGAGCTATGCGTAGAAAAAGAGGCGCGCATGCGTAGGTTTGGAAATGATGGTGAAGGCGAAAGTAGGAGTGCTCGCAGAGATAGGTCGAGCGAACACTGTAGAGGAAGGCGTGTGGAAGATAATGAAGAAGATTTATCTATATCACCAGCGTGCAACAAACCCCAACTTTCGCATAGTTTGAGGTAAGTTTATTTAAAACCTGTATTGAATACCATTAAACTTACGGTATCATGAATTGTTTAAAATGTATAATGTAGGCACACATCTCATGGTCATGAAGCGATGAATATTGGCATGGCACGTGGTGGTGAATGGTTTGGCACACAAACATCATTTGATAACCCTTATTTTCATACTGGTTCAAGTGGTATGCAAGAGGGAAATATGAATGATGATGAAGACGAAGGGGAGAATGAGGAAGAGGATGGGGAAAATGATGAGCAAATGCCGAATTCAACGGTTATTGATGTTGAAGATGTACGAGGAGAGGATAGTGTGCAAGAGATGGTTGATAATGAGGGAGATGAATTGGTGGACATCGCAATTGCTATGGATAACTTGGATGATTTTGAGGAGGAGTTGCCATATGAGGAGGAGCCCCTATGGGCGCGACTAACCGATGAGGAAATAGATGGGGTAATTAATCGGGGTTTGCATGAGGAGACATATCATGAGGAAGCAATATATGTGGGACAAATATTCCCTAATAAAGATGAATTTGTACACGCATTGAGGGAGTTTTCAATAGCGCATGATGTTCGATATAAAGTGTTGCGTACAAGTCCGACACAGTACACAGCAAAATATCAATACCCTGCCTGCCCATGGAGAGTATATGCATCATTGATGAAGGGGATGAATCAGTTTAAAGTGAAGACGTATGGTGGCGAACATACTTGTAGAAATGCTCAGCTAGACACTGGTCATAGACAATGTACTGCGGCCTTTGTTTGTCGGCATATATTACCCTATATTAGAGCGGAAGTGGATATCCCACCAGTGGTTATTCAAGAGAGGATTAAGGAGACGTTTCACGTGGATATTTCATACCCAAAAGCATGGAGGGCAAGGAATATGGCCATCAAAGCAGTGTATGGTGATTGGGTTGAGTCATATCGATTGTTGCCAATGTACTTGGAGGCAATAGTTAATGCCAATCCGATAACCATTTGTAGGTTGGTGACGACCCCAATGGAAGATGCTACATGTCGACGGTTTGAGAAGGCGTTTTGGGCATTTGGGCCATGTATTGAGGGTTTTAAACATTGTCTTCCAGTCATAAGTGTTGATGCTACTTTCCTATTTGGTAAGTATGGAGGAGCTCTTTTGGCTGCGACTGCTAACGACGGCCACAAGGGTTTGTTTCCTCTTGCATTTGGCCTTGTTTCGGGTGAGGATTACCCTAATTGGAGATGGTTCTTACGTATATTGAAGGAGCATGTTGTCCTTGATAGGATCTGTATCACTATCATATCTGATTGACATAAAGGGTTGCAAAAGGCTGTGCCAGAGGTGTTTCCGCATCCGCATTTTTGTCACCGATATTGTATGCGACACATAAAGGCAAATTATCATAAGAAGTTTAAAAATGATGTATTGACGAGGTTGATAGGGGAAGCTGCATCTGTGCTTACCATAGACGAGTTTGATGAGAAGATGAAACTTATCGGTGCCATGGAATGTCGTATCGGATATCGGTAAAATATCGGTCAGCCAAAGAGACGAAATATCGGAGATATATCGGAGATATTGTGTAAAAAAATATCGGTAGTCAAAAACTAGTTTTTACCGTATATTTTCACAATCTAACTTCTAAAATGAGTTATACTAATTTAAACAAAGAATAAATTTCAAAATATGCCTATTAGGATAGAAAACAAACAAGAGAGGTTTTTTTTTTCAAAAAAAAAAAATTTGAAATTTTTTTTTTAAAAAAATATTTTTTTAATTAAAAAATACCGATATATCGGCGATATATAGGCGATATTTTTCAAAAAAAAATTGAAATTTTTTGAAATTTTTTTTTTAATTTTTTTTTTAATTAAAAAAATACCGAAAACCGATATATCGGCGATATTTGGAATTTTTTAAAAAAACGATATTGATGGGTATCGATGTATCGGTTTAGGCCCGATACCGATATATCGGCGAGACGATTTTCCATGATCGGTGCAGAAAGTCCAGAAGCAAAATGGCTACTCAGTGAGGAAGGTGGATTTTGCTTCTGGACTTTCTGCAATGACGTGACGGTGGCGGTGAGGCGGAGCTGGCCGGAGGCGACGAAGGTGGTGGAGTCAAGGGGCGACGGTGGCCGCCTAGGAGCTAGTCGGAGGCGAGGGGCAACGGTGGCCGGGCCGTATAAGGACGCTGGCCGGAGGCGAGCACGGGGAGGTGGAGGAAAAGCCGAGGTGAGCGCGGAGAGGCGAAGGACGCTGGCCGGAGGCAAGCGCGGGGAAGCGGAGGAAAAGCCGAGGCAAGTGCGGAGAGGCGAACGGTCACCGCCTAGGAGCTGGCCGGAGGCGAGGGGCGATAGTGGCCGGGCCGAGGAAGGAAGCTGGCCGGAGGCGAGCGAGGGGAGGCGGAGGAAAAGTCGAGGCATCGCTGGAGTAAAAAAAAACAGTCTTTCGGGCTCGGTGCGGCCGAGCCCGAGCCCTAAAAGGATAATCGAAGGCGTCGGTTCAGCCTTTCAGTTATAACGAAAGACGTCGGTTTAACCGACGTCTTTCAGTTATAACAAAAGGCGTCGGTTCAACCGATGCTTTTCAGGCCTATGAAAAAAATGACAAGTGCAAGAAAGGCGTCGGTTGGACCGACGCCTTTAACATTTCTGCGAAAGGCATCGGTTCGGGTCAGTTTAAAAAAAAATGCCACGCAGGCGCCTGCGTGGCTTGTCAAATACCCTCTTTTGCAAATAATTTCTATCATTTTTAAATTTTTTTTTATACCTTGTTATATAAATTTCCCAATAAAAAATCCGGTGTATGATACACCGAGTTTACAGGATGTTAACCCAAAAAGGAAACCGGTCGACCCGCAAGAATAGATCCGCATAAGAAGAAAGAAGACGAAAGAGACGGCGCAGAACCCGGTCCCGGCATCTCTTCCCCGATCGTCGCTCCTATCGGCCAACGGCCACGATGGATCCTCCTCCGCCGCAGTCGGCGGCCCGGAGGACCTCCGCCTCGCCGCACCTCAACTTGCCGCCGTCCTTCCCCAGATCGCCGCTCACTCTCGACACCAACTCCGGCGTCCTCTCCACCCGCCACCACCACCCTGACCGCCTCAGCTCCGGCCCCTCCCCCGGCCGGACCACTGTATACAGCGACCGCTTCATCCCCAGCCGGTCCGGCTCCAACTTCGAGCTCTTTGACCTGCCGACTTCCCCTGCCGCCGGCGATCCCCGGGAAGAGGGCTCCTCCACCTACGCCGCCCTTCTCAAGTCCGTTCTTTTCGGGCCGTCCACCCCGGAAAAGTCGCCCGGCGGCGGCCTCGGCTACTCCCCGCTGTCCTCGTCGTCGTCCTCCCCGGCCGGCAGCGGGACGCCTAACCGGAACATCTTCCGGTTCAAGACGGAGATTCCGAGGCCCTCTTACGCCTTTTCGCCCGTCGACTTCGATGGGCCGCTCCCTGGCGTCGTGCCGAGCCCTCCCAAGACGCCGCGCAAGGTCCCCAGGTCTCCCTACAAGGTGATTTCTTGTTTCTTTTTTAATCTCTTTGTTCAATTCAGAGAATTTTATGAAATTTGTATTAATTTGGTTATGCGCGTTATTGTAGGTGCTGGACGCGCCGGCATTGCATGATGATTTCTATCTGAATTTGGTGGATTGGTCTGCGAACAATGTATTGGCTGTAGGACTAGGGAATTGCGTCTATCTATGGAATGCTTGCAGTAGCAAGGTTGGTGTGGTTCGGAGCTTTGCCTGAAGTTCTGAAATGATTCTTTCTTTCGGTTGTCTGTATGAGCTTGTTATGGACTGTATGCTTATGGTGTGTTAAATGTGTAGGTGACCAAGTTGTGCGATTTGGGAATTGCTGACAGTGTGTGCTCGGTATCTTGGGCGCAACGAGGGACACACCTGGCTGTTGGAACTAAACTTGGTCAAGTTCAGGTGAGTTAAAAGATTAAATTTTGCTTGAAGAGTTTACGTAATTGATACATTCAATTTCTCTGATGACATAGTTTGTAAAAGTGTGGATTTATATAAGTTTCAGGTGAATACGCCTGTTTTTTTGCTGTGATTGTAGAATCTACATTAAGTATCAGATGTTTTATTTGAATGCCTATTGAATCGTGTAGTTTTTTGTGTTCATTTTTGCTAAATCTTAGGGTGGAACAGTTAGCGATTCTGCATTGTGATTGTTAGAATTCAATTGGAACACATATCGGGACTGGAATTTGTGTAACTATGCAACTAAAATCAGTTAACTATGTTGAAAAATATAGAAGTTCATTACAGATTGGTTAGATATCCTATGGAGCATTCATTGTAGGATGTTGTGTGATGGAATGTCACTACAAATGGTTTTAACCATCATTTAATTGATATATAGGATGGGAATTCTCAACTTTATATGTTCATATTTATCAGCCATAGCATTAATATACCTGTTGCATTGGTTAAGTTTCGTTTGCCTCCCCTCTCTCTTATAGGGTCTGTTAAATAAAAAAAATTTCTTTGTCATCAAACCAATAGGTAGGGCACTGGTGGTGCCATGTGCAAGTAATCTTAGGAGGAAAAAATTGAGTAGCTGTCTTGAATTGTAGGCAACTTTCTGAAAAGATGTGAAGTAATAATGAGTTTTTTTGTTATTAAAAAATTATGAGCTATGTTGTGACTTAACTAACATGTTAGGAGGACTGCCATATAGAAATTTAACCACATCATGTACGTCTATTAAATTCCCAAACAATAGGCACTTGTTCCATTATATTGTTGTATGAAATGTTTTTTTTTCTATGCAGATATGGGATGCATCTCGCTGTAGGAGAGTGAGAACCATGGAAGGTCACCGAATGCGAGTTGGGGCCCTTTCTTGGAGTTCTTCTCTATTATCTTCAGGTAGTAGGGATAAGAATATTCTTCAACGTGATATTCGTGCTGAGGAAGATTCGGTCAGCAAACTTGCAGGGCACAAATCTGAGGCAAGTTTTCATGTACACTCTGTGAGTTCCCGTTGTTAATTCTAGACGCTTACGTGCATTGAGAATAGACTTATTGCTTGAGTTTAATTCTTGATAGACTGTTACTTTATCATATTGTTGTATAGGTTTGCGGTTTGAAGTGGTCTTATGATAACCGTGAATTAGCATCAGGAGGGAATGATAACAGAGTGAGTTCCTTTTTATTTTGCACTTGGAAGGATGGTTAATGAGTAAAATTTCCACTAAAGTTTATTTGACTTGAATGATATGCAGCTTTTTGTTTGGAATCAACATTCAACTCAGCCTGTACTCAAGTATTGTGAGCACACAGCAGCTGTAAAAGCCATTGCATGGTCCCCACATCTGCATGGGCTTCTTGCATCTGGTGGGGGCACAGCTGACGGATGTATTCGGTTTTGGAACACGACAACGAACACTCATCTAAGCTGCATGGACACTGGAAGTCAGGTAATTTTCTTCTTTATTCACCAAACCCTTACTTCATGATTTTAAGAAAACAGGCCAAGCATAGAAGTGTTTCTTTCTTTTATCTGAAAATGACTTCTCAACTCTAGATTCTGCATTGGATAATTGTCATTGAACAGCTTTTCAGTTCTAATTTTGATATTGCCTTTAATGGCTCTTTTGTAGTGCAGCACCTATGAATCTGAAAGTGCATGAAACAAATATAAATATTTTACTATATGTTAATTCGCTAGAGGTCTGAAGAATAGAAAAGGGCCTAGAACCATTATGTTGTGCACGTTTCATATATAATATATATATACAGAATGTATTACTCTTAAACATGCATGTGCTTTGGTACTGCTAAGCTATGAACCCCGAAAATGATGTCACTGTTATGACTGTAACTCCATGTTTACACTCATCAATAGAGGATCAATACGTTTTCTAATGAGAATTAAACTCTTGTAATTTGCACTGTTCTTTGTATCTACCTCCATAAATGAGAAAGGTTGGACTTTGGTTACTAATTCTTGCAAAATAGCAGATCCTGTGTTGGGTTTATCTTTTTCCTTTGAAGTCATGTCAATATTTCTAATCTGACGAAGAATTTATCAGCTGTTTGTGAATTTGAAGATTGACAAATGGTTCTTATTTTTAACACTGATGCAGGTATGTAATCTTGTTTGGTCGAAGAATGTCAATGAACTTGTCAGCACCCATGGCTACTCACAAAACCAAATAATTGTCTGGAGATATCCATCTATGTCAAAGGTACTCAAAACTGGCATCATGCAGAATTTTAATTTTTATTTGTCTTCCTCTACTTTTCACTTATACTGATCCTTTGTTCTTATCTGTTTTTGCTTACAAAGTTGGCAACTCTTACGGGTCATACATATAGGGTTCTCTATCTTGCCATCTCTCCTGATGGACAGGTAATACTTGTGTTATTGACTTTCGTGTACCCTGTTTGAGGAATAGTACTGTATTATTATATCGGGAATTTGCCAATATGGATTACTGTTTTAATTCTTTGCAGACTATTGTCACGGGTGCCGGAGATGAAACACTTCGATTTTGGAATGTATTTCCCTCTCCAAAATCTCAGGTACGCTGGCCCATATTAGTTCAATGTTGTGTTCGCATATAGTTCCAATGTTTATAAAAAAAAGTCCGAACGTCCTTTGACCAATTAAAATAATTCACATGCTGATGCAGAATACTGATAATGAAATTGGTGCCTCTGCTCTTGGAAGATTTCAAATTAGATGACGCATGCCAGTGCTTATCTCTTCAAAAGAATGTATTAAATTATAACTTTTGGGGCAACCAAAAATTGAAGATGTTCCCCTTTTCCGGAGAAACTCAAGCTGAAATGGAGACGGGTAGTGCAAGCATCCTGATAATGGTCTTCAGTCAATGAGATTTCGAGGAAAGGATTTTCTTTTCTTACAAGTGGTGGAATTCAGGAGAAGCTGTTGAGAGTATTCCCTTTTTGTACAATGCTAGAGGCGGATGAAGAAAAAACAACAGTGTAAAACCGGTTAATTTGTCATTCTTGTACATAAAAAATATTTTATTTTGCTTATCCTGCATCAACCCTGCAGTAAGAAACATACTATTCCCTGTGCTCAATGTTCTGTTACTGTTACTGGCAGTAGTCAGCTGTATCTGCTGTCATTTTTTTTTTCTTTTGAATTCTCTTTCTTAACAGCCAAGCCTTTGTATTCTGGCATTTCTTGTGGTAACTTAAGAAATCAGATCATCAGAGGCTGAACTCCTAGGGCTTCAGAGATTCAACCGAATTTGTAAAGGTTGCTTGTTTAGTGACATTTTTTTTTCTTTTTTGCTTAGTGTCTTAATGAATATCTTCAGTCCTTTTAGTGCAAACTACTATTGGCAATAAGCTCATGTACGCAAGAAAATTGTCATAGATCTTCATCAAATTTAAACGCCTGCTGATCATTTAGAATGTGGAGGAGGCATCAAAGACAATATCCTTCATCTCCTGCTGTGTTTGATCGTCAAAAACCTGCCACTTGATCATAATTATTAGATCAATTAATGCCAATTATGCAAGTGCACTCGGACAACACAAGTGAGGCCACCTTATCTTTTCGGTAGACCATGCAGACCCCTTCTCATAGGTTGATCGGATTTTGCTAGATAGCTCTCAAGAGTGGATAATGCAAAGTGTAAAAATGACTCTTTCAAAACCTAACGAAAAAACTCAGAAGATGGATGTTATGACTAATCTAGTTGTTGAAAGATCAGGACAAGCCATACAATATGCTTCTCCAGTAAATAATGACATGGAAGGAAACTAAGGGGGCCGTTTGGGGCTTGATTATAAACAAATACCCACAGTGGATTTTGCAGATCCACTGTATTTTTTCATATCCATCGTGAAACACGTCACTGTGGATGTTTTGATTTTAATCACGCCCTAAACGGCCCCTAAATGAGAAAAAGTTAACGTGCACCCAGTCTCTGCTTGCGTCAAAAAATCACTGCCCATCGAATTTCAATCTAACCGCACACCTTAACAAGGGGAAGATGATTCATCAAAAATGAAAAGTGATGAATGATGAGATCAAGTAAGAGGAGCAGATGCGCTCGAATGGGGGTATGTTGGGTTTACTGGAAGACATGGAAGGTCCAGATAGTGAAGTGGATCAGCTGATCAAGGCTGAGATAGCAGGCTATTCTCTTTGTGAGCAGCTGCTTGTGGCCCATGTAGGGTGCGGTGCCTCTGGGCAGCTACGCCCATCGATTACCTCAACCTGATCGACGCCCAGCTAGCCCACGACCACCACCGCCTCCTCTCCTACCAATCTCATTGGCATCACCAACTTCAGGTTCTTCCTCCTCAGAAGAAGCAGGAGCAAGATGATTTCCTGGTTAGACATCTTTTAACATGTACAGTGTACACCATACTTATAACTAAATTTAAAAGATTACTTATTCTACTTCTATGTTTTTCATGTGTATGATTATCTTTGTAAATTGAGTGTGAATGGGGGACAGTATGTTTTGACTTTTGATTGTTTAAGGTTGAGCTTGAGCGGCACGTTAAAACCGATGTTGCAGAGGCATTCATGGCCTGTCGCGACATCGAGCAAGATTTTCGAGCTCTCACTGGTTTTGTACTTATATGTTGAATTTAATTGCTTTCTGTAGCTCATTCTGGTGATCATCATAGAGTGACTAAGCATAATAATTACAAAGAGGTGTACTACATTATACCCCACCCCATGCACTATGATCACGAGGTTCGGTCATGGTGCCCCGTCACAAGAACAGTTTTCCTTATATAAGAGTAGAGCATAAATATAACAAAAACCACAAAAAGATATTAACGCAGACTGGCAATGGGATATCGATTTCTCCTTGGGATTTGTTTACACTCACAGGCATTAATTCCCGACAACACTTCCAAGATAAAAATTAGTACAAGTGTTCAAGCAAAGTAATAGAGCTCCTAGGACATAGCAAGGCATACACTGTTTATGAAGTTCGGAATAATTAGATAAACAAAAACTTTTAAACCATACATAAGTGTCTAATTGTACATTGACAATTACTGTTTGGGTGAGACTTTTCAGCACCCCAAAATTTCTCAGTACCACCCACTTTCATAAGTAGGTTTAGAAAAAATATGCTCAGTAACACCCCAATGTTAAATTTTGACGATAGATTTAACCAACAAAAGTTTCACTATTTGACAGTGGTGTTCCACATAAAGAAACAAAAATTAATGTCAACTGTCCCTGAGTTCAATCTGGTGGTAAGGATCCATCATTATATATTTGGCGGTAGGGTCCGACCATTAAGATCCTCATGGTGGACTTCTACCGGTGAAATTGTGACTGAGAATTGTGTGGTGTTACTCAACAACTCTTAAAAACTTTGGGTTTTACTCAGCATGTGGTGTTATTGAGAAAAATTGGGGTGCTAAAAAATCTCACCGATGTGAATTTTAATATATTACTCGCAAGCGTACGAATGTAATATAGAATAATGGCTACGAGGTCGATTTCTCATAGACTCGGTGGGAAATTCAACATAATTCTAAGATTATGTGCAACAAATTATCATGAAATGAAAAGTTCTAATTTTTAATTTTTAATTAATCAATCAAGTCTTCATCTAGTCTTAGCATGGAAAATCGTCTCGCCGATATATCGCCGATATATCGGTATCGGACACAAACCGATACACCGAAACCACTTCATCTCGTTTTTTTGAAATTTTCCTAATATCGCCAATATATCGGCTTCGGATCGATATATCGGTATTTTTTGAATTAAAAAATATTTTTTAAAAAAAAAATTTCAATTTTTTTTTTTTGAAAAAAAAAACTTTCATGTTTATTTTCTATCCTAATATGCATTTTTATGCATATTTTGAAATGTATTCTTTGTTTAAATTAGTATAACTCATTCTAGAAGTTAGATTGTGAAAATATATGATAAAAACTAGTTTTTAACGACCGATATTTTTTTACACAATATCTCCGATATATCTCCGATATTTCATCTCTTTGGCCGACCGATATTTTACCGATATCCGATACGACATTCCATGAGTCTTAGTACACAAAAATTAACTAGACATAAGATGAGAGAAAGAAAAAGCCTGATTCAATGAATTCATTGGCGTGTCAGCAATTAGTCTCTTGACTGCAATGGGTTCTTGCTTCCTCTCTAGAGCCAAACAGTCCCTATTGGCAGCTTCTCAGATCTTCCTCCACTGCTCCAAATCAGTTCTCTCCTATCAAAACCAGTTTTGCTTCTCTCTCTCTCTCTCTCTCTCTCTTGCAGAAACAATTCTCTTTCGTATGCAACAGTCTCTCGACTACAACAATTCATCCATGTTCTGAAATCTGTTCTGCTTCTCTCTCGAGCAAGCAACGACAATTTACCTCCTCTTTGTGACTGCCTGCGTTCTCTCAAAATAGAGCAGCTGACTGCAATGTCTCTCAAAATCATAGTTCTGCTTCCCTTCTTCTCTCCCGATCAGCATTGCTCTTCCTCTCGAACAAAACAGCACACCTCTTCTCAGCACAAACAGCCAATTATGCTTCCTCTCTTGAGCCAAACCAACACCTTTTCTATGATCTAAAATCAGCCACCTCTCAAACCAGTCAGTTCTTCCTCTCTCGAGCAAAGAACTAACTGGTCTCTCATCTAAACTGTCAGCAGCTTTCTCCTCCTTGCCTTGCACAAACTGCGCTGTCAAGAACTCCTCTCGTCCTCCGGTCAGCACTTTGCTCTCCAGTAGCTCTGCTCTTCTCTCTCGAGCAAGAATAGAACTGCTGACTGCAATCTCTCACCCCCTCCCGACCGGCCTCAAAGCTCCCTGTTTTATAGTAAAAAAAATCGAGTCCAAGAACTATCTGCACCTTCCAGATTGAGCATGCTTCATTTCAGCAAGTTTCTCATCAAGCACACTCCTTTTCCTTTCCGTCACGACTTCAAACTTTCAAAACAACAATTTTTTCTTTTTTTAAATACCAGCCAAATCGAGAGCTTTCCATCTTTCTACCCCTTCCAGATCAACATTCCAATTTCTGTTTTTACTGTTTGAGCCCCTCGCCATTGAACTAGAACCGTCGCCGTCGTCCTCCATGGCCGTGATCGTGAGCTCAACATATGGCCTCGCCGTTATTGACCTCTCCTTCGGCCGCCATTAGCCTCCTCACAGTCGAGTTCTTCTATCCGTCGTTGGGTCGTTGTGATCGTGAAACTCGTCGTCATCAACCTCGCCACCGAGACCCATCGCCGTCAACCACCATTAACTTAGTTCGAGCATAGCAACACCTCTGTTGCTTCTGTTAAACACCCAAGCCATCGGCTCGAGTTTCTTTACCTTTCCTTTTCTTTTCTAGACCAAACCGACCATTGAACCGGTCGGTTCAGGTCTTGTTCATTCTTTTTTTTTCTTTTCATTGGGCTAAACCCGTTGTAATAATCTCATATGCAGGATCTTCAATCTCTTCATAGAAGTTGCTTGATGTGTTTCACTTTTGGCGATTTGCATCTGAAACTCTTAAACCTACATAAATAAAGTTAAATATAACTTAGACGCATAATAAGATATAAATCTATTAAATCCAATTAATGCATCTAAACTAATCAATAAAGTGCATTTATTTATTAAACTCCTAATTACTTATTTAACATTAATAATTATTAATTATCTTTATTTTAACTAAAATTATAATTAACATATAGATAGAAAGACATATAAAAATGTACATATTTTGCATATATCACTCACCCTTAATGTTTGATTTTTAAAGGCATTAGTAGAAAGGGCAATGGGAACGTCAAATTCAATTTAACTGGCTGAATTCACCTTGTGAAGGTAGTCGAGTAACATTTTCGAACGATCAAGACGATTTTCAGATGGATGGTGTTTTGAGTAAAAATGGCGACAGACAAGATCTGATGGGGTTTGGCCCCCTTTCTCCCTACAGAATCAGAGAGGTTTTTAATGGAGAAAGTTAGACAAGAACCTTAAAATTGAACTGAAGCAGGTGACGCTTCATCCTTTCTACCTGAAGTACTGTACATATACTATTATCACAAGCTGAAATTAGAGGTTGATTAACATCACATAGATCGTATTATACAGGGATTTAGGTAAAAATTTGAAGAAGTGAGAGAGGAAATAATGAGGAAGAGAAGGGTTGGTAAGTTACCAGGGGACACAGGTCTGTTTTGAAGAACTGGTGGGAGCAACACTCCAAATGGCCTTACCCAAATGTAAGTGGCTAACCTCTCTTTGCTGTTAATAGTGTAATCTTCTATAATTTGAAAGAACATGGTTCTATCACATTTTGCATCTTTCTTGCGGGAAGATGACAAGGCAAAGCTTAGGAGACAGGCTTGCACCTTAAGCAGATAAATAATTGGTTCATCAACCAAAGAAAACGCAGCTGGCACATGAATAGCTCTCAATAGATGACGATGTTGAAGACTAAACGCAAAAGGTGAAATCAAAGTGACCTTAGTCTTGGTCCAATATTCAAGTACACTGCCCATATTCTAACAACTCTCCAAACGTTGTAATTACACAAAATGAAGTTTGAACATGAATGGAGCTGATTTTGCTCTCACTAATCTTTCGTGTAAATAAATCCTCATATGGTGTAGTCTGTTTTTTAGATTACTGATGTATTAGCCTTTGGACTAAGGGCAAGTTGTTAGTAAAATCCTAATATATTAGCCTTTCCATCCGAAAATTACAGCTCCATATTCATCACTTCAATTGAAGGAACACTTTAATCGAGCAAAATGGTTGCCATAACGCCTGCATACACTGAATCGATCTCACACACACTTGCGTATTACGGAAGAGGTCCTCATATAGCCCCTCATTGCTTGCAGATATTGAAAAATATGTAATCTTACAAGGGACTTGTGTAAACAAGACGATATTAAGCAGCAAATTATAAGGAAAAACCCTCGAATCTTATAGCATTAGCATACAAATGGATCCTGGTTGACTCTTGTAATAACAATACTATGGACAAAAATAGGTTGGGGTATTGTCTGTGGCACTGTGGGTGGCACGACGAGCTAGAACTTGGGAGCACGTTGTCAGCTTCATTTCATTCCTTAAACTTCCCATTTTCCCAGTTTTCTAGTTCATGTCTATTTGCAGCATTGCCCTTGTTTACCAACTAAATCTGTGAAGCCAAGAAATCTCTCTTGCTCTATTTATGTCATCTCAACAAGAATACAATATTTTAGCATATTAATTTAACATCTAGACAATAATATATCCACACCATATCAAACATGTCTATAAAATTGATCGATGGATAGACTTTGAATTTGATAGCCTATATAAATGGAAGATAACACCTCGTCCAGAACCTGCTCAAGTCAGTTAATACTCTGGAGCTAAGGTTGAGCCAAGATGGCTTCTTCTTCTTCATGGTCATGGAGCCTCTCTTTTATCCTACTATCATGTCTAATGACCATTAGATCGGCAGATTCAGCACTTCCACTCTTCCGGCCAACAGCCTGGCCCTTGGCCCATGCTACCTTCTACGGCGACGAGACTGCATCCGAAACCATGGGTATGTTTCAACTTTCTTGCACATAATTAACCATCCAAACATAAACACATCGATGTTTACTTAATCTCTCGTTCAGGAGGAGCCTGTGGTTATGGGAACTTGTATTCCAGTGGGTATGGGACAGACACAGCAGCACTAAGCACTACCCTGTTCAACAATGGGTATGGGTGCGGGACATGCTACCAAATAAGGTGTGTCCAGTCCCCCTTGGTGCTACAAAGGGTTGCCAATCACCACCGTGACAGCCACAAACCTCTGCCCACCAAACTGGGGAGAGGACTCCAATGCTGGTGGCTGGTGCAACCCCCTCGTACACACTTTGACATGTCCAAGCCAGCCTTCATGAAGATTGCCAATTGGAAGGCCGGCATTGTGCCCGTCATGTATCGCAGGTACAGACATTTTCTTTATAACAAGAGTTCCACTTAGGGGCCATTTGGGGCGTGAAAAATCAGCACCATCCATGAGGTGTTTCAGCTGTTACTGGATTATCCCAAAACTCTACTAATCAGGTGGATTTTTCGGAGTGGATGAAACTGATTTTTCACGCCCCAAATGGCCCCTTATTATGCACTCCTGCTCACGCTCGTCAGCTGGCCGCCTTTCGATCCCATGGTGCGGGTTAGGGCCATTTGGGGTGTGAAAAATCAGCTCCATCCAGCTGAAAAAATCCAACGGGTTATGGATTGTCCCAAAATCAGCTCCATCCACCTACATTCATCACATACACCTCATGAGGTGTTTCAGCTAGTTACTAGATTATCCCAAAAAATCCATAACTAGCTGAATTTTTTCAGCTCGATGGAGCTTATTTTTTTACACCCCAAATGGCCCCTTAATATAGGTGCAGGGGGGTCTGAATCAGCCGCCTATCCCATGCAATAACGCGTGCCATGGGATCTCTATCTAACAGCGTGCATGAGCCAGACACATTAATTTTTCGATGTAATAATAACCCATTTTTTTGCAGCGTAAGCTATTGGGATATAGCGTTATATAAGTACGTCATTAGGAAATTAACACGAAACAGGTTATTGTTACATTTATATTCTAACATGCCCTTGTACGTGTAAGCATCTAGCAAGCTTTTCATAAATAAACATAATTAAGCGGAGGATAAACATGCCCGGCAACATAAATAGGAAAAATATGCCTCATGGCATTTGAACCAAGTCCTTGTTTCTCAAACAACCAACATTTCCTAGTTGCTATCACATTCATATTTCAACAAAGATTCATATAAGCCATATGATGATTAAACTAACCATATTATGCAATTAAAACTGAGGAATATGGTGGCCATTTTTGTGTTACAGGGTACCTTGCATGAAGAAGGGAGGGCTTCAATTCTCTTTCCAAGGAAACGCTTACTGGCTGCTGGTGTATGTGATGAACGTAGGTGGAGGGGGGAGACATAGCAAACATATGGGTCAAAGGCAGCAAAACAAAATGGATATGCATGAGTCACAACTGGGGTGCATCTTACCAGGTGTTTGCAGCCCTTGGGGGCCAGCCTCTCTCTTTCAAGATCACATCTTATACCACAAAGGAGACCATATTAGCTTGGAATGTTGCTCCTTCCGACTGGCGAGTTGGTCTAACGTACCAGGCTAACGTCAACTTCCGTTGAAGTACACGCGAAGCTTAATAGCTTATGATACCCTTCTTCTATAGAGCTATGTTTGTTGTACAATTCTGGTTCATGCAATGTATTCCCTTTTTTACTTCATTTTTTGCCTGTTTCATGCATGGATTTTTCATATTTTCCTTTTTAAGTTCTTCGTATGTAATTTGGTAAAAGCTGGAGTTCTTCCAGAAATTTGAAGCACTACCTATTTGCGAGGGGCTGGTTAGAATGTGCTGTAACAAAGCTGGTGGAGGCAACGTTAGACTGCAGATGGCAATTAAAACACTTCATGCACACGTTAGTGACGAGCTAGTTTGCTTCACATGTTGTTGTGAGACTAATTTTGCACAAGTTGATCAGACTTGTAGCATATAATTGATAGATTAATTGTTATTGCAAGTGTGACATGGTGTGAACATGACATGAAAACATTGCAAATCGTCAATTTATTAGCTGTAACAGAAAGCTTAGGTGATAAGGAACCAGTTTAGCACTACCCTTGTTACAGTCTCAATGAGGTTATGCAAGAAATGGACGGAGGGAGTACATAACAATAATAATCCTGCAGTCCTAGAAATTATTAGATAATTGCTGTTCCGAAAGGGCTAAAAGCTCCAGTGGTTAGGAAGAGGATTATCAATGTCCTTCACATTCCAACATCGCACATTCCACATGTGCACGCATCCATCAAATTTTGCTCATGAACATACATAACGGGCACGCCCCACGCCCATTGAGACTAGTACACACAACCTGGGCTCAGATTACATATATTTTCCTCATATTCCAACAGAAACTGCTATCAAAGAGCCAACTGCACAATAATTTAGTCACCACCAAATGTGCATGCTTATAATGTACAAATACTCCCTCCTTCCAATCCAGACAATTTATGAATATGTGCTTCTACAGTTAGTACAGATCTCCAAATCATGGAATGTTAAATTATGCGAGCAGGTACAGTAACTATAATCTAGGATATATAACCTCCAGGAGCATAACCTGGCTGTGGCTGAGGGTATGCAGGTGGAGGATAAGCTGCAAAAGGCTGGCCTTGGGCCTGAGGAGGTGGTGGATACCCATAAGCATGTTGAGGTAGGTATCCACCAACAGGAGGAGGAGGAGGGCGGTGATCTAAGCGTGACATTTGCTGAAGAGGGGGCACAGACATGGTGGAAGGAGGGCCAAACATGCCATCTCTTTTATCCATCTCTATCTTGTGCTGGGTCTGCATGCAGGCACAAACACTGGCAAAGATAACATTGCACCAATTCAATCAGATTCTTGTGAGCATGTAATGTAATGGTGAAGTGGATTGGAACTCTGAGGAGAGATAGGTGACTTACGTGCAATAGACAGCATCGGAGAAACAGGACAGAACCTGGGAAGCATCTCCAATTCCGCCACTGCCACTTATCATGGCAACCAAGGAGCATATGCATGCTACTTGTTGGAGGCAGAACATAAATCCCTAGTCAGTAATTACAAATTAAAAGGATGTCATCAGAGAAAACTCCTAGTGCACTTCCGATAATTTTCAAACTAATGACATAAGGCAGGCAATGTACCTTGCTAGTCACTAGTAGTAGTAGCAGTAGTGTAATAATACCAAGAATAGGAACCATGATAATAACAATAACAATCATAGTAATAGGAGGAGGGAAAGAGTGTACCATAATGCAATTGTCACACTTGGTCGACTGTAAATTGAATTCATCTTGCAGCATAAAACGGGTTGATGCAACTGAGGTTGGAAAGCACAGCCAAACCTGTATTCCACATAAACCAGAGAAGAAACTGAGACTAGTATCAAAAGGAAAGGACAAGGCGTTGTTACAGGATGACACATACGGAAACAAAATTATGAACGTAATATAGAAGGTGGCACAAACTGTAAGATAACCAAGTTTCTCAAAAGCTTGAGCTTATGGAAATCTTATTTATTAAAACACCTCTCTCATGTAAACATCCATGGAACATAATTGGGGTATATAAACACCTCCAATGAGACTAGAATCAGGACCTCCTTGAAACCGGAGCTCCAATACCACGTAAGATAACCAAATTTCCCGTGGCTTGAGCTTTTAGGAAATGGAAATCTTATTTAGTTGTTTTATATTCCAACACATACCTCAGTACAAAGACATAATTCTGGGCATCGGCTTTCTCCACAGTTACCGCTGCATGGCATATATCCAGCACAACATGTGTACCTAAATAAAAAGCAAGTGTTCGATTTCAAACTGTCCATTCGCATGTTTGAGGATTTTGAAAGAGGGAAGATTATACCTTGAAATATCATTGTAAAGGGCTCGTTTGCGGAGCAAGTATGAAGCGCATGGTCCACTACAACAAGAAGAAACACTCGAGTAAACATGGGCTAACATAATGCATAAAACTTTCTGGCTTGGACAACATTAGTCTTGGGCTCAAAGAACGGAGAGTGAGATGCTCGCAAGCACCAAAACTAGCACATTTATATCCGTGACCTTATGATCCATGTCAAGTACTTCAAATTACTAGGAAAATTCACGACTTGGTTATTATGACAAGGACCTTAAGAACCGGATGACAGTCCAATTACTTCCTGATTCATCATCTCATACAAGAATCTAATTGCAAAAGGGAAAGTTATGCTATGTAGTACTCCTATGTAAGTTATGGACGTAACTACCAAGAGGGATAAACGGGGCTCACCACCAAAAGGCGAAACAACAATCTGCAACAAAGCAATCAAATGATCAGTGAAGATTTTCACAAAGTCATGACCAATCCGACTATCATTAGAGGTACAAATGTATAGAAACATCTTTAAAAAAAAAAGTGAACAACAACTAATATAAGATTATGAACAGACAAGGGCAGTCAGCCTTCATGGTACTCATTAGATCAGTATGCCAAAAATTTTGGTAGCTCTGCCGCAGCTGCATCTTCTCCAGGTATGCTTGCGACATGGCTACAACCTTCAGCAGACCAGGTTGGTGGTAACAGAGGACTGGATACCCAGAGAAAGAACTGAAGAGAAGAAAGAAATGGAGAAGAAAAGCCTTTAAAGGGGGAGAAGGACTGAGGAGGTTAGTTAAATGCTTAAACACTAAAAGAAACGTGATGCACAACATGGATGTAACTGAGAATGAGGTGCTAGTCTGCAAGTAAATGGCAGTTTCGCGTGGGGAATATGAAAAGACTCGAGAGAAAAATTGAACCTATTTTGATACATGGCTTGCTTCCATACGCCAAGCTGAATTGGTGACATATATATATATATAAAAAAGGCTGAATTGGTGACAAAACCGTGACATTATATACATCTAGGGCTGCATGCTGATGGCCACATAAAACGGGTCGGTAAAGATCCTTTTAATCCCATATATAGTGCGAATCACCTTGAAAATTCTCTGACAAAATCTTTTCACATTGTATATACAATTATGCAGGTATTTTTTTTATAACGAGGGGTGTCCGACTTGTTTGGACTCAACTAGAAGGGGCAAGGCAACCAGCCTCTTCAAGCACTCCGTCAATCCCCTTGGGCACGTACAAAGGTCCACTCATCATACATGGATTGTTATATGATTATGTGAGAATAGTGTCATTAGGTAGGAGGATTGAAGTATGAGCTTGTCTCATACATGGCCGAAGGTTGCGTTGAGGCATGTTAATTCACTTGCATATTTTTGGTGCACTGGGCTTCTTGGTGACTATTTGCTCATATCTTTGTACTTATCAGAATTTTTTTATTGGGAACATGGATTTTCAGAATTTTGAAAATCGAAGTACAGACTCAGGTTTTTTTAACGAAAAATATATTAAATTAATGAGGAAAAGCCCTCCCAGATATATCATCAAATAAAAGAGCAGAAATACACTCATAGGGAGGTACAACCCAAATCCCGAATGATTAATTAATAACAAAATTAGCTAGGTGGTCAGCAACTGTGTTGGCTTGACGACAGCAAGCAATGTGAGACACAGATAACAGTGAATTGACGCAAGAGCAACCTGACCTGACGAAAAATGTTCGAGTCTCCAAAGAACTGAGTCAGTTGTTATCATCCATATTGTCCCCGTCATGGACGTACACTGGCAAAGAGGAGATTGTATGATGAGGTAAATGATTTTAAGCTATCCCCTTGACGATGTAATCGTTGTTTGACGGTCATTTTTGTTTTTAATTTAACAAAAAAGGAGTGCAAGAGGGGTCCTAAACTATCCAATATGGTCTGTTGCTAGTCCAACTCTCATTCTCTATTCGTGGACACCTTGATTCTTATATGCAGGTCAAGGTTGTTCCAAATCTCTATCATTATCTTCACTACATATTGTAGATATCTTGTAGGATGCTTTGTCCAAGCAAGGTGCATTTAGGTAAGTCCAAACATAGAGGATGGTAATTTGTGAGAAGAAGATGACTGATTCGTTCTCTCTAAGGGGCCGGGGCGTGATTATAAGCAAATATCCATATTGGATTTTCCAGATCCACTGTAGCATCCATATTTTTTTCCCTATCCAGCTGAAACACGACCTGAGGTGTTTTGGGATAAGAAAAAAACATAGATGCTACAGTATAGCATTTTAATCACGCCCCAAACGGCCCCTAAAGAAGAAAGCAAATTTATAGCGCAAGTATCAAAATATTTTGAGAAGGGTATAAAGAGTGTCAAAGTAAGAAACGCAGACTCTAATTATCTCATACACAATTGGTTTTAGTACGTAGCAATTCTTTAATGCTCCAGTTTTGCCTTCTCCTCCATCGTGTGAGTTTCGTGGCTATAGGTTGAGGTGGATTTTCCTGTGCATCCATCCTTTCTAGTTTGTACCTTTATGGAATTTAATATTAATAATAATTGGTAAAAAAATGGGTACTGATATTACTACACTTCCCTACTCCATATCCCTACTCAGCTTATGCTTATGTGGCACCAAACCACATGACCCCATGTCATGAGGAGTGGGTTCAAGGGTTGACGTGGCAATCATCTTGTGGCGCCATGAAGTATGAAATGGAATAAAAAAGTGTAGTAATATTATTACCCTAAATAATAGCTACAAATTTTTTAATGTGCCTTTTGGTACCCAAAAAATGTTTCACTTCCACTTGATCAATTAACTCAGCAAACATTTTAATCAAATCTCTCACGATTGCATTCATCAAATCTCTTCCTTTTTATTATGATCTTAACATAAATTCGGGGAAGGCCATGGTAGCAAGTGCGGAGGAGACATGGGCCTCTCTAACTAAGAAACGCAGCCTTTCAGCCCATAGGAACAGCCAGGCCAGATTCCCATTCCAACTTTCTCGTAATATCCTTTGGCTATCACATCTAAGGGTGCTCATGAGCCGAGTCAGCTCGCGAGTTTTCCGGCTCGACTCGGCTCGACTCAAATTTTAGCTCGACTCGAGCTCGAGCTCGAGCCACCCCGTAACTCGATTCGGCTCGACTCGAGAAAACTCGACTCGATCAACTCGAGAATCAGCTCGAAAAACAGTTCGAGCTCGAGCTCGACTCGATACTCAGCTCGAAAAATAAAGCAAAATCATAATTTTCCATACCAGAAATCGTTGCCGTCGATCTCGCCTCGCCTCGCCGTGAGCTCGACCCATGGCCGCCGTCGCCTCGCCTCGCCGTGAGCTCGAGCCCATGGTCGCTGTCAGCCTCGCCGCGCCCGTCGCCACCTCCGATCGTGAGCTCGAGCCCCAGCGATCGTGAGCACGGGATCCCGAAGCCCGTCGCCTCGCTGATCGAGTCAAGCCCCGCCATAATCGTCGCCATGTTCTGATCCTCGCTGATCGAGTCGAACCGAGCCGTCGTCGTGGTCGTCGAGTCCTGCCATCGATCGCAGCCTATCGCCGTGGTCGTCGAGCCCCGCCATCGCCGTGGTCGCCTGTCGCCGTGGTCGTCGAGCCCCGCCATCGCCGTGGTCGTCGAGCCCCGCCATCGATCGCCGCCTGTCGCCTCGCCGTCGCCAGTCGACTCCAGAAGCTTCTGGCCTCTGGCCGTCGCCGTCGCCTCTCGCCTCGCCGACGCCATGGTCGTCGAGCCTCTGGGTAAAACACCCGAGCCGAAAAGCACGGGTTTTCTTTTTTTTTTTGTTTGTTTTTTTTATTAGGTTAAGAGTTAGGATCCGTTGTATCAACTTCATCCGCCAGATCTAATCTAAACGACTCTTCATTTAAAATAAAAACCCATGGTCTTCTGGGATGTAAATCAACGACTTAAATCTTTTTTAACGCGTGATCTCAATATTTTAAATAAATTAGGCTCTTTAAAACCTGTCCGTGTATTCAAATGAGTTATTAAATTTTCCCTTGTGTATTTTTTTTATATTTTTTATTATTATATTATGTTGTAAGGAAAATGTTTAAGTGACCGATTTTCAATACCAGATTAAATGACCTCAGACCACGTGGGTTTGGGACCTACCAATTTAGCCAAGTTATTTAATTTGGTATTAAAAATTGGTCACGTTAGAATAGCTCATGTTGTAAATGCAAAGGTCCCCGGGTACTGGATTGACTCGGGGTTTAATATTATGAGGCAACATTAATAGAGTTAATGAACGGGGTGTTTGTGTGATTAATAGAACACGTTTCCCTTAAGCGGAGGTTGCCCAATTGCTGGGCCCCATGCCCACATGGGCCGAAGTCATTTAATCTAGTATTGGAAATCAGTCACGTTAGACAAACTCATGTTGTAAATATGGAGATCCTTGAGAAATGGTTTAACTCGGAGTTTGATATTAAGAGGCAACATTAGTAAAGTTGATCAATGAGGTGTTTGTGTGATGAATAGAACATGTTTCCTTTGAGCAGAGGTTGCCTAATTGCTGGGCCCCATGCCCACGTGGGTTGAGGTCATTTAATATGGTATTAAAAATCGGTCACGTTAGACGAGCTCATGTTGTAAATGTGGAGGTCCCCGATAACTGATTTGACCCAGGGTTTGATATTAAGAGACGACATTAATGAAATTGATCAATGTGGTGTTTGTATGATGAATAGAACACGCTTCCTGGTTTACTCAATGCATATGATGGGTGAGCCTTAAATGCACCCAAGGAGATTGACGGCGAGATATAGTGCTCTAAGAGATCAATTTCTTTGCCCCTTCTAGTCGGGTCTTATTGGATACCCGTTGTTATAAAAGAAAAAATATCAAGAAAGCCCACTTCGAATAAAGCACCACAACCTACACCTTAACCATTTGAACTCGAGCCGAGCTCGAGCCCGAATTCTAAATATCGAGCTCGAGTCGAGCTGAGCCAAAACTGGGCTCGTGAGCAGCCCTGATCACATCCATGAATGTGTTGAGTTCCACGGAGTAACATACCCAAATACTCCATTCTATACTCAAAGACATTTCATTTGGAGAGTAAGGTGCATTTCAGACTCTACAAGAGATGAGATAGCACATGAGTGTCTTCAAAGATAATTTAGGGAATAAATTAACAATTTGGCATTAGATTGGTTAAGCTTAAAATGACAATCTTGGTAAACTACCTCCAAAAAAAAACAATGATCTGACTTTTACAAGCACTTCGGATGTGTTCACATACAGTAAATTGCTGGAATTTCCTTCCAACCAAAAACAACAATTGAAGAAACACACAACTCTTCTTATGCTCAGAATATGAAAATTCTCTTCTCATCGACACTAGGTCTCTGAAGTCTGACATGTGTTAGAAAATTTTCACATTTCATCATAGCTTGAGTTATAAAAAGAAATTAACAAACCCAGAAATAAAGATCAATAAGACACTGAGACTGGTCAATTTATGAAATTTTGCCAAGAATTTAACAATGTTAGAAGCTCTCACATTCGTTTCTACATCCATCAAATATTTCAGCATAGCGTATATTGCCACAAAGGGCACATCTATCATCGAGCCTCCACAAAGACCAACACAGGCACAAGATCAACTAATTTTACTCTAAAATTTCCTAAAATACAAATTAATTAAGCTATTTAAAAAATCAATCAAGCAGAAAAGATATTCAAACCAATTAAATCATTTCATATCCATAAGGTTAGATATTAGTAATTATATAACGAATGTTACTCTAAAATGCCTCAAAGAGTACCAATCAAGCTATTAAAAAACCAAGCACAAAAAGATGTATATTAATACAAAATTGAAACATTTCAGATCAATAGGGTCAGAGATTGGTAAAATTTTATCAGTCACGGTTTGTTCAGAAACACGGACCAAATAGATTCATCATCATACCCCTCAGATCTCATGAACATATAACAAAACAGAATTAGAAACCAAAAGCTAGCACAAGAAGAACAAATCGAAAGATAAATGAGGGATCATCAGAGACTTAAATACTGAAAATCACGATATTCAAATCGGTCATATTGTTGCAGTTTTCTTCTCATCACATGAGCTTCTCCTTCACTGAATCAAAAAAACAATACAGAAATCATGAAAAGAGAAAACAAAAATCAAGGACTTACCACTCCAGAGTCGAAATCAAGCAGCGGCCATTGCTGGCCATGCGAGATGAGCTGGACAGCTTCAGCCGTTTATAAGGGCGAGATGGAGAAGAGCTGCAAAACCCTAAACCCTAAATTTGCTGGCTTTGAATTTTCATGGGCTGTGCTTTCTTAATGAAATCATGAAAGAAGGTAGATTATGCCTTAAAGAAGCCCAAGCCCATTCATTGTATCTTTTTGGTACAAGCCCAAGCCCAAGCTGTGCTTAGTAGACGATTTTTTTCTTGTTTCTATCCCTCCGTCCACAAAAATCTGGCTGCATTTGAAAAATTACTGATCCAGCATTAGGTGGCTGGATCTGCCAATGGTCAATAGATCCCCATGAAGCTCAAACTGTGAGCCCTACAGGACAATAAATGTAACTCGTTTTTAAATGTAGCCATGCTTTTTTGGATTATACAGAACCATATATACCTCTTGTGGTGTAACTTTTTCCTTATAAAAAGGGTTTTTTACATATTACCTGGCGCCAACTATGATATTCTCATAGTACCTGGTTTTTCTCGTTACGAATCGGTACCTAGAGTACCGAAAATACCCTTCTCTTACGTTTTCTATGCATTTTGTACCCGAAATGTTTCATTCTTCCCAAAATTAGCGATTTACAAGATCATCAAGTTGGGAAAGAAGACATTTTGGCAAAGATCCATCCATAATCGAGGTTCAAATCATCGTCGGCGCCATCCAACCCAAAAAAAAAATTATGTCGAAAAACTGTAAAAACAGCGGGAAAGATGAAAAAAATCTGTGATGAAGGGATTTTGATGTAAGAGCAGCGGGAAAGCCCTCCCAACTACAAAAATTAAGATCTACATGTAAAGAAACACAAATAAAGATCACTCATTAGTGTTCGACCACTCCTGGACATGAAATAAGAGGATAAAAATGGGCAAAAATGTGAAATACTCGTCGGCGAGCGACAAGTTCAATGTATATATCTTTCTGCCATCCTAATGAAGTAGAAGAGGAGGAAAAATAAGGAAGAACGCAAAAAAATAGGCAAAAATGGATGAAAAATGAGCAAGTTATGACATTTTGAAAATTGTCATTTATCGTGTTGTCGACTTAATCCAAGTCATGTATTATCTGACACGGCTTGAATCCAAGTCGTGTTATATGCAACACGACTTGATCCAAGTCGTGTTGCATATAACACGACTTGGATTCAAGTCGTGTCACATAGTACACGACTTGAATCAAGTCGTGTAGTCGACAACACTATAAATGGACAATTTTAAAAATATCATAACTTGCTTATTTTTTATCCGTTTTTGCCCTTTTTTTTCGTTCTTCCTTATTTTTCCTTCTCTTCCACCTCAATAAGATATAGGATGGAAAAATAAGAAGAAAGAAGAAAGCGAAATGATAAAATGGGAAAAGCGTAAAATACTCATCGGCGAGCAACAAGTTCAATTTATATATCTTTCTGTGATACTAATGAGGTGGAAGAGGAGGAAAAATAAGAAAGAATGAAAAAAATGGGCAAAAATAGATGAAAAATGAGCAAGTTATGACATTTTAAAAATTGTCATTTTATCGTGTTATATGCAACACGATAAATGCTCAAGTCGTGTGGTCGACAACACTATAAATGGGCAATTTTCAAAATGTCATAACTTGCTCATTTTTTATCCATATTTGCCCATTTTTTTTCGTTCTTCATTATTTTTCCTCCTCTTCCACCTCATTAGTATTACAGAAAGATATATAAATTGAACTTGTCGCTCGCAGACGAGTATTTATGCTTTTGCCCATTTTTATCATTATACTTTATTCTTTCTTATTATTTTTTTTCTTTTTTCATCCTATATCTTATGGAGGTGGAATAGAAGGAAAAATAAGGAAGAATGAAAAAAAATTGGTAAAAACGGATAAAAATGAGCAAGTTATGACATTTTTAAAATTGCCCATTTATAGTGTTGTCGACCACATGACTTGAGCATTTTTCGTGTTGCATATAACACGATAAAATGACAATTTTTAAAATGTCATAACTTGCTCATTTTTCATCCGTTTTTACCCATTTTTTTTCGTTCTTTCTTATTTTTCCTCCTCTTCCACCTCATTAGTATCACGGAAAGATATATAAATTGAACTTGTCGCTCGTCGACGAGTATTTTACGCTTTTGCCTATTTTTATCATTTCACTTTTTTTTTTCTTCTTATTTTTTCTTCTTTTTCTATCCTATATCTTATTGAGGTGGAAGAGAAGGAAAAATAAGGAAAAACGAAAAAAAAGGGGCAAAAACGGATAAAAAATGAGCAAGTTATGACATTTTTAAAATTGCCCATTTATCGTATTTTCGACAACACGACTTGATTCAAGTCGTGTACTATGTGACACGACTTGAATCCAAATCGTGTTATATGCAACACGACTTATTTAAGTCGTGTTATATGTGACACGACTTAAAATTTTTGCTTATAACATGACTTGGATTCAAGTCGTGTCACATAGTACACGACTTGAATCAAGTCGTGTTGTCGAAAACCCGATAAATGGGCAATTTTAAAAATGTCATAACTTGCTCATTTTTTATCCATTTTTGTCCATTTTTTTTCGTTCTTCCTTATTTTTCCTCCTCTTCTACTTTATTAGGATCACATAAAGATATATACATTGAACTTGTCGCTCGCCGACGAGTATTTCACATTTTTGCCCATTTTTATTCTTTTATTTCATGTCCAGGAGCGGTCGAACACTAATGGGTAATCTTTATTTGTGTTTCTTTACATGTAAATCTTAATTTTTTTAGTTGGGAGGGCTTTCCCGCTGCTCTTACATCAAAATCCCTTCATTACAAATTTTTTTCATCTTTCCCATTGTTTTTACAGTTTTTCGGCATGAAATTTTTTTTCGGGTTGGACGGCGCCGGCGATGGTTTGAACCACGATTATGGATTGATCTTTGCCGAAATGTCTTCTTCCCCAACTTGATGATCTTGTAAATCGCTAATTTTGGGAAGAATGAAGCATTTCGGGTACAAAATGCATAGAAAACGTAAGAGAAGGGCATTTTCGATACTCTAGGTGCCGATTCCAGGTCATATGAGAAGTCACGAGAAAAACCAGGTAATATAAGAATATCATAGTTGGGTAATATGTAAAAAACCCTTATAAAAACTGTGTTGACTCAAGTGTTCAGACATTTTTTTGTATCATTTCATACAACACATTTCCCTTGGTTCAACTTCCCAGCCTCCTTCCCCACAAAAGAAACATCACGAACATTTCCCATTTTTTCTTAAAAAAAAAAGTATTTCCCAGATGTTGGGAATTAAGCGCATTAGATGGTAATTGCAAGATTAATAATGATAGTGTGCTCACTTTCCACCACAAAGCTAGTAACAGTTTTTTTTAAGGACAATGTATTGTGTTTGCTTTTTTTTGCATAGACGCATAGCATTTATGTTCATTTAATTATGTAAGCAAACCAATAATTGAAATGAACCTTCCTTGAATGCTCATATAAAAAATTTCGGTGGAAGAGCAAAATGTTGAAAAACTAATTCCCCAGTTATGAGGATTTTACACTACAGACTCCCGATAGTGAACATTAACAAATTAATTTTTGTATAATCCCTCTATCTAGTATTAGTTGTCTAGATCGGAAACAAAGAATGCACTGATTTGCAACTTTAATTCTCTAGTCGTATAACAATTAGCTGGATGTATGCTATGTTAAACAAGGAAAAAAAAAAGAATCCAAATTTGAACATTCTAAAATCCTCATATCTCTTGTTCTTCTTTTTTTCTTTTCTTTTTTCCTTTTGGATGCCCCCACTTCCCCACAACTCTCTTAAAAAAAATTCTGAAATAGACCACTTATAAAGCAAGGGTGATATTTATCAGGCGTTGAAAAAACTAAAGGCATAAGGAAGTTTTTTTATGATGTGTTTCTAAACATTCTTAAAGGCCCACAAGTCTTTTTCATTAAAAGCTCTAAAATAACGACTTGTAAAGCGATGATAATATGTCAGTGATTAAACAAAAATAAAGGTGATGAACAATGTGAAATGCAATTTACACTGCGTAAATTGATGAAGCAATTTGACTTTCAATGTTAACTGGATTAACGTTGAAACATCCAAATTCCTAATAGAAAATCAACAGTTGATATTGCATTCCATGGCTCATAATCCTTTGTTTGGCTAGCAAAACGTACTGATTTTCAATGTCATTGTGTTTTTCGAAATGAAACATGCATATCTCAAAATCGATAATCCAAAAAAAGTCATGTAAATGGACAAGTTTTTATACAGCCTCGAACCACAATGCAAGGGGACACCAACATCTCCCACCTATCCTAGATAGAAGCATAAACAAGCACGCGAGCACGGAACAGAATCTCTTGCAGGTCCAAACTCAAAGGAATCTAACCAATCCATAACTGATCTTGTTTAGTTCATGAGTTTAGGCTAAATTCAAATCACTCTGAAGGTGGATTCTTCCCCAATTCAGGCCGAACTTGCAAATCTCCTCATGAAGTGATTTAACCAAACTCATCTGACTTAACCACACTTACCCCATCGAGCTGATTTGCAAATTCAGTTCAATTCCTTCTGTGTTTCAATTGATAACCAAATATAATTCTATTTCGTTGCATTTCATAAAGAACTAATTGGTTCTACATTGAGATTCAAATTTTGATCAAACAGCTCCCTTCATGTCTGAGATAGCATTGGAAAGGGGTTTTGGTACCTCGAGAAATACCACTATTGCTTGCCCCCTGAGTATACTTAGGCATGGGCATGTCTTCAAGCCTGCTCATAACATTAGTCTCAGATAGTTCATTGGAGCAAAATTGTCCAAATATTATCTCCTAAAAGCAATAAGCCATAATGAATTTCTATTGCTTATTATGTCCACATGATGTGTAATTGGTACCCTTAAACCATCAATTGACAAATTAACTGTCAATTAGTGAATATGATTTGGTTAACAAATGGGGACAGGAATGCACAGGCGGTTGGGGGCTTCTGCAGTTTAGCGTACATGACAAAAAATGGGCCGAGGAAACTTTGGCCAGGACTAGGAGACGACGTGGGCCCCCACCCAAGTTGGACCATTTTCTGGTGACCCGGCCCAGAAGATGGTCTCAATTTTTTTATAGTTGTTTTTTTTTTCCTTATTTGATGCGAAGATTGTCTGAATTTTTTTATAGTTGTTATTGTCAATTAGTAAGCTACACTTTTTTTGTCAGAATACATCTGATAAAATAAGCTATCTATAAAAAACTGATGAAATAAGTCACTGCAGTATCTACCTAAGGTTTTTCATTGGCTTTCTTGGGCAACATTGTGCTTTTCATATTTAAGTTTTTTTATGCATTTTTCCATAGCTTCAATCAATGTCGTATTATTACATCCAATTTCCAACTTGTATTGCAAAGAGAGACAATAGAATCCTTTCCACCTACCTGAATCCCGCTAGGCACTTTTTGGTCATAGCTTTGGACCTTGTTTTAGTCCAAATGCTTGTGAGATGAAAATCCAGACCAAATAAAGAAAAAAGAGGTCCATTTTCCAGCCTTAATTTTTTTACCCTGAAATTTATGTTTACACAAAAGTTGGGAAGGTCAACAAAAAGGATATGGAATGAAGAAAAGGAATCACTTTTTCGAGTGGAAGATATATATATAGAGTGAGAGACCGGTTTATATGAGATCACTCTCAAAGGGCATGAGGACAGTCTTTTTGGTTGTTAGATTCCGATCCAATGGTGGATATCAAATCAGTGCGTAGGTGAGTGTGAACTATCACTTATCTTTTTTAACGGTCAGATCAAGATCGAACGACTATGACTTAAACTGGCCTCATACAAGCCAAATGAGCACGGTCTTATTTATACTTTTCCCATATATATATTTGGTGGGAGAAAAAAAATTTGAATTTAAGTACATATTTCATTCTTGTACTCAAGCACTCATCTAGCCCTTCATTGATGTATCAACAGTCTTTGGAGGATCTATTCAAGCATCTCCGCCCGACCCCCTGTCTCTCTCCCCTCAAAAATCCACCTCCGCACCACCCTCTCCTTCTTGCTACTCCCCTCTCACCCCTGCTCCGCTCTCTCGCCTGTCTCCTTTTGTACGTCGACTTGCATCTTAGGTCGGGTGGGCTTGGATATTGTAGAACCCTACCCTACCCATGATAGGACTAGAGAATCCTAAACCCGACCCTTTCCGAGATTATACCCGCAATTTAGGGAACCTAACCTGCCCATGCTAGAACCTGCTATACCTGAGATAGGAGTTGAGATTCCATCTTCCCGAGATTATACCCAGAAACCTACTATAACGCCCAAATATTATGTAAGTTTACTAAAATTGCTATTTTAGGAAACTATTCTAGAATAAGAAAGTTTTGCTGCCTGTTTTGAAACCTTATAATCTGGTGTGTTGATTTGGTTTTGTGATGCTTATAGAAGAGTGGAATTGATAAATCAGATTAGGTTGTACACCAGGGCGCGTGGACTAGCCCTGGCGCTGAGGCTGGCCTAGCGCCAGGGGCTGGGTGCACCTGACGCCAGGAGTGGGGACCAGGCGCCAGGGTATGAGATTAGTGTGTAGAGACTCATTTGAGTATTTTGAGTTATTAGATTGAATTAGTGATGTGGTACAAGAATTGTGCAGTGTTATTCAGCACACTTCATTCGCGGGACATCGGAGCCGTCCATCTGTGTGCCACGCACCAGACACAGGAGCACCTGTAGGCCTGAGCCACTTGGGCACAGCGCCCTAGGCTTTGTGCACGAGTTGGCATTTGGTTAGGAGAAAGAGAATTAAGGAGAAGAGGGAATTTCGAATTCTTTCCAAATCCTGTTTTAAAAAGGAATAAATATCTAGTCCAAAATCCGGTTTGTGTGTTAATTGATTTGTGTTTCTTTCTAATTGGAATTTAAGGAATCTTAAGAGTTGGATTGTGAACGTGATTAGTGGCTAATAGATTGATGATTTGCCACGTGGCCTTAAGGGAGATCATGTTTGCAGTGGAATTAGGGAGGTTACACCCATAATTGGTAACTGATCCCATTAGTAAATTCTCTACCAATTTAGAGGTTGCAACCGACCTAGATTCTAGGGATCTGATTTGGAGTGATAAGGCAAGCACGTTAGAGCATAAATCATGCCTTTTAGAGGATGAAACTCAACCATTAGATGAGATTTGATCTAAGGTGATAGATTGGCCTAATTGAGGAAACTGCCCTAAGTAGAAAATTAGGGTTGTAGACCACCTTGATTGGGGGAAAACTGTAATTAATGATGAGATAATTGGGCAAGTGGAGATTCTTATTTGCTGGACCTTATGGTGATCGTTGGATTGGAAGATGATCAACAGTGGAGATCTAACCTAGGTAAGTATTAAAACCGTATCAAATTTGAATTCAATTAGGAGGAGATTGTGGGTTAGTTATGGAAACCAACTAATTTGCACTTAATTTCTTAACTAATTGGGATCGTAACTGATGACTAATGGAAGATTTACTACGTTCTAATTGAAGATCCTCTCTTATCTTGGTCTATTTGTGGCCCTTGGATGAAATAAGGATCCACGGTGGTGATTCGTCTAAAGGTATTAAGGTAAATACTATTTAAACTCACAAATAGAAGGGCCGACAACCTTTTGGACATTTTTGGGAGTCGTGCCAGCTCTAGAGCAAGGTGGTCAGCATCCTTTCAGTTCATCCAAGGGGGGTCTTACTTCAATTTGCATGCTCGTTTGTGGAGATACGCGACAAAAAGAGGGTGGTGCACGTGGTGGTCGAAACTCGCGTAGAAGTTGTAAATCGTCAAAGAGGTAGGATGCACTATTTTGACCACAACTTGATTCTCTGAATTTTCATGATTATGATCCTTGTTTCATGCTGATATAATAGCATGATGTCGATGATGGGATATTAATATGGTTTCTTGCAAAGAATTGTCTTGAATATGCATGTATGTTTAATGCATGATCAAAAATGCTTCTTTTGTGTATCACGTATTTGTTCTTCACGTACGAAGCCCTAGAATGTATTCCTATGAGGTTATACTATTCAATCCTTGTCATAACTTGCTGTTGTATGTCATATCTCGTTCTGTCCGTGATTTTAGTTATATCAAATGAATTTCATTATTTTTGCAGTTAATTTCTATAGCATGAGTAGCTAAATCCCTGTCTAGGGCTGAGATGAAGTCATGATTAGTTGTAGGAATATTATTCATTTGATGCAATTGTTTTGTCTAAATTAATGCGTTTTAACGATTGCTATTCTCAAATTAATTGCATTGGATTATATGTTGAATATGATATTTGGGTATTACCTGTGATTCATCGTATAATGGATACATGTAATGATTTAAATCTCATCTATTGATATGCAAGAGAATGCAAAACTCTATTTAAAAATCTATATGCTTTAATGCTGAAATTTTCCGTAGGAGAATAGATTGAATTCCAATTCTCTACGAGATAATCGTGAAAACAATTGCTGATTTTAAAAGAAAGATTCCTATGATTGTCATGTGCTGATTCTTATGCCCTAGAGTTTTAAATTCTTGATTAAAGTTTCAATTTTTATTTGTCAATTAATTTCTTTTTCATAGATTATTTAATTGCCTTTAGATTAATTTCTTAGTTAAAGCTGTTTAATTGCATTGAGTCTTCGATTAATCGTAGTTGTAGTGAGTCAAATCAATTTAATTCTTCAACAAGGGTAATAATCTGATCTTTGAATTAGATTTCCGCTACACAAGTCCCTGTGGGTTCGACCTCGTAAAAATTGTGCGATTATACTGCAAATCCGATTCGTACACTTGCGAGTAAAATTAGGAGACTAATTAAAACAACAACAAGTTTTTGGCGCCGTTGCCGGGGACTTGTAGGAAATCAAATTCTAAGACTAATTTTACCCTTGCAGTTAATTTTAGGTCAAAAAAAAATTAAAATTAAAAAAAATTTAAAAAAATTAATTAAAAATTTTAAAACACGTGAGGGTAGTTGATTAACGGTGGATGACCACGTGGACACTTGATCACACACTGCGTCTGGTTAGCAATAATTCTAATCCTTTAGAGAATAGTGAAACTAAAATTGATCTTTCATTTAAAATGGAAGATCAACCTGAGAAATCTCTGAGGGAGTTATTTTCTCCGATCACAATCAACCCTCCATCTTGCATAGTGTTGCCTGCAACCTTTGCAAAACATTTTGAACTAAAACCTCAGATAATTCAACTGTTGCCCAATTATCATGGTCTTAACAGAGAGGATCCTTACATGCATGTAAAGGATTTTCTAGAAATTTGTGCAACTTTTAGGTTCACAGACTTCTCTGATGAGTCTGTTCGACTGCGCCTTTTCCCCTTCTCTTTGAAGGACAAGGCTAAGGCATGGTTAAATTCTCTTCCCGCTGACTCTGTCACAACATGGGATATGTTGGTGAGCAAATTCTTCCCAATGGCCAAAACCAATGAATTAAAGAGAGAAATCACTGACTTTATGGAAGATGAAAATGAAAAATTTTATGAGAGTTGGGAAAGATTTAAAGACCTTTTACTAAAATGTCCACATCATGGGTTTGAAATATGGAGGTTAATACAACACTTTTACAATGGCTTAACTCAAACACACCGCAACATGATTGAATCAATGAATGGCGGTGCTTTCTTAGACTTAGGAGGTGAAGCAGCGTATAACTTCTTAGAGCGATTAGCTGAAAGGTCCCAACAGTGGGATTTTGCAGGTCATAGGGAGAGACAACATCAAGCTCCTAAGAAGGGAGGTCTCTACGAAATCAAAGATGACGTAGATGTTAAGGTCAAACTTGATGCGTTAACCAAGAAAATAGATGCCCTGAGTTTGAACCGAAGCATCAATGCCCTCAACATGAATGAAGCATGCTCTGTGTGTGCTAGCCCGATGCATACATCTCTGAACTGTCCTTCCATGAATACGTATCCAGAGTGTTATGCAGAACAAGTCAATGTTCTAAACAATTATGGGAAGCCGACAGGCAATCCTTTCTCTGAAACCTACAATTCAGGTTGGAGAAATCATCCAAATTTCTCCAGGAGACAAAGTCAACCACCTATGAATGTAGGTGGGCAGCCTATGCAACCCATGCATAATCAGTTTAGGCAGAGCAACCCACCTTATCCAGCCTTGTCTCAACCTCCTACCCAATATCAACAACCTATCACTCAATCTCAGGGTCTTACACAAAAACAATCCTCGTTAGAGGACACTCTCAAATCTTTCATCCAATCCACAAGCCAAGTTATTCAGTCAACTAACCAAGCTATGCTTGAAATGAAAAACTCTACACATATGAATACTCAAGCAATTGCTAAGTTAGAGACTCAAGTTGGCCAATTGGCTACTCAATTAGCAGAAAGAGAGAGAGGGAGATTCCCTAGTCAACCTGTGCCTAACCAGAAGGGCCAATTCTCCATTGGTAGTAGCTCTAATTCTTCATAGAATGAGGAACATGTTCAATCAGTTATTACCCTTAGGTCTGGAAAGCAAATTGATAATAAAATTGAAACTCCTGAAAAAGAAGAAAGTGAGAACACTAAGACTGAAATAGAGACTAAGGACATTAATTCTTCTCCAACTGTTGACAGTGATTCTCCACCTAGGAATTTTGTACCTAGGGCACCATATCCGCAAAGACTAGTCGATCCTAAAAAAGGTGCACAATATGGAGATATTCTAGAAGTGTTTAAACAAGTGCAAATAAACATTCCTTTTCTAGATGCAATCCAACAAGTGCCTTCATATGCAAAATTTTTGAAAGATCTAGTCTCTGTCAAAAAGAAAAATAATATTCCTAAAAAGGCATTTCTAGCAGAACAAGTCAGCTCTGTCATTCAATGTAAATTTCCTATCAAATATAAGGACCCTGGTTGTCCCACAATTTCGTGCATGATAGGGAAACATCAAATTGAGCGAGCCTTGCTAGATCTGGGGGCAAGTGTAAATTTATTGCCCTACTCTGTGTATGTGCAATTAGGTCTGGGAGAGCTAAAACCCACGATAATGACACTTCAATTAGCTGACCGTTCGGTTAAAATTCCTCGAGGTGTTGTTGAGGATGTTTTGATAAAGGTTGATACATTTTATTTCCCTGTGGACTTTGTTGTCCTTGATACTCAACCTGTTCCGAACATAAGTGGGCAAATACTTGTCATTTTGGGTCGTCCATTTCTAGCTACATCTAATGCTATTATTAATTGCAGAAATGGAGTGATGCAAATTTCTTTTGGGAATATGAAGGTGGAATTGAACATTTTTGACATCAGTAAACAACCACCTGACATGGATGATGTGAATGAAATAAACCTGATTGAAACACTTGTCCATAAAACATTTCTTCAAACACATTCCCAAGATCCTTTAGAGGCCTGCTTAACACATTTTGGTTGTGAATTTGATATCGATCAGTCAATTGAACAAGTAAACTCATTGCTTGAGTCTGTACATCTGATGAGTACTGAACGGTAGCAACCAAAAGTGGAGCCTCTTACCTTATCATCATCACCAGTAGTTCCATCTAGTGTTGAGCCACCTAAATTAGACCTGAAACCATTGCCAGATACTCTGAAATATGCTTATTTAGGTCCTGCTGAGTCCTTACCTGTCATTATTGCAGCTGACCTAGATGTGGCTCAAGAGCGTAAACTACTTGATGTTCTTGTAAAGCACAAAGAAGCCATAGGGTGGACCATTGCAGATATTAAAGGCATCAGTCCCTCTGTTGTTATGCATAGAATTCATTTGGAGGATGATGCCAAGCCTTCTCGTGAATCCCAAAGGCGTCTTAACCCTGTAATACAAAAAGTTGTTCGAGCTGAAATCCTTAAGCTTTTAGATGTAGGAGTTATCTACCCAATCTCTGATAGTAAATGGGTAAGTCCTGTTCAAGTTGTGCCGAAAAAGTCTGGCATAACTGTTGTGAAAAACGATGCTGATGAGTTAGTGCCAACTCGAGTTCAAACGGGTTGGCGTGTCTGTATTGATTATAGGAAGTTGAATGCTTTGACAAGAAAAGATCATTTTCCCCTTCCTTTCATTGACCAAATGCTGGAAAGGTTAGCGGGACATGAATACTATTGCTTCCTTGATGGTTATTCTGGTTATAACCAAATTCCCATAGCCCCTGAAGACCAAGAAAAGACCACTTTCACGTGTCCTTTTGGTACCTTTGCCTACCGTCGCATGCCCTTTGGCCTATGCAATGCACCTGTTACCTTTCAATGGTGCATGTTGAGCATTTTCTCTGACATGGTAGAGCGATTTTTAGAGGTATTCATGGACAACTTTTCTGTCTTTGGGTCTACTTTTGATGAATGTCTGCACCATCTATCTTTAGTGTTAGTGAGGTGTAAAGAGAAGAATCTGGTGCTTAACTGGGAGAAATGTCATTTTATGGTTCAAAAAGGAATTGTTCTTGGGCATATTATATCTAATAAAGGCATTGAAGTTGATAAAGCTAAAGTTGATTTGATTTCACATCTTCCACCACCACGAACTGTGAAAGAAATCAGATCATTTTTAGGCCATGCTGGATTTTATAGAAGATTCATTAAAGACTTTAGTAAATTTCAAGGCCTTTGTGTAATCTTCTTGTAAAAGATACATCATTTGTCTTTGATGATGCTTGCAATAATGCCTTTCAGAAACTCAAATCAGAGTTAACATCTGCACCTATTATTCGGCCACCTGATTGGAGCCTACCTTTTGAGATAATGTGCGATGCCTCTGATTATGCTATTGGTGCTGTGTTGGGGCAGCGAATTAATAAACTTCCCCATGTGATTTACTATGCCAGTAAAACATTGAATGATGCTCAACTTAATTATTCTACAACTGAAAAAGAGTTGCTGGCAGTAGTCTTTGCTCTAGATAAGTTTCGGTCTTACCTATTGGGATCGAAGGTCTATATCTATTCGGATCATGCTGCATTGAAGTATCTTTTATCTAAAAAAGATGCTAAACCTCGTCTTCTCCGATGGATATTATTGCTACAGGAATTTGATATTGAAATTCGGGATAAGAAAGGTTCCGAAAATGTTGTAGCCGACCATTTATCTAGGTTAATAGTTGATTTTACTGATGAATCATTGCCCATAACTGAATCTTTTCCTGATGAGCAATTACTTGCAGTGTCCCAGTTGCCTTGGTTTGCAGACATAGTTAATTATCTGGTAACTGAACAAATTCCATCTCATTGGTCTTCCCAAGATAGGTCCAAATTTTTGTCCAGGGTTAAGTATTTCTTTTGGGATGATCCATACTTGTTCAAGTATTGTCCCGATCAGATTATTCGGAGATGTATTCCTGAACATGATCAACAAAGCATCATTTCTTTCTGCCATGATCAAGCATGTGGGGGTCATTTTAGTTCTAAAAAGACTGCTGCAAAGATTTTGCAGTGTGGATTTTATTGGCCTACTATTTTTAAAGACTGTCATGCTTATTGTTCAGCATGTGAAAGATGTCAGAAGTTAGGAGCACTTTCACGCCGTAACATGATGCCTTTAACCCCAATCCTTATTATAGACCTTTTTGATGTCTGGGGTATTGACTTTATGGGACCTTTTCCTAACTCTTTTGGCAATCTTTATATCCTTGTGGGGGTAGACTATGTCTCTAAATGGGTAGAGGCTGTAGCATGCAAAACCAATGACCACAAAGTGGTGGTCCAATTCTTAAAAGACAATATTTTTGCACGTTTTGGTTCTCCTCGTGCTATCATAAGTGATGGGGGAAAACATTTCTGTAATAGGGTTTTTGAACAGTTAATGAAGAAATATGGCATAACCCATAAAATTGCTACCCCATACCATCCCCAGACAAGTGGTCAAGTTGAGATTTCTAATAGGGAGATTAAGCATATTTTGGAAAAGACAGTCAATCCGAATCGCAAAGATTGGTCACTGAGACTCACCGATGCTTTGTGGGCTTACCGTACTGCATTTAAAACTCCCATTGAAATGTCTCCCTACCGTATTGTTTATGGAAAAGCTTGTCATCTTCCAGTTGAAATTGAGCATAAAGCTTATTGGGCAATTAAGCACCTGAATTTTGATTTAAATAGAGCAGGTATTCAAAGGAAACTGCAATTGAATGAGTTGGATGAGCTTCGTAATGATGCTTATGAATGTGCAAAATCATACAAGGATCGTATGAAAAAGGTTCATGATCAAAATATTCTGCGAAAATCTTTTACATCGGGGCAGAAAGTTCTTTTATACAATTCTCGTTTACATCTGTTTCCGGGTAAATTGAAGTCTCGATGGACAGGACCTTTTCTAGTTCGTGTTGTTTATCCTCATGGAGCAGTTGAAATAGAAAACCCCAAGAATGGTGATATATTCAAAGTCAATGGTCATCGTCTTAAACCATTCTTGGAATTGCAGCAACCTCAGATTGATGAATTGAGTCTGGCTGACCCGACTTATAATGACTAAAGTTGCCGTAATTTGTTTTGTGCTTAGTGGGTTTAGTTTTCTTTGCTTGCTTTATTTTTCATTATTTATCACTCATATTTTTAGGTTCATGATTCTCACAGGATATCTAGATGGCTGCCATATTCTTACACCTATGGGTGATGCCTGCACAGTTAGAAGAAGTAGTGAATGAACATCCACTGAGTCCAAACATAGATGTTCCAGTCGTCTATCCTTGGGCACCATTATTACCACATCAGTTAGCGGGGAGTATGGATGATTCACCCATAGATGAGCTTGATCTTCAGGGACCCATAGCTGCTGTCAATACTGTTCCCATTTCATATTCGTTTTTGTTCACAAGAGAGTCTAGGTGGGAGAGATTGAAGAGAAGTCTGGGAACATTCTTTTGCAATTTGAGGGATGTCAGTTGGTCATATTTTTATTCTCTGTGGTCTCACACTAAATCCTTGGTAGAATCTGCATCATCCATTACTGAGTGAAGTAATAGCTGTGTCTGGCTGAAGACGTAAAACTTAGCGCTACTGGGAGGCAACCCAAGTTTTTAGAATTTTTATTTTTGTGCTTATTTTTCTTATATTATTCTTGTGCTTCACTTGTTCTTTTCATGTTGATAGATACTATAGCGTTTCAGTGGAGTACAGGTACTATCTTTCCCTCCCTCGTCTATTTATTTTCCTCAGTATTTATTTTATATCTTTTACATTGAGGACAATGTTTCATGCAGGTTTGGGGGTATAGGAAGATATTTGTTTAGGATATCTTAGTTGTTTTCTTGCTTGTTTTGAATTTTGCAGTTAAAAAAAAATAAAAAAAATTAGGCTGTTTGTTAGTATTTTTATAGGTTTTGGTAGTTTATCCCTTCGTGATGCATACTTCAATTTTTAAGAGATTAATTTACATTGGAAGTGTGAGTAAGTATACTGGAGGATAGAGACACTTAACTGAGAAATAGCATTCTGTTACAATCCTCTTGGATCAAGTGCTTGAGCTAATAAAACTCACTCACACACACCAGTTACATAAAGTAATACCTTCTAGAGATTTGTTGAATACTAATCTTCAGTGGGATGTCTTTAGTCAGAGTCATTGGATGATGTGTGGTTGTCTGTTGAGCTTAAAAGATCATGATACACCATTTACTTAGCTATGGCAAGGGCTTGGAACCGGAAATAGGTTGAGAGTATAATACAGCCTGGACAGAATAAAGATGTGCTTGAAAATATATATGATGAAAATGAAAAAAAAAATGGAAACGAAAATAAAGAAAAGGGGCTGCTTGACTATTATAGGATTAACTTAGGCTGATGCTCAGGTCCGAAGTGGTCCATCTTAAAACCTAATGCCCTAAGCCAACTAGCTGGGAGTCATTGGCCTGAGTCATTGCTAAACCTAAGCATCTTGAAGTCAGGCCTTACACAGTCCTAATGAAAAAAAAAAAAGTCTGTGGTGTATTATCCTCTCAAATCTAGAATGTTGGACCCGAAGGAGGCGCGCAAGCATCTGTGCTATCATGAACCTAAAGATTGCAATGACCATGTAGATTCTGATGTTCTTTGGTTAATAGGTAACACTGGATCTGTGTAAAACAGAGATTTAGAGTATATTGCTACAATGTTCTACACTTTCTATTATTTAAAGTATCATGCTATATCATATTGAGCAGAAATTTCCAAGATGAAGGTGTAGAATAAAACCACTTACTTGAGCGCTTCTATATTCCAGTTGATTATAAATGCAAGTACGTGTGGTTAGTTTTCTTAAGTATTGCAGTGTGTATTTGAAGGGATAATAGGTTTTGTGTTTTGAAGTGTTTAGTTGACTTATTTTCATTTAGATAAAGAATAAGGTTAATTTTACAAATACATGTTTGTGGGTAGCATGGCTGCAAACCCTCACGAGACTTCACTCGTCCAGCCAGGGACACCTGGGGGTTTAAAAGGCTTGTTGCATATGCTAAATGCAATCGTGGTTCCCTACGACAGTGGCATTTATTTTTGAGTAGTTTTATTATTTTTCTTTTGTGTTTTGCTTGAGGACTAGCAAAATCTAGGTTTGGGGGTATTTGTTAAGCATGAAAAATACACATTTTTATATGCCTTTTTACCTATTTGTTAGTCATGTTTTCTAATTAAAATGAGGAATAAAGTGAATTTTAGTCATTTGTTTAGTAATTAGGAATTAATTAAATAATGCTCTCTAAATGGCTCAAATTTCAATATGTTATTCTCTAAATCACGCCCTTCATGCTATTTAAATTAACAGCTCAAATCACTAGATGTACCCACTTATAAGTAAATCACAACTAGTATCCGATTTGTTATTTAACCAATTAAAATAAGCATGCATTGACAATAGTAATTCCAAATCATAGCAAAAACATGATTAATGCTATATCCGAAAATAACTACGTAATTAACACAGAAACGCATAATCAATTAACGCATAATTCTATAATAAAAATATCAACTTTCATGAATATAGGAATCCCTACAATTACTGCAGCCTCATCCTAGCCTTAGCAACTGACTTAGCCAATCGTACTAACAAAAACACATGTATAATTCATAATTGAACTCATCTAAATTGAAAAAATAAAATTGACTTACAAGAATTTGATATTAAATGAAATATAGCAGAACTGTACTCTCGGTCGACTGTTCTAACAGTAACAGCTCGTTACAATCTTCAAATCCACAAAGCAGCAGAAAGAATCCAAACTAAAAAGAGAAAACTGAAATCTAATTTTGGAACTGGAAAAAAAAAAGCTTTTATGATCGTCTCTCTGTCGGCCGGCTCTCGGTCGGACTCGTGCTCTGCTCTGTTCTTCTGTTTTTATACAGATGCTGCAATCAGCCCCTTTCTCCCAGATCAGTAATTTTCCAAAACCAATTTCGTGTAGAAAGTGAAAATTCCAATTGCTGCCATTAAGCCTTCTAAATCCAGCCAGTTTTTAATTCGAATTTCGTCCAAATTTGTAAGAAAAATTCGATCTTTCCTCTTAGAACAGGGCCGAAATCACCCAAATGTTCTTCTTTCCCAATTGAGCCAAATCGCCCCTTTTGAAATCTCAAATCGAACTGAAATGGGAACACTTACCATTTTGAGGCCATAGCAGAAGATTGATTTCCAATTCGACTTTGTTGCAAGCATTTTTTTTTTTCAAATCTAGAACTTTCCTTTTACTGTTTTGCTCCTCCTCGCCGTCGTCATGCTTCTGCTCAGGCCGCCGCCGTGCACGATCATCGTCTCCGCCGCTCGTTGGTCCCCCGTCGAACCATCGCCTCTGCCATCGTCGAGTGCTCTCGCCTTCGTCGGCCGCGATGCTGTCCGCCGTCAATCGCCTCGCTTTGACCGCCGCCGTCGACCGCTCTCCACCTCGAGCTTCGCCGGAATCCATCCATGGCTGCCGTCCTCAGCCTTGCCGCCATCGGCCGAAGCCCAGAACCTCTATGCCTCTGTCGGCCGCTCGAACAGAGCTCGACAGAGCGCTCTGTTTCAGATAGAAGACACCCGAGCCTGGCTCGGGTTGCCCTTATTTTTATTTTTTTATTTATTTTTATTTCTTTAGACCAAACCCGATGAGCCACTAAACCGGTTCCTTTTTTTTTCTTTTGACTTAGTTAAAACCCGTCGTATGACCTTCATCCGCTAGATTGAATCTGAATGGCTCTGTATTCTAATTCCACGCCCGTCTTCTCTTGACTGACTCATCAACGGTCCAGATCATCTCTGCGCGTGATCTCAGCTCTTGGGTCGCTTTGACACTTCAAAACCCGTCTATTGGCGTCAATCTTGGCCGTTCTGCAATACGAGCACGTGAACCTATACAAAATAAAACATGTCCCACATTAGATATACCAAATAATTCATAAAGTTGTAGAACATATTGAAATTTGAGCCATTTAGAGAGCATTATTTAATTAATTCCTAATTACTAAACAAATGACTAAAATTCACTTTATTCCTCATTTTAATTAGAAAACATGACTAACAAATAGGTAAAAAGGCATATAAAAATGTGTATTTTTCATGCTTAACAGTCCGGTAAAAGATGGCGGCTTTATGGGTTGATCGAGTCGTTTCATGCTATTTTAGTGTTCTCGATTCAATTTTGGAATCGGTTGAGATCCTTATGCAATCCTTGATCTAATTCTCGTGAAACTAAATATTATTGCTTATGATGTCTCAGCTTACATTCTAGAGTTCATGTCAGTACGTACTGGTGTTGACCAGCGTCTGAGATTAATTATCTTACTTGAGTTCTTTTGAGTTTTGGTGAAGATATAGTCATATACTCTAATAATCTTAAAAGATATGTACAAAGGGTAAGAAAATTATGTGAAATTAGAGTTGAAGAGGTTATGTAAAATACTTAGAGAGTTAATACCTGATGTCAGTCAGTGGTATTAAGTAATTAATTACGAGTTTATCATCAAATAATCAAAGGGGATTAAGATAACTGCTCTCGGCCAGGACTATTTCTGCACTACTAGCAGTGATCGTAAATTCATAACTAAATATATACAACTCAGAAAATTATGATCTTAGATGGGTTATAAACTAGACAGATAAGGCTAACTGAGATAAAAATTTCAGAATTTAATACATACTGGATAAACAGTGGTAGTGGTTAGAATTCAGCAATTTTGCATGGGGGCAGAACACTGTGTTCATGTTAAAACCCTAAATCGGTTGGATACTATACACTATAAGTATACGTATACATAGTATTACGACCTAATTATTATATTGTAAGACTCTGAGGGTACAAGGTACAGTAATATCAGATTATATGAGTATGAACAATGAGTCATGGATTCTATCCAAAAATTAATTGTCTCTTTGAGTCTAAGTCCTTGATTGATCTATCGTTCAAGGAATTCTCTGGTACAAATCCAAAAGACCTTGTACATCATATTTGACCTATTCCTGATATTGGTGACCTTAAATTCTTGTGCATGGGAATTGTCATATCTAGAGGCTAAGTACGATGAGGTGATTCAGTATCTCGATTCTTGATGAGTCATGATTGGAGTCATCTGATGTTGATCATTCTAAGAGTTTTGAATACTACGATATGAGTCCTTTCTGATGACCTTGACAAAGTTATTGTCTTACTCCTCTGAGAGTCCTTCATTGATGATTATGGTCTGGGAAAGAACCCTAGTTGATTCTAGATGATTTCAGTTCCATGTAAACTGGTTCTCCACTAGGAGTTCTGATGAACACTCTTAGTTGGATTTATAGTATGCTCACGAGCCATTGCTAGATCCTTTGTGATCTCAGATGATATGTAACATCCGAAAAATTAGTAAGTATTTTAAAACCAAAATTTAACCCTCTTAACGTTTGAATTGATGTGTTGTGCCTTGTGCAAATTAAAGTTGGTGAGAAGAGCTTTCCAACGCCACCTATTATGTGCGATTTGGAGTTCGGGGTAAAAAGATATGAGAAATTAAATTTGATTAAACGTGAAAGCGATCGATCGCCGTAAGAGCCGATCGATCGGCAAGCTGAGCCGATCGACGCCTTACCAAACCGATCGATCGTAGTTACTGGAATTTTTGAATTTTGTGTTTCGCGTAAAGCGATCGATCGGCTGTAATAGCGATCGATCGGCAGTAGCGTATAGTGTTAAAATAGTGCATACGACGATCGATCGCCGTATTGCTGATCAATCGCCGGTTGCGGTTTTGCGTTTTCAAGCTTATCTTTGGGGGGATTTGTTTGGGAAAGATACCAAATCCCATTGAGACTTGATTTGCACGTCTCCTATAAGATTTTGAAGCCTTCCCATTGGTTGGAAGTGTCCATGATTTGGAAAATTGGTTTGAGAATAGATTCTCTCCCAACTCTATATAAACCCTAGAGAATTGGCTTATTCTAACCCTAGAACGTCCAGAGAGCTTTCCCTTCTCCTTCCCACGTTCACCCATCTCCTTGGAGGCTTGTTCTTGTGGGAGTTTGCGAGAGCTTGGAGCGGGAGCTTTGGAAGAAGCAGAAGAGACGAGAGGCGCGTAGAAAGGCGAGATCTTTGGAGGATTAAGTAGGATGGTTTTTCCCCTCTTCTCTCTTTTGATTATATCTGTTTTTGATGAGTGTTTTGATTTAACACCATAGTCATTGTTTGGATTCTTGCGAGATGATTGAGTTATGTCCCTATTTCTATGCGTAGTATATCATAAAATCATGTGTGCATTCATGTTTCACTTCTAGATGGGAATTCGCATATAAAGTTGAATGCTTTATTAATTTTTCAGAGGATTAAAGGTTCTGTTATTGTTTAGTTAATGATGTCCCACGTTGAGTTTGTGTCTAAAGTGTGTCTTACTTCAATGGTCTTGTTTGGGGTGTATTAAGGTTACAAACTATGATATCTATACAAGAACACAAGAAAGGAGTGAACTTTAGTAATTCCAGATAATTCTAGGTTCTGTAATTGACCTAGGAGGGGAGTATATGTTCTGTTATTAATGTATTATCATTTATAATGTGTTATTAAGTAAGATAATCAAGTTTAATTAAGAATCCTAATCTCGGCCAGAACTGTTTCTGTACTGACAGTCGGTGGTAAATAATTCATAACTAATTCAAATTTAATCGGAAAAATATAAAATCACTGGGGTTAGAAACTAGACTTACGAGGGTATTATCAGTAAAAATTTCAGAGGTTAAGTATTACTGTACAGAGCACAGTATCCGTAGGAATAGGACTATTGTACAGGAGACAGTGAGCAGAATATGAGAGAAAATACTAAGTATACAAATATCATCATGTAATATGATGTAATGACAATTAATATGTTAATAACAGTAATTGGACTATATACTTAAGCAATATCACAGTAAGAATTGGGTTAGATATAATTCATTTATGAAGGATAATTCCTTGATTTCTTATCTTTGATATTGGTATTATAACACTCTAATGCGAATGGAGAATTCCTATCTAGGGCTGAGCATGAAAGGTACGTATTGATTTTATGTTACTCCTTGTGTGAAATGTCTTGTTATTCTATGCTACTCCAATGAGTGAGTTATGTATTGACCAAAGACTTTGATGCTTCTATCCATACTCCTTGAGAGAGAGTTTATTCTGGTAAGAGATACCCTATGTTCTTAGAGTGTTGAGACCTCTATTCCTTTGAGATATATTGCTCATATTGATTACATGATTGTTTCTTCCACTGGAGACCTTGCGAGACTCTCCCTATGGTGGTTTCATAGTATGCTCAATTATGCCATTGCTAGATCTTGCGAGGTCACTTATAATTATGAAATTGTGATTCCATACTACCCGAAAGGAGGCACTATACGTACGTTAGATTGTGGACATTACGGAAGGTCCTCAGTCTCCGCCCATCGTGTCCATAAGCACTGGTGGGGCCAGCATCCTAGACGCATGGCAGGGTTCCAAAGAGAGAACCCCTAGGGTGGTTCTGGTATGTTTAGTCACTTGCGAGCGACCAGGTTCAGCGAGCAGAAATTGTAACTCCTTTCACTTTCGATGTCTGGAGCCTTTAATATGATTATTATTCTCTCCTTACTCATATGTGTAGTAGGAGCCTTATTGATGTTTTCCTTACTTGCGAGTTGGAATTGTTATTGACTAACCTTGCAGGTGTATAGACCTCGGTTCAGTTTAGATGTTGTGAGATGTTCACCATCCCTTGTTATCCTTATTCTCTTCATACTGCTTATTTTCATTCAGTGGGTTTTTACATCCTACTGAGTGTTTCTATGAAATACTCATGCATCCTCTGATGCAGGCGCAAATAGAAATTGAGATCAGGAAGTGCAGTAGTGGAATGGCCGATTGCAGGTGCCGAGAAGAGTTTAAAAACGCTTTAGTTATTTGCTTTGCTTTTTTTTATGCTTATGACATTTTTGGCAATTGTGTGCCATAGACTTATAGGTTTATTTTATTTGACCTTTTTAAAGGGATTATTATTAAGTAAATTCATTTCATAGTATTCATTGATGTCTATTATTGTATTACACTGATTGGGGGCATAATCGGTTACACGTCCTTTTGAGATGATTGTAATCGGTGGGTAAATCGACTGTTCGGTCTCGCGCCTGGGATCTCTACCTCGAAATGTATTTCATTGATTGGCTTCCGCACTCCGATCGAGGTATGGGATTTCGGGGCGTTACATGATATATGAACCTTTGTAGTTCAGCCGATAATGGCAACGCGTGCGCTTTAGACTGTATGATATTACGGAAGGTCTGTAGTCTCAGCCCATTGTGCCCGTAAGCACTGATGGGGCCAGCATCCCTAGACGCATAGCCGGGTTCCTCTATAGAACCTCTAGGATGATCTGGTATTGATGTTCATAGGGGAAGTGGACTGAACAGAGAGCAGAAATTGTTGTCTCCGACACTCTGGATGTTTGGAGTCAGTATTCTTATTGATCTTCCTGACGCTCTGTACGTTAGGGAACTGAGTTATGTTTATTCATTCTTGACCGTTGATGGTCTTTGATATTGATTTTGAGCAGGTAAGTGAACCCTGTATTTACTCTACCTGATATTCTTAAATGTGTCTTTAATGCTCATTTCTACAGTATTCTATTTTATTACCTGTTGTGGGTTTTTCTTGGCTCCTACTAGGTATTTCTTTCAAAATACTCGTGCATCTCTTGATGCAGGATTTAAAGTGGAGAAGAACTAGCAATGTTCGTGTTTGGAGCTCGATGACAGAAGTTGATAAGATGTGGATTTATTTATCGTTTTTATTTTCTGTTTGCGGAGAACTTATCAGCCTGTGTGCTGAATTTATTTTGATGTTTAATGAATTATTGACTGGATTATTGTAATAGTGTAGTTTTTTTTTATTATTTAAGATTTTGTATAACGGATATTGGTTAAGCATTCTGGAATGAGATCGATTTCAGCCTCATGACCTTAATTGAGTTAGTGCTTCCGCGCATTATTCGAGGTTTTCAAATTCGGGGCGTGACACCTACCCTACCCATGCTAGAACCTGCTATACCCGAGATAGGAATTGAGATTCCATCTTGAGTTAAATCGGTTCCAAAACTAGAATTGAACCTATTTGGTCTCATATCTGCTGAATAACCAAACTCATTCATATACATATATTAAATTAATATGAAGAATATACAACATAATCTTTGATAAAATAATTCGTATAATTACTATAATCCAAAGAGACCAAACATAGAATTAATTTTGTTTGCATATACTAGGGGTTTATATAGTATATTCAGGTCGGTGAGTTCTTGGGTATTTTATAGCCAAACCCGACCCTACCCAAGATTGAATCAGATTTTTTAGTTCTAGAACTGACCCTATCCGAGATAGGGCCCGACCCGACCCAACCCAGTTCAATATGGAATCACTTCCATCTGGTTTGAGTCGGGTATGATTTTTTTTGTTCTGCCCTACCAAACTCACCTGTGCCGTCCACATCTAATTGCACTATGTTGCCTCCGCCTCATTCGGTTCTGCTAAGGCGCTTGTGCTGGGATGTCTTTGATCAGAAATCGACATGGGTTCACAGAGCTTGACTATGGGTGTTTGAGCTTGCCACTGAAATAAGGAAGTCGAGAATGTGGTCTGGGAAAAAAATAGAACTGTTTTCTTCCAAAATTAAACCTTCAAGTTACATGAAATTTAATCAAAACATGGGTGTCAAAGCTCTGTTCAATTGAGAGGACTTGATACACCAATCCATCTTTACAAGCCACATAAAAACACATTTTTTTTCCTTCATGAAGGTCTCCAACACACCAATCTGATACTTCGCCAAATATTCATAAAATTTGACATGAACCCAAGAATATCTGGCACAAAGTCCCACTGTCCCTGGGGTACACAGTAAACACCCGGAAGATGTCCTTGCCGGAGTCAGCGTTCGAGAAGCAGGCCAAAGCAACGCTGGTACAGAACAAGATTAGGTCCACGGCAGTGTTCCGGAGACTTCAAGCGGTGGTGGGGAGGGGTGAGTGAAGCCGTGAGAGAAGGAAGACGAAAACACAGGAGAGAGGTGCGCGTGCGTTGGTCCTAGCAGCTCTCCATAGCCTTTGATATTCCAATCTAAAGGTCAGATCTGTACTTGAGTGCAGAAAACTAATCTGTACTTAAGTGCAGATTTTCCATCCTCTATATATATTGCAATTGATTTAACGACTTTCACATTTTCTTTGATGAAACCATAATTAACAAGTCAGCTAGAAAGGATCTTTTTGACCTGCCAGGGAACACCAAATTTTTGGCACCTATCTGAAACAATAACTTTGGATCCATTAATTAAAAATTCCTTTTTGTACTCCAATAAAAAAAAACGAACTGAAGAACATTTCCTTTAAGTTTCACTGGCCCTAAACGTCCCAAACCTGAGAAGAGGGGCATCTTCTTTTCCCCCAACACACGAAAACATCTTCCCGACAAAAAGTTAATTCTGAACATTGATATAAGATCAAGTGAAATTTTTTCTACACCCAGATTAAATAGAATTGGTAGTGTAACTTGTGGTCTGAAAGTGAACCGATCAAGTACACAAAATAAACATACAAGATGGACCTGAGTGAGCAATTGACTTTTGATCGGGTCCGTCTTTGCAAAAAGCAAAATTGGACGGGACAAATTAAGCAGAGGTCTAGAGGCAACTGGGAGATTGATGTGAAGCTTTATAGACATCAATGTTTTGGTTCATGGAATCCATCAACTCAATGATATACTCCAATTTCTTGCAGCATATCTCATTTGCAGCCCTTGACTTGTAATCACACTTCTCAAATGGACGATACTCACATGCACTTTTAATTTCCTCACGCAGTGTCACTTGAATGTCCTGTAATTAGCAAAAATTAATGATAATATGTCAGCATCTACGTTTTAAATGTTAGAAACCAAATTGTCTCAACAGCTCAAGCTCATAAGGAACCGCCCAAAAATGTACATCAAGTCCAAACAGGCCCAAACAGACAGAAAACTAATCTACATAAAGAATGATCCAACAAGCCCAGATCAGAACAGCACAAACAGATGCAGAGAAACAGATTATCTAACATTGTATATAATTTGAAGAGTTCACTTTAAAGAGTTTCCCTATAAGCTCCTGACAAGACGAAGCTATATTGCAAGGTAAGAACCAAAGGAGCACAACAAATTCATTATTTAGAGTACGGGAAAATCATCTCTGCATTTTTAGATAGGCATTTTAATGTGCCATCAGTCATCGATTATTAGTACAATTTCAAAGGTACATGAAACTCTTCATTGACTAGTATTCAAGCTAACGATCGCAGAAAATAAGTTCATTGCACAAGTTTCATCTTCAGATTTCATTTTATACCAGTCATAGTAATCAACAAACACCGATGCTAGATGCAAAAATATAAAGCCATGAAAAGTAATATTCAAATCAGAATCACAGATCCCAAATTCCAATAAAAGAAAAATGGGCCAAATGTCATCAAAGAGGCTGGCAAAGCTCTCAGTAAAAGAGTTAATAGATCCTAGTATGTTTCTTTTCTGGGATTTATAACCTGTACGTGTGGAATCTAATAAATAGCTGAACATGTGAAAAAATAATGACGTGTCTTCCATCACAAGTTGGGTAACTGCATGACCCATTCACTTGAACACGTAATAATTGCTTAAACTAATTTGTGTTATTGTGCCACCTTTTCTAATTTTTGCTTCAGAAAAGTATCATTGAGAGTGACCAATGCTTTGCTGTGGAACTTCATACAATTCAACCCAAATAATCACCCAGTGTTTTGGCACATATGACAAAAGATAGAACCAGAAGCAGAACTTTCGATCTAATGAAGAAACAGTCAAAATGCTAAATAAAAAGTTATACCTCACGTAGTCAGATGTGTTAGTTCAATATATGACAAAGATAAGGCAAATCAATCAAAGGTTTTTGATACATCCAAAAGAAGACCTTATATAACTGACTAAAGATAATAAATTTAGTAATAGATTTACCTAATTATTTCACAGAAATCCATCAAAGAAAAGATATCCGCATTACAAGAAATATCTAACAACATTTTTAAAACAAAATGAACAAATTATCCATCTGGTACAATCATAGAGAACTGACATGAAGCCAAAACTAATTACAAAAGAAGTATAATCACAATCAAGAAGCACATCTTCCAATGATTTGAAATTGGTGATAAGGATTCTTACACCTCACTCTAGCCTTGTTTTATGGAACTCTTTTTTAAAAGATAGCATAGCCTTATCCTAACAGCTTTATCTAAGTTCTCTCTCAAATCTTCTTCTCACTCATTTGCCCTCTTCTACTTGCTTGCTCCCCATCCTTACTAATATCATACGAATAATAGAAAAAGAAGGTGGCAAAATTGCACCCAACATAGAACAGATTGTTATACTTCATCATCATCATCATACGCCTTATCCCAGCTATCTAGGGTCGGCGGCATGGATTATATACCGCATTTGACTCTTATCTGAATCAAAATGGTACAAAATCCATACAAAGAAACATAGTGGCAAGTTTTTACGCCGGATGCCCTTCCTGACGCAACCCTCTGAAGAGGGGACACAAATTGTTATACTTCGTCATCTAAAAATCATGGGCCCCATTTACAAGCACTATAGTAAAGCTATATCCATCAATAATGATATGCAACCCAAAAATAATTCTCCAGATTAAAAAAAAACAAAGAAAAGAAAATAAACATCATATTGAAGCTTGATTAATTGCACGAACTCACAGCGATAATAGTTAAGACCTTAAGGCTCTACGCTAATACAAAGTATATATGTTCTCAATGACACTTCTCCATATATAAATATAAAAATAAAAGACAAAACAAAACCGATTGAACCTTGATTGATTGCATGAACTCACGACCATGATTGTTAAGCAATTCCTTTCTAGGACCAGTTGAATTTGCCAGCTCGTCCATCACAGCTCCTGCAAGCTCCAAGACACGGACAATCATCTGCAACCATTAAAATGTCATAAGTTAGCCATCACACATTATTTTTTTCCCCGATAATTATCCACAAAACAATTAGGCAAAGACAAATTAATGTCAAGTGCTAACAAGAGGAATAAAACATGGCTAGCTCCTTTCATACTCCAATTCTTCTCAGCAAATTCCTTTCATATTTTTTTTGGGAACTAATACAAAAAAATTCATTTTCATCTACTCATCATATCCCGAACCATCCCTATATCTAACCCCCTCCTCCTCTTCATATTGTTGTATCGTGTCATCCAGTGATCACTTTGTGTTATAAGACAATTTGAATAGAGTGCTGGTTTGAGCTGATCAGAAAGGATATTTCATTTATTTTTGACGGGTGCTTTAGTCAAATAAAGGGCCTTGCCTGAGGTATTAATTTTCTATATCACATTTTTCTTCAATGTTTCATTTTTCGTTTGTGATTTATTTAAACTACAGAAATTGCAGAATTCTCAGCACCATGACTATGGCTGGCTAAACGTGTCAGATAGCCAGTAAATAAATAATAATTCTCAGTAAAACATGATGTAATCATAAGCCAACCACATGATCTGATTCACAATTAAAACGCGTCCTCACCTTCTCAACAAGGTGAAGGCGCTGAAGAGAAGTATTTTGGCTCTGTCCCTCCATTGGCCTAAGTCAATTCATACACATCCAAACTGATTTTCCATGACCCAACCTTGCCAAGTCAAATAACAATCTATACTTCCCAGTTTCACCAGTTCAGCTAACTGTCGCATACAAAGATCTGAAATTGCACAAAATTGTTCAACAAAGAGCACTAATTAGTGAGCCGGAACAGGCACCAAAGAGGAAAAACCCAGTTCCATATAGAACAAAGCATATGTGCAAGTGCAAGTGCAACTACAAAAAAAGTCAAAACTCCGGATATGGCCCCAGGTTATGGTAATGAAATTAGACAAACAAACAAAGCTACAGATAAACTGGCGCTATACATGGCCGTTGCCTATGGCAAAGCCTGGATCAAAGAGCATGCATAAAGATGGGAACTTTCTTCTGTTCATATTCCTTCAAAGACCAAAATGCATAAAGATGGGAACTTTGTTGTCCACTCCTTGGCGGCCATCGCACAATACCTTGGCTCGCAGAAAATGGAAGATGAATGGGGATGATCGAATGACATACCTTGGCTCTGGTCACGACGCCCTCAGAATTCGAAGCTTGCTCCGCCGGCTCTCGTGGTTCTGCGCTGGAGGGAGGAGGTGTGTGGGCAAGAGGAAGAGAGTATGCCGAAAGCAGCCCAAGCCCATTCTTCTTTTTTTTTGGTTACAAGCCCACTCCTTTCCTTCGATCCCAACCCCACTCATTGTTACAATGTTGTAAGAATACTTGTCACGATACAATTGCTGGAACAACCCAGGACCAAGGAATTCCTTATCGGATATCTGTATCATATCGGTCGGCTTAAGCGACAAAATATCAGAGATATATCGGAGATATTTGTAAAAAAATATTGGTAGTAAAAATCTAGTTTTTACCATATATTTTCATAATCTAACTTCTAAAATGAGTTATACTAATTTAGACAAAGCATAGATTTTAAAATATGGATAATAGGATGGGAAACAAAGGGGAAAGTTAATTTTTTCCCTTTTTAAAAAAAAAATTGCTGAATTTTTTTTTAAAAATATATTTTTTTCAAAATGGCGATATATCGGTCCAAAACCTATATATAATCAATATATCGGCGATATTCTAAAAAAATCTAAAAATCGATATTTAGCCGTATCGATTTATTGGGTGGGACCCGATATCACTATATCGCCGATATGGAATTCCTTTCCCAGGACTATCTAACCAGTTGGCTTACCCATAACGCGCATAGCCTAGTGGTAGTCCCTCGGTTCCGTGTGGGGCCTAGTTAGTAAGTGAGTGTGTGTTGTGGGTTAGGGAGTGAGTAGTGTGTCTTGGTCACTACTATGACAAGAGAAAAAGAAAAAAAATAGTTTGGTAAGTAGTTGAAATATACAAATAGTTTTCATAAAATGACAAGAAATATACAAGCAGAAAATCAACATGTAAGTATGTATTCCGTGACTTAGAACCTTTTGTGTGTTTTTTTTTAAAAAAAATTATAACCCTTCGTTTGCAACCAGCCTAGAAGGGGTAGGACAATCAGCCTCTTAGTGCACTGCAAAATCTACACAATATACAGAAAAGGTTAGATTATGATATAATCCTTGTGGGTAGCCAACATAGTGGAGGTTCGAATTCATGACTTCTCACACCAACATCGCCTTGGTACTCATAACCCTTCGTTTGGTTAGCAAATCATAAAAGGGTGAATTTCACATACAGCAACATAAAACTTTTTATTTACGTAAAACTAGAGCCCAAAAAGGTTTGTTCAGACACATATTCAATAGGTTCAACATTTTCAACATCCTACAAATCCGGAATTCTATTATTTTTTAAAAATCTCAACTTATCATTTTCCCATATATTCCGCTCTTCTTCTTAACGATTGGGAGAAGTTATTCTAAAATAGCATAATTATACTACTGTGCGATATGTCATTTTTCATATAAGTGACTGTCACATAGGGCAAATTATAGCAGCAGTAACCAAGCGATGCTAAGATGTTGCGCTAGGTGGTAAGGCCATCCAGAGAGACCATAGCCTAGTGCCGCCAATGGCTTCGCCATCATGGAAAATCGTCTCGCTGATATATCGGTATCGGCCATAAACCGATACATCGATACCAATTAATATCAATTTTAAAAAAAAATTCCAAATATCGGCGATATATCGGCGATCAGTCGAAACCGATATATCGGTATTTTTTGAATTAAAAAATTATTTTTAAAAAAAATTCAAATTTTTTTTTTTGAAAAAAAAACCTTTCATGTTTGTTTTCTATCCTAATATGCATATTTTGAAATTTAATCTTTTTTTAAATTAGTATAACTCATTTTAGAAGTTAGATTGTGAAAAAATACGGTAAAAACTAGTTTTTGACTATCGATATTTTTTTACACAATATCTCCGATATTTCGTCTCATTGGCCGACCGATATTTTACCGATATCCGATACGACATTCCATGCTCGCCATTGCTCTTCTCCTTCCTGCCCATCGTCTTCGCTCTTCTCTTCGCTAGTACCTATCCCACCAACGAGAGGTCCCTCATCATTGACAACCACCACAAGCTCATCATCTCCACCTCCATCCACTGTCGTGCAATATCCCCGCTGTGCAGCCATGGCAGGCTAGGCAAATCCAGACAAATTCCCAAAATAATATAATTACACTCTTTTGAAAAAAAGTATAATTATGCTATTTGTTGCTCGTAGCAGAAGTTGGCATTTAGCCTTTTTACAAGTTTAATGGACCGGTGATGTTATTTGATTGAAAAGATTGGCAGTGTAGCTATGATTAAAAAAAAATTATGTGACTGTACGTGGAACTCCCCCATAAAAAAACTGCTACTCCCTATGTTCATGAAACAGTGACGGATCCACAAAAAAATGACTTCATTTGCCTTACAAGCCAACATTTTTTTTTTGGAACGTGCATATGCAGTGGTTAGCATAGCCTTAAAGTGTTAAAGGCCTCACTGGTCCATAAATTTCCCTCATTTTCAAATGAGGGCAATATTATGTGGACAAAGGGAACATTTTCTTCGTACATTGTTATTTCAACTCAAACATGCATGTAGCAAAAAAGGCCCATCCAACAAATGTTTGGAAATGCAAATGAACATTTCCAACCAGCCTTGAACCACAATGCCAAAGGGAAAAGCAGACACCGACATGAGACATCTCGATATGCCATTTCATTTAACTGCTTGTCTCTCATTGTCGAATCAGATATCCTTTTAGTGTCTATGGTTCAAAAGCAGATGGCAATTCATGGGCAGTCTCCTCCATTGTCCAAGGAAATTATTGATCTCTCTCTTCCTCTTAATATTTCAGTTTATTATATTTTCAGAGAAGCTAATAATTTTGCAGATTTTATAGCTAAGAAAAGCACTTTCAACCAAGATTCTTCTCTTTTCATGCCGTTGCCTGAATCTAATGACTATCATCTTCTTAGGGGTATTAATACTTTTGACAGGGCAGGAATGTGGAGTTTAAGAGTTAGATAGTTTTCTTTGTTCTTTTTTCTTAACTCTTTCTTGGATTGTAATAATTTGGGGTACGGTTTTTGTCCCCCCTTCCTTTCAATAAACTAGGGACCTTTCATCACCCAATAATTTTGAAGGCCCCGAGCTACATAATCTTCCCTGGTGGATTCAACTCCAATCTATCAAGTGGTCCATGTAATCGAGGCCAGTGTCGGAAAGTGAGAAGAATGTGCCCCCAAAGTTCGCCAGCCTTAGCTACCTAGCACATGCAATAGCCCAACCCTCACTATCATACTGATGATGATAAAAGCCAATTAATAAAATTTTCCAGGTTCTTTCCCTTTCATTATCACCATCCATCAAATTTTAATCACATTTGAAAAATGCCACTATTCCTTGCACCTGAGACATTCCACACTCTTTTTTTGTTGACAAATAAATTTTTTTCAATTAAAAAAGAAAATACAAACAGGGAGTCTCCCTCCATTACAACAATACAAGGGAATGTAGAAACTCCATACACTCAAACTACACCGATTCACATATTCGCATAATAAACACAAAAAAGATATACAACAGAAACTCCATAGACAAAGGTGCAACGTCGAACCCGATTCTATTGCAAAGAACCACAAACCAAAATATCTTGGGCTATCTCCAAAGGGTCAATATGAAGCCGATTATCCGATAAAATACATTTCAACAGTGGAGTTACCAAATTGTAAGCTCTAGGCATCAGCTTCACAAGTGCTAGTTCCGAAGATAATCGTCTAACCGTTAGGTGACAACTACATAGCTGAATGTTTAAGCACATGCCCATCACAATGGAGGTTGGTTCGTCAATCCAAAGATCTCTACCCAGTTGATCACCACTCGAGTGGGGCATGCCCAGTGTGGAAACCAACTGCTTGTACCCACCCATGAGGGGAGAGATCCGATGACAAGATAGCCGACCATAGCAATCGCCCCATGCGGACAACTGCCATAGGGATTGCCTTTGTCCACATTACTAACCACTAAATACACCATCTCCTCCATATGAAGAGCAGGAGAAGAGGACCAAAAGGGCCGGAGGTGGGGACGAGGAGAAGCAAAGCTTCTTTCTCACCACTCTCCATCCCAACAAAAGACACAAAAAACCAACAATGGCGGAGAGGTCTTCTGCCAACGCAGGAGCACAACCTTCGAACAGACACCAACTCGGCCTAACTAAGAACTAAACGCCGATGGGGAGAGGGGAGGTCTGAGCTAGCTAAAGAAGTTAGGAGGGTGGGAGAACTCGAAGTTCGCCACCCCTCTAATGGTCTTCTACCCTCCTCCCGGCCAACTTCTCGCCCGACTTGCCAGCCCAGCTCTACAGCGGCTGACTGGCCCCCAGCCAGGGCAAGGACAGAAGACTTGCAAGGGTAAAAGGGATGGGGGAAAGGGGTGGGTCTCCTGGAAGGGCAAATAGGAGAGAGGGGAGAGCTTCTCTCCCACTCTCAGTTTCCAAGGGTTGTAAAGATGGAATGTCCATTCCACACTGATACATGGACTTGTCTTGAATCCTGGTCTTAACTCTTAACGTTGGTATCAGACATTTTATTGGAGCAACATTGTCCAAATACTTTCTCCAAAGAGCAATAACCCATAGTAAAAAATTTTGTTAATTATCTTAATCACAAGGTAATAGTTCAAATTTAATTGCTTAGTATAACTAATTAGGGTCCGTTTGGTTGTAACTTCTGTGAGTAGAAGAAGCAGAATCTAGGGTATTCTGCTTCTTAGATTTTAGCTTTGAAGTCAAGTGCGTTTGGTTGGACAAAAGGAAAATTTTGCTTTCTTGTGAGTAGTCTGTTTGGTAACATATGCAGAAAGTAGATTTTAAACTCTTAAGTTACAAAACTACCCCTCGTGCCTTGAGCTTGCTTATGTCTTGACCGTTTTTTTTGGCTTTTGATTTCTCAAACCTTCTTTTGAACTGATTGAAGCATGACTAGATCTTGTCCTGCATAGTTTTTTTTTCCTTTTTGTTTTTCTTGTACCAAGAAGAAAAAACGAATCCAACAGTGGTCTGCTAGAATGTGGTTTTCCTGGGTCTTGCCTAGACTTGCTTTAGCCAAATAAAGGATGGGGTCCAGCTGATTTCTAATTCGACTTGTCTTCTTTGCCCATGGTTTTTGACATCGTAATCCAAAAGCAATATTGTGCCATTAAGGCATTAACAATATATATAATGAACTTATATAGCAGGCACATACACTGAATTATAGCAACAGTTCAGGACATGTTTTGCAAGAATCACCAGGCTCAAATTTTAACTTTTCTGCGAAAAATAAAAATGAAAGACGCTTACACAGTGCCCTAATAAAAACAAGAAATAAGTTGCCTTTACAATTGGGACTGAAGATAAAACTTTTGATGTAAGCCAAACATTTTACCCTGAAACCATTCAAATGTAGCATGTGGGAGGGAGAGATGGACCTTAAACTAACAGCAGTTTAAGATCTTTTCCCAATTTGTTATTAGGCAGTATGACCAGTACTATCAACTATGGCAAAAAGAAAATGGATCTAGTAACCTTTTCCTACGTTTACCTGCATTTCTTTTGCAGCTGGTAAGCATAAGGTGCCGCCTTATCCATAAAAAAAAGACAAAAACACAAGAGCCTTATCATTGAGGCAACCATTGATCAATTACTATATGTAAAACACTATCACACTATTCAGAACTTTTTTTGTATATCTTACAGCATGTTTCGCCTGTGGTAGCACAAGAAACCATCAGAGAAACATTCATAGCCTATTCTCAACATCACAGATGATCTAGGATTCTGAACAACATACACATAATTGAAATTATAGTCCAGAAATTGAACGACTGCTTACCACCAATCCTCATAGAACTATTAGTGTCGCTAATCCCAACTAAAAACCAACAATCCCCTATTGAGGGGTCAAGAAATGTGACCATACCATACCCGTCAAATTCACAGCTCTGTGAGTTTTGTTTCCGAACCTCATAATAACTGTTAAATGCATAAGAAATATTTCTTTTTGCCCCGATTGCGTTGCATGATCCACCATAGAGTAGGGTGGTACAATTTGCTACACTACAAGCCAACCTTATATGATTGGTCACTCCTGATAAATCTTTAGATGGATTAGCTGTACACCACCTTGAAGGCAAATATTGCACATCCTTAGCATTACTTAATGGTCTACCAGAACCAAGTGATTGGGAAGATACTTGACTTATCCATCAAATGAGAATATTCCACAGTGACGTTCAAAGCTCCCTGGTAGTATACTCTTTCTGGCTCATTGCCAACTGCAACAGACCTGTGAAGATCATCATTACATATCGTTAATGGCAAGGCATAGATAACACTTGCAGGGCACCCTAATAAGAAGCGAGAAATATTTTCATCCTAAAATATACAGACCTTGTGTAGACAGAGTAGTGATGAAATACACATAAGTTGACTAACTAATAATTCATGCAAATATGTTCTTTAACTTATTTACTTTTTGTAAAATTCATGTTCCCTTCCGCAAAAAGAAAATGATATTGCGTGCTAAATAATGAACTCAATCTGAACTCTGAATGTCAGGATATAGACCTGATACCCGGTCAAATGCTCCACAGTGCCAAGTGATTGGGATCTAAGAGATCCAAATTTCTAGTTAAAGATTGCTTGATGCATTGATCATGGTTGATAGGCATATTCCTTTGGTTTTGTATTTTGTAAATACAGATGTAACATAGATGTATGGGGCGTGTAAATCTGAACACCTAGAATCTCCTAGGTTACTCTATGTCACCTTACTTTAAGTTTGGCCTTTGTACTCTATAGAAGCAATAAATAGAAGGCATACTTCAGTTGCATGGGAAAAACCTGCAAGCCACAACAAAGAACTAGCTTATAGCACTCAATCTGCATCTTTCAGACAGTTCAGCTTGATTAAGTTTTGCACGCCAGATATGCCTATTAGTGCGAGGAGAAGTGTTTGACAAAACAAATTTGACATACTCAAACTGAATATATACAGATACAAATTTTCACCAACTCCTACCTCTGAAATCAGCACATCAGATTCATGAGCAATCAATCAAGATTCAGGAAGAAAATGTGGAACTTTTGACCCCTTGTAGCCTGCTTTCCTCTGTATGTCTACATCAACTATCAATGGCCTTCTAATCAAGAAGAAGAAGTAGAAGAAGAACCCACCTCAGAAGTCAGCAAATCGATCAAAGAAGTATAACCAGAAAGCACCCATCTCAGAGTTTCCCTCTTTTCCACCATAAAAATTGAATCTTTTTCTTACTTCCTCTGTTCTAGAGCTTCGGTAGTCTGGCATGAGCTGAGAGATCTTGCCTTCTTCCCCAGCGGGCATCCCCTGATCCGTCACTCTCAGCCAAACACACACAGCAATGAAGCTGAGCACCATCCTAAGGAACCCGCTGGCGAGCCCAACGATGGCCAGGATGGAGATCCCCCTGTTCTTGGCCGGCGGCAGAGGGTACCCATAGAGGCCTGTGGTTGGCGATTATCGGAGACGTCAAAGGTGGTGAGACGGGTGAGGAGACCGAACTGTCGGGGGCAAAATGAGACATCATCCCCCCGAAAGTGACTTCTCGGCTAAAATCTCCTGGTGAGGAGATTCTACAAGAAGTCGACTTTCCCCAGAATTTTGGGCGGAAAGTCGACTTCTCTACATAAGATGATTCTTCCGCAGTAGCGCTACCAAACGCACTACTGCGGAAAGTGGCTGATTTTGCAAAAATCTAGCCCGGAAAGCACCAACCAAACGGGGCCTTAATATGATAATGTTCAAATTTACGGTGCGATTTGGGCTTATTCCTTTTGAAAGATATTTTGAGCTTACTTGTACCCTTAAACTATCAGATGACAAATTAACTCTAGATTAATGACAAATTAACCATCTTCTGCAGTTCTGCTTACTATGTGACAAAAAATGGGCCTAGCATACTTTGGCCAGGAGTAGAAGATGCCGTGGGCCCCCACCCAAGTTGGACCATTTTTGGTGACCCGGTCCAGAAGATGGTCTCATTTTTTTTTTGGATGCGACCACTATCCCCGGTTGGGGACCTGCCGACACTGGAGCTATACGCCCTCACCCCCATTGAGGCTGGCGTGTCAGAAAAAAAAAAGTTGTCTACTAGTATAAAAATGTGATGAAATAACTTAATGAGATATCTACAAAATGCAGTATTTACACCAAATATCTAAAAAATAAATATCTTCAAAAGTATCAGAATGCACTGTTTAATTTATCTACTTTTTAAACTTTTAATGCAGTATGTGCATGGTTATAAATTAGTTTTTTTAACTACATGAAGATGCTTTTTAAAAAAAAATTAAGTGTCTCAGTTTTCTTTGAGATTTTGCAGATTCTCCTCCCAGTTTAGTTCCATGTTTTTGCGTTAACTAATTTGTTGATTTTTTTTGTTATTCTGAAACATTCTTGTTTTTGTGCTTTTCACAGTTTAGTTCATGGAGTATTGTTATATCCAATTTCTATTGCAAAAAGAGGAAATGAAATCCAATCCAACTACTTGGGTCCAACCAGGAGCTTTTTGGTCATAGATTTGGACCTTATTTTAGTCAAAATGCTAGGGGGATGAAAATCCTGAGCAAATAAAAAAGAAGTCCGCTTTCTCGCCTCTTTTTTTGTCCCTAAAATGTTTGTTTACATCATGAAACATATATATGTTTTGGAATTGACTTAACGACTTTCACATTTTTCTTATCAAGCCATATTTAACAAGTCTTTGTATTAGTTCTTCTTCTGAATACTGCATGCGATGTTTTATTTTCATTCCCACTAGCCAATACTTTTCGTTCAAAAAGGAGGAAAACTTGTTTTTTTGGAAGATGACAAAAAAGAAAAATTAAAAAGAATCTCCTTAATACGAGCAAAGGCTCACATGCGTCAGTGTGCACCGGCACACTGTGCGGCATCGAATTTCAATCCAGCATCGTGCATTAATACAGATTCCCGCTTCGTGTGCCATCAAATCCCAATCTGACGGCTCACATCGCCTTGGCTCATGCCAATGCGCTTGTGCTCAGGCACATAATAAACTTTTTAAAAAACAAAAAGGATAAAATTTCATGCTTACTTTTGGCATTTTTAGCCCCCAAAGGGGCTGAAGTTTCAGGCATTCTATTATATTTTTATTTTACAATTTTAACCGTTATATTCCAATCAAAGCATGCCACAGATTGAATATATCATGTCTTATAAATATCACAATTACAACATTGTGCACTCCTCCTATTTGGCACACCTAATGCATGTGCGCCAATGATCTTAGAGATCTACGACTCTCTAGCCTTGACGTGTTGCTCCTAGGACACCCAATAATTATTTTTCTTGCAAATCAAATAATTTGTTCAGGAAATTATTAGATGTTCCTGACAAACAGATCCAAGGCACAGAACTCAGCTACCAGTGCTCAGGTGTTTAGTACCAAAAGGTTGGAGCACACATGTAAATCATGTTCACCATCGATCCAGGTGATCGACGATGCCCATGCATAAAAGTGGCGTTGCCATGCCATTTATTCAATAATTTCACATATCTCACAGGGACTGGACCCTATTTTTATTGTATATCGCAAAAAATTATTGGGTAGAACCGACACAATACTCCTAGACACCAAAAAACCGTTGATCTTAGAGATCGACGTTACACAGGCTATAAATCTGGGATGCCATACAGTTAAAAAACAGAGGGTACATGACATGCATGTGCGCTGTCGATCTTAAAAATCTATGACTATAAAAGTGACATACAAATGACGACGTGGGCTGGCGGTTGTACCCTATGGGTCCACGTCCTTGAGAAGAGTGCCGAGTCCCAACGAGACGGTGCGTCTGCCCGCGCATCCGAGAGTTTTTTCCATATTACCTGGCGCCAAATTTAATATTCCCATATTATCAGGTTTTTCCCGTGAAATCTCATATGACCCGGAATCTGGACTTGAAGTACCCAAAATGCCCTTTCTTCTATTTTTTCGTGCTAACACTGTGCGAAGAGGCGTGTTGTGTACAACACGAAAAAAGGGTGAAGTTCTCCGGCGATATACATCGGCGACATCACCGGCGACCGGCGAGTTGGAGCGGCGATTCAACCGGCGGAATAGACGGACGAGTTCGAGCCTATTCGCGTCCCCCATCTCGATATCAAGCTGCCCCCCTGCTGGATTTCGATGACACGACTGAGGGAGAGTGGACAAAGGCGGCGATTTGAAGCGCATCCGTCGGGATTTCTGATCTTCAACCTTCTGAAGACCCCCGCGGCTCCCTCCGGCTGCATGCAACAGGCGGATTGACCGGATTGAGCTTCGGTTGACGGCGAGGAAGACTTTGAAAGGCACCTGCGAGGAAATACACACATACAGACGACTACACTGCGGTAAGTTACAACTATCCTTACTGATTTTAGTTTAATAAGGTCCGACATTTGAATTTTTAATTTTTACTATGAACTATAAAGTCGTGTCTGTAGTAGACACGACTGTGTATTTAGTCGTGTCCGCGACGACACGACTGTTATATTTTCGTGTTGCACCGAGGAGACTTTTTTACTGACCAATATACCTCACTCCTTGCAGATGGATAAAAAAAGAGATGAGTCTATGGAGGAAATACCATCGGAAGAGGAGGATCATGATTTTGTCTTGGCACCTCGGCAGCGAAATCAGAGGGGCAGGAAAAAGAAGGCTCCAATGGACCGACCAGTGAAGAGAACATATAATGCGCGACCGGTGCTGAAGACGTGGGAGCGATGAAAAAGTGTGCGGCCCTCCTACAGCGTCACCAAAGATGTGCCCAAATGAAAAAGATGGCTCCAATGGACCGACTGTCATTTTTGAAGGTGAGGACGTATTTATATCTCGGAACCTCCTCGACCATTTGGTCAGGTACTGGGATGAGTCAGCGAAGGTCTTCAATATCAAGGGTAGGACGCTACATTTCACAGAGGAAGATGTTGCCCTTATCACCGGATTGCCCGCAAAGGGCGAAAGAGTGGAGGTCCTCCCCTCCTTGACACGCCGACCGGAAGGTCAATTCTTCAGAAAGTACTTCGCCGCGAGGAGAGCAGAAATACCACACATTGAGGAAATCATAGACAAGCTGAGCGCGGGCGAACTGAAGATGGAAGAGGAGGACATTGCGAGGATGATCATCTGCCTTCTCTTCTGCACGGTGCTGTTTCCACACAGCACTAGAGCGGTTCATCCCTCTTTGTACCGTTACATTGACGACCTCCCAAGATTGAGGTCATACAATTGGGCTGGGGCTATACATAAGATGTTGGTTTCTGGTATAACCCATACCAGCAGACTAGTGGGTGCGAGATCGCAAGGAGAGTGCCTGGGCGGTGGATGCCTAAATGGCGCCGCATATGTCCTTCAGGTATGTAGCAATCATAGTCTTCGATCAGGAAAAAGTCTTATACAATACCACTATATATATAGTCGTGTATTATAGAACACGACTATATTTATAGTCGTGTATGATGGAAGACGACTATGTATATAGTCGTGTTCATTACGACACGACCATAGTTCAATTCGTGTTGAACTTATAGTTGACTAAGGCAACCGCGCATTGTTATAATGTTTTCATCTGTTTAATATGCAGATTTGGTTTTTCGAGCACACGACAATCTTCCATCCTGTCATGGGCCCTACCAGCCCACGGGCGAAAAGATGGCCAGGAAGTGGGGCCCTCATTACAGAGGTGAAGAAAGGTGCACAGAAGAAGCACCGTATGGCCGACTATTGGACGGGAGTGTTCCACAATCTTCAAATAGGGAGGAACTCGTCGACGTAATCAGCCCCATGGCCGGAGAGGCATATCTCCTTGCTTCGTCAACCTCAGGGGCCCCTCCTCCACGACGGCAAAGGCCGGAAATGAAGAGGACTCCCAACCAACCTGCCTCCACTTCCGTTGTTACAAGGTCGTCTATAAGCAAAACACGACTGTATGAGTAGTCGTGTTTTCGAGGACACGAATGTTGCCCAGTCGTGTCGTCCAAAACACGACTGTTAGAATAGTCGTCTTTCCTGCTTGTAAACTTACCACATTTTGATATTCTCTTTATCCACAATTGCATATGCAAGACACATTAATTGTTGATTGCCGTCGATTGCTGTAGCAACCAATAATACTCCAAGGTACTTTCCTTTTAGGAATGTTCCATCAAGCGTGAGCAACGGTCTCAGTGTTCTTCGGAATGCTCTTGCTAACGGGCCGAACATCCAAAACACACGTCTGAAGTCGTAGCCGGCTAACTCAATTGGGATATCAGGTATATCAGCTGATCTTTCTATGACCACATATGTACCTGCGTTAGACCGCTCTAATTCCCTTCCGTAATGTGGCAAAATACGATAAGCGTCTTCAGGGTTGCCATCGATCAATCGGATCAATTCCTCTTTCGCCCTCCATGCCCTTTTATAGTTGACTATGACGCCCCAATGCTTCTCAATGTATTGTTGGATATTTGAGATTTTTATGGAGTTTGAATCCTTATGGAGGCCATGACACTTCCTCGCAATCCAGAGGTGAGAAGCCAATGGATGATCTTTCGAACTTAGAGAAGTGTCACATGTATGCCGTTCTTCCCTCTTTGTTACGCTGACTCCATCAAGTCTGTTCGACGCTCGTATGTACCACTTGCACCCCGAAACCTTGCACCTTGCAGCGAATGTGTCCTTGCTCTCATCCGCTACTTTGAACATGAACTTCCTCTTGATTGCCAGATCAGTTAGAACCATCTTGAACTGCTTGACGCTTTCGAATCTAGCCCCTAAGGTAAGTTGTGCCTCGTAGTCTTCTGCTTGCAAACTTCCGGTCAACATCGTCTCCTCTTCACAATGTTTTGAAGGACCGGCCTGTGCAGAATAGGTACCCCAATCCCAACCACCATCACCCTCAATATTGCGATAGTCATCGTCCTCCGACGCGACAGATTTCCCTTTACATGTGTCTCCTGCCGTGGGACCTCTAGAAGTTGATGTTCCCGTGTGATATGGCTGGCTGAAATGTGGTACTGTAAGAGGCTCATCCCACTCATCTGCAGACCACGGTAATTCATCTTCATCCAACAATTCTTCTTCATCTGGACTGGAATCTTCATCTTCATCTTCTTCTTCATCTTCACCTTCTTCTCCATCTCCGAAACTGCGGGAAAAAAGATGTATCAATGGACTTGAGAAAACGATAGCACGTACTATGAGGTATTGTCTTATGCAACACGAATTGATTTATAGTCGTGTACTATGCAACACGACTAGTTATATAGTCGTGTTCAATACGGCACGATAAAATTTTTAGTCGTGTACTATTATAGTCGACTATAATAGCACACGACTTGCCTGTATCTGCGCCTTAGAAGTCTCACCTCGCATAGTCTCCATCTCTTCCTCCTTCGACTGCTGATGCGGGTGTCTTATTGCCTGGGCTGGACGGCCTCTCCGGCGGTGTGTTACTGGCCGGCATCACTTCTGCCTCTGGTAGCCTCTCCTCCTCCATATTTGTATTGGCATTTATTTCCTTATTGAGAGTCGAAGTCTCCATGTTATTGCCCGTAGAAGTCCACTCCACATACAGGCGGAGTAGTCCATTTGTGCCTTGCTTGCTCTTGTGAAGTATAAATATTGACTCCACGTCTTTATCGTCTTCAAGGACAAATGTGTATTCTTCAGAGTCAACACGATATGACAAAGTTAATGTTACCAGGTGTAGACTTAAGCGGTAATCTTTATTCCACTAGCTGCAACAGTTCCAGGTACTTTACTCGTGTAACTATAGGCAGGAGCTTCCGTTTCCCGCCCACGTACTTAGCAGAATTTGTCAAAACTCCATCGTAGTGTAAACAAAGAACTATCTTCTCCATCCGTACCTGCCATTAAAAAACCGAAATAGGTTAAAAATCCGTGAGACACGATATATTGAAAATCGCATATGAGTGAAAAGCAACGTCTATGAGTCGTGTTTCATCAAACACGACTAGTGTTACAATCGTGTTGTCGACGACACGACTGTAATAATAGTTGAAAACTTGCTAAGTTTTGAACTTTCTTCTCTGGAACCAACTTTCATGATAGAAATCGCCGTATTTTAACTTCACCTACGAGTTTTTCGATGTACCTTGCCTCCGTTGAAGTTGTTTTCCAATACCCGATCTTTCCGCTCGTTTTCCCGCTTGTTGCCGCGAAGATGACCTTTTCGGAGTTCGACGGCGCCGGCGCCGGCGTTGATATGGGCGGAGAGGCCGGACGGAACGCCATCTTCTCCGACTAACGGCAGCTTCTCCGGGTAGTCGCTCCCTTTCCGAGGTAATATGGAAAACCAAAGTGTTGGGTGGCTTATACCTAAACCTAAGGGCATTTTGGGTACTTTTCGGGTCATATGGAAGGAAGAAAGGATTCCGGGTAATATGAGAAACCCGTGTTTGGCGCCAGGTCAGACGTAAAAAGCTCCGCATCCGAAGCCTGATAGCCACAGCCACCGCCCTCACGTGCACAGGACACACCAGACTCTGCTGCCACCACAATTGCAGTATCACTCCCAAACCATACGGTCACACAGGCACACCCCCCGAAAGCTCTGCTACTCTACCCCTCGCTGCCCGACGGCTCTCCTCTCCATTTTTCAAGCAAGCAAAGCACGTGTTCATGATCTTGGCCCATCATCTATTTCCAAGTTCCATCCATGCATGCATGCTCAAAATAAGCTTCTGCACTGCAGCTTCCATTGCTCAAAGGGCTCTCTTAGATTGGTGTTTCGTTTGTTTTGTATCATCTACCGTGATTGATCGGCTGTATTTTGTTTGTGTTAGTAGCATGTGATGCCTATGAGGCCCGTGATGACAGCATCAAATTGTGAAAATGGCGTCGAAGCCTCGAAGAAGTACTGGGGCATGAAGCAGCCCAGCCCCAGCCATAAATGCATGCGAACAAAATGCGACTCACAAGAGCGCTCTCTACACGTGGGTGCTTGGCCCTTTTGTCCATCTCCATCTCCATCCCTTTCCCCGACTCTGAGCGACTTATGTCCCGGCTCTGCAGCGGTTGCCGGCGCTGGCTGGGACTGGGAGGGCGTCAGGCATGACGGCTGACAAGGGCCGAGAACAGTGAGCTATGTCAGAGCTCTGAGGGTCAACATCTTGACACAGTTAAGGAAGACAAACGAGGAGGGTAGTAGGTCGCCCATGAACAATATACAACATTCAACGTACAAAGTTATCATTATGAGTTCGAATGAAATAAAGACGAGAACGCGATTGATGTGGGGGGGGGGAGTGACGAGCTGAAAGATCCACGTATGTGTGCTGCTCTAGGCACGGACCGTTGCACATGGCCAGTACCACTTCTGTGTAATGTCTTTATGGCCATGGCCATGGCCGCCCCCACACCCCTCTGGTCCCCCCAACACCCACTTCTTTCTCCTCAACATGCTCCCAAATGCAAAGTAGATTTTCAAGATAGGATGCCAAATCTAACTTTTAGGGCTGGGATTTGCTAGCTTGGATTATGATAATGGTAATCTGTCCAGCACTGCCTTTTGTGTGTGATCTATATACGTAATAGTCACGGGGTGTACTTTAGAATGAAAGTTGATTTCGAGCAAATGCATGGATGTCGTGAGGTTAACGATCCACTTATCTTTCATAAGTAAGAAATGCTTGGTGCTTATAAAACTATGTTTTGAAACTTTTGTTTCGTCGTACACAACTAAGACAACGGCTGTTGGAACTTGGAAATTTAATAATTATAGTGGAAGTCGTCTGCCCCAGGTTTCGGCCACCATGGTCATGAGGCCAAATTGACCAAATTTAGGGAGGTCCTGCACCTCGCCGTGCTGATACAGTAGTGGCTGTCAGGTGGAGGATGCACTGCAGGTTGCAAGGCTCCAACTTATTGCCCCATTATCAAAAGTATAAAAGTCCCACCGGGATCATACCAAATTTTAATGTAAACGCTCAGGCTGAGCCAGATTTGAAACCCTGCCATATGAAAAATTAGGAAGCAAATCTTGCATGTTGTGCATGGGCCATTGATCTTGATGATCGGTGACTTCTGTAAGAGGGCAAAAATTCAAGCGGATTTCATGGAGGCAAATAGAAAATGCCCCTATAATTAATTTCTCCCTATAGAGTTTGGACGTTATACTAACCAAAAAACAACTAAGGTGCATGGTACACCTCCTAATTACCATGTTGTTCAATTTTCGGGGTGTTTTGTTTTATAATACATCTCTGTTTCTGTTCACACGTTGTATGTTACTTTTGTTATATTGTGAAACTCCCCACCCTAAACTTACACCCCAAAGTGCCACAGGTAAGACCAAGGCTTCAACATAGGACCTCCCGCTCAATAGGGATGAGGCCCTATTACAATGCCAATTAGTGGTCTATGTTTTACATAGGACTAGAGAGCTTGTCAAACGGAGGACATATAAAGTTTGGTACCATATGTTACCAAGTGTAATTCTCTTATATTTGTGCATGAACAGTGTTGCCTAGCGTGCTAACCGGCCCAATTGCTTTCCGCGCGTACATCCGAAGCATGTGCCCGCAAGTATGCACCTTTATTTTCGTTTTTCATTGACAAAAGGGGATGTGAGACATTGTTGAAGCGACTTCTAATTATTTTTTCATCTCTTTTGTGTGAAAATAAGAAGGAAAATGCTTCTTCTCCCACTTTATTCTCAAGGCCACCTTACTTGCCCCTCAATGACAAGGGTGTGAGCCCATTTTCATTGGCTTTCACCACACTAGCACGTGAGGTTGGCCGTGATAAAAAAAGCCGGAGATATAACATTACTCAATATTTACCCAAAAAAACATTACTCAAGAAATGAAAAGTTCTTTTCCTCTAAAAATGTGACCAGTATGATCTACAGTTGGGGCCCGTTGGGTCCTCAAATCAGACTGGGTAAATCATATCACCTTTGGGTCCAGTTGAGTACGCCATAACGTGGCCTACCCTTGTCCTATATGTTTTTTTATGTAAACCCTTGCCCTTTGCTCCCGTCCCTCTTTGTGTTAGTGCTTATAAAATCTAAAACATAGATCAAAATACGGATTAATCGGATATTTTTTTGATAAAACTGAAGCCCGTGAACTTCTCTTTGATTAATATATATCGTCAACTGAAAATCGCCCGCTAATTGATTTATCAAACAATCGACTGCAAAAAAAAATGATATACTCCTATCAATTCTTCTTTCCTCGATCGATTGGATTAAAATCCATTTGCTAGACAAAATATTGTAGTAAAAACAGTCCTTAGAATATATTAGACTATATTTAAGCCCTCAAGTTGCCATTTGCAGAAAACAAATTGCAGTGGCATAAACAGAAACTTTGAAGTGGCATAAACAGAAACAAATCTATCTAAAAACACAATCTTTGTGTTTGTTAGACGAATAACACGCTTTGTTTGTCTTCTTCAGATTTTTCTACGCTCCAAATGACGTAGTAACCTGATAATTCTCACACTCCCCGGATCTCCTCCTCCTCCTCTCTCCCAAGGGCACAAAAGTAAGCCAAAACAAAACAAAAAGAAACCTATTTATATGAGACCGACATGAGACCATTCTTTTATTAGTTTTATATCGTTGGATTCCAATCTGACGGTCATCCTTAATATAGAGGGCAAACACTCCACTTTTTCGCTTCTTCTTCATCAAACCTTTGTGGACTTCTCAGTTTCCTCTCACGCCCCTCCCCCCAACTTGGCTATTCCCCTTCTTCCTCCCTCTGAACCCTGAATCCCCTCCCCGACAGGCGTAGAGCTACTTCTAGCTCCAACCCAACCTATCTATCTAGCTCCTGAATTCCATTATGCTTCTTCTGCACCAAGATGCACAACCGGGTTTTGCAGAATACTAGTATAGTTCTGATTGGCTGACCACCCCTACCGGTTCCAGAGAGAAAACAAGTGACAGAGATCCGGAAGGTTGAGGACGAAGACGTCCAACCGAAGATGCAGTCTAGCTATGGAGTTCCCGACCTCCAGCAGTTCATGGCCGACGGCTGTGCTTCCCTTCTTTCCATGTCTTGCGACATGAGCACCCCGCCGGCTCCCCAGCAACAGAAGCAGCAGCATATGAATCCGGCGACGGGGCCGACCACGCAGCACTTCCTCTTCCAGGAGCCGGCTCATTTCCAGGTATTCAACCATCTTCATCACCACCATCAACTCCAGCAGCAGCAGCAGCAAAGGATGAGGCTGCACCAGAAGCTAGGTCTGGAGGGTGAGCCACAGCAACCACCTGGTTCAGAGAGCTCGGCCGGGGGGCTGGTCATGGCTCCTCCGCCGCCTGCTCCCCATTTTGTCAGCACCAACTTCAGGCTTGGGGTCAATGGGAGCGGCTGCTCCGGCGAGGGCTTGAATGGCGCCGGTGCAGTTCCGGGTTCCATCACCGGATCCGATGGCCCCCTCGTGCGTCGGTGGCACTCGCAGCACCGGGATGACGAGCAAGCTACCATTAAAGAACCCTTCTGGTATGTAGAGCAAAAATTCCCACACTATTTCTAAATTTTGATGCTTGTTATTTTTCTTAGCACACAATTCCTATCAATGAAGAGTAAAGGCTGAGCAATCTTTGGTGTAATTTCTCTGAGAAAACTTGACAAAAAAGAAAGATGAATTATTGCAAGATTTGGGACAATGTTCTCTAGTTATTATTAGGCTTTTCTGTTTTTAAATTGATAAAAGAAACCATATTTTCTACTATCTTGTTCTGATCATTAATGGCGGAAAGTTGTTTCCCTTTTGAGGGTACTGATTAAAGCTGAAACATTGAGTTCACGGAGAAAGAGAACAGCAGCAGTTGCCAAATTTTCATACAAATCATCTCCTGCTTCTTCTGTTCTACACGTTTGTTTTTGTCTTCAGTACAACCTCTGCAGCTCTGCTGATGGACTCTTGCATTCCCATTTGCAGGAGGCCGTTGGACTTGGAGTTCATCAACAGGAACAACAAGAGGTGCAAGGATAAGGAGGAAGGAGAGGAGGTGAACGAGAATGAAGAGCGGCGGAGCAGTGGCAGCAACTACGGCCTCTTCAGTGAGCTCGAAGCCATCTACACTCACAGCGGTGGCGGCGGTTGTGGTGGCAATAACAACCAGGCCGGCTCCGGCTCGGCACTCACCGGAGACAACAACGAGCCTAACAAAGTTGCCGGCGCCGCTGGGATCGACCATGGATCGGAAACGTCTACCGGAGAAGAAGCGTCACTGAAGAAGCATCAGAAGAGCAGAAAGAAGAGGAAGAGGAAGCAGCAGATCAGCACGTTTGCTGCTTTCTTCCAGAATTTATTCAGGCAGCTTATGGAGCATCAAGAGAGCCATTCAGGCAGCTTATGGAGCATCAAGAGAGCCTGCACAGGAAGTTCTTGGAAGTGATGGAGAAGAGAGATCAGGAGAGGACATGCCGGGAGGAAGCCTGGCGACGGCAGGAGGCGGCCATGTATGACCGGAAAGCCATGGAAATAGCTCACGAGCAGGCCCTCGCTTCCAGCCGAGAAGCTGCCATAATCTCTTTCCTTGAGAAGTTCACCGGCGGGATCATCGACCTCCCTGGAAAGCCGACCCAGTTCCAAATGGAAGCTCAAAAGGGCATAGAAGAGAAAGCTAACAATGAAGAATTGATGGAGTCTTTCAACAGCGATAGTAATCTGAACAATGTGGGTAGTATGGATTATATGGTGAGCTCGAGGAGATGGCCGAAGTCGGAAGTGCAGGCGTTGATTCGGGTTCGAAGCGTGCTGGAGACGAGGTTCCAGGAGCCGGGCCTGAAAGCGCCGCTTTGGGAGGAGGTGAGCTCGTCAATGGCAGCGATGGGGTATCAAAGGAGTGCAAAGAGGTGCAAAGAGAAGTGGGAAAACATCAACAAGTACTTCAGAAAGACGAAGGATATTGTTAAGAGAAGGTCGCAGAACTCCAAGACTTGTCCTTATTTCAGTCAGCTGGATGAGCTCTACTCCAAGTCGTCGCAGAATCGTGCTAAAGATGATTCGCAGCTCTTGGATGCCATGGTGGTTCCATCTGAGCAAAGCCATGATCTGCAGAACGAGTCATTTGGATTTGATGAAGAGCAGCAATTTAGCTACAGTGAGGCGATTGAGATTAATGCGAGAGAAGTGCTGCTTCAGCTGCAACAAGAGCATTGCAATGAAGAAGAGGATAGGGAGCGGGAAGAAGATGATGAGGAAGGAGAGGATGAGGACGGTGAAGGAGAAGGTGACAATCAAGAGTAGGAAAATAAATTGAAATAACCAGTTGAATGATCGTGCTGTAGCTTCTTCGGGAGAGATCATAAGTTCTTGATCAACTAATCTTCATCTGTTTTTTTAATTTTTGCACATCTTTGCTTCACTTAGAATCAAGGTTCAAATGTTTTATATATAGTGAATCGGCACATTAAGGAATAACAATAATAATGTGACAGATTATCATGAATTTAGGCTACTCTTGAAATGGAAGCACTTCTTGCAGTTCCAGTTTTTTTGAACATCTAAATTTGAAGCTTTGAAGTTCTCTTTTGACCTGTATAATTGTTTGCTATAATAGTTCAGCGTCGCTGCCCTCATGAGATCTTCTTCATGCATAGATGATGAAAGAGGAAGATTGGAAGCATCCAACATGAGGGTGTGATTTGGTCCATGCCATGAGATCAAGAAAAGGAAATCTAATGTGCCCAAATGTTTATGATATTTGTGTCTCGGCCTCTCGGGTACTGGGGAAATCTGATTCGATTCATCACATCCATGGCATGCTGTCAGCCATGGAGTAATATAATGGTGCTATTATATTTTAATTATGCTTAGCTCAGTTGTTTATACTTCAATCAATATTAGTTTTAGTGATATGAATGGAGAGAGAGGTCTGGCAGCTTGGGGCAGACTGCTGTCTGTGTGGGTTTGCGGTAATCTGAGATCCCTGACGTCATGGATTGAAACCCGCACGGTCCCCATGCACAGACTCGTCCAGAGAGCCCAGAAAGATGGCAGAAAACCTTCTGAAATGCATTAATACCTCTCTCTCTCTCTCTCTCTCTCTCTGTTACGTCCTTCTCTTTCACCATTCAATGTCGTCCTCCACCCATTTGAGCCAGACTCCCTTCTTCTTTCCCTGTTTTGGGGAGCCCCGTATGAAAAATGAAAATAAAATAAGAAGAAATCTATCGATTTTTGCTTAGGTCGAAGTAACGAATATTGGGATGTTTTGCAGGAAGGAGATGAACATAATGGAGTTTAGTTTCTCGAATTAGATTGGCAGTTTGATGTTTGGAATGATCAGTGGTAGAGGCTTGGCTGTTGGCCATTTGGTTGCTTGTCTTCTACTTGGGTTTTTGTCTGTCTCCGCCATGAATGAGGGCACTTGGTCTTGGTTTTAAGATGTTTTGTTATGTGGGCAACATGACCAAAAACGTTACGAAATGGGGATAGCTTTCACTGTTTCTTTGTTCGTCTGCATGTAGATTGTGCCCACGGGGATTCCTAAATTACGTGTTCACATACCTCTATCAAGATCTTGCAACTTGCAAGTGTTCAAAAAAGAGAGAGCGTTTTGATAGGATCTTACAACTAGATGCCAATGTTGCACAACAATGGATAATGATGAAGTTGTAATTGCAACTAGTTGCTAATGATGCTCGGCCATGGATGACATTTGGATTGGGAGGCTGGGAGTGCAAACAAGAAACTCAGATTGAGGAAAGATTAGCCGAGAGGGAGAGAGATGTGACTTGTGAGAAAGCCATGAGTTAACACGTACAAAATGTTCACCGCGTGACCAAGGTACTTCATATGCTTGGGTCTACCTCCACATGGGACCTGCTCGGGAGGTACTACAGTGAATGAATCAATCATTCAGTGGAGAGAGTATCTTTGTTGCCGAACAAAACTGTTTTCTTAATATAAGTGTACCAAGAAAAAAATTTCTTAATTTTTCGAGGCTCCAAGATATTGTCAAAAATTGTTCAAGAAAATAGGATAGAGATGCCCACAGCTCGTTGGACTTTTCAGCAGGAAAACACAGAAGAAACGAGCTCGTGACTTGAACTTTCAACTGGGCCGAACTTCTTCTCAACTGGCCCATCAATCCACTTCAGTCGTCTCTCAAGTCTCTCCTTTCCCACTCAAAGTCGCCAAAAGCTCCAAAATGGCCGATGCCGAGCCCACCGGCGCCGCCCGACCCTCCGCAGCCAGCGCCGCCGATCCCATCTACCTTGGCCCGGACGCCGTCGCCTCCGCCCTCTCCCCCGCCGCTCTCCTCGACCACTTCACCGCCACCCTCCCCGCCCTCTACCCCGCCATCCACTCCCCCAGCCGCCCCCACTTCCCCGTCGGCCCCGCCTCCTCCTCCCTCATCCTCATGCCCTCCTGGTCCCATCACCCCCTCCTCCCCTACATCGGCGTCAAGGTCGTCACCGCCTTCCCGGGAAACTCGGCCCTCGGACTCCCCTCCGTCCACGCGTCCTACCTCCTCTTCGACTCCGCCACCGGCCGCCACCTCGCCGTCCTCGACGGCTCCGAGCTCACCCTCCGACGCACCGCCTCTCTCGCCGCACTCGCCGCCAGGCTCCTCGCCCGCCCCGGCGCCCGGGTCCTCTCCTTGATCGGCGCCGGATCGCTCGCCCCGCACGTCGTGCGAGCCCACCTCGCTGCCATCCCCACCTTGCAGAAAATCGTCATCTGGAATCGCACGGCAGAGAAAGCTCGCAACTTGGCCGGAGAATTGAGCAGGGAGGGTGTTGGGGACGTGTCGGCGGTGGACGACATCGACAAGGCGGTGGCGATGGGGGATATTGTGGTTTGCGTGACAGGGGCAGACCGGCCGCTGGTGAAAGGCGGGGTCTTGAGGGCGGGAGCTCACCTGGGTCTGGTAGGGTCGTTCAGCCCGGCGATGAGGGAGTGCGACGAGGAGGCGGTGACGAGGGGGCGGGTGTTCGTGGACTGCCCGGAGGCGATGGAGGAGGCTGGAGAGCTGGTGGAGGCCTTGCGCCGAGGGGTCATCAGGCGGGAAGAGGTGGGGATGGTGGTGGATTTGATGAAAGGGGAGAGGGAAGGGAGGAGGAGCGAGGAGGAGATCACTGTGTTCAAGTCTGTGGGGTTTGCTGTATTGGACATTCTGGCTGCTCAGTTGGTGTATGAGAAAATGTCACAGTGATAAAATGGCTGAAAGCCTGATTCTAGGATGCATGGCGGCCGTATGATCCAAGAGGAGATGAACTAGAACAAGGTGGTCAGATGGTATATGCACTTTTATCTATACACGGTGAATGGGAAAAGCATCCACAGGGGCTCGAACTCAGATTTTAAGCTCTTTGTATGTAAGTTCATGTGCCATAATCTAAATTGTTTGCTGAATAATCAAAGAAAAGGTAAACTAGATTTCTGATTGGGGAATTAATATCTAAGAGGATATGAACTAGAACAAGGAGGTCAGGTGGTATATGCTCTTATACATGATGAATGAGAAGAATCCACAAAGGGTCAAACTCAGATTTTAAGCTGTTTGTATGTAAGGTCATGTGCCATAATCTTGATGGTTTGCTAAATAATCAAATAAAAGGTGAACTAGATTTCTGATTGGGAATTAGTGTTTAGAAAAGTATCAACAACTTCATACTTTGTAGTAATGTATCTTTTGTTTATAAAACAAAGCAATGGCATGGACCTTGCAGTAATGTAATTCGTTTGCTGCATCCATTCAGGAAGCATGACATGGTTTGTAGAGAGCTCACGTTGACACTCGCAAACCTATTGGGGAAAAAGAGGATTATAACATGAGCTTGGTTCTTAGCTTTTGGACAAAGAAGTGGATTTTGCAGGAAGAAGATTATTAGATGGAGCTCTTAAGCAGAATTCTGAACTTATGGCCAAAATTGGCTGCCACCTTCCAATTCCAGCCAATACCCATTTTGCTAAGCTCCTACCGGTGACCAAAATTGGATCGACTAATTCAGCATTTGATGAGGGTATCATTCCCTGCATAAAAACATGTGTTGTGCTAGTTGGTGCTGCCCCAGTTGCCTTATCATATTCCAAACTCTTTTAATAAGTAAAAGATGTGGTTGGTTGTCTCTGGCCATGCCCCAGCTACATATGACAATTCTCAGAGTCACAGATCTCGTGTTTCGTTTCAGCCACACAGGCTACAGCTGGACTTGAACCTTTCTGATCAATTTGAACAATAGGAATCAGCACGATAGCTATGTGAGATAATTATCGCATTTATTGCTCTGATTAGTAGACTTGAATAGCTATGACGGCCTCTTCCCTTCCCTTGACTGGGCTTGTAGCCAACAACCTCTCTTACCTAATATTGGGGCTACCTAACAGGCTAACGCATGACAAAGCTAGAGTTAGTTTGGAATTTTTTCATTTTAGGGCCAGCTTAGTTGCTTTTGTTCCTCACTTGATAGGTTATCAGGCACTTGTTAGTAATGTTATAACAAGTAGTCCTCCATTTTCTGAAAAAAGTAATCCTAATTACAACCGCTTAATACCCTTAAAATTACTCAAACAGTATAAACTAACGAGTAATGGCCTTAAAAGATAATCAAGGACTCTATCCGTCCGGCGAAGAGTGTTTAATTACCACAATGAAAAATTAAGTTTCTTTTATTTAACAATAACACACTTAATTGGATGGATGGATTATAAAACAAGGATTTCTATTGCATCTGTCTTCTTTTCGATTCTTTTTTTGCATAACATGATATCTATCGAACTGAGGCTCAAGTAACGATCCTTTTATTTCTCTCTGCCAAAAAAAAAATAATTGTTTCAAGTAAAGACATGGCTTTTGTTCTGCAAATTAGGGACATTTATTTAATATCTATATATTAAGGTACAACATTGTGAAAATGGATTCATATAATAGCCTCTTGTGAATGCCCTTATCTAAGCCTATTCTTAAGGCCCGTACTTCTTTCTTGAGCAAAAATGTATATATTCCTCTAAAGTGGATACATACTTGTATTATTAGCTATAGCTGTAGACATATATTTTCTCATGGAAATAATTTTTCAGTACAATGAACTAATATAAGTCCTTTTTTTCCGTTTATGAACACTTAATTAACGTTCACGAGCCATGTCTACTTCCTCTGAAGTATAAATGTATAATCTGCACATACTTATATGACTTAAGAAAGATGTTTAAATCAGAATTAGCTCTAAACTTCACTGCTTAATCCATCTGACCGGAAATTACAGGTAACCATCTCGGACATCACCGACAGGTGTCAGTCTAGAAAGTGACAACAAGCTTATGTGTCTCGCAAGTGTTCGTATTTTTCTTTCCCTCGCTGTAAAGCGGCTCTGTGACTCTGTCAACTAGCATCTATAAGGACCACCAACTTCTTCACCATCTCTGTCATTTTGTCCAGTTTTTGCTGCATCTGACGCCTTACAAGGATTCAATCTTCAGGTTAGTGGGTGCTCAGATTCCCAGATCTTTGTTATTTCCACATTCTTTGTGTTTTTTTTGCTTATTTTGTCAGACTTTATGCACCTGTTTTATACATTTTTTCCAACTCTGGAGTCTTGTAGTAAGCTCTGATTTGATTGTCCTTGAGATGCAGACTTAGATTTAGCTGGTCATGTTTTTTGTTACTTTTGATTATCAGTGAAAGCTTATGAATTCTCTTCCACTGTTAGATAGTGTGGTGTCTGGATAGTTCATTAGTTCATTGATTCTATTTTCATCTTCAGTATGTAATCTGGTAGAAGCAATTTGGCCACCCATGTCGTTTTTGTGATGTTTCAGATCATTAAGTTAATCTTAGATTTACTGAAGGATTCAACGAGTGCTGTTGACTTGAAAATTTTTAGTTTTTTTTCAAGTTTCAACTGCTCTTGCTGGATGATAAAAGGGTGCTAATTGACTTAATCTATTAGTATTATCTTATAAACACCGTTTTTTTAGGGTATGCATCTGCGGATCCATCCGGTTTGATTAACCAATTGCAATATTCAGGTCTAAGATCCGTTTGTCATTAATATAAGAAGCAATTGCCACATCTCCATTTTTTTTAAGTTTGTTTTTGGTGTATGAGGAACCTTTGGGTTGATTTTCTTCAATGTTTTTCTGGATGCTTTTGTGTGGGATTTTTCATGGTATGTGGCCAATGTTTCCAAGTTGGACAACCGATTTATATATTTATATTTCGATCATTGTGCTATGACTAAGTTGCAAACTTCTAATGAGCTCGAATCCAAGTAATTGATCAGGAAGGAAACCTTGCTATTAAAAATTTTCGTTTCTTCTTAATGATTACTCACTGAAAAGTCAGAAGGATATAGATGTTGCCTTAAGTCAGAAAGTTTATTAGGTGTTTGGAGTTTGACCATTTATTTATTGTAAATGTTCATACTTAAAGAGTTTAATCATGTTTGATTGATAAGTAACTTGTCTGTTATTTTTCCTTAATTTATACAGTCTAAGGCATACTTTGGAGAGGAGACATTACGGCTTGGATTTTAACTCCTCTAAACCACACTCAGGCCGTTTCAAGGCAGCAAAGATGCTTACCGACAGCAGCTTTGCACACTCAAATTGGACTTATTCTGGACGAGCTTCAAAACTTCCACCAAGAATCCCAATTCAGGGAACGGTGCATACAACAAGTGTCAACAGATCGAGTCCACCAAAGGGGAAAATGAACATACCAGTTCCTAAAGAAGAGCATATACGGCACCAGAGGACATCATCTGAGAGTTTTATTTTTGATGAGCAGCCTTCCTGGCTTAATGACCTTCTAGATGATCCAGAAACCCCAGTTGGAAGAGGGACGCATCGCCGCTCTTCAAGTGATTCTGTTGCTTGTTTAGATATTTCAGGTGCTTTGCTCAAAGCAGCTCAATTTTCCCAGGCTCAGTGTAACTCTGTTAGAAGGCCTGCCATTAAGGATTGGGAGACTATTGTAGATACATGTGGTTATCAAAATTCTGTTACATCTGCTAGAGAGTGGTTAGTGGAAAAGCATGAGGCCGACAGATCAGATATACATGCAAAAGGGCTCACTGATTATAAAGTTAGCTCATTTGGAAAACCTGCCACATCTGATAGCGATTCCAGAAGAGCTAAACAGTAAGAACATTCCTAGACTTTCCTCCTTAATGCATTTACAGCTAAATAATAACATGCTTTGATATGATTAAATGCCCTTACACTTCTGATTTTGTTTTTACTCCAGTGGTCATAATACCCTAAATGTTGGTTTTTGATAAAAATACTAATCAGAACTGCTCGATATATAACCTTTCCTGTGTTATTTTAAATGCTTCTATTCTCTTAGTCTCTCCTTCATCAAGGCAGTGGTTAGGATCAAAGTTACGCTAATTTTACACCCCAACATCATATTCTCTTTGCATGACCCAAGCAAGACAGGCTTTGAGATTAAATACCTGAACCTAATCGAATTGGCAAATTAGATGTCTAAATTGAGTGTCAAATTTAGAACGAGATGTTGTTAAGAGAACTATATTTTTCATCTTGAAGCTTTAGCTGTTAGTCCTATGTGCTTTTGTTTTAATGGGAATTCATTAGTGCTTGCTTTTCTATACTTCTGAACAGCCTTTGAGTGTGATTATAAAATGCATATGCCGGCTGTGATGTTTGAATCCCAGTCAGATTATGCAGCGTGGGGGAAAATGAAAAACTTATAGATTGAGATGTGCAATAATTCCTTTACTATAACTTGCCTTAACTGTAAGGGAAAAGTTTAAATGAGGCACGGCTCCCCCATATCTGCATGAACTGAATCACCAAGAACCGTTGGATTTTGATCCGACGTTGCAAGGGGTGGGTGGGTGATTTAAACCCATGCTTTGATGCCTGCCGTTCAGATCGAAACTGACAACTCGAGGGGCCTTGGCTCATGTCTCGTATAAATGGGACTAACTTTAATTATATATATCTATGCAGGAACTTTGCTCGACGTTCACGTGTACGGAAACTTCAATATATAGCAGAGCTGGAACACAATGTTGGCATACTTGAGGTAATAATGATCAATGGAATTGATGAACTATTCTTTATTATGAATAAAGAAAATCACCCTTATTTCTTCTTACACCATTTTCTCTCTTCCTGAAGGCTGAGGGATCAGATGTAGCTGCCGAGCTTGCATTCCTCAAGCAACAGAATCTCATATTGAGATTAGAGAATAATGCACTAAAGCAGCGATTAATTAGTAATGCTCGTGAGAAACAAATAAAAGAGGGTAAGAACATGTGCATGTCATTTTCATTCATCCTCAATGAAGTTTGTAACATTGTAATCTTATGGAATTTCTTGTTCTTCCAGCTCAGTATGAACTATTAAGAAAAGAAGTGGAGCGTCTTCGGCATGTATATAGTAATCAACAAAAAGAGATGTTGAATTCCCACTCTCATGGACAACCTAGCAGCTCTGTTATAGAAGCTGCTGATCACATGAATCTGCAGTTTGGCTGCCTGTCCCTCAGCTCACCCAATCATCAGGAGTCTGACCTTGTAAAGGAGCCTGTAAGCATGAGTGGACTGCGTTTAACCCCGGCTTGACACGAAGCACTGACTCCATGGCCAGCATCCTTAAAACATCACCACATTGGTGATATTTAGGTGATGACCTATTTATTCCACTGGAGCAATAAGCTGGTTTTGTGTTTCCATATTTCGAACTACTCCATAGGCAACACTGGAAGAAGCAGCCCCCCAACTTATGGATGGAGGCGAGTACTGTTCCTATGCATGTTCTTGTTTGTTCTGTTTGGTACGGTTATTATGGATTAAATCGGTTTTCTTGTGAAACATTCTTATGAATAACGCGAGAGGCTTGTTTTGACGCGAGGATACTCGTTTCATTTGGGGAGCTTCTGAACCTTGATATATCAAATGACAACACGAATTTTGACATTGATTAATTGTATAGAAAGATTGCTGTCAAAATGTTTAGCCCTGGAGGGAAATGGATCGGCAGGTCGATTCAGAATAAGGTGCAATTCGTGGCCAGGAAATAGGAGGCAGAGGACCAAAGCTCTCACATCATATAGTGCATCTCCAATCTTTATCTGTTTTATTCTTTTGGCACTCAGTTTCAGCTATCCGATGGACGACGTGAAGCCTGTTGCATGAAGCATCAGCTCCCCTTGGATCAAAATTTCCATAAACTTCTGCAGAACAAAAAAACTAGTAAACTTCATCATAAGATGTGAAAAGATCTTGTTCATCAGGTCTAAGCAATTCATTCATGTTTGCATCATATTGGCGCGCATCAAATTGAATGCCCAGGAAAATGGGCCGAGGATGGTAACGGAGAAACCAAAAGAGGGGTCCATATAAATTACAACCCAATTTGGTTTATTTCTCCTCAGAGTTAGTGTAGATATTAAAAATGGACTTCAGCTTTTGGGCCCCTAAGAATTTGCTTATCACATACGCCCATAATAATCCCTATTAGTTAGTACTGATGTTCTTCAAAAATCTCACATCAAAACCCAATGCGTTCATCAACCATGTCCAAACACCTCTGGGAGAGGCCCTAGCTAGAACGCCACGGCTGGATTGGGCATACAGCGGGTTCTATTTTGGAAGGAGAAGGCATATTTCCCGATCTCTACAGAAATAAATTATTCAGTGCTTGCAGAGTATCCCCCTAGAGAATACTTCACTTAACACTTAACAGGAGGCATCGATCATCAGGATCGACAAAACACATGCTAACACACGAGAATTGAATAGTTTCTCCTATAGATGGCCAATGGAGTCGGGTTTCATGTTTCCAACCATAGTTCAGCTCAATAACAAAATTATGGTGTGTAAAAAAAACAGACCCACAAGTTTTGGCAACACCATGGGATGTAACGGACTAGTGAGAGCAGCCAACCAGTCCTATGTAATGGCCAAAGAGGTGCTACTCCGTTCTGCCTTACACTTCAGCCACCATATTGTCCAAGCTCCCAGACCACAGTCCAAGCTTAACTGCATAGTTTTCTGTTCCATAATTCTATTTATCTGAACTGAATCCCTTTCAGGTCAAGTAAACTATATGTTGCTTACAATCTCCTCGTAAAAGTGAGTTCTTGAGGAAACTATATGCAACTTCATTGTCAATGTATTTTGTCCCTAACTTTGATGGTCTGTGACAGCCATGCCATTTCTTATGTGGATGAGAGTGAAATTTGGGAAATGTTTTGCTGACCGATTTTCAAGACCAGTTTGCAGGACTCCATACTGGTCTTGAAAATTGGTCACGCTGCCCAAATAGGATGTTCGCTAGTCCCTGTTAAACCATAAAACTACCAAACTCACATTATGAAATCAGATCATGGTCACTCATTTTTCTTTTTTTTTTCTCTGTTTTTTTTTGCCAACAACCGCCCCCATGGCCTAAAAAACCCCTTTCTCAAATACTTGCTGCTCGAGCCCACGACTCTCTCCTTAGTAGTGGAGAGTTGCTACCACTGCACTACTGCGCCTTTGGGGTCTCTTTATCTTTTTGGCAATTGTATCCGTGTCACCCATCTTTTTTTTTTATGCAATTCAGGTCATCCGTTTATTATTTTATTTATTCCATATATTCTTGTAAAAAACATCCATCTGCATGATGGCTAACATTTGTCTCCATGAACCAAGGCTTTGCAAGCCGTCAGATGGAGATCTGGCGTGCCTTAGTGGAGGGGACATGCAACTAATTCAAACCCACCTGTCTCCTGCATTAACGCACAATATTATACAAAATCTAACGCCCCACAGTGCTTCAGCATACATCATGCACATGACCCCAACAGGTATAGACAGTTCTTCTTTTTATGAACTGGAAAATCTAAATTTTTTTTACTAATTTGTTTTGTTTTTTATATCATTATTTGGTGAAATTAATATTCTTTTATAGTAAGGTTTACAAATCTAGTTATCAATAATTTGAGACAGCCCTCACGCATCTTGCATGAGCGGAGTCATCTCAAACGGTAAAATTTTGACATAATGGAGCATGCAGGTGAGTATAAATCACTACTCGCCCCTGACACCGTTAGATCATGATCTTACATTTAGAGATTACTCAGGCTCATCCAATCCACATGGGACGAGTCTCATTCAAACTTTATTTTTATTTAAATATAACTTATCTATATTAATGGGCTATATAATAAAATCTAATACATGTTAGATACTAGGAAAATGATATTTTTTTTCTGTTAATTAGGTCGTGTTAGGGATTCGGAGTTTAAGGTATTTTCATGTAACTCTTAGCTTTGCTCGAGAATGTAAGTAGATGGGGAAAGTTAATATAAAATTATATAAAACTTATTTAACATAAAAAACGAAGAAAATACTAACCTTATAAATCTTATAAAAAACACCAACAAAATAAATTTAAGCAACTTATAAATTCTTTCTACTTAACACATTATATCATTACATGACTAAAAAGAAAAAATTATGTAGAGCACAAATAATAAAATTTAAATTTTGAAATAATGTAATTACAATGGTCACGATTGTAATATAAAATTCTTCGCTCGAAAATTTAACATAAAGTAGATGCGGAAAGTTAATATAAAATTACATAAAACTTGTTTAACATAAAATAATTAAGAAAACACTAAACCTATAAATCTTATAAAAAAACTCATGAAAAATAAATTTAAGCTATTTATAAATTCGTTCTACTGAACACATTATATCATTACATCACTAAAAATAAAAAATCAAGTAGAGCATAAATAATAAAATTTATATTTTAAAATAATGTAATTACAATGGCCACGATTGTAGTATAAAGTTCTTCGCTCGAGAATGTAACATAAAGTAGATGGGGAAATTTAATATAAAATTACAAAAAACTTATTTAACATAAAATAATTAAGAAAACAATAAACTTATAAATCTTATAAAAAAACTCATGAAAAATAAATTTAAGCAACTTATAAATTCTTTCTACTGAACACATTATATCATTACATCACTAAAAATAAAAAATTATGTAGAGTAGAAATAATAAAATTTATATTTTAAAATAATGTAATTACAATGGCCACGATTGTAGTATAAAGTTCTTCGCTCGAGAATGTAACATAAAGTAGATGGGGAAATTTAATATAAAAATTACAAAAAACTTATTTAACATAAAATAATTAAGAAAACAATAAACTTATAAATCTTATAAAAAAACTTATGAAAAATAAATTTAAGCAACTTAGAAATTCTTTCTACTAAACACGTTATATCATTACATCACTAAAAATAAAAAACACAAGTAGAGCATAAATATTAAATTTTATATTTTGAAATAATGTAATTATAATTATCACGACTGTATTTTGGGTAAAATATTAAATTTCAAAAGGCATCTTAGAGTTGTGCCAACAGCCCCACCTCAAAATAAGGTGTTGGCTCAAGCCTAAGCTCCAGCCAATTAGCAAGCACGCGTGTGTAAGCGTCTAAAAAATTAAGGGTTTATATAGTGCTATTTTTAGTGACTTTCGTTAATACTTTCACGTTTGTTGTAGCACTAGTTTATACTATTCTCTTTTAGAAAATATAAGTAGATGGGGACGAGTCTTATTCAAACTTTATTTTTATTTAAATATAATTTATCTATATTAGTGGGGTATATAATAAAAGCTTATACATGTTAGATAATAGGAAAATTATATTTTTTTTCTTAATTAGATCGTGATAGGGATTCGGAGTTTGAGGTATTTTTATTTAACTCTTAGCTTCGCTCGAGAATGTAAGTAGATGGGGAAAGTTAATATAAAATTATATAAAACTTATTTAACATAAAATAATTAAGAAAATTCTAACCTTATAAATTTTATAAAAAAACTCCTGCAAAATAAATTTAAGCAACTTAGAAATTCTTTCGACTGAACACATTATATCATTACATAACTAAAAATAAAAAATAATGTAGAGCACAAAGAATAAAATTTATATTTAGAAATAACGTAATTACAATGGTCATGATTGTAATATAAAATTCTTCGCTCGAGAATGTAACATAAAGTAGATGGGGCAAGTTAATATAAAATTACATCAAACTTATTTAACATAAAATAATTAAGAAAATATTAAATTTATAATTCTTATAAAAAAACTCATGAAAAATAAATTTAAGCAACTTAGAAATTCTTTCTACTAAACACATTATATCATTACATCACTAAAAATAAAAAACACATGTAGAGCATAAAAAATAAATTTTATATTGAAAAATAATTTAATTACAATTGTCACGATTGTATTTTAGGTGAAGTATTAAATTTCAAAAGGCATCTTAGAGTTGTATCAATAGCCCCACCTCAAGATAAGGTGTTAGCTCAAGCCTAATCTCTAGCTAATTAATAAGCACGCGTGAGCAAGAATCTAAAAAAATTAAGGGTTTATGTGGTGCTATCTTTAGTAACTTTCGTTAATATTTTCACGTTTGTCGTAGCAGTAGTTTATACTAATCTCTTTTAGAAAATATAAGTAGATAGGGACGAGGTTGATTAAAACTTTATTTTCATTTAAATATAACTTATCTATATTAGTGGGGTATATAATAAAAGCTTATACATGTTAGATAATTAGAAAATTATATTTTTCTTTTATTAGGTCGTGCTAGGGATTTAAAGTTTTAGGTATTTTTATTTAACTCTTAGCTTCGCTCGAAAATGTAAGTAGATGGGGAAAGTTAATATAAAATGATATAAAACTTATTTAACATAAAATAATTAAGAAAATACTAACTTTATAAATCTTATAAAAAAACTCCTAAAAAATAATTTTAAGTAACTTAGAAATTTTTTCTACTGAACACATTATATCATTACATGACTAAAAATAAAAAATAATATAGAGTATAAATAATAAAATTTATATTTAGAAATAATGTAATTATAATGGTCACGATTGTAATATAAAATTTACCGCTCGAGAATGTAACATACAGTAGATGGGGAAAGTTACTATAAAATTAAATCTCGAGATATGGTGTAATTATATCACTACATCATTAAAAATAAAAAACACATCTTAGAGCATAAATAATAAATTTTATATTTAGAAATAATGTAATTACAATTGTCCCGATTGTATTTTAGGTAAAGTATTAAATTTCAAAAGGCATCTTAGAGTTGTGCCAACAGCCCCACCTCAAGATAGGGTGTTGGCTCAAGCCCAAGCTCTAGCTAATTAGCAGCCCCACCTCAAGATAGGGTGTTGGCTCAAGCCCAAGCTCCAGCTAATTAACAAGCACGCGTGTGGAAGCGTCTAAAACAATTAAGGGTTTATGTGGTGCTATCTTTAGTGACTTTCGTTAATATTTTCACGTTTGTTATAGCAATAGTTTATATTATTCTCTTTTAGAAAAATATAAGTAGATGGGGACGAGTCTCATTCAAACTTTATTCTTATTTTGATATAACTTATTTATATTAGTGGGGTATATAATAAAAGCTTATACATGTTAGATAATAGGAAAATGATATTTTTTTTAATTAGATCGTGCTAGGGATTCGGAGTTTTAGGTATTTTCATTTAACTCTTAGCTTCGCTCGAGAATGTTAGTAGATGGGGGAAGTTAATATAAAATTATATAAAACTTATTTAACATAAAATAATTAAGAAAATTCTAACCTTATAAATGTTATAAAAAAACTCCTAAAAAATAAATTTAAGCAAATTAGAAATTCATTCTACTGAACACATTATATCATTGCATGACCAGAAATAAAAAATAATATAGAGCACAATTAATAAAATTTTTATTTGGAAATAATGTAATTACAATGGTCACAATTGTAATATAAAATTTTTCGCTCGAGAATGTAATATAGGGCCCGTTTGGTTGGCCCAAGAATCCAGCTTCTTTTTCCCCAAAGAAGTCATATGAGCTTCTTGCAATGGCAGTTGATGTAATTTCTAAAAACTGACAATGGTACTTTTTTTAAAAAAAAAATAGAAACAGAGCCATCATGATTTAAAACAGCCCCTGTCAGTTTTTGAAAATTACACCACATGCCATCATTACTTAAATTCTAAACCAAACACCAATTCTACTTCATTTTGAAATTCCAACTTCACTACTTCTAAAAGTCATAACCAAACGGACCCATAAAGTAGATGGGGAAAGTTAATACAAAATTACATAAAATTTATTTAACATAAAATAATTAAGAAAATACTATCCTTTTAAATCTTATAAAAAACACTTAAAAAATAAATTTAAGCAACTTAGAAATTCTTTCTACTGAACACATTATATCATTACATGACTAAAAATAAAAAATAATATAGAGCATAAATAATAAAATTTACATTTAAAAATAAAGTAATTACAATGGTCACGATTGTAATATTAAATTCTCCGCTCGAGAATGTAACATAAAGTAAATGGGGAAAGTTATATAAAATTACATAAAACTTTAGCATAAAATAATTACGAAAATACTAAACTTATAAATCTTATAAAAAAACTCATGAAAAATAAATTTAAGCAACTTAGAAATTCTTTTTACTAAACACATTATATCATTACATCATTAAAAATAAAAAACACATGTAGAGCATAAATAATAAATTTTATATTTAGAAATAATGTAATTACAATTGTCACGATTGTAAGATAAATTTCTTCGCTCGAGAATGTAACATAAATAGATGGGGAAGTTAATATTAAATTACATAAAACTTATTTAACATAAAATAATTAAGAAAATCCTAAACTTCTAAATCTTATTAAAAAACTCAGGAAAAATAAATTTAAGCAACTTAGAAATTCTTTCTACTAAACACATTATATCATTACATCACTAAAAATAAAAAATACATGCAGAGAATAAATAATAAATTTTATATTTTGAAATAATATAATTATAATTGTCACAATTGTATTTTATATATAGTATTAAATTTCAAAAGGCATCTTAGAGTTGTGCTAACAGTCCCACCTTAAGATATGGTGTTGGCTGAAGCCCAAGCTCTAGCAAATTGGCAAGCACGCGTGTGGAAGCATCTAAAACAATTAAGGGTTTGTGTGGTGCTATATTTAGTGACTTTAATTAACATTTTCACGTTTGTTGTAGTAGTAGTTTATATTATTCTCTTTTAGAAAATATAAGTAGATGGGGATGAGGTTTATTAAAACTTTATTTTCATTTAAATATAACTCATCTATATTAGTGGGGTATATAATAAAAGCTTATACATGTTAGATAATATGAAAATGATATTTTTTTGTTAATTAGGTCGTGCTAGGGATTCGGAATTTGAGGTATTTTCATTTAACTCTTAGCTTCGCTCGAGAATGTAAGTAGACGGGGAAAGTTAATATAAAATTATATAAAATTTATTTAAGATAAAATAATTAAGAAAATATTAACCTTATAAATCTTATAAAAAAACTCCTAAAAAATAAATTTAAGCAACTTAAAAATTCTTTCTATGAACACATTATATCATTACATGACTAAAAATAAAAAATAATGTAGAGCACAAATGATAAAATTTATATTTTGAAATAATGTAATTACAATAGTCACGATTGTAATATAAAATTCTTCGCTCGAGAATGTAACATAAAGTAGATGGGGAAAGTTAATTTAAAATTACATAAAACTTATTTAACATAAAATAATTAATAAAATACTAAACTTATAAATCTTATAAAAAAACTCATGAAATATAAATTTAAGTAACTTAGAAATTCTTTCCACTAAACACATTATATCATTACATCAATAAAAATAAAAAACAATGTCGATCATAAATAATAAATTTTATATTTGGAAATAGTGTAATTACAATTGTCACGATTGTATTTTAGGTAAAGTATTAAATTTCAAAAGACATCTTAGAGTTGTGCCAACAGCCCCACCTCAAGATAGGTTGGCTCAAGCCGAAGCTCCAACTAATTGGCAAGCACGTCTAAAAAAATTAAGGGTTTATGTGGTGTTATCTTTAGTGACTTTCGTTAACATTTTCACGTTTGTTGTAGCAGTAGTTTATACTATTCTCTTTTAGAAAAATCAGAAGAAAGATAGACAAGCTTCACCGGTTAAAGAAAATCAAGATCGCCTCTTGCGTACAATCTGTGTTGGTGATTGTAATAATTTTTTTGAGTTTAGATGGCTTAATGCATCAAAATAAATTTCCAATATACGGATTGTCTGGCACTGGATTTTGTGCGCATGCCTAATTTAATTGGACATGTTTAAAAATGCATCAACACATTCTGTTTTATTTTATAGGAATCAATGCTACCCTAATGTTATTTCATGCATCACAATAGATTGCTAATATATGGTTCAAATCATCTGGCACTGGATTTGGTGTGCACGACCAATCCAATGTTCAAAAATGTGTCAACACATAGTCAAAAGTCTCAAAATCCTCACTATTTGGCTCGAAATTTAATTAACCGCTTATTAGGTCATTAAATTGTGGCATAGGAATTAAAAAATAATTAAGAAAACTTGAGACTGTCACCTTTCCCCAACCGTCACTTCTTCCAAGACCGCCACCCCTTCTCAGTCCCCTGACGGGCAAAAAAAAGTCGACGTTCCCAGCATTAGTTTTTGACTCTCTTGCCATTTTGTAGGAACACAAAGGAGGCAATAATTCGAAATTGATAAAAAAGCTTGGGAGGATGCAGAAGGGATTGAACAGGAACATGTTCTACGCCTTTTTCCCAATCCGCACTGGCTCCAATTTTTGTCTCGTTCGTCCGAACTGTGTATGACACTTCTACAACCCATTCTCCGGCAAATCCCAATTGTACACACGTCATAGGGTCGCAGCTGATAAATTCATGAATTTCATGAATGTTGTGATGGCACACACGCTGTCGTGGATGGGTTGCATCGACTGGAAGATGACTCAGATCGCCAAAGCGCCCGTCCAACAAAACTCAAAAGATTGTGGCATTTTCATCATGATGTACATCGCGCACTTGGCATCCTATGTCAACCCACCCGACTTTGATTAGGCCCGAATTACACAACTTAGAGCTCTTTATAGATAGCATGAACCTTATGGGCAATGGGAATGATCAGAAGCCCATGGTGGAGATGCTTTATCGGCGTAATGTGATGCTGGATAGGCATCCAAAAGAAGGGGTATGAAGCGCATGTTTTATATTTAGAAGATAACACGGTCCTAAAAAAATGAAGGTCACATTTTAAGAAGGAAGAGCTTATTGGCATGGCCGCCGTGAGGATGGACTTCTGAAAATACTAAACCTATAAATTTTATAAAAGGACTCATGAAAATATATTAAACTACTTTATAAATTTTTTTGTAGTGAGCCCTCATTATTTATTAATTCACTTAAAATAAAGAAATCATTAAGCGCAAAAATAATAAGATTTATATTTCGCATTAATGCAACCACAATGGTCTCAATTGCTTTTTAGTCGAAGTGTCTCATTCCTAAAAGTAAATGCACTATAGACAGTTTAAACTCTTGGTGTCAACCTGTCACAACTCACAAGCTATCAAACAATCTAGCCCAAAATTTGAATTTACCTTTTATTAGGTAATTAAACAGTGGCATAGGAAGGAATCGAACAAGGTTCCCCTATCCACAAGCTCAGAACCCATCTCTAATCAACTTGGCACATCTTTATACTCGCTCACACAAGTTTGAGAGTCGACTAGCAGGAGTTCATGATGGACAAGTGATCGTAGTGAACATTTGAGGTTCTTGCAGCCATGTTAGGCTCAGAATCGTCGCCGCTTGGGTGCATGAGCCCTTGAGTATCCGAAAGAGCCCATTAGTATGTGCCCCAGGTCACTTGGCAAGGCCATCCAATTTCAATTCGATGGGCATATATTAATACGGGGGCAAGGCGGTTTGAAAACACCCGCCTCCCCTCTTGATTAACTCACCATCAGATCCTAATCGTTTGGTAAAACTGTGGTTTACCAAAATCGCACATCTATTAGTTTTCTGGTAGTTAATTCACAATTAAGCTCATATGTCTATTTTTCTAGATTAGATGACCATCATCTAGCGTGGAGTTTTTTCCATATTACCTGGCGCGAAATCTCATATTCCCATATTACCAGGTTTTTCCCGTGAAATCTCATATGACCCGGAATCTGGACTTGATGTACCCAAAATGCCCTTTCTTCTATTTTTTCGTGTTAACACTGTGCGAAGAGGCGTGTTGTTCGAGTGTGAAGTTCTCCGGCGATTCCCATCGGCGACAGCACCGGCGACCGGCGAGTTGGAGCGGCGATTCAACCGGCGGAATACACGGACGAGTTCGAGCCTATTCGCGTCCCCCATCTCGATATCGAGCTGCCCCCCTGCTGGATTTCGACGACACGACTGAGGGAGAGTGGACAAAGGCGGCGATTTGAAGCGCATCCGTCGGGATTTCTGATCTTCAACCTTGAGAAGACCCCCGCGGCTCCCTCCGCCTGCATGCAACAGGCGGATTGACCGGATTGAGCTTCGGTGCACGGCGAGGAAGACTGTGAAGGCACCTGCGAGGAAATACAGACATACAGACGACTAAACTACGGTAAGTTACAACTATCCTACCTGATTTTAGTTTCATAAGGTCGGACATTTGAATTTTTAATTTTTACTATGAACTATAAAGTCGTGTCTAGAGTAGACACGACTGTGTATTTAGTCGTGTCCGCGACGACACGACTTTTATATTTTCGTGTTGCACCGAGGACACTTTTGTACTGACCACTATACCTCACTCCTTGCAGATGGATAAAAAAAGAGATGAGTCTATGGAGGAAATACCACCGGAAGAGGAGGAGGATCATGATTTTGTCTTCGCACCTCGGCAGTGAAATCAGAGGGGCAGGAAAAGGAAGGCTCCGATGGACCGACCAGAGAAGAGAACATATAATGCGCGACCGGCGCTGAAGACGTGTTGTCAACCGGGGGCGATGAAAAAGTGTGCGGCCCTCCTACAGCGTCACCAAAGATGTGCCCAAGTGATGAACGAGGCTGGTTTTGCTGTCATTTTTGAAGGTGAGGACGTTGTTGTATCTCGGAACCTCCTCGACCATTTGGTCAGGTACTGGGATGAGTCGGCGAAGGTCTTCAATATCAAGGGTAGGACGCTACATTTCACAGAGGAAGATGTTGCCCTTATCACCGGATTGCCCGCAAAGGGCGACAGAGTTGAGGTCCTCCCCTCTTTGACACGCCGACCGGAAGGTCAATTCTTCAGAAAGTACTTCGCCGCGAGGAGAGCAGACATTCCACACATTGAGGAAATGATAGACAAGCTTAGCGCGGGCGAACTGAAGATGGAAGAGGAGGACATTGCGAGGATGATCATCTGCCTCCTCTTCTCCACGGTGTTGTTTCCACACAGCACTAGAGCGGTTCATCCCTCTTTGTACCGTTACATTGACGACCTCCCAAGATTGAGGTCATACAATTGGGCTGGGGCTATACATAAGATGTTGGTTTCTGGTATAACCCATACCAGCCGCCTAGTGGGAGCAAGATCGCAAGGAGAGTGCCTGGGCGGTGGATGCCTAAATGGCGCCGCATATGTCCTTCAGGTATGTAGCATTCATAGTCTTCGATCGGGAAAAAGTCTTATACAATACCACTATATATAGTCATGTATTATAGAACACGACTATATTTATAGTCGTGTATAATGAAACACGACTAGGTATATAGTCGTGTTTTTTAGGACACGACCATAGTTCAATTCGTGTTGAACTTATAGTCGACTAAGGCAACCGCGCATTGTTATAATGTTTTCAACTGTTTAATTTGCAGATTTGGTTTTTCGAGCACACGACAATCTTCCATCCTGTCATGGGCCCTACCAGCCCACGGGCGAAAAGATGGCCAGGAAGTGGGGCCCTCATTACAGAGGTGAAGAAAGGTGCACAGAAGAAGCACCGCATGGCCGACTATTGGACGGGAGTGTTCCACAATCTTCAAATAGGGGAGGAACTCGTCGACGTAATCAGCCCCATGGCCGGAGAGGCATATCTCCTTGCTTCGTCAACCTCAGGGGCCCATCCTCCACGACGGCAGAGGCCGCAGAGGCCGGAAATGAAGACGACTCCCAACCAACCTGCCTCCACTTCCTCGAGAAAGGCTGCCCAGTCGACTGCAACTGCAATGGGCCGATTGGAGGGTGCCCTTCAGGGCATACAGTCACTAATAGAGATAGCTCTGTCTTCCTATGAGGAGATGGGAAGGAGAGTGGGACCTCTGCGAGAGATTCTCCACTCTATGAAGTCCTCTGCCGCCTCAGCGTCAATGCTGTTAGAAGGTCAGATCTTCGAGCATCCGAAGGAGGAGATGACTGACGAGCCGACGAATGAGCCGAAGAAGCGCCCCGAAATGGAGAGAAAGAAGTCATCGGTGCATCAGATGGAGCCGAAGAAGCGGCCCCAAATGGGGCCACAATCGTCATCAGTGCATCAGATGGACCCAAAGAAGCGGCCCCTTCAAAAGGAGCATAATAAGAACACTCCTATCGGTATGCGGACGAAGGAGCTGGCAAGGAAGTCACATCTGGATTCGACGAAATGGGGTAAAGGTAAGTTGTAGACGATGATTTATTTTTTCGTGCCCCATTATACACGACTACTATATTTGTCGTGTTTCATTGTACACGACTATGTGGTTTATCGTGTTCTATATAACACGACTATGTTTTTTATCGTGCTGCTACTACTGACATGAAGAAGTAAAATGTCATTTCAGCTCCCATCAAACGCGCGGTTGAGGAAGACAAGATGGAACGGGCTGCGAAGAGATCCTCTGCCAAGATGTTTTTGAAGAAGCTCCAACCAGAATTCAAGGAAGATATGGAGCGTGCAGAAGTCGAGTCCCATCCGACGTACGGCCGGGACATATTCCCCCCTGGTGTAGTGATAAGGAAGCGCTTCAGGACTGTCGGCTCGAGGGAGGAGCAGAGGATTAGAGAAGAGGATCATATACGGAGAATGGCGGAGGAGCAGAAAAGAAGAAATAGGTCCCCTCAGCCGAAAGCCGACTCCGAACAAACCATATCCGATAGAGAGGCGACCTCTATCATCGATGAGGTCATCTCTTCCATACGGCAGTCGGATATCGAAACCGTGAAGGAGGAGGTGAAGGAGGATGTGAAGGCCGGGGACGTCGAAGAGGAGGAGGTGAAGGCGGATGTTCTGGACAAAGAGACGAAGGAGGGGGAGGGGAAGGAGGGAGGAGGCGAAGGAGGAGGAGGGGAAGGAGGAGGAGGTGCAAGCAGGCGAAGAGGCGATGGAGGAGGAGAAGACGGAGGAGTTGAAGGAAGAGGAGGCTGAGGAGGAGAAGGCGAGGGAGGAGGAGGAGGTCGCCGAGGGCACTGGCTTAACCGCATCACAACCGGTTGACGTCGATGTCCTCCTAACCCCTCAGAAGTCTAAGTCTGTAATTGCTCTCCCCGACCACTATGCCGATTCGGAGTTATGCTTCGACAAGGGGGTACTGTTAGAGCGGGATAGAGTGGCAATAGATGGATGGATGGCCAATCCGAGGAAGGCTTATCCAATCCCAACGCTATGTGATGACGACTATTTATCCCTCCTACAAACAACAGAAATAAACACCAATGTAAGTAAACCTATGCTCCTCATATCTTTTTGTAGACATAAAGTCGGTATTCGAAGACACGACTTTGCGCGTAGTCGTGTCTATGAAATACACGACTATACGCATAGTCGTGTCTATCGAGGACACGACTACTATGCATATCGTATATATAGAATAATCGACTTTTAATTGGAAGTTGCATGTTGCCTTACCGAAGTGTAATGACTCCTCAATATGTTTTATGTAGGTTATAGATGTTTTTTTAAGTCTGTTGAGCCAGCGCAACGAGAGAAACCCGATGAAATATCCGTGGGCATTTTTTGGTTGCCACGCATTCAAAGAGATATTCGACAACGTAAGTGTTCCCTGCAGAAGAAGTGATAAGTAAATAATTATGATATTATTAGATCGTTGTCTAAATCTCTTTCGCTTTCGCAGGAGCACCAGGAAGGGGGAAATAATGCCAAATTGGTTAAAAAGCTCGGGAGGATGCTGGACGGCTTGAATAGGAACATGTTCTACGCATTTTTCCCAATCCGCACCGGCTCCCACTTCTGCCTCGTGTATGTCCATTTCCCGCACTGTGTATGGCGCTTCTACAACCCGCTGTCTGGCAGATCCCAATTATATCCGCATCACAGAAAAGCTGCTGACAAATTCACGCAGTTCATGAACGTCGTTATGGCAGGCAAGCTGGGGTGGTTTGGTTTGCTAGACTGGAAGATGACTCAGATAACCAAAGCGCCGTGGCAACAAAATTCGAAAGACTGTGGCATCTTCATCATGATGTACGTCGCGCATTTGGCGTCCAATGTGAACCCCCCGGAGTTTGACCAGTCCACAATCACACGACTGTGGCGACCAGTCATCGCTTCAACCTTGATTCGGGGGCTTATTAACAGCGAGTTTGACGACGATTCCGGACAAGGCACAAAAGATGCTGTCACAGTTGCGGGTTTTTTGCGGCTTCCGGATAAAGAATAACTTCAAATTCATTTTATTCACATTCTTTTAATGTACAAAGTTCATTTCCTGTAAATACCAGATGTACGGCTTCCGGCCGTACTCTTTCACTGTACAAAGTTCATTTTTAATGTACAAAGTTCACATATTTGACTCATACCAGATGTAGACAAAATATCGCTATCATGAATGTGAATACGGCCTTGATACAACAGGTTAGTTTCATATAATCGTCTCTGATGGAAAACGACTACGCATATAATCGTCTCTGGAACAACACGACTACGTATATAATCGTCTCTGATTCAACACGACGTTATATGTAGTCGTGTTTCACAATACACGACAGTAGAGATGTTAATTTGGGTAGGCCTTCTGCGCTATACAAGACTTTGACTACATCCTAAGTGAAGAATGGTGGGGGCTGAGGTAAGCCGGAGCGGCGTACATCCGCTGTCTCGTTCGTAGACAGTTTGCCTTGTTGCGGAAGTTTTCGTTTCCTGCGCGTCCGATGTTCTTTCGGAACGGGGCTTTTTGTGCACTTTGTACGGTTGTGACCAACTTCACGACAATTCCCACATTTCGCACGTGGCCTTGCAGGTGGATCGGGCTGTGACTCAATTCTTTTTGTCTTTCTCCTGCCCTTCTTTGGAGCTTCAAGCCTTGGCGGTTCGCATTTAAATAATACGCCGTAATTTCCCCACTGACTTCTGTCTAAAGTAGGGAACACTACTTCTTCGTACGCGGTGCGGTACGTACTTGCGCAGTACCACTTCTCACAATATTCTACCGCTTCCAGACTCCTCTCATCAATACATGCCATGGCGTGCTTGCACGGAAGTCCCATGCTCTGGAAGAAGCCGCATGTGCATGTTCTATTCGTAAGGTCCACAACATCCTGATGCGAAAACATGAACAACATTAGTGTATTCGACAATTACTCGTGTCGTCGAAGACACGACTGTATGGCTAGTCGTGTCTTCGACGACACGACTTTGTTATAGGCGTCTCTTACAGAAAACAAATTTATGCTTACCACATGGTATAAAGATGTCACTTAAAACTGCCGTAATGATAGCGGTTGAACTCGAACTGTTCCAGCACTCTGATTCCTCATCTGATTGATATGATTCTGTGCATATTTTGTTAACGGAGTCGGTAGGCCGTCTGCCTCTATTCGGCGTCTCTGAAAATGGACGCTTGTGGTTGATCGTTTAAAATTAAACCCTTGCAAGTGCACAAGGCAATTGTACTACGGTGAGTATGGAAAGGGTTGTCGAACCTCAGGGACGGATTAATATTCTACCAAATTCAAGAGAAAAGCAGCAGTTTTTAATTAATCTAGAGAAAAGCAATGAACTTTAATTAAACTAAGCTGAGATTAATCAATAGGAGAAGTACCAAGGCTTTGAATCCACCACAATAGACTAGTGTATCGTCTCTCTCTCTCTTTTGAATTCAGATTTCCAGTTGGCTAGTGTATTCCTCTCGGACATACACTTGTCAATTCAAATTATAGTGCCCTCCTCTCGGATGTAACACATAAATCTATTAAAACATGGAACTGTGATCTATCTCTCTCGAGTATAAACCAATGAGACTTTATTAATATGTAACACTTCAGAGCCCTTACGTTCCTCTCGGACACGCAAGTGCTCTTTCAGATTGAAATCCACAAAGATCCACTCTTGTCTCTCTCGAGTACAAAGAATAAACTCTAATGAATTAACTTTTATTGCATAACAAAGATTCATACACCAACTAGAATAAAAACATAATATGAGAGAAAGAAACAATACAACCAATCAGTTGGGTTTCATCTACGCCTTGGAAGAGAGTCTAGCCAAGCATGGGAAGAGAATCCATCAACAAGTTCTTCATCTTCTTCTTCTTCTTCTTCTTCCTTTGCTCTAGCCTCCAAGGACTCCAAAAGAACTCAAAACTCTATTCTTGCATACCCCATACGTTCTCCCTTAAGGCATATATACAGGGGTGAAGGAAAACCCTCAAATCCCTTTCCAAATCCGAGTCAAAATAGGGTTAAATTGCGTTTTCCGTATGCACCGATCGATCGCCCGTATAGCACGATCGATCGCCTTGCGAACGCTGCCGAACGAAGCCGTTTTCCTTTGTTAATTGCTCCCGATCGATCGTATTGCGAACGATGCCGGACGAAGCCGATCGATCGTTTTTACTGTCTTCAAAACTTTGCGCAAATCCAAAAATTCCAGTAGATACGGTCGATCGTTTTTGTGTCCGATCGATCGTAGACGGGATCGATCGCGTAAAGGTTGCGATCGATCGTTTCTACTGTCCGGAATCTTCAAATGGCTATAACTTTTTGCACCGAACTCCGAATTGCGCGTGGTTGGTGGCGTTGGAAAGATGACTCCTTGAACTTTCACGTGAGACTTGAATCAGTCCAATCCGATATTTGTACACAGAGTTATGATAATTTGACCATTGAAGTCCGTTTTCGCCATATTTTTGCATCTTTGCTCTCATTTCCTACAAAACCAAAAACTATATTAAAGTAGTAGTTATTCTAATCAAACACTAGCATAAACATAAGTTTAGGAGATAATATAATGTATATTTCATGTATAGTTCATGTATAGATCAGTGGTCGCCCGCGTTTGCTCGATCAACCGAGTTATTGGCCAAAACCTTGCCTTTAGAAGCATATTATTTACACTTTCTGACGCGTTCGACGTGAGAGTGATGTACCTTTTACCCGGATATTCGACGTTCGCCCAATGTGTTTTCGGAATATTGTCAACATATTTCCAGGCCGCCTCATTGTGTTCCTTCATCTTCTCCATCGTAGCGTCGAATTCTGGTCTCCTGAAGCATTTTGCAGCTCGGAATAGGAGTTCCTTCAGGTACTTATCCTTCCAAGTATTAAGCATATTTGCGGCCATATGCCGGAGGCAAAACCCATGGTGAGCCTCGGGAAAGACATCGGCGACCGCTCTCAGAAGGCCCTTCTGTCTATCAGAGACAATAGTGTCCAGGGATGCCGGGGGGTCCGTAAAGAGAAAACATTTAAGTAAGGTGAGGAACCACGTCCTGTACAAGTGAGAGACAAACATATTAAACATAGAATGCTTCAGGTTGTTACAAGGTCGTCTATAAGCAAAGGACGACTAGATGAGTAGTCGTGTTGTCGATTACACGACTGTGTGCCCAGTCGTGTCGTGCCTAACACGACTACTCATACAGTCGTCTTTCCTGGTTCTAAACTTACCACGTTTTGATATTCTCTTTATCCACAATTGCATATGCAAGACACATTAATTGTTGATTGCCGTCGATTGCTGTAGCAACCAATAATACTCCAGGGTACTTTCCTTTTACGAATGTTCCATCAAGCGTGAGCAACGGTCTCAGTGTTCTTCGGAATGCTCTTGCAACCGGGCCGAACATCCAAAACACACGTCTGAAGTCGTAGCCGGCTAACTCAATTGGGATATCAGGTATATCAGCTGATCTTTCGATGACCACATGTGTACCTGCGTTAGACCGCTCTAATTCCCTTCCGTATTGTGGCAAAATACGATAAGCGTCTTCAGGGTTGCCATCGATCAATCGGATCAATTCCTCTTTCGCCCTCCATGCCCTTTTATAGTTGACGGTGACGCCCCAATGCTTCTCAATGTATTGTTGGATATTTGAGATTTTTATGGAGTTTGAATCCTTATGGAGGCCATGACACTTCCTCGCGATCCAGAGGTGAGAAGCCAATGGATGATCTTTCGAACTTAGAGAAGTGTCACATGTATGCCGTTCTTCCCTCCTTGTTACGCTAACTCCATCAAGTCTGTTCGACGCTCGTATGTACCACTTGCACCCCGAAACCTTGCAACTTGCAGCGAATGTGTCCTTGCTCTCATCCGCTACTTTGAACATGAATTTCCTCTTGATTGCCAGATCAGTTAGAACCATCTTGAACTGCTTGACGCTTTCGAATCTAGCCCCTAAGGTAAGTTGTGCCTCGTAGTCTTCTGCTTGCAAACTTCCGGTCAACATCGTCTCCTCTTCACAATGTTTTGAAGGACCGGCCTGTGCAGAATAGGTACCCCAATCCCAACCACCATCACCCTCAATATTGAGATAGTCATCGTCCTCCGACGCGACAGATTTCCCTTTAGATGTGTCTCTTGCCGTTGGACCTCTAGAGGTTGATGTTCCCGTGTGATATGGCTGGCTGAAATGTGGTACTGTAAGAGGCTCATCCCACTCATCTGCAGACCACGGTAATTCATCTTCATCCAACAATTCTTCTTCATCTGGACTGGAATCTTCATCGTCATCTTCTTCTTCATCTTCACCTTCTCCATCTCCGAAACTGCGGGCAAAAACATGTATGAATGGACTTGACAAAACGATTGCACGTACTATGAGGTATTGTTTTATGCAACACGAATTGACTTATAGTCGTCTACGATTCAACACGACTAGGTATATAGTCGTGTTCAATACGGCACGATAACCCTTTTAGTCGTGTACTATGAGGTATTGTTTTATGCAACACGAATTGATTTATAGTCGTCTACGATTCAACACGACGAGTATATAGTCGTGTTCAATACGGCACGATAACCCTTTTAGTCGTGTACTATGAGGTATTGTTTTATGCAACACGAATTGATTTATAGTCGTCTACGATTCAACACGACGAGTATATAGTCGTGTTCAATACGGCACGATAACCCTTTTAGTCGTGTACTATTATAGTCGACTATAATAGCACACGAGTTGCTTGTATCCGCGCCTTAGAAGTCTCACCTCGCATAGTCCCCATCTCTTCCTCCTTCGACTGCTGATGCGGGTGTCTTATTGCCCGGGCTGGACGGCCTCTCCGGCGGTGTGTTACTGCCCGGCATCACTTGTGCCTCTGGTAGCCTCTCCGGCGGTGTGTTACTGCCCGGCATTACTTGTGCCTCTGGTAGCCTCTCCGGCGGTGTGTTACTGCCCGGCATCACTTCTGCCTCTGGTAGCCTCTCGGCCGGGCTGTTATTCGCATTGGCATTTATTTCCTTATTGAGAGTCGATGTCTCGGTGTTATTGCCCGTAGAAGTCCACTCCACGTACAGGCGGAGTAGTCCATTTGTGCCTTGCTTGCTCTTGTGAAGTATAAATATTGACTCTACGTCTTTATCGTCTTCAAGGAGAAATGTGTATTCTTCAGATTCAACATGATATGACAAAGTTAATGTACCAGGTGTAGACTTAAGCGGTAATCTTTCTTCGACTAGCTGCAACAGTTCCAGGTACTTTACTCGTGTATCTATAGGCAGGAGCTTCCGTATCCCGCCCACGTACTTACCAGAATCCGTCAAAACTCCATCGTAGTGTAAACAAAGAACTATCTTCTCCATCCGTACCTTCCATTAAAAACCCGACATAAGTTACAAATCCGTGAGACACGATATATTGAAAACCATATATGAGTGCATCGTATATGAGTCGTGTTTCATCAAACACGACTATGGTTATAGTCGTGTTGTCGACGACACGACTGTAACAACAGTTGAAAACTTGCTACGTTTTCAACTTTCTTCTCTGGAACCAACTTTCAAGATGTAAATCGTCGTATTTTAACTTCACCTACCAGTTTTTCGATGTGCCTTGCCTCCGTTGAAGTTGTTTTCCAATACCCGATCTTTCCCGCTCCTTTTCCCGCTTGTTGCCGCGAAGATGACCTTTTCGGACTTCGACGACGCCGGCGCCGGCGATGATATGGGCGGAGCGGCCGGACGGAACGCCTTCTTCTCCGACTAGCGGCAGCTTCTCCGGGTAGTCGCTCCCTTTCCGGGTAATATGGAAAACCAAAGTGTGGGTGCCTTATACCTAAACCTAAGGGCATTTTGGGTACTTTCCGGGTCATATGGAAGGAAGAAAAGGATTCCGGGTAATATGACAAACCGGTGTTTGGCGCCAGGTCATATGTAAAAAGCTCTCTAGCGTGAAACACGACTCACGCATTTATGTTTTTTTCCATATCTAGCGTGAGCATTCATATTTTTTTCCATATCTAGCGTGAATCACGACTCACGCTAGATATGGAAAAAAACATGAATGCTACAGTGTAGCAAAACATCCACTGTTGATGTTTTGCATTTAATCACGCCCGGCCCCTAAATATGATTATTAGAGAGAACAATATCATTTAATTTTGGTACACATATTTTTACTAATTGTTTCGATTAAAAACAACAGGAGGAAATAATTTTTTTTGCTAGTAAGGTTTACTCATCTAGTTATCGCACTCAACCCAATGTTAAAAAAAAGCTTTCAAGCTCACAAGCATTTACGTGGACCACCTATGTCTGTCATCATTTAGGCCATATGCAGTAACATAATACGGAATAATATTTGTGCGCACATAAAATAAGATTGGGCTTGTAGGCTGAAGCGGAGGATAGAGACGAGAGGCCTCGTTTGGACTGTTTTTGCAGCCACAAGACTGAAATCGGAGTGGAGAGCGGACAGCAGAGCAGCAGCACATCATATGGTGGCGGCCAACCATCACCCGCCGGAGAGCTTCTGCTACTCCGGCTTCGACATGGCCCCGCCCGGCCTCGGCCCCGTCTCCACCACCGTCCCTGCAGCCGACGACCCGTCCAAGAAGATTCGGAAACCGTACACCATCACCAAGTCCAGGGAGAGCTGGACTGAGCAGGAGCACGACAAGTTCTTCGAAGCCCTCCAATTGTGAGCAGCTGCTATCTTCTCCTTTGAATTGAGTTTTTTCTCTCTCCATTTCTCAGTCTGGGTCTTTTGTGGTTGAATTGGGTTTTCTGATTTGGGAGCTTGTTGCTTGTGATTGGATTCTGTAGGGAGTTATTGAGTAGTGTTTTGTTGATTATGGACTTAACTATGTTGGGTGGTGGGTAAAGTTTGAAACTTTTGCTGCTTAGTGATTGGAGGCTGTGGTTGCTTTGAAAATTGAAAAGCTAGCTGCTTTGGAGTTTCATAGTTTGGTTAATACGAATTGTGAGGTTGTACTTGGATAATTTGATGTGTTTCTGGTGTGGAATCCCTTCTCAGTTGTGTCACATATTATGATATGCAAAATAATGAATCAATAATCCATTTCGTACGCAACAATTATTTAATATGGTATCATAGCACTGGGTGTCTGAGAGGTCCTGGATTTAAATCTTGGTGGAGGCATATTTACCCCATATTTATCCTTCCCTTTGTGTACGGGCCTGTCGGAATCGTTTTCTTGTAACTAATTAAAGGATGTTCCTTCGTCGTCCTATTTGGTACTAAGTTTGATGCAGTGAGTGCTATAAGCTAAATATTTGTTGGATGAGGTTTGTTTTTTGGCCAAAAAGGAGTTGGCGTTAGGCCATTAGTTCTTGTGTTCGTGGAAATCATTTGTGAACTTGGCTATGAGCATTTCAACAAAGTAAATTTACTGTGACTCTTTCAAAAAAATTTAAATGTAGAAGGTCCCATTCCGCATAATCGGGAAGTCATGTGATAAAGATGATAATGTTGAACCTTCATCTCAATCCCCTCTTTAGAGGGTTGCGTCAGGAAGGGCATCCATTGTAAAAATTTGCTACCATGTTTCTTTGTGTGGATTTCATGCAATCATTTTGATTATGATTACAATCAAGTATGGTATAGAATCCATGTCGAGGAGACAGATGGGATATGGCGTATGATGATGATGAATCCTCAAAAATTTGATTTGATACTGTTTAATGTGCTGACCTTGCAACATTAGGACTTATCTTACCCAAATCTATCACCATACATATTGTCTAGATGCATTTCTGTTTTCTATTGTGTTATTATTTGGTACTGTTATGATTCCTAGTTAGAGTAGGATTAGAATACTTTCCTAATTTAGTTAATCCTAGTTGGAGCAGGATTAATTATTATTTTTCTAGTTTTATTATTTTCCTTTCCATAGTAGAATTAAGTAATTGTAAGGCTACATGCCTAAGACTATAAATAAGGTTTTAGCCCTCTTGCTACAGCAACGTGAATAGTGATTTCAGAACAGATCAGTAGTTTTCTTTTAGGCCCCGTTTGGTTGGCTCAAAAGAAGCTGGATTCCAGCATAGCTTCTTGCAATGGCATTTAGGCTTTGTTTGGTTGCTACTTTTAGAAGTAGGAAATTTGGATTTTCCAAATGAAGTGAAAGTGGTGTTTGGTTGGGAAAAAGGTATTCTTGGGAAGAATTTAAGTCATGATAGCATTTTGTGTAATTTCCAAAAATTGACAGGGGCAGTTTTTTTTAAAAAAACACAGTTTTTGTTTTTTTCTTTAAAAGTATCCCTGTCGTTTTTTTAAAATTACATTAAATGCCATTGCAAGAAGCTCTGCTGACTTCTTTTGGGAAATCTCCTCTTTAGAATCCAGCTTCTTTTGAGCCAACCAAACGGGGCCTTAGTGTAATTTTCAAAAAATGACAGGGGTACTTTTAAAAAAAAAATAGAAACCGTGTTTTTTTTTTAAAAATTGCTCCTGTCAGTTTTTGGAAATTACACAAAATGCCATCATGACTTAAATTCTTCCCAAGAATACCTTTTTCCCAACCAAACACCACTTTCACTTCATTTGGAAAATCCAACTTTCCTACTTCTAAAAGTAGCAACCAAACAGAGCCTTAGTCTCTTCCTTCTCCTCTTCATCTTATTCTCTTCCCTTTCACTCTATACTTCTCCCCTTTCATCCAACCTTCTCTACTTAATCTATTGTAGATCCTTAAGCATATTAAGGAGATACAACATTGGTATCGAGAGCCTATCGATCCTAGGGACTTATAATGATGAAATCCAGTGGAGTTTCAACTGAGAAACCCCCTAAATTGAGTGTTTCCAAGGATCAGCAGGTTGAAGGGCAAGTTCAGGGCCCTATTATGGCGCAGCTTGAGAGGAAATACTGTGAGATTCAGACGGTGGTTCAGACCTTGTCTCACTCGACGAATCAGTGATTCCAATCCCTGGAAGCCAAGGTTGATCAGTTGCAAATCAACATGGCCGAGTCCATGACCAAACTCTTTCATTAGCTTGATCAGTTGCAACTGAACCAATTTGGCACTTCTTTCGTCTCCATACCCACAACTTCTTTGACAAAGTTGAAGCAAGGCATTGTTAATATCTTCGACGAGCAACAAACGACATTGAAGAAGAATTTTACATCCCCTGTTCCGCCCTTGCAGTTTGAATTCGAGCCCCGCAGAAGATTTCACTCCTGCAGATTTTCCTTCGCTACTGCATATCGATGAGCCGCTAGACACAGTTGAATTCACTGAGGTGCAACCCAAAACTGTGTGTCGTCTCCCTATGCGACACACTCCACGATGGGTCCTTCGCCGGAAGCCCTACCGACGTTGGATACGTCGTTACCTTGGTCGCTCGAAGTTTCAACTATCTCTGGTTGCAGGAAAGTTGAAATTTTTTGGGGTCATGCAGCAACCGACCACCAAAAACAACGACATATTCAACTCTTCCGGCCACGAGAAGGTTGTGGATGGCGAGACCATTCTTCTGCGCGGTCCTATGCACACTTTCTCCCTCACGAGTGTTTCAGTAGCCACGACCACCACCAAATCCGCCACCGCATCATCGCCGTTGCCCAGATCCACTACCACCATCCGCAAGTTTTCCGTTTGATCCCGGCGGAGTTCGCAATCTGCTCGTTGGGGTGATTGAAGATGATTTTTATGAGGGCAAGGTGTAAGCGGTGCGTGTTAGAATGTTATGATTCCTAGTTAGAGTGGGATTAGAATACTTTCTTAATTTAATTAATCCTAGTTGGAGTAGGATTAGTTATTATTTTCCTAGTTTTATTATTTTCTTAAGTAATTGTAAGGCTACATGCCTAAAACTATAAATAAGGCTTTAGCCCTCTTGCTGCAGTAACATGAATAGTAACGTGAATAGTGATTTCAGAACAGATAAGTAGTTTTCTTTTAGTCTCTTCCTTCTCCTCTTCATCTTATTCTCTTCCCTTTCACTCTATACTTCTCCCCTTTCATCCAACCTTCTCTACTTAATCTATTGTAGATCCTTAAGCATATTAAAGAGATACAACAGGTACACGACATTGATCCACTTCCATGCCTAGAATGTACTCTAATAGTCCAGATAAGTTTGTTTTGAGTAAGCTGCATGATGTTTATCCTAATTTTTAAGATTGATTTCAGATTTGATCGTGACTGGAAGAAAATTGAAGCATTTGTTGGCTCAAAGTCTGTCATTCAGGTAATTTAGATTTTGATTTCCCTACATGGTCTTATGGCAAGGAGTGTTTGCAATTCTAATTTTTCAAAGGCATTATTTATAGATATCTATATGTTTTCAACTTTTCAAGGAATCTTTCTCTATATCTTGTATTCTAGATGTCTATCCCTTGAATTTCACTTAAATTTAATAAGAGCTGATGTTATAAGCTGAATTACCAAGGTCGAGCAATATATCTGGACAAATTATGATTTTCCATGATTGCGATTAACTCTAAGAAACCCTTGATATGACAGGCCATAATGATGGAGTTTATGCTATTGTGATCTTCCTGTGTTTCGTGTTGAGTTTTTTTGTTGCTTCCCTAGAATACTGTCTTTGCATATAGATTAAAATAAAAGGGCTAACAACTTGAGGAAATCTGAGAGAAGCAAAGGGGACTATCTCACCTTGCACATGAACATAATGTGGTTAACAAGCAGGTGTCATAGACCCTGCAATTGTTATAATCGATTTTTTTGAGGTTGACTTATGCTCCTTATACATGTAGTGACGCCTAATGAGAAAGGCAGATATATTGTACAAATTGAAGTTAACTATAACTCCAACTTCAATAGATCAACTCCTCTCAAATCCACGAGAAGGAAAATTACAAGATGAAATGCATAAACCAGAAACAAAGCTCGATACTACAAGCGATACAGGGTAGAGCTCAACCCTTTTGGTATTCCATGTAAATTGTTTCGTTATTCCATAACTGTTTGCTAAAATGCCCAACTCACTTGTGACTCAGAATATCAAACTCCATCAACATGCCTATGTGAAGTTACGATTTATCAGATTGTTAGCTGATAATGAACGTATTGGAGCATGAGATCTTAACATTTCCGGTTATAGTAGATATTGTGACTTGATAAATCTCTGTTAGAGCTTCATCAAGCGAAGCATTTGATAATTTTGACTTTGTTATGGAAAGCTCAACAATCAGTAGTCGATCCGTGTTCCTATTTTTTCCGTACTAAACCTTTTTGCCTTATGGGTGAGAGGAAATGCAAGAGCTGTAATGGCTATCTTACGAGAACTCTCCCTGACTTTATTGTTTGTTTGTAGACACTGAGGCCCTAGCTATATTGTCAGCATTGTTTACAGCTATTGGTATGATATGAATCTCCAATTTTTCAAAATAAATTGCTCATTTTCTCAGATCCGCAGTCATGCACAAAAATACTTTTTAAAGGTTCAGAAGAATGGGACCAGTGAGCACCTCCCACCTCCACGGCCAAAGCGCAAAGCAGCCCATCCTTACCCACAAAAGGCCTCCAAAATTGGTACTAAGTTCACTATTTTCAATGAAACTGTAGGGTAGAAAATACAATTACCTTCCTTCTGTTATGATTAACGCTGTTTCCTCTCGTAAGTCCTGAAAAGTTGATACAGGTCAGTTACCACCCTTGAAAACCATATATTCAGCAATTACCTCCCCAACAGTGTTTCCCATTGAATCCTTTTGTAGTGTTGCTGAAATTACTGAGAAACAAACATGACTAGATTACTGATTGACCCATGAATGAGAGGTGATTCTGTTAACCCAAATTTGTTATCTCGAGTATGGGGAAAATGGAAATGATACTGTTTGACCCATGGATGAGAGGTGATTCTGTTAACCCAAAATTGTCACTCAAGTATGGAAAAAATGGGAATGAAAGATTACAAGAGTGAGACTCGCTCTCTCTGCTCAATGGATGGAGACCATATAAAGTATATAATGGAGGTATGGGATGGAGAGTTTAGTGTAAGGGATTCGAAAACATGAAACATTCGCTTGGTTAGAATCTGGTCCTTGACAGAGTGCCAAGCTGCCCATAATTGTTCCATGCAATTCTGTACACGAAACCAATTACCAAAAATAAAATTCTGTGCACGAAACCAGTGATTCTTGACCTGGATTATGGAGGGCAATAAAGAAAAAGAGAAAAAATCTGGAATCTGAGTTGATGTTTTCAAATGTTGCAGCTCCAGTTCCATCACAAACAACAATTGCATTCCAATCTTCATCCTGTTTAGCTGAACCTGCGATTGGTCTTAGAACAGACTCGTCTTCAATGCTTAGAAACTCTGTCTCAAGTGCTGCTGTGCCTTCTTGGGCCCACAACTCGGTCCTTCCAGCCAGTGTATCACGTATGACAAAAGGTTATATCTTGATCAACTTGCCTGTTTTGGAATTTCTAGGTAGCTTCTTAGTTCATAGGAAAGCCTCGTATTAACTAATTTGCTTCTCCAGATGAAGGTGGGCACCCTGGACCTGCTGTTTGCTGCAGTAGTACTGAAAGTCCTTCTGGGACATGGCCAAATGGCGACATAACTGATCATGCAAACCATGGCCTGCAACATCAAGGTGAGTGATTTCTAAGTTGCCTGGATATTCATAATTGCAATTTTAACATGGTTTTATAGTGGTGAAGTTTAGTAATCAATTCTAATGTTATATACTTCTCCCATTCATGTTACTCAGATCATTATAACTAATTTTTTTCATATTTTTGTAATAATATCTACGGAAGCTAATTTATCTAATTCTTCTTTCCCCTCATTATAGTTATGCCAGATTTTGCGCAAGTATACAGCTTCATTGGTAGTGTCTTTGATCCAAATACAAGTGGCCATCTGCAGAAGCTGAAAGAAATGGATCCGGTTGATGTTGAAACTGTATGTCCCGTATTACTTATTTGCCTTGCCTTATAATAATCAGAAACTATTTCTGAAAATTTTTAATAGAAATTATTTTCCTTGCATTAGAAAAGACCGATTTTGCAAACTTTAGGTAGTTAGAAATTGCTCTAACGGGCCATGCTATGGGTCATCTGTTGAGCCCGATGTGTGTCATCAGCCATTCTAATTACATGTCTCATCTGGCTTTCCACAATAGGTAGGCTTATCATATCATGTCATCTTGAATCTGCATGCGGAGGATGCAGTGGACGGGGCTGAAGGACCCATACCATTTCTCTTAATGATGACAATTTCATATATGAAAATAAAACAAACATGCATCACAGCCTTTGAATGGGGTCTCTTTTGTGCAATATTAGTTTTAATATTGATACTTTGAGAATTGAGAATGACCATCATTTTTATGCTGATATGATGTAGGGTGGTGGTGTGTTTGGATGAATCTGTAATAGTTTGAAAGTGGTGTAGGGACTTGTCTACCTGATGATAGTACTAGAAGTATAATATTTTTTAACACCACGGTTTGCAATCTCGGTCTAAGTCTCGATCTCGATCTCGGCTGGCTGAAAAAAAAAAGAGATCTCGGAGAGATTGCGAGATCTCAATAAGGTTGGGCAAAGGATCTCCATGATGAGGAAATTTTAATCTTATAAGCAAATGATGTGTATTTGGAACTAATAAATACTAATTCTATCATAAAAACAAGAAATTGTGCACTTCTTAAAAAATATGCTAAATAAGTAGAACTGATAAACACTAATTCTCTGGAACATATTCCTTGGAGTGTCTTCATTTTAAAGAGAATATTATCAGTAAAAGTGGTAGTGTAGTGATTCATAGTAAAAGTGGTAGCTTCATATGAATTTTACAAGAAGCTAGGGTAGTGTACTGACTCTAATAACATTATTACAGACATTGGGAGTTTAATAATGATAGTAGGGAATGGTCAAAGGAAAAGATCTATGCTAGTAATCTTTGTTAAGAGTCTAATAATAGTGTGAAAAGCATGGTTGAAGAAAAGGATTTTAATTACCTTCTTTTGAGACTGGACTCAGATTGGGCAAGATCTCTCTGAGATCTAAAAATTTAACACGGTGGAAGTCTATTTTTACCAATATGGCGAGATCTCTTCTAGATTTTAAAATTTCCACCTGCAAGACAGTTTTGTAGCTTATTTTCTCGGATCCTAACCAAGATGAGAGATCGAGATCTCGCCGAGATTGCAAACCTTGATTAACACACTAAATGCTATTAGCTTATGTTCATAAAAATTTTAAGCCCAAAGATTTAAAGGAGAAAAGTTTTCATTGTAGATGTGACCCCCTAAAACAGATGAGTAGCTGAATGGACAAGTATAAGTAGTCATCTTTTCAGCAAAAAAAAGAGTATAAGTAGTCATCTAAAATGTAGTAGACTAGCACGAGCCTTATGATAAAATGTGGTGTTTTCTTGCCATGTTGAATTGGTGATCTAAGATGAAGAACCAGAAAGAACCTTAATACCATAATTATTCAATGCCTCCTATCATAACATAAAATCTTCTAAAATGACAGAAAATTTCAATGAAGTGATGCATAGAATTCTATCAACATCGAACTTAAAAGCACAACTTTTGGTTATTTTAGATGAGGTTGTGCAGAGGGTCTGATCTTTAAGCCAGATCAGATCCAAAAGTGCCGTTTTCCCCACTTAGAGAGGGTGACGTTGGCGGAGGTTGGTGGCACAAGTCAGTGATCAATGGAAAGTCTGGAGGTTGCAGTGGTCAATGGTGTTCGTTTGTGCATGGAAGACCGCGAAGAAGTAGCTGCAGCGAGCATGAAGCCCTGGCTCATGGCCCTTCCTGATGGCTATTAGCAATTTTGATGCAGGAGTAGACCAGAATTAAGCTCACTACACTAAAGGGCTCTTCTAAGAGGCCAATACAATACATGATGATATTTTTTAAACACCTAGATTTCATGTTAATCAGTATTATCATCAATATAGTACTGATAAAGATTCAGAATACAGAAAGCAAACAGGCTGCGGGGAACAAGAGATGGCAGCTGTTGAGTGCTTTTCTGAATAATTTGTGGTTGTCAGTGATGAAAGGATAGGTGCCATCATCCTTTAGGCATCATTATAGCTATTTATTATCAGCAACATGGATAGCTTCAGTTTCTTTAGCCAAGAAACCATGGGTTCGGCTTGATCACATGACATTGATTTAGGGGTCATTTGACAACCCATGTGTGAGTCTAGGAAATGAATATTTGTGAGCAATTCATTTGTCACATTCATAGACATACCAAACAAGACACATATTGCATACATTCAGAAATGTTGTCCTTGTCATTGATGAGGGGCAATATTGTCAAAAAACTATATAGTACCATAGACCAAGACCCTTTCCCAACGAAGGATCTCAGGAGGTTCTTCTTTGACAAATGGTGAATTGACCACAAACGGGCTACAAATGCTCATAGGTGGGCAAATGTTCTCATAGGTGGGCAAATGTTCATAGATTGACAAATAATGCTATCCAAACAAGAAAACATGACAAATGAACCACAAATGGCCCACAAATGGGTTGCCAAACGACCTTACTGCAGTGTGGATCCATGTAAGAAATTTTGCAAAGTTGTATGCCCGATGGCCTTCCACAATTTTCTAATGAAGGAATAGTTAGGTGAATCAGGCCCAAAAAATGGCTGACACTTCGCTTATATTCCCCTAGTTGGATAAGAGCTCTCCAGTGAAAAATGCATTACTAAATGTGACTGGAGTTCATTATTGGCGGTCCTTTTATGTGCATCCCAATTTTGTTAATTTATTCTTTATGAAAACTGAAAGGAGGTTTTAGTCTATTTCAGTTCTCCATAAAATCTAAGGGCTTTTTTAGGAATTGAGATATATGCTTTTTCTGTTGATAGTGTTTTCTCTGTGACTAGTGCCTTATTTATATCTTGATTGATATTTTTTGTTTGAATTATTTAATTGATGATAATCTATTTGGTGTCTGTGGCAGGTGGTGGTGTTGATGAGAAACTTATCAGTCAATTTGTCTAGTCCTGACTTTGAAGATCATGTGAGTTGAATGCATGTCTCATTATTTGCATTCATTTACTTTCACATTTTTCCTGGTGTTGATGAGAAACTTATCAGTCAATTTGTCTAGTCCTGACTTTGAAGATCATGTGAGTTGAATGCATGTCTCAATTATTTGCATTCCTTTACTTTCACATTTTTCCTATATGCAATCACACTTGCTCATGGGCTGAGAACGTTCATTTATGTCTTCTGGTATCCTTAGTATATGATTCTCCTCTTCCTCCTCTGTATTTTGTATTTGGCCTTGATCTTTTGACTGTTTTGTGTATGCATTTGCTTACAAAATGATAAGAGGAGAATAACAGACATCAATAGCTGATTACAATGTCCACAAGGGAGATATTGGCAGTGATGTGTCACATAGCATAAATGCGGGCTTGTTAAAGTGGAGGGCAGCCTTGAGAATTCTGTGTGATAGGCATGTTCCAAATAGGCTTCAAGGCAAGCTCTATCGGACAGCCATTAGGCCCGCGATACTTTTGTGCAGAGTGTTTGACTCCGAAAAAAAATCATATAGATGTATTGAATGTAGCTGAAGTGAGAATGCTAAGGTGGATGTGTGGTAGAACTAGAAGAGGTATGATTAGAAATGAGTACATTCGTGAAAACCTAGGGAATACACCTTTTGGGGAGAAGCTCAGGGAGTGTAGGTTGAGTTGGTATGGGCATATGCAACAAAGATCAATGAATGCCTCAGTAAGAAGATTAGAAGGGATGCATGTAAATGATGCTAAAAGAGGGAGACCTAAGAGAATGTGGATGGACTTCGTAAAAAAAGGATATGGTTTTGATATCTATTACGAAAGACTCGGCACAAAACAGGCTAAAATGGAGGCATGAGAACCATGTCGCCGACTCAAATTATTGGGAAAAGCCGCTACTTGATTATTATGATTATGAATGGCTGATTAAAATAAGTGGGCACTATGGTCGATTTGAGCATAAAAAAATGTTTTAATGTGGAAGGTCTGGAACTGCTTAGTATTTATAAGCAATCTGCAGCACATTTGATGGATCATTTATTTTGTTCCCGTAATGAACAAGTTATATACAATAGATCTCATTTTTCTTGATATCTTTAGGTTGTCTAGCTAATGCTTTTTGGTTTTTTCTTGGATACAGAGAAGGTTGCTTTCCTCATACGATGTTGGCTATGGAGAAGTTAAATCTGGCAAAGCAAGCAATGCTCTCCAAGTCGATGACTCCAATAATACTCCATCCATGTAAGAAGACGTTTTATGTGCTCATGGTTTTTCTGCGGTCAAATATTTACTTCAATGTGCAAATTTTGCTTGGAAGAACAATACATGGGGGTAACTTTGTATGTCACAATTTGAAATACATTCGATTAGAGGTGGCTATTACTTCATTGTCTAAGGTTAGAAGAAAGATGTTAAAGATTGCTTCTCATGGCTTCTTGTCTTTCAAGCATATTTTCCATATACAATTAGCACTCTTATGCAATTTCAAAAATATCTGAAAATGTCCTTAGGTCCTTAACTTAACCATACTTCTAAGGTTGAATCATCTAATTTATCCAGTATCGTGGGCAGATAAGATGCTTAAAGTGCAAAATTAGTGCTCTCAGAATTTCTGCTGTGTGTTGACTTGTCGAGTATGCAGTATCAGTGCTTCCTAAATTTTTTATATCCATTAATGGAACAGTTTTGCTGCAGGGTGAAGGGAACCAAGCAGTGAGCTTCTATTGGCGCAGAGTACTAAGAATTTTAAGAGCTGGGGTTGAAGTGAAGAATTTACTACTAGATCCGTCTACTTTTCTACCGCAGTGATGGTCAGAAATCTGGTTGCCTTCTGGTTCCCCTTTAACCGAGATTCTGTACAGGGTTGTCTTCTTGATGCCAGTTTTGGTTCCAGCTATGTCTCTAAGTGTAAATGAGTGTCATCCTTTTTGTTGCAAGTGTCGAATTGTGGGGCGACTGATGTATATATTGCGAGTGTAAAGCCACATCCATGCTGCTATTTGGATGAGTACAAATAATTGTAGGAGGTACCCGATAAATTGTATGTATTGAACCTTGATTCCTCTCGGAAGTGCCTTTCACTATTCAACGTACCATTAGGAATCTTTTATAGAAGTGTGGCATCGCGCTTTATGTCAAGGACATAGAGCAAAACAATGTATATGTTTTTTCATTTTAAAAGAATGTAAATGTTGGGAGATGATGCTAGTCTTCTGTCCTTGACATTATCCTTGGTTCTCTTCACATGTGGTTCTCCATGCCTTCAGCGCAGGTACACTGAGGATGCAAAAACTGAGGATAAACATTCACAGCATTTCTGCATGTAATTTTATGTTTTTTTATGCAATTAATATTCTATGTTGTGCTGTCTTAAAGCTTTTTGAGTAAGTGGTTAAAAGTATTAAGATTTGTTGTGACTTCTGATATCATATTAGTTTACAACTTTTATTGGAAACCAGAAAATCTTAAAAAGGAAAAGACGAACAATTATTAGCTTACCAACAGCAAGGACAAGAATCACCTTGTGCCCATAGTAGCTTTTGTTTGCTCTTAACGTCTTGCTCTTCGTATCATTTCCATTTCTCTGAATTTTCCAAATGATATGGGACAAGCCTCTCCACAACAGCAATTTAAGAAAATAATCAAATCTTGTATAAAAAAAGAAGAAGAAAATAATCAAATCGAAATGATTATGGGACTGACTTCCAATTAGAGAATAACACTTTCTTGAGGTGTCATTATTTGGTTCTTTAGATGTTACAAGAACTTACACAAATTGTTGTCCATTCGTTCAAAGATGATATACAACCACTTTATTTGGCGTTTGTCCACCTTTCCTCTTGTCTAGAAGTAAAGAGTAACATGAAACATGAAGAATTATCATCCTGGTTTAGCGGGTGCATAGATTTAGCATTCATACTAGAGTCACGAATTCTGGCTGAAACTGAGACCCCCATTGACAAATCCAGTCATCTTTTTCGAATCGAAAAAATGGGTTTACCATTATGATTTCCAGAATAGGGATACTATTATAGTTACCTTAAAGCATTAACGGTATCATGTATGCTTAAGCAAACTGCAGTGGAGAGTGATTCAGTGACGTGTCACATATGTCCATTGATCATTTTCAACAGTGTGCAGTATCTGAATGTATGTAATTCATCAAGCTTAACCTAAAGGCTAAAACTATCTTTACAGGGATGAGAAGATGTGAGCCACTATTTTAACATCAGTGAATTTTTTCTTCTGATTTCTTTGTCATATCGGATACATCTAAGCGAAAAATGCCAAAGATTAAGATAGCAGGACGAGGTTGGCCGACAGGCTTCCCTCCCACCTGACTGAAACTCTTCTTTAAACTACTCCATCTAAGCTTCTAAGAACTCAACGGTTGAATTAACACAATGGGTCAATCAGGCTCCTCCATGTTTCCCTCATTCACATATGATGCCTTCGTAATGGCACTTTTGTTTCTTAAACTATGGCATCTCTTTTCTTAACAAAATAATTCTGTGAACCTTATTCCAAAGCGTAATCATCTCCGGGCCAGCTTTGGTTCCGTGGTGTCGCACAGATCCACCTTGGCTTGATGAGATATGCTTTTAACAAACTACCTTTAGGGCTAGAGCACCCATGTCCTTAATTGTGTTTAGCTTCCAAATTCAAATTCTTTGCAGTTCTTAGGCTCAGTTACAAGTGCTCTTACAAGTTTTCTATTACTATCAATGTACATACCCTATCCTATATTAAGTGTCCTATTTTTTTTAACAAAAGAAACACCCAAAACATTAGTTTTCGATAACTGTTGTTGGCTTGTTTCCCGATAGCCTAATCTTTTAAGAAAACAAAAAATATTTCATGTTTCAACTAAATATTTCTCCTCACATGCAAGCATCCATCAAGCACAGATAACTAGCTAAGGGAAACGGACTATCCAGCCTTTGATGCGCTAGTCCAAATACGTGAAATGAGCTACACCTCCCCAGGAGGTCTTCCTGTCTTCCTCCACCCGCATGTCTTTTCGGGTGTGAAGGCCACAGGCCTATATTTTTTTGGATTCAGTAAGACCCAACGTTTACTATGGGCACGATAACTAGTATACCAGAGGTGCGTCCTTCCCTGTCCTCTCATACTAGGGAAAGGTCATTTCAATGCTCCGCAGTAAGGTGGAGAGTGTTTGTTACAAAGTGAAAAAATGAACAATGTGATGCCCACTTTGACTGTCCAATAAAAGATGAGTGCATAGGTACTTGTGGACAGTGATCAACTACATAGACATACATTAGCATTTGCTCTTTCCCCTCCTGATAATATAAAACCTTCCACTCTAGCATAATCTCACACCACAGAAGCCATGAATAGAGAAGCAAGCTATGGAGGTGGCCAGAGTTTGCTGGGCTATCTTGGTTCTGAAGAGCCACCATCTCAGCCTACAGTCACCAGAAGGGGCAAGAAGACTCTTCCCACCACTGACCACAAGTTGCCTCCTCCCTCGCAAACAATCTCTAACAATTACCGTGTTGGAGGCCAGAACACAGACAACTTCATCACTGTGAGTGTGTACCAAGTACTCCCTCCGTCCGGAATTATTATCACCATGAAAATCCTTATGGTGATACCAGTTCCGGACGGAGGGAGTAGATAACATTGCATGCAAGCATGTCTATCATCATATATGTGACCTGTTGCTTTTTCAGGGGCGTCCTACTACTAAGGTGCAGTCAGTTCCTGGTGGAGACTCGTCTTTAGCCTACTTCTTTGATGATAAGTAACATATAATCACAGTGTATTGAGGAGTGACAATTTGATTGGACTCCATGGATTCTGGAGAAGGTTTCAGAATATAAAGGGTTGCAGTTTACTGGGTGTTCATGAACGTGAAGGCTTTGTTCTGGCTAGTGCTTTGTATTACATAAAAGGCTCACCCTGTTTAGTTTTACATTTGGAAGTTTGACCCTGGTTTGAAGCTTAGTCGTGTGTCAAGAAATTATGACAATGTATGTTGTGTTCTTTTTTAAAATTTGAAGTAGTGTGTCGTGTATGTGTACTATGCCTAGCTGTTTATAGGAAATAATGCATCTCCTAGGGTGGAACCTTCCATCTTTTTTGTGATATAATATAACAGAAAAGCGTCCATCTTGTACAACAATGCTTTGATGATCTGAACAGCCATATTAATCTATTTTACAGGAAAAAACAGCCCATATTAACCTTTCGCAATAAACACTCTGTTTGGAGGACGGCCTATTAGAACTCTAAGAAGTTGAGTGCTACTCAGCTAGTAGCAAATGGATCAGAATGTGGTACTGATGTCCAACTTCAATCTACTTGATTTTTAATTAACATGTAAAGGAGTTGACATAAATCATAAGTAGCCCAATGCTCAATATGAGTTGATGTTTTAAGACTGGGAAAAAATAGAAGAATAATTCTGATTGCCTTAATTTTAACTTTTTTCATATCTCTCCTGCATCTTCAATGAATTATTTTATTAGTAGGCTATTTGAATGAATATTGTAAAAACATTAAATTAGTTGAAAATCTTCATTACTCTAGGCATATTTTGTGCCTTCTGATGATACGGGCGGCTCGTCTCTAGCCACCTAGTGTCGGTTATTATGTGATTTAACCCTAAAGCTAAGTATGCAATGGATAATAATACATAGCCCTCCTCAAAAAAATTGTATGCATCGTTATTTTAAAAGGTAATCCTCAGCAGGAACCCATAGGTTTTAGGGATGCATTCTTGCTATTTTTCTTAGACGCTTTCTCCATCTTAAATTTTTTTTATAATCCAGTTACTCCATTGTAAGTTATAACGTCCCCAAAAATCATATAGTAATTTTTTTTACTTAGAAACCTGATCGGTCTGGAGTCCCCATTGGATGGCTGGAAGATAAACATAAACCAGATTTTATGTTGTGATTTGCAAACCCGATCGGCATGGACAGCAGGAAGCCCAATCGGCATGGGCAACAGGAAATTTGATCGGCATGGATAGCAGGAGACCTGGTCAGCAATGACTCCTATTTGACGTTGGAGATAAGCCTTGTATAGAATTGGATAACATCTCATTGGACGAGATGTAGTTGGAATGGAAGAGGATTACTATGGATTGATATAGATGAAATATGATTGACATGAGAGAGGGATTGGATAGCATGCAATTACTAGGGTGTTAGAAGAGAATTGTATAGCCTCACTTCATGAGGGGATATACTTGGTTAGGAGTGGATCGACATGAAGGAGAGTGCGATCTTAACTCCACTTGGAGTAAGACTCCTTGGACAAGTCTATAAAAGGAGGAGCAACCGACCTTCTTTCTCTCACAATTTCCAACTCCAAAAATCTCTCTCTCTCTATTTGCTCTTTCTTCTCTCTTTTCTCTCTCTCCCAGCTGGTCCGATCATAGAAGCGATGAAGGATGAGCTTGGGATGGTGGAAGCAAGCCTAAGGTAAGAGTTTTCGAAGGATGAATCCAGGTAGGATGCTTTTACACAATATCCTATCTGTAGTTCTGTATTTTTACCATTTTCTGCTATTCTGATCTTGCAATAAATATTCATGTTGTTGCTCTTGATATTGAATTGTTTATGACTCTATGCCCCTATATACTTGACCAGATACTTCTGTTTAAATTATTCATGCGTGGAGAAATTATCATACACTGTCAGACTGCCTGCAATTTTGGCCAAAAGCCATTGTCACATGTTTGATTGTTGTATGCTTTGAAATATGCTAAAAACCCAAAAACCGTAAGACATGCCTGTTGTATTCTTTCCTAAACTTTGCAATTACTATCCGGTATTAGTTGCCTTAATTCATATAATAGTATTTAAATACATTGCCTATCTATACAAATCAAGTTTCTCTATTTATTTGCATGAGAATTGTCATATCCTTTGTTTCATCGTTGTGTCTTTCAGATAAGCTATCTAAATACATATTCTTATTGATTTCTATTGACCGTGTTTATGACCTATTTATTTATTTATTATATAAGCCTTATTACATGTTCTCTAGCACTAAAACCTCATATTTTGCAATCAGGTTCTAGATATTTGTCTAAACTTTGTACTATATTATTTTAAACCTAATATATATATATATATATATTATATATGGAAAAGTTTAAATGAGATCTTTCTTATTTGGCTTATATGAGGCTAATTTCTTAACCGTTTGATCTTGATATGATGAGTACAAATGGCTACAAGGAACTCACCTACCTACTGATTTGATACCCACAGTCGAATTGGAATCTAACGACCCAAAAGATTGGACTCATGCTCTTTAAATGAGAACGATCTCATATAAACCACTCATATATATATATATACCCGACATGAAATACCCTATTATCCCTTGTATAATTATAATATGAGTATGTTGGGCGTGACCTTATTATTAGATCTTGAAAATAGTCACTATTCTGTCTATTCTGTATTTTATAACTTTCTAACGTATGCTAAAATTTGAATTTGTGTCTCTACAACACCATTGTAAACCTAGGGATGCAACGTTACCTTTAGTCTTCATCTGAATTTTTGCTTAATTCAATTGCATGTGTTTATTCATTGTTTACATTCAATTCTTCTAATAGTTCTATCCGTATTAGGATTGCCTGGAATTAGGAAAGTATGTTTCTACGGGAATTAGCATACATTCCTGTTCTCCGCATAAATATTTGCTTGTTTTAGTTATCAGCTTGCCTCCCTTTGCATGAGAGTTAATTCTATTTCCTTGTTACGTCGTTAACTTGAAAGTATCTGCAGTTTTGGTTTGCACACGGACAAGATTCCAGGTGAGATCTTTATTGAAGTGTTCTATGAGTATTGGTGTCTTTCTCTTCGTATGCATGTTGAATTAATTATTGAATCATAGTATGCTCACCATAAAGCAATGACCGCACTAGAGACCCGTTTGGTTTCCACACATTGGGACCTGACTGGTCCTTGCCCTTTGGTGGCACCCCGCCTACTTAAATGAGATTGTTAGGAATCATGGATGGCCTATACAGTCTCCGACCATTGTGTCCGTGAACATTGATAGTACCCACGTCCCTAGAATTCATGCTAGGGTTATACAAGAATCCCTAGAGGCGTATAGGCTATGCTGTCCATCTGACAACCACACTATTTGAAAGAAAAAATTTATTTACTCCTAGAATTGTTCTATGTGTTATAGAGTCCGATCATTTCGTCTGAATGCTAGTAATTTCTAACGCTAGAGTTGAAGTGTCTTTATTGATTGATCTACATCCTATTGGCAGTTCATGTTACTGCAATTGTCTCTTCCACTATTTGCATTGATTCTGTTGCTTCATTCCTATTGCAGTTTTATGTTTTACTGAGTATTTCTAGGAGTACTCATACATCCTCTGGTGTAGGTTTAGCGGTAGATAAAAAATAGAGGATAGCGGATTAGAGCTAGCGAGAAAGTTCGTTGTTTAGATTTTTGATCTTTTTTATTGATCTTAAGTACTCTTATAATACGGAAATGGACCATCATAACTATTCAAGTTATTATTATATTTAATTCTAAATTTTATTTATATATAGTATATCCTATTTGATTGTCATTATACACTTTTCAATGTATTGATGTGAATGACGGAGTATCTATGACGTCTCAAGTTTTCAATATTAAAAATATATATACTTTGATTTGTGGCTGAAAATTTGGGGCGTGACACCCATTTTTCAATTACCCACTCGAAAAAATTAAAATGTGTATTACTCCAAAGTAAAAAGGGTGGAACATTCAGTTTCAAATGAGATGCCCAAATACCCTTCATTAGTTGGCTATTTAATTAGTAATCATAATCCCACTAAAAAGCCTTTATGTAGTGGAATTACATTGTGTTAGGGATGGGGGAAGTGACAAAGGGAGAATAGGAATGAGATTGAAAAAAAACTTAATCAATTATTGTAAAATAAGAATTTCACTTCATATATTTAAACCAAAATTCGAAATGACACTCGTAATATCTGAATGTTGATATTGATGGAATTCTCTCGGTACTATTTTATTTACTCCAGTAAGGAAGAATCCTCCTCACATTTTCAATAGCCAATTTATTTAAAAACTCTTCAAGAGCCAAATAAATGTTCAACCATAGGGGAGAAAGACTTACCATCATGTATAAGATTTATTTCGAAATAGTGATATACATTTACATCATAAATTTATATAACATGATGTCATGTCGTATCTTAGAACTACATAATTCATGTTACTTAATTACAAGAAAGAATGAACTGTTCAAAGTGTTGCCGCTAAATGTCAAATCTTGATTGCTTTGGAACATAGGAAAAAAAGTCTTATGTTTCTCGTAATAGCATATATAACTAGAAACTATATCGCAATCTTTTTTAAACAATGGAAGTCTATCTTTTTTAGCTCCCTTCGATGACAACAAAATCTTTAATTAGCCATACATCCAAGAAGCTATACAAATTGTATTTATATTTCTATGCTTTATTAGCCAAATTATGTTTATAATTATATTCCCTTCTTCACTCTTCGTTTGTTGTAATCCCTTTGGTCCTTATTGTAATAAAACAAGTCCACAAAAAATAGAACTCTATATGTTTTAGCTAAAACGTAGGTCAGCTGAATGTTTATTCATGTAATTGATGCATTCATGTATGAGAAAATATCGCTCCCCATACCAAACATGAAGGTTGAAGGATAAGTTAAGGTTCTGTGGACTAGGACAGTCTTGGTGGGGCAAGGCAATTTTATTATTTGATTAATATAACAGGTTTTAGAAGACCTTAACAAATTTGGCATAGCAAAATGTGAAGAATAAGCCAGTCTGCTAATGGACTCCATTTTTACCGTAATAGGACTATATCTCTTTCTTTATTTAGTAATTTGAAGTTTATTATATCAGAATTTTGTAGACTGCCATTGTTCTACCCTTTGTACCCATCATGAAGAAACCATCCGAAATTTTTTGCAATTCAGAACATGCCATTTTAAGCATCTCTGCAGTTCATGAAAAGCCTCCCAACCCATTTTAGGTATCTCTGCACTAAGGACTAGAGGGATTACAATGGGCGAAGAGTGAACACGGGAATAGAAATATAAATCCTATTTGTATAGCTTTTAGGATGTATTTCACATTAAATATCTTGTTGTTATTATGTAAAATATACTACACCGATTTCTTCTGGATGCCTCCTCCATTGTTTAAATAATGAAAGATTCAGTATTTCAACAAAACAAAATAGGTATACTTTTTAGTGAAAGACTGAACTACTATAAGAAGTGCATGAAAAATCAACATTGAAAGAACTCCAACGTCATGAGCAACCTATATCCACTTACTAACGCCTACAATTTATTTTTTTATGTTTTTAACATTACAATCATCTATGTCTTCCCGAGGATCACAATTCTTTTATATAAATCTTGGTGGAAAGTTGGAACCACCAACTCTAGAGTATTTATGAAAACGACACGACTGCCTGCGTATCCAGAATTAAGGATAAAAAACTAGACACGGATGGATATGTGTGTCGGATACTAGTGGGATACGGAGAGGGGAGCGGGGGACGGGGGGAGTGGGGGGCTAAGAGGAGAGGAGGCGGCAGGGGGAGCGAGGGACGGGGGGCAGAGAGGAGAGGATGGTGGTAGGAGAAGCAGGCAAACGAGGGGGTAAAGAGGCAAGGAGGGCGGCGGGGGAGAGGGCAGAAGGGGGGCAGAGGGGCGAGGAGGGCGGGGTGAGGGAGAGGAGGAAGGAGGAGGCGGGGGGAAATGTGGTCCTACAATATCAAAAAATATATTAAAAAATTATATAAATAATTTTTTATTATCCATGTTGTATCCCACTTTTTAGGAAAATATCGTGTCCGTATCATATCATATCATGTTGCCATATTCATATATGCGCTTCTCCTTCTCCTAGCAATGTGGGACTATCCCTCCTAAAAAAGACTGTTTTTCAGGTTTTCACGTTTGAATGGGGCCACCTAATCACATATTTTGACGTGCTTTTGATACATGACCACATGTGAGTGAGTGCCTCGTAGCTGATCTGAACGGCCTTCTTTTGTTAAAAGAATAAGGGTAAATTACATTAACCCCTATGAATTAGGGTAAAATTACACTTAACTTATAAATTATGAAAATATGCACTTTACCCATATGCAACTTAATTGTCAAACGATTTTACACCTAATATCTCTTACCAATTTCAAGGTATGTAATAAGCCATGAAAACTATGGCAAATAACTAATCTTTCTTACATTGGGAAAAGAAAGACCGATGCATTGTCATTGTCGAGTAATTTGTTAATGATCTGTGTGCACCTCCTTTGGGGGTGGCGAAGAGGTAAAATTATCTCATCGTATAAGTCATAGGGGTTAAGTAGTTAAGTGCAATTTACCCTAAAAAAGGATGCTATGAGCCCTCGACCATTCAATACGTATGGTGATTGGTGGATGAGAGGACTTCTTTAAGCTGACAGTGTCATATGCTGACCTGTTTGGGTAACTCATGGGGTTGTCATCTAAGCGTATTTTAATTTTTAAAAGAACTATGTTACACGTGACAACAGACAAAAGAAGTTGGCTCATTGATGAAATTGGCACTTATGAAACACATATGGAAGCTAGAAAAGTGGGCACTTTGCGGACTACGAACCGTGGGCGTTTCCACAAATCAAATGGTTGTTTACGCTTCTAAGCGTATTTTCATTTTTAAAAGAACTATGTTATGTGACAACGGACAAAAGGAGTTAGCTCATTTATGACATTGGTACTTACGAAACACATATAGAAGCTTGAAAAGTGGGCACGTTGCGGACTATGAACCGTGGGCGTTTCGACAAATCAAATGGGTGTTTCCTCTTTTTAAAAGAACTATGTAATGTGACAACGGACAAAAGAAATTAGCTCATGACATTGGCACTTACGAGACACGAATAGAAGCTAGAAGTTCTACCTGGAGAATGTACTCGTCACCGATTGGTGATGGACACAATTTCTAATTTGTGGGCATCTCGTGCGCCAAGCAGGAGAGTCGTGTCAATCACCTGTTAGTGTTAGTGGTGAGCGCATACCTAATAATTTCTCTATAGAAGCTAGAAAAGTGGGCACTCTGCGGACTATGAACCATGGGCGTTTCCACAAATCAAATGGGTGTTTATTCTTCTAAGCGTTTTTTCATTTTTTTAAAGAACTATGTTATGTGCCTAAGCTAAGTATGTAATTTAAGTCATGCAATTGGGCTTCATTAAAGAAATTTTCTGATGACTACACTTGCTGAAGAATTTGATGCAAGCAAGTAAATCCATGTCAAGGCAGATTCCATATTTTGGCCATTGTCTAGTGAGAAAGAAAAGATACAAAGGTCGGTTTCTTTCGAAGTAAATCATCTTTTTACATGTTTCCTACTTCTTCAATCACGTCTTAAAAGGAGGTTCGTCTCAAACTACTCAGCTAGCTTGTTTGTCTTGAGTTTCTATCTGTTTGAAGATCAATACTCACAATAGTAAAGGCTAAACTGAACTACCGTCTTGTTGATGATGATAAGTTGCAAGATTTGTTTATTGATGATATCATACATGCAGAAGAGGACATACTCTATTCATATGCCCACATGCATAGATGCTTGGCAGCTGGGTCAAAGAAACGACAGCAGTAATAGATATTGGCCTCTGAGTTCTAAAATATGTTGAAAACTAAACTACCCTGAATCTATGACTATGGGGACAGGAAACCGGTAAGAAGAAATTAGAAACATAACATTGACGAAGCAATGGAATCATGCTCGATTGCGTGGTCTACTCTGCCATTTTTTTCTTTTAAATCCATCTGACTTACTTGTATTTCTTTCTTATCACTTTTCACATTCGGATAAAAAAGCCGCTATAATCTACATCTATTTTTTTTGTTATCTCAAAAAGGAGTGTTTACACTTCTAGAGTTCTTGAATTATTGGACATTTTTATTCTTCTACTGATCTCCTTTTCCAACTCCTCAGTGCCTCCTACCTCCTCCAATTCCTGAAAACACAAAACATCAAAGCTCCATAAGCGAATCGACATGGATTCCTGTTTTTTGTTTCAGGTCAGCAAAAACAGTAAAACTAAATACTCATGATTGTGAAGGATTAGAAACCCACCACAGGCCCCAAAAACAATCCATAAGGTACGCCATCAAATTTCTCCGAATGGTGAATCTGTGCCCAAAATAAAGTCAATGTTAATGAGAAGGCAACAAAAACAGTTTTTCAATGAAGCATGATCAAACTGATTTTGTTCAATATTAGTAATGCATTATCAAACAGATTTTGTTCCAAATTACCCACCTGATGGGCAGCAGCAACCTTGCGGAAATACGGAACGTTGGCAATTGGACCAACGGGGAATCTACGGTGTACAAGGCCATCATGAACAAACATGTACGCCATGCCAAACACAGTGATCCCAAGACCCTGAAACCATATTCGGTCCATCAACAAAAAGAACATATTCCGAACTCATCAAATAAATTCATGGATGGCCAAGAAACTATCACAATCAGTAGAAACAATTAAAAGAATGACCAATCCAGATAATAAATTCTACATTCACATAGCCTACCTACATTCACTAGTGCACTAGAGTCTTCTTTGGCAGTATATCTAAAGCACATGGGTTGGTTAGATTTAAACTTCGAAAATGCCAAAGTTTGTTGATTGACCTTGGCATTGTGTACATAATAGTACATCTAAAGCATCCTATAAGGAGCAGTTGCACATCAGAAGTTAGCCATTTTATCAGGGTTGCTAGTAGAGTACTTAAAAGCACCATTCACCCCCCAATATTGAGCTGTTCATCACTGTAGCCCACTATCTTCCACCTTATTTTCTTCTTTCCCCTGCCCCCGCTTGGCGTGCTACAATTGTGAACGCCCTTAATGTAGGAAGAAGTTGGTGTTTTTATCGAATCTTCCGACCTGTCCCGCCTAGTTGATCTCCAATCCGGCGCTCATTTCCGGCGGTAGCGGCATAAAGGTGTTGGCAAGGTACTAGAGTGTAGAGAAGCCTCTCTACAACGGAAGCATTTTCTATCCGCCTCCATGACATCCACTAGGCTACCTAAGAGCCGTAGATTCCGATGATAGACGGCTCCCATTTGAAGGCGGAAATCCAGGTGGATATCATGGAGGCAGATAAAAAAATGCTTCTGCTTGTACAGTACAAGACTGCTAAAGCCCTCCAAAGAGCAATTAATACAATCATATCATGGTTTCTAATGTTAGAAGTTGTTAAGCCTAACAAGCCATGTCCTAGTTTTTCCTGTCCAATGGAATGCTGTGCAAGTGTTGGGAAAAAGACATACAACCAAGCAAGCAAACATACAAACAAATTGAGGTGGAAAAGGAGAAAGAAATTTTACTTACAGCTCCAAAGCAGAGACCAGGAAGAAGGCCCTTGTTGAAGAAGCCATAGGAGAGCAGGGCAATCGCCGGAACGGCGTTGGTGATCGCGAAAACGTCGTTCAGCTCGAACGGACCTTCCCGCGGCCGGTGGTGCGACTGCCATTACAAAAAATCACCAAAGTTGATCAACTGTTGAGCATCAAAACTCCTTATTTAATACCCAAATCAAATCAATTACAGTAATTCAAAGAGAAATTGACCTCATGCATATGCCATAAGGAGGCATGCCACAGTGCCTTGTGCGCCCACCTTGCCCAGAACTCCATTCCCACCTGAAAAAGCACATAATCAAATCTAGTAAGACAAGAGGAACGAAAATAATTAAGCAGAATTTGACAAAATGCTACATACTGCGGCGCCAACGGAGAGCGCGAATGTGCCGAACATCTCCGATATCGGAATCTCGCCGCCCTGCGGCCGAAACATAGATTCATTGTTTGAATTAGAAGCTTAAACATGGATTAAAACATGATTAGAAGAAAGAATGAGAAGAGTTAAAGAAGAAGAACCTCGAACTGCCAGTAGAACCGGTAGTAGACGGCGGCGACGGCCATGGAGGTGATGCCGAAGCTCGACATGACCGCGGCGACGAGATACGTGTACCGCTCGGACCGCTTCCTGGCCAGCTTCTCCGCCAGCCGGACGGCCGAGACAGTATCCGGAGCCTCTACTCTCGATTCGTCATCCACGGCTCTTTCCTCGGGGAAAGTCGCCGGCTTCCGCTCATCCAGAACGAAGCAAACGGTGAGTGCGCGGTGGCGGTGGAGGCGCCGTCCGGGCGGACGGAGCGGGAGGGAGTAGCCGAGGAAGAGAGGCGCGGAGGCGGCGGCGCTGCCGGGGACGAGGCCGAGGCGGCACGAGTGGAGGCCTGAGGCGGCAAAGACTCCGGGCATCATTGTACGGCGTCGGCGAGGTGGGGGTGGTCCGGCGGGGATAAAAGAGGGAGCTTTGTATTTTCCGGCGACCGGACTGTGGTCGGAGGCGGGGAGGTTTTTCGAGAGTGCGAAGGTTTGGAGGACATGTGAGGTTAAATGCATGGGGCCTTCGGTTTCTGGTTCGCGCTTTTCGAATTAAACATCAATAGAAATGGAGCTGGAGTTGGTATTAATTACTGTTGTGCCACTTTGGAGGGGATGGTGATATTGGTTAGGGAACTTAGGTTGGTCAAGTTATGCGTGTGACTAATCTTGGGGGCAATATCCACTTTGGAATGTGGAAGATTTTGTGGTTCATGTATGAGTCACATTTGTTCTCTTTTTTTAGGGCTTAAAGATTCATTGTATGTTCTTGAGAACATTGACCATTATCTCTTTCTCTATTGGGTTAATAATGTATGATTCACATGGCTCTTTTTTTAGGGCTTAAGGATTCATTGTATGTTCTTGAGAACATTGACCATTATCTCTTTCTCTACTGGAGTATGTTTTTTTTTTATTAACGAGGGTGTCCGAGTCCCTAGGGGCTAGGACATGACTAGAAGGGGCAGGGTAACTGACTTCTTAGTTTTCTGCTGCTAATCCCTCAGGCACATACAAGGCCCACCGATCATACGACCATGTTCCTATTGCTAGCATATAAGCTTCTTATCATGTTTATGGTTATGGTTAGTAAAATGTATGTGTTTGATTTGGCTCCCTTCGGCTTTTTTAAATGGGCATTTTGGAGCTTATCCTATCTCTATATAGCCAACATAAGAACAAAAAATGAAAATGCCACAAGGGCACGTTTATATTGTGAAAGTGGCTTGTATATAGCTGCTTTCCGTCCTATTCTCCTTATGAGAGCTAGGCAAAAAGCATGAATATTGCATGATGGGACTTATTATGAAGGGAAAGCGACTTTGCTTACAGCAGATTAGGTTGCCCAAATGCGCCCATCAACGACAATAATCATCCAGTGTGATATTGTGATAAAAGAATTTCAAAAATAATTAAATGATTTATTTTGTAATTTATGACTTGGCAATCCATAGCTGCCATTTGAGCTATGCATGACCCATAAGGGGGGATCTGTTTTTGTGTAATATAAAGCAGAATAAGGTGCCTCTAGGGAGAATGCTCTTAATAATTGATTACGACAATGTCGTAAATATGGAAGCATAGGGGGCCAAAATACAGAAAGCAATCTTGGAAATGGTAGTCAGAGGAAGATGCCGAGGGATCTTGTGGAGGTGGATGCTCGAGAGAGGACGAGAAAAGACGAAAGTCATCTCTCCATTCATCTCTTTTGGGGAAAGCTTGGATGGCCAGCACTAGTCCCCTACGCTTCCCTGGCTCTTTCCTCGTCTTGTCTGAACAGATTGGCCTCTACACGCCCTATTGCCCCTCCCTTAGTGTACTAACGTTGGCTCAAATCCACCTAGCAATTGGGCAGTGTCCCCCCCTAGGGTCCACCTGTGGTCTTCCCACGGCAGGCCACGAGTAAAAAGGGTGGTACACGGCATTGCCACATTCCCAATTATGTGTGTCATTGACTCATATTATATGGGTCTCTACCAGACAAGTTTAGTGGAGAGCCCATGAGGGGTGATGTCCTTGGTGTTTGTCAAATGTTCAACAAACTTCTGTTCACAAAGTTTATTCAAGGAAATAGTTATTGTGTTTGTAGATTGCATACATTCAAAAACATATGTCAGTGCATTATAAGGGGCCGTTTGGGGCGTGATTAAAAGCAAAACATCCAGATGGGATATCCAGCTTAAACACCTCAGGACGTGTTTCAGCTGGATATAAAAATCCACCTGGATGCTACAGTAGATATCCAGAATCCAGTCCGGATGTTTTGCAATAATCACGCCCCAAACAGCCCCTAAGTCTATAACCTGTTCGACCGAGATTCGACGAAATGTGTAGGAACAGGCGAGCAAGAGGCGGGCAATATAGTGTGTCAAAATAATGCATGTGCACCGAGCGCATATAAACGGGGACTTCAGTTTAATGCTTTTTAGTTTTGACTAAGAGGAGAAAAATGTCGTGGAATGAGGTGGACGGTGACCGGAGATAGGTAGGGGTGGGTAGGAAGAGAAGCTCGGTAAGAAACCAGTGAATGCTTTCTCATGTTAGTGCCAAAAGAATGTCAATTCTAAGTATGAACTTACTAATCGTTTACTAACAATGTGTCAAGTGCCTCACGTCTTCCGCAATGCCTAAAGGGCCCTCATCTTAACATTTATAGCTGGTTTCAGATTATACATTCGCTATAGTGGGAAAACTCACATGTATCTACAGGGAAAAAGTTAACATGAGTTGGTGTGAGCCGAGATGATCTGGGTTGTTGGATTGAGATCCAACGGTGTGCAGGTTGGGCACTGATTCAAACCTGACTGCACCTTGTCTGAAACACGCCACCAGATCAAGACCCGACGGCCCAATTGTCTCGGTTTCATGCAGATGCTCACGAGCTAAGGCTCATATAAATGGGACTCTATTTATTTTAGAATACAGTTTACAAGAGATAAATCTCATGCAATTTGCATGAGTAAGTCATCTTCAACCGTCAGATTTTAATCGGATGATAATTAGTGTCAAATCAATGGGTAGGTGAGAGTAAACCACCATCAGCCCCTGGGCACCGAGATTAATTGGGCTCATGTGCCATCAGGATGAGACAAGTCTCGTTTAAACTTTTCCCCTCTATCTGTTACCAATGGTATATACCCTTGGCAATTTGTTGTGCTTACGCTGAATGGCCATGCCCATACACCAGTCAAAGAGGGCCTCCACGTGTTCAACTCAGACCATGGAAAGAAAGTGGAAAGTGATTTGTTGGCCATGTGCTAATTATCCACATTAGCGCAATCAATCTTCTATTTGTCACTAACCTGTTTGATCAAAAGGTTTGATAGACGTGGCTCAAATTAATTGGATATGACTGTCGGCTACAAATGTTCATCATTATTGTGACATTTTTCGTCATTTTGGATAAAGCTGAATAAATTAAGAGAGGATTGGCTTGAAAAGAGGATTATGCACAACTATGGCCAACGCGCATTTGGGGCCCTAGACTTGAAAAATTATTGGGTGCAATAGCCTGACCACGTCAGCCGTAAGCCAGGGCGACGGGGGCCGTCAATCTCCGGAATCAACGGTGCACCAAACTAGGGCCAGGTGGGATTTACTCCCCTTTTGTTGGACCTGTCAATCCCTAAGACAAGGTGGGATTTACTTCCATTTTGTTGGAGTTGTCAATCTCCAAGATCAAGCGCACACTGGGAGGAGCGGTGTGTTCTAGCAAGAAACCATTTCCTGCTAAAGAGCATTCAATTCCTCCCTAGGCATTGTCGACCTTAGAGATTGTCGACTTTAGTAAAAAAGGGGAGTAAAAGTGACATGGTCTGCCGGGAATACTGTGGCCAGGAGCATTTGACTCCCTGCATACCACAAATGTGGCCATACTATATATGAATTAAAACAACTAATCTGACATTATTGCATGTGTTAACTACTCTATTATAATGATCAGTGGAGTCATCGACATGAAATTGACATCTAATATGAGAGGGGCCGGATAGGGATGTTCCTTGTGTCATCCAATATCAAGAATGATTTGCTACTATAGGATTGATTAAGTTTATCATCCGAGATTAAGCTATTAGACTGACCAATGTTCTCCTTTGTTTAGTTAAGTCGGTTAGTAAACGACAAAAAGCTTCCATTATTTGTCCAACTCAGACCTAATTTTTTGTACGGCAGCAGCCTGGGTTGGCGTGTCGTAATCTAATTGCTCGGCTTAGTCCGTTGGTGCTGTTGGAGTACACGTCATCACTCACCTCAGTCCCCATCATCCCAAAGCCAAGACTTCCATGAGGGGTTTAATAAGTTTATAATTACCAAAGATTAGTACTTGCATATAAATCTGTTATATAACTTCCACGAGGGGTTTAATTTAATCAGTTTATACTTGCTAAATATTAGTACTTAACTTGCAAATAAATCTGTTATATATGAAAAATGTAAAAACTTGCAAATAAATTCAACATGATGGTGGTGGTGCATAAAAGATCTAGGTGAAGAACACTTGGCAAGGTCAGGGCGACTATACGTGTAACGTGCCAAATAGGGAATTTAGGAAAAAGACTGGCGAGCACCAATCATATTGGTGCTAATGATCAAATGATCAATTGCTAAAAATGTAGCACTAATGATACTAATCCTTCTGTATGCTTCATCTGAAAAAATATTAATTTTTATTGGATGGTGAAAACCTAACTAATGGGGGAAGAAGCGGTTCAAAATCCCACTTAAATTGACCATACGAAGCATCTAAAACAAGACGAAGGGAGTATTTATTTAGGTAATTAAAATTTACATTAGTATTTGCTCCTTTGAATGGACTAAAAGGGACAAGGTAACATCATCTTGGAGCACCGTAATCTCCGCCTTAATCCCCTTGGACACGCACAAGATCCACTCATCATGCGCTCATGTAGTCATGTGGGTGGCCAACAAAGTGAGAGTTTAAACTTCAAACTAAGGACATGGTCCTGCATTGTCTTGGCCATCCCACTTGCCTCAGCATTTTCTTTGCTTGGATTTTTTTTTAAAGGTTTGTTTGGGGTTAATATGAGTCGTGTCGTTCTTTTCTTGTAGGTAAGATTCATGCACCCTATATGCCAATTAGATTCAACCTTGTGACTTCTTTCTCTAACAGAGAAAATCCAATTAGCGCAACCAAGGCTGAATTGAGCTTCTTCAATCAGAATTATTACTCACAATAATACAAATTTTAAGATTTGTCTTCTTCTAATGATCCGACCATGTAAAGGGGCAGGCTGGCTAAACCTTGGGGTGGCGAACTACTCACTTTTGGTCGTTCTCTTCGGCTGCGCTCCTAAGTTCTACGTCAAAATGCAAATTTGACTCAATTCTGGGTGTTTGGGTAGGGACAAAAAATAGTGACTATTGAAACTGTGTAAGTATTCTTCTCCCAATTTGAAAAAAAAATGAAGGTATTTTTCTCAAGGTGCATCCTATTTGTTCAACTAAAGCAGGTGCATGCTTTCTTGGCTATGCGTGCAAGAAACTGGCTTTTAGCTGTGTAATAGCCGTGCAAGAAATCAACTTTAGAAATTTGAAAATGACACGAGCATAGTTTAAAGCTAAATTAACATGTCTAGGTGTATTATTATGGCTTGATTCTCTCGGTGGAGCCCATTGTGGGTCCCAAAGGAAATGGACTTCACGCGGTGAAGGCAAATCATCAACTAAAATGCTCGAATTGTTGTTCATGTGAGATATGATTTGAGTGCATAAAAGATAGAAATGGATTTTTTTTTTCAAGGAGCTTGTGCTATAAAGTGACCAAATCGCTAGAAGAATACTATTATACAATGTTTGAATGAGCCGATACATGTTAACAACAATGATTAAATGCGAAATTCGATAAATTCGTTTATTTTTCTTCAAACAAGCACTTGTTCAAAGATTACATGAGCATCGAAGGTGGACAGGAATCACAACAGTTCATTGAAAGCTTTGCGTTGGATCAGTTGTTGCAATTGCAATGTTCTTCAAAATTGCTGTCAGTGAAAACTCGAACTCTTATGCTTTAGTAAGGTATGCCTTTGTGAGTTACTGCCAAAAATCAACTCCAAATTATGCACATGAACAAAAAGTCCAAGATTTCCCATTTTTTCAGAATATAAGCTTGGATCATATATGGATCATCTGCAACTCTTCAAGATGTTATGGAAAGTACAAGTTCCGGAAAACAAAGTGCTTGTGAGTTGTGAAGATGCAGGCAAGTCTGACGGAAAAGGCCAGGTGGTCAATTTTAAGTAAAGCCCAATGGGCTTAAAAGTAGAGAATCCATCACAAATTTCGAATCCTCGTTTCCTCTTTGTCCTTCGCGCTCTAAATTCTAAACCTTCTCTTAGCCTTTTGATGTTATAAACCCTAATACAAACTCTTCACCACAAAAAAGAGGTCCATCCCCACTCTGCTGGCAATCCACTTAGAATTATAGCCCAATTTACCCTATTTGTATTATGGGTGGGCATCGTATGTGCCTAAGGGCAGCGGGATACAATGCTCTAAGAGGCCAGTTACCCTGCCCTTTCTAGTTGGGTCCTAAGGACTCAGACATGTACACCCCTTGTTATAAAAATCATAAAAATAAATAGCGGTCAACGGCTAGCTTAACTTACATGGAAAATGAACCTAGCAAGTGGTAGGAATTAAGTGTCCTGGAACTGCATGAGGCACTACAGGATGAGTAGGAAGATTGCTCATCCTGTCATCCATGACACATTCACACAATGGCTACGAAAATTGAAGTCGAGTAATCCACAACCCATCATATATAGTGATGTTTCAAAGCCATTATTCGGAATGAGCATGACAAGTCACAACGATTGCACCCAAGACATTAACATGGCCCTATTGAGATGTGTTACAAGTTTAGTCTAAAATAGTGACCAAACCTATGTGTGGTCTATGCATGAAGAAAATTGTTATATGAATTCAAAGGACAGAATTCTCCTCATGAATATTGATAGATAACATTCAATGACCTCGTGTATCGTTGTTTCAATCAGCTTTATGACTCATGACTGCTAACCACTTCTAAGGATGGCTGACTAGAACTAGGACTTGATTGGAGTAGAGTGTGCTGATATAGTTGGGTGCATTGATCACCAACAAACACATGCCGGCCTCTTCTAGAAAGCCATCCATTGCCACTCACAAGCGCTAAGGTGCATTATTTTTGCTTATCCAACATGTGCAGAGTGCAGACAGACAAATAGAATGCCTTATCTTTTACTTCTGAAATAGGAGTATATCATAGTTTACAGATAAAAATTAGCCTAAATTTTTATCATCTTTTTTTTTGTAATAAAATTTATATGTCATCTTGACTCATAAGTTATCTGGCCACTTCTGGGGCTCCTGTGGTTTAGAGGAATTAAGCTAAAAGATAATGCTTCTCATCAGATGGCAGCTGAATTGAGGGTGTGATTAGAAGAAAAAAAAAGCTGACTAGATGGACCAAAGTAGTGAAGAATAGTGGCCAACCTGAAAGATTATTTCAGATGTATAATAACGTGAATTCGAAGAACCCGTCTACAAAAGCGTTAAACTAATTAAAATGCTAAACATGATTTAAGAACAAACATCATGTATTATTCAACATTTTTTCAGGTCATATATATATTGTTAAACATAAACCAGCTGGTTTGATCATAAAAGGAAAGTGACTTGTCAACTCCTGCCTATATTGTTAAACATGAACCAGTTGGTTTTGATCATAAAAGGAAAATTGACTTGTCAACTCCTACCCATATTTTTTTTTATTACAACCGCCCATTGCAGTGAATCCACTCGCACACCCAAATTCTAAAGTCTAAGGGTCTATTTAAAAGCAAAAGTTGATGTTTTGCTATATTGTAGCATTGTGGATGTTTTGCTATACTGTAGCATTCATATTTTTTCTATATCGAGCTGAAACACCTCAGGTCGTGTTTCATGCTGGATATGGAAAAAATATGAATGCTACAATGAACATCCAAAATCCAATCCGGATATTTTGGCTTTTCATGCCCCAAATGGCCCCTAAGGTGCTCCCTTTACTAAAGTGCTTGGGTCCGAATTTGAACCCGTCTTCCATCAAATGTGGAGAGTGTTACCATCCGCCAACAAGCGTTTGGGGCGCCCATATTGTTTTCTTAAAACGATCAAATTGCACCTGATTTATTAATTTCGAAAAAAACAAGAAAATCAAGTTCGCTTATTGGATGTCTGCTTGTCAACACGCCAACTCTTTCCAAAAAGAATTTAGTAGACTTAGAACATTGAAGGGGTTGGCTTGGTTGGTTGCCTATATTATTGCCCCTCAACTTTGACAACTTTGAAGATTTCTCCACTTCTAACAAATGTTATCTTCTACCACTAGTTAATAATAATCGACGAAATAAAAATTAATTGAAGAGCAAAATGCATATGCTCATGCCCCCTCGTATCGCACAGCCCATATAAATCAAGGGAAAATCCGGCCTGCACCTACTTCATGTGCGCCGTTAATTTTTCATCCAATGATACACAATGCACCATCCCATGCTTATGGTATAATCTTTTCTGTCAATTAAAAGAACTAATTTAGCAAAATAATCACATTCTTTTTGCATCTGAGAAATTACAATTCAGTAGGAGGGCCACATGTCTCCTCCTTAATGTTATGGTAACATTGCACCACATGATCTCTGGATCCCTTTAGTTACTGAACCCTTTGACCCGTGACAGCACCAACAAACCATCTAGAAAAAGAGAAAGGCTCCTCGCAGTTCTTGTGACCTTCAGTAGCACCTTTCTAACCTTTACACACCTTGCCATTCCCCTCTTTTGATACACACATATTTATTTCTTCTTTGCAATTACCATGAACTTTCTGCTGACCCATGCACTTGGACTGGGTCCCCAATATTTCAGCCAGGTTCAGTTTGACTGACAATTACCAACTTTGGTCCAAACCCCATGGCCCAGGCCAATCAGCTAGAATGTAACCTGATTATATATATGGTCGGAAAATTTTCAAGTAGCTAACCTTGTGATGAAATTAACAAGTGCCTACCTACATTTGACAAATTCACATAACCACCTGAATTGACAGCAAGTAAAAGTGCAACCCCAACTTCCATCCTATTGAGAATTCAACACACTACCATCCCATAGAAAGTATACCTTGGGGTGTTTGATCTTCTCTTTGGTCATTTATTAGTGCGTTTAAAAGAGAAATTTAATATATGAAAACAAAGCCCAACCATTACATGTGAAGCTTCACCAGCTGCTTACGTATCCCTGTCACGCCTAAGCACAAGTTAGGTACCCACTTTAGGCTCTGTTTGGTTGCCATTGAAAGAAGCTGGATTCTTTCAATGGCAACCAAACAGGGCCTTAGTAGTAGCGTATCCCTACTACTTTACAGAGCTTATCGCTAGACGACGAAGCTCTTCTCGCTATCATGCAGATTACATTTACTAAGAACCTAGTCTGCTCAAAGTAAGGGGATATTTACGACTCTTATATGGATTGGAAGTGAGCGTAATCGGCATTTATGATTTAACTACGGAATTAGTTCTAGTAGAAAGACATTTTTGTTTGCATGGGTGGACCTCATACCTATGATATGTCCCATTGCCCCTTCAACAATGCATTGATGTCTCTCACCAGAACAGCCAGGCTACAAGAGGTTCACTTTTTTTTGCTATAACTATAAGGTCCACATTTCATCAATGCGCGATCTCACTCACTATCTCGCTATGTAACTTAAATGGCCTTTTTGACTAGTAATGTAAATCAAGTAAACAAAGGAAATATATAGGGTGTAAATGGTGTCCGTTTGTCCATTGTCCATTTCGCCCAAAACATTCACTTTTCTCTGTCTGCATTGAGCACAAACACTTGCGAACATGGCTTGGTGTCTCTTCTTTCTCCCTCTTTTATTTTTCCAACCTCTCCCCTCCTCTACCTCCTCCACCAACTACACCATTGAGAAATTATTGGGTGCAACGGTCTGGCCATGGCTTATGCTAGGGCGCCATGGAGTCGTCGATCTCCCAAGTAGACAACACAATGCGCTCCAACTGTTTGGCAATGTGTGCACCTTGGGCTCCCTCTCAAGAGTAGTATGTCAGGGACACCCAATAATTTCCCTTAACCATCATCACCAAACCTCCACTTCTTCTTTCCACCCTCGGCCACCGCCCAATCTGCCACCTTTCGACTTAGGCCACCGCTTTCTTTCTTTAGACTAAGGGGCCGTTTGTGGCGTGATTAAAATGGATGTTTTGCTATACTGTAGTATTTATGTTTTTTCTACTTTCAGCTGAAACACCTCATGTCGTGTTTCACGCCGAATAGTGAAAAAACCGGAATGTTACAGTGGACATGGAAAATCTACTGTAGATATTTTGGTTTTTTCACGCCCTAAACGGCACCTAAACATTATCCCTTGTCCATTGCGTCCACCGTAAACATCCATGCGATCATAAATTATACTCCGCATCCGTGTCCGCAAGTGTCCGTTTTTTACACGCCCTCTTCCATTTAGAATTGAAAAAGAGAGAAAAAAAAAGGAAAGAGAAGACTCGGCCTTTGAACGCTCACGAACTTCAACGGAAGACATTTCAGCACACCGTAATTCTCCCACCCACTCCCTCCCCTCCCTTCCTCCTTCATCATCATCTCGCCCATTTCTCTCTTCCGTGGCCTCTGAGGATCTCAGGCTGTGTCTTGCTCTGCGCTCATCAGATGGCTTCGGAGGCGGGTTCTGCTTCGGCGGCAGCAGGAGCAGACGGGCACCACAACATCAGAGGAGTGCTCACCCATGGCGGACGATACGTGCAGTACAATGTCTACGGCAATCTCTTCGAGGTCTCCACCAAGTACGTCCCCCCGATCCGCCCCGTCGGCAGGGGCGCCTACGGCATTGTCTGGTGAGGTTCGGCCTCCCAATTTGCGTTCTTTATTGCCTTTTTTGGTGAAAGAACTGCTTTTGAGTTAGCTAGCTAGGTAGCACTTGTTCTTGAGTTTTTTTTTGTGGGTTTTTGTTGTTTTCATCTCTTGGGTCTGAAAGACTCTCACTTGTTGAGTGTCTATGCGTGTTTTCTGTCCTACTCCCTGTCTGGTAATGGTAGTAGCATTTGGGTTTCCAAAATGACCTGATTCTAGTTTATATTGTCAAAAACAATTATTTATACGGATTCCGGACGGATGGAGTACTTGTTTTCATTTGGATCTGCTTATGAAGCTGGCTACTTGTGAGGGATTTTGGTGCTTATAAGCTGCCTATTTCATTAGGTTTATTGGGCATCTGAGTTTTTAAGTATTATGTGAGTTCAATATTAGTGATTCTTAGGCCTTCTCTACAGTGAAAGGTTGGATTTTTATTTTATTTTTAAAGTCTGTCTTATAAAAAGTCTGTTGCTTCATTTATAGGAGTTTGTAGGAAGTAGGGACTCTGTTCTTAATGTATTAGTATGATACGCTGTTTTGCTTTCAAATTTTGATCTTAGTTTTTGGGTTTGCCATCCTTGGGTGAAATCATGCTTCGAAATCGGCGACTTCCTTCTTTTGGAGGGATTAAATATGATTTGTATATTGTACTGATTTGGTTCATTTAAATTGCCATTGAGGTTTCACAAAGTTTTCTAAAAAACATTTTCTGTTTTTAGTTCGAGTCATGTAGCATCATGATCATGATACTGCTTCAGACTTTTCCAAGGTTTGTGTGTTTCGCAAATTTACTTGACTTTGTTTTGACATGAAAGGCAAAATCAAGGAATCGTGTTGCTATCAAAGCAATGAATTCATAGTCAATAGAAAATATGAAATTCTAGTCTTCTTTAAGAAGTTATTTAGTGAGCATTGACTAGTTCTAAGACTGCAGGTTTTTGGGAATAAAGATCTGAGTATCCAATATGAGGACCCGCTGCATTCCACTGTACCTTGATACTTTCGTTCCGTTCCTATGTTAATTGGATTATTCTTGCGTTAGAAGGAAAAACTCTAGGGCATGGAATACATGGCTTTCCAATGGAATTTTTAACTTGTTACTGATATAAATAATTAAATCCTTTTTCTAACAGCTTAAGCTTTTATGTGAAGTTGTTAACTAACAGACTACATCTTATACCCATTAAGAAAAAAACTTTAGGGACTTGCCTTTCTGATTGGAAACTTAATTACGGGTGATAATGGGCTGCTAATATTTGTTGTAGCCTAATTCATGTCAAGTTTCTGCTTGGACTCAACTTGAAATATCAAGTTGAGTCGAGCTGCCTTGTATCTTTTATATTTTCCATTTTCTAAATTTTGTATTGGGTAAACGTTATATAGCAGCAAAATTTAGCTATATTTGAGAATTTGAAGGTAAAGATATTTAGATACGTTACTGTGGTAAAATTTGCATAGAAAATCTAACAATGGGGACACATAAGACTCTAGCCAAGTTGAGCTATACAAAGCTTGTGTTCGGATCAATCAGGCTTAATGAACCTGACTAGATATTGTATATTAAGCTTGAGTTCAGATCAAGCAGGTTCCATGTGCCCGACTTACGAATATCTTGTTGAGCCGAGGCGAGTTGAGTGAGAAAACTTCTTTAGCTGGCTCAGCTCGTTGTTGCCTCTAAGGGTAATACTAAGTAGCCTGCAAGTGAGTAGAATATCCGATCTCTTATAAAAATTAATCATAAAAGTAACCACAAGATCATAGCCTGCTGCACAAAATTTTGAGGCCTTCCATCAATGGTCAATATAAATATTCCTGAGATGTTTCTGTCAGGCACACACACTTTACTTGAATATGGTCATCTCCAGTGTAATTGCTTGTTTCCCATTTAATCAGTCTCTTGGAAGATTAAAACTTCTACACTGTGGTCAGTTTATTTTGTTTTATCTGTTGCAATTATATTACGAAAATTTTCCACCTGTGCTTTTCTAAGCGTTGGTTAAGACTACTAATTTCCGTTGGTCGCAGTTTTTGCCCTCTCTTCTCTAAAGGTTTGTTTTCTTTCTTTCTTTCTGACAGTGCTGCAGTGAATTCAGAGACACATGAAGAGGTTGCCATAAAGAAGATTGGTAACGCCTTTGACAATAGAATTGATGCCAAAAGGACGCTAAGAGAGATTAAGCTTCTCCGCCACATGGATCATGAAAATGTGAGAAACCTATTTTTTTGTTCTGTGATGGGTTAAAATTGCCTACGTCATCATATTCATGTTGCTTTTAGGTTCTTTATCTGATGTATTTGACTGCTATGTCAGACTTCTTATAGCGTGTTTGAACATGCATCTGTATTGTTGTATGCTAAACCTATGTGGGGTTTTTTCCCAAGATTGTTTTTTCTTACATCTTAATATGGTATCAAGTCATTACATTCTTTATTTGATGCAGGTTATTGCCATAAAAGACATCATACGCCCCCCACGGAGAGAAAATTTTAATGACGTCTACATAGTTTATGAATTAATGGATACCGATCTGCATCAGATTATTCGTTCAAACCAACCATTGACAGATGATCACTGCCAGGTTTGAGACAAGAAATAGTCCTCATGTAGAGTTTAATTGAAGTTTATTGAAATTTGCTGTCAGTTCTCTACCTGGGAGAATTTTCTTTCTCACACACAGTGGACATTCAATCTATGAAATGGAATATATTAGAGCTAAGTGGACATGAATAAATACTTTTCTTGTCTTGGACAAAGAGATTTTCAGATGCTATTTGATAAATTCTGAAACGAATGGGATGATAACAATGTATGAGCTTATTTTGAAAGTTTTCTAAAATAAATGCGAGGATAAAAACAAAATTCAATTGATTGTAGATAACTACCTTAATCATATTGCCTATGTCTTATTGGATTGATACTGCTAAACTTTCTTAACCTATTAGAATGAAAGTTTCAATTTGGAAAAGTTTTTGCATGCTTGTTATTGATAGCATTAGGAATCTGAGACTTAGCTGTTCACAGTATCTGGACATTGTGATGTATGGAATAAAGTTGCAAAAGCTTGATCATATGAGTTTATGAATTTGGGGTTGAATCGTGTGAAAGTGAATGTTGAAGAATACATTGTGAGGGAACAGTTTCATACAATATGGTCCTTCATCCATAAAAGTATGTACAGTACAATCCGTCTTAAGTTTATCCTTCTGTCTGAAAAATTGCCGCTTGATGCCGACTTGTGACAGAACATGGAATATGTTTATATCATTATTTATTTTGGAACATCATCTCATGAATGGTGCTGGTGGTAAATCATTAAAATACTATATCCTTGTGAAAGAATTGCATCAGTAAGTGGATTCTGCATAAAAACCTTGCTAATATGCTTTTTCAAGATGTTATTTATTAGTATATCGAGTAACATAAAGTTGAAAGGCACTAGAAATTGTTTCACCAACCCAGATAGCTGAAGAAGGGTGATAATAAAAATATAATCTCATTAATTCTCAATATATAGTTGAATAGAACATCCTTTGAGGACACTACCACTCTTCCTCTCTCTCTCTCTCTCTATTACCCTCTCTCATCTTGTGTGTGTTCCTTATTGAAACTGGATGGTGCAATTCTCAGTAACATAAAACGCCAAAATTCTGATGTTGACGGACAGATTTTAGTGTAACTAACATAAGAAAAATTTTGTTTTATCATATTCTTTAATGACCTGTCAGGAAATAAGCGATGACAATTGCCAAGTTAAATTAAATGATCAAGTTATCTTTCCATTTTCTTTTTTGGAAAGAAAACTGCAAACGGGTTGTTCTAATTGTCTGTTGCATATTTATTTTTTTGTTCAATAGGTTCGGTGTTTAATTTTGACTTTTTTAGCTTGTTGATCAGATAATTCCTATTCATGAGCTGCATGTTATGCTAGCTATTTGGCATCAGCTAGTATGGTATATGATATCTGGCAGCTGTGATAGGACTGCTAAATTCTATGATCTTGTATTTGATTTACTGTCTTCTACTTCTGCTTCTATGATGTATCACCTTAAGTCTTGTTGCGAACTGTCATATTTTGACTAAACCTGTACTTTTGCAGTACTTCCTGTACCAAATCTTACGAGGACTCAAGTATGTCCACTCGGCAAATGTCTTGCATCGGGATCTTAAGCCCAGCAATTTGCTTCTAAATGCAAATTGTGATCTCAAAATAGGGGACTTTGGGCTTGCAAGGACAACATCTGAAACTGATTTTATGACAGAGTATGTGGTGACCCGTTGGTATCGGGCACCAGAATTGCTTCTCAATTGTTCGGAGTACACTGCTGCAATTGATATATGGTCAGTGGGGTGTATACTTGGTGAAATCATGACGAGGGAACCTCTTTTCCCCGGAAGGGACTATGTCCATCAGCTAAGGCTTATCACTGAGGTACGGATTGTAGACATTACATTTTATTCACACAGTAGTCTTGATGGACCATGGACTCATCAAGTGAAAGAACCATCTGTTTGGGATTCTGCTAACCCAGATTAATTTGTGCCATTAATAGATTCTTATTTTTGGATTAAATACATGAGCATGTTAAGGCGGATGAGTGAGATAACTAGGAGAGATAGGATTAGAAATAAATATATTCGTGAGAGTTTAGCGGTAGCTCCTTTAGTGGAGAAGCAGAGGGAATCTATTAGGTTGCGTTGGCATGGGCATATGCAAAGAAGACCAATAGATGCCCCCGTGAGAAGATTAGAAGGGATGCATATAAATGATGCCAAAAGAGGGAGAGAGAGACCTAAGAGAACTTGGATGGAATTAATAAAAAAAAATTTGATTTTATATCTCTTACAAAGAGTTACACAAAACAGGCCTGAATGGAGGCATAAGATCCATATTGCCAACTCCAAATAGTTGGGAAAAGGAGCTACTATATTATGATTATAATTATGTATTTAACAGAGTTAGAATTATTGTGGGGCTGAGTTGAAGAGCATGGATAACGTACAAAATTTGAACACTTGCAGGACATGTTGCATAGACCAGCGTATGGTATGAAATATTTCTTTTTGTCTAATTTTTTTAACAGCTGGTAGGTTCACCCGATGAATCCAGCCTTGGATTTCTTCGAAGTGATAATGCGCGAAGATATGTCAGGCAACTTCCTCAATACCCAAAACAAAATTTTGCTATGAGATTTCCCAATAAGTCTCCAGCAATTGTTGATTTGCTTGAGAAGATGCTTGTATTTGATCCTTGCAAGCGCATCACAGGTATTTAATTCAGCATGTCCCTTCTCTTTGCAAATGTAATATGTTTCCCAAAAGCATTCAGCTTTTACATTGCAATTTGCTGATCCGTAGCTTTCATAATTGCAGTTGATGAAGCCTTGTGCCACCCCTATTTGAAATCTCTTCATGATATCAATGATGAGCCTGTTTGCACGGTTCCTTTCAGCTTTGATTTTGAACAACCATCCTTTACAGAGGAAAATATCAAGGAGCTTATCTGGAGAGAATCTGTTAAATTCAATCCAGACCCTGTTCACTAAAGATGATTCTGGTTCATATCGCATCCTTATAAATACGTATCACATATTCCTGTCAGTATGTATGCATATTTCTATTTAGCTAGGGAAACAAGTGCCGACCTGCATCTTTGGACCAATGTTTAATGATATCATTAGCACTTTATATTACAGGAACAATTTAAATATTAAGAAATCCTAGATCCATGATCTTGTAAAGGTTGGCTCTTGTATATAAAAACCAAACAAGGTGCTATAGCTTGATGTTGTTCTTCTCTTCATGCATCACAAGGAGTTGTGTGATTCAATCCCTTTGTTTTCTACAGTACAAATGAGATGTGTGGTTTTAGTTGTAAATGATACCAACAAGTGTACATTTTTCGTGATTTATCTGGATGGAACCTTACTAGGTCCCTTTTCACAAATGAATGATGATGGGCGCTTTGGAATGGACCAGCCTTGTTAGCGTCATAGCATCACTAATTGAAACGAAAAATGTACACTTGTTGGTTTTCCTTGCCTCCTTTTTCTCTATCGAGGAAAATATTCCTTCTCATCTGGGTTATTGTTCTTTTGTGCAGGGTGTTAAAGGTCAAATTCAATTAGTAGGATTGTTTTTCTTCTGGTGATACTTATCCAAAATGCTATATTAATTAGTCTAAATGCTTTGGCTGGGATCGGTTACGTAAGGCCCCATCTTCTCTACACAGTCTGGGAAATGTGCATTTCATTTGGAAAGTATCCTAGGACACCATGAAGAGCTGCTTCTTTGTAAATTTGGTAGACGTTCCCCGAATTCTACTTCAGAATAATGATTGTGAAGTTGAGTTGCTTCTGTATACTAAAACAGTTAGATAATCCAAGGCAAGGACTATATGCTTAAGTTGTATGATGCTCTTATTAAATTAAGGATAAGCAAAACATTTCCTTTTTCCAAACTTTGGCTAGCTAACCATCCTGGCATCCCAATGAAAGTTTAATTAGGCTGATGCTGTTTTGATGGTGTTGCTGCACTCCATTTACACATTTAGTAGTTGATTTCTTCACTTTTCTTTTGCACTTAATACAGCGGTTCAATGCGCATTTCATTCCTGAACTTCTCTAAAATAAGTCAAACCAGTAGAAATTTTGGAACAACCATAGTTGTTTACTCTAGTAAAAACTTGTTTCTCTTCATCGCAATTGCAACATGATTGACTTTGCCCAGAATGAGAATGAGCTAACTCTTAAATCTTGTGTGGAAATCTTCTTTTTCGTAGTCCTCTAGGTATTGACAACTTATTTAGAACAATCTGTGTGACAGAGTATGAAATTCTAGGTACTGAGAGCTCAATCTTTGGAAGCTAGCCTGCTCCTCTAGAACCTCATTACATTACATTTTTGAATCGCACATGGAAATATTATGGAATTATCTTCTTTCTGCTTTCTGTTCAGCTTCATATAAAAGTTGGTGATTTATAACACCAATTTTGGAAGACACACGCATGAAAGTTCTACAAGCATGAGTGAAGAGATGCCAAGTATTGGGACCAGCCTTAGGGAAACAACCGACCTTGCGAGCAGAGCATTCAGGAACTCTTACACTTTAAGAAGCACTTTTACACAGCTATCCATTATACATATACTACATGGTGTTAGCTTTATAATTTCCCATGTTCGATCCCTCTCCTTGAGAGAAAGCTAAGCTTAGTACAACAGAAAGAGACTTTGGTAAGCAAACAAATTCTCATAAAGCTTCAAAGGGAATAGAACACTCCTGAAGTTCAACCTCGTCAATAGGCAATTTGTCCGTAGGATATGGACATGGTTCAGTGCTATCTGCCTTTGCCTTTGTAGCCAAGGATGCACATGGCTGAGGAGTCACAGAGTCGGACACTCCCTCTATGTCCGTGCAAGTCCATTGAACTTTCTTTGGCTTCTTCGACAGCTGAATGGTCACATTCGACACACAAATCCCTTTGAATGGCGACTGCTGCAGCCCCTCCAGCCGTGCCGCCTGTGTCACATTCTCGGCCACAATGTCGCTATAGCTGATCCCTTCCACAACGGGGATAGCGTTTGGGTCGTATTTGTTGTCCGGGTGAGAGCTATATGCTCCAGTCATCCAAAAAACCCACTTCATGGTGTGCAAAGACATGCCTTTGGCATAGATGTCCTTCACGTATGCTCCCCTCCCCACGGCCGTCTTGATCCTTACAGCAGACTCGGAGTCGATGGCCCGGATGTCCTCGGCTCGCACGTCGCTGATGCCGCCTGACATCTCGCTGCCAAGTGCAATGACAGCACTGGTCGGCGATATGCATGTCAGCCGCCGGACTATGACATGTTCGGTTGGCATGCCAAAGGCAATTCCATACTCATCCCAGCCACTCTTAATGGCAACACAGTCATCACCAGAGACTATATAGCAGTCTTCAATCTTGACATTGGAGCATGAATCTGGTGTTATAAAGATTTAACAAACAGTTTAAATAATAATCATCTCCAGTGGTAATGAATGATGCTACTAAACTTATATTGGATGACCAAAGAACAATGCAAGTACCTGGATTGATTCCATCAGTATTTGGAGACCTTACTGGGGCTAGGATGGTAATGCCCTTGACAATAACATTGCTGCAATTTCATATCTCATGTGAGTCTAGAGTCTTTACAGTAGCTGGTATGGTTTCAGAAAAACCAAATATCATCATCATCATCATACGCCTTATCCCAGCTATCTGGGGTCGGCGGCATGGATTATATACCGCATTTGACTCTTTATTAGAATGAAAATGGTACAAAATCCATACAAAGAAACATAGTATGAAAAACCAAATATGATGACATATATGTAAATGTAAAGAGGAGATTAGTCACCTGCTGTAGACAGGGTGCACATTCCATGAAGGGGAGTTGACCAAAGTTAGATCAGATATGAGGATCTGATCAGAGTACATGAGCTCAATGAGGTACCCACGAGTGTACTTCAACTTACCTTGATGGAATTTTTGCCACCACATGGCACCTTGACCGTCGATTGTACCGTTGTCGCCTGATATCCAACGGCCATACTTTTTAGATACAAACTTGTTAATCCACACATGTATTTTGATGGTTTTTATACTTGTTGCCTAAAAAAAATAGATGGTTTTTAGTTGGCCAAAACAGAGACGCTTCACCTGTTATTACAACATCAGTAAGGTTCACTCCTCTGATGAGGCTGCTGTATCTGCCACCAGGTTCGTCTCTGCCTCTTCCATAAGAAGGCAATGGATCAATCAAAGGCCATTCACTAATGTCCTGCAGAATTTCAATCAATGTAATAACTTTAACTTCTGAAAACAAACAACATTTTAACTAGAAAATGAACAAGACCCATGATGAAAGACCATAAATCTTCAAATCATTGAAACATGTATCAATTCAGCTGCAATTTTTGCTAAGCACATTTCTAATCACCTACTTGGTGAACCCTGGTGGTGGACTGGTGGATGCTGCCTAATTAGTAATTGAGTCCTGTTAGTATGCTCCCCGACTAACATCAGTGAGCATCACAGGCCATTGGATCGAAGCCCAAGGCACTTGTTAATATAGGGGTAGGCGCATTTGAATCACCCGCCTGCCTCATGTATCGTCATATGCTGTCGGATCTCCATTCGACGGCTCACAGAACATACGCATGTGACCCAATGCCACTATGTTTCTTTGTATGAATTTTGTAACATTTTGATTCCGATACAAGTCAAACGCAGTATATAATCCATGTCGCCAACGCCATATAGCTGAGATAAAGCGTATGATGATAAAGCGTATGATGACATTGCTAGGCGCATATTAGCTTTCTTCCTTGGTAAGTAGGCAGAATTATTGTGGCTCTATCTGAACATATCTGAACATTATTCTTTTTCTCAGGTAACGGACCCCAGTTTGGAAACTTGAAAGAATCAAACCTACCACTAGATTACAAACTCGTCTTATAACATTACGCGTTTAATATTGAACCTGAATTTCGGCCGAAACAACAGACATATCGGCCGAAACGCAAAATTGGCTGAAGAAAGCAATGGAGAAGGGAAGAAAACAGACCTCGGAACCGAGAAGGACTGCATCCCTGTGAAGGTAGAGGGTGAAGTGGCTGGTGAGGTTGAAGCTGCCGGTGACATACCTCCCCGGCGGGACGTATAGTAAGGACCCGCCGTCATCGGCGCATTGGCTGAGCTTATCAATGGCAGCTTGGAAGGCCCTGGTATTGGATGTCTTCCCATCGCCTACGCCACCGAAGTCAGCCAGGGAGGCCGTATGCTCCCGGCAATTGGTCGACATGTAGACCAGTGAATCGAGGATTCGTGCCTTCCGGCATTCGACTGCTTTTAGAGAGAAGAAACCAAAGAGGAAGCATATCTTTAAAATCTGCAGTGTTCAATGCAACAAAGAAGTTAAAGAAGCATGACACATTAGTTCAAGACATGAGTATATTATGAATGCACCACAAACCTTCTAAACCATAACCAGCCTAATTATATGCTAAGTAAAAGTGCGAGGCTCTTTGTTTCTGAATTGATCATGAAGAGAGGGTAGGTGGGTCATGGCATTACCTTAAATGCATTGGAGTTTCCTCTGCAGGCCATGGTGCTTCTTGGTGGAAAGAGCCCTGCAAATGTTTGGAGAAGTAGAGCTTAAATAAAGAGATGTGGGAAAGAGACATGTAACAGCACTAGCTCTCCGGAATTGTCTAATTAATTGTGTCTGACTCTGATCTTGACAAATTCACCCTTAACTAGTGGCAGTTGGAAGGAACAAAGATGGGTAATGTACACTTGTCAGGCCTGGTTGGATTACTAATATGTGCCATGAGCCATATTAGTATAGGGGGTAGGTGGTTGCTGGATTAACGTGCACTTCCGGATCAAAATCCGACGACTTGCGGTGGTGGTCGGTGCACACGAAGGTGCGTGAGCTTGGGCGTATTCTAATGGGACTCTATGCTAAGTCTTCTTCAAAGTCGATGGAAGACTTGTAGTCGATGGAAGTGAAGGGGCCCAATGGTAGACTTATGAGGAGTTTGGCTAGGGGATGCTCATCAAATGTCATGCTGAGGCCAAGACATGATTTCATGACACTCCGGCGGTTTTTGTGAAATGAGTAACTAGTCAGTGTTAGTTACCTAAAACAAAGAAAAACTAGTCAGCGTGAGTGCTATTAGGAGGATTTCAGCATTGGGTGGTTAGATTGGATTGCTTTGGACGTCTGGACTTATTGGGTGAATTTGGGTCAGTGGAGGCTGCAATGCAGTTTGCTTTCTGTGCCTTTTAAGTTCTTCCGTTCATAGCATTTAATCCTACTAATTTTCGGCGTGTCTTTGCGTCTGGAGGAAGAAATGTGACTGACTGTGGTCCTATGTGTTGTGGCCGACAAGAAGCCCAAGAGAGTGCAAGAATTCAAGCTTTGGCCTCTCATAACTGCAGTGTGTTGATACCTGAAATCACGAATTAAATTGGTCCTTATTACTTTTCATCCACTCATTCCTAAATCTTCCTATCAATTTAAAAATCGGCGAATTCACATATCTGTGTATTCAACATAACAATGGCATTCAATCAACTCACTCTGCTTACAAGTTTACAAGCTCTAACGCTACCTATACAATCAACATTCAATCTTCAGCCTAAAATTGCTTTAAGCTTTTTCCAATTATGCCAAATTCATATTGGGAAGAATTGACATCGATACATGTATGGTGCTCATGGAGTGTAGTTCTAAGGGCTCTTGATGGTGGGCACTACATTCCCACCAATAACCAAACTACAAGCCCTGAGCTTAGGTTGATAGGAGACCACTGCTTCTCAATAACTTAAGGTGTTAGGAAACAGGTTACCAATACTATTAGCATATTTCGACCATAGTCCTATATAAATCAATATCAGAATTCGCAATTGTTTATTAGCCAAATGATTTTTGAAAACCCACCCATGTCACCTATTCAATTGTAATCAGGTAACAAGATGAAGAACAATCAACTGACATAGAGCTTGTATATGCCAACATAAGTTAAACTCACTCTCCTAACACTACCCATATCATCAACATTCCTGTTCAGCCTAAAATCGCTTTTACCTTTGTCCAACTTGTTAAGTCGATCTTGGGGAGAATAAACATGGACACATGTAGTATGATGGTAGATTCCCCAATGGCGTGTAGTGGCTGGGGCTTTAGTGGTGGGCACTACATTCCCACCCTCATTCTATCCTACTCTGCCCCCACCAGTGACCAAACTAGTGTCAAAGCTACTACAAGCCAGGAGGCCATGCATGCTCCACCCACCCCACCCGTGATCAGAACCGGCCATGAGCACCTTCACGGGTGGAAGTTCAGTAGGCCCAGCATCCCTCACATGCTGCATCTTCACTGCTCCAAGTCAAAAGTAGCTTCTTGATCCATTCCCCACCATGGCCCAGGACAAAAAAGGTTCACAAGCCATTGCTGTTTGCTGTGGAGAATCAATCATGTGTTTGTTTGGCTTTTCCAATAAGATCAGTTCATCTGTATTCTTCTGATTTCCTGATCTGTTCCTAAGCACTAACCACCAAGAAGAAGCAATTTTTTATTTCATGGAAGAGCACCCCACTTTGGGCGTGGGAAGGCCTGCCTTTGTATAATAATAAGTAGAATTTCATAGTGGGGAGGACGGTTGCTTCAAGTGGAGTCTAATGGCCTAATGGGCATGGTCTATGTGTCCATAATCTAGCTGGAAAAGCTCTTAGATGGCCAGGCCTTGGTCCAAACAACAGACTATATATGTTGTATCTTTTTTTTTTCAGGGATGATGTTAATTTATTGCCCTGTAATTCATTCATTTTTTTGGCTAGCTGAGAGCTGAGATTGTTTTGTTGTACATGATTTTGATGTTTCTACAGAATAATTATAACTGAATCTGAAGCCTTAGGCTTCAGAATTGGCCTGTACAAGTGATAAATCCACCGCTTTGCGGTATAGTGGAAGCTGCTTTCCCTTTGCAAAACATCACCATCATGCGGAGAGTTGGCTTTTTGCCCTGAGGAGAGTTAGGCAGAAAGCCGATTTGCATACTGCGGTTGCTGAACATAGGGCGTTATAATGTGCTAATGTGCTGAGTAGATTACTGCAAAGGCCATAGGCGTTATAATTCATCTTCATATTGCCCAAAAAAAGAAAAAAGACAATGCATTTCCAGCATCTACTTGACAATATGGGGTTATATAAGAAAGGAAAAATGTGGAGAAAGGAAGATAATCTCGTGATGTGTTCCAATGAGAACTTTTTTACGTTTCAAATGATTCAGAGAGACTTGAGGCCGAAATTTCATTCACTATATCACCAGTGCCGCCAAGCTTTTTATTTTTAACTCTGCTCAGGACGACCAATTAAGACAATTGAAGTGGAAGTTTAACAAAAACGTTCTATTTTATTAATAATTTGATGCAGAAAAAGATCTAAATCTGGTTTTAGATGTAAAAAGGTAGTCTGAAAATGTGGCATTTTTGTGAGGCCTAAAGGTCGAATAGATAACATCGATAATAGATCATGAACTTCACAGTTTACCAACTCCATACTAATAGTCAAGACACTAGGCATGTCATTGGCGTGCAATTATAAAAAACACGACATAAGGAATATAATCCGTCCTGCTTTAGATGCTCCATCAGGAAAAAAGGGCAGTCCCGTTTTAGATATTCCATATGGTAAGTGAATTTCGAACCTCTTCTTACCCCTATTACTTGGGGTTTCCATCATCCAATAAAAATCAACATTTTTCAGATGGAGCTATCAAAACAGGTGGGTGGAAGAAATCTAGAAAAGTGAAAGATAATTAAAGCAATGGCTACTACCAACCCAAATAGCTGAGATTGCCACCACTGGTTCAGTGGCGTCGCTGCTGCCAAATACTATCATGCTTTTCTTTAACTACATCCAGATTTTAGATGCTGATGGTAAAGGGAAAAAACATTACAAACCCAGCTTGCAACAACTTCAAACCTCTAAAGAACAGATTGATAACAACCATAAATGAGTAGCTTGAACTTACTAGATACAATGTCAAATATGTAACATTTGATCAGAAGTAAAGATGCATTTACTCACAATGACAAATAATGTACGATTTATATTCAATTCACTTATAAGATTCATCATAAATAGGCACAAAGCATATAAGCTAAGTATTCAAGCAAACAACGGTGACAGAGTTTTTCCCATCAGAGGATACATCACACATCTCATGACCTGATCAAAGAAACAGGAAGAACAGAACGCACAGCAACACAACATAATACCGTGGGATCAGTGCACCCAAAAAAGAAAATAAAGTGCAGATAAAAAACATATAATACCCTGGTAGACAAACTGCCTGACAACTGAGCCTCTCTATCCAACATATATGTACAACTTTATTCTTGTAGCGTCTTATGGTTACGCCTACCTGTAGAGACTGATTTCACTACAGATGTCTTCCGCAATGTGAAGAGATGAAACAGCCTGAGCTGCAATGAGTCCAGCGGATACTTCTGACCCTCCGCTTTTATCCCCAAAAAAAGGAACCCAAAAATCTGTTCTGCTCATTCCATTGGACAAAGGCCAGCCAATCCCAGTCTCATTCCACCTGCATCTAGATCCATGAATGTTTGAGGCCAAACTGATATTTTCAAATGGATACTTAGCATAAGCTTGATTCACTGGGCTTGTCCTCCATCCTTCAGTCAATAGATTAATATTGTTTGTATAATCCCAACGATTGAAGTTTAAACCTTGGTTCCTGTTTAACATCACCTGGCATGTGTCATCTGCATCATCACATAAGACACGAAGGGCAACTGCCTCGGCAAGACGAGCTCCCTCTTCATCAAGCCGTCGTTGATCTTCTATCTTTTTTTGTTTCTTCTTCTCTAGCTCAGACCTAATTGCGGCAGAAGTTGCAAGCGCTTTTTCTAAACGCCTCTTCTTTTTTTCAGCCTGTTTAATTCGATCAAGGTCATCTTTTGCCTGCTTCTTCTTCTTCTCCTTTCTTGGAACTGGCGGCATGTGACCACACTCAATGTTTTCCATGGAGCTTTAAGTATCTACTAAATCAAAACTCTCCCGAAATCTTTGATTGAAAAGTAACAACAACTAATAAAAAGTATATTCTCCAGAACCCATCTTTACAGGTTGGATTTACGACTACTGTATGACTTCTATGGCTTTGTTATACTTGACTAACTAATATAGGACAGAAACACGATCTTCTACACCCACTCAGGTCTAAAGGAGTACCTCATCTTCCGAACAATGCAATCCCAGAAGGAAACAACAGGAGATAGCAGCAAAGCAAAATAGTAGGCATTCACCAATACATGAGTTACTCCCATCTCCACGGACGCTCCAAATCCTTCAAACTTTCTCATAACCGTGTGCCACAAAAAACAAATTCACAGATTCAGAACAAAGATTCAATCAAACAGCCTGCAAGGAAGTTTCACTGGAAACATAAAACAAGAAATTCATCACCTGGATTAGACATTTAAAAGATAAAGTTGCAGTATGTTATATAGATCACAACTTAAGTCTGAACATTTTCCCCAAGAATAAAAGAGAAAACATCTTAACGGTTACCAAAAAAATTACAAAAGTTTAAAACAATTGGCATTCTTAAGGCCTAGGACAATTAATAAAATATGATGCTTTTTATTTTCAGTTGACAGGTAACAATTATGTATCCCTCAATAAGGAAAATGAAAGAAGAAGAATTCGTGGTTGATATCTACAACATAAATGAACAACATGATTTGCTTTCCAATTGAACAACACTTTTTTTCTTCTTCTTTTTCTTTCAAATAGTGCAAGATAGGTAGAAGAAAAATAACAACACCCTCCATCCAGAATTATTATTAACATAAGGTTTTTCAAAATTAACTAATTTTAAACTAACTTTATCTTAATAATAATTCCCGACAGAGGGAGTATAAGAAACTATTCATGAATTCACAGTGATTATTAACAACCATTTCCTTACATCACTCAAACATATAATTTGTGCCCAAATCACAAAATCCTTGCTTTAGACATAAATAACGAAGGATAGATATCCGATGAATCTGATGTTCATAGTCGCATGTAAATGTCAGTGAACTCCTTCAAGCTTCATGTATCTAATATTAATCCAAACCAGAATATCCGCGAGTCCTCTTGAAGGAGAAGGGTGCCTCAGGAACACGGACACAATTACACTTAAAAGTACTACTCCCTCCGGTCACTTTTAATAGATAAGTTTTTTTCAAATACATTAAAAATTTAGTGTATTTGTAAAACCTGTATCGATTAAAAGTGAACGGAGGGAGTAGTACACAATAAAATTTATTGTATTTGAAATTTATTTGCGCGTGTGTGAAAGAGGGTTTCTGCATTTTTACACAATAAATTGAATTTTTTTTTGTGTGTGTGTGAAAGACAGCTTCTGCATTTTTACACAATAAATTGTCAATCTAAATTTCTACACCAGGTAAACATTACATATCATGTAATCCTTCAGGAAAACCAAATCTGAATTATCAATTACGCATAAAAGACAGTTATTTTTTTTCTTATGTATAAACTACAAAAGAACAGACAAATCAATATAGAACAGACCAGAAACTAGATGATCAATTCCCATCAATTAAACATAAAAGACAGTTAATTCACTAACCAGAGCACCAGATACTCAATTCCCATCAAAATAAAACTCACCCATAAATCTAAACCCAAGATTCAACATCAAGATCCATTAACCATGAAATAAAACCCAACCAAACACAAAACTACCCAATTTAAATCCAGAAACAAGATAATCAAACAGAATTCCAACCTGATTATAATGGAAGTCACATGGGCGCCCCCGAACCTTGTCCATCTTCGATTGAAATGGGGAATTGGAAGGGGAAAGGCGAGAGCTTTGGGAGTCTGTGGGAGTTCGTTGTGGGAAGTTGGAGTGAGATGGGAAGCGAGGAGGAGGATGGCCACGTGAAAAGGGCGTGAGGGGGGACTCGTGTACGGCGGAACACGAAAAGGGTATTTTGGTCACGTCGTGTAACCGAAATTTCTTATCTGAATTCTGAAGGCCCAACTGCCATGGGCTGGAATTATTATGGGGCGTTAGTTGGGCTGATACTGAAAAAGGCCCATGTCCTTGTCTCGGCCCGGAAAGCCCAGGGTGCCGCCGTTATGGTAGACTCAAGGGAGTATAATACTTGTAGCAAGAAAAAAGGTTTAATATAATACTCCTTCCGTCCAAAAAAACTTGGCTGTATTTGAAAATTAGGGATCCACGTCTTTTGGACTGATAGAGTAGTTTATTTTTTCAATGCAGTTTTGATTGCGAGAAGTATAATTGTAACACCCGAAAAATTGGATAAGATGTGTAGATTCGTGGACCTATGAAAAGTTGGGAGTTGATATTAAAGTTCATGAAGAAAGCCTTCCAATGCCACTGACCATTCGCAATTCGGAGATCTAAGTAAAAATTTATGATCGGTTGAAATTTTGTACACGATCGATCGCCAGATGATACACAATCGATTGGGCCAGATTCAAAACTGAGAGCAAGGCACACGCGATCGATCACCTGTGGAAGGGATTGATCAAAAATACTGGAAAGCGCAAGTTGGAAACCGCAATCGATCACCTATAGAAGCGATCGATCGAAAGTACTGGAATGTTGCGAAAGTGAGCAGTGATCAATCACCTTCGAGAACGATCGATCGAAAGTACTGTATTTATGCGGAAGACTGCCACAATCGATCGCTTATCGGTTGTGATCGATCGTACCGGCAGAAACCGAATCCGACAGTTGCCGATTTTGTTAAAATTTTAACGAGAGAAGGATACCAAATCCTGACTAAATTGGGAGGATTAAGTTGAGGACGTTCATCTCAATATTGTGGAAGATTCTTATTGGTATATTGGGTTTGTGATAAGGAAAGAAAATCAAAGGAGAAGATATCCTAGTTGGAGTAAGAATTAGGTATTTAAACTTAAGAGAAGGGTCGGCCTGTGCATATGCACGCCAAACCCTAGTGTGACGACTTGTGCTTCTTCTCTTTCCTCCTACTCACTTTCATCGCTACTCAAAGCCCTATTCTCAATTCAAATCCTTTCCATAGGGAAAATGATATTTCTACATCACTTCCCATACAGCACTGTCATACACTATGTTAGTGCTGTAGGGATACCACTCCCCTTTCCATAGCCCTAACCAGAAGCGTCATTGCAAAGAGGAGGAGAAGAGCTACGCGTGGAAGGGCGAGACACTCGTAACGAAAGTGGTAGGATGGTTTTTCCCTGCCTTATTGCCTTAAATTGTTTCAATCCATTCTCATAAGGATTATGTGATGAATTATATGGTCTTACTCAGTAATTAGAGTTGTGTAAAGTGCTTTGATTGATGAAATATTTCACTATGTTATGAGTACAAATATGCTTATTGATAATACTTGATTGTATATCTTTATTTTGCTTGCATGCTAGTTCTTAGATGGGAACGTCGTTGTGTAATGCATCTCTTGATCGTTTAGAAGTCTGAATTAATTGTTTCATGTGATCATAGTTGAGTTGTTAGCATTAAGACCTCCATTATAAAAAGGGAATATCTTAAACTAGTTTGTGTAATGAGATATACATAAAAGTATGGGTTAACTAAATTCCTGAACCTTTAAGGAATAGAAGTAATCCTAAGAAGGGTATACTTAAGACTAATAAGACCCTAGTATCATAATTAAGGGTTAATAAAATATGATTACTAATTATGATCAAGATTATGGATCTCGGCCAATACTATTTCTACGCCAATGATCTGTAGTGTAAAAATCACAACTAATTACAAAAAAAATAAAAATAAAACAGTCGGTGAGGTTGGAAACTAGACTCATAGGGCTATCTATAGTAAAAATGTCGGTGTTAATTAAATTCCAACTGTGCTACCTGTGGGAACAATCAGAATTGGGCTGTTATAAACCAAAATAGTTTACTGTAATTATGGTTTAAGTTCCTAATACTTCCTAATACTCAATGTTATGATCTAATCTGATTAAAGTATCACTAATACACATTATAAAACATGACGAAGTTTATTACAGTAAGAATAGTTAGTCTAAAGGATTAGTAATATTATGATAAGTCAGTGTGACCTAGAGTCATATCGTCCTTGGTTTCAAATTAAAGCTTGGTGTCAGTTTGAGTTTCCAATTAGAGACCAAATGTTCCAAAACCATTCTCTTAATATAATATCAGTCTTGTAAGTTGTAAATCCCAGAATTCAGAGATGTTTCTATCTAGGGCTAGGCATGAAGCATGTTGTTTAAATTATGGTTGAAACCTATCGATACTCTTATGGTGAGTCATTTGTTGTTCAAGATGTTGGAATATCTGTTATGTCCTTGCGATGAATCATATTCTATTGAGAGATACGGATGATTATTATACTCCTTGAGTGAGTTTATTCCGATAAAAGATACCTTGAATCTCTGAGTATTGCGACCTCTGCTCTTCTTGTGACATTGTTCATTTTGATATGAATGTATTTGTCCACTAGAGACTTTGCGAGGATCTCTCCGAGGTGGAATCATAGTATGCTCAGAGAGCCATTGCTAGATCTCCGATTAATTTTGAACCTCTGTAGTTCAGCCAATGAAAGCATATACATACGTTTAGACTGTATGATATTACAGAAGATCTATAGTCTCCGCCCATCGTGTCCGTAAGCACTGATGGGGCCAGATCCTAGACGCATGGCTTGGTTTCGAAGGGAGAAACTCTAGGGTGATTCTGGTAATCAGCCACTTGCGAGTGATAAGTTCAGCAAGCAGAAATTGAAACTCCTTGCACTTTGGATGCATGGACCTATTGATAATTTGACTATCTTCTCCCTACATTTTGATGTTCGGAGTCTCGTTTATGGTAAATTCTCTCCTTACACTTGTGATTGTTTGGAGTAATTGAAATTTGATGTTTTCCCTATACATGTGAGTTGGGATTATTATTTGACTTTTCTACTCAGGTAAAGTGAACCTTGAGACTATTCCTGCAGTTATTGAATATTATTGATTCTCTTGATTACAACCTTCTTCCTGCTATTTATTATTTCTCTGGTGGGTTTTTTACATCATATTGAGTATTTCAATGAAGTACTCATGCATCATTTGATGCAGGTGTGAAAATGGATTAATTCGGGAAGATTGCACTGTAGGAAGATGATGCTGATGCTTTGAAAAAAATTAAGAAAATTTTCAATTACTTGTTATTTTGATAAACTTTATGAATTGTTGGCTGATGTGTGCTATATACTGGATATTTTATTTTGTTGACCATTTTAAATTTATCAGCTGTAATAAGTCTAAGTAGGATCATTTTATTTATATTAATGATAACTGAATTTTTGGATGGTCGATTACACATCCTTTGGAGATGGTGTAATTGGCGATGGTAAACAACTGATCGGTCATCGCTCGCATGCCCGGGGTCTCAGCCTCAAGATTATTGTATCTTTGATGGCTTCTGCACTCCGATTGAGGTTAGAATCCTGGGGCGTGACAATAATACTCTATGCCTTACACTTGTTGTAAGTACAAGCGGTCTACAGAGCTTCACGTATTTACATACTTTTTCCTGTGCAATACTCCCTCCATTCTGAATTGGAAAATGAGTTTTCCCATCCCTATTCCTCTTTTTGTTTTCTTACTCCAGATGAGCTCCATTGGATGGAGTGAATATATTACTCGCGTTGATCGCTAGATCACCAAGATCACGACGCACATGCAGTGAAGAAGATGGTGGTAATGACCAATGAGAAGTAAAAATTTCTCGAAAGTTCTTAGTCGTTAGGAAACCATCTTATATGATATTTGTATTCCAACAGACTACATCTTAAATGGTATTTGTCTCCCAACACATTATCTCACGACAAAAGCGCCCACAAGCATGATACGTGGAACAGGGTATAAATGCCTCAATCGATGAGAACGACCTCCGGTAACGTACAACTTGATACCATATATGTAGTAAACTAAGTTTTCCGAGAGCTCGATCTTTTAGAAAATTAACATCTTATTAATTTAGTTTATATTCCAACGTAAGATCAATGACACCGACTTCAAATTCTTGAAAAAGTGTGCTGCTTGACTATTATTATGTTCCAATTGTTGGGAAAAATTATACTTTTTCCCTCTTTTGAGTTAGCTAAGAAACACAAACAAATACACACTTCTCCACACCCACAATGATGCAAGTGAGTATTCTATACCTCCTTGATGTAGGATGCACAAGTTATCATACACACAAAGCAAGATTAGCAAAAGAGCAATTCATCAAACACTTGGAATACACAAATTTAACGTGGTTCACCGCCAAAACAACGGCTACATCCACGAGGTCTAGAGACCAAATGCACTACTACCAACTTTGGATACACTCTACTTAGTAGAGATTACATCAACAAGTAAGGGTAAATACCCTCTTACAAACTAAGGAGAAATCTCACCTTTAGGTGAAACACAAAGAATAGAGATGGAAGGATTACCACAAACCACCTATGATTTGTCTTCTCTTTCACAAGAGGATGCCTTGACTTCAAAAAGTCCCTTCCTTTCCTTCTCCTTCTTCCTCCAAGAAAAATCCTTTTCTTGCTCTCCAAAGCTCCTACAAAGTTGTAGTCTTTTTTTCTTTTTTTTTTTTCTTTTCAAAAGAACCCAACTTATACTTAACCCCAAGTGGGTCAAGTGGTGGGCCTCTCCACATGAGAGGGAAGCCCAACATCTTGGGCCTCACATGAGGAGGGAAGCCCAACAATTCTCCCCCTCCCTACTCATGTGGGAGCTCCCCCATATTAAACATGAGGGCCAACCTCACCCATACCGGCCCAACCTCTACAAAGTTCATGCTTCGCTTTAGGGACGGTCTTAGTCATCATATCTGACGGGTTTTTGTCGGTATGAATCTTCCTCAACTCCAAGAGCTTCATCTCTAACATGTCTCTTATCCAATGATACCTCACATCAATATGTTTGCTCCTAGAGTGAAAACTTGCATTCTTGCTCAAATGGATTGCACTTTGACTATCACAATGCACAACATAGTTGTCTTGCTTTAGGCCCAACTCTTCTATGAATCTCTTCATCCATAACATCTCTTTGCAAGCTTCGGTAATTGCAATGTACTCGGCCTCCGTTGTAGACAATGCAACACACTTTTGCAACCTTGATTGCCATGACACGGCTCCTCCCGCAAAAGTGATCAAATACCCTGAAGTACTCTTTCTTGAGTCAATATCTCCGGCCATATCCGAATCCATAAATCCTTCAAGCAAAGATTTACCATCTCCAAAGCATAAGCATACCTTAGATGAACCTCTTAGATACTGAAGAAGCCACTTCACCGCATTCCAATGCTCTTTCCCTGGGTTTGAAAGATGTCTACTAACAACTCCAATGGCATGTGCAATATCCGGCCTTGTATACACCATTGCATACATCAAACTCCCTATCGCCGATGCATAAGGAATTTTAGCCATTTCTTCCTTCAACCTTTCATTTGAAGGACTTTGTTTCTTGTGCAATTTGAAATAACTTCCAAGTGGGGTGCTAACGGGCTTTGCATTCTTCATATTAAATTTCTCAAGTACCTTCTCAATGTACTTCTCTTGTGATAGCCATAGCTTCTTAGCCTTCCTATCACGCTTGATTGTCATCCTCAATATTTGTTTTGCGGGGCCCAAGTCCTTCATGGCAAAGGACTTGCTTAACTCATTCTTCAACCTAGCAATCTTGTTAGTATCATGCCCAACAATTAACATATCATCAACATAAAGCAACAATATAATAAAGTCACCATCACCAAACCTCTTAGTGAACACACAATGATCCGAAGTCGTCCTCTTGTACCCATGACCCATCATGAAAGAATCAAACTTCTTATACCATTGCCTTGGAGCTTGCTTCAACCCATACAAACTCTTGTTTAGCTTGTATACCATTTGCTCCTTGCCTTTGACTTTAAATCATTCCGGTTGCTCCATGTAAATCTCTTCCTTCAAATCACTATGAAGGAATGCGGTTTTAACATTAAGTTGCTCAACCTCAAGGTCTATGCTAGCGGCTAGACCCAACACAACTCGAATAGATGACATCTTCACCACGGGTGAGAATATCTCATCAAAATCAACACCTTTCTTTTGCCCAAAACCCTTCACAACCAACCTTGCTTTGTACCTTGGATGTGAACTACTCTCATCGGCCTTCAACCGGTATACCCACTTGTTTCTCAAAGCTCTCTTGCCTTTGGGAAGCTTCACCAACTCATAAGTATGGTTCTCATGCAAGGATTTCATCTCTTCTTGCATAGCTTTCATCCATAAATCCTTATTTTCATGTGTTTGAGCTTCCACAAAGCTTTCCGGTTCACCATATTCGGTAAGTGTGACATACGTAGATGAAGGATACCTTGTAGATGGCTTCCTTTCTCTATCCGATCTCCTCAATGAGCTTGTTTCCTCTTGATGTGAAGACTCCCCCTCTTCCACATCACCTTGAATAGAGTCATCATCTTCATCTAAGTCACCTCCATTCTCAATAAAATCATCAACATTGAAATCTACATCATCTTGCTCCATTTCATTCTCTACATGATCATCACCATCATATGTAGGTTCATCACTTTCATTATGTTCTTCCCTTTGAACACCTTGTGAAGCTTGTGGAACATGGAACTCATCATAGACTTCATGCACAACTTGCTTTGGTGCTTCATCTTTGCCAAAGTCTTCAATTGTTTGATCTTCTCTAAATACCACATCTCTACTTCTAATGAGTTTCTTGTTCTTTAGGTCCCACAACCTATAACCAAACTCATCATCACCATATCCCAAGAAAATACACTCAATAGACTTGCCATCTAACTTTGTCCTTTGCTCTTTTGGGACATGCACAAATGCCTTGCAACCAAATACCTTCAAGTGTGAGTAAGAGGGATCTCTACCACTCCACACTTTTTCCGGTACCTCACAATCCAATACATATGAAGGAGACCGATTAATCAAGTAGCAAGCGGTGCTCATAGCTTCACCCCAATAGCTCTTCGAAAGCTTTGCTAAAGATAACATACTCCGAATTTTCTCCACTATTGTCCGGTTCATCCTCTCCGCCACACCATTGTGTTGAGGAGTATAAGGCACTGTTTTCTCATGCCTTATCCCATACTTACTACAATAATCATTGAACTTCCTTGAAGTATACTCTCCCCCATTGTCGGTACGAAGACATTTAAGAAGTTTCCCGGTTTGCCTTTCAACCATAACATGAAACTTTTGAAAAGTGTCAAACACTTCATCCTTACTCTTTATGCCATATCCCCATACTTTTCTAGATGCATCATCAATAAAAGTAAGAAAGTACAAAGAGCCACCAAGTGTTTTCTCCTCCATTGGTCCACAAACATCCGAATAAACAAGATCAAGCACATTTATTTTTCGGGTACTACTTGTAGAAAATGAAGCTCTATGTTGTTTACCAACTAAACAATGATCACAAGGAGTCAAAGAAGTACCTTTCAAGTTTTGGAGTGCATTCTTCTTCATCAAGAGTTCCAAAGCTTTCTCACTCATGTGGCCAAGCCGCCGATGCCACAAGTTAGCGGATGAGTCCTCAAGGGTAGCATTTACCTTACCCTTGGATAGTTGACCCTCGGTTTTGTAGAGAGTACAACATTTTTCCCCCTTGCCACAACAAGAGACCCCCTTGTGAGCTTCCACATACCTTTGCCAAAATGTGATTCATAGCCTTCATCATCAAGTATTCCCGTTGATATGAGATTCAACCTCAAGTCCGGAATGTGTCTTACATCCTTAAGAATCAACTTGTGACCCACACTAGTCACAAAGTGCACATCTCCCTTCCCAACAATTTTCGAAACTCTATCATTTCCCATCCTCACCACCCCCAAGTCGCCCGACTCATATGTAATGAAGAATTTTCTATAAGAAGTTGCATGGAAAGATGCTCCGGAATCCACAACCCAACTAGTTGCACTTGTTGAACTCAAACAACTTTCATCACAAATATAAACCATAACAAGATCTTTACCTTTTTCTATAGCATTAGCTTCTTGAGCTTCCTTGCCTTGCTCCTTTAGTGAACCTTCCTTTTGTTCATTTAAGAACTTCTTACACTCCCTCTTAAAATGCCCAAGTCCACCACAATGAAAACATTTCATCACCTTTCGGGATTTTGACCTCTTGCCATCTTTACCATTCTTTGGACCTCTACTCTTTGACCTTCCTCTTCTTTGTTCGGAAATCAATGCTTGAGATGAAGACCCCAAGGACTTTCTCCTAACCTCTTCATTCAACAAGCTACTTGTGACTTGGCTCATAGAAAGCACTCCATTTGGTGCCGAGTTACTAAGAGACACCACAAGAGTCTCCCAACTCTCCGGTAAGGAACTAAGCAACAATAAAGCTTGCAACTCATCATCCAAGCTCATCTTCATAGTTGCCAATTGATTTACAATGCTTTGCATTTCGTTCAAATGCTCCACCACCGAACCATTCTCCTTAAACTTCAAGTTCACAAGCTTCCGGATCAAGAAGGCTTTGTTTCCCGTGGTCTTTCTTTCATACAACTCATGTAGTTTATCCCAAAGAACTTTTGCATCAACCTCATTAGACACATGGTGAAATACAACATCATCCAACCATTATCTAATACATGCTATGGCTTTTCTATTCTCTTTCTTCCAATCATCTTCCTTTGTGTTCTCCGGCTTCACTCCCAAAACCGGTTCAAAGAGATCCTTAGAATATAAAAGATCCTCCATCTTAGCTTTCCATATCATCCAATTACTCCCATTCAAGCTAATCATCCTTGTGTTGTGATTCTCCATCTTAGTAAACTCAAAGATAACTTTCAACCTTAGCTCCGATACCACTTGTCGGGAAAAATTATACTTTTTCCCTCTTTTAAGTTAGCCAAGAAACACAAACAAATACACACTTCTCTACACCCACAATAATGCAAGTGAGTATTCTACACCTCCTTGATGTAGGATGCACAAGTTATCATACACACAAAGCAAGATTAACAAAAGAGCAATTCATCAAACACTTGGAATACACAAATTTAACGTGGTTCACCGCCAAAACAACGGCTACATCCACGAGGTCTAGAGACCAAATGCACTACTACCAACTTTGGATACACTCTACTTAGTAGAGATTACATCAACAAGTAAGGGTAAATACCCTCTTACAAACTAAGGAGAAATCTCACCTTTAGGTGAAACACAAAGAATAGAGATGGAAGGATTACCACAAACCACCTATGATTTGTCTTCTCTTTCACAAGAGGATGCCTTGACTTCAAAAAGTCCCTTCCTTTCCTTCTCCTTCTTCCTCCAAGAAAAATCATTTTCTTGCTCTCCAAAGCTCCTACAAAGTTGTAGTCTTTTTTTCTTTTTTTTTTCTTTTCAAAAGAACCCAACTTATACTTAACCCCAAGTGGGTCAAGTGGTGGGCCTCTCCACATGAGAGGGAAGCCCAACATCTTGGGCCTCACATGAGGAGGGAAGCCCAACACCAATACCTTGGGCATTCAAAAATATTACGTGACCACCATTATTTCTTTTTCACAAATTGGCAAGGATGCTCGCGCTATCGTAAACTAGTCAGCTACCTCAACGCCCGCGAGCATCCTTCTCATAATGTTCCCAATTGCTCAAGCGCTATCGCAAGTTGACGCCACTAGGGCTGTAAATGGCGTCTGGATGTCCATATCTGTTTGTCTGTTTTACCATCCAAACAGACATAGAAATCTGTCTGTCGCGGCCACGAACAACTTTGGTGGTGTGGTAACTAAGTGGACGATACTGCGGATAGAGTGTATTCGCGTCCAGAGCCGTCCGTATCCGTGTCCATGTACACTTATCAAATTTTTACAAGTGGTTCATAGTGTGCGTTTGGAAGCTGAAAAAACTCATTTTTTAGTGTTGAAAAGTGAAAATTTTTACCATTCAAGGTGAAAAGTATTTTGGAGCTGAAAGGGTAAAAAGTGATCAATGACGGTGATAAGTGAAAATTTTCACTTTTTCACATTTCAGGCCTGTGGTTGTGTTTGGTTGCTGAAAGGCTGAAAAGTGGCCCCGAAAGTCTGATTCTCACCTGAGTGAGAATCAGGCAGATGAGGGAGAGCTGACAGAAAAACTACCCATTGCTCCTTCCCCCGTCGTCGGGCTCACTTGTTGTTGCCCTCTTTCTCATCGATGGTGATGGCGGTGGCGGCCTCGTTGAGCCCCCCACCTCGACGCTACCGCTGCCCCTTTGAGTCGAGGGAGCCTGTGCCTCCCTCATCCCGGCCAACTGCTCAGGTCGTCTAAAACCCCCCTCACCTCGGTGTTTGCCTACACCCCTACACCTCCGTCGCCGCACCATTGAACTGAGGGAGCCCCCTAGTCATATCCCCCTTAAATTTAATCCATTTTTACAATTTTTTTCATCATTATAAGAAAGAGTCTTAAAATGAGGAAGAACTTCGCCGCCGCACCATTGAACTGAAGGAGCCCCCCAGTCATATCCCCCTTAAATTTAATCCGTTTTTACCATTTTTTTCATCATTATAAGAAAAAGCCTTAAAATGAGGAAGAATGAAAAAAAGGGCCAAAACGGATAAAAAATTAATAAGAAACGCATCGTTTGTCCCATTAAAAAAGTTATAGTATAATCGATTACACGATAACCAGTGTTATAGTGTAATCGATTATACGATAGCCAGTGTTATAGTGTAATCGATTATATGATAACCAGTGTTATAGTGTAATCGATTACACGATAGCCAGTGCTATAGTGTAATCGTTTACCATTTTTACAATTTTTTTCATCATTATAAGAAAGAGCCTTAAAATGAGGAAGAACTCCGCCGCCACACCATTGAACTGAGGGAGCCCCCCAGTCATATCCCCCTTAAATTTAATCCGTTTTTACCATTTTTTTCATCATTATAAGAAAAAGCCTTAAAATGAGGAAGAATGGAAAAAAGGGCCAAAACGGATCAAAAATTAATAAGAAATGTATCGTTTGTCCCATTAAAAAAATTATAGTATAATCGATTACACGATAGCCACTGTTATAGTGTAATCGATTATACGATAGCTAGTATTATAGTGTAATCGATTATATGATAACCAATGTTATAGTGTAATCGATTACACGATAGCCAGTGCTATAGTGTAATCGATTACACTAGAGCATTGGTTATTTTATGTTGTCAACTATCGTATAATCGATTACACTATAACACTGGTTATTGTGTGTTGTTAGCTATCGTGTAATCGATTACACTATAGCACTGGTTATTGTGTGTTGTCAGCTATCGTGTAATCAATTACACTATAACACTGATTATCATGTAATCGATTATACGATAACTTTTTAATGGAACAAACTTCAATGATACGTTTTTTACTCATTTCTGATCCGTTTTGACTCTTTTTTTTCATTCATCTTCATTTTTAGAGCTCTTTCTTATAATGATAAAAAAATGATAAAAAATGGATTAAATTTAAGGGAGATATAACCGGGGGCTCCCTCGACTCAACAGTGTGGCGGTAGAGGCGTAGGGGTGTAGGCAAACACCGGGGGTGGCGGTAGCGTCATGGTGGGGGGCTCAACGAGGCCGCCACCGCCATCACCACCGGGGAGAAAGAGGGCGACAACAATGTGATTTATTTTCAATTCTAAAAATATTTCACCTTTCACAAATCAGGCTTGAAATTTTTCATCCTGATGCCAGATTACTTTCAAGTTCTCAAACAGGTTGTTATTAATTAGAAAATATCACCTTGATTATTTTTCAGGCTGATATAAATTTTCAACATTTCACCTATCAGCATCCAAATGTACCGTAGTGTCCGTGTCTATCCATGTCTGCAACAGACACATGCGGATGGACACATAGAAGTGTCTACACAGACGGATAGACACCCAATTTTAGAGCAACGGACGCTATATACCATGGTTTTCAAAATCAGACCGGACCGGCCGGTCCGACCGTAGAGAACCGGAACCGACCTGAAAACCGGTCCGGTCAGGCCGGTTCACTCTTTCAAACCGGACCGGACCGGTCTACATGACTTTTTTTTTGAAAAAAGTTGCGCCGGAGGGGGGTGACGCACCCATTCTAGGATCACCTAACCACTTGAGCTAGCAGTAGCTTGGTGTTAGTATTATGCAAATTATATATTTATAATATAATTATCACTCCTCTCACTTACGCCGGGTCATTCCGGTTTGACCACGGTCAAACCGCGGTTCAACTGAACCGGCCATCAATCCGGTTCGATGGCCGTGCTACATACCTAATTTGTCCGCGTCCGTGTCGTCTGTTGACACCCTAGACGCCTCTAGCGTCCGCCGTTGTATTCTAACACATTAAAAACAATGGCATTCTCGTAATATCCCCAAATGCTCAAGGGCCTTTCCTACATCTCATTCGTCATTACAACCCTCTTCTTCACTGTAATAAAAATCCAAAAAAACCGGTATTTTCACTTACTTTAATGCCTCCTGTCCGTACAGTGGACGGCCACATTTGGAAACCAGAAAAGAGGGAAATCAAGGTTTGCAGCAAGAACTTCTGCAATTTGGTCACCTTTACAGCGCAAAGCAGAGGCGGAAAGGGATGATGGAGGAGACGGACTTGTGAATCTTGTTGTTGTTTTTGGAATTGAATCGTTGTGAATCTTGGAAGCGGCATTTGGGGGGTGGGGGGGTGGTTTGCTTTTGTTGGGGGGTTGGGAAGATGGAGGTGGTGCTCCATGTGTACGACGTGACCAATAGCGCCTCGGAGAAGACCAACAACACCATCGTCCAGATCAACAAGTTCTTCAAAGACGGCATCGGCATCGGCGGGATCTTCCACAGCGCCGTTCAGGTCCCTCTTCCTATCCCATTTCTTGATTTATTTATTTTTTGCAATTTTTCAGTGATTTCTATGATGGATTTATATTAAAGATTGGATTTTTGGGTAATTACTGTGCTTCGTTCGTGACATGCTACATGGATTTAAATGCTGGATCTGTTTGTTAGTTACTGTTCTTTTATTCGTTGTGTTGTTCTGCGAGGATTAGTTGGGGAGCTATGGAATTATGGGTTTTTTGTATGTAATTTGTGTGGTTTGCGTAATGTTAAAATGGCCGGCAAAGATGGCGCTTGTATCGGCGTGCGGGGATAATGTACTTGAGATTTTGTTTGAAGAAATGAGGTAAAGGAGTGTTTTAAGTAGCATGAAGTTAGCCTTGAGGCATTTCACCACCAGAAAAATGAGGCATATATAGGTCTTATTATGATCAGATGTTTATCTACAAAATAGTACTCCCTCCGTCTAAAATATCCTGGCAGCATTTGAAAATGAGTTAAATTTATTGGCCTGTAGGGACCACAGCATTTCAAGCCTCCACTTACCCTTGCACATGCACATTCATGAGGATCTATTGGCCTGTAGGGCAAATCCAGTCATTTAATTTTGGATCCGTAATTTTTCAAATGCTTCTTTATATTGTGTGTGGCCATGGCACCTTTGAGCAAGTTTGGATGAACCTCACACTGAGGTGCTCCTCGAATCGTCCTTCAAAATGCTTCTTTAGACACTATGGGAGACTTGATGTTGCAATTGCTGTGTGCCTGTAATGGCTATGGTTTCATGCCTTGGACCTGTTGAAATTGATTTGTTGTATATGTAATGACAGGTCAGTATGTGTTCATGCATCACTGGCTAGTGTGGTGGTTTTAGCTGCTGGTAACGTTTTGTATGATTAAATAGGAAATTGTTTGCTTGAATGAAAAGTGGATTCCATATTGTTTAGGCACAGACCTTGACCTTTTTCTTTTTTCTTTTTTCTTTTATTGGTAAATAAAAAATCTTTATTAGCACAAGAGGAGGGTACAAAAGATAGAATCAAAGAGTACAAGAAGCCCCCCCATGGAACCCCTTTTTCTTATTTTTTAGTTGCTTAGTTTTTTTATGGGTCTAAGTATATTCATTCTTTACTGGTACTGTCCTCATCCCTTAAGCATAACTTACAGCTATTTATTTGGAAGGATCTTTTTACGTGAATGTTTGTTTGAAAATTATGATGACAGGTATATGGAGACGAGGAGTGGTCATTTGGGTTTTGTGAGAATGGTTCTGGGGTTTTTAGTTGCCCTCCAAGTAAAAATCCCATGTACACATATCGTGAACGCATTGTTCTTGGAGAAACATATTGCTCAAGATCTAGAGTCAATCAGATATTGAGAGAACTTAGCAGAGAGTGGCCTGGAGACTCATATGACTTGCTATCGAAAAATTGCAATCACTTCTGTGATGAGTTTTGTGAAAGACTTGGCGTGCCAAAACTTCCAGGTGCACTGTTGTTTCTATTTTATATCGCATTTTCTGATCTTTTGCTTTTTGCAATATTTGTCTAAATACATGAATGTGTGAGTATGTATTTGTTATTGTTCTGTTATGACCTTATTCTAGTTAGATTAGGCTTAATAGTTTCCTTTATTAATTGGATTCCTAGGACTAGACTCCTATGTCAATTAGGACTATAGTTTAGAGTCTATCCTATGTCAATTAGGATTATGGTTTAGAGTCTATAAATATGTAAAGGGTCTTCCCTAATTCATTACCACAGAATCAATGAAAAATTAGTTTATTTTATGTGTTTTACTTTCCTAGTTATAGATCTATTCCTCTACGGATTCTCATGTAGACCACCGTCTACATCATGTTCTCTTGTTTTTAAATATGAGTGATGCCAAAATTTTGTGGTGAGTTTGTTATGTGGCATCTTTTTAGATGTTGGAGGCTGCTGAGATTTGGTGGCACTAGTGATTCTAAATAAATTAATGGGTGTTTTTAGGTACATGGAGGACGGGAAAAAAGTTGAATAACAATTTCCCATTATTGTGTTTGATGTTGTTTGCTTGGATATCTGTCTTGCTGTTTTTTAGTGTGTCTGTACTTTGCGGAGAATATAATACACAATGGAGGTTATCTATTTATAAACTTCCATGGTAGGTTACGGGTTTGTGCCTAGGGCCCTGCACATTGTAATGATATTTGCTGCCTTAGTGAGTTTTAATTGTTGAACGGGAGTGTATTTATATATAGTGGGTTTCAATTGTTGAACAGGAGTGTCTTATATATTGGAGAAGCCAAATTAGCAGTTTGTAATTTGATTATGAAGAACTACTCGTCCATTTGCTCAGACTTCCATAAGTTGATTATTAATTTATAGAACTGAATTTCACTATCCGATACTAGTTTTTTTCCCATGTATCAGAGATTTGCTTATAGATTTATATTTGCAGCTTGGGTCAACCGTTTCGCCAATGCTGGAGATGTTGCTGTTGGAGTTGCTGGAACTACTGCTTTACGGGTGAAAATCTCTCTCTCTCTCTCTCACACACACACTCGATGCTTGAATTTTTCTGGTTTTGCTTGTGAGATATGCTGGCAGAATTCCCTGACAGTATTGTATGTAATGTGCAGTTCAGACAAGCAAAGACGGAAATTGTATCGGCCAGCAAAACTGCTTATAATTTTCTTGTGGGTGCAGCCTCCAACACTCAATCACAAGCTACTCCAGAGTCTCCAAGTAATTCTAACAGAGGAACCATTTCCAGATTCCAGGGTCCATGGTTCAAAAATCTCATGTCTGTAGGGGCGAAGCCTGGTAGCACTTCTGAAATGTCGAACCAGACTGTACAAACGATACAGCAGGAAGATAAACAATCAACAAAAGAAACTGTTATGTAGTTCAGATATTCAATGTCTGAGGCTCTGTTGTGTCAACTTGTACTGATGAAAAATGTACTTGGACCATCCCTGTACATTGTTTTCTGCTTAATTGTGCGCTTTCAATTGGAAACTCAGAAGTATTGTTACTTGTGGAGCATCATCATTTATGTAACTACGATTTTTTTGTGCCTGTGCTGTCTAATTTTAGTTGAGAGCAATGTTTGTTATGGTACACCACTTGTTGACGAGTATTTTTCATATGGGCAATCTTCGGCTTGACATATTTAGGGGGTTGAGCGAAGGAATTATTGGGAACGGCTGTCCATTGTTATTCATAGGCCATTTGTAAGATAATTAAGAAATGTTTGGAGTGATATGTGATTCACATATTGGATATACGCTCCGTGTGGAACAATGAACGTCCGGTTGTGTGCCTTCGTGGAAGATTTGTCCCACATTAATCGTCTAGAATGAGAATCCCAAATGAACCAAAGTTCATTTATGAATTCTAATCCAGCCAATTATTATGGCACAAAGGAAGCATGATAAGGAGGTTATTAAGATACGTTTTAAGCCTCTTGAATTTGTGAAAGAGTAATTTTAGCCCACTGTTTGCTAATGCCTCCACTTGCTGTCTACTGATGCCTGCAGGCTATTGAGGCATGCGTCCCTCCAAACACTTCAGACAGATCATGAAACCAAATTGCAATGTGAATTATGAGGTCTAGAAAGCGCATTTTAGCAGATATTAATTAGTTGGGGCTTCAAATTGGAGGATAAAAACGAAATGCCCGAGCTACCTGGGGCAAAAAAGTGCATATAAGGAAAATACTTCATTACACAATTTTCACCTTCTCTGCAAAGAAGCATAGCAAAAATACAAGCGTGTTTAACAGTTGGTCCAGATTGGACCTTGGCCTTGTCTGTTCTCTTTCATTCTTACAAGATCTGATAATAACTGAGACAAATATACAAGGATCCAGTCCATGTATGGAGGACATGTTCAATTACGTAAGCCCATAAAGTTGTCACGGCTTCTTCACAGTGTATCGCTCTTCTTCCAAGGCTTTCAGTTTGTTCTTAATAGCCAATATTTTGGCACATCGATTCATTTGTCCAGATGAATTACCACCAGTAGTTAGTTTATTGGCGTCACCAACTGCCTTAGAGCTTTTTGTTGACTCAATCAATTGTTTCTCACTCGCAAAGCGGACAACCAGAGGGCGTCCACAGGCTAATCTGCCATTCATCTTCACCTTTGCCATTTCTGCCTCCTGCATTCTCACTTCATTTGACAAAAATTAGACATATGATAAAAGGATGCAGAATAGCCTGATAGGATTCAGACAGCTTGCTAAATTACCTCTCTAGTACTAAACTGAATAAAAGCATAACCCCGCGGCTTGCCACTCTTTGGCCCACGTGTATGCCACAAAAAGTCTTCTGCTACAATCTTGCCAAACGGAGAGAAAATTTTGATCAATATTGATCTGCAATTCACCAAAAGGATCAGGACACACGTACAGTATTCAAAATCAAAATTGTATTCCCATGAGAACAACAAAAGCAGGATTCAATGACTACACCATGGTTGAGCATATCAACAAAACGTCAAGGAGGTTCATTATATGCACCAAACAAGAGTCTCTACTATGTTGATTGCATCTAAACATACGATAAGGAGGATTTTCCAAAATGGCAGAACACTAAATTCCCCAATAAGACTTTCTAATGGGGCCATTTGATAAAAGGCTACCCAGATCCTTCCTTCCAGTTAATACTGCCCTCATAATACAGCAGCAACACTAATTAAGTTACCATTTGAAATTCCTGATTTAAGTATAATTGATAGTTCAAAAACATAATGCTCACTCAGTGATCCTTTGTTCAATGTTACCAACATAGAGCCTTCTATCAGAAGCATCATGAATCATATCATTATGATCCTGCAAATCAGTAAAATTTAGAACATAAGTACATAAATGACTTCATTAGAAAATCATAAAATCTAGATATCAAAATTCTAAAGTGATTAGGGGAAACTACCTCAAAACTACTAAAACATGCAATGGTAAATCACGAGGAACATTTACACTCACAATAACAAGATGATGAAAAGGGCATGAAAATTTAAAAACGAGATAATTAATATATAGAAAGCACGCCTTACCATTATGGTAACCAATAAATAAATTGAGACACAGTGGCAGAAGATATGTTCCTACAACAGCGTGAAGATTGCACCTACATGCAGAAAAAATTTAGTCTAGTTGAGAAAATACTTGGTACCTCTATATTGCTCACTACAAACTCTGCCCACTGGTTGCAACATAACATAATCAATTGACATACTCTACCAATATAACAGCTAAAATATTATAGTGCAACCATTAAATTCACCTGCAAGCAGTGTTAGAAGGACTCATCATTTGATGATTATGTTTCCAATGGTAGAATGAAGGTGAAATAAAAAATGGTCATCAACATTTTGGGCACACTACTCTAATTGTCAATAATTTCTAACTGTTAATTAATATTTCAACCTTCATCTGAGTTCTGTAGATGAAAGGCGCTACTTCGCCGCCCTCAAATTGTTAGGAAGGCGCTACTTGATTATGATCTGAGTTCTGAAGATGAAAGGGAAGCACGAGATCCCCAAGGGAAGGACAAGGTGAAAAAAAAATATTCTACTGTGATTTGTGATGCGCAGCACTTATTAGGACTTATTTCTTTTGTTTCATGTAGCTAACGGCTTGGATTGTATTATGCCAGCCCATAAGGTCTATGAGGCATATTTTCATTCATATTAAGCAGCTGTTTAAGGCCTATGCCCATATGGTGGGCAGGCTATGTAAGGTCTAATGCCTTTCTCTTTTGATAATGGAAGAAATAGTCAAACCCTAAACTCCTCTCTCCCCTCTGTAGTCTCATTCTCTAATCCTTTCTCTCCCCTTGAAGCTTGCACAATCAGTGCTCTCTGAGAGGCCTCCATCCCCTTCAGCCAACTTTCCCTACTATTCCATTTCTGTGCTCCGTGGTACACAACAGACTCTCAGCCCACAAAGTTTGGCTATGTTATGCTGGATATGCTACTCTACATATCATTTCATAATTTGATTCTTCTTTTGAACATTCATTTCAGTTCTAAAGATGAAAGGGAATCACAAGGTCCCCAAGGGAAAGACAAAGGTAAATCACAAAGACCAGCATAATATCAGCCCACAAAAGTTGGCTCTCTGACCTTTCTCATTTCCTTCATTCAAACACCTCACAAACTCAGAGTTTCCCAACACCTCACATCAAAAAACACTTTCCGTCAGCACTGCTGACTACTTCTTCATTAAAAATAAAGTTAATGTTGTTCTTGCATGAATTGCACAACTATACACACAGCTGAATTTCTAAGATCCTTCACAAATCTGTTTGGATATTTTTTTTGTTGCTATTTTTCCTCTTCAATTCATCTTGACAGGTCCAATGGCAGAAACTACAAACACAACCTCATCAACAAGGCAACAACCAATCTTCCAGCTACCTAAAACTGACTACCAAACACTATAATGTCGACCTTCGGCACCAGTGCCATCAGCCAAAAAGAAAGGTTACTGTATTTTTTGGTGTGCAAGTCCATATTACAGAAATTCCCACTTATTGCCCCTAATCTCAGTACATTAATTACTCCCTCCATCCTGTTTTAGATGCTCCATCTGGAAAGGAGGATAGTCCCATTTTAGATGCTCCATATGGTGAATTTATGTGGATTTTGAACCTCTTCTTCCTCCCATTAGTCGGGGTTTCCACCATCCAATAAAAATCAACATTTTTATAAATGGAGAATCTAAAACAGGACGGAGGGAGTATTTCACATAAATTGAAGGCCACAAGATCATTTTCCCTCCGTCCAACATTACCTGTCTGGATTAGTAGACACTATTATGAACAAATCATTTCATTTTGGTTTTCTAATCCAGACAGGTAATTATGGACAACATTTGAAGAAGATAGTAAAAGCATAAAACACCTGATCAACAACAACACATATATAAAAAGAAAAATCGCCCACAACCCATATTCTCCTATATCCATTTCCCAAAGCCATTGGCATATACAAAAACATAGAGTCAAAAGAATGTATCAAAAAGAAAAGAGGAAAAGGAAATGAAAGGTGTCTTACTCTTATTTATGTGATGTGGGATCAGGTATACCAAGGTGAATGGAGATTTTGGAGCTGTGGAGAGGACTCCCTAGTCCTGCTATCCCCTCCTCAGCCTCTTGCCTCCAACAGAAGCCGGAGACTTGGAGACGACGCGGAGTCGTCCAGATTTGGGCTCAGCAATGGAAAGATTGACATGATGGATCCGGTGTCCACTTGGGCTAGGGCCCAACGAAATTTTGCATTTTTTAGGTTGGGGCTCAAATTGGCTTATTGAGGGGATCACTGATTACGGTGCCTCCAGGCCCATTACGTCCGATCCCTTTTAATGAAAATAATTAATAAAAATAGTGTACCAAAATTAAATGATATTGTTCTCTGATTATTCTTCGGCCGGGCGGCCGGATACGGCAGATAGCTGCCGGATAGTGACCTTGGGTTGAGGTTGAGAGACCTCTTCCATGAAAGGTGACACTCCTCGGAAAGGTTAGGTTTTTACTGTGGATCCCACTTAATTAAAATTGACAGGAGGAGGACTAATCTATAATGAAATCATTACAAAACTTTTACTGATGGATAGAGAAAGGATGCTGTTTGGCCACGGGCTCACCCACACAGAGCCAAAGTGGGCTCTAGTTGTTTCGCACCCAATTAGCTTTGCACACTCTCTTTGTGTGGGCGTTTGATCTATAGGAACTTCAAAAAATTAGCGATTTATGGGAGTATCAAGTTGGGGAAGAAAATATTATGGCGTCGTCCAACCCAGAAAAAATAAAATTTCATGCCGAAAAACAACAAAATTAGCGAAAAAGACGAGAAAAAATCTATGATGAAAGGATTTTGATGTAAGAGTAGCGAAGAAGCCCGCCCAACTACAAAAATTGAGATCTACATGTAAAGAAACACATATAAAGGCCACCTATTGATGCTCAACCGCTCGTGGGCATCAAATAAGAAGATAAAAATGGGCAAAAACGTGAAATACTCGTCGGCGAGCGACAAGTTCAATTTATATATCTTTCTGTGATCCTAATAAAATGGAAGATGAGGAAAATTAAAGAAGAACGAAAAAAATGGGCAAAACGGGTAAAAAATGAGCAAGTTATGACATTTTGAAGATTGCTGTAAAATCGTGTCATCGAGTACACAACTCAATTCAGGTCATATCCTTCTCTTTGGGGAGGAAGGATACAAAATGATTTTTTTCATATCACCTGGCGCCACCTTTCGTTTTTTCATATTACCTGGAATATCTTTGTTTTTTCCATATGACCTGAAAACTACCCAAAATACCCTTCTTCCCAAAATATAACCTAAGTCTTCATTCTTCTAAAAATTAGCGATTTATGGGAGCATCAAGTTGGAGAAGAAGACATTCCAGCGAATGTCCGTCTATCATTGCAGTTCAAATCATAGTGTTTCAGCTGGTTAATGGATTATCCCAAAAATCCTAACCAGCTGGATTTTTTTCAGCTGGATGGTGCTATTTTTTCACGCCCCAAACGGCCCCTTAAATCGGACTCATTTTGGATTACAACAACTTTGGCTTCAAATACCAGAAATCCCAATTCTACATATGAGGGAACTGACGATAAACAAGCAGATATCAAGTTATTGACGATCAGCTTGAAGTACCCAATGGATAAGGGTCGTGATATGTATTCGTGTAACAAGAAATTAGTGGGTGTCCTAGCACAATACTCCAGGGCTCAAGAGAGTCGTTGATCTTCAAGTTCGATACGTGCTCCAGCTGTTTGGAGTGCACTCTTTAGGCCTGTGTCATGCCCCAAAATTCAATACCTCGATTAGAGCGCAAAAGCAACCAATCACAGACATTCATGAGGTCAGAACTGGGGAGCGACCGAATACTCGATCTGTCTCAGTCCAATTATGTTATGACCCTATTAGGATTAGAATTAGAATTAGGATTATTAATCCTATGTCAATTAGGACTATAGCTTAGGGTCAATCCTATATCAATTAGGACTATGGCTTAAGAGCCTATAAATATGTAAGGGTCTTCCCTAATCCCTAATCCAAGAATCAATGAAGCTTTAGTTTATTTTATATGTTTTACTTTCTTAGTTATAGATATCTTTCTCTATGGATTCTCTTGTAGATAACGGTCTACAACATTGGTATCAGAGCAGTTCGATCTACGGGCTGATGTTGATTCCGTCTCAGACGGTGATGATGGCCAACGACGATGACGAAGACGGCGACAAGATCTCCTTCCCCGTCAGGATGCGCACCATCTCTGCCATGCCGTATCGCAGGCGGACAACCATGGCCGCGGTCAATCTCACCCTCTCCCCTTTCCCTGACAAATCTTCCATCTTCCCCGTCTCCAAATCTCCCCTTCTCATCAGATTCCAACACTCAGACGGCCATAAAAATCGCATCTTTCCACTTCCCGAGGTGCCAGAGCTTAGCCATGAAATCCTCGCGAATCCTCTTATCCCCGTCAGAGCGCAGCCATCTTCGATCGTCGTCCGCACCTCCGCCGCAATCCCCACTGTGGCGCCAGTAACGGAGCAAACACGATCCGCTGTGACACCTCGCAGGCAGCCAACCATGGCCGAGGCGGCGAGATACCAGAGGTTCCCTCAGGAGAAGATTCGAGAGATGGACGACTACCTCAAGTTCGAGCTGCTATATACATGGCCAATGCCCTCTGCCGCGTGATGGTCTCCGAGGGGCCGACGGTGGTCGAGATCGAGGTCAACTCGTCGGTTCTCAACGATAAGTTCTTAGCCCACACTCCTCAGCCTCATCCCGCTCACCAGCGATCGTGCCATGTCCATGCGCCTCTTCCGCGACTGCGATGCCTGCGATGGCGACGGGCAGTACGACTTCTGCTATGTTGTGATGGCGACGGGCAGTGCAAATGGAGCCGACGTCGACACTCCCCCACTCTGCTACCACAGCCGACTCTCCATCGTCGGTGCCACCCAGGGCACTGACCGCATCGACTTGATTTCAAGCCCAGGGCTTGATTTCAAGCCGATCCGAGCGATGGGAAACAACCGCATCGGCGCCGCCCACAAAAAGCTCCTTCCTTTTCTGTCAATGGCCTCCGCCCAGGCTCTCTACCTGGTCCAGCAGCCGGTTTCCCACTTCTCCGCCGTTTTTTTTCTTCCCGGCCACATCTCAGCCAGGCCCGGCCTCATCTCCTGCACCGTCCCCGCCACTCTCGTCGTCTTCTCCAATGGCGCCACCCTCGCCGGAAATCCTGTCAAGGATGGCATCCGCCTCGGCCTCCCCAGCAAGGGCCGACTCACCTCCATACTTTCTGTCGTCCGGTCCAAGATTCCATCTTTTGGAGTGGGTGCCACCATTCTCAAGCTGATCCGATCCAAGGGCTTCAGCCGCTTCGGTGTCGCCCACCTCGGTCCCCACCGAGTCCGCCACGACATCCGCCACCAGCCTCACGGCCCCTCTAGGGCCCTCACCGCCGCCTCCAACCTCTGTCAGACCACCGGTGTACTGACCAGAGGTAACGTGTGCTTCATCCCCATTCTCACCTCCTCCAAGCCTATTGCCGCCGCCGGCTGTCACGCCCCAGGCACCGCCCGATTCGAACCGAAAACGGTCCAAGAGTCGAACTGGCACACGGGGGCGACGTTAAGAGATATAGCGGAAGACTTATGCCCCTCTTATGGGCGGTCTCACTAACAGAGTTACGCATAAACAGTTTTGAGTAAGAGTAAATAAGAGGAATAAATGTAGAGTCTAACTCAAAGTAGATCGACAAGTCATTAAACCCACACAATACAAGTTTGAGCTAACACACCAGCTCAAATCAAAAGGGTCTACAAGTCTCAACATGCCAAATATAACAACTCAAAAAGATAAACTAATCAAGTCTAAGGCATCCACACCCAATCCCGCTCTCTCTACGATCACTCCTCAAATAGAGGATCCTGTCTGTCTGCGTGTCGCACCACGCAGCCCCAAAACAAAACAAAGAAAGAGGGGTGAATATAAAACTTAGTAGTGGTTTTGTATAATTGACAATAATCAGAAATCACAAGGCATCATAACATAGCTGAAAATCCATAATCGACATGATTATTCCATTATCTAGTCATGCATGTACAACACATAATCCTGCATAACCATATCACATTCATATGCTATCATATCATGCATTCATAACACATAATCCTGCAACATGATATCTCATCCACATACTTCCATCCAATCAGGCATTCATATCTCATAAATTCACCCTGCATATCCAAAGTAACCAACACATGGTATAATCATGCATTCATATCTCATAAATTCACCCTGCATGTCCAATGTGACCAAAACATGGTGTAATACCTGGCAGTTTGATGCAACCATGTGGCTATAGTCTGCCAGGTGCAGTCTGGTTAAACCCACGTGGTGACCTCACTCCTTTCAGCCCAAGCTATCACTTCTCCTTCGTCTGGTTCGTCTGGTCGAATATGTTCCCCACCTCAGCAACCGTTACCTCTTCAGATAGCTGTGAAGCAAGCAGAAGTAGAGGTTATTGTGGGTTCACAGCCGGTGTTCTTCATTTCGGAGGAAACTACAAGTTAGCAGGAGCAGTAGGGATGGAACCGGGGCGGGTTTGGGCCGGGTATTGGCATACCCGGCCCCGGAACCATTTTAATTCTTCAAACCCAGAACCATCCCAGACCCACCACGGGTCCAGTTTCAAGGACCCGGACCCGCCCCGGTACCAGAACTTGAAACCCGGACCCGCCCCGCCCCGACCCGGTACCAGTTTTTTTATATTTTTAATGTCATATACATTAAACTATTAACTCTTTTAATTTTTTTATTAATAATATATATCTATAAAAATCCAAACTACTCAAATCAAGAGATATGAGTGCTTTCGCCCAAAAAAATATTCATAAAAAAAAATAAATATGGGTCCAAGTATATGATATATATATATATATATATATCATATACCCGGGTCGGGTCCGGGTTTTATATGAAAACCCGGACCCGACCCGACCCGATGGGTCGGTTCCTCTTTCAGACCCGGAACCGGAACCGGGTATTGCATAAGCAATCCCAGAACCGGCCCAATAAGGCCGGGTCTTGTCGGGTCGGGTAAAAACCCGACCCAAGTTCCATCCCTAAGGAGCAGGGACAATTTCAGGCGGCTCCCGGCGAACCTCCAGCACCCGGCGATATCCGACGACCCCAGTAACTCGTCGGCGGCGACGGAGACTCCGGCAACCTCTGACGAGCGGCGGATTGACGGCAAAATCGTGCGAGGTAGGATCCCATACCCCCTTTCATCAAGCTATATTTTGTTTTCCTCCCGCCGGCGAAGGCGATGACGGCGGCTGTGGTAAGCTCAGAGATGGGGTGTCGGTGGCTGCCATCGAATGGTCACAACGGCGGCGACTGAAAGGTACCGCCTTTGCGGCCGCCTGGGTCGCAAAGGTGGAGAAGAAGATGGCCTGTGGCGGCAAGGGCCGTCGTCGATCAAGCCGCCAGACAGAAGAAAAGGCAGCAGCTTTTTGCTGCTGCCATTCTCCATCTCCTCCCCCAAATCTGGCCGGACTACGGCCTGACGATCAGTGGAGGAGAGGAGGAGAAGAGGGGGCGGCGCCGGCTGGGCGGTGGCTGCCCGACGACGACGGTCGTGTCAGCCGCCACCCTCGAGTGAACAAAAGACGACCGACTGGTCGTCTTCCTGGACGACCAGTTCGGTCCAGGATTGGCGGGACCGGATCGACAATCCGAACTGGAACCCGGTTCGGTAATAGTCAAACCGAACCCGGTTCGGTCCATGATTAGACCAAACCCGGTCCAATAAATAGATATGTCCATCTTTAAACTGAGCTTGGTTCACCTCCAGACCGAACCCGGTTCAATAATAAATCCGGTTTAGATTTTGAACTGCCGGTGGACCTCAACCGACAGTTAAAACTAGCCACAACTGACGGTGAAGCCTGACTGTCTGTGTAATTGAATGCAGTGTGGTACATATAGAGCCAGTTTGGTATATAGGCTCCAGTTATTGATTTTGGGCTGATTAATAAATAATTTCAAGCCCTAATTAGCGTGTTATTGGTATGTGTTTGTGTTTTTATATTTAAGGGCATTTGTCCCTGATATTATGCTGACTAATAGCAAAAGACTTAAATGATAAGAAAAACCCGACTAATAAACCTAGATGGTTTAGAGACATAATCATTTTATGAAAGATAATAAAATGATGACTTGAGGGCTGAGCTTGAGGGTTGGGAAGAACCTAATCAAGATAAAGACTAAAATGCCATTGGGATTGGGAGTCAGTGTATGAGTGTGAGTGACTTCCGATCAAGCGACTGAATGACTATTAAGTCAAAGGTCAGGCTATCTGTTGAGGTATTAAGCCTAAGGGTGCTCACGAGCCGAGCCAGCTCGTGAGTTTTTTTGGCTCGGCTCGACTCGGCTCGATTTTCAGCTCGACTCGAGTCCAACTCGACTCGAGCTTGACTCGAGCTTGAGCTCGAGCCAACCTACAGCGCGACTCGGCTCGACTCGAAAAAGCTCGACTCGAGAATCAGCTCGAGCTCGACTCGACTTTCTTTTCTAAAGAAGGCCCATATGCTTAACCCATTTTGGTTTCCCTTTAATTAAATTAATGGACTACAATTTCTTTCCTTTTTATAGAGCATGTATAGCCTTAGATTCATACTGTTAGACGATATGAAACTCTCATATTAGTTCATGACCCCTATCGCCCACTGCTGCTGCCCCCCATAGCCCGCCATCGTTGCCACCCCCTACCCCCCGCCCCCCGCCTCCTACCATTAGCCACCGCCCCTTGCCGCCCACCACTGCCATTGCCCACCACCCCCTCCGTCGTCACCTCCCACTGTCGCCCATTGCCTCCCCACCGCTGCCTACCGACACCGTCGCTTATCGAATGCCGACACTGCCCCCCGCTGACACCGCCCCCCGCCCACCACCCATCGCCCCTTGCCACCCGCCACCTATCGCCCCTTACCGCCACCGCTGCCGCCCACCACCCATTGCCCCTTGCCGACCGCCACCGTCACCGCTGCTGCCCACCACCTATCGCCCCCCGCCGCCCCCACTGTGGTGGGTGATAGCAGCGGTGGTGGGCGGCAAGGGGCGATGGGTGGTGGCGGGGGGGCGGTGTCAGCGGGGGGTAGTGTCGGCAAGCGGCGATAGGGAGGCAATGGGCGACGGTGGAAGGTGACGACGGAGGGGGTGGTGGGGAGCGACGACAACGGGGGTGTTGGGCAATGGTGGGAGGCAATGGGAGGCAACGGCGGCGTGGTGGGTCCAAGGGGTGGTGGGGGAGGCAGAGGGCAGAGGTGGGCGGTGTCAACGGACTGCGGTGGGAGGCGATGGATGATGGTAGGAGGCGATGGGTGATAAGCGATGGCGGGGTGAAGCCCACCTCAAATATGTAATAAATATTTTTTTGTAAATAAGATGTATAAAAAAATTGTAGCTTAGGTGGTTAGAGTGTATTCTGGATATTCACTTTGGTTTGGGTTCGAATCCTACCCAAACCAAATTTAGATTTTTGCCTCGAGCCGGCCAAGCCAAGCTCGAGCTCGAGCCGAGCTCAAGTTCTGAATCGAGCTCCGGCTCGCGAGCCCGAGCCGAGCCCGCGCTCGAGCTGTCAAATTATATGACGAGCCGAGCTCGAGTTATCAAATCCCGGGCTCGACTCGAGCCGAATCGAGCTCGAGCCCGAGTTTTAACTATCGAGCTCGAGTCGAGCTGAGTCAAAACTCGACTCAGCTCGGCTCGTGAGTAGCCTTAATTAAGCCAACAACTGTGAATGGTATGTGATGGTTTCATACTAGTAATACTGTGATACCTATTAAGGATCACAAGGTATAGATTGGGGTGGTGTTGCATCTTCCGACTGGTGGAAGCTCTGCCGTCTGTATCTCTCTATGGATTTTAGAGAGCATTCACATCTTTCGACTGGTGGAAGCTCTGTGTCATGGTACCTAATAAGGACCAGCGTCTATTGGCCAGGCTTAAGCTGTTATATCTCTCTATGGATTTTAGAGAGAACAATGATATGTTATTTTGGCCCATGTTTGCATCTTTCTATGGATTTTAGAGAGAGCATTACATTTCTATTGGCCAAGCTTAAGCTGTTACCTCTTCTCTATGGATTTTAGAGAGAGCGTGCTTATTCTCTATGGATTTTAGAGAGAGCTTTTGCATCTTCCCAAGTGGAAGCTTTGCACACATCCTGAGCCTTGGTTGCCAGGTGGTTTACCGTGCACAACATTGGAGACGTTAACATCCTAGAAGGCTGTGTTTCCCGACCCACATCGAGTCTAAGAGCTGATGTGGAGCCAGACCCTTCCGACGGTCATACTTTTTAAGGTAAGGAATGGGCGAGGCAGTCACCCTTGAGAGATTCAGGCCGTGCCGTGATTACCGGTATTAACCGAAGTGATAGTCACGGTGTTTTCGTGCTGTCTGTCATGTAGGTATGACATTCAGTGAGTCTGTCTATGGGACAAAGACTTAATTATTGAACTTGAACTTGGGAAGCAATAAAAGACTTGCTTGAAAGATTAATAAAAGATTTAAGTGGAACTCTGTAATAGGCTGCATAAGATGTTAATGCAACTATTGACTTGTTGATTGAGATATTGATGACTGTATTATGGTCTCCCACTGAGTATTTTTTATACTCAGCATCCTTATGTGATGTAGGTGCTGTTGTGGAAGATTGACTTCACGTGGCACTTGGGAGCCTGGTAGTGTGGACGTTCAGATTTCTTAGCATATCTTCTTCTCCAGGTTTGTTCTAGACCCGGTGGTAAGGCGTGAGCGCCAACTATTTCTAGTTTATTTTGAGGTGGATGACGGACTTGCACTTAGAGGACTTGCGTTGGTTTAATCGACTTTGCATCTTGTAATACTATATGTATATATGGTTTTATATCCATACTTGTGAACCCCAGTTATCACGGCCTAGATGCTTAGTCAAAAATTTTTCAACTCATGATTTATCGTACAGAGGAGTAATCCTCTGGTTTTCCGCTACTACTCTGATTTAAAAATGGTTTTCAAAACCCGGGCCGTGACAGTTGGTATCAGAGCATAACCTTTATCTGCAAGTCTGGAAGTCCTCTTAGGATATATCTAGTTATAGTTGTGGTTGTGGGTAGAAGTAGTGATAAGTGTTCTCATCCTGTAGGTTGAGATGGCACCACGTAAGAGAAACATTCGGACAATGAAAATTTCGGATATTGGCAGAAGTAAAGATAGAGAATGCCAGGCAGAAGAATCTCTACCTCCTCATCAGATCTCCCGTGAGAAGTCTACAGAAAGCAGTGGGGGACAACTGAAAACCTTCCATGGCGCGTCGTCATCTAACTTGGGAGGTGACGGTGATGGGGATGTAATGGAAATGATTAGGGGTCTAGCACAAATAGTGCAAGCTCAAGTGAAACATCGTCCTGATGCCAGGAAGAAAGCAGAGAAAGAAAAGATAGCTCATCTCAAATTATTCCAGGCAATGGCTCCAGCTTTCACGGGGAAAGAAATGCCAGAAAAGGCTGGGAGTTGGGTAAAAGCTATCGAAAAGATTTTTGAATCTATCTCGGCAGAGGATGATAGTAAAGTTCGAATGGCGACTTTCGTTTTGACAGAAAATGCTGATCACTGGTGGAGTTCTGCCAAGCGCACCTTCTTTAAAGATCGGAAAGTTGAAGAGATTTCTTGGAAGGAATTCTTAAAAGTTTTTAATGGAAAATATTTTCTGAGCCACATTCGGAAAGAGAAGATGCGTGAATTCTTGGGTCTTAGGCAAGGTAATATGACCGTGCAGGACTATGGCAATAAGTTTGTAGAGTTGGAGCATTTCACCACCAAGATGAAAGATGATGGTGAAAGAATGGAGAAGTTCATTTATGGACTTAGAACTGGGCTGCGAGAGAAAGTTATGGGAGCCCGAACTACATCTTTTGCTGACGCTGTGGAGCAGGCGTATATTTTTGAGAAGAATCAGGACAGAAATAGAGAGGAGCAGAAGGCTAATGCTGGTATGGCCAAGAATGATTTTGGACCAAAGGCTAAGAGACTTAGAATTGATGCTGGGAGTAGCAAATTTGGTCAGGGACGTAACTTCCAAGGTAGACAGAAGAGGAGTTTTGAGCCGAGGCGAAAAAGCTCAGGACAGTTTAATACTGGTCAGCATAGGCCATTTTTTCAGAGACCACAACCTCAACCTCAGGGGACAAGTGGTCCATCAGAGTGCTACTCTTGTGGAAAGATTCACCCAGGGTAGATGTGTGAGGCAAAGGATCGCATCTGCTTTTTCTGCCATAAAAAGGGGCACATTGCCAGGTTTTGCCCCGAAAAGCAAAAGAATGCACAGCAAGGTGAAAGCAGTAGGCATGCACAGGCTCGTGTTTACTCAATTACTTCTGAGGATGCTCAAAAGAATGCAGTTGTGGGAGGTACGGTTTCTATTTACGACTTAGGTGTAAAAGTTTTAATTGACCCCGGTGCAACTCATTCTTTTGTATCGTGTGTGTGTGCTTTAAGTTTAAACCACCCTTGTAGCATGCTAGATTCACCTTTACTTGTAATGACCCCTGTTGGTGACATTATTAGAGTAAGTGAGTGTCTTCTAGGAGTACCTATTTGTTTTGGAGATAAGTATCTTCAAGCTGATCTTGTCTTGTTAGACATGATTGACTTTGATGTAATCCTAGGGATGGACTAGCTTTCTGTATATACTGCATTAGTGGATTGCAGGAAAAAAAGAGTAACCTTTACATTCCCTGGGGGGGAATCTTTTATTTTTCAAGGAGTGAAGTCAGAAGATAATGCATGTATAATCTCAGCCTTGAAGGCGCATAAGCTTCTTATGAAGGGATGTGCTGCCTATCTAGCAAGTGTGATCACCTTGGAATTAGTGCAACCAAAGTTGGAAGATATACCGGTAGTGTCTCAGTTTTCTGATGTGTTCCCTGAAGAACTACCCGGTCTACCTCCTAGAAGAGAAGTTGACTTCACAATAGAGTTGTGCCCTGGAGCAACACCAATGTCTAAGGCACCGTACAGGATGGCTCCAGCGGAGTTGAATGAATTGAAGAAGCAATTACAAGAGTTGCTCGACAAAGGATTTATTCGTCGAAGTGTCTCGCCTTGGGGAGCACCAGTTCTGTTTGTCAAAAAGAAGGATAGTTCACTCAGATTGTGCATCGATTATAGGATGTTGAACAAGGTGACTGTTAAAAATAAATACCCCTTGCCTCGGATAGATGACCTATTCGACCAGTTGCATTCAGCCAAAGTTTTCTCTCGAATTGACCTTCGCTCAGGTTATCATCAGTTGAGGATTCGAGATGAAGACATCCCTAAGACTGCCTTTAGGACCAGGTATGGTCATTATGAATTCCTAGTAATGCCCTTTGGAGTAACCAATGCACCTGCGACCTTTATGGATTTGATGAACAGGATTTATCATCCTTGGTTCGACCAGTTTGTCATTGTCTTCGTAGATGACATCCTTATCTACTCGTCATCCTTCGAGGACCATGCGAAGCATTTGGAGCGGGTATTAAACGTGTTGAGGGGGCATCAGTTGTATGCCAAGTTTAGCAAGTGTAACTTTTGGCTAGAGAGCGTTAACTTCCTAGGGCATATTATTTCAAAGGATGGCATATCTGTTGATCTATCTAAGGTCGAGGCTATAGTCAATTGGGAAAGACCAAAAATAGTCACCGAGATTAGAAGTTTTCTGGGTTTGGCAGGGTATTATAGACGATTCATCGAAGGTTTCTCTACTATTGCCCTACCTTTGACCAAATTGACAAGGAAGGATGTGAAGTTTATTTGGGATGAAAAATGTGAAAATAGTTTCTTGGAGTTGAAGAATAGATTAACTAGTGCACCAATTCTTACTCTTCCTTCAGGAGAAGGGGGTTTGGTGGTGTACAGTGATGCTTCTGGAAAAGGCTTAGGTTGTGTACTCATGCAGCATGGCAAAGTGTTGGCTTATGGCTCAAGACAACTAAAGCCACATGAGAGGAACTACCCAACACATGACCTAGAGCTAGCTGCAGTGGTGTTTGCATTGAAGTTGTGGAGGCACTATCTCTATGGTGTGCAGTTTGAGGTCTTTACAGATCATCAAAGCTTGAAGTATATTTTCTCTCAGAGAGATCTGAATTTGAGACAAATGCGTTGGCTTGAGTATATCAAGGATTATGACTTCTCTATAGCTTACCACCCTGGCAAAGCTAATGTGGTAGCAGATGCACTTAGTAGGAAGTCATAAACCCTTGCTGCCTTTATGATGATCAAAGAATGGGAATTGCTAGAATCTATGGCAAGCCTACACCTAGAACCTTCATCCAAAGGAGGGAAGTCTTTTGTGGCCAACTTTGTGGTACAATCTGGAATTGTTGAGAAGATTGTTTTAGCGCAAGCAACAGATCCAGAAGTCCAGAATTTACTAAAAAGGACAGGTTCTGTTAGAGGAGTTGATGGGGGTATTCGATTCAACGGTCGATTGGTAGTCCCAGCTGTCTCAGAACTGCACAGAGAATTATTAAGTGAGGCTCATCATTCCAAGTACACCAAGTTCAAAGATTTGAAGCGTAACTTCTGGTGGGATGGAATGAAAAAGGATATTGGTCAGTTTGTAGCCAAATGTTTCACTTGTCAACAAGTTAAAGCAGAGCACTAGAGACCTGGAGGGCTTTTGCAACCACTAGAGATTCCTCAATGGAAGTGGGAGCACATCACCATGGATTTTGTAGTAGGCTTTCCTCCTACCCAGAAGAAGCATAATGCTATTTGGGTGATAGTAGACTGGTTGACCAAGTCTGCACACTTTTTACCAATTCGGTGGAAGCAGACTCCGGAAAGCTTGACTCAGCTCTATATCCGAGAAATTGTAAGATTGCATGGTGCCCCTCTCTCCATAGTATCTGATAGGGATCCTAGATTCACGTCACGCTATTGGAGGAGTATACAAGATGCTTTGGGCACTGCACTCAATTTCAGCACAGCATATCACCCTCAGTCTGATGGACAATCAGAAAGAACGATTCAGACTTTGGAGGACATGCTTAGAGCATGCGTGTTGGATTGGAAAGGTAATTGGGATGACCATTTACCCTTGATTGAATTTGCCTACAACAACAGCTACCAATCTAGTATTGAGATGGCTCCATATGAAGCTCTCTATGGACGTCCCTGTAGATCTCCAACTTGTTGGAATGAAGTCAGCGAGAAAGTTATGGTCAAGTCAGAGATGCTTCAGTTGTGTACTGATAAGGTGAAATTCATTCGGGAAAAGCTTCAGTTGGCCCAGGAGCGGCAAAAACACTATGCAAATAGAAGGCGTAGAGATCTTGAGTTTGAAATTGGTGACCATGTTTTCTTAAAGGTCTCACCCACGCGTGGAGTTTTGCGTTTTGGTAAGAAAGGGAAATTAAGTCCTCGGTTTGTAGGTCCTTTTGAAATCCTTGAACGGATTGGCAATTCAGCTTATCGACTTGCTTTCCCTCCTAATTTGGATCAGGTGCATAATGTATTTCATGTCTCGCAGTTCAGAAATTACTATCGGGATGATGCACATGTGGTTGACTATTCCATGTTAGAACTAAAACCTGACTTGACTTATGAGGTAAAGCCAATCAGAATTAAGGACCGAAGAAATCAGGTACTCCGGAATAGAGTGATTCTGTTAGTCCTGGTTCAGTGGTGCAATGATAAGTTCGAGGAACTTACCTGGGAGACAGAAGAAGAAATGCAGCGTGCTTACCCAGAGTTGTTTGGGGAAGAATATACCTGAATTTTGGGGACAAAATTCATTTAAGGAGGGAAGAATGTAATACCTGGCAGTTTGATGCAACCATGTGGCTATAGTCTGCCAGGTGCAGTCTGGTTAAACCCACGTGGTGGCCTCACTCCTTTCAGCCCAAGCTATCACTTCTCCTTCGTCTGGTTTGTCTGGTTCGTCTGGTCGAATATGTTCCCCACCTCAGCAACCGTTACCTCTTCAGATAGCTGTGAAGCAAGCAGAAGTAGAGGTTATTGTGGGTTCACAGCCGGTGTTCTTCATTTCGGAGGAAACTACAAGTTAGCAGGAGCAGGGACAATTTCAGGCGGCGGCGACGGAGACTCTCCAGCACCCGGCAATATCCGATGACCCCAGTAACTCGTCGGCAGCGACGGAGACTCCGGCAACCTCTGACGAGCGGCAGATTGACGGCAAAATCGTGCGAGGTAGGATCCCATACCCCCTTTCAACAAGTTGTATTTTGTTTTCCTCCCGCCGGCGAAGGCGATGACGGCGGCTGTGGTAAGCTCAGAGATGGGGTGTCAGTGGCCGCCATCGAATGGTCACAACGGCGGCGACCGAAAGGTACCGCCTTTGCGGCCGCCTGGGTTGCAAAGGTGGAGAAGAAGACGGCCTGCGGTGGCAAGGGCCGTCGTCGATCAAGCCGCCAGACAGAAGAAAAGGCAGCAGCTTTTTGCTGCTGCCATTCTCCATCTCCTCCCCCAAATCTGGCCGGACTACGGCCTGACGATCAGTGGAGGAGAGGAGGAGAAGAGGGGGCGGCGCCGACTGGGCGGTGGCGGCCCGACGACGGCGGTCGTGTCGGCTGCCACCTTCGAGTGAACAAAAGACGACCGATTGGTCGTCTTCCTGGGGAAGACGACTGGTTCGGTCCAGGATTGGCCGGACCGGATCGACAAACCGAACCAGAACCCGGTTCGGTAATAGTCAAACCGAACCCGGTTCGGTCCATGATTAGACCAAACCCGGTCCAATAAATAGATCGGTCCATCTTTAAATTGAACCCGGTTCACCTCCAAACCGAACCCGGTTCAATAATAAACCCGGTTCATAAGCCGGTTTAGATTTTGAACTGCCGGTGGACCTCAACCGACAGTTAAAACTGGCCACAACTGACGGTGAAGCCTGACTGTCTGTGTAATTGAATGCAGTGTGGTACATACAGAGCCAGTTTGGTATATAGGCTCCAGTTATTGATTTTGGGCTGATTAATAAATAATTTCAAGCCCTAATTAGCGTGTTATTGGTATGTGTTTGTGTTTTTATATTTAAGGGCATTTGTCCCTGATATTATGCTGACTAATAGCAAAAGACTTAAATGATAAGAAAAACCCGACTAATAAACCTAGATGGTTTAGAGACATAATCATTTTATGAAAGATAATAAAATGATGCCTTGAGGGCTGAGCTTGAGGGTTGGGAAGAACCTAATCAAGATAAAGACTAAAATGCCCTTGGGATTGGGAGTCAGTGTATGAGTGTGAGTGACTTCCGATCAAGCGACCGAATGACTATTAAGTCAATGGTCAGGCTATCTGTTGAGCTATTAAGCCAACAGTTGTGAATGGTATGTGATGGTTTCATACTAGTAATACTATGATACCTATTAAGGATCACAAGGTATAGATTGGGGTGGTGTTGCATCATCCAACTGGTGGAAGCTCTGCCGTCTGTATATCTCTATGGATTTTAGAGAGCATTCACATCTTCCGACTGGTGGAAGCTCTGTGTCATGGTACTTAATAAGGACCAACGTCTATTGGCCAGGCTTAAGCTGTTATATCTCTCTATGGATTTTAGAGAGAACAATGATATGTTATTTTGGTCCATGGTTGCATCTTTCTATGGATTTTAGAGAGAGCATTACATATTCTATTGGCCAGGCTTAAGCTGTTACCTCTTCTCTATGGATTTTAGAGAGAACGTGCTTATTCTCTATGAATTTTAGAGAGAGCTTTTGCATCTTCCCAAGTGGAAGCTCTGCACACATCCTGAGCCTTGGTTGCCAGGTGGTTTACCGTGCACAACATTGGAGACGTTAACATCCTAGAAGGCTACGTTTCCCGACCCACATCGAGTCTAAGAGCTGATGTGGAGCCAGACCCTTCCGACGGTCATACCTTTTAAGGTAAGGAATGGGCGAGGCAGTCACCCTTGAGAGATTCAGGGCGTGCCGTGATTACCGATATTAACCGAAGTGATAGTCACGGTGTTTTCGTGCTGTCTGTCATGTAGGTATGACATTCAGTGAGTCTGTCTATGGGACAAAGACTTAATTATTGAACTTGAACTTGGGAAGCAATAAAAGACTTACTTGAAAGATTAATAAAAGATTTAAGTGGAACTCTGTAATAGGCAAGATGTTAATGCAACTATTGACTTGTTGATGACTGTGTTATGGTCTCCCACTGAGTATTTTTTATACTCAGCATCCTTATGTGATGTAGGTGCTGTTGTGGAAGATTGACTTCACGTGGCACTTGGGAGCCTGGTAGTGAGGACGTTCAGATTTCTTAGCATATCTTCTTCTCCAGGTTTGTTCTAGACCCGGTGGTAAGGCGTGAGCGCCAACTATTTTTAGTTTATTTTGAGGTGGATGATGGACTTGCACTTAGAGGACTTGCGTTGGTTTAATCGACTTTGCATCTTGTAATACTATATGTATATATGGTTTTATATCCATACTTGTGAACCCCATTTATCACGGCCTAGATGCTTAGTCGAAAATTTTTCAACTCATGATTTATCGTACAGAGGAGTAATCCTCTGGTTTTCCGCTACTACTCTGATTTAAAAATGTTTTTCAAAACCCGGGCCGTGACACATAGTACAATCATGCATAACATCATAATAAGCATATATCATCACAACGGTGAATGCCTCCATCAAGGAGTAACACAATCTGCCATAAAGGCGGAACACAATCAAGGCCCGAAGGCGTATCATGGTCCGGTTCTTACATAGGAACAAGGGGGTGGTCAATCCCAACATGCTGCTTGCCCTGGACAATCCTGGCCAAGGATGCCCGAATCTCAAATAGAGAAACTAGAGCAGGTGTGTTCGCCCTGGGTAGTCTCCTGCGGTGGGGGAGAGCCCGAATCTCATCATGAGAAACTAGAACACGTGGTAGCTGGTGCACAAGAGCCTACCACCTGGTTGCTCAGTGTCCGATTTTTGACCTCTCAACTCCGCAAGGCGAGTCCATCCCTCGCCCCCACATATCTCAATCAAACTCAACCCGGGGAGTGAACCTGTTCCAGGAGGGAACGAAATCGAAAACATGTCCTTTCGGACCAACCAAGTTTCGATTTACCCATCGATCGATTAATCCGGCATACAATCTCACACATTGCATACAATCGATCAATTCCATTTAAACAACGATAAAACTTCATCCATGAAGTCCGATACATGATGCATGCTATCATGGTACATCCGTGAGCAATCCTACGTGGGTTCCAACATATGGAACGTGCTCCCAATCCATCCCCTCATGCATATATCAACTACAATATCATGATAAACTCCCAAATATGTGTGTGTTCATGCACATTCTAATCACATGGCAATATGCTTTGACATAACCTCATAAGACATTAAATGCATTCTTAAATCCCATTTCAAATCGTAATTCTCAATAAAACCATACTTGACATAAAAGAGCACATCTCACAGTTCACAATATCATAACTTTGCCGGAAACATGCTTATTCACAAGGATTTCACCATGATATAATTTCAATATCAACATGTGTCATTATCAACATGTGCAATAATATCACATACCCTACTTAGCTTAATCCATCCATGTAGAGTTGAAGGCTTACTCCTACAAGCATGCTCTTTTACCATACAATAAACCATAACATGATCACCTCAATTATTCATAAGCAATATGATCTACACATAAATGATGCATTTCATAAGCCATTTAACCTATATTTATGTTGGTGTTGGATTAGAATTAAGGGTACTTTAATGTAGTTTTTGGTTTTTATAGGAAAACAAGAGTAAGATGCAATAATGGGGTAAAAAGTAACTCTAATATTTAAATCTTCATAACTTTGTGCATAGATATCAGATTAGATTGATTCAAAGTTCATTTTAAAGTTCACGAAGTCAGCTTTCCAACGCCACCAACCACGCTCAAATCCGAGTTCGTTTGAAAATCGGGGATTAAATCAAATCCGAGAAAATGATCGCGGGTCATCTCTCCCATTTTCAAAATTTCAAAAACCGAGACTCCATTAACACATCTTGAAAGCTTAATACATGCCTCAAACATTAATAAAAACCCATCAAATATTCCAGAACATATCCACATATCATTCTAAGATGAAACCCTAAGAAATCATAGCAAAAGATTAACATTTATTAAACCCACCATTAGAGCCATAAACAAGAACACTCATTCAAGTAAAAACCATTAAAACAAGTCATTCACTGCCCAAAACTGAAATTGAAGAACCCATTACCTTGATTTGATGAGAGAAACCTTGAACCACCTTGAATACATTTCAAACAAAATGATTTTATATTAATACTCTATTAATCATTATTAAGCTTTGAAAAAAATAAATGCTAAACCTTAGATCTAGGTCTTTTTAAAAACATAGACATATGATTTTGAAGATTAGGCTTAGTAGATAAGTATAAAACAGTAATTTTTATGCTTTCAAAATGGATTAAAACATTGAATGAATCAAGATTAAGAAATGATTAAAATTTTTTTAAAGAAAATAACAAAGATTAGGCTAAATACCTTTAATCTCTTCCTCTTTAAGCAAGGGGAAAGAGGCTCCTAATTCTCCCAGCCAAGCCTTTTTCCCAAATTGGGAAAGTGTTTGAGGTAGCCCTAATTAAAGTTTGGGGTAAAAATAAGGTTTTTAGCTAAAATTGGATAATTTGGCGATTTTAATACAAAATTAAGTCCAAAAAATTCTGAAAATTTTTGTAATGACTTTCTGTAATGTTTGGGTCATTTTTTTCACAAAAACCTAATTTTTGACGGCGGGGCCCGCCGGGGTCCCGTAAAACCCTAATTTTCGAAAAATTAGTAAAAAATCGGAAAATTTTCAAAAATGCAGGTTTGATCTAAAATCACTTGAAACTCATTATTGTGAAATTATTTTGATTAAAACCTTTGTAAATTCATTTATTTTTGAAAACAACAGAGTTAAATCGGAAATCACTTAAACCACACGATTAACCAATGACTAATATTAAAATAAACCGGTTCAAAGGTTAGGGTCCTTACACCGGCGACCTCTTCCCTCACCGGACTGTGAAGTGCGTCGTCAATGAAATTACTGCCGAGCGCGACCTCGCCATGCTGGCCGACAAGTCCTCTCCTTTCTCTACTACCCGTTTCCGCATCCGTTGTAGCCGCCGTGGCTACTACCTCACCTTCTCCGACGGCGCTACTGGCCTCAAAGAGCGCCATCTCTGCCGCATCCCTCCGCACACTGAGAGCCCGACCGGCGGTATCTCGTCCATCCATCCTCACGCCGAGAGACCGACAGGTGGCATCTCGTCCAAGGAATTCCTCTTTCGCATGCTTGAGTATGCCACCGCCGCGGCCGCGTCTACCAAGATATTCGCCGATGGTCATCACTTCCTTTGTTGGTCGCATTGAGGACAATGCATTAATGGTTGGTTCAATAGTTATAAAAAAAAATCCGACGGGTTTTGTGTGGCCCATTCCCAGTCTACAATTGCTTTCGTGGGTCTTCACATATTACGATGAAGTTGAGTTTTCCCATTCCTACCTTTGTTGTAAACCAGACATGAGCACCTCGAGGACGAGGTGATGCAGAAGCATTGGTAGAATGTTATGACCCTATTAGGATTAGAATTAGAATTAGGATTATTAATCCTATGTCAATTAGGACTATAGCTTAGGGTCTATCTTATGTCAATTAGGACTATGGCTTAAGAGCCTATAAATTTATAAGGGGTCTTCCCTAATCCATATTCCAAGAATCAATGAAGCTTTAGTTTATTTTATGTGTTTTACTTTCTTAGTTATAGATATCTTTCTCTGTGGATTCTCTTGTAGACGATCTACAGGATCAATATGACAAAACAATATCCAAGTATTTAACCTTAAAATAACATTACCAAAAAGAAAACTACTTAGTCTATTACAGTAATTCAAATATTAAATAATCTAGATGATGGTTCCTGGCACACGGGCCAACCAGTCTAATAAAAGCAATCATAAATAAAATATAAAAGAAACTTCATCTCTAAGCTTTAGTAGTCCATAGCAGCTCCAGCAAATTATACGTGTGCCTTTATCGGCTGAACTACAGAGGTTCATAATAAATCGGAGATCACTATGGATCTAGCAATGGCTCATGAGCATACTATCATTCCACCCCGAAGAGATCTTAACAAGAACTCTTAGTGGAGAAGCAGTTTACATGGAGCTGAATCAAATTGTCAAAAACATAGGTTGTATCATCTAAAGACTCACTCAATCATCTTTCAATATCTAACTCACAGAGGAGTACTATGAAGATTTCAATATCTAGATCTGTATAGACTCACATAAGAGTAATCAAGGAAGTTTACTGTTTCAATCACCGGATAACTTATAACTGAGAACTCAACAGATAGTTGATACACTGAACTCCTTCACCATGCGTAGCCCTAGTTAAGACCATCTTCAGAATCAAACGATACCACGATTAATATGTCACAAAACAACATGATGGTAGGGTTCAAAAAGTTAAACCCTATCCGAGAACATCATGGATTCAAAGTTGTTTTACAAGACTCAAGACATGCAGTGCACTGCACCACCAAAGAAGAACTTAACTCTTGGTAAACCTTTTTCTTGCATTACCATTATTGTAGTCATTACCAATCCAATCTTACAGTACAATATAAGGTTAATAATTATCATATTTGACCAAGTCTTATAGTCATAGTAGATATTAGTGCTTTAATGCTCCAACACAGTGTACTGTTGTATGCACAACAGCCCACTTCCTACAATTGCTACGATCTGTACAGTGCTTATCATGCTCTGAAATTACAGAAGACAATCCTGTGTCTCTAATTTCTAACCCTTTTGACAGCATATTTTTCTGTATTTCCACAATTAGTTATTAATTTTTTATTATATCTCGTTGGCGCAGAAACAGTTCTGGCCGAGAGCAATAAACCTAATATGATATGATTAACAACTGATAATCATTTACTTTAATACTTAGTACTACCTTCCTGACATTATAACTGACCTTCTTAAGTGTGTTACCGAACCCAATTGCATATGTAATTAGGTAATTACTTCATGGACCCTTCCATACAAATCAGCCTACACATACGTTAACTCCTTAATGCCACATTAATCAAAAGAGACAACTATTTGCATACACTGAGGCCAATTAGCCACGAGCTGACATGACTAAAGAGTAACTCTTTGAAACACCAGTAGGTCCTGACTCATGACTTCCCATAATTTAGAAGCAATACCTTGAATATGAATCGATATTAAGAGTACTTACTTGAAATAGAACATACTTAACATAAACTCAAGGTAAATTGAATAAGAAAGGCGTCAACTTTTTGTAGACAGAACATAGTGTTATGCATGAAAAATACATATTTTTATTTACCTTTTTACCTATTTGTTAGTCTTAATTTCTAGTTAAAATAAGGAATAAAGTGAGTTTTGGTAATTAGTTTAGTAATTAGAAATTGAATAAGTAATTTGCTTTAAATGGCTCAATTTAAATGTGTTATATAATTTTATGAATATTTGGTGCGTCTAATGTGGGACATATCTTATTTATGTAGGTTCAAGTACTCAATCTGCATAACAGCCAAAGTAAAGCTCTTACGCGTGTTTTGAAGTGCCAAAGTGACCCCATAGCTGAGATCAAGTGCGTAAAAAAGATTTGAACCATTGTTGTCCACTTAAAAGAAGACGGGCACTGATTCAAAGAAAAGAGCTATTCAGATTCATTCCGACGGTTGAGATTGCTTCGACGGGTTTTATTTGATCGAAAGAAAAAAAAAAGATTGAACCGAGCCGGTTCAATGGTCCGGTTCAATGAGAAAGAAGAAAAAAGAAATAGAGGCCTGAGCTTTCGCTCGAGCCATCGGGTGTTCCAGTCGAAGAATAGAGAGTAGAGCTTGGGTTCTGCTCGGCTGCCATGAGTTTCCCAGCGAAATCAGACGGTGGATATGGGTCAGTCGTGGCGATGGCTTCAGGGCGATGTTTACAACGGTGATCGCAAGGTTTTGGCGATGATGGCTCAAACGGCGATCAAGAGAAGCAAACGATCGACAGCTGGGTTCGGGAGCAGATCGACGGCGAGGCTGATAGAGCGATGGCTGCGGCGGGCTGAGGACCACGATCGGCGATGGCGATGAGTACGGCGGCCATGGCGAGGAGCACAAAAGTTCTGATTTCAGAGAAGGCGTGCTTGTGCAGGAGTCTCAAACCGAAACGGAAAGAGGCAGATTTGATTTGGATTTGGATCAACTCGAATGTGAAGAATCCAATATGGATAGGAAAGCTCGAATTTTTGGGACTCGTTCAAAGCAGAGGCGTGCTGAATATGGGATCAGATTCGGATTGGATTGGCATGGGTTGGTTGGAGTCTACATATAAAACAGAGCAGAGAGCAACAGTCGACCACTAAAGAAAGACGACCGGGAGAAAATAATTACAGTTCCAAAGTTTTGATTTTCTTTCATTTTCATTTTATTTTTTCAATCTGGTTGTTGTAGTGGCTTCATTGGATTTGCATTTCTTGTAACGAACTGTGCTGGGAACAGTCGATCGAGAGCAAAAGACGAACAATGCATTTTGTTATTTTTCTATTATTTCAAAATTCTTATAAGTTGAATTTAATTTTTAATTGAGATGAATCTTATTGTTTTGTTAGTTCAATTTTCTGGCATGAGTATCTAATTTCTTATCTAGGGCTGAGATGAAGTCATGATTAATTGTATGAGTAGGATTCAAATGACGCAATTGTTATATCTAAATTAATGCATTTTAACGATTGTTATTCTCGAATCAATTGCATTGAATTGTAAGTTTAATATATTGTTTGGATATTAGTTGTGATTTATCAAATGATGGATACAACTAATGATTTGAATTTCATATGTTGATATACAAGAGAAGAAAAATTCTATTTTGAAAATTTGTATGCTTTTATGTTGATATTTTCCGTAAGAGAATAGATTGAATTCCAATTCTATACAAGATAACAATGAGAATAATTGTGGATTTTGAATAATTACTCCTATGATTGTCATGTGCTGATTCTTATGCCATAATGTTTTAAGTATTTGATTAAAAGTTTTAATTTTTATTTGTTAAATTAGTTTCTTTTCAATAGATTAATTAATTACTTTTATATTAATTGGTTGGTAAAAGTTATTTAATTGCATTGAGTTTTTTATTAGTCGTAGTTGTAGTTAATCGAATCAATTTAATTCTTCAAAAGGGTAGTAATCTGATTTTTGAATTAGAGTTCCATAAATACAAGTCTCTGTGGGTTCGACCTCGTAAAATTGTGTGACTGTACTCCAAATACGATTCATACACTTGCGAGTAAAATTAAGAGATTAATTAAAACAACAACACATAGCACGAGATACACTAGCATGAAACGATGTCCATTCAAGGATCATTTACAATTGGGATATCTACTATGGTCTAGCATGTGAAGGATTAAAGTACGATGATCATATGAAAGCAATTATCTACTCACATGACATGCAAATCGGTATCTCGTCCAATGGACAACACAAATATCAATATGACTAGCACTACTACAAAACAATATCCATCATAACTCATATGATAAACTGATCATAGGTAAGTCAAAATTCAATAGCAAAGGTCATAGGTGAAAAAAAATATCATCCTACCTCTTCGAAGACGAATCGATTGATTCTCATTGTACGCCTAGAACTCCTCCTCACGATATCCCTTCCGCTTCGGCGATCCACCGCGAACAAAGCAACAATTATGGAGAGTTTGGTTGCTGGTTTTGAGAGAGTAGAAAGGAGAAGAAAGAGCACTCAAGCACTCACCAAAGAAACGACTAGTAAATAGGGATGTCGGCCCTCCAATTCCAAGGTTTAAATAGGTGATTTCCTTTTTCAACCAAATCCAATCTCCACCGTTGATCTCCCCTTCTCCAAAGATCACAAACGTCCAGCAAAAGAAAGTCTCGTATTGCCCCATACGTGTGCTCAAAATAAGATCTTAAATCAATTAGGATTTCCCTCAATTAAGAGATACCATAACCGAAGATGGCAGTTTCCCATTCCTATTTCCAATTGAACACCCCATCCTTAACAAAGAAACTCCTCTGATTGGCTAAGGAAAGGTCAATATAATCCTCTTATTCAATTATGATGGATCCCTTCCACGATTACCATAGCCAACATGGATAACTTCCTATTTGAATTACAATTTCCCACGATTTGCAATTAGGGATCCAGTTTAGATTAAATCTCTCCTAAGACTTGCTCCCTAGATCAAGGCAATTTAGTTAGGCCATGTCACCTACGATTCCCAACTCAAAAAGATATCAAAAACACCAAAATTGAAAATTACCATAACCAGTGCGATCGATCGTAAGCCCTGGCGATCGATTGGCACACACCGAAATCGCAACACAGTAGATACGATCGATCACGATAGCAAAATATGAAAATCACAGTAGATACGGTTGATCGTCACGCCAACGATCCATCACACCAGGCTTTAGCTCGGCTACAAACTGACTCCAAAATTTTTAAGTAATTCTAAATTTCACAAAATCTATGCAATGGAAAGCTTACCTTGAGCAATTTAATAATAGTTCCCGTCATCTCACTGATCAAAACACCCGCTTAACCATTCAATTTTTTTTCTTCGGGTATTACAGCTTGTTCAGAGCATATAAATAAGGCGTATTGAGATCGATGGCACTCTCGCCCTAGCTTAGCTTAAAACTGACGTGGTCAAGCTATTGTACATTTGTACTCAATAATTTCTACCTTCCCTAAGGGTCCCACTCTTTTTATAATGGTCCCACTACTTTATTTTATGAGCGCCACTTTCCTTTCCGCTTCGCTCACATACCAAGTCCACCATCTGCAACTTCCACTCCAAACTGCTCACGTTCATCTCATGCTCCCTGAGCAGCAATGCCAATCCCTGCCCCTCTCCTTCTCCTCCTCCTCCTCCTCCCGTCCCCTTCCTCCTCCGCCTTCTCCCCCGCCGACAACTACCTCATCAGCTGCGGCGCCACCGCCACCACCACCTTCCTCACCCGCGACTTCCTCCCCGACTCCTCCTCCTCCTCCGGCGACAGCCTCTTCTCCCTCTCCTCCCCCTCCTCCGTCCCACTCCGGCTCCCCACTCCAGCTCCCAACTCCTCCACCGCCCTCTACCACACCGCTCGCGCTTTCCGCCGCCCCTCCTCCTACTCCTTCCCCTCCCTCGCCAACGGCACCCACGTCCTCCGGCTCCACTTCTCCACCTTCTCCTCCTCCCAGTTCGACCTCTCCCGAGCCCAATTCTCCGTCTCCGCTCTCGCCTTTCGCCTTCTCCGGAACTTCTCCGTCCCCTCCCTCAATACCACTGTGGTTAAAGAGTTCCTCCTTCCCATCTCCTCCGGCAGCTTCGAATTGACCTTCTCCCCCGCCGACTCGTCGTTCGCTTTTGCCTCGGCCATCGAGCTCTTCTCTGCGCCGACCGAGCTCCTCGCCGATACTGGAAAACTCGTTGGCGCCGGCGCCGCATCGAACTTCGACGGGCTTCTCGGCCAGGTGCTCGAGACGGCCTACCGGATCAACGTCGGAGGCGACACCATCGACCCGTCAGTGGACACCTTGTGGAGGACCTGGCTGCCCGACGACGACTACCTCAATACCAAATCCGCCGCCAATCGAACCGCATACAGCGGCTTAATCAATTACCAGGCCAGCGGGCTGACACGGGAGGTGGCGCCGGACGGCGTGTACAGAACAGCTCAGCAGATGAGCAATGCGAGTTCTACAATTGTCTCCAGATTCAACATTACCTGGAACTTCTCGGCGAGCTCTGGTTCGAGGTACTTGATCCGATTGCACTTCTGCGATATCGTCGGCTTGCCTCACCAGCTCACTTTCAATGTCTACATAGATAACTACTCTGCTTATAAGGACCTGGACCTCTGGGTTCTCTCCAATCAGCAGCTCGCCGCGCCTTTCTACTTCGACTTCGTGGCGGAGGCTGGCGGCACGGGGCTCATTCGGGTGAGCGTTGGCCCGCCGGATACGAGCACCGGCGGGCATGTCAACGCGATACTCAACGGATTGGAGATGATGAAGCTGAACGGCGAGATGTCCAGTCAATCGCAGAGCAAGTCGAAGAAGAACCTTGAGGTGATAATTGGACTAGTCGCCGGGGGGTTTGCTCTGTTTTGCTTGTTAATGGTAGCTCTGTTCGTGATTTACAAATGCAAGAGGAAGGAGAAGAAGAAGACTACGGCGGTGGTGAAGCCGACAGCGAAGGAGAAGGAGAGCGGGGGATGGTCCCCCATGCCGGGCTCCGGCGGCGGAGGGAGCACGTTTAGTAGAGTCAGCGAGGGGACTGTCACCGCCTCTCCCGCCGCCAACCTCAACCTCGGCCTCCTGGTACCCATAGCCGACTTACTCCTCGCCACGAACGGCTTCGACGAGAAGTCAGTCATCGGACATGGCGGGTTCGGCAACGTCTACAAAGGAGTACTAAAAGATGGTACCAAGGTGGCGGTGAAGCGCAGCAATCCGAATTCCAAGCAGGGCCTAAACGAGTTCATGACTGAGATCACCGTTTTCTCCAAAATCCGCCACCGCCACCTCGTCTCGCTCATCGGATTCTGCGAAGAGCAGGGGGAGATGATTCTTGTTTATGAATTCATGGAGAATGGATCGCTGAAGAGCCATCTATACGGCTCTGACCTGCCGTGCTTGTCATGGAAGCAGAGGCTGGAGATATGCGTTGGCACCGCCCGCGGCCTGCATTATCTCCACACCGGGTCAGCGCAAGGGATCATTCACCGTGACGTGAAGTCGGCGAACATATTGCTCGACGAGAACTTCCAGGCCAAGGTCGCCGACTTCGGGCTGTCGAGATCGGTGCCGCAGCTGGACCAGACTCATGTGAGCACAAATGTTAAAGGCAGCTTCGGGTATCTCGATCCAGAGTATTTCCGGCTGCATCAGCTGACGGACAAGTCCGACGTCTACTCCTTCGGGGTGGTTCTGTTTGAAGTTCTCTGCGCGCGGCCGGCGCTGGATCCTTCTCTGGCAATGGAGCAAGTGAACTTGGTCGAGTGGGCAATGCAGTGGCAGAGGAGGGGGCAATTGGAGGACATTGTTGATCCGAAGCTTGCCGGGAAGATCAATCCCAGCTCTCTTAGGAAGTTCGGGGAGACGGCGGCCAAGTGCGTGGAGGAGTACGGAGTGGACCGGCCGACCATGGGGGATGTGCTATGGAACCTGGAGTATGCTCTGCAGCTGCAAGTGACTTCAGTGAAGAGGGAGCCGTATGAAGATAGCTCCACCAGTGTGTCGAACACGACGACGCCGCCCGTCGAGAGGGTGCCGTCGAGCAAGAGCAGAATCGACTACGAAGGTGTCGTTGGCCGGAGCGACGGGAGCTCGGAGATGAGCACCAGTGGATTGGTGTTCTCCCAGTTGATAACTAATGAAGGAAGATAGAGCTCAGGTTGCAGAATGCAAAATTGAAGAGAAAGCTCGTATGATGTCTGATATAGGTTTGTTTGGTATCTCATTGATCATCAATCAATGATAATCACCGGATTAGGTGATTTATTATGTATGCATTATAGCCTTTTCTCTCTCTTTTTTTGGAGATTATAGACAAGTTCATCATGCTTACAGTTTTGATTCATCAAAATCTTTTGGATTTGGTTAATTGGTTCAGAGATAAGACTTACATCTTTGCCATAAAATTTGTAAGGTTCTATCATTAGGTGATTTATTATGTATGCATTATAGCCTTTTCTCTCTCTTTTTTTGGAGATTATAAACAAGTTCATCATGCTTACAGTTTTGATTCATCAAAATCTTTTGGATTTGGTTAATTGGTTCAGAGATAAGACTTACATCTTTGCCATAAAATTTGTAAGGTTCTATCATTAGGTGATTTATTATGTATGCATTATAGCCTTTTCTCTCTCTTTTTTTGGAGATTATAAACAAGTTCATCATGCTTACAGTTTTGATTCATCAAAATCTTTTGGATTTGGTTAATTGGTTCAGAGATAAGACTTACATCTTTGCCATAAAATTTGTAAGGTCCTATCATCTAATTTTGTAGCAATGCTCTTTGTGTGCGCCTCCAATGTTTTGTATTCCCATGCAGGATGGAATTGAAGCTTGCATATTCAGGCGGGTGATGAAATGGCTCTTTTAGTTTTTAGCTTGAATATTTACACAATATGTTCGTACTTGTTAGCCTGTTCCCCAATAAGTCTTGTCTTAGGGGATAGAAGAATTGCCTAATTGGCACAGCTTACAAAGTAAGTGATTACTCCTTCCGGTCACTTTTAATCTAGGTGATTAGAAAAATATGCGTAGCAAAATTAGATGATACCACTACCGAATTATTATCCGCTCTAAGCTCGGCAATGACCCTCAGTTGAGGTCGAGGTTGAGAGACCTCTACGATGAAAGTCGCAGGGAAAGTTGACTCGCTTGCTCACTCGGAAAGCTTTTACTGTGGACCCCTATTTCAATAAAATTGGCAAATATGTGAGAACCTCCATTAAAATAACCGGAGTGAGTATTAACATACTGGAATAAGCTTTCATCATCTAGTGTGAATAGGCTTAGAAGAAAATATCTAATACACACTTTTGGCCTAGAAAGCGAACAATATCTGATAGACAGCCTCTAGAAAATCACCTTCAAAGCCTAAAGCTCACAACACAGTTGCAGAATATGACATTATCATATTTGCCTTATTCATGTCATACACGGCAAGTGTTCAATTGTTTACATTTTCTTGAGATCAACTTGTATAGGTTCTTTGTATATAAGAGAAGAATTATATAGGTTCTGGGCAGAAAGAAATTACAAAAACTTGTATAGGTTCTTTTGACTCGTACAGCTGTTGCCCTTGGATGTTGGCCGATCACCATCAACGGAGGAGGCTGATGTTCACTCTTCCGTGTTGTTGTCCCCGGAGTTGGTCATAGCGGTGAAGTCTCCACTTGAGATTGGTCCACATGAATGTTGCTCAAGTCTTCCTTGTTTGAAGGTTTCAAATGTTTTTTGAAAGGGAAAAGTTTAAATGATACTTGTTTCATGCAGCTTGCACGAGTTTTTTTACTCATACAATTGTTGATCTTAGATCTTGATCTAACGGCTACAAGGGTGGATGATTCACACTCCCCATAATTGATTTTGACATTTGCCGTTGGATCAAAATTCAACAGCTAACTTAGCTCATGTCAGCTATATGATTTGAACCTGTGACATTTTGTACCCAAAACAAACGTGCTACCAAGCTGCGCTACATCCCTTTGGATTAGTTGTACTATGTCATAGTAGGGAATCCTTCTCTTGTTTTCCAACATCATTATTTCCTCTATACTATATAGAATAGTATTTCTCTTGCCATTTCTTCTTTTTGGTCTCTTATAATAAAAAAGATTTATATACATATAAAGCCTAACATATAAACATATAGAAGGAAAGAATATTTTTCGGTAATGCTCAGGGAACAAAGAAGGGATCATTTTTTTTCTTTTTTAGGAACAGGTAGATCTCATTTACCGAATTATTCTATGTATCCATGTAACCAGACCCTTTTGAAAAATATTTACTCAATCTTTGACTCTTTCAACATATTGTGTAAATATGCAATTAATGCATGTCTAATTGATGAACTGAACTTTTAGCCAGCTAAATAGACGGTATTAAAATTGGTCTGAAAATCTAGTCCACAATGTGGAATTTGTCCTTGATGGTGTTATGATCATGCTTGAAAGGGTGGAAAAGTAAACTACACCATACTAAGATTTAAGAGGCATATATCCGGATCAAGAAACCCATAAATAATTATCATTAAGATGACTGTTAATACTTTTTAATTACACTTATTCTAAGCAGGTTATTCAGCTACCTATTCAGAATTGAAAATCGGACACCCTTTCATCCCCAGGCCCACCGAAGGTAAATAAATGTCATCGGTGTGAGTCACCGTGTGGCTTTATATTTGTAAACGGCCCACATAGCCCATTGGGCTACTGATCATTTTAAAGCTCAACCCTCGTCGGCCCATGATCGACCCGCCCAAAACCCATTTGCATCTGGCTTCTCCCCCAAATTTCGGAAACCCTAAACCCAGCTCCCCTTCCCGGCCATGCTCCTCCGGTCCGGCGCCGCTGCCGCCTTCCGCGGACTGGCCCTTGGCCGGACGAGCCAGGTCCGGTCGTACGGTCTGATCCCCATGGTGATCGAGCAGACCTCCCGCGGGGAACGCGCCTACGACATCTTCTCCCGTCTCCTCAAGGAGCGCATCGTCTGCATCAACGGCCCCATCGCTGACGACACGGCCGCCGTCGTGGTGGCGCAGCTTCTATTCCTCGAATCCCAGGAACCCTCCAAGCCGATCCACCTCTACCTGAACTCCCCCGGCGGCGTCGTCACTGCCGGCCTTGCGATTTACGACACCATGCAGTACATCCGCTCCCCTGTTACCACGCTTTGTCTCGGCCAGGCCTCCTCCATGGGCTCCCTCCTCCTGGCCGGCGGGGCCAAAGGCGAGCGGCGTGCGCTTCCGCACGCCCGCATTATGATCCACCAGCCGTCTGGTGGGGCCAGTGGGCAGGCCTCTGATATCGCGATTCAGGCGAAGGAGATCCTTGCGACGCGGGAGAAGATTAATTTGATATATGGGAAACATACCGGGCAGAAGATTGAGCGAATTGAGCAGTGTATGGACAGGGACATGTTTATGGCGCCGCAGGAGGCGAAGGAGTTTGGGATTATTGATGAGGTCATTGAGAAGCGGCCAATCGCACTGGTGACGGATGCCGTCGACAGCGAGGCGGAGAGTGAGAAGAAGGAGAAAGACGGAGATTCGGGGTAGTAAGTATCCGTTTTCTACGCGGGCGAACAATCACGTTTGGGGGAATTTGGAATGCTTTTCTATTCATTCAAACGGGTTTCGTTTTCAGGTACGAAAAATACTTAATATAATGAAAACCCTTTTGCCGATCAGATCCTTCTTACAAGTTAACTAATGGATGGTGTTCTAGTGCAACATTTGCACTTTTTTCCTGTTGTTTGGGATTGCAGAGGTGGAACTCTCTGATTAGTATAATTTAGTCTTTTCAATATGTCTCTACATTGATTTTAATTGAATTTTCTCTCCATATGATGATCCTTTTCACTTGGGATGTGATGCAGTTAATTGGTAGTTCTTGTCTTTCTTGCCTAACTCTTTATAATATCTTTGAAGAAACCTTACTCTGCATTGCCTAAATTCTATGAATGCAGTTGGTAATAGAAGCTGATTAGAACAACTACACACCTTAAGTGGTCCCCAATATTCCAAGTTTGTATACACGAATGGTAGAGAAGCACATATTAGCAATAGCTGCAATATAAGCTAATTAGAACAACTACACACCTTTGAGAGCAAGTGCCAGCTTTCTTTCCCAGATGAAGATAGACACCATCCAAGGCAGCAATCAACAAAATTGGAAATGTATATAGCAGTATATTTGCTCCTACAAAAACAAGGACATGGTAGCATAGTTTGTTAGAGAAGTACTAAGCAAGAGCCATTGCATGCAACTGGCAGGAAAGGAACGAGAAGAAATTATCAAACCTTGTTGTCCAAAAGATTTGGAGTCGGTCATGCTTCTTATATTCAGAAGCCAATTCTTCCTCCAAAGATTAGTTGGAGCCAACCCCCAGACCACCAAATACCACAAAAACCAATACAAAAACCAGCTTAATTCCTTCGAGAAGCATATTTCTCTTTTCAGTACAAGAAGAAGGAGAAGTAGGGCTGCACCAAAAACCCGGACCCGACCCAACCCTGATGGAACCGACCCGACATTGACCCGGGTCGGGTCGGGTCGGGTCCTATCTTGGGTAGGGTCGGTTCCAAGGTTTTAAAACCCGGGTTCTATCTCGGGTCGGGTCGGGTTTTGCTTTAAAATACCCAAGAACCGACCTGACCCGAAATATACCATTTAAATAACTTATTTTTTAATATATATAATTTATTATTATTATTATAATGATATAAATTATTTAATTAAAGATTTTTATAATTATATTAATTATTTTATTAAAATCTCGGGTTTCATCTCGGGTTCTCGGGTAGGGTCGGGTATTGTGGGTTTATCTCGGGTCGGGGTCGGGTTTAGCTTCATGGGTTTTATCTCGGGTCCCGGTCGGGTTTTAATTTCTCGGGTCCTATCTCGGGTAGGGTCGGGTTTTGCTAAACCCGACCCTACCCGACCCGTGATGCAGCCCTAAGGAGAAGCTGGCCCGGCCATTTCTACAAAGTCGTGGGAAGAGTGGAGCCTTCAACTGCTCATTTATAGATGTTAGTCCAACAGTAGTGCTTAAAAAAATTGCCCAATTTTAAATATATACTATCCATTTGTTGTTTGCTGAGATTTTCCGGACCTTTTCCTCTTTCTCTCTGCTATGTCTCTAGTCAACGTGAGTTCTAGTAGCAGCCACTTAGAAGATTGGACTTTTGGCCCCAATGTTTTAGAATTTCCTCTCTTGATTTAGAACAACAAATGATTGATAGTTATCCCTAGACACTAGTGATTTCCTTACACATAACATGACTAGTTCTCCACATTCCATCTATTATTGTAGCATGGCGATGGATGTCATGCACATGGGCTCATTACAACCCTTCTTTATTTGCTACTTGCTACTCCAAACGAGGCATGCTTCATGCACGATTTGTCGTGGGGAATCCATGGCCTCACGGGCTTATTTTACCATGCACGTCTGCCTGCCAAAAGCCTATGCATTTGCCAACCTTACTGAGCTGGAACGTACATGTGTGTCCAAGAGATAGTAGTCATGGCTTAATGAAAAGCACCAATGGGTTTTCATTGTTTCACATTGATTTTGTGCAGCAACTATAGGACTAGCTAGTGGGCTGGACCTTTTTTACCAATTCAGGGAACTGCTTCGAAGTCCCAAGCATTTGACCTATTTACACCGTTCATTCACCTTGCCATCGGCTTCTTTTCCCCCACCCAGTATGTAGAATGTGGCGGACATATATAGTGCAGAGTGCCCTCATATAGATAATGAAATGACCTTAATACTGATCTAATTATCTAAGACATTTTCGTGTCTTGTGAGTTGTGTGTGTGTGTGAGAGAGAGTAAAATCAAGGTCAACTCTTTTCTGTTTCCGTATGGTTTGGAATGCTTAAAAGGTCCCCTTCATTAGCGAAATTCGAAGATGTTGCATTATGTTATTAGGGTGTTAAACAGCCATAGTTGTTTCATGAACCAAGTGATTGCCTACACCGTACTCACTACAGTTCAAAGTAACTTTAAAGGTGGAAGAAAATGTAGAAGAAAGAATCTGACCAATCTTTTGTTCCATGTGAAAACTTGATAATTACACTTGTAAATGAATTAATTTCATTCTTAACTCTTGGGAAACTCAAACATCTATTAATCAAGTTGGCTAAGATTTATTATGTATGTATTATAGCCTTTCCTCTCTCTCGTTTTGTGGAGATTATAGATAAGTTCATCATTTTCCCGGATCTCTCAAACTGGAATTCACTTGCTTAGAGTTTTGGTTCATCATAATCTTGTGGATTTGGTTAATTGGTTCAGAGTTCAGACTTGCATCTTTGCCATAGAATTTGTAAGGGCCTCTGTTGCAGCTAGCAATGCTCTTTGCATGCGCCTTCAACGTTTTGTATTCCCATGGAGGATGGAAATGAAGGTTGCAAATTCAGGCTAGTGATGAAATGGTTCTTATTATTTTGTTACCTAGATTCTTGTTGATCTCTTCCCTCTCAGCTTTAAATCACCTCTTGTGAACAGGCTTAAAGGAAAATATCTTAGTATACACTCTTCACGTAGAAAGCGAACAATCATTTACCACAGAGTTACATACTCTTATCCTAGAAATTGAACTACATCTGATACGCACTCTTAAGGTCTTCTTGGGGGTTGGAAAAGGCAAAGTGTGGATGTTGCAGATGGTGGATTATATTCAGGCCATTATTGCCTGATTGCTAGATATTAGTAGAGCTGTTTAGGACATGAAATAAAAATATTCACTCCATCATTGTCGTCGATATGAATTATGGTTTTCGACTATTTAATTTTTATTCTCATCCAGTTGATACACCACCGAAGGTCAATCAGTTGGATGGGGCTAGATGGTGGATTTTCTGATTTATTTCATCCATCCATATCCATAATTCATCCAAATCAAGCCCAAACAGATTTTGCATAATCCAGCATGAATTTCCCCTAAATCTAGGCTGGATTGCTTAATTTTCCATGCCCCAAACAGCCCCTAGCCTAGAAAATCACATTCAAAGCCTCAAAATCACACCACATGACATTATCTTATATGCACTTATTCATGCCATACACACCAAGTTTTCAGTTCACAACTGTTGCCCTTGGATGTTGGCCAATCACCATCAATGGATGAGGCTGATGCTCACTCTGCCTGTATAGGTTTTGTAGTCCCCAGAGTTGCTCATAGCGGTAAAGACTCCGCTTGAGATTGGTCCACGTGAATGTTTCTCAAATGTTTGAAACTTTCAAATATTTACTCAATCTTTCACTTTTTCAACATGTTTTGGAGATATGCAGTTAATGTATGTCTACGTGACGAACTGATCTTTTAGCCAGCTAAATAGATGGTATTAATTGGTCTGAAGAATTTAGTCCACAATGTGGAAGTTATCTTTGATGATGTGTTACTACCATGTTTCAAAAAGTGGAAAACTCTGCTACATCATGCTAGATTTATGAGGCATATTTCCGTATAAAGACAGCCCATAAGTAATAATCATTAAGATGACAATTATTAAGCAAAAGTCTCAATCTGATTCACAAGACTGCGCTGGAAAGTTCCTTGATTGGGAAATGCTTCCAAATTAGGGCTGTTTAAAACCTACCTGACCCGACCCAACCTGATCTTAAAATTATCTAACGTCAGCGGGTTTAAAAATTTTACGCTATTTAAAATAGGGTCAGGTAGGGTAATTACCCGAATTACCTGCACAACCTTATTTTACCCGATATACTTATTATAAAATATTATAAAATATGTTTAATATTGAATAATCTAATTTTTAAAGATAATTTTATTTCTAAATCACCAAAAACCTTATATTAACCTTATCTAATTTAGTCAAATAAAGGTCAATTTTGACTTTTTAAATTCTAGATTAGCAAATAAAAGTACTTATTTTTTTTTTAAAGTAGGGTCGGGTCATTACCCGACCCGACCGAAGTAGGGTTAGGGTAGGCCATTCTCGACCTTACTCATGAATAGGGTTGGATAATTACCCGACCCTATTTAGGTATAGGGCTGCACCAAAAACCCTAACCCGACCCAACCCAACATTGACCTGGGTCGGGTCGGGTCAGTTCCAAGGTTTTAAAACCCGGGTTCTATCTTGGGTCGGGTCGGGTTTTGCTTTAAAATACCCAAGAACCGACCCGACCCGAGATATACCATTTAAATTATTTTTTAAATATATATAATTTATTATTATTATTATGATATAAATTCTTTTATTAAAGATTTTTATAATTATATTTATTATTTTATTAAAATCTCGGATTTTATCTCCTGTTTTCGGTTAGGGTCAGGTATTGTGGGTTTTATCTAGGGTCCGGGTCGGGTTTTGCTAAACCCGACCCTACCCGACCCGAGATGCTAGGGTAAAGGGCGACCCGACCCTATTTTACCTGATCCGAACCGATTACCAGTCCTATTCCAAATGAGCGTTACATGACCTTTTACCCAGGCCCAAAAAGCCCATGGGCTACGGTCGTCTCAAGTATCAACCATTGGGCCGATGATAGGTGCAATTGTACAAGTTCATTGTAGCAGAATAGAGCTGTACATTGTATTTTCTTTTTTTGAACTGTAAGTATTCCCCTCAAACAATAGTGTGCTTGGATGCAGAATTTCTTTTGATGCTATATCCCTGAAAATTGAAGTGCTTTTAAAATTATATGGTGAGGGCTGAATTCGGTAGATCCATCAAAGGGGCATGTCACATGTGTGGGGAACTTGATAACTTTTAAATATTGGTTCACACATTTTTTATCATCTAGAAGCAGATAATAGTATCAAGTTGACCATGCAAAAGTAACCAATGTATGTTCAAAATAGAAGTACTTTTAAATTAATATGTTTCTTTTTTCTTTAAAGATAAAGTTTACATCTAATTAAGAATTTTCTAGATTTTAGACCCCCAACCCTTCTTCGAGTGGAAAACGTCCAGTGCAATCAAACCAGCGGATTGGGCCAGCGCAGTACTGATCGAGTAGCGATTCTGAACTTGATTGAAAAACATCTAAAACAGAATCAAAGAAGAATTGAGAGGAGGATTGGAGATTTTATTTCTTATGAATCTGAATATACGCTGGTCTGCTGCTCTTAAGCCCACTGGTCCACTGTTCTTAAATCCACAAGAAGTCATCAAACGAAAACGAAAATGAAGACAGGCTAACCTTAACCAGAATCCACTGGTCCGGTGCTCTCAAACCCATAAGGAGTAGTCTCTTCTGTCCAAAAGAGTTGAGAGAGGAATCCACCTCTATTCCGTGTTCCATGGATGAAGACTTGTCTAAGTTTTTTAAAAAAAGAACTGCCTCCCCCCCTCTTCTGCTAATCAACAAATCCCATTATAAAGTTGGTGGTTTGAAACATGGACAAGAAGCCATTAGAAAGAGTCTGCATATGATAGATATTGTGGTGCATGTCGTTTGTTTTGTTGATAAATATGCTACCTTTAGAGTTACTCACTCTAGTAAGTTTGTCTCAATTTTCCTGAGAAGATATTTAGCCATTGCTTAAGATCACTAGTGTGCTCTGGTAGGTAGCCATGAAACACATAGAACCGGAGTGCCCTTGAAAATGGACATTTGAGAAACAAGTGCACAGTAGACTTGATCGGACAAATACGAAGCAACATATGAAGTAAGTTAGCTTTTCTACATAGGTTAGCTTTTAAATGCTATATTACCACAATACCACATGCCACGAAGAGTATGTCGCATTCCAGCTTCTTGCGACCTCTACAAATTCTTTTTTGGATTTGGCAAGCTCTTGAACTTATATTGCTATTTTTAGAAGGAAGTTTTTTTAGCAACTTATTTTACATGGATGTATAAAAAAAATTATTTTACATGGGAAGTTGCTCTTAACTCCTAAGTTTTTAACGGTCTTTGCTTCAAATTTATATATGAAGAAAACAAGCCACTTATTTACCTCCTACCTGGTATGTTTTCACCAGCGTCACCAGTTGAAGCTGATGGCCTCCAAGTGGAGATTATCAGCCAAACCAGATGAATAGATGGATGCAACCCCATGGCGCATCCCCGTTCGGGCCACTTATTTGTACATGTTAATAAATGGATAGAACCAGCCCCTTATTTACCCCCCACATAGCATGTTTTCACACGTAGCCACTGCTTCAGCAGCTGCCAACAAGCCTCACAATGGACCAGCATCACCACTTGAAACTGATGGCCTCAAAGTGGAGATTATCAACCACACCAGATGAACAGATGGATGCAACCTCATGGCGCATCTCCGTCGGGCCAGTTACGAGGACTCCTACACTCGTTCCTTCGTGCTCCAGCAGCATCTCTGCAAAGCAGGGATCAAATTACCTTCATACATTCCTCACAGAAATTCTTCCTATCATTACGGAATATTTATGTAGATGTAAGAGCTTAGTATAGGATATGAAGATCTTACTCTTGAGATTAGGCCTAGAGCCAAAGTGCACTTTGCTGCTTTTTGCAAGAGACTCTTGTGGAAAGCTCCCCGGCTCCCTATCGGCGTTGTAAAACCAGAAGATCAGTGTCATATAATGATGTAAACGCGAAAGACTTTGTATTCCTTTTGGAGTGAAAGAGTAGTGCAATTGGTTCTCTTATTGGGTTGTTTTAATTTTAGGAACCTTTGAGTGGGTGCATTTCACACGGTGAACGCCATAATACATCATTCCAGCAATATTACAAGGCAAAAAAAGAAAAAGGAACAAAATAAGAATGTCAAACAACATTTTAATTTGTTAAAAAGCAATATTATCCACATGTCACCGAGAGAATGTCGCATTCCAGCTTCTTGCAACCTCTACATTTTCTTTTTTGATTTGGCAGGCTCTTGAACTTATAATTTTTTTGGTAACACTAAGCCCCGAAGGGCTACAGGGATTTACTGCGGGAAGCCAAACAAAACACAGCTCAAACTAGCAAAGTACAAGAAGATACAACGTGATCCAACCCAATACAACACACTAGTAGCACACAACTGATATCTACGACAGCAAAATCATCAAGGCGCCCCATAGTCGTATGATCAGCTATCATATGATGATAGGCAGCCAACATCATTCCTCTGCCAGCAAGTAACAACTGCAACACGGCTGGACATAGCAGCCATAAAGCAAGTGAAGACCAACTACTTCATTAAACCACCTAGGACCTCGACCCAACATACCAGAAGGGCGTTGGGGCATGCCAAAGGCACACCATGGACATCGACCAATGAAGCCTGAGGGGAGACACTTGCTTTAGGACCTCGGCAGTCCTCGACCCGAATCCCGTGAGAGGAGACACTGAGGCAGACTTGCACTACCAACACTTGAACTTATATTGCCATTGGTATTTTACATGGGAGTTTTTTTTGGCAACTTATTTGTACATGTTAATATATGGATAGAACCAGCCCATTATTTACATCCTACATAGCATGTTTTCACACGTAGCCACAGCTTCAGCAGCTGCCAATAAGCCTCACAATGGACGAGCATCACCAGTTGAAACTGATGGCCTCAAAGTAGAGATTATCAGCCACACCAGATGAACAGATGGATGCAACCTCATGGCGCATCTCCGTCGGGCCACTCACGAGGACTCCTACATTCGTTCCTTCTTGCTCCAGCAGCATCTCTGCAAAGCAGGGATCAAATTACCTTCATACATTCCCCACAGAAATTCTTCCTATCATTACAGAATATTTATGCAGATGTAAGAGCTTAGTATAGGATATGAAGATCTTACTCTTGAGATTAGGCCTTGAGCCAAAGTGCACGTTGCTGCTTTTTGCAAGAGACTCCTGTGGAAAGCTCTCCAGCTCCCTATCGGTGTTGTAAAACCAGGAGCTCGGCGAGGTAGCAGTTGTTGTCTCGACCTCCATGCTCTGGACCTGCTTCATTTCCATGGTGTTTTGTTTTTTGACCCACAGGAATGCCACACTTGAGGCGCCGATTATAAATACACAGATGAAGAGAACATTGAGAACTGCCCTGGAAGAGTAGGAGTAAACCTCATTCGTGTTGTGGTCAATTGGGTATATATAAGCTTGGCCAATGATGCCTATGATGGTGAGAAACAAGATGAAGGAGGTGGCAACGATGGTCCCCAGCCAGAGCCAGCCATTGGGGCCCAAGACTGGGGAGAGGGATGCATCAGATGGATCTGGCTTGAACCAAAGAATCCTCATCGGCTGCTTCTCCCCGCCTGGATGCTCTCTCTCCCTCGTCACAAATGCTTCCAGCTCTAGCTCGATACATGAAATGTCAGTGGGGGATCCGCTCACAGGGAGGAGCAGGTCCAGCATGGCGAGGTCCTCTGAGTGCTTGAAGGCACAGATGAGGGTGACTCTCGGTATTCGGCCGCCCGTTGTCGACTTGATGAAGATGAGCTCGCGGATTATGGAAATGAATGGTGTTATGCCGCTGCCTCCGCTCACCATCACTATGGCTTCATGTCTGCAATTCAGTAAAAACATTTATGCAACAAAATTTCTTTGTAAGAAAATCGAAGATTGCTATATTTTTTGGCCTAGAAGAGAAAATTACGTTAATGGGATGATCAATGTGCTAAGTATAACCTTAAGAAGTGTGTTGTGGCAGGTCCATATGGCCCTTCAATTGAGACATTTAGATGCTCGACTGGAGATTCAGAAGAAAGCATTTCGTAGAGCTTTTGTGTCCAACTTCCTTCCCTTTTGATGATGACACTGAGCTTATCAGGTTCCAAGTTAGAGTTAGAGCTGACAGTAAAGGGGTGCCATTGCATGGAAGAAATACTCGGCACGTTAATGAAGACAACGCTCGTTGGAGTGTGATTAAGACCTGTGAACACATAAATTAACGCCAGTTTAGTAAATCTAAAACTTATAATGAGGAAATATTTGGTGTGATTCAAATCTATAACATAAATCGCACCAAGGCTTTTGGAGAAGTTGAGCTCTAGTGTTTGGCAGGGTAGGACACGAGCTGAGACCAAGCGTACTCTTTGACGTGATTGGAGGAACCTCAGGTATCGGTCTATCAAGAAGAGGTAGAAACCAGGGAGGATGGTGCAGAAGAAGGTCATTCCTAAGTGCAACACGTAGAAGAACATGAAGAGAGCGTAGAGCTGGTGGACGTAGAAGAAGAGTTCAAACATCTTGCGTCTAATGCGAGGAAGTACTGTGAGCCACATGACGAGTCCCAAGAGTAGGGCTATTTCTCCAGCTACATTAGATACTCCAGTATTTGCCCATTTCAACATCTGTGATGTAGCAATGTATATATGACTAGCCAATTAGAAAAGAAAATTATGCTAATGATAACTAGGTCTAGACTAGCATTGATCATAAGATTATGCAAACACACATTGAGTGAATAGATCTGTGTCAAATATTAGGAATACAATAAGCTAAGTCTATTGTATAGCTGGCTTAACTATAAAAAATGAATTTGTTTCTAATCATAATTATAATCAAAATTAAGTAGCACATTTTTCTAACTATTTGGTACACATATATTGGCATGTACCATGGGAAATATTCCCGTCCAACGACAAAGCATAAATGATTGAATTCATTCACCTTATTGTAAGAAGATAGTTAATATGCGCCGAGCATATATTCAAAAATATGTGCCCAGCGCAAATGCGCATTGCGAGCCGTTAGATCTTGCATGTAAGGGCAACTGGCTATGGCCACACAAATTTTCCTGCCCCTGGTATTGAAGCTCGCATCAAAATTGAAAGAACGGAACGTAGCTATTTAAACACCAATAATCTCCTCCGTCCCCCAAAAGCTGACAATATGCTTTATTTTTTCATTGCTTATGAACCACATCCATCTCCCACTTTTTTTATCTGCGTCTATCATACCTCAAATATCTTCCCCCACCCTCTCCAGCCCTTCTTTGAGAGTTTATGCCAAACAAAAATAGTGCCGCGCAGCACCGGTGGATGTTTTCCTCTCCGTTGTAGGGCATCTTCTTCGGCATTGCTATCTCGGGTGGTTCATTCCTCGTTAGAAGGTTTAATGGACTGGTCCCCACTCTGGCATAAGTATAACATGATTCACTCCCCATTAATAAGAAACTAGTAAGAAATCGAGAAGAGGACTTTCTGCGCATAGGGTTTCGGGGACTAATCCCCGACAGATTACAAAAATGTGATAGAGACCACTCTTTGTAATAAGTAAAAAATCGAAAAAAGGGCTTTATAGGCATAGGGTTTTGGGGACGGATCTCCAACATATTATAGAAATGCAATGGGTACACTCCCCATGATAAGCCAGTAAAAGATATCCAATCTATTATTTGGAAAACTGGGTGTGGGTAAGAAAATCTCATTTTTATTCATGGGGTGCAAAAGTACGGGGACGGATAAGATCCTTGGGGTATAAATAGCCGCATCCAAATCGAAATCGGGCAGCCCAAAAGCCTACGACGCATATAAAAGATGGCTCTTATTATACATAATAATACGCACCTCAGCCATTGTATTGGTGATAGCCCAGTAGAGAACAAAGATGATCCCATGGGCAGTGAAGAAAAACATGGTCATGTGGCCCAGCCATATGTGATACTTGACGCTCCCTTCAGATGTGAGCCCCAGGAGAGGCAAGATGGAAGAGCCTCTAGTCACAGGGTAAAAGAGAAAGGCGCAGCAGATGTTGCCCATAATCCCCAAGTAAAACCCAACACTTCTCAGCTTCCTTTGCCACCTGCATGCATGATCCAAAACATCACCTATCACTCACCATGGAACTACATGTTTGAATTGAAATAAAAGGTCTAAAAGTTTTGGCAAGACTTTTTGGCCATAGGGGTGTGGCCGTGGTGGTGGAAGACGATTCCTTTGTTAATATTGTTGAAGCTGATGGTGAGATATTTGGACATGGACCAGACTAGGAGCGCCATGAACATGGCGAGGAAGGCCAACTCCAAGGCTGAAACCACTCCCAGCGGGCCCCTCGTCAAAACTGGCCGCCTCCATGCACTTAGATGGTCTTTCTTCTTGTCACTGCTTACCATAATAGAAGAATTTGTTAGCACAATACTTCTACCGCTACTGAATGAAATAATTGATGCGATCGAAGAACTAGGAAGAGGAAGAAGAGCAAGTGATTCATGTATTATGTACTCATTGGAAAAGGAAAACTCATGAAACATACACTGCATATCACCTCATAAACTCCTACATATGCTTTGTAATTGGGAATATCATGATTCATATCAAAACCCAAGGATTCAAGAGCTGAGGACTCAACGAAGCTACAAGTTTATAACAGCTTTTACTTCTTATTAACTACTCTGGACAAGGTTGTGCTACCATATCTGCTGTTCTCTCAAACTGGAATTCATTTCCAATATATTTCTTTTGGCAAACACATGTATAGCTAGTAAAAAAATGTTGCAAATAAAACTTATGGCAGAGAAGCATATATTAGCAATAACAACTAATCAGCACATGTACACGCCTTTGAGATGAAGTGCCAGCTTTCTTTCCCAGATGAAGATAGACACCACCCAGGGCAGCAATGAACAATATTGGAAATGTATATAGCAGTAAATTTGCTCCTACAAAAACAAGGACATGGTAGCATAGTTTGTTAGATATATGCTAAGTTGCCAAAAAAAAAAGTTTGTTGGAGAAATATTGATCATGAGCCATGCAACTGGAAGCAAGGGTAACAACAACAAGTGATCAAACCTTGTTGTCCAAAATATTTGGAGTCGGTCTTGCTTCTTATATTCGGAAGCCAATTGTTCTTCCAAAGATTAGTTGGAGCCAGCACCCAGACCACCAAATACCCAACAAAAACCAAACCAAGCAGCAGCTTAATTCCTTTGAGGAACATATTCCTCTCTTGGGAAGAAGAAGAAGAAGGAGAAGCTGGCCCGGCCATTTCTACGATCTCTTGGGAAGAGTGGAGCCTTCAAGTGCTCATTTATAGATGGCAGTCCAACAATTAATAAACCAAAAATATTTGCCAAATTGTGAATAAATACTGTCCATTTGTTGTTTGCTGAGATAATCCCGATCTTTTCTCCGTTTTCTCTGCTATGTCCCTAGTCAACGTGAGTTCTTAGAAGCAGCCACTTAAAAATTGGTGGACTTTTGGCACCAATGTATTAGAAGTTCTTCTCCTGATTTAGAGCAACAGATGATTAATAGTTATCCCTAGTGATTTCCTTTCTCACATTACATCACTAGTTCACCACATTCTATCTTTTACTGTAGCATGGCGATGAAAGTCATGCACGTGGTCTCATCCCAGCCCTTCATTATTTGCTACTTGCTACTACCAACAAGGCATGCTTCATGCACGATTTGTCGTGTGGAAACCATGGCCTTAAGAACTTATTTTACCACACACGTCTGCCAACTATTCTGAGCTGGAACGTACAAGTGTGTCCTTGCACTAACTACGAGAGATCTATACATGTAGCAGCTGATGCTATCATAGTCATGGCTTGATGAAAAACACAAATCGTTTTCGGTGTTTCGCATTGATTTTGTGCGGCAACTATAGGCTCTGTTTGGTTAGCACTTTTAGAGTAGGAAATCCAAATTCTTGAAATGAATTTAGGTTTAAGAAATAAGGTGTTTGGTTGGCCAAAATTCACTTCATTTGATGAAGTTAGGTCATGGTAGCACTTCAAGTAATTTTTAAAAGAAGACAAAGGCATTTGATAACAAAAAACCTAATTTTTTTTTTATAAAAATACCCCTGTCATTTTTTTAAATTTATACTAAATGCCATCGAAAGAAGCTCTTCACTTTTTTTGGAGGAGATTTCCAAAAAAAAAACTGGATTCTTACTTTTTGGGCAACCAAACAGGCCATAGTGGAATAGCTAGCAGGCGGGGTTGGACCTTTTAACCAATTTGGGGAACTACATGCTTCAAAGTCACAAGCATTTGACCTATTTACACCATCAGTATGTGGAATGTGGCGGACATAGTGCAGAGTTTCCGCATATAGATAATGAAATGACCTTTAGACTGAGCTAACTATCTAAGAAATCTTTGTGTCTTATGAGTTGGGTGTATGTGTGTGTGAGTGAGAGAGAGTAAAATCAAGGTTAGTTGGTATTCCAAAGTGACAATTTTCTGTTTCCATATTGTTTGGAATGCTTAAAAGGGCCTTTAATCAGCGAAATTCGAAGATGGCATTATGCTATTAGATTGTTAAACAGCCATAGTTATTTCATGAATCCAGTGATTGGCTACGCCGTACTCAATGCAGTTCAAAGTAACTTTAAAGGTGGAAGATAATGTAGAAAAATGTGACAGGCCAATCTTTTGTTACATGTGAAAACTTGATGATTACTGTTGTAAATGAACAATATTTCATTCTTGACCCTTGGGAAACTCAAAGATCTTATAATCAAGTTAGCTAAACAGGAAATTTTCATTCTTTTGGTTTCGTCAAAGCAATTCGTATGTGATAGTACAAGTTCTAAGAGGCAAGTACTGTACTAAACAATAGTACACTGGAGATTGCCAATCTTGACTTCAATTATTGAATTTTAAAATCAGATTATTATTCTCTTCATCAATGCCAAATCACCAGTTAACGATGAACTATGAGCACGCAACCAAGAGTACAATGGAGATTGCCAATCTTGACTTCAATTATCGAATCTTAAAATCAGATTATATTCTCTTTGGCCATGCTAAATCGTCAGTTAACGATGAACTGCCGATGAATCGCAACCAATTGGAAGTGAGGAAGCAAGATGCCGCGACTAACGGAAAGCGACATTATGTTCGTCATTGTTTTTTTTTAAATTTATCTGACATAATCACAATGCTCAATGGCATCCTAATATAGAGCATTAATTCATGTCAACTACATTAGTTTTGCACCATATTTGAAGCGGCAAGACTCAATTAAATAGAAGGCCTTAAAATGACTTCATACCATGGATGAGCTTATGTTTAGGTGCCAATCCAAAGCTCATCTAAAACAATATGTTGGCTACAATAGTGTGTGTGTGTGTGTGTGTGTGTGTCTACATATATATATATATATATATATATATAATATATATATATATATATATATATGTGTGTGTGTGTGTGTGTGTGTGTGTGTGTGGAAAAGTTTAAATGAGAATTCAATTTATAGATGTTAGATCTTGATCTGATGGCTATACGGGTGAGTAATGGTTCATACTCACCTACCTATTGATTTGATACCCACTGTCAGATCGAAATCCAACGACTCAAAAGACTGTTAACGGTTTACAAGATATTGTTATCATATAAGGGGCATGTGGCCAATCTTTTGGGTCATTGGATTCTAATCCGAGGGTGGGTATCAAATCAGTGTATGTGACTGTGTCAAATCAGTGTGTAGGTGAGCTCCATGTAGCTGTTAGATCAAGATCTAACGATTACGAATTGAATTGGCCTCATAAGTAAAATGAGAGCGATCTCATTTAATCGTTTCCATATATATATATATATATATATGGGAAGGGTTTACATGAGATCGTTCTCATATAAGGAGCATGAGGCCAATCTTTATAGCCGTTGGATTCCGATCGGAGGATGGATATTAAATCAGTGGGTAGGTGAGTGTGTCACATCAGGGAGTGGGTGAGATCATTATGGCTATTTGTAGCCGTTAGATCAAGATCCAAGGGCTATGATTTAAAGTGGCCTCATATAAGCTATATGAGAGCGATCTCATTTAAACTTTTCCCTATATATATATATACAGAAAGTCAAGTAATCTCAAGCCATCAGATTTCATCTTGACAGCGGGTGTGAAATCACTAGGTAGGTGAATGTGGATCATCACCCTGCCCCTAGAGCCATCAGATTAAGATCCACCGACTCAAATTTACTTTGGCTCATGATGCCACGTGAAACACGTCTCGTATAAACTTTTCCCATACACTAATAAGGAAGTTAATTAGTCAATGTTATAAATTAGCCTTTAATGATCTATAATAAAATGAAAAATCAAATTTCATACATAAAATTTAATGCACATTGTAATTTGTACTGTGCCATATAAATGATGAGAGTGTCATCTCATCCTGAATGACAATGAGCATTGGAGTTTGCTAGAATGTATTAGTTTGCTTTAGTATCAAAATCTCACTAGAACAAATTGCCTTCACTTGTTCCACCGGAAGTGTATTATTAGACAATTTGCGGAGTATAAATTCATATCATAATTACAAACACCTTTCTCAATAATTTGTGGTCAGGGACCTTACGTCTCCACTCTAACCAGATTTGTGTCTACTCTTTCATAAGAGGAGGTACATTCTAAAAAAATGGTATATTGACTGATTTTAGCACGTAGAACTATTATTATGGAACAGAGGGAGGAGCATTAGTTCATTGTTATAACTCAAAATATATATCTTGATATATTGTCTTAACTTAAAACAACTTAAAGCTCAAGCTGCTAAAAACTAAAAAGTCAAGCCACCATACTTAAGCTCAGCTACTCCAAGCTTAGGCCAAGTTCGAGCACAAATAAATGAATCCAAGTTCGAGATGAGCATATTTGAGCCAAGCCTATCTATTAGGCTCATTTAGCACCCGTGAAATAAGAAAGTAGTTTTTTGGTCCTTCGTTTGGTGTCCACCACTATTATATCCTCCCCTGATAGGAGACGCTGATCCGACACGCACGTGATGGCGGTACTTGAAATGGAGAACTTAATCACTCATATGCACTCATGCTTACTATACATAAGCCATCAAACTATATGTAAAAGTATCACATGCAAACGTTACAAAAGTGCCTTCAAATTGAAAGTTAACAAGGCAATGGCTCAGTAGCCAGTTTGATGGTGGTCCATGTTCTCTGTAGTTTTGTATCCCCGAACTATGCTAATGGTGGAATCAAACCATTGTAAACTATAGGGGTGGTGGTACTAGATGGTAGCAGTCATCATAAATCAATCGAGACAGACACAAAGGTATGGGATACGAATGGATCTGGCTGTGACAATAGTGGATTACAGTGAATGGGCACCGGTAGCAGATGGCAGTCTGGTGCAAGCTGCATTCTATTTGAATTTATTCCAAAGACCTCAGTTGGACTAGTTTGGGGACCACCATCACACTAAGCAACCAGTTGCTAGCAGAGAGGTCTACCACTATTCTACTGCAGTCACTTTGGCAAATATTTTGACAGTTGTTCATCTTTCATAAATCCAACTGTAATAAATGTGCAACTTCGGCAAATATATTTACGGTTGTTCGTCTTTCATAAATTCAAGAAATTCACCTCTCAATATGAAACACGATTCTGAATGTCAACATAATAGAACCACAATTATCTGATATTATCCCTTATTAATGAATACCATAGTAGGCTTGCTTTGATCACTTTAGTTTCTTCAAAGTTCAAAGTAATAGTATTGGAAGCAAGACCATTAATAGTGTTGGAGCCAGGAAGAAGGAGAAGAATGGTAGACTGGAACTATGGGTGCGTTTGGAAGCTGACATGGTGAAAGGTGAAAATTTATGTCAGCCTGAAAATAATCAAGGGTGTTTTTTCCTGATTGGTGACAGCTCGTTTGGAAGCTTAAAGTAATTCGGCGTCAGGGTGAAAATTTTCACGCCTAATTTGTGAAAGGTGAAATATGTTTGGGAACTGAAAATAAGTCACACTGATAGGAATATTCGTCAGCATATCGAGTAATTTGATACACTATAGTACTGCATATCGAGTAACTGGTTACACTATAGTACTGCATATCGAGTAACTGGTTACACTATAGTACTGCATATCGAGTAACTGGTTACACTATACTGCATATCGAGTAATTTGATACACTATAGTACTGCATATCGAGTAATTTGATACACTATAGTACTGCATATCGAGTAACTGGTTACACTATAGTACTGCATATCGAGTAATTTGATACACTATAGTACTGCATATCGAGTAACTGGTTACACTATACTGCATATCGAGTAATTTGATACACTATAGTACTGCATATCGAGTAATTTGATACACTATAGTACTGCATATCGAGTAACTGGTTACACTATAGTACTGCATATCGAGTAATTTGATACACTATAGTACTGCATATTGAGTAACTGGTTACACTATAGTACTGCATATCGAGTAATTTGATACACTATAGTACTGCATATCGAGTAATTTGATACACTATAGTACTGCATATTGAGTAACTGGTTACACTATAGTACTGCATATCGAGTAATTTGATACACTATAGTACTATAGTACTGCATATCGAGTAATTAGATACACTATAGTACTGCATATCGAGTAATCGATTACGCGATAACTTTTTTAATGGGCAAACTTCACCGATGCATATCTTACTCATTTCTAATCCGTTTTGGCCAATTTTTTTTCATTCTTCCTCATTTTTAGTGTTCTTTCTTATAACGATGAAAAAAATGTCCAAAACGGACTAAAAATGAAGGAGATATGACGGGGAGGGGGGGTCCCTTGGCTTAACGGTGCGGCAGCGGAGGTGTCGGGGTAAATACCGGGGTGACCGGCTTTGGACGACCCGAGCAGTTGCCCGGGAGGGGTGGGCACGGGTTCCCTCAGCTCAACGGGGCGGCAGCGACGAGGTGGGGGCCTCAATCAGCGGCGGCGGCAACCGGAGGGGAGGGGGGCTCAATGAGCGGCGGGGACGGGGGGCACAACCTCTCTCAGCTCAACGGGGCACCATCGGGGTGGAGGTACTCACCGGGGGGACGAACCTTGTGAGAGAGTTGATTTTTTTCCGTCGAAGAGGTGCGACGATCGATTCGTCAGCCTGATGCTCACTTTGGTGAGAATCAGCTTTTCAGGGTGAAAGGTGAAAATTTGTCACCTTTCACCTTTCAGGGCCAATTTTCGGCCTTTTAGCAAACAAATACTTTTCAGGGCTGAAAGGTGAAAGAGTGAAAATTTTCACCTATCACCGTCACCGACCATTTTTCACCATTTCAGCTTCCAAACACTTTTCACCCTGAAAGGTGCAAATTTTCACCTTTCAGGGCTGAAATATGCTTTGTTTCACCCTGAAAGGTGCAAACAAACGCACCCTATGTAGATCGCACAGGCGCAGCCCAAAGAAGTTGGAACCTGAAAAGTAGAGTAAATGGTAAGGGTCCGTTTGGTTATGACTTTTAGAAGTAGTGAAGTTGGATTTTCAAAATGAAGTAGAATTGGTGTTTAGTTTGGAATTTAAGTAATGATGGCATGTGGTGTAATTTTCAAAAACTGACAGGGGCTGTTTTAAATCATGATGGCTCTGTTTCTGTTGTTTTTTTTTTAAAGTACCATTGTCAGTTTTCAAAAATTACATCAACTGCCATTGCAAGAAGCTCATATGACTTCTTTGGGGAAATCTCCTCCTGAGGAGATTTTCCCAAAGAAGCTGGATTCTAAAAGAATCCAGCTTCTTTGGGCCAACCAAACGGGCCCTAAGTGTTCACATTTCACCCAATGTCTATTCGACAAGTGTCTCGTGTTTAATCCTACTTCCACTTGACAGTCCCAGTTGACTCACGCAGCCTTCGTCTTCCCCTGTCGGTCTCATGGCGTTGTCGTCGTCGCCGGTCTCCTTCCGCCTCCCGCTCCGACGTCACCAGCCGTCATCGCCGTCGTGCGCCACCGTCAGGGACGCATCTCTTCCCCGCTGCCACCTTCCCGCTTCGACCGTCTCCTCCTCCTTCCTCCAGCGCAAGCCTCTTCTCCTCAGAGACGATCGGATTCTCTCTCCGGCGAACCGAAATGCTGGACGAGTACGGACGCAGGCCCATCTCAGGATCAGCCTGCCGCTCATATCGCCGGTGGACCAGTGGGGCACCTGGACCGCCCTCTTCGCCGCCGCCGCCTTCGGTATTTGGTAACTCCTCCGTTCACCGCTTGGTCTTCTCTGCTGTAAAAATCGAATCTTTCTGTTGAACTGAACTGAACATGAGTGGGCAGTGAAGGTCGGAGAAGACGAAGATCGGGAGCGCCCTCAGCGGGGCCCTCGTGAGCACGCTGGTCGGCCTCGCCGCCAGCAATCTGGGCCTCATTGCCTCCGAGTCCCCGGCTTACTCCATTGTGTTGGAGTTCCTGCTACCTCTTGCCGTCCCATTGCTTCTCTTTAAAGCGGATTTGCGTCGTGTGATTCGATCCACTGGGACTCTGCTGCTGGCATTCCTGCTTGGATCAGGTACCTGCCATTTGTTTTCTTAAATTGCTTACTTGTGTCAGATTCTTTTGTGTTATTTTATATTTGATCTGCTTCTTAAATTGCATTTAATTTCTGATCTGAAGCTGAAATGGGTACTGCAAATTCTCGTGTCATTTACCTTTTGATTGGTTTTGCCAATGATGAACAGGTGGTGTATAATTCAAAACTTGTTTTTTTGGTAACTGATGTTAATTGACCTTGTACTGCATATCCATGCTGGGTCTGTAGCTTCAGGGTGTCCTTGTTTTATTATGGATTTTGTTTGCATTAGGAAATATTTGAGTTTGGTCAAAGAGAGTTTTCACTGAAACTCCACTGACTGGTGATGAAATAGCGGATATAGAGTGGTTGGCTCCTTGTATGGTTATATGATTAAACTTTGATGAGGAGGAGTTGTTCTTGTTGGCTTTGGTTTAGAAGGATTGGGAAACTTCAGTGCTTGATAGATTGGCATGATGAGCTGATGACATTTTTATCTGTCTCCTTCTTGATGCAAAGCATACACATCATTTCCGACATTTCTTAGGATTTATGTGTCTGTTCTTGTTTTCTGCCCGTGCTGGAGTATATTTTTGTCATATGAGATGGATTTGAAGAGGCATGTTTTCATGAGTGGCGATGAAGTAATCCCATAGGATAAATATAAATCAATCCACCATACTTGACATAGACATGCTACCAAATGCTGGTATTCAATAATTCGTAGCTAGGGGAATGCCCTGTACTCTGGAGATGCTATAAATACCAACATCTGAGTGGATGTGCTTCTTGAACAGAACTAAATTATAAGAATATTCTTCGTAATTCTACTTATCTTTATGCTCGTCATGGTGAGAAGAGAATAAGAGAATCAAGAGATGGTTATGGTGTGATTCCAAGTCACATAACGTAAGCCATACGAACAGAATAATTAGTATCTTGGTGTAAGATATAATGTTCCATGACATTAAGGTATTTTCCCAAAAAACTTACAGTATTTATGCTCTAGATGCAGTTAATCAATTTAATATAAGTGAGAATTATATGGCATTACCAGGAATTTCCCATTGCATTAGATTTGCTTAAAACTTAAACGCAAACATCCATATGTGGTTTGGATGTTCGAAATGTGACTTATCTGCCTGGGCTCTCTCGGTCTACATCTAGGTGTTGTAATTGAATGTTATGAATTTTTCTGTTCTGCAGTTGCAACAACGATTGGAACTGTGGTAGCCTATCTACTAGTACCAATGCGCTCTCTTGGCCAAGACAGTTGGAAGATAGCAGCTGCTCTTATGAGTAGACATATTGGTGGAGGTAGTAACTAAGCTTTCAATGATGTTGGAAATTATTTTTTCTTTTTGCCCAACTCTTTTCTAATGCAGAATTGTCCTCACCCCTCGAAAAATTACAGCGGTGAACTATGTTGCTGTTGCTGAAGCTCTTAGTATTTCTCCATCAGTATTGACTGCCGGACTAGCTGCAGACAATGTCATTTGTGCGGTGTACTTTACAACGTTGTTTGCATTGGCATCCAAAATACCTCCGGAGACATCAGCTACCACAAATGGTTTGATATTCCCGGTGCACTATTTTTAGTTCTAACTCAAAGTGATGTAAGGATTGAAATCATGTATTTGCAAAGTAGTGCAAAATCTGGTAAAATAATGTGACTACATTCTAATGCTGATGTATAAGTTAGGTGCTGACAATAACATTTTTCGAATATTATGTTGAGAAGAAAATCATCTTGCAGATGGCCTCGCTGATATGGAAAACAAGCCTGGTGATAAGCTGCCTGTCTTGGATACTGCTACAGCTTTGGCCATCTCCTTTGCCGTTTGCAAAACTGCAACATATTTGACGAAATTACTGGGTATTAAAGGAGGCAATCTACCATGTATTACAGCGATTATAGTCATTCTTGCGACTGCATTCCCCAACCATTTTCGGCGCCTGGCACCGGCTGGTGAAGTAATTGCAATGATACTAATGCAGGTACATGCATATCCTTTGTAAAATCATAATACAGAATACAAATTGTATGCTCATTACTATCATTATCAACGATTAATCTGATAATCCGCAGTTGTCGACATGGATGCTGCTCTGTTTTATTCTGCCCTATTTTAGGCATAACTCTTGTAATCGTACTTGAATATGGTTCTAGTAGTTATTGTGAACGCTTTTCAGTACTAATAAAAACGCAATACAATATGCAAATGCAGGTATTTTTTGCCGTGGTGGGAGCGAATGGCAGCATATGGAACGTCATCCACACAGCCCCCAGCATCTTCATGTTTGCTCTGGTACAAATTGGCGTTCATCTTGCGATTATCCTCGGAGTTGGAAAGCTGCTGAAACTTGATAAGAAGCTGTTGCTGATTGGATCAAACGCCAATGTCGGAGGCCCGACGACAGCCTGCGGCATGGCCACAGCCAAAGGCTGGACCTCTCTCATAGTTCCTGGCATTCTTGCCGGTATCTTTGGCATTGCAATTGCTACCTTCCTTGGCATAGGATTTGGACTAATGGTTCTCAGAAGCATGTGATGAACCTTCCCATGCGTCAAGCAGTTCCGGCATTTTATCTAATTCAACCAGATCATGTTTGTTTCTTTGAGTCTCACTAGATTGGTGCTCGTGTATCCTCCAAACGTATTTTTTGAGAAGTAGAATGTTGATCATGACACGAAAAAAATGAATCTTGTCCCGAACATATGAACCCCAGTTCATGCATGTCGTCGTGCGCAGGGTCACCGCGGGCCATCGGATTTTGATCCAGCGGCAAGATCAGGTGGGTTTCACCCGCCGTCAACCCCTCAATGAGCATGCATCAATCCGGCTACCTCTAGTGCTCTGCCGCACGCAAATTTTCGCGTGTGAGCTACAGCGCATGTTTACTCTTTCCGCCTTCTATACGTGAGCCAAAGCGGAAAACATCCGAATACGACGAGCGATCTTGTCTTCCTTATCGTGGAGGTCGCAGGTGGAGAAGATGACATTCTTCTGCGCTGTCATTGGCGGCCTTGCCTCCTCCATTCAATCTTTCTTCTGGTTCTCCGTACCTGCACCGCCACCGTTCAGCTCACTTCTCAAAACTAAGCTCTGCTGCGCCTTCCCGCGCTTTCCACCTCCCATTTCCATGTCGCAGAAGCTCGTCTCTCCACCGCCTCCCAGTTGTCTTCTCCAGCGCCGCTCATCTCCCCAGCAGACCATTGGGGCATGTTCAGATCACTTCTTACTTCATTTTTCAGCTTGTTTTTAGAGTTTTGTATTCTGATCTTTCAAAGGGGATTGGAGGTCGGAGACGACGAGAGTTGGGTGCATGCTGAGCGGGGCGGTAGTGAGCACGCTGGTCGGCCTCCCCGCAAGCAACGTCGGCATCATTGCGACGAGTGCTTCTGCATACTTTCTAGTAATGGTGCATCTGCTCCCCTTGGCAGCTCCATTGTTGCTGTTCCGGGCGGATCTTCGGCGTATAGTGAAGTCAACCGGGGCGTTGCTCTTGGCCTTCTTGCTTGGATCAGGTACTGTTCTGTCCTCCGTCCCAGTTTAATTGTCCACATTTGAGCAGATGTGATTCTTAAAACCTATAACTAAGAATTCAATTATCCTTTATTCTCCATCCACTAATTGCTATGGGATGATTAATAAGGGACATGATTTTTTTTTCAAATGAGATTATTAAACTGGAATGAAGGGGGCATATGAAAGTTCTGTTTTCTTCATTATTTGAACTTTTAAACTTTTTGTAAGTACATATCTAAGTGATTTTTCATATGTATTGTCGCAAAAATGGAGTGACCATAAAAGATGTAACGCTCCATTTGGTTTTCCAATTTGAACTGATTCAGAGTCAGAGTAAATATTTTTTACTAAAATGTTGAAGATTTTGTGATATAAATCTAAATCAACGTTTAGAAACAAACATATAATGCACTAGAACAAAGCATGAGCATCAACTTCCCATCATTTGCTTGAGATGAAATTGAGAGAGCTAAGATAATTTTGCTAGCTTGAACATTGCCATTTTATCAGCAGATAACTGAATCCAGTTCTCACTCCTGAGGAAAAATTAAAGTAGAATTGTAAAAAATAATGGATAAACGCCCTATAGGTAAATTTTTGTCTGTTGATCTGGGACATATGGAGAGGATTGGCAAGCGTGTCATGACGTCTAATTCTATCAGTATTAAAAACATTTCAGTCTTTTTAAGTGATAAATTCCCCGATATCACAAAATCATAATCATATTCATTCAGATTATCATTCAGAGGATGTCGTCTGACATAAATTCATAGGGTGAAAGAAATTGTAGATATGACGTTCTTGTGAAAAGTTTCCCTATGAGAACAAGGTGTATCTATTCGTAAATTGATTGTAACACCTGGTATCTGATGGAAGGCCAGGTGGAATAGGGTTGATACCAGGTGTCACAGTGGGAACCAGGTGGCTTTCGTTCTGGTTTTAATAAAGGAAAGGAGTGAAGGAGGTGAAGCTTCTTGGTTCTGAACAGAGGAAGTTGAGAGAGAGGCAGAGTGAGGGACAAGTTGCGGAGCAGCAGGGGGAGGGCCAGTGACCTCGGCAACGCCGGCGACGACGACGAGTTTGACAACCCCGACGACCTCCAACGTCCGGCGACTCCCAACGACGACTCCGGCGACTTCAAGGACCTCCGGCGGGCGGCGATTCGACATGTAAGGTCGGATTTCGTACCAGATCATCTGTTTAAGTTGCTGTGTTTTGAAATGATTTTGTGTTGAGAAAGCAAGAAGAGGAAGATTAAATCAGGCGACCCTGTAGTCGTCGGGAAACGGCGAGACCTCCACGAAGCCACTACACGGCCGAAGGAGCATCACGGCAGCCGAAAGGCATGACCTTTCCGACTGCTGCAATGTCAAACTCTCCCTAGCTGGACCCGCCGAGACCTCGAGTAGGCGTCATGGAAGAACAGGTGAGGAGCGGAGCCGTTGACAATGGCGATTGCTGTGGGCAGAGCCCAACCGCCGCTCTGTGAAGGAGAAGCCTCACGACGGCGTGGCGGCGAGCTGTGACTCCATCGGCCGTGCGGTTGAGAGGAAGAGGGGATAAGGAAATGGGGAAGGAAGGGGGCTAGCCGGGCGAAGTCGCCCGACGACCGCCGCCAGAAAGCCAGCCTCAACGGCGCCAGCCACGCCTGCTGCCGTGCATGGCCGCACGTCACAGCGAAGGGGACGACGGGTTGGGTCAAGATTAGTCTGACCCGAAACCCAACCCAAACCATGTCTTAAGTAGACCAGATTAGAGATGAATCAAACCGGTCTAATACCAGGTCGAACTGGTTTAATAAATCGGTCCGGTTCAGTGACCGGTTCACTTTCAGACCGAACCCGGTTCACCCTCAAACCGACCCCGGTTCACTCCTAGACCGAAAATGGATTACTTTCAGACCGAACCCCGGTTCAAGAATTAGACCCGGTTCATAAGCTGGTTTAGTTTTGAACTGTCGGTGGACATCCACCGATAGTTAAAATTGATTACAACTGACCGTCTGTGTATTTATATGCAGTGTGGTACATACAGAGCCAGTTTGATACATAGGCTCCTGTTATTGATTTTGGGCTATTTAATAAATAATTTTAAGCCCTGACTGGCATGACATTGGTATGTGTTTATGTTTTTATATCTAAGGGCATTTGTCCCTCATATTATGCTGACTGATAGCAAAGGACTTAAATGATAAGAAAAACCCGACTAATAAACCTAGATAGTTTAGAGACTTAATTATTTTATAAAAGATAATAAAATGATGACTTGAGGGCTAAGCTTGAGGGTTGGGAAAAACCTAATCAAGATAAAGACTAAAATACCCTTGGGATTGGGAGTCAGTGTGTGAGTGTGAGTGACTTCCGATCAAGCGACCGAATGACTATTAAGTCAAAGGTCATTCTATCTGTTGAGCTATTAAGCCAACAGTTGTGAATGGTATGTTATAACTCTAAAAAAGGTTCATATTAGTAACACCGTGATACCTGTTAAGGATCACAAGGTATAGATTGGGGTGGTATTGCATCTTCCGACTGGTGGAAGCTCTGCCGTCTGTATCTCTATGAATTTTAGAGAGCATTCACATCTTCCGACTGATGGAATCTCTGTGTCATGGTACCTAATAAGGACCAACTTCTATTGGCCAGGCTTAAGCTGTTATATCTTTCTATGGATTTTAGAGAGAGCATTTACATGTTATTTTGGCCCATGTTTGCATCTTTCTATAGATTTTAGAGAGAGCATTACATATTCTACTGGTCAGGTTTAAGCTGTTACCTCTTCTCTATGGATTTTAGAGAGAGCGTGCTTATTCTCTATGGATTTTAGAGAGAGCTTTTGCATCTTCCTAAGTAGAAGCTCTGCACTCATCCTGAGCCTTGGTTGCCATGTGGTTTACTGTGCACATTGGAGACGTTAGTATCCTAGAAGGCTGCGTTTCCCGACCCACATCGAGTCTAGGAGCTGATGTGGAGCAAGACCCTTCCGACGGTCATACCTTTTAAGGTAAGGAATGAGCGAGGCAGTCACCCTTGAGGGATTCAGGGCGTGCCGTGATTACCGGTATTAACCGGAGTGATAGTCACGGTGTTTTCGTGCTGTTTGTCATGTAGGTATGACATTCAGTGAGTCTGTCTATGGGACAAAGACTTAATTATTGAACTTGAACTTGAACTTGGGAAGCAATAAAAGACTTGCTTGAAAGATTAATAAAAGATTCAAGTGGAACTTTGTAATAGGCTGCATAAGATGTTAATGCAACTATTGACTTATTGATTGAGATGTTGATGATTGTGTTACAGTATCCCACTGAGTATTTTTATACTCAGCATCCTTATGTGATGTAGATGCTGTTGTGGAGGATTGACTTCACGTGCACTTGGGAGCTAGGCGGTGAGGACGTTCAGATTGCTGAGTATATATCCTGCTACGGGTTTGCTCTAGACTCTGTTGTAAGGCGTGAGTGCCAACTATTTCTAGTTTATTTTGAGATGGATGACAGACTTGCATTAATTTAATCGACTTTGCATCTTGTAACACTATATGTATATATAATTTTGTATCAATATTTATGAAACCCAGTTATCACGGCCTAGATGCTTAGTCGAAAATTTTTCAGCTCATGATTTATCGCATAGAGGAATAATCCTCTGGTTTTCCGCTACGACTCTTATTTAAAAATAGTTTTAAAAACCCGGGCCGTGATATTGATTATCTCAGTTTTTAAAAGAAAACTAAATGAAATGTGCTCAAAATTCTAAGAAAAAATTGCACGAAGTTCATCTGCCTCTTGAGCCATTTCCTCTCTTGTTCTTTCTTTCCTTTCCTTGTCCAAATCCAGCCTAGCCTTCAGCTTCCTCTCCTTTATATCCTTCTATTGAAACAAAATGAAATTGTCTGAGGTCCCTTCTTTTTAAACCATTGAGATGGTATTCCTTACCAAATAAATAGTCACAAATGATTTTATGAGCCAATTATTTACAGAAGTCTTACGATGGTGTGACAGGTTATGAGTAGAACATTGTGTGACTGAAGAAGTGTAGTGTAGGTGAACATAATTTAATCTAATCATACTCAAATACTCATAGGTCAAAGTACAGAGTGAAAGAAGCGAAAGCAAGCACAAAGCAAACTCTGGAAAAAGCAAACAAGGGCTTCAAACATGGGCACCAAACTAACTAAAAAAACTCCTGGAAAAAGCTCACAGCAAGAGAAAGCAAACACGATTATCAAGATTTATAATTAACAGTTATGAAGAAGTTGAGGCACAAATCGAAATTGAACTTGTGAGGTACTACACAGTTCTAGGAGAATTGGCGTGGGTCCCTTCAAAGATGGAAGATTAAAGAATCGAAATTGAACTTGTGAGGTACTACACAGTTCTAAGACAATTGGCGTGGGTCCCTCCAAAGATAGAAAGATTAGAGACTATCTGATCAGGCCCTAAGACAATTTCTGCAATTGCAAAATTGGTGAAAAATGTTTGGATAATGATTGAGTTGATAGGAGCCACTGACGGAGAAAGATGAAAATTTTCACCCATCAGGTCGAGTGCATTTGGAAATTGAAAAAGGCGATTTTCACTCATGACGGTAATAACTGATAAAATAAGCAAATCACCCCTGAAAGGGATGAAAATGCTGACTGAGAATCATGCAAATGAGAAAAAAATCAGATATTAGGCTGACGAGAAAAAATTGAAAATATGATTAATTTCAGATTCCCAAATGAGTTTTCACCGACTAGGAAAAATCACCTTGATTATTTTCATGCTGATATTTTTTTTTCACATTTCAATATCAATATCCAAACGCACCCACCCTCCACCAAGAATAACAGATAACTGTTCATTTATGTACCATTAAAGGACTACGTTCAGTCAATTATGATCAAACATGCAGCAAGAAAGTTAAGCAGCAAGATTGATTTGACTATCTTGTGGTGGATAATAACAATCCCAAAGCTCAGCCTTTTTCTTGGTAATTATAAAATGAAGCACACATCAAAACTTGATTCCAAGGAGAAGTTATTACCTGTGCGCCGCGCATGGTAACAGTGTGCTCATGAGCACGTCTCCTTGCTTGTGGATCCCTTTGGAGCAATCATTACAAGCAGGAGAGAGGTGCCCATCACCCATTGGTGATGAGCACACTGTTCCCCTTGCGCGGCGCGTAGCCAATAATTTTCGGATTCCAAGACTACACATTGCTCAATCCATATTTTTTTCCTGGTAATATTACATTGCTGAAACCCACCATACCCAATCTATTCGCAACCAAGAATGTCAGTATTCCAGTATTGGATAACAACAGCCTTCGTGCTTAGAATTTCTACGGCAATTATACAACTAAGCACACGTCAATATCTGATCCTACTACAACATTAGTACCTAGAAGCCAAGCCCGAAAAACCTACCTCGATGTCAAAAAAAAAAGTTTGCTGCCCATAGTTGACAAGTACCCTGAAAAAATGGAATTAAATTGTCCATCTGCATGTCTTTCTATAATAGTAAAGGTATGTAGAGCACCGTTCTAAGAAAAATATCGCTTAAGGGTAAATATTTACTTAATTCAACAAATTTTTAAGTGTTTATATAAATATTTATAAAAATAAGTTTTTAAGGGTGTCTATGGTATATCTAATTTTCATAGTAGATATGTGCCGCCTCAAAAAGATTTGGTGAAGATAAGTTTCGATGCTTTTTGGTTTGATGAGATGGAAGTTGTTATGCTTAGCATCAACTGTATAAATAACTATGCAATAAATTCGGTGAAATACCATCAGTTTTTTAAGTTTAGTATTGTTATTAAAAGAACTAGTTTATATAATGGAAGAAATTTCTATATCTTTACATAAATATTTATATTAATAAGTTTTTAAAGGTAATTTTCCAAGGTGTTTATAGTATGTCTAAGTTTCGTAGTGGATACATCCCGCCTCTAAAAGATTTGGTGAAGATAGGTTTTGATCTTAATTTGTTTAATGAGATGCAAGTTGTCAGCCTTAGCATCAACTGTCGAAATAAGAATAGATTAATTAATTGCTCTAAGTGTTCACATAAATATTTATATAAATAAATTTTTTAAAGGTAATTTTCGAAGGTGTCTATAGTATGTCCAACTTTCGTAGTAGATATATACCACTTCTAAAAGATTTGGTCAAGATAAGTTTTGATGCTTGTTGGTTTCATGAGATGTAAGTTGTCAGGCTTAGTATCAGCTGTCGAAATAATAATAAAGTACTTAATAATTACACTAAGTGTTTCGAACAAGTTAGGAGGCTATGACATACTTAGATATGACCCTTAATTTTTTTATTAGAGCTTCTTTGTGGTTATGCTTTGTTCTTATTTTACTTTGATTTTATATTATGTTATATTTCTTATTTTTATTTTGTAATGTTTTTTTAGAAATTTTATAGCTTAGTAATTAATGATAGAAAAGAAAGGGTTTATAATGATAATAATGTTGTGGAATTTTTAAGTGAGATGTTTAATTATATATGCTCTTAAGTCCTATGTTTATATTATCAGGTAATTTACTTTTCGTTACAGTACTGACCCTAGTAAGATAGTTATTTATTTATAAAAATTAACTTTATTATTTATTATTTTTATATTCATAATATTTGTGGTTATTTTTTCATTGCTCTTAATTGTTAGATATATCTTGCTGAAAATTATTTAAAAAGTAAGATTAAATGTTATCTATATTTAGATATTAATGAAGATGTGCGAGAGTCTTACAATGTATGCTTCGAGAGAAGAAAATGTTATTTTCTTTTAATGAAACATATGGATTTTTAGTTTAACTTAGCTTATTAAATTTTAATTAAATATTTAGAATTGTTAGTTCCTATGAATAATTTTGTCACCAATATATAATTTAGAAGATAATAAAATAATATAAAATCAAATAATTTTGTTGAGTCCATCAGTTTTTTAAGTTTAGTATTGTTATTAAAAGAACTAGTTTATGTAATTTAATAAATTTCTAAGTGTTTACATAAATATTTATATAAATAAGTTTTTAAGAGGAATTTTTTAGGGTGTCTATAATATGTCTATGTTTGGTAGTGGATATGTGCCGCCTCTAAAAGATTTTTGTAAAGATAAGTTTCGATGCTCATTGGTTTCATGAGATGCAAGTTGTGAGACTTAGCATCAACTTTATAAATACCAATACAACAAATTTTGTGAAATACCATCAATTTTTAAGTTTAGTATTGTTATTAAAATAACTAGTTTATGTAATACAACAAATGTCTAAGTGTTTACATAAATATTTATATAATTAAGTTTCTAAAGACAATTTTTAAAGGTGTCTATAGTATGTCTAACTTTCATAGTGGATATATACCACCTCTAAAAGATTTAGTGAAGATAAGTTTCGATGCTTGTTGGTCTTATAAGATGCAAGTTGTCCAGCTTAGCATCAACTGTACAAATAACAATGCAGTAATTAATTACGCTAAGTGTTTGGGACCACTTAGGAGGCTATGACATACTTAGATATGACCCTTAACTTTTTTATTAGAACTTCTTTGTGGTCATGCTTTGTTCTTCTTATACTTTGATTTTATATTATGTTATATTTCCTATTTTTCTTTGATAATGTTTTAATTTTAGATTTTATTGCCTAGTAATTTGGAAGATAGTAAAATAACATAAAATCAAATAATTTTGTTATTCCATTAGGTTTTTAAGTTTAGTATTGTCATTAAAAGAACTAGTTTATGTAATGAAATAAATTTCTAAGTGTTTAGATAAATATTTATATAAATAAATTTTTAAGGACAAAAATACATGTAAGAAAGAAAAGAAAACAACGTCAACAAATTAATAAATGAAATTATAAATCAAAGGTAAAAAATGCTGTGACTTTAAAAGTTTATTATTCACAACTATATATATTATAAAGTAAACCAACATAGTTTTGTTTGTCATAATAAACAGATGATTCTATCATTTCAAAGACTACAAATAGTGCAAAAATATTAAAAGCCACACAGAGATATGCCCTCATTTAGGATGGGTTAGAGGACTAATCATGAGTTGTAAGATGACTTAACAGTTACAATTGTTTTGTACTAAGTTGAATTGAAAATATTAATTGATTCTACATACTCCTGTGATATTTAGAACTTCTCAATTGTACATACTCATGTAGCAAAAAGAAATGTGTATACTATAGTGTGCTCTATTTCCATTGGCCTCGAAATTCATTGTACCCCCAGCGTTTTTAAGCAATTTTACCCTATGTTATCAACTTCCAAAGTAGTGAAGTAATATTATGCATCTTGTATACTAACAAGAAATAAGTTCCTTCTCTAAAATACAAATATTAACATGAAAAATTTTACTACGAGTATACAGCCCCGTCATCAAATTTCTTGAGGATGTGGCGAGAAAATAGGCTAGGAAAACACAAAAGGTGGATATCGCCCAAACAAATTTTGCATGTATTGAGGCCATCCTAGATATTTTGTTTGTATTCCAACTTTTTTTGGGTTTACTTCTTTATGATATTTTGCTATAGGTTTTTTTGTTTGTATTCCAACTTTTTTTGGGTCTACTTCCGTTGGGTTGACCCTCTATTGTAATACCCAGTAAAAAGAGTTTTACAATTTTTCCCCATTTCCAAAATCAATGGAATTAGAAACAGGAATCATGATATTTGAACAAGGTGGAAATCCCTTTTATAATTATTCTTTAATTTTTTTGGTAACAATTTATAATCCGTTATGGTAAGATGCCAATCTATACCAAATTCCTCGCTTGTAGTAATTTGTTTTCGCATTTCCCACCTGATATGTAGACATCTGTCATTCTTGGGCCATAAATTTGGTACTAGAATAGAGTAATCATATCTGGTTATTTTTCTCTTTATACAGTTCCCTTTTCAATATCAATGCAATGAAGTCTAACATCGAATGCCCATGCCCACAAACATATCAAATGTGTAAAAAAGTCTTCGGCGTGACCTCAATTCCAATTCCAATGGCAAGAGGGGGGACCTCCTCTAGCCCTCCAATTCATGCACCACACGCATTGACTCGTGTTGGTCTAGCCAATTATCCACTAGTCGTACAACGGAGGACGTAGGAAAATCATTTCTCGCCAGTCTCCACTCTCCACCATGGTTTTAAAAACCTACCGGCTCCCGTTCAACAGGCCGGACCGGTCTTTTAAAACCATGACCTAAACCTAATTTTAACACAATTTCTTTCATTTTTTTTCTTTGCAATAGTCTTTCATTTCCTTTCTACATTGGTAAAATCTTTCACCGCATATTTTTTTTATGTCTTCAAAAAATATTTATTTTTTATTAAATTTTTTTTATAATGTAGTTATTTTGTTCATTAAATTATAACCGCATCAACTCAGGTTAGACCTATTCTACAAAAATTCTGCGTCGACAACCACTGGTCCAGTTTTTAAAACCATGGTCTCTATGCGCAATGCGTGTTTGGGAATGTAAAGCGCTTTGTTTGAAGTCGCTTTTGCCCAATCCTATTAAAGAGGTTTAGCAAAAATGTTTCTCATGGGAAGGGAAAAGGGTTTAGAAGAAACTGCTTTATAACCCAAACACGCCCTTCAGTTAAGTTTCTTTGGGAATTATTGGAGAAGTATCTGGTATGTTCCCTTTTCAAGCTCCGGTCATAGAGTTCCGTCGCCTTGGCATGCATGGAGGCAGGCCATCAGATTTTGATCCGGCAGTACACGTTAATAGCAAGGCAGGCTGGTTTGAATCATTCGCCTGCCCCTTCCATCAACATGCGCCACCGGATCGGCCTGCTCGCAGCACCTCCATGCACCAACACGGATGCACATACATTTTTCGCTTCTACAATAGCTGCATCAATGCTACAGTAGAGGAAAGAAGTACCATGGCCATGGGCCTACTTGTTGTACTGTTTTCAAAGGACAATCCCCATCTTCCCAAACCCTACAAAACCCCTATTCCCACGAAAGCTACCAGTCTGACTTCTCTCAGTCATGAGACCAACACCAGTAGCCAGCAAGCACCAGAGGATCCAAGGACTGTGACAATCTCAGCTCCCCACATGGATGGCCTCCATGTCGCAATCTATGCTTCTGTGCACCAACCGCATCTGTCAAACTGCTCCTTAAAATGTTTTCCACGATGGCAGGACCAAAGGTCAAGTGGAGGGGGACCCAGGAATCTTAGGTAAAGTTGTAATATTTTCTTCTATTTAGCCCTTTTTTCATCCCTGTTTCTGTTGATGTGGCAAAATCTGTTTGGTGGTGATGTGATTTTGGTGACCAAATTGATTGTTAAAGGCTATCCTTGCATTTGTAATTGTTAAAGGCTTTTACTACTAATCACCCAACATCTCTATGTAAAAAAAGCCGCATGTCACTAGTTGATCAAGCTTTCCATGACTTAATTAGACCACCTGTCCTTCAACGTATTTAAGCATTTGATTATATATTCAACACAAGCAGATTGCGATTGCAGATTGGGAGACACGAGAAGATTCCAAACTCAATGTATTTACGACTAAGGGGCCATTTGGGGCGTGATTAAAAGCATCTAGATTGCAGATTGGGAGACACTGTAGCATCTAGATATTTGATATATCCAGCTGAAACACCTCAGGAGGTGTTTCAGCTGGATGTAAAAATCCACATGGATGCTACAGTATATATCCAATATCCAGTCTGGATATTTTTACAATAATCACGCCCCAAACGGCCCCTAAGATTGTTTTTTGTTACAAAAGTGTAAATTGTATGAAATCTAAATTTCTTTGTGAAAATTGTGGAAGAGATCAAACTTTCATCTATAAGATCAAAGATTAAAACTTTCATTGCTCAGATACCATCTCGTAATAAATAAAAGATGATTTTACCCTTATATCTAATAATAACTCTAATAGTATCTACCAAGCTCCTCTAATTTTTGAAGTTCTGCTAATTCCCACTCCAATCTATAGTGTCTTAAAAAAATACCAACCACTAATGTCGAAGTTTTCCTAATCAACAAACAGTTTAATGTATAAACTGAGGCCCATATGTTTGTATCGTGTTCCATTTCTTCTTCTATCTAATGATATACATACATCAAACACCTTATTTAAGATTTTAAATAACATGAAAAAATAACTAAAAGTCCTTAATAATAAAGAAAATAAATTTTACTACCTATATCTGTAGTCTACATATCTATTTAAATCTTCTTGGTTATAAATGGAGGCCGCACCACCGTCTAACTCTCCGTACACTTTTACTGAGTTTCCCTCTTTGCTAACCTACATCCGCAATGGTTTACTTTCCTTTGGACTAACATATATTTAAAAGTAGGCCTCAAACGATTTAAAGTTACTATCTCCAACAATTTTTGTCTCTGATCCTTAGGGCAGATAACGGGAAACAAAACTAACCTTAAAAACTTAATAGCCCCTAAGCAATCTCCTTTAAAAATCAATGTCTAATTTTTTTGTTGCATATCTGAGGGCACAGAGAACGCGGTAAATTTAACTCCTAGACTACAAATTTTAGTTGTCTTTATTTAGGCTTTATTTAGGGCTGCATCTTGGGTCGGGTAGGGTCAGGTTTTGTTATACCCGACCCTGACCCTACCCGAGAACCCTAAACCCGACCCTACCCGAGATAGGACCCGAGAATCCTAAACCCGACCCGACCCTACCTGAGATAAAACCCGCAATACCCGAGAACCCGAGATAAGAACCGAGATTTTAATAAAATAAATATAAAAATATTTAATAAAATTATTTATATAGTTATAATAATAAAAAAAATTATATATATTAAAAAATAAGAGATTTAAATGGTATATCTCAGGTATCTCGGTTCTTGGGTATTTTAAAGTCACTCGACCCAAGATAGAACCGAGTTTTTAAATCTTGGAACCGACCCTACCCGAGATAGGACCCGACCCGGGTCAATGTCTGGTCGGTTCCATCCAGGTTGGGTCGGGTCCAGGTTTTGGTGCAACCCTATCTTTATTTGTCAAATAGTAAATATGCAAATGTAATACAATCAACAATGGGTGTAATGTCAAAAATAAATGTTGCGATTAGTAATGCACTTAATTTGCATGGTCTTGAAGTCGAGAGTAAGACCTAGACAAAAGATATTAACAAACATTGAAGAAGTATCATCCTTCTAAGTAAATTCCTTCCAACTCTATTTACACGTCTGTCACCGTAACTTGAAGATTAGTATCTGGGCAATTTTCAAGAGAGCTTATAGTATAGCCAAGTTTCGTAGTGGATATGTGCCGCCTCTAAAAGATTTGATGAAGATAACTTTTGATGCTTGTTGGTTTCATGATGAGCTGCAAGTTGTCGGGCTTGGCATCAATTATACAAATGACAAGGGAGTAATCACTTACGCTAATTGTTTCAAACCACTTAAGAGGCTATGACATACTTAGATATGACCCTTATTGTAAGATCTCTCATCTTTGAACCGGTTTATTTTAGTGCTAAGTATCAGTTATTGTGTGGTTTAAGTGTTTTCCGATTTAACTCAGTTGTTTTAAAAAATAAATAAGTTTACAAAGGTTTTAATCAAAACTAACTTCACAATCATGAGTTTTAAGTGATTTTGGATCAAACCTGAATTTTTGGGATTTTTTTATATTTTTACCAATTTTCCAAAAATTAGGGTTTGATGGGACCCCTGCGGGCCCCGCTGTCGAAAATTAGGTTTTTATGACCAAAATGCCCCAGACATCAAAGAAAGTCATTATAAAAATTTTCAGAATTTTTTGGACTTAATTTCGGATTAAATAGCCAAATTTTCTAATTTTAGCCAAAAACCTTATTCTACCCCACATTTTACTTAGGTCTACCTCAACTTTTTCTATAAAAGGAAAGGGTTGTGCCATTTTCCATTTTGGGAAGAGGCTTGGCTAGGAGACTTGGAGCTTATTCCTCATTAGGCTTGAAAAGGAAAGGATTAGAGGTAATTAGTTTAATCTCTTCCTGTTCTTTAGGTTTTTCTTAAAACCTTTCTTAATCTTGATTTCTCCATTGTTTCAATCCAATTTGAAAGCATAAAATTACTATTTTATATCTCTTCTCCAAGCCCTAATCTTCAAAATCTTGTTTTTATGTTTCCAAAGCTTTAGATCTAAGGTTTTCTTTTCATATTCAAGGCTAAATCGTGATTAGTAGTGTATTAACATAAAATCGTATTTTTGGAAGGTGTTGGAGGTGATTGAAGGTTCATTCTCATCAAGTCAAGGTAATGGGTTCTTCAATCTCAGCCTTGTGTGGTAAAAATCTCATTTTGAATGATTTTATTGAAAGAGGTTTTTGTATGCTTACTCTCTAATGGTAAGTTTAATATGTGTTAATCTCATGCCTCTATTTCTTAGGATTATATCTTAGAATAATCTAAATTAGTGCTCTCGAAGGTTTGATGGGTTTTTAATGATGTTTGATACATTCGATGAATGTTTGAAAATTTATTAATGAAGTCTCGGTTTTGAATATTTGAAAATGGAAGAGATGACCCGCGATCGATCGGCACTATTCACCAATCGATCGTTTTCTCACTTGTACTCTGTAGTTCGATTTTCAAATGGTCATAACTTTTCACTCCGACCTTCGAATTGTGTGGTCAATGACGTTGGAAAGCTGACTTCTTGAACTTTAATATAAACTTTGAATCAATCCAATCAGATATCTGTGCACAAAGTTATGAATATGCAAACATTAGAGTCACTTTTTACCTCATTTCTGCATCTTACTCTTGTTTTCCTACAAAAACCAACAACTACATTAAAGTACCACTAATTCTAATCAAATACCAACATAAACATAGGTTAAAGGGCTTATGAAATGCATAATTCATGTGTAGGTCACATGGCTTATGAGTAATTGAGGTGATCATGTTATGGTTTATTGTATGGTAAAAGAGCATGCTTGTAAGAGTAAGCCTTTAACTCTATATTGATAGATTTAAGCTTGATGATAGAAATTGCTTTGATTTCGGTTTGGAATCGTTATTTTGGAAGGTATTTAAGTATGCAAATATTTCTCAATGAGTTTATAGCGAAGAATGAATCATGTGATTAGAATATACATGAGTATACACACACATGGGAATCTATTATGATATTTTAGTTCATTATACTTTGATTATGATGCATGAGGGGATGGATTGGGAGCACGTTCCATGTATTGGAACCCACGTAGGATTGCTCATGGATGTATCATGATAGCATGCATTATGTATCGGACTTCAGGGATGAAGTTTTATCGTTGTTTAAACGGAATTGATCGATTGTATGCAATATGTGAGATTGTATGCCGGATTAATCGATTGGTGGATTAATCAAAAGTTGGTTGGTCCGAAAGGACATGTTTTCGATTTCGTTCCTTCGTGGAACAAGTTCACTCCCCGGGTTGAGTTTGATTGAGATATATGGGGGCGAGGGTGTACTCGCCTTGCGGAGATTTGAGATGTCAAAAACCAGACACTGAGCACCCGGGTGGTAGGCTCTTGTGCACCAGCTACCACGTGTTCTAGTTTCTCTATGTGAGATTCGGGCTCTCCCCCACCGTAGGAGACTACCCAGGGCGAACACACCTGCTCTAGTTTCTCTATGTGAGATTCGGGCATCCTTGGCCAGGATTGTCCAGGGCGAGCAGCATATTGGGATTGACAACCCCCTTTGTTCCTGTGTAGGAACCGGACCATGATACGCTTTCGTGGCCTTGATTGCGTCCCGCCTTCGTGGCAATATTGTGTTACTCTTTGATGGAGGCATTCACCATTGTGTTGATACATGCTTATTGCGATGTTATGCATGATTGTACCATGTGTTGGCTACTTTGGACATGCAGGGTGAATGTATGAGATATGAATGCATGATTGTACCAGGTGTTGGTTACTTTGGACATGCAGGGTGAATTTATGAGATATGAATGCCTGATCAAGATAAAAGTATGTGAATAAGATATCATTATGCAGGATTATGTATTATGAATGCATGAGATGAAGGCATGTGGATGAGATATTATTATGTCGGATTATGTGTTATATATGCATGACTATAAAATGGGATAACCATGTTGATTATGGATCTACTGCTATGTTATGATGCCGTATGATTTTTGATTATTGTCGATTGTTATTAAAACCATTACTGAGTTTTATACTCGCCCCTCTTTCCTTGTTTTGTTTTGGGGCTGTCTGGTGCGATACGCAGATGGACATGATCCCCTATTTGTGGAGCGATCGTATAGAGAGCGGGATCAGGCGTGGAAGCCTTGGACTTGGTCTAGTTTATTGATTTGGAGTTATTTTATTATTGTATGATGAAACTTGTGACCAATACTTGTGGACCCTTTGATTTGAGCCCGGTTTCATGGCTCAAGTTTGTAGTTGTGGGTTTAATGACTTGTCGATTTATTTTGAGTTAAACTCTACCTTTGTTCCTCTTATTTACTCATGCTCAAAATTGTTAGCGTAACTCTGTTAGTGAGGCCGCCCGTATGAGGGGCATAAGTCTTCCGCTATATCTCCTTGACGCCACCCCCGTGTGCCGGTTCGACTCTTGGACCGGATTCGGTTCGGATCGGGCGGTGCCCGGGGTGTGACACATGTTTTTTTTTCTTATTATACTTTGATTTTATATTATGTTATATTTCCTATTTTCATATTGTAATGTTTTGGTTTTAAATTCTATGGCCTAGTAATAAAAGAAGGATTTATAGTGATAATAATGTTGTTATGGAATTTTTAAGTGATATATTTAATTGTAGTTGCTCTTAAGTCTCATGTTTATATTATCACGTAATTTACTTTTGATTAGAGTACCAAACCCTAGTAAGATAGTATTTATTCATAATAATTTACTTTATTATATTTTATATTTTATATTCATAATATTTGGGGTTATTTTTATGGCCTTAATTTTTAGATTTATCTTGCTTAAAATTATTTAAAAAGCAAGACGAAATGCTATCTCTATTTAGATACCAATGAAGATGTGCTAGAATTTTAGAATGTATGCTTCGATAGATGAAAATGTTATTTTCTTTTAATAAAACTTATAGATTTTTAATTTAACTTAGTTTATTTAATTTTTAATTAAACATTTAGAATTATTAGTTCCTATTAATAAATTTGTCACAAACATATGTAATTTGGAAGATAATAAAAGAACATAAACTCAAATAATTTTGTTGAGTCCAACAGTTTTTTAAGTTTAGTATTTTTATTAAAAAAACTAGTTTATATAAATTTTTAAGGACAAAAACACAGGGAAAAGAAAATAAAACAGCGTCAAAAAATTAATAAATGAAATTGTAAATCAAAGGTAAAAAATGCTGCAACCTTAAGAGTTTATTCTTCACAACTATATAGACTCTAAAGTAAACCAACATAGTTTTGTTTGTCATAATAAACAGATGATTCTATCATTTCCAAGACCAAAAAGAGTGCAAAAATATTAAAAGCCACACAGAGATATGCCCTTATTTAGGATGGGTTAGAGGAGTAATAATGAGTTGTAAGATGGCTTAACAGTTACAATTATTTTTTACTAAGTTTAATTGAAAATATTAATTGATTGAAGATACTCCTGTGCTATTTAGAACTTCTCAATTGTGCAACCTCATGTAGCAAAAAGAAATGTGTATACTATAGTGTGCTCTATTTCCATTGGCCTCGAAATTCATTGTACCCCCCAGCGTTTATAAGCAATTTTACCATGTGTTATCAACTTCCAAAGGAATGAAGTAATATTCGGCATCTTGTATACTAACAAGAAATAAGTACCTTCTCCAAAATACGAATATTAACATGAAGAGTTTACTACGAGTATACAGGCCCCTCATCAAATTTCTTGAGGTTGTGGCGGGAAAACGGGCTAGGAAAAAAAGGTGGATGTCACCCAAACAAATTTTGCATGTATTGAGGCCATCCTAGTTTTGATTTATTTTTCCACATAGGACTGTTTTCTTCTTTATGATATTTTGCTCTAGGTTTTTTTGTTTGTATTCCAACTTTTTTTGGGTCTACTTTCCGTTGGTTTGACCCTCTATTGTAATACCCAGTAAAAAGAGTTTTACAATTTTTTCCCCTTCCCAAAATCAATGGAATTAGAAACAGGGATCAGGAACAAGGTGGAAGTCCCTTTTATGTTGTACCAAAAAACAGGTGCGGATCTTTTTATTATTCGTTAATTTCTTTTGGCAACAATTTATAATCCGCTATGGTAAGATGCCAGTCTATACCAAATTCCTCGCTTGTAGTAATTTGTTTTCGCATTTCCCACCTGATATGTAGACTTCTGTCATTCTTGGGCCATAAATATGGTACTAGAATAGAGTAAACAGATCTGGTTATTTGCCTTTTATACAGTTCCCTTTTCATTATCAATCCAATGAAGTCTAACATCGATGACCCACCAACAAATTTCATTGTAAAAAAGTCTTCGGCGTGACCCATATTCCAATTCCAATGACAAGAGGGGGACCTCCTCTGCAAGCGTAGCCGTCCAATTCATGCACCATACACATTGACTAGTGTGGGTCTAGCCAATGATTTCTGCGACTAGTCGCCACTAGTCCTGCAACGGAGGACATAGGAAAATCATTTCTCCCCACTCTCCACCATGGTTTTGAAAGGGAAATGATATTTGCCCGTTTTAAAAACTTACCGGGTCCAATTTTTAAAATTATGACTCAAACCCATTTTTAATATAATTTCTTTTATTTTTTTATAATATTTTATTATTTTCTTTCGATATTGATCTAGAATCTCCTACCACATATTCTTTTTTCTTTTTATATTTTTAAAAAATATTTTTTTTTATTTAAAATTTTTATTTTTTTTAATATAATTATTTAGTTCATTAAATTGTAACACATGGAACATTAGACTACGCAAAAATTTTAAATTATATAAAATTTAGGAAATGGGGGGAAGTTTATTCATTTTTCTATATCAATGATGTCAGCAACTGGGTTAGGAAAAATGCTTCGTTTGATTCACTTTTGCCCCCCGGATGAACCCAGTCCAATTTTTAAAACCTTTAGTCTCCACACGCAATGCGTGTTTGGGAATGTAAAGCGCTTTGTTTGATTCACTTTTGCCCGATCCTCTCTTAGAGAGGGCTAGGAAAAATGCTTCTCATGGGAATGGAAAAGGCTTTAGAAGAAGTCGCTTTATAACCCAAACAAGCCCTTCAGTTAAGTTTCTTTGGGAATTATTGGAGAAGTATCTGGTATGTTCCCTTTTCAAGCTCCGCCCATAGAGTTCCGTCGCCTTGGCATGCACGGAGGCGCTGCAGGTCATCAGGTTTTGATCCGGCAGCACATGTTACTAACAAGGCAGGCTGGTTTGAATCATCCGCCTGCCCCCGATCGGCCTGCTCGCAGCGCCTCCATGCACTAACACGGATGCGCATGAACTGGGATACATACATTTTTCTCTTCTACGATAGCTGCATCAATTAGGGGTGTAAACGGACAGATACGGTCGCGGACAAGCTAAGTCCGTAGCCGTCCGCGCACTCTAAAAATAGGTGTCCGTCCGTCCGCTGTCCGTGCGGACACCCCTAAGTGTCCGTCCGCATGTGTCTATGACGGACACGGACACTATGAAGTAAAAGGTATTCCTTCTTTAAAATTGATAACCGATAATTCTTAGTTATTGTTGTCCATTGTCAACTCAATCATTCTTTTCAGTTTTCCCATGATCCTCTTGACATGATGAACTATTTTCAAAAACAAAAAATAACTTCTCTCACATTCATTATATTATATATATATATATATATATATATATATATATATATATATATATATATATATATATATATACGGACAAAACGGACGGCTCCGGACGCGGACACAGTCTGTCCGCAGCCGCAGCCGTTTTGAAGGCGGACATAAAGAGCTGTCCATGTCCGTCCACGTGACTGTGACGGACAGAAAATTATGTCCATTTAGGCATCAAAACGGACGGACGGACGGACATAGACATCCGGACGCCATTTACACCCCTAGCATCAATGCTACATTTGAGGAAAGAAGTACCATGGCCATGGCCTACTTGTTGAACTGTTTTCAAAGGACAATCCCCGTCTTCCCAAACCCTACAAAACCCCTATTCCCACGAAAGCTACCTGTCTGACTTCTCTCAGTCTTGAGACCAACACCGGTAGCCAGCAAGCACCAGAGGATCCAAGGACTGTGACAATCTCAGGCCCCCACATGGATGAGCTCCATGTCGCAATCTATGCCTCTGTGCACCAACCCCATCTCCAATAAGCCCTTGCACAGCTAATAAGTCCATGGGACAATGACGTCTACTCATGGATCGTAACAAATTGATTAAGTGATAGACATAATCAACAATCTAAATTACACATTTCAACCATAAGAATCATAATTGTGTCCTTTGTTACACTAGTCATCATCATCATGATTAAAAAGCCCCACTATGATAATGCTAACCTCGCATTAGTAGTTAAAGGCTTTTACTACTAATCACCCAACATCTCTATGTAAAAAAAGCCCCGATGTCACTAGTTGATCAAGCTTTCCATGACTTAATTAGACCACCTGTCCTTCAACGTATTTAAGCATTTGATTATATATTCAACACAAGCAGATTGCAGATTGGGAGACACAAGAAGATTCCAAACTCAATGTATTTTCGACTAAGATTGATTTTTGTTACAAAAGTGTGAATGTTTCTAATCTGCTGACCACTGACTGACAACCAATTTTAAATAAAAGAGAGAAGAAAAGGAGATAAAAAATGGTACATACTACAAGAAAGGACTAAGAGAGAATAAAGAGAATTAAAATATCATACTTCACTAATCTCACCTTCCCTACATAAACCTACTTCAATTAGCATTTCACTCTTTTTGTCAGTAGACAGAAGTCGGCAACAATTCCTGCGTGGGGACTGCAAATAACACACAAAGCAAAGTTAGGTCTTGTAAACAATTAAACATACACTAATACGCACCCCGTCTCACACGCAACCGCGCTGCCAGCCATCGGATCTCAATCTCATAGCACATGTTAATACACATGCCAGGCCGGTGATTCAAACCCGCCACCCCCCTTATTTACGCGCTGATGGATCAAAATCCAACAGTCGACACACTCCGAGGCATGTGAGCTAGGGTGCATAATCATCATAATCATAATCAAGTAGCGCATACTAACAGTATAAAAGTATCATTAACTTAATCAATATTATTAACATCTAAATTAATCATTAGCATTACCCTGTTCCATAGAGCCGGGTCCCTCTTCTTGTAGACGATGATCCGGTCTATCTGGGCCGGGTCAGCCATTTTCCAACGGCAGGCCGGGTGAGCCTCCCGGTGCCGGCGGTACTCGGAGACGGTCTGGTTCATGGCCGTGTCGAAACCGGCGTGCGAGAGATAGAAGACGAATGGTCGCTGGCACGGGTTGCGCGCGACCGGCCGGGTATTGAACGGATATGCCGTGTAGTCGGCGCGCCTGTACCAATTGAGGAATGTCCGGGCCGGCATTTCCATCTCCCTCGCCGAGAAGATCCCCCGGATAATTTGAACGGCGAAGCCCCACGATACCGATACCGTCCACTGCCGCCGCTTGTCGTAGCATATCGACTGCTGAATTAGCCCCGCCGAGTCCAGCTTCGCAGGCAAGAATAGCCGCCTCATCGCCTCCGGCTGCGTCACGCCGGGAAATATCGGCTCCACCACGTCCAGGTGGTGCAATGACACCAGCGGCGCCACCGGGTGCGCCGCAAGCAATCCCAACAGGTTGCCATACACATCAAACTGCAAAAACCCACACATCAAAACATCAAATTTCATCAAATTTCAAATGCAGAGGATTTTTTTTCTATTTTTTTTAATGCAGATGATTTGAATCCAATAAGGACCTGGTGGAAGCCGGGCTCTTTGGTAAGGGGAACACCTAGCTCAGCCATACAGGCCTGCATCCGGTCATCGCTGCCGTAGAGCCCCGGGTAGCGGTGGATGCAGCGATCCTGCATTTTCGACAAGGCGACGGCGAGGGGGTAGCTGATGGCGAAGCCGCCTCCGCCGTAGGCCATGGCATAGGAGAAGTAGATGTTCTGGAGGTGGCTCTCCGAGTGGCTGCCGATGTAGTAGTACTGGCGGTGGTCGTACTTGGAGAGCACCCGGACGAGGTTGTCCGGCACGAAAACCGTGTCGTCGTCCCCCATGACGAACCACCGGACGCCGGGGAGGCCGAGGCGGAGCGTCTCGGAGACGATTCGGGAGATGCGGATGGCAGAGCGCTGGCCCTGCTTGTGAGTATACGGGAACTTGGAAGTATCGGCGGAGATTCGAATCTGCGGGATCGCCTCCGTCTTCCCGGCCTTCACCGGCTTATCGAGCCAGACCACCCCGCGCATCTGCCCCGGCCGCCACCACACCTTGATGTACTCCTTCCGCTTGTCCCAATACCGGGCCGACGCCGCGATGCCGAACACAATTTGCTGCAGCCCGGTGGCGGCGTCGGCCGGAGATGGGTCTTTTTTCACCGGCCTCACCTTCTTCCCCTCGGCGGCGGAGGAGGAGGAGTTGAGGGCGGCGGTGATGATGGTGGTGGAGGTGGCGATGCGGCGGGGGATGAAGTCGGGATCGCGGCTGGGGGAGTGGTGGGAGTTGAAGAGGATGGAGAGGGTGTAGAGGAAGTAGAAGACGGAGACGATGAGGATGGGGTACATGCAACCGGGGCGCTTCCGTCCGGTGAAGGATCCGGTGGGGCTGCGGCTGGACGGGAGGAGCTGCTTCTCGGCATCGTGGTCGTCCCCCTTCATGTCCAGTACAGAAAAAGCTCCAAGCTTTCTCCGTCTTCAGAACCAAGCTCGAGCATGGAAGAATAATGGCGGAAGAGTCAGATCAGAGCTGATCAGAGGCCAAAGGCGAGGCTTTGGAGGAAGGTGTAGCATGCAGCGGTGCCAGGTTGCGCACCCTCTCTGTATGAACGACGGAGAGAGGCCAAAGGGGCGAGCCTTTGGGGAAGAGAGAGAAGCAAGAAAGAGAAACAAGAGAGATGTAAAGCTAATTAGGAGATTAGGGGGTGAGTAATCCATGAAAAATGTTGTTTTAATGTGGCACGTGAGGCATTGATGAACAGGGCTCTGGCTATGATGTTAATTAAGGATTTTGATGATAATTTGGGGAGATTTGTGACTCAGGTGGTGGTGAACATTAGGGGGAGGCGTATGTGATTAGTTGTATTTAATGCTGTATATTTGAGAATTGAGATTGGTTAAGACTGGGATTAAGGGGAAGAATTTTCTGTCCTCCCGCGGTTATCCTCCACTTTACAGGAGTCGTGGATCACTAAGATCAACGGGTTCCGTTTAGTGGAGGATGTAAGTGGGAGGATAGAAAATTCTTTCAATTTAAGGAGTTTTGGTTTGGAAGGAGTTGGGTTTTCGATCGGTTAAGAGAGATGTATGTGGGAAAAAATCCCACTTTGGGGATTACGTATGTGTTTAGGGGCTGAAGGTTTTAATGAGTCTTTTGATTATGGATAGGTATTTGGTGGCCTTTGGATGTATCCCTAGATTAATGGGGATTAGTCTATTTGGAATGCTGTGGTTAAATCCCTATTTATATGTTGAGAGTCCTGGGCTAATGGGCCACAAGCACCCAACTAATAATTAACGGTCATTATTCCTCCTTACGCGTGGAAGGGGCATAATTGATGTAATCAAAGGAGGAGTTAGCACTTAATCACTAGGCAGGCCATGTGTACCAAAGAACCTGTTCAATTTGCTGAAGTCACGGAAGTGTCAAGACAAATAGACAAACATTGTTGGACTATTTGGATCACCTCAGTCTAATTGACGGTTGTGAGTGTCCAGCTACAGTTTTATTGTTGCTTTTATAAATGAAGATTAATTAGGCCTGACTTCTGCTCATGCAACACAAATCATTTACAAAAGCAAGTGCAAGTCTCAAATTAATCAAAGATGAACTTCTCAATACTTGTATCTGGGAGGGTTTAGAGCCCCTGCACCGTTAGCCACCCCTCTCCTATTGCCACGCACATGATTCGCCTCCGGTGCCGGTGTGCCTCCGTCTCGGATGAGGAGTTGAGGGCGTCGCACAGGATTCGCCTCCGGTGCCCGTGTCCCTTCTTCTTCTCCTCCTCCATCCCAAACGCTCTTCAACCTCCGGAGTGTCTTCTTAATCATGGTGTACTTGGAGCCACTGGTGGACGGCCTCTATTATCCATTTGGGCTTGGGGAGGGGGTTTTTCTTGGTACCCACCGTGACCGAGTAGCCGTCATCAACATTGCGGAGGTGGGTGAAGTCGTCGAGGGAGGGAGACTTGGAAGCAAGGTGGCCACAGAGGCCAGTGAGTGTCTAGGTCAGAGGAAAAGGAGAACAAGAACAAGAAGAGGGGATGGTGGAGGAAGAAGAGGAATAGGGGTTGTTGTTGCAATTGGGATAAGAGTCATTGGGCAAGATAAATGAGACATGAAGGAGTTTGTCTAGCGTCACCAAAAATCATTACTAAACTCGGTCATCCCCCGCCATGTAGGCATGGAGCCCACCAAATTCAAGGCAAAATTCAAGGCAAAACACAAGCCTGAATTTAGTGGGCTTCACGCCCACACGCCCACATGGCAGGGGTGACGGAGTTTGGTGATGATTTTTGGTGACGCTAGACGAACTCCCTTATAGTCGCCCTTAAATCCTCATCCGAGGTGGAAGGACACCGGCACCGAAGACTTGTGCAGCACCATAGGTTAAGAGAGGGTTTTGGGTTTTGAGTTTTGAGTGGGTTAACGCCCCAAGCGGCAACTCTCTCCTTTGCAACGAGGCAATCGGAGAGTGGTAGCTATCGGTCTGGTGGGCTTTAACCCGCTGCCCAGGATTGACTTTATTGTCTTAGCATTTGTTGCAAAATTAGCGTGTATGTGCATTGATTATTTGTCGTAATAGTCACTATAACAAGATTTATTAATCATTTTATTAAATACCCAAATAAATGGTGTGTGTTTTGTAACTGACGTCATGGCATGTAAGTTCTTTTGATTAACCTGTAAAGCTCTCTCTTCTCTGCTTGGTAGAAAAAATAAAAAAATATACCTCACTTTATTACTGGCTGATTTTTGGGGCTGTTTGGATAGTGAAGGGGAAGAAGGGGAGAGAATTCACCTGCTGAATTTAATGTGACCACTCCTCCTAAATCTTCCACATGACCGTGACTATAAAGATGGTGAATTTGGTGGAAGTCCTCGACTTATTTCATATGAATTTTTAACATGTCTATTCAAACCACCTTCAGGTGAATTGACAATTAATTGGTAGAAACTTTCATTTATTTCACTATCCAAACTGCTCTTTTACTATGGGGCTATTTGGATAGTGAAAGAGTGCTGAATTCACTGTCAATTCAGCCCTCTTTCAGGTGAAAGAGGGTGAAACATGTTTGTTAGGTGAAATTCAGGTGAATTAGAAAATTCACCTGAAAGAACAAATTCAGGGTGAAAGACTTTCACCTGAAAGTGAATTCAAGTGAATTTAATTCATTTGTGAAAATACAATTATGCCCTCATCATGTTTCATGAACAGTACTCCTTCCGTCCAAATTTTGTACCAACATTTAGTTTTCCAAATTGAACTAAAATCAATCCATTTGGGAAAATTATATGATATTACTAATGTCGGACGGAGTGTAGAAAAGAGGTCATGTAGGGGTAAAATAGTCATATTTTAAAATTTTATTTACTGTATCACATTCACTATCCAAACACATGACCAATTACATTCATCTTAAAAATTTCACTATCCAAACGAATTTCACATTCATCATGAAAGTCAATGAATTTTTTCACCTGAATTTAATTTCACATTCGTTACTCTTTCACTATCCAAAAATGTTAGCTTCATTGTCTGATATTTTGGTTACATCAGCCATGTGGGTATGAATTTGGGGTAGTGTTAGATTCCTTTGGCCTACATTAGGACTCCAATCCGTTGCCTAAAGGGAAATTTACCACCGACATTTCTTTATACATTGGGGCCAACATTTAACTGCTACATTGATACCCTCTGAGCCTTCTAAAAGATTTGAACCTTTTTCTATTTTACAGGGGGAGGGGTGTGCGTAACTGGGTGTATCTGGTCCGCCCGACTCACCCATGTAATACACAGCGCCAGGTGGGTTTTAATACCTGCCCGCCCCGCCCCTTGAAACAACGTCCGCTGTGAGATCTCAATCCGACATTGCATATTGCTTCAATATGTGTGCGCATGTTCGTTATCCCCTGTTTCAAATGCATAGTAACTAGAGTTGGACACAACGTATAAGGAAAAACTATGCCAACACTGTTTGTTGATGATCATAATTTACACTACGTTGTCGATCCAAAAATTTGAAAAGAATACAGTAATTCTGTAAAGACATTATACGAGAATCGAAGTAAGATCTGCAATGCGGGTAGAGTACAATGCTGAACAAACTTTATCACGGTGTTAATCGTTTCGAACTCTAAAATTCTGGATATGAAACATAGAACTGTATAGTTTATATCAACTTCATGAATTTGCAATGCCAAATTTAAAAGTATTCAGAATTGTCAAATATTAATACTGCTAGAATCCCTTGATTCTGGTCGAGATATGCAAAAACCATCATGTAATGAGTAGTTCTATTCCTCCCGCTTATTTATCACGGCCAACCTCACCGGCCATTCATGGAAATGTTGTCCCGCTTATTTCTTATGTCAACAAATTTAAAAGTATTCAGGCCGGCAAGATCTGGCAAGGCCAAACCGGCCTTGCCCTAGCCAGGCCAGGTCCATGGACTGGTCTGGTAGGTGACTTGGGGCAGGACAGGTGCTGGCGATGGCTCCCAGAGATCCGATGCAGACTCAACTCTCAAGAGGATGAAGACGCGAGAGTTGCCTGTTTGATCATTTTAGAATTCCACCTCAGGAAGTAGAACTCTAAAATTCCCATTTTACGTTATATCTACAGTGCTCAGAATTGTAAATGGGTATTCCAATGTCAAATCCACTAACGCCGAATTTATAAATCCCATTTTAAATCCTTATCCGCTAACACTGGATTGTAAAGTTGCCACTAAAAATTGTAAACGACTACTTCCGAATTCTGAAATTTGAGTATTTGATTCTTAAATTCAAACGACTAACCCCCTGCAAAAGAACACAGTTGAAGCAAACTACTATACTTCTCAAGTAATGCATATAATCCATTATAAGCATTAACCATCCATAATTTATTGACACAAAAAAAAGGGACCTTTTGCAAATGATAAGACTCCACTCTTTAGTCTTATCAGTGGCAAGACATAAGCTGGGCCTTATAGAGCTCATTCAATCATTGCCTACGTATTTGTGACTTGTGAGTTCTCTTTGAACTTTTTATTATTCTACGAGAAACTGCTCTAACCCCTGGTAAAGTGCTTAGATCAAAATGATAAGCAACAAATGTTAACAATCCAATACAATGTCAAGTGGTGTAGAACTTATAGTGAATTTACTACCTTATGCAAGGTGATCATGCTTAACACTTGGGTAAAAACAAACTCCTTTGTCTTTTATGAAAGGTGCATGCAAATCAAACTCTTAAGTGGATATGGCTAGTGCGGTCAGCAGCACCATCCAAATTAGAAAGTAAAAAAGTGTATCTTTGGATTGGGAGGCCCTTAGTTTGCTACAATAAACATCAACGAAAGGAACAGAAAACTGTTGGTTCAAGGATGGAAAAGAAGACAATGATATGGTATGTTCATAAAAAAAAAAAAAAAAGACTGTGAAACGAGATACAAACTTGACTTGTACCATCCAAACGTGAAAAAGAAGATATCTTACTTGCCTAAAAAAACAAGAAACAAAAATTGCATCATGTCTACATCTTCATTTTTACCAATTACATTGTTGCAAGGTTCTCCATTTCACTGTCAGCTCAAACGTTAAAAATGGTCCAAGAGTACAAGTCTTTTTGTTGCATACGGTTATCTTCAGAAACAGTATGGATAGTCACGTTCCCCGAATGTTAAGCATAGGATTCCCAAAACCTCCACTACAGAGAATGCATTCGGATTGGAGAGAACAATGTAGACCTCATGCTACCTCTAAAATGAACCCCAAAGACAATAATTATTAATGGAATCCGCGCCTCATGCAGTGAATTGACAGTGGAGAGTAGATACTGCCTTGGCCTCAAGATGGGAAGCGCACAAGAAATGGTGATCTCCTTTTTGCCTATTTTAGAGAAACTGCCTATCAAAGCCATTGTTAACCACTAGTCAGTCCCTGGCCTCCCTCCCTTTTTGTACCGTGCACCGTCTAAATTTCAATCAAACAGCATGCTAAGGTTTACCGCGGGAAATGAAGAGGAGCATTAGGTTCTCCTTGTTATTATTGTTAAGAAATTATTTTGTATAAATGTTCATTACCAAATTAGTTCATTTTGGAAAATTTTATGGTAATAATAATGCCGGACAGAGGGAGTAACTTTTTGGGGATAATTAAAAAGGATAAATTACTTTTGTATATACATTATTTTTTTGATAAGTTTTGTATATATATTATTGCAATTAGGGTAAAGAAAATCTGAACTTAAGTTCAGAGTGGAGCCTGTACACAAATTCAGTTTGGACCGTCCATTCAGAAACAGAAGGTGATTTTATATCTTATACTTGGCCCATTCACTTTCTGACTGACGCTCCCATCTCTCTCTCAGTTTCTCTCTCTCAACTCCATGCCCAGACCCTTCCACTACCCCTGCATTTGGGAAATCAAGCTACTATGGCTCTGCTTGAGCAGTCCGACCAAGTCGATCCGGCGTAAGGCGGGCCCTATATCGATCTCTTCCCCTTGCATTGCTGCGTCGAGGGGCATTTTTGCACAAAGGTGGGCTGATTTGCAACACCTTCCAGCTTGTGCAAAACATAACAAAAAGAAAGGGCTTCCTACCTACCGGCCAAGTTTGGGCTTTCCGGTATCGAGCGGTTGTGCTCAAACAGATCAGCCATTCATGTATGCAACCCTGGACTGATGGGGCATGACATGATCTAAAACCTTTCATCTCACAGGTTTAGATAAATGGTTACACTTTTGTACGTAGAATGAATGACTCTTTGAATGGCGGGGATAAGGTATCATACAAAACAGAGCCTGCAAGAAGGAGAAGAGACGGAGCTGGTGGAGAAGAAGGGTGTGCCTCGTAAAATGGCAACGGATGGCTGGCCGGTTGGGCGTGGTCCCAAGAGCTGGCGTTGATGACAGACTGGTCGAAGCGTTTGCTAGCTCTAAGCAAGAGTCAGGCCATGATGGCGGGAGGGAGTCTACCGGAAGGGAGGGAGGTGCTACGGTGAGAGAGGAAGGGAGTCAAAGAGAGGAAGGATTAAATGGGACTTATTAGATCCCTTGATTTCCTAATCAAAGGCAAGATCTGTACTTGAGTGCAGAAAACCATCCTGTACTTTAGTTCAGATTTTCCATCCTGTTGCAATTATCCTCCCTAAAATAATGTATTGTTTAAGAGAAGTGACTAGCTAAGGTGATAAAGAAAAGAGAGATAAAAAGGACAATATAGAAGGAAATCCTCTTATGTAGGGTTTGTTTGGTAGATTTTATAGAGTGGAAAATTTGGATTTTAGGAAAGAAGTCGTTAGAAGAATTTTGGTGTTTGGTTGGGAAGAAACAGCTTTTAGAGAAGAATTTAGGGATCGATGATATATTTTGTAAATAAACAAGAAAGGCAAGGGCAAATAATAAGAAAAAAATGTATTTTAAAAATATATTTTCTTATTATTTGACTCTGTCTTTTTTATAAAATTATAAAAAATGATATTGAGAAAAGTTAATAAAGTCAAAATTAAATTCTTTTGAAAAATCTCATTTGGAGGAGATTTTCATGGAGAAGCTGAATTCTTCTAAAATCCAGATATCGTAGCCCGTAGTATGCACCACTAATTTATATCCATGTGCAAATTAATAGTTGCATTGCAAAAGAAAGTGCTGCCACAGAAATGCAACATCTCCTCAATTTGCACAAGGGTGTGTTCCAAGCTTTTAAAAGCCCATTTAGATTGTTCCCTGGCACATGAAGGTCAATGGGCCACCGTCTTTTGTATTGATCCGTACAATTAGAAATAAACGACGTTTTGGGCTGTCCCAGTTCCATGAGCAACCTCGACTGTGCTGTTTCAGTGACAGGAGAGGAGAGGAGGAATTTAAAAAATAAAAAATATATTTAAAAATTATATAAATAAATTTTTATTAGCAATATTATATCCTATTTTTGGAAAAATGCCGTGTCCTATATCCGCATCGTGTGTTATTATATCACCGCATTTGTATCCGTGCTTTTTAGGGCCTCCATTGGCCCAACGAGTTGGGCCTATACGTTGAGGTGGTCAAAGAAGAAGATAAAAAAGGTTAAAGCTAAGCCATCGTTTCATTGATGCTTGAATGGACTTATTTGTCCACAAATGAATTATTTGCTTACCATTGTAATGAATAAATAATAATTTCTCCCTACCAATGCCATTCTCCATAATTTTTTGCCCATTTAAGGTTAATTAACTATTTCCCCAAGAAGAATTTTAGGGGGTCCTTCCACAACTGGTTTTGGTGGTGGAGGATATTTTTTGCCACTACTGCCCCTCATCAATACCAAGTAAAATATTTCTATGTGAATAAAAAATGTATCTTGCCAAATAAAAAGTCATTGTGTCCAAAAATGTGACAAATAAATGTATCATAAATGATCCTTTCCTAAACGACATAAATGGTTTGCCAAACGAGACCTAAATGAGGGTTAAGAAAAACTCCATTAATAATGGGGAAACCCTAACTCCACTAATAATCCATGACCCCCCCCTCTGTGCTCCTCTCACTGGCTGCTGGCTCTTCACTCCTCCTTTGGTGATGCAAGGGCGGCAGCCCTCCGGCTACGCCTACTCGATCCTCTGCACCCCCTCTCAACAAGAAATAGTGGGGTATATAGCCAGGTAGTGGGGAATATACAGGTAAGGGGATTCAGTGAAAAGAATATTTGTTTTTTATTTTACTGATAAGACTTTACGGGTTCCAAACTAGCGACGTTCGATAGTTAACTTGAGAGTTTCATTTACGAAAAAACAAAGTTGACAATCATGCAGTATTGCAAAATCAATTGGGTGGTGTGATGGCCAGGACACTGCCCTTGAAGCAAGGTCCTGAGTTTGAACCACCACTCCATTGGCCGGCCACAGGGATTATATCCCAACTTAACTAGTGTGTATTTTGTGTGGGCACTGGCGGCCGGATATATAAAAAAACTTCCAATGCAAACCAAAGTGAAGGCAAAGATTGTAAAATAAAAAAAGAGCCAAAGTCACACGCTAATAACAACACAAACTCAATGAACCTCTCAACTTTTTTTTTCCTTTTGTGATTATGGAACCTCTAAACTTAGTTGCAGCACAATCAGAACTAGTCTTTTCCAATGGAGAGAGATCTAAACCTAATGAACTACCTCTATCTATGTAGAGACCATGTCTCGTCCACTTGCAATCGTGGGAAAAGTAATTTACATTGACATACATATCTATGTATATAAGTACTCTATACTATAAGCATTCAAACCGCCAGACCCTCTTCTTATTTACCTTCTTTCACTTCAAATCACTGAAGGTTTTAGATCATGCTCCTATATAAATAAGTTATGCAGATATCATGTTTGCATGTGTCTATCCAGCGAAGTCATGCAGCAGCTGCGCCCCCATCAAGCTCCTGTAGGGCAAGTTCTGCGGCTCTCCTTCTAAGATGGAGTACTGGATTGGCTGGCAGTCATCCATATGCTGTCTTGAGAAGAAGAGAGAATGTTGAGAACCAGATGGGGCGAATGAAAGACCTCCCATGCCTCCTTCACCATGCTGTTGTAAACCTAGTGTAAGTGACACCCCATTTGAGCCTCCAAAGTTGTGATGTCCACTGTTATTGACACTAGCTGAGTGGTTGTAGGAGGAGAAGTCCAAGTCCACAATGCCAAAAGCATCTTGCCTAGCAAACTCTTGATCATGCTGCTTTTGTTGGTCCTTGCCATTGATAATTAAGTTTCTCTTCTCTGAGTTGTTGATGATGGAAGAGAGGGAATCCGAGTCAGTACTGTGTGGCAGGAGCTGAGCTGAGGAAGGCTTTTGATCGTCTATGTGCTGTTGGGAGTCGAGACTAGGGTTAGGGTTTTCGGTGGAGTCTGGCCGGCCATTTTCATGCACCCCTGAACTAATGCCACATAGATGGTCTTTGGTTTCTCGTTCCTTTGTTTCTTCCAAGTACATCTCTTCCACCATGGGCTTCCATAACCTGACCCTTGCGTTTATAAACCAATTGGAAACCTGTATGGAAAATGTAAAAAGGATGTTGAACCTCTCATGCAAATAATATAGCCAAAACAGAGCTACATATTGGAATAATTACCTATTCATGCAAGCATAAGATGAAAGCTAATCGTGAAAGAGAGAAATTGGGAAGTGGACTTGCCTGACTTCTGGAAAGGCCTGTTTGGCGAGCTAATATGTGCTTATCCACATCGCTAGGATACCTGTATCTCATTGCAATAGAAGTGCCACAAATGAAATCAGTTCGGAAGGACACGTACGTAAGTAAATGAAGGGTACTACCTCTTTTAAGGCCAAGGATAATATATTTTGATATTGAATTTAGTATTCACTCCTAATCAGAATGAGGAGTATCACTGAATTATTATGTTATATGCATAACAAGATATATTACTCCACGGCTTGGGTGATTATAAAAATCTATTTATTGTTTCCAGATTAGACCTCCAACCAACTACGAATTATGCCGGTTGCATCCAACATTGTGTCGTCGAAAAACTTTCATTTTTCAGATAATTCATTAGATGCCTAGACGTATCCTAGAGCCAGACTTGTGGTACACAATAAACACCACAGAAGGTTGGTCAAAAGAAGACCTTCCAAAGGACATAATCTGAGCTCTCATAGTCTGCAGAACAAAAAGGCCTTTGGTACCAGCCAGCCTTTTGTCTGAGTGTTGTTCGGTTTCTGTGTGTGTGTGTGTGTGTGAGAGAGAGAGAGAGAGAGAGAGAGAGAGAGAGAGAGAGAGAGGTCTTACGGATGAAGGAAATGCTCAAAAAGCCATGCTCGAAGAAAGGTGACTGATCTCTCAGGAAGACCTCTTTGAGGTCTCCATGGGTGGCTTTCCATCCCCATCTGCTGAAATGCCCTTTGCTGCCTAAGGGACTGGTCTAGCAGTTTAAGCCTTGGGGTCTCCCCTTTAGTCGTCCCCGGTGCAACAGCAGCATCTTTCTCTCCCATGGCCTTCTTGGTAGTCTTAATTTGCCCCACAATCCCATCCTTTAAACACCTGAAATGCTTTGACATAGCTTTGGATGCCAACCTTGAATAAACTGTTGCTGAGCCAGGCCCGGCCACAGCTTCAAATGATGATACCACCACCCTCATCTGATCACAGTATTGCCTGTATCTCCTATGCACCTGTAGAGAAGGTCAGTACACTAATCTTTTAAATTGACATAATAAATCAGTACATATTATACAATCTGTATAAAAAAAGGAATATGGATACCTAAACAAGAAGGCCTCATCTAAGACATCCTCATATATTCCAAACAAACTTGCTTATCTAAATTTATACTCCGAAGGATCCAAAGATACCTCCTATGGACTTGTAGAAAGAGACAGCACCCTCTTATTTATAACATAATAGTAGTATACTTAATAAGAATACATTTTCTAAGGCCATTATATATTCAAATCTCTATTTGCTTCTAGTATCTTGTTTTCTTGTGGAAAATCCTATTACTCTGGCGGTTGTTGAGAAGAAGTTGCCACTTGCCATTGAAGGCAGAAGATTTGAGTATCATTACCATAAACAAATTGTAATCGGCCTGCTTACTAAATTCTAACTCCAAAAGATCCAAAGATGTCAATAAAACCATTAGCTTTCTATCTTAAATTATGAAGCAACAAATTAAAATGATCTAACCAACTTAAATTTGAGAAACAGTGATGTTGCAGGGTCTTTATCAGCGGCCACAGGATCATAGTACCTATGTGGACTGGTCTAGCCACAACACACCAACCTGGTACTTGTATAGCTGAAATGTCCTGACACTAGAAGTACCAATAACTATAATCTTGTTGATAAGATAACTGTGGAGGATCTCTGTGGGTGGAAAAAAAGGAGGGAGAAGTGGTTTGTTTATTCACATCAATTAAGAGGAAGGTAATTACAGTCCTGAGGGGGACATGATGGAGGTGTGAAATTAAAGTGGAGTTGCTACTGATGGAAAAGGAATAGAGGTTTCCAAAAGTGACTGAAAATGCCCGAATTGCCTAGCTGTCCCTTCTCCGTCCCAGGATATCATTTATTGAAATGAAGGTAAGGCCCCCAGTCTCTGAATTAGGTCCAGTGGCAGCTTTCCCTTAGAGAGCTCAGATGTCAGGTTCAAGAACACTACACTCCCAGTAAAATTCAAGTTGGGGCAGAGTTCAAAATTTATGACATGGGCTTTCACATTCAAAGTTGAAGAAGCCATAAAATTGGCTGAAAAAGGCCATCAAAAAGAAAAATGAAGAAACTTTTCCAAGCTCTAAGCTAAGCTTTCATGGAGTGTATGAAGAGATTAAAACATAAGGAAAAAGAAAGAAAGATAGACCTCGTCAAGCATGGAAAGCAGTTTTGCTTTTCGTTTCTGCAGCTCAAGAAGATCCGAGGAATGGAGATTTGGGTTTCTTGAAGAAGAGTCTCCTTCTTCCCACTGATCACTCTTCTGAGGCTGCTTCTTGTGTATATTACCATTCTCATTTTGCACTGCTCCCAGACTGCAGAACTCAGTCAGGAGCTGTTGAGCAGGAGACAAGTACTTGGAGTTCCTCAGATGATGCTCCTCTTGGAGAAGCTCCGGCCGGGCACGGAAATCCCAGATTTTCCCTGAAAACCCATCTTGGAAACTACTCGAAGGAATCTGAGGATGATGGTTGGATTGATCTCTCAGCTCAAATGACTGGATTCCGATATGCGAAGGCCTGTCGGGGCAAAGAGAGAGGGAGAGGCCCTGACTATGCCGGTCCATGAACCTCAGTGAGGAATCGTCCATGAGCATCCGATTCTCCAGCCAGGCCGACTCGACCGGTGCAATGACTAGGCTCTCGCTATGGTTTGAGAAACCCGGTGTGAATCCGACGGGTTTGTGGAAATCAGTCGCCCGGTAGAGATCGGCAGACGACTCGGCCATGCTCTTGGAGGAAGATGGTGAGCTTTTGTCGAGAAATCCTTTCCAAGCGATGCCGGCTGGCGGGTGGAAGACCTCACCGGCGTGAGGCTCCATGTCCTGCATCTGATGCTCAAAGTGAGACATGGACAATTCCGAGTCGTAGAATCCGATCTGGGCTTTTAACTTCTCATGGCGTAGCTCACTTGCCATCAAAATAATCCTTCTTCTCAATCTTTCCCTTCAACCCAATTTTTCATCCAAAGTTTTCATCACCAAATCCTTTACACAATCAAAACAACAAGCTTTCAGGTAAAGAAAAAACAAAAACATGACTATTACAAAGAGTAGAAGAAGAAGAAGAAGAAGAAGAAGAAGAAGAAGAAGAAGAGAAGAAAGTGGTATGCTTGATCATCTTACTCTAAGCTGTTCCTGCTTCAGTAAGAAAATTCATGATTTGGTGCCATGAAAGCCCAACATAGGAGAAAGATCAAAACTGAGTGCCTACTGAAAACAAAACGATCAGAACTTCCCTGTTGTAAGTTCCTCCCACAAGAACAAGCACAGAGATAGCCGTCCTTCAAAGCTGTTACAACTTACACAACTGCCTCAAAGACCAATCAATATCCAGTACTAGATCCCCAAACAGCCCAGCAAATTTTTGTATACAAAAGAATCTAATATTGCTAGAGAGCGGGAATCCCAAGTATGTGTCTGAACCGTGAGTTCTTATTTCTTGTGCAGAAGTATCTGCTGGCTGCTGCTCTTCATAGTTGAGATTGGCTGGAGTTGGGAAAGTCTGCAGAGAAAGAACAGAAAGCAGTAGAAGAGGGAGAGAGAAAGAAGAGGAAAATGCACCAAAATAGGAGCTGGCGCCGACCGAGGGAAGGCTGGTCCCCTCTTTCCAACTAATCCCAATTAAATGTGTATTAAACTCCATAGTGACCCTTTTACCTGCCTTCTCATTAGAAGCTTTCTTTAAAGTATAGTTAAGCTCAAGACAAGTGTGGTCCATCTTGGGCTTAATTTAGCGTGTGCAATCAGGCACCCTTTGAAGTAATTGAATGGAAGCTGCTATCTTTTGTTCTGATTAGTAGATTGGAAGGTGTGTATTGTGTGTTATGTATGGCCTTATGGACCCCCTTGCCTTGGCCTCACCAGGCCATGCATGTATGACTGGAGAGCAGGTCACAGATGCGTCCTGCTCACGTATGAAAGCTTTGTCCATGGCGTTGGTGAGCAGAAGAAAAGTTATTGCAAGGAATGCCATAGCTCACAAGCTAAATATCTACTCCAGCTGCTTTCTTGCTTGCTGACTTTGCTGCTCTGCTAAGTGCAGAGGCCATAGGACTTGGAAGTACCAAAACCGTTAGATGAGATGCATAGTCTTATTATCGTATGCATCTTTTCTTGGACGTAAGGAATCAGCTGGCGTAATGTTGTCCCCATGAGAGACGATTTTTATCTTCTTATTATTATGTGTCTTCTCTTCTCCATTGGTAATGTCGGCAGGAGCTCTAAATGAGTGAGCATGTCATGGCATGAATGGCCCCGCAGTGATCAAGCTTGAGGGTGTCCTAGTGCACTGTTTGTCTTGTTTGTGTTTTTGTCTTTTGAAGATAAGTGGCAGATCAGTACTGCTAGTAAATGAAGGCTGAGGAAACCGGGGAGTTTGGTTGGTTAAGGGCCGGCTTACAAGGGATGCAACACCTAATCTTGTCATTTACATTTATGAAACATGGACTTTTCTGGAGGAATGTGGTCCATACTAGTACATGATCTCCTACTAGTGTGGCTGTGTTATTTCTCATGAACATGTTGCAAATTAGAATTGATCATCTTCAATACATCATAGAGAGGGACCTTGTGCTAAAAATTAGGGTTTCTTTCCTCGTAACATAGGCTTCACGTGGCAGGATCAGGACTTCTACTTTTATCACATAATCCAAAGAGTTGGGTTCATCTCATAATTGTTTCTTCCTTTGCTAGGCTAACTATTCAATTTGCCCTCAAACTATGGTAGGTAAGCTCCTATCTGTTAGGCCCCTCATGCTCCTCCTCCTATTAATCTTCCTTCTTTTTGAACTAAGTGGGACATGACAATCACGTGGAGAAGCAAACCCTTGTTGTAATAGATGATTTGATTGCCCGTTATATGTCCATTTTCTTTGCCTCCTTTCTCTTTGTTTGTTTAAGGATACTGCCGGCTTCATGTTCATCAACTGTGAGCTAGTATGTATTGATGTCCTTATTTTAACCAACATAACTTATATTTAGCAAGCCATCTGATGGATAATTTAAATCAGGTGCATATGGAAAGCATTAGAATAGAAACAATATGATAGCACGAAAAAGGAGTAGCTTGTATGTATTGGTACACGGGAGAAGTTAAAAGAAAATGATTTTGATTCCATATTTTGGTGAAAGATACCCTTCATGGTCTCATGGAGGATGTTACCATTCTCATGAACTATATCTAGTGACAACGAGAAGCACTGTTATATAATTAAATGAACACCAACAGTCTGAGATAGAGATGTGTTCTATTCTTTTCTCTTTCAACAGTTCTTATCCTACTCTTCTGCAACATTTGCACAACAGAATTGATCACGTGAGGAGTTTTTTGATGCTCCAGACATGCCTGCCTGCAGAAAAAGGTCAGCCAACATATGCAGCAGCAGGCAAAATTACTAGAGATTCCTGTTTCAGTCTGACCCACAAGGCACGGACTTCCAACATCAGTACTTCTTCAGTAGACGCAAGTCTGAAAACCAATGAAACTGCATGGGGCCTGGCTTATATTTCATGATTGGAACTGATGGCTGATTAATCTTCGTCTTTCTTCCTTGCTGTTTAATTGAAGAGTCCCTTTAGTATGTGTGCGCCGTCCGCATGCCTTCCCACATCAATATGGTATTAATCTAGACCAATCAATAAACTGTCTACATATAATTGTGGATTGATGTACATTTGAATAAGGTACATATATTGACACTTAATACAGGGGGAAGGCGGGTTTGAAGCACCTACCCGCCCCTATATTTATGTACGTCGTCAGTTATCGATCCAACGGGTCGTTGTGCTCTGGTGCACACAATGCGTGAGCTTAGGGCATGTCAATTTGATCCCTAATTGAATTGGGCATCTCTTTATGAAGTTTACCTAACTATATATGAAATGAATCAAGTGTCACTGATCATAGAAAAAAAATTCAAGGACCTTTTGATGATTCCGCTGTTCCAAAGGAGAAGACAATCACCGTCACTCGTCATTCAACAAGAAAGAGGAGGATGCGAGCATTAACGTTGTGAAAGCATGAATGGCAACTGAGTGGCCAGAACTGTTCAAGTATGTGGATCATATGCATCAAATTATTAGGGTCAGCAATGAGGACAGATTTTTTTCAGGTGGGTCTTCGGTGGGAGCGGAATACACAAGAAAAGTGAGAAACCCTCAATGCTAGACGACACTTTAGGGTGGCTCCACTTGCATTGACAAGTCGGTCTCATTCTTTATCTCTTGTATCCTACCTCTAACTTCATTAAATACAAAATACAATATTGTTTATGAAATTTATAAACCATTAAACTATCATTATTGCTATATGAAAATCATACACATTTGGAAGGATGGAAGCAGTGTTCATACAAGAGCATGCAAGAGAGGACAAAACTTACATTGCCAATCATTGATGGCTACAGTAAATCTTCTCCAATAACATTAAGACCCTTATTCTTATATCGCAAGTTTTTCCTACTTATCTTCAGTTCTTCACCTCTCACAATAAAAGATATATTTTAAAACTAAGAAAAAAAATGTCTTTTGTAGACAAAAGTTACATCCTAATAATAGTAGTCTAATGAAAGAGACTATCAACTACAGAAGAAACTGAATATGACATGAAGAGATCCACTAGTTAACTGACATCAGATAAACTCAACTTTTTTGTGGTCTTAAAGCAATTTGAAGAAAGGGAAGAAACCCCATTAGAAGGTTTCCCTACTGTGGTATGAATAGATAAGGGAAGGAGGACCTTTTTACCTTATCTTTGTCCATTAAGGATCCCCACCCACCAAATGCTGCGAAATTCTATCAGGTCCACGCGTGAACTACACATTGCAGGCCAATCATAAATGAATTTATCCTCTACTTCACCTCCATCTCTCATCGTACCAAACCTTTTTCTTTCTTTTCACTTTTAATCACGCACTGACAAGATTTGGGACCAGGCATTTGTACTGTAGCATGAACACAGTTCCTTTGCTGGCCACACTTTCTGCCCTTCTTACCTATTAGCTGATTCCTCATGATCCACCTAGCTACCTTCTCTACTCTACATTATTCATGAAAGCAACGACTATACTTAAAGATCATACACTTATTTTTTTTCATCATTCTTCAGTGGAAATGTCTTTTTGGTCAATAAATGAGCTGCAAAAACTTAGCTTCTGACTTGGTTTGATGTTATAAAGATACCTAGCTACTTTGTCAACTCTGATACAGTGAAGGATAACAGGCTCTGAGTATTTATCTTAAAATCTCCGAGTAACAACTCGTGAAAAGGTAGAAAATGGTTTCTAGAAGGCTAGACTGAATTGTACTGCATGCAGTATTAATCCGGTTTGGTGGAGATAAAATAGTAGAGATAGTATAATGAAATCCAATTAATAAACATTCCATTGACATAATGTATTTTCATAACTTCTTCCTCCATTGGCTAAAAAAATATGTGGGAAGGCCAACGCTCAAAACAGCAATCAAGCAAGGGCCAAAGCACACGACAACACTGGAGTACGAAACCCATTATTAATTGTTGAATGATCATCTCTCCCCCTTAACCAGTTTCTCTTGTTTCTGTTGCCCTGGCCCATACATGACTAGTATATGCCCTTTTCCTCACTTTACTTGGTTTTTTCTAAGTCCCAATCGCACACGGATCCTTCTTCCATTAGGTGAACAATTTAAATAGGCTAGTAATCACTTTGTCTAGCATATTCATCCATGTCAATTATTGTCCTACTAATATACTATAAGTCTTCGGGTTATCCTCATTTCTTAATCACATTATTATATACTGACTTCTGGAGGGAGGTCTATTGAAAATGGCAAGACATTGGAATGCCTCGTGAGACTGTTGGCTGGGTTCCTCTAGATTTAGTAACATATGAACATATCTTGGATCCAAGTCTGTGACATCAGTTTTCTTTCCACCAACAAAAGGAAATGCTCATTTTCTTATGAGGCCATCTCTATCATGTGAGGCTTCCAAGCATGGAAGCTGCAACCAAACCAAGGAGCAAGTTCTGAGGACACCCAACATGTATGTTGGACGCGACAATACATGCATGGCCATTCAGTGTATTATTGAAGTCTTTCTCATTGACGTGTTTCTAACTTTCCCACTAAGCTTACTGAAAAAGTGCATTCCTATTACTCAATTCAATGTGTCGCTAATTAATGGCCTCTTTGGAGGCTTTGATTTTTGTCCAGAGAAAAAACACTTCAGTAGGCTAAGGGGTGATTGTTACATGAATAGAAAAATGACATGAATAACTTGTTATCAACTTAAAGGTAAGGATGAAAAAAAATTAAACAAAAGGTACGTAGTTGACCGAAAAAAAAAGAGCCAAAGGAAAGGTCCATGAGAAAATGGTAAAACTATGAGTAGGCAAAATTGCACATTTCTGCGGTTACTTTTCCTGTTTTTTTTAGTGTGCTAGGAGATGCTTTTTTAAATTGCAATGCAGGTAGTTTTCGTTTCACATAGACCTACATACCAATAACAAATTCACCCATAAGTTGGTGAAGAGATCAATTCATTGGTCAAGGAATTTAGTCATAAAGTTATTGGCAAATTGGAGAATTTTTATACAAATTACCTTATAGTATCTGCCCCAAAAGTAATTTTCTCTTGAAATATAGATTGACCCGTAGCCTGCAGTTTTTTTTGGCAACTCCACGAACCTTGCAAGCTGCAGTTGCTACTTGCTACAACAATAACTGGGCCTGTAGTTGTGGGTCCAAATTCGTTAAATATCAAGATGAAGGCCCAATTTCGAACTTGCATAATGGAAAGTTGCAGTTGGAAAGAATGGGACCATAGATTATTGCTAGAGATGCTCGCAATGTAAGACGCCCGATCCTAACGATAATTTTTTATATAAAAGAAATCATCTCACTTTCACGAGATTTTTCCATATTACCTAGCTAATGAGCCCGGAATGACATATTATCTGGGTTTTTTGGGCTCATGCTATATAACCTAGTTTTGGGACTTAGTCTTTCCATTTTGCCTTCTCGCCCAATACTTTTAAGTTTTACCCGCCCTTAGTCATACGGTGAGGAAGTTCCCTGTCGGAGACAGAGACTAACCAGTAGAGTGACGATGCTGTGTGGTAAATACAAATATTTTCAGCAGCTTTCTTGGCTTAGCCAACCTCTTCTACCCACGAGCAGGCAGAAGAAGTTCGCAAATGCAACCCGAAGAAGCACTTTCACAACCTCCCAATTCTATTGCAGAAGTAGTTCGACAGCTTAGAATAATTATCTTTTTTTTTATTCACACGCTCTAGGAACAAAGAAAGTTGAAATTTTGCACCGAGAAGTACTTGTGGCCGAGTGGCGAAGTACTCTTTGCAAATTCGTCATCTCCACAAGAAGGTGTTTAAAAGAATTTGAGAAATCCTAATAGGGAGAAACATGAGAAAAAAAATATAGAAGAAAAAAAAAGGATGGGCAAAACGGATAAAAAATGAGGGATATATGACGAGATTGGATGTTGCCCTCAAATCGTGTATTTAAATACATGATAACATTGTTATCCAGTCATCGATGGCACGATATCACTATTATCGTGTGTTTTAGCTGTTTCGGTAGTGCTATCGTGTAAACAAGGAAACAATATGAGAAAATTCGTGTCCTCAAAGACACAATCCCTCAAAAACAGACATGATGCACTTGTCTTTTGTGTATTCAAGCACACATCTAATAAAATATGTGCTGACTGGTTTATCTTACAAATGATTGTGTATATGAAAAACATGTATATGGACAAAATAGAGTCGTTGTCAATCCAAGTCATTGTCACATTCCTTCTTAATCTTGCATCGAAGCAAAACTGCAGTTATTATAGGCCGAAATAGCATTGCTATGGCATTTGATCAAACATTAGTCGTTCTATCCTAATGCCAATTGAGCCGCGTACATTATTACAAGGATTTCGCAGTCGGAGGAATTCTTTTGGAAAGATACATCATTTATCTGGGATAGCTTCCATTGCTTATCTCCCTTGATTTTGAAATTTGGGATAGCCCCGGTCCCTAGAGGATTAAAAAAACGCCAATGTTGTGTGGGAAAGTATAAAATCAGCAAGTAGCAATAGTTGGAAGTATGGATTGGGAAGAAATCATAGTGCTTGTGTTTTGTGATTCCTTTAAGCAAGTTCTTTAGCAACTTATGTGTTAGCTTTGAATTATAATCTGTGATAGTTAGTATATGGCATTGCTTATAATACTAGTGTAAAAAAAGTGATTTCAGCAAGCTTACGTATTCAATATATTTTTGAATAATGTGGTTTCCAAAAAAAGAGAATGGATATACGCCTATGTTGTTCTCATTTATCTGCTTTAGCAATTTCAAGAACTCATCAATCACCTGCATGGATTTGAACGCAATAAGGGGTTAGTGCAGATATCGTGGCAACGCGCACACAGTATTACAAATAGTCGTGTCTTCGAAGACATGACTTTACAACTATGGTGATCGTTTAAAATTAAAACCCTTGCAAGTGCACAAGGTAATTGTACTACGGCGAGTATTAAAGGGTTGTCGAACCTCAGGGACGGATTAATCTTTTACCAAATTCAAGAGAAGAAAGTTGCAGTTTTTGTTTAATCTAAATAAAGTTATGAACTTTAACTACTAAGCTAAGTTTTAATCAATGCAGAGAATTATCAAGGCAATGAATCCACCACTAGACATGCAATTACTACTCTCAATTATTATTAAACATACATTGACATGATGTGGTAATTCGTGTTCTTGATCGGACACACGAATTACTAATGAATTCACTAACGTTCTTGATCGGACACGAAAGTTCATCCACTATTATGTAATCAATCCTATCCTTGATCGGGCATAGAATCAATCACAACTCTATTATAATGCAATTAATCTTATCCTTGATCGGGCATAAAATCAATCACAATATCTAATTTCATTCATAATCAATCAAGTCTATAATCAAGCACTCAAAAGAATACTCAAGAAATCGCATTAAGCATGAGTCATAATCAACTTTATAAAATGAAACTATCAAGAGTGCAATACACATCTAGGGCTTCATCAAGCCTTGACAAGGAATTTAGTTACACATTAGAAAGAGAGAAAAGAAAAGCCTGTTTGTGTAGATCCATCGTCACGAATCCTTCTCTTCTTCTTTGCTCCAAAAGACCTCTTCTCTTCCTCCCTCTCTAGCCTCCAATAAAGCTCAAAAACTTGTTCTCTGGTTTTCCAAGGTTGAATGCCCAAAACGTTCTCCCATAAGGCCTATTTATAAGAGTGAAGAGAAACCATGAAGTCCCCGTCCAAATCCAAGTCGAAATAGGTCTTATTTCGGTTTTTCGCAGACGGCGATCGATCGCTCCGTATTGACGATCGTTCGCTATCCGATCGTTCGCTATCCGATCGATCGCAATTCCTTCGTTATTTTCCTCCGATTGATCGCTTTGCCGATCGACGCCGTATGATACCGATCGATCGTAGTTACTGTCTTGCGCGATTGAAAAATTCCAGTAGATACGATCGATCGTTTTGAGTCCGATCGATCGTTTCCTTCAATACACTGCTTTTGCGGCTCTGACGATCGATCGCAATTATATCCGATCGATCGTAGTTACTGTTTATAAACTTTAAATGGCTATAACTTTCTGTCCTGAACTCTGAATTGCACGTGGTTGGTGGCGTTGGAAAGCTGACTTCTTGAACTTGAAGATGAGACTTGAATCAGTCCAATCCGACATTTGTACACGAAGTTATAATAATTTAACTATTTAAGTTACTTTTCACCTCATTTCTGTGTATTACTCTTGTTTCCTATAAAAACCAAAAACTATGTTAAAGTAGTAGTTATTCTAATCAAGCACTAGCATAAACATAAGTTTAGGAGATAATAAAATGCATATTTCATGTGTAGATCACACCCCCAAACCTAGATTTTGCTAGTCCCTAGCAAAACAAAACAAAATAAAATCAAACAATCAACTAAAAGAACTAATGCATGAAAGTAAACACCACTTTCGTAGGGAACACGATTGCATTGAGCGTATGCAATAAGCCGTTAAACCTCTAGGTGTCCCTAGTCGGACGAGTGTTGTCTCGTGAGGGTTTGCAGCCATGCTATCCACAAACATGTATTTATAAACCTGATTAACCTAAGTGGAAAAATAAAGCAAAAATAAAAACATTGCAAAACACACAAACCTATTATCCCGATAAATACATACTACAATGCTTAAGAAAATCAACCATATGTACTTGGTTCATAATCAACAGGAATATAGAAGCCTTCAAGTAAGTGGTTTTATTCCACACTTTCATCTTGGAAATTTCTGCTCAAATATTATATAGCATGATAACATAAATAGTAAAAGTGTAGAACATTGTAGCAATACATTCTAAATTTCTGTTTATACAGATCCAGTGTTATCCATTAACCAAAGAACATCAGAATCTACATAGTCATTGTAATCTTTAGGTTCATGATAGCACAGATCTGTGCGCCTCCTTCGGGTCCAACATTCTAGATTTGAGAGGATAATACACCACAGAATTTTTTTTTCTTTTTCGCTAGAACTGTGTAGGCCAACTTCAAGATGCTTAGGTTTAGTAATGACTCAGGCCAATGACTCCCAGCCAATTTGGCTTAGGGCATTAGGCTTTAAGAGACAGCTTCAGGCCCGAGCATCAGCCTAAGTTAATCCTATAAAGTCAAGCAGCCCCTTTCTTTCATTTTGTTTTCATTTTTTTGCATTTTCATTTACATTTTCAGCATATATGTTCAAGCACATCTTTATTTTGTCCAGGCTGTATTATACTCTCAACCTATTTCCGGTTCCAATCCCTTGCCATAGCCAAGTAAATGGTCTATCTTGATCTTTTAAGCTCAACAGATAACTACACATCATCCAATGACTATGACTAAAGATATCCTACTGTAGATTAGCATTTAACAAATTTCTAGATGGTCTTACTTTATGTACTAGTGTGTGTGAGTGAATTTTCTTAGTTCAAGCACCTGTTCCAAGAGGACTGTAATAGAAAGGTATGCTCAGTTAAGTGTATCTATCCTCCAGTATACTTACTCACACTTCCAATGTAAATTAATCTCCTAAAAATTGTAACATGCATTATTACGGGATAAACTATCAAAACCTAAGAAAAAGTACTAACAAACAACCTAAAAACTAATCAAATTTTTATGATTTTTTTTTACAAGTAATATTTCCTCCCCCAAACCTATTATGAACATTGTCCTCAATGTGAACAAAATATAGCATGACAATGAGCATATAACAAAGAAAATCAGATAAAGGAGAGAATACACCTGAATACGTGGGTTGCCTCCCACCAAGCGCTAAGTTTAACGTCTTCAGCCAGACAAAACTCCATTAATCCAACTTATCCAGGGTCTTTCAATCCAACGTTCAGTCCCTCAGTGGTCCTACTGCACACATTAAAGTTAACAAAAGAAGCAGCAAGTGGATCAGTAGGACAAAACCATGGGGGTCCACCATCCACCAGAGTATCGATCATATGAACTGCATAATAATTATCTGGCGGTGGATGTTGTTTTTGGGCATTAAAAACATTCAGTTTGATATTTAAATTTCCAAAAGACAATTGCAGCACCCCATCCCGACAATTTATAATAGCATTGGACGTCGCCAGGAATGGACGTCCCAAAATTACTGGAATCTGACTACCAGTGTTCGGTACAGGTTGTGTATCTAGGACAATAAAATCCACAGGAAAGAAAAATTTATCAACCTGTACCAGAACATCTTCAATAACACCACGTGAAACTTTAATGGATCGATCTGCAAGTTGTAGTGTTAGTGTAGTCGGTTTCAATTCTCCCAACCCAAGTTGCTCATACACAGAGTCAGGCAACAAATTTACACTCGCCCCCAAATCTAATAATGCCCTGTCAACAGTATGGTTCCCTATAACACATAAAATTGTTGGACATCCTGGGTCCTAATATTTTGGTGGAAGATTGTTTGTTAATAGGGAACTTACCTGCTCAGTAAGGAAGACCTTTTTAGTCACATTAGATTTAGCTTTTCGCTTTTGGGTACAAAGGTCTTTCAGGAATTTGGCATATGCAGGGACTTGTTTAATGGCATCTAACAATGGGAGATTGACCTTAACCTATTTAAACACCTCAAACATCTCCTCCGTCTTTTTGTGGGATTTACTAAACGGGGAGGGTTTGTCCAGGCATTGTGGAAATGGTACCCTGGGAATATAAGATCTCTCTTTCTGAGCCTCGGGTTGGTTATCCGGTGGGGTTTTAGAACTAACAGGTATGGCTTTGATGGAATTGGGTTCTTGGTCTTCCTCATGGGAAGGTGTCTCACTCAAAGGGCCAACAAATGGATCCCGAACCCTATTGTCAACTTGTTTACCGCTCCTCAAGGTAGTTATGGCTTGCACTTGTTCAGGAGGGTAATAGGAGGCCTCAGCTACAAACTGGCCTCGAGGGTTTTGCTGGGGTTGGCTAGGCAAGGTTCATGCTTCTCTACGGTTCATGGCTTGAGCTAGCTGTCCCAATTGGGTCTTGATCTTGGCAATAGATTGTGTATGAGAATGGACTAGCTGGGCCTGGGACTTTTGTTCAGTTGTTAGTTCAGTCAAAACCGTAAGCATGGTGGATTGGATGGCCATTTTTTGGCTAAGCTGGTCTTCAATGGTTGGTTTCTTATTAGATTGGCCAAATTGTGGGGCTGAGGATGGTTGGTACGGTTGAGGTTGGTTTTGAAATTCCTGTCTTCGGGCCTGATTAAAAGTAGGTCCTGGATTAGGTTGCCTCCAAGAAAAATTAGGGTGATCATGCCACCCGGGATTGTAAATGTTGGAGTATGGATTGTTGGCTCTGGGAAAAGTTTGTGCACTGTTGATATGCTCTTGTACTAAGTCTGGATACTGGAAGGCTGATTGATTGAATTTTTCTACTATTTTTACTCGCAATCGCACGAGACTACGTATAGTCTAGTGATAACGAGGTCAAACCCAAAGGACTTGGACTGATTCAACTTAATTCTAATGAAAGATTTGATTTTTTTTATGGAACTAGTTATAACAGAATGAAAAGTTCTAATTTAACAAAGCAATGAAATTTATGTAAAAATAATATGATGAAAAATATACTAAGACTTCGAATCCACCCAAACCAAATAGCTATCCTCTCCGTTAAACCCGTACAATTCCAAGTGATCAATTATCCGTGCCCCTCTCAAAGTCACGAATAATCGTAATGTGTGCAGCCCTCTCGAACATGCAACTAAACAATTAAATCTAACTTAATTAATCTCCCTCTCTCGAGAAAAGATCAATCATAAAAATGCAATCTTTATTCAAATAATACCTTGGAATTCGCTAAGATCTCTCGAACATTAACAAACCCTTAGTTTAATTTCACTAACAATTACTCTACCCTCTCTCGAGCAACAGAATAATCATAGCAAACTATTAAGCATATGGAATAAAAATCACAACTTTAGAATTGCAAATAAGTATTGAGAGTCAACCAATTCAGCAGAGCTTCATCTAGTCTTAGTACAATGAAATTTAGCTAGACATGAAAAGAAGGGAAGAAAAAGCCTGGTTCGTTGAATTGGTCATATGCAGGAACACTGTCCACCGAAGTACTATAGCACTGTTCACTATTCACTTGTCTTCCCCGGTGAGACGCGTATTGTAGCAATTTCAAAACGGTACTGTAGTGATCGTTTAAATATAAACCCTTGCAAGTGCACAAGGCAATTGTACTACAGTGAGTATTAAAGGGTTGTCGAACCTCAGGGACGGACTAATATTTTACCAAATTCAAATGAAAGTAAATTCTGTTTTAATTAATCTAGAGAAAGCAATAAAATTTAACTACTTTAAAATAGATTTTAACTAATATGGAGAAGTGCCAAAGCAGAGAATCCACCACTAAATATGCAATTACTACTCTCAATTATTATTACGCTCAAATTGACATGATAAGGTAATTTGTGTTCATGGTCAGACACACAAATTACAGTGAATTCACTCACGTTCTTGGTCGGACACGAGAGTTCATCCACTAAAAATTAATGTAGATAATTCTATCCTTGGTCGGGCATAGAATTATCATTTGGGCCAATGATCCTATCCTTGGTCGGGCATAGAATTAACACCAGCCTACTTTTAGCTAAGCATAGGAATTAAAAAGATCTAATTTCATGTATATCAATCAAGTCTATGGTCAAGCACTCAAAAGAAACTCATGAAATAGCATTAAGCAAAATCATATCAACTGTATTAAATTAAACAATCAAGAGTAATAACACAAATCTAGGGCTTCATCTACGCCTTGGACGCGAATTTAGCCGGCCATCGGACAAGGATAACGCTGTTGATTCGTTGGTGTCATTGTGCACTATTCACCAAAAAATCACTATTCACTGTTCACGGGTACTGTTCATGCACTGTTCATCGTCTTCCTAGCGCAGCCGTGCACTGTAGCAATGGCCGGTTACTGTAGCAGTTCAAAAACAGCACCTTTCCGGCGCTTTCTTCCTCCCCTCCGGCCACTTCTTCTCCTTCTTCACTTCCTCTTCACTTCTTCAGGCCAAAGCCACCGGATTCCGGCGTCAATCGCACCGGAAATCGTCTGTTTTCCGGCCGAGCGTCGTCTTCTGTTTCTTCGTTAAAGCTCTAAAATTTCTCGTTCTCGATTCTTCCTCTATTTATAGGCTTCGATTTTAAGAGTCCTCATCGCATCGATTTCGGATTTGGATAAGCTCAAATCCGCTGCCAATTCAATCGTTGTTTTTTTCTGTTTCAGTGAATCCCGATGGAGCATGACTCTGTTTCAAACAGAGTCCCGATTCGAGCACGACTCCTCTGTTCCGGTCCTGACACTTCAATCGCCGCTTCTGTTCCGCCGTTACCGCTGCCCAGCTCCGCCGCTCTGCCGTTCTGCCGTTCTGCTCCAATGGCCGCCGTCTTCAGCCTCGCCGGAGCTTTCGAACAGAGCTCTGTTTTTTATTTTGTTTTTTTTTTCCTTTTCGTCGAGTCTCTCCGCCGCCGTGAACTCAGTCTCGCCGCCGTCGAGATCGCCGTCTCAGACCAGCCTTGCCGTCGAGTCCACCTCCGCCGTGAACGGGCCCTGCCGGCTGTTCTTCACCGGCGCTCGAGCAGAGCTCGAGCGCCTCCGTTCTGGACGAAAGGCCCGAGCTTTGGCTCGGGCCGGTTTTCCTTTTTCTTTTTTTTTTAACTGAACCGGACCGGATTTTGAACCGGTCATATTTCTTTTTTTATTTTTTTTATTAAACAAAAACCCGTTGTATCGATCTCATCCATCCAATCTCATCTTGACGGTTCTTCTCTTTAATCGTGTCTCTTTTGCGTGCGATATTTCAAATGATCATAACTTTTTGCTCAGAACTCCGAATTGCGAACAGTCAGTGGCGTTGGAAAGCTGACTTCGTGTACTTTAACATGAAGCTTAAATCAGTCCCATCAGAGATATGCAATCGAAGTTGTTAATATTCAATCATTAGAATTGCGTTTTGCCCCATTTCTGCGTTTTGCTCTTGTTTCCTACAAAAACTAAAAACTATATTAAAGTAGCAATAATTCTAATCAAACACTAGCATAAATATAAGTTTAAGAGATAATAAAATGCATATTTCATATATAGATCATGTTGCAGTTCCAAATCCGACCCTTTTCTTCTCCCTTCCTCCTTCTCTTGCTCCGACTGAAAGCACACCGGAATCCGGCCGCAATCCGCTTCGAAAGCTCTGTTTTTTTTTCCGGCGGCTCTGTCAAAGAGCTCTCTCTGTTTTTTTTTCTTTTATATCCTTCCTAAGAGTCCCAAATTCGAGCACAATTCCAAATTTGATTCGTCTACAATTTTTGTTGTTTCCCAATTGAGCACAAACTCCCTTTTTTAATTCCGGCGAGACTCTGTTTTCCCGATTCAGCACGAGTCTCCATGATCTGCTTCTCCGGGTCGCGGTCACCCTTGTCCTTCAAGTCTTCTCTGACAGTCGCCGTGGCCGTGCCTTCAGGTGGTCGCCGTCGAGACCCAGCGGCGCTCCGCCGTCACCCAAATCAGAGCTCGAACAGAGCTCTTCCAACATCATTCCGCCGTCCTTGCCCGTCACCGGCCATCGCCGTCACGCCGTCTATGAGTCCCTCCATCGCCGTCACGATCTGTGCCGGCTCGTAAACCCGTCGCCCAGCTCAATCCGCCGCCCAGCTCGAGCAGAAGCTCGAGCTTCGTCTCTGTTTTCTGAGACAGATGAAAGGCCCGAGCTTTAGCTCGGGCCAGTTCTCCTTCTTCTTTTTTTTTTTTAACTGAACCGGCACTGAACCAGTCGGTTCAGTGCTTCCTTTTCTTTTCTTTTTTTTTTCTTTTTATCTTTAAAACCCATCGTAACATCATTCTCCGTCGGATCAAATCTGAACGGATCTTCTTCTCAAAAATAAAACCCGTCTTCTTCCTTAGATGTACGCCAACGGCTTAGGTATTTTCTGTGCGTGATGTCACTGTTTTAACTAAATAGGCTCTTCAAAACCCGTCAGCGTCTCCTTAATCGTTGGATCTTCGATTTTTTCACAGAAACTGTTTGACGTGCGTCACTTTTGGCGCTCTGAATCTGGACTCTCAAAACCTGCATAAATAAAATCAAACATCAGTTAAACGCATTATAAAATATAAATCTAATAAATCTAATTAACGCATCTAAATTAATCAATTAAGCGCATTTATTCATTAAACTCCTAATTACTCACCTAATCATGATTAACAATTAATTATCCTTACTTCAACTAAAATTACGACTAACAAATAGGCAGAAAGGCATATAAGATGTGTATATTTTATAGATATAAAATACCCCCAAACCTACATTTTGCTAGTCCTCGAGCAAAACAAAATCAAGCAAAGAAAACAAAAACAACTAAAATAAACTAAACTAGAAAAGTAAATGCCACTTTCGTAGGGAACACGATTGCATTGAGCGTATGCAACAAGCCGTTAAACCTCTAGGTGTCCCTAGTAGGACGAGTGTTGTCTCGTAAGGGTTTGCAGCAATGCTACCTACAAACATGTATTTATAAAACTAATTAACTTAAGTGCAAAAACAAAACAAAAATTAAAACATTGCAAAACAAACAATCCTATTATCCCGACAAATGCTAAATACAATGCTTAAGAGAATTAACCACACGTACTTGGTTCATAATCAACAGGAATATAGAAGCCCTCAAGTAAGTGGTTTTATTCCACACTTTCATCTTGGAAATTTCTGCTCAAATATTATATAGCGTGATAATGTAAATAGTAAAAGTGTAGAACATTGTAGCAATACATTCTAAATTTCTGTTTTACACATCTAGTGTTACCCATTAACTAAAGAACATCAGAATCTATATAGTCATCCCAATCTTTTGGTTCATGATAGCACAAATGCCTGCGCGCCTCATTCGGGTCCAACATTCTAGATTTGAGAGGATAATACACCACAGACTCCTTTTTTTTTCGCTAGGACTGTGTAAGGCCTGACTTCAAGATGCTTAGGTTTAGCAATGACTCAGGCCAATGACTCCCAGCCAGTTGGCTTAGGGCATTAGGTTTTAAGAGACCGCTTCGGGCCTGAGCATCAGCCTAAGTTAATCCTATAAAGTCAAACAGCCCCTTTCTTTCATTTTGTTTTCATTTTTTCGTATTTTCATTTTCATCATTCATATTTTTTAGCACATCTTTATTCTGTCCAGGTTGTATTATACTCTCAACCTATTTCCGGTTTCAGCCCTTGCCATAGCCAAGTAAATGGTCTATCATGATCTTTTAAGCTCAAAGGATAACTACATATCATCCAATGACTCTGACTAGAGACATCCCACTGAAGATTAGTATTCAACAAATCTCTAGAGGGTATTACTTTATGTACTAGTGTGTGTAAGTGAGTTTTATTAGTTCAAGCACCTGATCCAAGAGGACTGTAACAGAAAGATACTGCTCAGTTAAGTTCTCTATCCTCCAGTATACTTACTCACACTTCCAATGTAAATTAATCTCTTAAGAATTGTAAAATGCATCATCACGGGATAAACTATCAAAACCTAAGAAAAATACTAACAAACAACCTAAAAACTATTTTTTTTTCTTTTTTGATATTTATTTTTTCAAATTTTTCATAATTTTTTTTTAAAATAAATGAAAATATATGATAAACACTTCTTTTCTACACCCCCAAACCTAAACTAAACATTGTCCTCAATGTTGACCAAAATAATACTACAATGAATAGTAAAAGAAAAGAAGTGAGGAAAGAAGTCACCTGAATGGAGAGCCTCATGGTAGATGTAAAGCATGAAACACATAAGCGAAGAATGAGGAGATAAGATAAATATGGAAAAATTAAATACACCCCCAAACCTCGACTGTGGCATCCCCACATAGGTAAGAAATAACCTACAATAGAAATAAAAAAATAAAATAGAAAATAAACAAGAAAATAAAATTTGGGTTGCCTCCCAAGAGCGTTAAGATTTACGTCTTCAGCCAGACGTAACCCCAATAAGTCAACCTGGATCAATTAAATGATTGCTCCACACACTCATGTCCTTATTACCTAAGTACGGATTATATCGTGAAATGAAAGGGTGGAGTGGTGGGCGGGTAAGCTTTGGGAATAGAGCCCCCTTCATTGGCCATGAGAAAATGTCATTAGAGAAGTTTAAAATAAAGGGTTTTTCTTCCACATCACCCAATTTGGCCTTAGTGGCCGCATCTTGTAACGCATTTTGGAGAGGACTCGCAAATAATGGATTGAATGGGCAATCGATAGAACACTCTAAGTCACGTTCAACAATCATAAGGGAAGGTTGGTCTAGCCATAATGCATCGGGAACATAAGGTTCTGTTAATATTGTCCTAGACAGTGACTCCCCAAAGATTGAAGATTTAAAAATTGGTTCTAACGACTCATTCACTTCTTCTTTAATTTCTACCCCTCCTTACTCATTTCCTGCACTGTATCCAACCTCATTGTCAAATGTCTGTGTACTCCGAAGGGTTGTACCATTTTGAACATGGTCAGGGGAAAAACATATCCCCTCTTCAACAAATTAGCCCATCGGGTATTGGGGTTGGATAGGTAAAGTGTTTACTTCATTACTATCGCCCCATGCACTACTATAGATCCCATTTAGATTATCCAACATGGACAAGACCTTATCTTCAAAGCTAGGATTCCATGTGGGTTGGGCATTTTGAGGTTGAGGCAGTGGTGGTGGTGGAACAGGGCATGACATTCCTTGTAAGGGTGGATTAGTGGTTGGTTCAAACATTGCCCTATTGTTGAGAGTGTGCCAAGAAAAATTAGATTAGTCCTCCCATCTATGAAGACCTTGGGCCGCATTTATATGATCGCGCACCAATTCCGGATACTCATGGGCCGAAGGGCACTCCACTAGGGTATGAGTAGGACTTAAACAAATGGCACATGGTTCCAAAATAAAAGGGGTCATGGGTTGTAGGGAAGATATGCTACTCCCAAAGTTGGATTGATTTTCCCACCCATGGTTATAAGTATCAAGATATGAGTGACATGGAGGGAATGACACTTCAAAGGGAGTGGTAGTAGGCGTGTGTGAGGAATAATAATCATTAAAGTACATGTATGGGTTATTATGGCTAAATCCATAGGAAGGTGAAGTCATTTTTTTTTTCTTTCACCACATAATCACCAACACCATAACTACACTATCACACATCCACAACACAAAACAACCCTAGATATCCACGACTAACACTGCATGCTTTCACAGAAATAAAGAAAAATATGAAAAACACCTAAATCTACTTAAAAAGAAAGGTTGATAGATTGCAAACGAGGGGAAGGAGTGTCCTTTCCAACGTCGGCGAGTTCCAAGTGTCACTATCTGCCTCTCCAATTTGACTCCTACAAAGACAAGAAAATCAAGTATCAAAATCCTACAAGAAAAATCTGAAACTAATTAGAATTAAATCAAACCGTTACCAAGTCCCCGGCAACGGCGCCAATTGATTGATTGAATTTTTCTACTATTTTTACTCGCAATCGCACGAGACTACGTATAGTCTAGTGGTAATGAGGTCGAACCCAAAGGACTTGGACTGATTCAACTTAATTCTAATGAAAGATTTGATTTTTTTTATGGAACTAGTTATAACAGAATGAAAAGTTCTTATTTAACAAAGCAATGAAATTTATGTGAAAATAATATGATGAAAAATATACTAAGACTTCGAATCCACCCAAACCAAATAGCTATCCTCTCCGTTAAACCCGTACAATTCCAAGTGATCAATTATCCATGCCCCTCTCAAAGTCACGAATAATCGTAATGTGTGCAACCCTCTCGAACATGCAACTAAACAATTAAATCTAACTTAATTAATCTCCCTCTCTCGAGCAAAGATCAATCATAAAAATGCAATCTTTATTCAAATAATACCTTGGAATTCGCTAAGATCTCTCGAACATTAACAAACCCTTAGTTTAATTTCACTAACAATTACTCTACCCTCTCTCGAGCAACAGAATAATCATAGCAAACTATTAAGCATATGGAATAAAAATCACAACTTTAGAATTGCAAATAAGTATTGAGAGTCAACCAATTCAGCAGAGCTTCATCTAGTCTTAGTACAATGAAATTTAGCTAGACATGAAAAGAAGGGAAGAAAAAGCCTGGTTCGTTGAATTGGTCATATGCAGGAACACTGTTCACCGAAGTACTATAGCACTGTTCACTATTCACTTGTCTTCCCCGGTGAGACGCGTACTGTAGCAATTTCAAAACGGTACTGTAGCATTTCCAAATCCGACCCTTTGCTTCTCCCTTCCTCCTTCTCTTGCTCCGACTGAAAGCACACCGGAATCCGGCCGCAATCCACTTCGAAAGCTCTGTTTTTTTTTCCGGCGGCTCTGTCAAAGAGCTCTCTCTGTTTTTTTTTCTTTTATATCCTTCCTAAGAGTCCTAAATCCGAGCACAATTCCAAATCCGATTCTGCTACTATTTTTGTTGTTTCCCAATTGAGCACAAACTGCCTTTTTTAATTCCGGCGAGACTCTGTTTTCCCGATTCAGCACGAGTCTCCATGATCTGCTTCTCCGGGTCGCGGTCACCCTTGTCCTTCAAGTCTTCTCTGATAGTCGCCGTCACCCAAATCAGAGCTCGAACAGAGCTCTTCCAACATCATTCCGCCATCCTTGCCCGTCACCGGCCATCGCCGTCACGCCGTCTATGAGTCCCTCCATCGCCGTCACGATCTGTGCCGGCTCGTAAACCCGTCGCCACGCTCAATCCGCCGCCCAGCTCAACTCGATCCGCCGCCCAGCTCGAGCAGAAGCTCGAGCTTCGTCTCTGTTTTCTGAGACAGATGAAAGGCCCGAGCTTTAGCTCGGGCCGGTTCTCCTTCTTCTTCTTTTTTTTTTAACCGAACCGGCACTGAACCAGTCGGTTCAGTGCTTCCTTTTCTTTTCTTTTTTTTTTCTTTTTATCTTTAAAACCCGTCGTAACATCATTCTCCGTCGGATGAAATATGAACGGATCTTCTTCTCAAAAATAAAACCCGTCTTCTTCTTTAGATGTACGCCAACGGCTTAGGTATTTTCTGTGCGTGATGTCACTGTTCTAACTAAATAGGCTCTTCAAAACCCGTCAGCGTCTCCTTAATCGTTGGATCTTCGATCTTTTCACATAAACTTTTTGACGTGCGTCACTTTTGGCGCTCTGAATCTGAACTCTCAAAACCTGCATAAATAAAATCAAACATCAGTTAGACGCATTATAAAATATAAATCTAATAAATCTAATTAACGCATCTAAATTAATCAATTAAGCGCATTTATTCATTAAACTCCTAATTACTCACCTAATCATGATTAACAATTAATTATCATTACTTCAACTAAAATTACGACTAACAAATAGGCAGAAAGGCATATAAAATGTGTATATTTTATAGATATTTTATAGCCATTCCTTGGCCCTATCTTTTAAGGTGAAGGGGAACAACCTAAGGCGCACCTGGTCATCAGATAGTGTAAGTTTAAAGGTTGTGTTAACCTCCAGGAAGTTTTGTAGGTGCCTATAGGGGTTCTCATTTAATTGACCATGGTATGTGGGCAGCATCTGGATGATGTTTGGCTTAATTTCAAAATTAGCCACGGTTGGAGGCAGTAGGATACAGGAAGGGGAGGTGTAGGCAGTGGGACGGTAGTAGTCTTGCAGGGTACGGGCATGGGGCATTAGTGGATTCTGGTTTAGGCCATTCCCACCCCCAAGGTTCATGTTGTCCGCCATTGGATGAATTTCAGGGATTGGGCTAGGAGTTCTACAGATTCTATATAGGCGCTCAGGATCAGGATCAAAGGCAAGGTCAGGGTTCAGGCAGCGACGACCATGCATGCACAATAAAAATCAAACAAAACCTGTGCAATCTTAATTGCGACAACTAGCAAGCATCAGTCCTAGATAGCGACAACTAGCAACCTAATAGCGACAACTAGCACGTCATGCAATCCCACAAAGAAAAGAAAAGAAAAACACAAACACCAAAGGTTACTCTAAAAGAAGGTTAAGAGAGTGCAAACAGTGGGAAGGGATGGCCCTTCCAACGATGACGAAAATCAACGTCCTCTCTTAATCTTGCAAAAGAAGAAAAACGAAATTAAGTTACTGAAAAGAAATCTAAATTAAACTAAACTACTCTAAAACTAACTATACTAAGAATTTAGTAAACTATTGTGCCGTCCCCGGTAGCGGCGCCAAAAACTTGATCGTTTAAAATTAAAACCCTTGCAAGTGCACAAGGCAATTGTACTACGGCGAGTATTAAAGGGTTGTCAAACCTCAGGGATGGATTAATCCTTTACCAAATTCAAGAGAAGAAAATTACAGTTTTTGTTTAATCTAAATAAAGCTATGAACTTTAACTACTAAGTTGAGTTTTAATCAATGCAGAGAATTATCAAGGCAATGAATCCACCACTAGACATGCAATTACTACTCTCAATTATTATTAAACATACATTGACATGATGTGGTAATTCGTGTTCTTGATCGGACACACGAATTACTAATGAATTCACTAACGTTCTTGATCGGACACGAAAGTTCATCCACTATTGTGTAATCAATCCTATCCTTGATCGGGCATAGAATCAATCACAACTCTATTATAATGCAATTAATCTTATCCTTGATCGGGCATAAAATCAATCACAATATCTAATTTCATTCATAATCAATCAACTCTATGATCAAGCACTCAAAAGAATACTCAAGAAATCACATTAAGCATGAGTCATAATCAACTTTATAAAATGAAACTATCAAGACTGCAATACACATCGAGGGCTTCATCAAGCCTTGACAAGGAATTTAGTTACACATAGAAAGAGAGAAAAGAAAAGCCTGTTTATGTAGATCCATCGTCATGAATCCTTCTTCTTCTTCTTTGCTCCAAAAGACCTCTTCTCTTCCTCCTCTCTAGCCTCCAATAAATCTCAAAAACTTGTTCTCTGGTTCTCCAAGGTTGAATGCCCAAAACGTTCTCCCATAAGGCCTATTTATAAGAGTGAAGAGAAACCATGAAGTCCCCTTCCAAATCCAAGTCGAAATAGGTCTTATTTCGGTTTTCCGCAGACGGCGATCGATCGCTCCGTATTGACGATCGTTCGCTATCCGATCGATCGCAATTCCTTCGTTATTTTCCTCCGATCGATCGCTTTGCCGATCGACGCCGTATGATACCGATCGATCGTAGTTACTGTCTTGTGCGATTGAAAAATTCCAGTAGATACGATCGATCGTTTTGAGTCCGATCGATCGTTTCCTGCAATACACTGCTTTTGCGGCTCTGACGATCAATCGCAATTATATCCGATTGATCGTAGTTACTGTTTATAAACTTTAAATGGCTATAACTTTCTGTCCCGAACTCTGAATTGCACGTGGTTGGTGGAGTTGGAAAGCTGACTTCTTGAGCTTGAAGATGAGACTTGAATCAGTCCAATCCGATATTTGTATACGAAGTTATGATAATTTAACTATTTGAGTTATTTTTTACCTCATTTCTGTGTATTACTCTTGTTTCCTACAAAAATCAAAAACTATGTTAAAGTAGTAGTTATTCTAATCAAGCACTAGCATAAACATAAGTTTAGGAGATAATAAAATACATATTTCATGTGTAGATCATATGGAAAAATACAATCATATATGCGTATATTGGAGTTTATTTTGGTCATTTGCAGCAGACTCAGGTAGTCCATATCCGTGAGTGTATCCATTGGATGTGGAACCCTTGGGTTAATCACCCATTTCCTAATCGTCTGTTGATATTTTACTTCTAAAGCGGCTATTTCAAAGCAAAACTCAGTGTCCAAATATTCATCGGGCATGCCTTTCCCTTTTCCTTCTCTTCTCCCTTCTGCTTCAAATCAGACAACACTTCTGCAATCATGTTAGTAGGTTGTTCATAATCGGATATAATTTCTTCAGAGTCCACCCTTCTTCTCTTATGCTCCCACTTTCTTCCCCAAAATAAAACACATGCTAGAAACACTTCTAGGTTGGACATACTAATAAACAATCAATCTTCATTTTATCCTTCTTAGGAAACATCTCCTCCCCTTATGATACATCTTCTCCTCTTATGAGACTTCTCCTCCACCTATTTAGGCCTTTCTAACCTCACTTGCCTTCACTAAACGTCTAATTTTACTTTCGGCACATGAGTGAGAATAAAGATATTTATCCCGGTTGCTCTTCAACTTCCTCACGTAATCGCCAAAGAAAGTTCTCTAAGTTCTTTATCTGACCGCGAGTAAGGTTCATCTCTGCAACGTGGTAAAAAAGATATAAAGATGGACTTATAAAAATATTGTGTCATGGATTACACGACTTTAAACATATCCATGTATTCGAAGACATTGAAGACATGATATTGATACGTGTATTCGATACCTAGCAGTTCAATTGAATCGTATCAATAGCACTGTATTCGAATACATGTGTCGTAACCTTGCGACAGGTTGAAACAATTGAATTTCGATTAAATCTATCCAAATGTTTGTAAGCATTACCTATAATACGTAAGTTGCTCCTTGTAGAATGCCATCACCACCCTTATCTCCGTCAGATCTAGCTTGTATACTTTTTAATGAGTGGGATATCTTAGTCGTAAGCATTTTTTGAATGGCTAGATCCCAATTATACGTTGACACTTTTGAAAGGTCTTTTATATAATCACAAAGCGTTGGTTGCATTAATCTGCTGCGTTGTACAAACAACACACAACAAAACATATGGAGGATGAAATTATAAAAAAAAACATGTGGAGGATGATCAATGATCTAGTCATGAAATATGTGTTTTATTATCTCCTAAACTTATGTTTATGCTAGTGTTTGATTAGAATAACTACTACTTTAACATAGTTTTGGGTTTTTGTAGGAAACAAGAGTAATACACAGAAATGAGGTGAAAAGTATCTCGAATGATTAAATCATCATAACACCGTGCACAAATGTCGGATTGGACTGATTCAAGTCTCATGTTAAAGTTCAAGAAGTCGGCTTTCCAACGCCACCAACCACGCGCAATTTGGAGTTCGGGACATAAAGTTATAGCCATTTGAATTTTATGAACAGTAACTACGATCGATCGGCTATCAATGCGATCGATCGCTAGAGCCCACTGTATTGAAGGAAACGATCGATCGGTATCATACGGCATCGATCGGCAAAGTGATCGATCGGGGGAAAATAACGAAGGAATTGCGATCGATCGAAAAGCGAACGATCGTCAATATGGAGCGATCGATCGCCGTATACGGAAAACCGAAATAAAACCTATTTTGACTTGGATTTGGAAGGGGACTTCGTGGTTTCTCTTCACTATTATAAATAGGCCTTATGAAGGAACGTTTTAGGCATTAGAAAGGAGACCACATATTCAACCTTGGAGAACCAGAGCTTTATTGGAGGCTAGAGAGGAGCAAGAGAAGAGATCTTTTGGAGCAAAGAAGAAGAAGGATTCATGACGATGGATCTACACAAACAGGCTTTTCTTTTCTCTCTTTCTATGTGTAACTAAATTCCTTGTCAAGGCTTGATGAAGCCCTAGATGTGTATTGCTACTCTTGATAGTTTAATTTTATAAAGTTGATTATGATTTATACTTAATGCGATTTCATGAGTATTCTTTTGAGTGCTTGATCATAGACTTGATTGATTATGAATGAAATTAGATATTGTGATTGATTTATGCCCGATCAAGGATAAGATTAATTGCATTATAATAGAGTTGTGATTGATTTTATGCCTGATCAAGGATAGGATTGATTACATAATAGTGGATGAACTTTCGTGTCCGATCCAGAACGTTAGTGAATTCATTAGTAATTCGTGTGTCCGATCAAGAACATGAATTACCATATCATGTTAACTTATGCTTAATAATAATTGAGAGTAGTAATTGCATGTCTAGTGGTGGATTCTTTGCCTTGATATTTCTCCATATTGATTAAATCTCAGTTAGATTAGATAAAGTCCATTGCTTTCTTTAATATTAATTAAATTACATATTTTACTTCTCTTGAATTTGGTAAAATATTCACCGTCCCTGAGGTTCGACAACCCTTTAATACTCGCCGTAGTACAATTGCCTTGTGCACTTGCAAGGGTTTAATTTTAAACGATCAAGTTTTTGGCGCCGTTGCCGGGGACGGCATAATAGTTTACTAAATTCTTAGCATAGTTAGTTTTAGAGTAGTTTAGTTTAATTTAGATTTATTTTCAGTCGCTTAATTTTGTTCTTCTTCTTTTGCAGGATTAAGAGAGGATGCTGATTTTCGTCATCGTTGGAAGGGCCATCCCTTCCCACTGTTTACACTTTTTAACCCTCTTTTAGAGTAAATTTGGGTGCTTGGTGTTTTTCTTTTCTTTGTGGGATTGCATGACGTGCTAGTTGTCGCTATTAGGTTGCTAGTTGTCGCTATCTAGGGTTGATGCTTGCTAGTCGCTATCTAGGGTTGATGCTTGCTAGTCGCTATCTAGGGTTGATGCTTGCTAGTTGTCGCTATTAGGATTGCACAGGTTTTGTTTGATTTTTATTGTGCATGCATGATCGTCGCTCCCTGAACCCCGACCTTGCCTTTGATCCTGATCCTGAGCGCCTGTATAGAATCTGTAGAACTCCTAGCAAACCAATCCCTGAAATTCATCCAATGGCAGACAACATGAACCTTGGGGGTGGGAATGGTCTAAACCAGAATCCGCTAATGCCCCATGCCCGTACCCTGCAAGACTACTACCGTCCCACTGCCTACACCTCCCCTTCCTGTATCCTACTTCCTGCAACCGTGGCTAATTTTGAAATTAAGCCAAACATCATCCAGATGCTGCCCATATACCATGGCCAATTAAATGAGAACCCCTATAGGCACCTACAAAATTTCCTAGAGGTTAACACAACCTTTAAACTTACATTATCTGATGACCAAGTGCGCCTTAGGTTGTTCCCCTTCACCTTAAAAGATAGGGCCAAGGAATGGCTATACTCCCTTGAGCATAACTCTATTTCCACTTGGGAGGAACTTCAGGCCGAATTCCTCAAGAAATACTTTCCTGTGGGGCGGACCAATAAGATCCGTCATGAAATTATCACCTTTACCCAGTTACCTAATGAACAATTCCATGAAAGCTGGGAGAGGATGAAATCCTTACTCCGGTCCTGTCCCCACCATGATGTGCCCAAGTGGCAATTAGTACAGAGATTTCATGAGGGTGTGTGCGATCAGCATAAAACCTTAATAAACGCCTCCTGTGGAGGCACATTCATGAAGAAAACCCCGGATGATGCTTGGGATCTATTAAAGGACCTGAGCGAAAACTCTTTACACAGTGCCACCCTCTATAGATCTGAAGGCCATACGCCTTGCAGGAGTGCCTCAAGGGGAGGCATGTACGATGTTAAAGCTACCACAAACCTAGAACACCAAGTGGCATCCCTTACTGAGAGGTTTGATAGGTTTTTCTCACAGACCCCACCTTATACCCCAACCTCTCAAGATGCCTGTGCCATCTGTGCCAGCCCTATGCACACTATTGTTGACTGCCCCTCAGCCTCCCAGTATCCTGATCTTGTCCAGGAGCACGTCAATCTTGCACAAACCTATCCTAGAGCCAATAACCCCTACTCAAATACCTATAACCCGGGGTGGCGAAATCATCCCAATTTTGACTGGAAACAATCCAACCAGGGGCCCACTTTCAATCAGGCCCCAAGACCAGAATTCTCAAACCCAACTCAGTCTTACCAACCAATAAGAAGCCATACTTTGAAGATCAGATGAGCCAATTGCTAGCCACCCAATCTACCCTCCTCTCAACTTTTAATGCGATGGAAGCCAAGGTGGACGCCAAGATAGAAACCAAACATAGAGAGCTGACAGGTGATCTAAGAACCCAGGCCCAACTTGTCCATTCCCATACACAATCCATTGCCAAAATAGAAACCCAATTAGGATAGTTGGCCCAATCTATGAACCGTAGGGAAGTAGGAACCTTGCCCAGCCAACCACAGCAGAACCCTAGAGGCCAGTTCGCCGTTGAAGGTTCCCATTATCCAAATGAGCAGGTGCAAGCCGTTACTACCCTAAGAAATAGAAAACAAGTTGACAATCAGGTTAGGGACCCAACCATTGTGAGTGAGGACACTCCCCTTGAGAAACAGAACCAATCCTCTATGCCTGATCCTACCATGCCTGATCCTGTTAGTCTCCCACCACAGAAGGATGTCCCAGCTGAGCCCACCAATGAAAAATCCTATATCCCTAGGGCTCCTTTCCCTCAATGCCTCAACCAACCCTCCCCTTTCAGTAAGTCCCACCAATGAATGGAGCAAATGTTAGAGGTGTTCAAACAGGTTAAGATCAACCTTCCCCTCTTAGATGCCATCAAACAAGTACCTGCGTATGCCAAGTTCCTGAAAGACCTGTGTACCCAAAAGAGGAAAACCAAATCCCATGTCACCCAAAAGGTCTTCTTGACCAACCAAGTAAGCTCTCTACTGACCAGTGATATGCCACCTAAATTTAAGGACCCAGGCGTCCCTGTTATATCCATTGTCATAGGTGACCATACCATTAGCCGAGCTCTCTTGGACTTAGGGGCCAGTGTCAACCTTCTCCCTTACTCCGTGTATAAACAACTTGGCTTAGGAGAGTTGCAGCCCACCTCAGTCACCCTTCAGTTAGCCGACCGATCCATTCGCAGACCTAGAGGTATTATAGAAGACGTTCTTGTTGGAGTTGACCAGTTCTACTTTCCTGTTGATTTTGTCGTCTTAGACATGGAACCAGTTGCCAACTCTAAATCCCAAATTCCTGTTATTATTGGCCGCCCTTTCCTAGCCATAGCCGATGCCACCATTAACTGTAGGTCAGGGCTCATGAACGTCTCATTTGGGAACATGAATGTTAAATTAAACATTTTTAGTGCTTCCCAACAACCCTCGAGTGAAGCTGAGTGCCTTATGGTTGACGACCTAGATGACCTCGTCCAGGAGTACCTTCCCTTTGCTGTGCTTAAGGATGCCCTCGAGCACACCCTTTTCTATGACTGGATCGATCAATATGAGGGCACACCTGACCTTGAGGAGGTCCATCTCCATTTAGTGGCTGCCCTATACCCTGGACATATCCCATGGCGACCCCACCCCGACCCTCTCCCTGTGTCTACCGCCCCACCACTTAAACCTTCTATAGAATTCCCACCTACACTTGACCTCAAAACCCTTCCTAGCTCCCTCAAATACGTCTTCCTAGGACCCAACCACACCCTTCCTGTAATTATCTCATCTAGCCTATCTATTGACCAGGAAGCTCAGTTGTTGGAGATCCTTACCACACACCGGCGAGCTATAGGGTGGACAGTGACTGACCTTCGGGGTATAGACCCCTCTGTGTGCATGCATCGCATAAACCTGGAGGACCAGGCCAAACCTTCTAGGGAGGGGCAGCGACGGTTGAACCCTCACATGAGAGAGGTGGTGATGAAAGAGATAGTGAAACTTCTAGATGCAGGTATCATATACTCTATCTCTGACAGCGAGTGGGTGAGTCCTATCCAAGTTGTACCTAAAAAATCAGGAATCACGGTGAAACCAAACTCTGATGGTAAGCTAGTGCCTGTGAGAGAGACCACGGGATGGCGGGTATGCATTGATTATAGGAAGCTGAACTCCAATACCCGTAAGGACCATTTCCCTCTCCCATTCATTGATCAAATCCTAGAGAAACTAGCGGGCCAAGAGTTTTATTGTTTTTTAGATGGGTACTCAGGATATAATCAAGTGCCAGTTTTTCCAGGGGATCAGGAAAAGACGACTTTTACATGCCCCTTCGGTACATTTGCATATCGTAGGATGCCTTTTGGTCTTTGTAATGCACCTGCTACATTTCAGCGATGTATGATGTCCATCTTTTCTGACATGATTGATAAATTTTTGGAAGTTTTCATGGACGATTTTTTGGTGTTCGGCACTTGTTTTGATGATTGCGTACACAACCTTGCTTTGGTTTTAAAACGCTGTGAGAAAACAAATTTAGTGTTAAGTTGGGAAAAGAGTCATTTCATGGTTCAACAGGGGATTGTGCTTGGACATGTTATATCAAAAAGGGGTATAGAGGTTGACAAGGCCAAGGTTGACCTGATTGCTAATTTACCACCACCTACATCCGTTAAGCAAATACGGTCCTTCCTTGGCCATGCAGGGTTTTATCGTCGATTTATCAAAGATTTTAGTAAGGCATCACGTCCACTATGTCACCTTTTAGGTCATGACGTGCCATTCGAATTTGATGAGTCGTGCAAAGAAGCTTTTACAAAGCTCAAAACCCTCCTCTCTAGCTCCCCTATCATTACACCCCCTGACTATACACTGCCCTTCGAAATAATGTGTGACGCATCTAATTTTGCTGTAGGGGCAGTGTTATGCCAACGGATCAACAAAATTCCTCATGTTATCTATTATGCGAGCAAGACACTCACTGATGCTCAATTGAATTATACTACCACAGAAAAAGAGTTGCTTGCTGTTGTGTTTGCATTAGATAAGTTCAGGTCATATCTCCTGGGTAGTAAGATCATCATTTTCTCTGATCATGCAGCCTTGAGGTACCTTCTTTCCAAGAAGGATGCCAAGCCAAGGCTGATCCGTTGGATTTTACTCCTCCAGGAATTTGACTTTGAAATTAAAGATAAAAAGGGTTCTGAGAATGTCGTGGCTGATCATCTATCCAGAATTCCTATTCCTGATCTGCATAGCCATGACCCTCTAAGAGATGCATTCCCTGATTAGCAGCTCTTTGCTGTCTCTACTACATCTCCACCTTGGTTTGCACATATTGTGAATTATCTTGCTGTAGGTCAAATCCTAACCTTTTGGTCTAAACATGATAAAGACTTATTTTTCACTCGAGTCAAACATTACTATTGGGATGACCCTGACCTATTTAAGATATGTGCTGACCAGGTCATAAGACGATGCGTCCCTGAGAGTGAGTTTCATAGCATCTTATCTTTTTGTCACTCTCAGGCCTATGGTGGTAAGAAAACTGCGGCCAAAGTACTTCAAAGCAGTTTTTATTGGCCAACTCTATTTAAAGACGCCCATGCTTATTGTCAATCTTGCGATAGGTGTCAAAAACTAGGAGCTTTGTCTAAAAGGAATATGATGCCCCTACAACCCATATTGATTGTTGAAATGTTTGATGTTTGGGGTATCGATTTTATGGGACCTTTTCCGCCATCTTTTGGTCATACATATATTCTTGTTGCTGTGGATTATGTGTCTAAGTGGATTGAAGCTGTTGCCACTAGGACCAATGATCATAAAGTTGTGCTGGAATTTCTGAAATCTAACATTTTTAGCAGGTTTGGAACTCCTCGTGCTATCATTAGTGACGGAGGTTCTCATTTTTGTAACAGGTCTTTTGAAGCTCTTCTCAAGAAATACTCTGTCACCCACAAGGTTGCAACACCATATCATCCTCAGATGAGTGGCCAAGTGGAGGTCTCCAATCGCCAAATCAAGCAGATTCTGGAGAAGACGGTTCGCCCCGATAGGAAGGATTGGTCCTTGAGACTGAATGATGCATTATGGGCTTACCGGACAGCTTTCAAGACCCCGATTGGTATGTCTCCCTACCGATTGGTATATGGAAAAGCTTGCCATTTACCTGTTGAGTTAGAAATTCGGGCTTATTGGGCTATTAAGGCCTACAACTTTGATATGGATAAAGCCGGTGAGCAGCGAAAACTCCAACTGAGTGAGTTAGAGGAGATCCGTTTTGATGCATATGAGAATGCCAAACTCTACAAGATGAGGACCAAGGCTGTACATGACAAAATGATTTCCAGGAAATCTTTTCATCCTGATCAGAAAGTGTTACTCTATAATTCGCGGCTACACTTATTTCCTGGGAAACTTCGTTCTCGGTGGTATGGCCCTTACATTGTGAAACAAGTCTACTCTCATGGAGCGGTTGAGATTTATAATCCAAAGGATGGAAATACATTCAAAGTCAATGGTCACCGATTGAAACCGTATCTCGAGGCCGTGACAGATATTGATGTGATGATTGTCTACTTGGATGATCCGGCAATTACAGATTGATTGTGGCTACGTCTGGCTGAAGACGTTAAACTTAGCGCTTGGTGGGAGGCAACCCACGTATTCAGGTGTATTCTCTCCTTTCTCTGATTTTCTTTGTTATATGCTCATTGTCATGCTATATTTTGTTCACATTGAGGACAATGTTCATAATAGGTTTGGGGGAGGGAATATTACTTGTATAAAAAATTAAAAATTAAAAAAATTAAAAAAATCATAAAAATTTTTGATTAGTTTTTAGGTTGTTTGTTAGTATTTTTCTCAGGTTTTGATAGTTTATCCCGTAATAATGCATGTTACAATTCTTAGGAGATTAATTTGCATTGGAAGTGTGAGTAAGTATACTGGAGGATAGATACACTTAACTGAGCATATCTTTCTATTACAGTCCTCTTGGAACAAAGTGCTTGAGCTAAGAAAATTCACTTACACACACTAGTACATAAAGTAATACTATCTAAAGATTTGTTGAATGCTAATTTACAGTGGGACGTCTTTAGTCATAGTCATTGGATGATGTGTAGTTATCTGTTGAGCTTAAAAGATCATGATAGACCATTTACTTGGCTATGGCAAGGGATTGGAACCGAAAATAGGTTGAGAGTATAATACAGCGTGGACAAAATAAAGATGTGCTGAAAATATGTGCTTAAAATGAAAATGCGAAAAAAAATGATGAAAACAAAATGAAAGAAAAAGGGGCTGCCTGACTTTATAGGATTAACTTAGGCTGATGCTCGGGCCCGAAGCGGTCTCTTAAAGCCTAATGCCCTAAGCCAAATTGGTTGGGAGTCATTGGCCTGAGTCATTGCTAAACCTAAGCATCTTGAAGTCAGGCCTTACACAGTCCTAGCAGAAAAAGAAAAAAAAAGAAAAAAAAAATCTATGGTGTATTATCCTCTCAAATCTAGAATGTTGGACCCGAAGGAGGCGCGCAGATTTGTGCTATCATGAACCTAAAGATTACGATGACTATGTAGATTCTGATGTTCTTTGGTTAATGGGTAACACTGGATATGTGTAAAACAGAAATTTAGAATGTATTGCTATAATGTTCTACACTTTTACTATTTACATTATCACGCTATATTATAATTGAGCAGAAATTTCCAAGATGAAAGTGTGGAATAAAACCACTTACTTGAGGGCTTCTATATTCCTGTTGATTATGAACCAAGTACATGTGGTTGATTTTCTTAAGCATTGTAGTGTGCATTTGTCGGGATAATAGGTTTGTGTGTTTTGCAATGTTTTAATTTTTGCTTTGGTTTTTTGCACTTAGGTTAATTAGATTAATAAATACATGTTTGTGGGTAGCATGGCTGCAAACCCTCACGAGACAACACTCGTCCTACTAGGGACACCTAGAGGTTTAACGGCTTGTTGCATACGCTCAATGCAATCGTGTTCCCTACGAAAGTGGTGTTTACTTTTCTGCATTAGTTCCTTTAGCTGTTTGTTTGATTTTATTTTGTTTTGTTTTGCTAGGGACTAGCAAAATCTAGGTTTGGGGGTGTGATCTAGTCATGAAATATGTGTTTTATTATCTCCTAAACTTATGTTTATGCTAATGTTTGATTAGAATAACTACTACGTTAACATAGTTTTGGGTTTTTGTAGGAAACAAGAGTAATACACAGAAATGAGGTGAAAAGTATCTCGAATGGTTAAATCATCATAACTCCGTGTATAAATGTTGGATTGGACTGATTCAAGTCTTATGTTAAAGTTCAAGAAGTCAGCTTTCCAACGCCACCAACCACGCGCAATTCGGAGTTCGGGGCAAAAAGTTATAGCCATTTGAAGTTTTTGAATAGTAACTACGATCGATCGGCTATCAATGCGATCGATCGCTAGAGCCGCAAAAGCACTGTATTGAAGGAAACGATCGATCGGTATCATACGGCATCGATCGGCAAAGAGATCGATCGGGGAAAATAACGAAGGAATTGCGATCGATCGGAAAGCGAACGATCGTCAATATGGAGCGATCGATCGCCGTATACGGAAAACCGAAATAAGACCTATTTTGACTTGGATTTGGAAGGGGACTTCGTGGTTTCTCTTCACTATTATAAATAGGCCTTATGAAGGAATGTTTTGGGCATTAGAAAGGAGACCACATATTCAACCTTGGAGAACCAGAGCTTTATTGGAGGCTAGAGAGGAGCAAGAGAAGAGATCTTTTGGAGCAAAGAAGAAGAAGGATTCATGACGATGGATCTACACAAACAAGCTTTTCTTTTCTCTCTTTCTATGTGTAACTAAATTCTTTGTCCAAGGCTTGATGAAGCCCTAGATGTGTATTGCTACTCTTGATAGTTTAATTTTATAAAGTTGATTATGATTTATACTTAATGCGATTTCATGAGTATTCTTTTGAGTGCTTGATCATAGACTTGATTGATTATGAATGAAATTAGATATTGTGATTGATTTTAATGCCCGATCAAGGATAAGATTAATTGCATATAATAGAGTTGTGATTGATTCTATGCCCGATCAAGGATAGGATTGATTACATAATAGTGGATGAACTTTCGTGTCCGATCCAGAACGTTAGTGAATTCATTAGTAATTCGTCGTGTCCGATCAAGAACATGAATTACCATATCATGTTAACTTATGCTTAATAATAATTGAGAGTAGTAATTTGCATGTCTAGTAGTGGATTCTTTACCTTGATATTTCTCCATATTGATTAAATCTCAGTTAGATTAGATAAAGTCCATTGCTTTCTTTAATATTAATTAAATTACATCTTTTACTTCTCTTGAATTTGGTAAAATATTCACCGTCCCTGAGGTTCGACAACCCTTTAATACTCGCCGTAGTACAATTGCCTTGTGCACTTGCAGGGGTGTAATTTTAAACGATCAATCAACCATACTATATCATCCTTTGGAACAAATTTCATCCCGCTCAATATTTGATCTAGGATCTCTTCAATGTATTGTTTTTTGGGTTTCATCGCGGAGAATTTGTTTTTGTAGAATTTACCTTTCGCACATAGCATTTTGCCATCCAGAGCTAAATACGTCGCTTTCTCACAAGATGCCCGCAAGCCAGTGATGAAGGCAACTTCCTGCTAAGTGAGGGGGTAACCTTCTCCCCTTAATGTTAACAATACTTTGAGTCATCTCAACACTCAAGCCGAACATCAAGCAAGCTTTCTAGTCACCACTACCTCTACACATTTGAAAATACAAGTGAAAACCATAGATCGTAGTTGTTCTTTACACTGTGAAAACTGCTATACAACTTTCATACACTTACTAAGAGCTCTTGGGTTACATTGTATCTAGATATATGGCCGAGGTTTATATCTCCTCTTAATTGGGGGGCCAAAGTTGCCCTTCTTGTTCTTTATAATGTTCTTCTCCTTCTTTTCCTCGTCCATTAAAGTTTTCTTCTTTGCTTCATCCGTTTGCTAGTATTGTGTCATCATGAACACGACTATCATTAGGGTGACACGATATCATATTGCAGCGTGTTATCGTATACTCGACATCAAACTTAAGCAAAAATGTTAAATTTAACATATTAACAAATGAATATTTAAAGCTAACCAGTGGGATGAGTGGTTTTTCGTGGTTGTATTGGTAGTTCACACGACTCTACAATCACTGGTCACACAACCCTAACCTTTTGCAGCTAAAAAAATGCTCCTTCTCTCCTCTTCCGCCGCTTAGCCAAGACTGTCACCTTCTTCCCTCTCAAAAAGATGTTTTGCACTTGGGCAGAGTGGATTTTATAGTTGAAATCAAAGCGGTGAAAATTCGACAAAAGGTAGCATTGTTTTGTATCCAGGGGCGCGCTTGTAATTAGTGTCAGAGATACGATCCATTGCAAGGAGGGCAGTAAGGGTTAAAGTTAATTGTGACTTAGACACAATACCTTGCAAGGAGAGCAGTTTTGGAATTTGATCATCGAGGCTTCCATGACACGATTCACTGCCTAAACACAAGATAGCACTGCTATCATGTTCTCGATGACACGATTCAATTGCTATCGGGTGTTTCGGCAGTGCTATCGTGTAATCGATGATACAATAGCATGGCAAAATTCACGAGTCATATCTCCCTCATTTCTGATCCATTTTCACCCATTCTTTTTTTATTTTTTATCATCTTTACATTTGAGCGATACAAGGTATATCATGTCTTTATTTCAACGATCGTGCCTTTTAGGACACGACTTTTCTCCTATCATGTTTTTGTTGACACAATAGTCTTGTCATATTTCCTTCATTTCTGACTACTTTCTCCCTCATTTCATTAATCATTTGAGGGCAACATTCAATCTTGTCATATCTCTTTTATTTTTTTATTTATTTTTACCCATTCTTTTTGCATTATTCTATAAATTTTTCTCTTCGTTCTCCCTATGTGGATATCTCAAATTCCTTAAAACACCTTGTAGGGATGACAAATTTACAAAGAGTAGTTCGCTACTTGGCCACAAGTATTTCTCGGTGCAAAATTTTAACTTTGCTTCATTCCTAGAACGATATGAAATAAAAAAAAAAAATTTTGAGCTGGTCAAACAACTTCCGCAATAGAATGGGGAGGTGTGAAAGTGCTTCTTTGGGCTGCCTTTGGCGAGCTTTTTCTGCTTGCTCATAGATAGAAGAGGTCGTCTGACCCGAGAAAGCTACCGAAAATGTTTGTATCTGCCACACAATGTTGTCTCTCCACTGGCAAGTCTCTGCCTCCGACAAGGAATTTTCTCGTCGTATGATCACTGCGGGGGAAATAGAGCGTGGCTCAGGCGTGTAAAACATGAAGTATTGAGCGGGAGGACAAAATGGGAAGACCAGGTCCCGAAACTAGGTTATATAGTATGAGCCCAAAAAAATAAGTAATATGGCATTTTGGGCTCATTGGCCAAGTAATATAGAAAAATCTCCATTCTCTCCACTAGGGAGTAGCATCATCCAATCGAGGAAAAATTTAATACAAGACAGCATACTATTGCTTCAAGCCATTGAACTTCACTCTGCTGAAGTCTCGCAACCTCGTTTGCAGCTCCAAGAACATGAGAGAAACAATGCCGGAGAAGCTAGCTAATTTCTTCAAAGGCCCTGTTCACCGAATTTTTCATCTCGAAAAACCTTTTTGGCAAACTCTGAACTAATAAAAAATCTGAAGACAACCAACCTTCGCATATACACGAAAATCCCTAAATGAAGAAGTGTTTTTCACCACAACATAAAATGCGAATTGAAGAGGGGGCCTTCTACCAATAACAGCTTTAGAGATTAGATCTTCAAGAATGGTTTTGGTTTTCTTGTCTCCAAAGCCTATGAATGTAATAGTGAAGTGAAGACTGAAAATGTGGTATGCCCATGCACTTCCATCACTTGATCACACAACACATTTAAAGCTCAAAAGACCTTTTTTTCTAGCATTCTTGTCAATTCAGTTAGTCACATAAAATGATATGCTGTGCTGTTTTACGAGTAATAGAGGAAGATTATGGTCCGTTTACTTAGTCCTCATTAGTCAAAATTAGCAATCATAATGGGGAAGAGAAACGCTGGTTAGATGCTTTTAACCACCTAGCTAAATTTTTATCATTCTCTTAGTTGTGGTCTCCAGTTTAATAAGAATGACATTTTTTTAACAAATTTAGCTATTAATATGGGACGGATGGAGAATCAAGTAGGCTTATGTAGTTCATAGAAATAGGAATAGGACTATTCGGCTTGTAGGAAGAACATAGGGTGGATTGCTATCCATTCTCAAACACTAACAAATGATGGCAACCCCTAATTACGGACCAGTTATGTGGAACTATATATATATATATATATGAGATAAGTTTACATGAGATCGTTCTCATATAAGGAGCATGAGGCCAATCTTTATTGCCGTTAGATTCCGATCGGAAGGTGGATATTAAATCAATGGGTAGGTGAGTGTGGTCACATCAAGGAGTGGGTGAGATGATTATGGATATTTGTAGCCGTCAGATCAAGATCCAATGGCTACGATTCAAAGTGGCTTCATATAAGCAATATGAGAGCGATCTCATTTAAACTTTTCCCTATATATATATATATGCTACTTCCTCATAAAACAAACCATGCCGCTTGCTTAAATCTTTGGACTACACTTCAACAAACAAGAGGGAGCCCGCCGGTGAACGTTCATAGCACCCACGCTATACAAGCCGTGTGTACCCGCTATGCACTAATCGGTGCACCGTCGATCTCCGGTAATCGACGGCTACGGCAATCGACGGCTACGGAAACTTCACCGGCGACTACCTTGGCGACATTGCATAATGCATAGGTTGTTATCTCAATTTAAACATTATAACACAATTAGAACCCTAAACCTCCTCTCATGGCCCATGGGCCGTGGCCAAACTTTCAGAGCACAAAATCCTCAGCTGGCCAGGCCGGTCCGGCTCAGCCTTCCGCCTCCAGAAGGCCCTCCGCCACCACACTTCGAAGGCCCTTTGTATGTTGGGGCAGTCCTCGCCGGCGTTGAGGAACTGGTCGAACCAGCCCAGCAGAACCTCCTGCTGCCACGGCATCGGAAGCGTCAGAACTAGATTGCCGAGCCCTTCCTCCACCGCCCGCCGGTCCAGCACCGCGCCGCCCTTGCACTCCCGCCTCATCCACCGGAAGTCCTCGTAGAATGGCTCTAGCCATGTCCGGAGGAGCTCGCACCTGGCCTCCTTGGACACCAGAATCTGCCCCTTCCCCACCCCGACGAAGAGCCTGGCCGTCACCCGGCTCACGTGGTACCGTTGCATCAGCGGCACGCGGCTGTGGGCTGCCGCCAGCTCCCCCTGCGCTGCCCATGTCGTCAAAAACTCCTCCCCTGCCTGCCGGTCAATCAGGATGTCAAGCACCCAATGCAGATTGTCCGCCTGCCGCGAAATGTGCCTGGCATTGCCGGCCATGCCTTCCTCCTCCGCTGCGGCGAATAGGTGATCACGGAGGAGGCAGAGGCACTCGTCGCAAGCCGAGTAGAGTGACTCTGTTCTGAGGGTCGAGCTCTCTGTGAGCATTTTGGATACCAGCACCTTCATCTCCCGGCGAGCCTTCTCGTCCTCCCCCTCCAGCACCACCCGCAGGAGCTTCACCACAATTTCCTCGCCATTACTGTGAATTTCGGAGACGGGTAGCTGAATTGAGACTCTCTTGAGGACTTCCCCCGCTCCGGCACCCTCGAGACGGAGCTGCGCTAGCACTGCAGCCACCTTCTCCTCCTCCTCCTCCGTCCACGGCGCCGCCTCCAAGTACTCCAGGCACGACAACACCCCCACGTCGAACCCCATCTCCACCGATACCTGCTTGCACAAATCAATAAACAATAACTGAAACAAAGTTGAACTCCAATGGCTAGTTACTAACTGCACGTTCTAATGATGATCCACCTGCAAGATGGCGAGGACCTTGGAAACGTCCTGCTTCATGAGCCTCCGGCGAATGTCGCCGCAGTACATGAGGCAGAGCGTTTCCAAGTACGTTTCGACGTCGTCGCAGTCTGCGATCTCCATGGACGAATGGCCGGAGAGCTTGGTTCTAAAAAAACGACTATGCGCGACGAGGAACTGGCGGTGCAGGTTAAGCGTGACGCTCAGCCCGTCGTCGGAGGACAGCGCCAGCTTGACGTCGGAGGAGGCGGCATCGTTGAACGGCATCCCATCACTGAAGCTGGCCACCAACTCCTCCACGCGCTCCTGCATCATGAGTTGGCGATCAGCGGCTGAACAAGCATTGCCGGCAATGGTGGACGGAGCGATGAAGTCCGGCTCGCTGGCAATCATGTCGAGGAGGGAGGGGCTGGCGCGGGTGAGGAGCACTGGAGGCGGCGGAGACATGGGGTTGAGGAGGCCGGCGGCCAGGGCGGAGTTGAAGGTGGCGTAGCCGGCCGGGTGGGGGGAGGCGGGAGGGTCCATGGGCGGTGGGGAGAGGCCGGCAGTGGTGGAGTCAGGGAACTGCTCGGAGCGTTTGGGCCTGGTGGGCTTGTCGGGTGCCATGATGATGGCTGGGCTTTGTCCTTTGGTGGGGGGACATAGGACTATAGGAGTGTGATTAATGATGAGGGAGGGGCTTGTCTGGGGAGATCTCTAGGAGGTGAATTGGATTTCTCAAGAAAAGCAGATTGGATGATGGGAAAGGTGTGAATTTGTGAGAATGATTTGTTTTTCCACGGAAGAGTCGAATGATCTAGTGCCCAAGCAAAGATAAACTATTTTGCTTCATCTTCATTATCTTATAAGGTAATCATAGTACAACTCTGAAAAGAGACTCATTTTTAGAGCCTTTGTTCCACAGTAATAATCCTATTTATTTTGAAAAATAAATATAACTATTAATATAGAAACAGAGGGAATAATAAAATGCTTTATGTTTTTTGATTTGTTTTAGTGGTTGAATTTTGTCCCTTTTTTGTGCTTCTCCTATAATGAATCTAGTAATGACCTTGGAGGGGGTCCTCAGGTACTTAACCTTGTTGCATACTAGGAAGCACAAATATGGATACGGCGATATAATTCAGATATAAGGACACAATATTTTTCAAAAAAAGAAGATACAATACGGATAATAAAAATTTATTTATATAACTTTTAAATATATTTTTTGGTATTATAACACCACATTTTTACCTCTAAACCTTGTAAATATTATAACTATAAACTTGTGATAAAAAAATAATATTTTATTCATAATTTTTGTACAATGAATAATCACAAGAGAAGAATGAAATCATGAATAAGATATTTAAGTGAAAATTAATTATAAAATTCAATAAAAAACCAATAATCTTCAATAACTCATGTAAAAATATTAAGTTATTTCGTATATGAGACAAAATGATTATAAAGCTCTTTAAGAAAAGTTTAAGTCCTCTAATAAAATATTTAAAAAATTATAAAATTATTATTTTAAGTTGAAATATAATAATAAAAATTTAAAATCGATAATGAGAAGAGCATACTTGGTTAAGTGTAGTTGGTAACAATAGCTTGCAGTAGAGGTGGTAGGAGTACACGCACGTATTCATAATTAAAAAAAACGGATACAAACGAATCATCTGTCCAGTTACCTTTGTATCAAAACAAAAAACATGTGCAGTTACTTTTTGGTGTGGGGGCAAGAGTACTTGGCCCTGCTTGAAAAGCTTTGTTGCTGATATGGAGCAGCAGCGCCAGTCAATAAAGCAGGCTTGTTGGGACTTTTGAGGTCAATGTCGATTACCATACTTCTATACCCAGCGGCTCACCAATGGAGGAGGTTTGATAAGTTACTCTTTTAGGCCATCGGATTTCGATCCGATAGTAAGTAAGTGAGTGTGATCCATCACTCACCTTTGTAGCCAATCATATTAAGATCCAGCTGCCACTGACCTCATATAAGCCAAATAAAATGCTCTGATTTAAATTTTTTCTATTAAAAAAATAACTTATCATATCGTATTTACACTTTCCATCATTGTTTTTTATTTCATTTCAAATCAAGGTCAACAATGCATGCATCCAAAAGACCAAAGTAATTTACACTCCGCCCGGATAATATTAACAGTCCAATTTCGTTTCTGAAAATGAACTAAAATCAGTTCATTCTCAAAAGCCAAATAGGGCCGGAGCCAGTCATAATTTATACGGTGTTGGCAATACCGAGCCTTTGCTACCCCAGACACGGGAACAGCAATGGCAATGGGGATGGTGGCCAACAGCCGGCTGGAAGTTTACTAGCACACGATGCAGAGAGCTGGAGGCCGGGCAGTGTGGGAACAAGTATTCAAGGAAGACAATCATCTTCCCTTGAAACCAATACATACCAAACCAACCTCATTGATTATACTTACACAGAACGCTATAATCAATCCAACAAAGTCCGTTACATCATATTAGTCCTAGTTAGCCAAAACAGATATAGATAAAATACAAGTCATATGCTCATAGTTATGTTAAAGAAGAGCCACTGGAGAAAGAAGATAACCAAGAGCTACTAACTATTTCTAAAAAGCTACCTCTAAATTGAACCCACTTAGGAGCCGTTTGGTTCGTGATTAATCCAAAACATCTACAATGAAAAATCCACTTTCACTATTTATTTCTGGATTTTTCACTCTGGAAGCAGGACTAAACTAGGCACAAATCATTTACATTGACAGTATTTGTAAAACATCAGAATGTCAAAGGAAGAGGAAGATGTAAATGACAAAAGAAATTTACAATGCAATGACATCATGACCAAACTATGGAGAATCATTATCATCATTATTATAGGTATTACTCTTGTTATAAGAAAAAAATGTATATGAGGCATGGCTCAGGAACGTGTGCGTGAGCCGAGTCAATTAGTGCCGTCTGATTTTGAACGGACGGCAGTAAGGGCAGGTGGGGTGATATGCCCGCTGTCAGATCAAAATCCAACGGGTCAAGGCACCTCAGCTCATGCAGACGTGCATGAGCGTGTCTCATATAAATGGAACTCTTACTATCATTATTGTTAGTAGTAGATCCGTAGTAGTGGTGGTACCATTCCTACGAAGAATCCTTACTACAAGGTAAAACAAACGAGGTAACATTTCTGACCTGACCTCATACTTTGTGTCGAGCTTTAAAAAGAATAAGTTGAGATAAAGCATATACAATGCTCCACTCAATCAAATACTTTAATATTGCAAACGAGTTATCACTAAGATGCCCTAGCCTAAGTAAATTTCCTAATTTCCTACTATACTTTGTTATCCGTGCTGGATACTGCTTAACTTCTTTTTATGAATAATGAATTAGTTTAAATTTTGCATTGTTAATTGCTTTGTTATAAACAACTTACAGATTTAAATTGCATTTCACATCTACGGATAGGTGTCCAGCATCATACTACAGTGTAGAAATAGTTGTTACATCATGGCTCAAGTGATACGGTCCAAACTCCTAATGTAAACTAAACGCTGCCAAGAATCTGTTACAAAGGTGGAAAGAGATGTTCGGCAAACTAAATATGGGTATCAACGAAAATGAGTCTTGAATCATTCTAATTTCGTTTGGTGAATGCTTTGTTATGGCTACTTGCAGTTTTACATTACCATCCATTACCAACGGCCATCAAATCTAAAGATTATAGTCAGCAATTTTACCATAAGTGGGAACTAACCAGAAGGCAGAAAGGTAGGATGAAAAGCACGCCCATGAGGTGCACTCAACTCTGTTAAACTAATCAAGAATTTTATACGCGTATCGTTTTGATTCAAAAGTGAGAGAAGAACGATGGACCCAATGTCAAGCAGTCGTAATTCAATTCACCTGGCCTTGCAGTTTTTTGCCTGAATCCAAAATTGCCATATAAAACCATTAGCAGTAGTACCGATTCAGCTATAGCTATCCCCTCCCTATATGATAAAGGAAGTCAGATCACTTTATGAGGGGTGTACCAGTTTTGATCTGTAACCATCTTTTCCGTTAAACCAAATGCTCGAAGCTCATCAACAGTTTGGTGCACGAGCAGGCTATATCTGTGGAATTTTGGAAACCAAACATACCAATGTTACTGCACGCAAACTTCAAACAGAAAAGAGAGTTAAATAAATGCTCACAACTTGAACATAATATATGACGGAGGGAGTAGTTAACAAGGAAGAGACACATTGCTTTTTATATAAGAAACACAGTAGAACAACTACAAATCGTGTTATGGTACAACATGGAAGATGGTTTGGCATTTCATCCAACATTGTTCCTAGTTGAAGTGTGCAAGGAAACAAGGATCTTTTGACTTCAAATTCAGTTCGTTAAGTAGGTTATCTAAACATTTTAAATAGGGGAAGTGTATGTTAGTTTTTGAGTTTAGGTAAATCATTTTCCTTGTAACTGAGGCTGAGACTGTCCGCACATTGTGGATTTGGAAGCAGCGTTTTTCTTGTGTCACTGTGAATCCAGTGGCGGAATATGTGGATTCAAGTTCGAGGTTCAATAAAATCTCGACTTCTTCTTGATCTCTTCTTTTACTTTCTTCAATCTGTTGAATTTGTTTCATCTTGGAAGTAGGTTATCTCCGTATTGTCAAGACAGCATTTGACCAGGATCCATGTCTATATGAGCTTTACAATTTATTTATGATAAATAAAGCCCTTACATTTCAAAAAGGAAACACATTAGAGTACCAGTAAAGGATTTTTCTGTGCTTAAAACATTTTTAGTGACCTTAATCTACATCATCTTATATAAAGAACAGCAAAGCAAGCTCATCAAATACAGAATACATAGCAATTACAAAATTCAACAGCTGAAAAACTAAATACCTTCCACCAGATCTCATTTGCATAACCATAATTCTGCCATTCCCAAAGTTGTGCAGAGCCTCAAACTGCTCCACAGTCCATTTGTACCACCTCATCATAAACACACGCAGTCAGCCCATGTGAGACTATCACCAAGTTCATGTTCTCAGAGCGTTCCCCAAGTGGCTGAAACCTCCCAATGTCTATATCTGCTCTCAGTGTTTCCCTAAAACCTACACAGTTAACAATCTACAAATCATATCAAAATTCAACTCCACCCATCAAATAAGAAAGAAAAAGAACCAAAGACAAACACGAGACCTCACAAAACCCGTAATTCGATCATAAACATCAGCAGCTGATTCACCATTAGGAAAGCGATAGAAGAACTGACCATAACGAAGGCGAATTGTTTTCTCAATCCTCATCTTCTCCCTGTCCTGAAGGTTCCCTACTCAGGTAACAAAGATTGTCATATCAACCACTTTATTTGTTCCATATTAATAGTCCTATTTGGCTATCCAAAATGAACTAGTTTCATATTAATACAGCTATTTGGTTTTCAAATTGAACTAGTTCCATGTCAATAGTCCTTATTTGGTTTTCCAAAATGAACTAGTTATATATTAATAGTCTAATTTGGTTCTTCAGAATGAACTAAAATACTAGCTCCATATTAATAGGACTACTTGGTTTTCCAAAATGAACTAAAGTAATTTGGTTTTCAAAATAAACTAAAATACTAGTTCCATAGTCCTATTTGGTTCTTCAAAATTAACTATAATACTAGGTCCATATCAATAGTACTATTTGGTTTTCCAAAATGAAGGAAAATGCTACTTATACACTAATAGTCCTATTTGGTTTTTCAAGATGAATTTAAATAATTTGGTTTTCGAAATGAACTAATTTTAGTTCATCTTAAAAGTCAAATAGGACTATTAATATGGAACAGAGGGAGAATATAAGAATTTCTCCATTGTTTCTCATTAATAGAAGGGAAAATGAACAAAAAAAATCCAAACTGGGCAGCAAAAACCGAACATTCAGACGAAAATTAATCTGAAAACAAAGGCATTGGAGAGCGGAGTCACGAACCAAAGTTCTGCTCGCGAAGTCGCGGCTCCTCCAGGACGCCGGCAATCCGGTCGCGCTGGAACGCCCGGCAGAGGCCTCTGAGCGTCTGGAGGGTCCTCTTATAGGGGGAGACATAGAAGTAGACCTTCCAGTCGTCGACGCGATCGGACTCGATCATCGCCCGGATGCGCCGGCCGCACTCCTCTGCCTCCTTCCAACCTTTGTGCGTCAGCTCAATCTCGGGGTCAGGGACCATGGTGTAGGCGCTCTCGTCGACGTTACCCTGGCTCTGACCATGGCGGACGAGGATAATGCGTGCCGGCGGCGGCGGACTTCTCCCGGAAGAGGCTGAGTGCCGGGTCGGAGCGGTGGCCGGTCCGGAGACGGCCGAGGGTGTCCTCGCAGCAGCGGAGGCGGGAGAGGTGGGCTGGGCCGGCGGAGGAAAAGCTGGGCTGATTGCGCATGGAGACTGGGAACGGAAGAGAGCCCATGGCTTGGCCCAAACAATGGGGTGTGTCCACCAGTGCTACATGAGTTGCGTTTGGCAACCATAGATTTGGATTTAAAGTAGGGCCGCATCTAGGGTCGGGTTCTGTTACCCGAGATAAAATCCGCAATGTCCGATAACCCGAGATAGTAACCGAGATTTTAATAAAATAATTAATATAATTATAAATTTTTTTAATAAAATAATTTACATAATTATAATAAAAAAATTTATATATATTAAAAAATAAAGAATTTAAATGGTATATCACGGGTAGGGTCAGTTTTTGGATATTTTAAAGCCAAACCCGATCAGACCCGAGATAGAACCGAATTTTTAAATATTGGAATGACCTTACCCGAGATAGAACCGGATTTTTAAATCTTAGAACGACCCTACCCAAGATAGAACCGGATTTTTAAATTTGGAACGACCCTACCCAAGATAGGACCTGACCCGGGTCAATGCCGGGTCGGTTCCATCTGGGTTGGATCGGGTCCGGTTTTTTGGTGCAGCCCTAATTTAAAGTTGCAATACATAAAATTGGGGTAATGATAGAACATAGGAGTAATCATTACCTTAAACTTACATCCTTTTATATCATATGGGATTTGTATTTGAGAAATTTTTTGTGATTGGAAATTCTTTAATTTTATGAGTGAGATTTTAATATTTAATATTTTGGAATGTAATTGTGTAAATGAGAGGGTAAGTGTAGTTTATACTCGTCCACTTTCATGTTATAAATTAAAGGGCAGTGATAACCCTTATGCAGATTCCTACACATTTCCATACACAGCTGATGTGTATGAAAATGAGTGGGTGAACGGGCCGTTCACCCACTCATTTTCATACACATATGGAAAATGTGTAGGAATCTGCTGTACAAATACGTTTCCCTAAATTAAATAACGGAATTTAGGGCATGATTTGGGCCTAAATCAAATCCAAAACATATTGCCAATGTGGGATTTGGACCAAGTAATGCGATTCTATGAATGAGTAGAAAACACAAGCACAACATAACTACATGGACCAAATCTTTGTTGCCAAACGCACCTACAGGAGTCATTGATCATCATGATCGATGGAGCACAGACGTGGAAGCATTTTTGGCCCACAAGCTGTTTGCTGGAAGCATTTGCGCCGTCCCATTTACTAGAAGGATTTGCTTATGGTAAATATCACAGCAGACAACCTCCAGGCGGACCCAAAATGCTTCCATAGTAGAAACAAACTAGCACACGGAGAGAATATGCTCACTCCGATGAGCTAACAAAATTAACTTTTGGACTTCAGTTAGGGAAACGATATTTGTATATCAGATTCCTACACATTTTTCATACACAGCTGATGTGTATGGAAATAAGTGGGTGAATTCTTCTTTTACCTAAGCATCCATTGAATATTCCAAACACATCAATATGGGTATTCAGATCCTAAATTCACCCGTAATTCGTCAGATCAGAGCTGACAATCTAATCTGACATTTATATTCAGGCTTATTATTTTCTCTGTTAGATCCTAAATTCTCGTTCTGGTTCATGGCGCTTTTATCATGTAATATATATATGGGTAGCAGAATCTTATGGCAGTTCTTCTAGCAGACTCCTCCAGATTCATTCCTTAGGCTTTGCAGAAGGATGGGTGTGGGACATGGAAAATCGTCTCGCATCGGTATCGGCCCTAAACCGATACATCGATACCAATCCGTATCGTTTTTCCAAAAAATTCCAAATATATCAGCGATGTGAAACTGATATATCGGTTTCAGACCGATATATCGGTATTTTTATAATTAAAAAATTGTTTTTTAAAATTTTTTTTTGAAAAAAAAAACCTTTCATGTTTGTTTTCTATCCTAATATGCATATTTTGAAATTTATTCTTTGTTTAAATTAGTATAACTCATTTTAGAAGCTAGATTGTGAAAATATACGGTAAAAACTAGTTTTTGACTACTGATATTTTTTTACACAATATCTCCAATATATCTCCGATATTTCGTCTCTTTGGCCGATCGATATTTTATCGATATCCAATACGACATTCCATGGTGTGGGATGCTTTTCTCACGTATAATCAGTGTCTGTTTATATCTTGTAGAGTGTTTTCTTACCAATAAAAGATCTGACGATCTAATAAACGGCCAACTATAAAGCCTTGCCTTCCCTATCGTTTGTGATATCGATCAATCCAAATGGGATCGTTTGTTCTGCTACTGTGTACCCCGTTATTAACTCCTTGAAGCTTTGCGGTAGTCTGCCCTGGCCAGTCTCAACTCGACCATCGCCAGACATGAGGTACAGGTTTCCGTCGTCCTCCTACGTAGAAACATCTGACGAGGAGGACGAGGATGACTTCGATTACGACGTCGAGGAGTCCGACTACACTGACAAATACGATATCGACGCTTTGAGCACTATAGAGGTTGGCAGATATGCCATCATTCGCGACAATATATATGCTGAAGAAAAGCTCGGGATAGATTACATGCATGGGATTTTTTCATGGAATTCTCTAAGGGTTTGTTTGGTTAGAGAGAAAAAGAAAGAAAAAAAAATGAGGGAGAGTTGGACTTTTCTCTCATTTTCTTTCTACTTGAGAAAGAAAAAGGTATAATTGAAATTTTTGTGTGATCCTCACAAGAGAGAAAAACTGTTTTCAGCCATCAGACTTTTCTCTCTATCCAAACACTCAAAAAAGAAAAGACTTTGACTTTTTCACTATTTTTTTTCTTTTCCTACTAACCAAACACACCCTACGGAGTGGGAGCTGACCTCGGAGGAGATGGTCGAGACATACGAGCAAACTTGTGCGAAGGGCTTAGGTTGCAGGTGACCACGTTTTTTATTTATTATCTCTATTTTTTTTTCCAAACAGGTGACCCTGTTTCTGATTTACTCTATTGAAAAAAAAAACTACGTGTATATATTGCACTAATTAAAGTTTTAGAATGTGGAAGTACTCAGCTAATTATATGTTTTTCTTGGTTTTCGAAAAAGAAGAGACATGCTTTACTGCTTCACTTCATATACAAATTAGTTCTGTACTAGTGTAAAGCAAGATTGACATCTTCAACTTTCTGGTTCTTGACATCCAAGAACTTAAAGACATTAATGAATACTTAAATGCTTCTTAGTAGCCTTTTCTTTTGTTCCTGTTCAACTTAATTAAGTCAAAATGAACATTTTTTGCTAGGAATTGTAATGATATAAGTATATATCTGCATGTAACTGTCATTAGCTAATTAGTTGATCTAGGCTTCCTCAATAAATCATCACCATCATCATTGTCGCAGCTAGCTTGTTTTTTTTCTTTCAGCTAATTGGGAGATCAGGTAGGTAACCTACCAGACAAAATTTAGAAATCAGGTAGCGACTTGATTGCTTAATTTGTGTTATAATATAAGAAATATCAATTATTCGATTCTATGAGAATGTAGAATCAATGTAAACACTATTTAGATCAATTTTATGATCCAACACTGTCATGACATTCTACTACCAAAATGCTAATTTTGAAACTATTTACTACCTGCTTTAGTTTCCTTTCTCTCTCTACCTAGCCATGAAGTTTCCTTTTTGCTTCTTATTTTGCAAAGCAGCTATATGGGTAGGAAACATGGATTCTATACCTTATTTGACTCTTAACAAATCAAAATGATGCTGGATACCCTTCTTGATACAACCATCTAAAAGAATTATATGCCTAAGAATTGTGTCTTTATTGGGGTTTAATCTTTATGCAGCATCGTATTAATTTTCAGCTGAAAAGACACCTGATGTGGGATAAAATCTATGAAACAGGAGTATTCTAGTAGTAATGCTTTCACCACATATTGTAACCTAAGGCCAAAAGGATTGCAAAATGAGATGGAAGAGAGATTTTGTAAGCGGTACTTATGCCTATGTGAAGCTAATGGTAAATTCAAATAGAGTTTTTTCATAATAAGTAGACATTTTCAACAACTGTGTAATTTTTCTACATAATTCTATTGCAAATTAAGTAGAGCATATCATAAGATGAGTAACATAATAAGAATTAAAATTAGTGAAATGATGGATATTACTTTTTCTTCTTGATATGTTCTTCTTGGCTGACCATGATAAGTAGATTTTTGTTTAATTCATTACATATGACAAGTGAATTATCTACATAATTTAGAAACTAAAAGGAAATTGGTTGATGTTTTTAATAATCATGTAGCAACATAGTCCAAAAACATAGCAATTAGCCAATCCAGCTAAATAATTTACATAATTTACAAACCAATATGAAATTGAGCACTGACTGATTTCTAAACTTTTACCCAGGTAGGAAGCCAAATATTAGGTTATTGCAATGGCAAAAGGTACTCTGCAACCGAGTGGAGAGACCTTTTCTCCAACCGAGTGGGCGGCAACGCTCAGATCGTGATCCAACAACGCATTGGTAACTTGGTTCTTCAAAGCAACTTAACTAATACCTCGCTTGGTAACCCAATCCAGACAACACTCTTCCTTTCCCTGTACAACATCGTCACTAATCTTTCCCATGCTCTTCTTCCCCGCCCATTGTGTCCATGTCCCTTTCTCATTGCGGCGGCACCTTCCTAAATCCAGCCATGCCGATTTCAAAGATTCCCTCGCAAGCTCACAAGGCCTCCGTGAGAGCTCCACCTAGCCTGAGCCTCCCCAATTCGGACGCCATGAAAGTTGATCCTAGACATGGATGTCTTCCGCTAAAGTTCAATTGCAAAAACTAAACTCAAAGGTCGCAATCTTCGACGCAATAAAGGATGTAGGACAGGGTTGCCAGAGAGGGAGATTGTGGCTGCCCGCGGCCAGCTAATAGGATGAGCATTAGTGAGAGCCGCCAGGGTTAGCCAAGAGCAATGAGTGCTAGTTATCAATTAGTGGGTTAATTCGGGTGAAGGATGAGTTCAGGTAGAACCGACGGATAATGATCTCATGGTCGCTTACCAACTCAGACGGGAGATCCAGTCGGTTGCAGAGTCCTGGGACTCTATTGCAATTAGAAAGAATAACTAATACACAATTTGTGTTTTCAATTACAAAAATCCTAACTGTTCAAGATATTATTCAAATAGAATGCGTAATACATATTAATCTGTTCTTTGACATTGAGAAACTGCCCAAAATGCCTACAACTCAAATTGAAAAATACACTCTTTAAAGGGAAATTTGAATATATTTTTTTCAAATTAGCAACTCCACAGCAATAGTGTGCTTTTTTTAAACACGTAGTCAATTATAAAATAAAAAGAACAACCTAAAAGAATGCAGAATAATTCAAATGCCCTAACTTGCCACGACTCATAAGCATATGGTTCGTTCACAATAAAACACATTTTTCTTTCAATTTACTTTCATCGAGAAAAAGTACTATCCATAGTGCACTAATAAAAAAAATTAGCATAGAAGTCCTCATCATGCTCTACTTGGTTAGCAAAAAAAAAAGATGGGCTACGGTTTCCCTTGGAATTTTACAAGAAAGAAGATGTCCAAACGTGGAGGAAGTTTCTTCCATTTGGTTCTTTAATGGTATTTTCTTTTTCTGCCTTAAAAAGCATAACTACAACTTTCCCTTTGCTCAGTCCTTTTTTATGGTGTAGCTGATACATCTTGCTTAAGAATGTGGGTACCTCTAACAACTTGAAGAAGAAAGCAGGTTAGGAATTCAGAAAGCCGTGTTTATTGAAGCTTCATATTGATAGTTTCAGTGGATCTCCTTCATTCATGAATCTTTTTTTTGTCCCACACCTATTCGCCAGCAGAAAAATAATTTAATAAAAAACTAGCTAATGAAAAGGTTCAGTAAAAAGAGCTCAAGTTTGAGTAGTAAATTACTCCATGCTCACATATTGGAGCTCTACTTGGAAGGCAAATGGGGGTTAAACAGTGCCGAAAGGCTCCACAGTAGCAAAAGGCAAGAGAGGAAGATAGGTAAAATACTAGCTTTCTTTTATTTGGGTGACGAGAGAATAGAGCTAGCTATCAGCTCAAAGAACTAAACCATTTTATATATACTGAGAGTGGGACGACCCCAGGAAGCTTTAAGCAGTGTCACGCTAAGCGGTGATATGAGAAGAATGATATAACAGTCGAAGTGAATCAAACATATTGTCATGGCACTTCCCTAGCCCTTCCTGAGTCTGAGCTTTTCTTATGATGTTGGCAAATCCTATTTTAGACTCGCACTTCTAATAGAAAATAAACAATCAAGAGAGGCTGAGTGCTGAGAGATAAAAATTCTTAGTTTATCCCAAAAAAAAATGTGTCTATACTGTTCATTTCTTAGGATAACAATATTTCTCTGTGGCACTAGCAAATCATTAAATTTTCTTGCCCTGCCCGCGATTATGGAATGCTGTTTTTGCGTGTTGGTCACTTGAGTTGAGTGTTAGTGTAACTACTCGTGCATTTGGCTGTGTTTTTTAATTACTTTGAACATTTTGTCCGTTAGAGTCAGCTCAATTTATTTTTTCTATGCAGATGACTATCTCAATGAGCATTAGATCTTAGAGGCCTGATTTACGAGAACTCTATGCCAAAGTTGGAGCATTTCAAGTTTCGATAATGTGGCTTTTTTTTTTCTCGTAAATCACACTTTCCGAGCCCTATAAAAAGATTTTCGCTGATGTGTTCCTCTGTTGTGATTGAATGTATTTATTTTGCATCTAACGTATGAAAATTATGTGGTGGGTAGTGTTTAAAGATGCTCTTGAATTGGGCTGGTATCTCAGTCTAAGAACATTCGAGTTATTACAATGTTGTGAAATGCACTTGTTATGACTTGGTTTAAAAAGTATGGATTGTGCAGTCCTGTTATGTGACCAAAACTATGCGGTTGATAGGATTATTTTGACGGCCACTTGGATTGGCAATTCTTAGGGCTAGATTCTCTTTTGTGCTTAAAAGCGAAGGTTGTTCGAGTCCATTCTCCAATGTATAAAAAAGACAAGCAACACTGGGGTTAGGAACTAGCTTTAGAATCACAACTGCGGAGTGTAAATGGGAAACAGAAAAGCACATGCATACTGGCATCAACCTTTGGAGTGAGTTGTTTTCTTGAATCTCACAAAGTGGCTTTTTAAATGACAGCCATAACCAAATTAAATAGATAAGCCAAGCCAAAGCCATGATCCATCCTGGTAACGTAGTTGAACAATCCAGCAAGAGCAGGTCGGCAAGCCATCCCAAGAGCACTCGCACTAACAAAACCTGTAGAAGCTTGCATGCGTATCCTAAGTGGCACACAATCACTGATATAGCGCCTATTAATTGCTCTTGCAGAATCCAACCCGAAAATGTGCTCATGTGACCATGTCAAACCTTGTAATGGGACATTATCACAACGAAAATTACTAGTGAAAGGCACACAAAAAGCTACGAAATGCCATACAAAAAGACTTCGGGCCCGTTTGTTTACTCTTATCCAGATCTGAACTGAATAAGCGGCTGAAAAGCCCAGCTTTTTTGGGCTTTTCAGCCCATTTGTTTGGGTGTCTAATTTCTATTCTGAATTCAGCCCGTGTATAAAAAAAGGCCCAGAAATTCAGATGGAATTTTTTTTTCTGAAAACCATTTGAGTGTCTGAATTCTGTCTCGTCTTTCTGCGCTCAGCCCAGCTCTCTTTAATGGCGACCCAACATTCTGACTCTTTTCCGCTTCATGAAATCCATGAACTGAAAAAGCTCATATCTTTATCCCAATTTCGAGAAGCATTACATGGGAGAGTAGCAAGATCCATTCCCATTTCTATTTCCATTTCCATTGCGAATCTCAACTCCCGTGTGTCTTCCTCAAGCTTACAAAAAAGCTGTAGCAAAAGAAGTAGAAAAATGGTGGGGGAGAAGGAAGATTTGGGGCTGAGCTTGGGCCTGATCGGTTCCCATTGCAGCTCAATCTCATGCCGGCCTCCAAATCCTCGCTTTCCAGTTTTACGCCGGCGACGCAGCGAACGACGACACCCTAGGCTCAGATCTTTGGTTCTGCAGGTACTTCTTGTTAATCTACTAATTTGATTTTCTGCTATTCAGAAGTTCTTGAAAGAAGGGAAAAGAATGAACTTTTCATGCATGAAACTAAAATTTTTTACTTTTGGGTGTTAATTTTGGGCAGCTTTGTTCAAACTTTTATGTTTAGATCGGAAATACCTTTGCATGCATGTGGGAGAAAAAAGGAAAACGCTTTTATTTTCTAATTTTCCATAGATCATGCTAAATGCGAATAAGATCTCTGTTTTTCTGAGCATTTAGTAATTAAACCTATGTTTTGATCTCTGGAATGATTTAAAGAGTTTGATTAAGCTTAAAGTTTGATTCATGCAGATAAAAGTTGTTATGAGATCTACGGAGGAGGGGGATTCGATTGGGTTCGGCTATGACTAATTGCTTCTAAATGGCATCAACTTTGTGTGGATTCAATTGGGTTTGGTTATGACTAATTTCTTCTAAATAGCATCAATTCTGTGTGGTTTCAATTGGGTTCGGTTATGTCTAATTGCTTCTAATAGCATCAATTCTGTGCGGATATTGCTAAGAATTTGGAATTGTTACGTTGTTGATATGGTGAAGGCAAATATGGGAACAGAGGAGTTAAATAACTTATTGAGGAATATTGCGGTTGTGGGGAACCAAAAGATGGATACTGACAGAGTAGTTTCTGACTGGAAGGATATTCCAATGGAGCTGCTTATGATGGTTGATGACCGAACTGTAATAGTAGCCGCAGGTGTTTGCACCGGTTAGAGAGATGCCATTGGCTTGGGCCTCACTCGTCTATCTCTTTCATGGTAAGGCTTTCTTATGAATTGACAATCCCCGTTGTTTAATTTTCCATTTTGGATAGTACTAGTGGAAAAAAGAGGCTGATCTTTAAGCTCTGAAGGTTGGTGAATCACAATGTCAAGTGGAGATCAGAAGAACTGTCTATATACTGCTTTCTTGTTTTGAGATCCTTTATGCTTTTTCCTGCAGGTGAATTTGGAGGTTCTAATAGTGAAATTTGCTCGTTAAATTTTATATTTATGGCATCAGTGTTACCAAGCATAGGCTACCCTTAGATTAGGTAGCATCTATGGCATGGCTCTGCCTCACTTTTCCGCTTTTCTGCTCTGTAGTGAACCAAAAATCATGATGCTTACTACATCATCCAAAAAATCGAAATGAAAAGTTCTTATTTTTGTAAAATCCTTCGCTCACTTGCTAAATCTTGCTTTCCAAAATGGTAAATGGTTGTCAGTTCATAGCTGACTGGGTTGTATATGGTCTCATAAGGGTTGTATATGGTCTCATATAAGTAGTTTCAGATTCAGCAAAAAAAAAAAATATATATATATATATATATATATATATAGAGATGAGTTGACATGAGATCGTTCTCATATAAGGAGCATGAGGCCAATCTTTATTACCGTTAGATTCCGATCGGAGGGTAGATATCAAATTAGTGGGTAGGTAAGTGTGTCACATCAAGGAGTGGGTGAGATCATTATGGATATTTGTAGCCGTCAGATCAAGATCCAATGGCTATGATTCAAAGTGGCCTCATATAAGCAATATGAGAGCGATCTCATTTAAACTTTTCCCATATATATATATATATATAAGAAGTCTGAAATCTGAATTTGAAAAGTCAGTTTCATTTGTTTCATCTGATTCAGATTCAGATTGAATAATTTCAGACATATGGCTTTTCAGACTTTTCAGTGGACTTTTCAGATTCAGATTCAGACCAATCAAACGGACCCTTCGTAAAAACCAATCAAAATTTCAAAAGAAATTTACACCAGATGCCCACACATGACAATAGATAGTAACATGAAAGATATTGTTAAAATTGATTGCAATGCTTGAGCTTAAATATTGACCTCGGAGGAGATAATTAAGACATACGAGCAAACTCGTGCCAAGGGTTTAGGCTGCAGGTTGGTTTCCATTTTGCTTTTGATCAGCCATCTTATGCAAAATATAACATTCTCAGGTGGGAGGATTCGCATATAAAAAATTGTCTCTTCTTAATCATTGATTGAATCATATACCTATAGGCAAATAGCTAGGACTTATACAATTGGAAAGAAAAAAAACTAATGCATCATTTTTTTACAAATAATCACCGTTTACATACTTTGTTGGTAAAGTTATAAGGGAAAGTTTAAATGAGATTGGTCTCATTTGGCTTATATGAGCTCAGTTCAAATCGTAGCCATTGGATTGACATCTGATGGTGCTCCGCATAAGCATGTATCTACCCTCTATATTAAAGAGCACTGACTGCATAATACTCCAAATGCCCTTAGGGGGTTAGTCGTTTGATTTTTGAATCAAATTTTAGGATTCAACAATATCGCGGGAGTCATTCTAGATTTTCAATGACATTCTTGAATTCCAGCCTTAGCATCTCAGGATTTTGAATTCACGTTAAAAATTCTCCATTAGTAAAAAAATATTTGAATTCTTGAATTTAAGAGTGTTGGACATTAGTTACAACATAAAAATGGGACTTTACAAGACCACTTCCTGAGGTGGTCTTTCCCTCTCTTCTAGTTCTCTCCCTCTCGACCCATTACCCATACTCCCCAACGCTGCCATAAACAAAAATTGTTTTCCCCTTTCGTCTCTGCTCTATCCTCACCTCCCAGCCTAACCTTCTAAATCTGGCCCCTTTCATGATCTTGAAAGTACAATGATTTTCGGGTGTATTGATTTTGTTTATACATTCTTGCTAGTAATGAGACTACTGAACGTTTCAAAGTTGTACCCTCACAAGTATATAATGCTACTGTAAATAGACAAGTACAAAGGGTTGTCGAACCTCAAGGTTGAACTAAGATATTCTACAAAATTCAGAATTGTTGTTTGTTGTTTAATCTATGAAAAAACTAGAGCAATAAGTAAAAACGATTAATGTGAATGGCTAGGGTATTAGACTCCACCCATAGACTTGTATTGCAAGTATTAATCCTAAAAAAGATTTAATTAGCATGTATGGATTGAATGTTCCTAGCTACAAGCTGATGTCGTTCTACAAAGATAATCTATGGATTGTACTATCACAAATGTTATAACCCTTTCTACACTACTTAATTAAATTATTGAAACTCCTAAATTTAGATTATATAATTGGTATAATCTATCACAAGCTCATCATAAATCTCAATTAAAACTATTATGCAAAACTACAACTCCTAGGCTACAAGCACTAGTGTGTGGTGAGTATCAACTTCAATTAATCAGTTAACACAAGAAATAAGACATGGATATTGAATTGACAATAAAAAGTTCCACTATAATTGAAGTGTTCAGTTGCAAAATTAATCTACATAAACAACTAAAACCTTACAAAGGAATTGCATTAAAAATACTTATCTATGAGCTTAATCCTAACTCTATGCCGGAAGATTAGTTGTTCATTGTCAAAGAAGCTCGCAAGTTGTTGATGATGATCTCCATTGACTTCTTCTTCTTCCTTGAGTTTGTACCCTTCAAAAGATAGAATCGGGATTAGGGATCATTTTCACTTGCTAAACAATCCTCTTAAATAGGAATTTAATTAGAGTTCAAATCATGCTTGAAATAGGCATCTAAAAGCATCCCAAAATTGGTGTACACATGAATTGCGATAGACACACTTGTCTTCCGGTAGACCGGAGTGCCTTCTCCAATTATTTGCATCTGGTTCAGTTTTTTTTCCACTACACAATATTTTTCCAGTGGGCATAACTTTCTGTTCAAAACTCCATTTTATTGGTCGTTTGTTGCATTTGAAATCAAACTCTCTGAACTTTCTTTTTCAATTGGTTTCACTCTAATCCAACACATGTGGACGAATTTATTATTATTCTACCGAGGCTGATGTGCATCACCTGAAGCAAAAATTGAGCTTATTTCCTCCTTTCTTAGGCCAATTGATGTGTAACCTTTAATATCGTACAAAGACCATAAAATTTAATAAACCCTAAAAGTAACTACCAAAATACTTAATAATTATAGGATTTAGATTTAAAGCACGTAGCATTTTGTCACTTATCAACTACTTATTGCTGAATATGTAAAATTTATTTAAACCCCAACACTTTGCCTTTCAATCTGTATTTGTGAATTGACTTCTATTTGGTGGATGATGCTCTTGTATCATAGAAATTATCTTGCATCTTTAACAGCTTTTGGATGTCAAGATTCTATTTATTTATGATTGCTTGTAATGAGGATGCTTATTTTTGCAAATCACTTGTTCTAGCTAAAGATTTTGGTTGATCATTGTTTTTAGTGATGCTTATTGCTGAATAAGAGGATATCCCAAATTTTCTAGACACCTCGAGTGGGGACAACAAATTTTCAAAGGGGCAACATTTGGTGAAGCCGCTATTATTCTATTTCATTTCTTCTCTCTTCCTTATCTTTCATCTTCCTTTTGAGATAAATTTATCATAGAAGTTCCATTGCCGAGTAGGTTGCTTCTCTTTTCTAATCTATCATCCTCACTAGATAGTGTCTCAAGATCTTTCTGTTATCCTCATGGGAAGAAAAAAGAGAAAAAATAGGGAAGAATGCAAAAAAAATTGGGTAAAAACTGATAAGAAAAGAGGGATATATGACTTATTCAAGTTTGCCCTATAATCGTATAATAAAATACATGATTCCACTATGTAATTGAATACTTGATAGCACTACCGACAGTGTATTTGAAAGTACTAATGTGTATTTGAGCAACACTATTATGTATTCGTATACACGCTTTTATGGCTTGTAGGGCAAAATTTAACGAGTTATATCTCTATTATTTTTATCCGTTTTTTTTTTTTTTTGCGTTCTTCTTTATTTTTCCCCCCTCTTTTTCCCTATAAGGATATCCCAAATTCCTTAAGACACATTCTTGTAAGGATAATGAATTTTCAAAGAGTATTACGCCTCTTGGACATGAGAACCTCGCTGCTATGCTACTCCTTTATCCTTTCTTTTCATGGCCACGATTGTTGTTTCACCTAAAGGTTACAACCTTCTGTAGTGGGGTGCGTCTTCGGGTGTGTAAAATTGTAAAGGTTTGTCATGAGGGTAATTTGGGAAGATCAAGTGCCATTTTCTATGTTATGTAGTATTTGACTTAAAGTTCATGTAATATTGAATTCCTGGCTCATTGTCCAAGTAGTATGGAAAAAATTCTAAATTTCTTGGTTTGATATGTAATTTACTTCAAATCCATTTAGTATGCTATCCAAATAAATTGTGTAGTTTTCAAGTGTATCTTGACAAGTAAAAAATTTCAAGAACTACATATGAATCAAGTCCTCTTATAGATTTTCCCACTACACCTCATATGCAATCATGTAAAATTTGACATGCATTATCATTCATTTATTGTAGAGACCGGTTCACATGAGATCATTCTCAGATAAGGGCCATGAGAACCCTTATATGAGAACAGTCTTTTGGTAGGTATCAAATTAGTGGCGTAAGTGAGTGTGACCATTACTCACCTTTGTAGCTATTAGATCAAGATTTAACGACTACGACTTGAACTGGTCTCGTAATAGCCAAATGAGAACAATTTCATTTAAACTTTTCCCTTCATTGTATGTTATCTCTAAATTTGGTAGTAAATAATAGGGGAATTTATATAATAAATCATAAAAAAATTTATGAAAATGACACACTGTAGCAAATAATTGCAAAATAAGGTATCTGACACGCGAGCGCCTGCATGGCTTTTTTTTAAAAACCAAACCAAAAGGCATTTAAAAGAGAAAGGCGTCGGTTCAACTGACGCCTTAACATAGGCGTCGGTTGAACCGACGCCTTTTACTGCCTTTGTCATTTTTCGTCCATTTTAAATAGGCCGTCACTTCAACGATACATATCTCTCTCATTTCTAACTCATTTTCATTCATTTTTTTTTCATTCTTCCTTATTTTTAGTGCTCTTTCTAGTCATTATGATATCACAAAGATGTTGAACCATCACATACCATTTATTGTAGTTTTTGTAGTATTTTTTTTCGATAAATAGCATGCGATGGATCAACAACTTTGCGATATTATTATGACCAGAAAGAGCACAAAAAATAAGGAAGAATGAAAAAAAAATGGGCGAAAATGGATGAAGAATGAGAGAGATATGCATCATTGAAGTTATCACCCCTTTAAAATGGGACATATTTATTTTAGTGGGATAAATTTCAATGATGCATATCTCTCTCATTCTTCATCCATTTTTGCCCATTTTTTTTTAATTCTTCCTTATTTTTAGTGCTCTTTCTAGTCATCATGATATCACAAAGATGTTGATCCATCGCATACTATTTATCGAAAAAAATACTATAAAAACTACGATAAATGGTATGTGATGGCTCAACATCTTTGTGATATCATAATGACTAGAAAGAGCACTAAAAATAAGGAAGAATGAAAAAAAAAAGTGAAAATGGGTTAGAAATGAGAGAGATATTTATCGTTGAAGTGACGGCCTATTTAAAATGGGACGAAAAATGACAAAGGCAGTAAAAGGCGTCGCTGTTAAGGCGTCAGTTGAACCGACGCCTTTCTCTTTTAACCGAGAGGCGTCGGTTCCTTTTGGTTTGGTTTTAAAAAAAAAGCCACGCAAGTGCCCGCGCCACGCGGGCGCCTGCGTGGCTTGTCAGATACCCTATTTTGTAATTATTTGCTACAGTGTGTCATTTTCATAATTTTTTTTATGTTTTATAATATTATTTTCCCTAAATAATACCCACAACTTTATATAAAGGGGTAGGGGGGATGGTCCAGGCATTTCTATTTGACCCACGCCCTTTGACTATTTACGCTCCCATTCTATAGTACCTGTAATGCCCCAAATTTACTAAACTCATTTTACTCTGAGTTAAATTTATTTGCCCCTTGACCCTTCTAAGCGGATCATAAGGACTCGGACAACCCTTATTATAGTAGGAAATAAAAAAAATTCATCAAATTTTTATTTAACCACTTTGAGATTAGTACTCCTAACATATCATAAGAGTGGACGGTGGGAACTTCACAATGTCATTTCCTTAATCGAGACTTCACTTCGCAATAACATCATATAGAATATACAAAGTCATAAAGTACACCCTAATACATGGAAATCATACCATGTTGAATCCGCAGATTCAAATTTGAAATCGTGAAATTACAAAATAGAGCTAAGAATTGTAAGACATTGATATGGGTTTGTCCCATATTAGTTGTCACATTTTGAGAGGAGTCGGCCCTCCCTTGTGTGTGTGAACTTGAGGAGATGGTTAGGCTTCCATGGGCCCACACCTAGATGGAAGAGACACTTTTGTTATTTGTAACCGTTTTGGAAGAATGGTCATAAAAAGGGAATTATTTGGAATATATCACACGAATCGGAAATAACCAAATTGGAAATTGCCAAATTGAAAACTGTGTGATGGGTTGTAACTCCCCAATTATGGGGATCCGTGAAGAGGAAATAAAGGGGGATGTTACTGTTCACGTCCCCCTACCTTTGGGTAATTCTCCTTCTTCTTCCTAAGTCCTTCTTCTCCATCTTCTTCTTGAAGAAAGTGCTTTTGCTTTATGTGAGATTTGATCTTGGAGATCATACAAAAAGAAAAGCTTCGGAGAATCGCAAGGAAGTGATATTGCTAACTCGTGGAGTATAGCAAGTCATATATTCACACACGAACGGTTGCAAATAGAGTGATCTCTGACATATTATAATTCTCTACGAAGAACGAAGGAACTTAGGCACAAAGGCCGCAGAACGGAGGAACTTGGGCACAAAGGCCGCAGGTTAGTAGTATGTGTTCCTGTATTTTTGTAGATTGCTCATGATATAAATAATCGTTCGTTTATATTACTAAATTACTTGTACTCTATTGTGTATTTGTGTTTGTGAGTGCAAGGTTATTCCTCGTGCAAACAGAATTTGGGAGAATTTGACACATATACGACGCAAGATCCGCTTCCGCTGCGGCTCGATTACCCTTCAGTGGTATCGGAGCCACGGTTCGTGTATGGTGTGAGAATTCCCAAAAATCTGTGAGGAATTCTGAGCAATCAAAATAATAAAAATCGCATTTTTCGATTTGGCGATCGATCGGCTAACCAGACATGAACGATCGCTAAAGGTTTTCTAACGAAGAAGACGACTGGTAACGATCGATCGGCGCCGTTCGCGATCGATCGTAGTTACTGGAAGCGTCGCTTCAAAGAGGGAAACGATCGATCGGCAGTAATTGCGATCGATCGTATCTACTGTTAAAAACCAATATCGAAATTGCGTTAGAAACGATCGATCGGCAGTGTTTGCGATCGATCGTATCTACTGGAAAAATTTATTTTTTGTGCAACAATCCAAGCGATCGATCGGCTTGTAAACGCGATCGATCGGGCTTATGATTGAATATATCATTACAAGCAGAGCGATCGATCGGCTGAGTACACGATCGATCGTATCTACTGTAAGTTGTGCAAAGTCACCTTCGGTTGGCTGCGATCGATCGGTGAGATTGATGCGATCGATCGGATAAGCGATCGATCGGGTATTTTGACACGATCGATCGGATAAGCGATCGATCGGGTATTTTGACACGATCGATCGGCGCAAAAAGATTTGAAAAACTATTTATTTTGAAGCAGTATTTTGTGCCACTTAATTATCTAATTACTGATAGTTATTTAGTGATTCAAACTGTGCTGTTTAACACTTATTGTCCAATTCCATTTATTGTAGATATTTATCTTCAATTTGATTGTGACACTTGCTGATTTCATAAAAGTTGCAATGGCTTCCCGTATGGTCTCCAGTGAGTTGGCAAAGACTGAAAAGTTGAATGCCACCAATTTTGTTACCTGGAATAGGCGCGTCCGTCACATTCTGTTCCTAGATGACTTGGGTCATTTGTTGGACTAAGTTGTTGAACCTTCGGATGAACATAGTACTACTACTCAAAAGAGAGAGTACGAGAAGTTCCGGATGGAGGATGCACGAGCAAGGACCACGATGCTTACCTTTATGGAGCCTACTATGGAGTTGCTTTTTGAGAAGCACAAAACGGCCAAAGAAATGTATGAGGCCATTGAGAGGAGGTATGGAGAGCATACTGAGGCTCACATCAGGTTGCTCCACACTCGCTATACCAACATGAGGATGGAGGAGGGCAATAATGTGCTTGAGCACATAAATGCCATATTATAGCTAGTGAGTTGGAGATGCTTGGAGATCCAATTTCGTTGGGGGTCCAAGTGTCTACGATACTCACTAGCCTCCCTCCATCATGGGAAGCAGTTGTGGTGGTGTTGAACCTTAGTGACAAGAAACTCACTCTCGATGACCTTACTGCCAAGCTGGGCTTGGAGCAGGAAAGGAGAGAGCATATGAGGGCCTCTAATGCATCTGCCAACCTTGCTCACCATGTTGGCTCTAAGAAAGGTGGGTCCTATGCAGGCACCTCAAAGAAGAACTTCAAGAGGAAAGGAAAGAAGCCTCAATTCCAGGGTGGAGACAAGGCCAAAAACAAGAAGAAGGGAGCCTGCTTTACTTGTGGCCAGATGAGTCACTTTAGCAGGAACTGTCCTAATGGCTCCCAGGGCAACGAGAAAAAGAAACAGCAGGGTGGAGGAAAGGACATAGTGTGTATGATTTCTGAGGCACTGATTGTGAACACTAACACTAGAGGTTGGTGGCTTGACTCGGCTGCAACCCGTCATGTGGCTATGGCAAAGGAGTCTTTTGCTGAGATGAAAGAGATTAGTCCCGGAGAGCACAAGATCTACATGGGGAATAACACCTATTGTGACGTGCTGGGGATTGGCTCTATTCGTGTTCCTCTTTTAGGGGGAAACACACTAGTTCTCACAGATGTCTTGTTTGCACCTACTATTCATAGGAATCTGATTTCAATTCCTTTGTTGACTCAAAAGGGATTTAAAGTCCGGTTCAAATGTGGCAAGGGAACTGTGGGACAGAAGAATAATGTTTTATTTACTGCTTCTCTTGTGGATGGTTTATTCAAACTTGATGTTTCCAATGACTTTGTTAATATTAATGAAATAGCTGATTCTGAGTATTTTGTTGCTTGTTATGTGGATAATGCATTGTTGTGGCATTTACGCCAGTGTCATGTGAATGCGACAAAATTACACCGAATGTCATGTAGTGGGTTACTACCTAGAATAAGTGATAATTTACGCGTGTATGAAGATTGTTTATCTGGCAAAATGACTAGGCAACCCTTTCCAAAAGGGCAACGAGCAATTGATCTTTTAGAGGTCATTCACTCATATATTTGTGGGCCTATAAACGTCAAGACTCAAAGGGGAATGATGTATTTTATTACGTTCATAGATGACTATTCGAGATATGGTTATGTGTACTTGTTATCGAGAAAGTCCGATGCCTTAGAAAAATTCAAGGAATTTAAGGCTGAGGTTGAGAACCAATTAGGACGGAAGATTAAAGTTCTGAGAACAGACAGAGGTGGTGAGTACACATCTGATTTGTTCAAGGACTATTGTACAAACCAAGGAATAGTGCATCAATATACTTTACCGTATACCCCTCAGCAGAATGGAGTAGCTGAAAGACGTAATAGGACATTGATGGACATGGTAAGGTCCATGTTAAACCATTCTGAACTAGGAATGCAGTTTTGGGGCGAAGCATTAGACACCGCTGTCTATGTACTAAATCGGATACCTTCTAAGTCGATCAAATTGACCCCATATGAGTTATGGACTGGAAGACGTCCAAACTTTTCGAACTTGAGAGTGTGGGGGTCAAAGGCCCATGTGAGGGTGCCCGATCAACTAAGAACTAAGTTGGATCCCAAGACCATAAAATGTAATTTTATTGGTTATTGTGACAATTCGAAAGGGTATCGATTTGTAGTAAACCATGATGATGGGACAGTGGGGGTTATAGAGTTTAGAGATGCTTATTTTCTCGAGGAAGATATTTAAAACTCCTAGTCAGAAAGTGGAACTCTTTGAGATAGAAAAAGAGAAAGTTACTGTCACTAGTAATGAACAAGTGATAGATAACACATCCAATGAGGATGTTGAAACTCGAGCATCAAGAGAGCGTAGACCTTCTGTTTTGTTGAAGGATTACTATGCCATGCTTGGTGAAGATGAGATATCGGTAGATGAACCTGTACTCAGTGATCTAGTCACATTTGAGCAGGCTATGTGTAGTCCAGATTCCAAGGAATGGCAAAAGGCTGTTCAAGAGGAAATGGATTCGATCTTGAAGAATAAAGTCTGGGAGATTGTTGACTTACCAGACGAATAGAAACCCATAGGGTGTAAGTGGATCTTCAAGAAGAAGCTCAAAGCTGATGGATCAATAGAGAAGTACAAAGCTAGACTTGTGGCGAAAGGTTTCACACAAGTAGAGGGCATAGACTTCAAGGAGACGTATTCTCCTGTGTCTAGGTTCATCTCGATCCGATGTTTATTGGCAATTGTGTCATGCTTAGATTTAGAGTTGCACCAAATGGATGTAAAGACTGCCTTCCTAAATGGTGATTTAGAGGAGGAGATTTACGTGGAACAACCCGAGGGGTTTGTTGTTTCCGGGGAGGAAACAAAGGTGTGCAAGCTTATTAAATCATTGTATGGACTGAAACAATCGCCTAGACAATTGTATTTCACTTTTCACAAGGTGATAAGTGAATATGGCTTTGTGGCCAATGACTATGACCATTGTGTATACTCCTTTAGAGATGGGAGTAGATTTATGATATTGTCACTATATGTAGATGACATATTATTGATGGGGAATGACACTAGTATGATTCTCAGTCTTAAAGAATGGCTCAAGACTCAATTTGAAATGAAAGATATGGGTGAAGCATCTTACATCCTCGGGATGAAGATTGAGAGAGATAGAAAAGCAAGGAGGCTAAGTATATCTCAGGAATCGTACATTGAAAGTGTATTGAAATGCTTTGGCGTGATTGGTTAGAAGACCATAGATTCGCCTATCTATAAAGGGACAGTTTTGTCCGAGAGAATGGCACCTGCATCAAACGAGGAACGTCTGAAGATGCAATCTGTGCCATATGCGCAGTCTATTGGCAGCTTGATGTATGCCATGAACTGCACTCGACTTGATTTGGCTTTTGTAGTAAGCCTTGTGAGTCGATATCAGGCTAACCCAGGTATGCAACACTGGCAGGCTATTAAGCGGGTGTTTAGATACTTGTTGGGTACCAAGGATATGAAACTCACATATCAAGCCGAGGACCTGTCATTGGAAGGCTATAGTGATTCGGACTATGCCGGCTGTAAGGATGACAGGAAATCCACTGTCGGTTATGTTTTTATGCTTGGTGGCACCGCCGTAGCATGGGCTAGTAAGAAGCATAAATGTGTTACTAAGTCCACGATGGAAGCTGAGTTTGTTGCATGCAGTTTGGCAGCTTCCGAGGCAGTTTGGATTAAAGAATTTCTAGCTGGGTTACAGCTAGAACAGTGGACTGATGCTCCTGTCCAAATTTATTGTGATAATTTGGCAACAGTGTCGACACTCCGTAATGGGGAGATCAGTTCCAGAGCTAAGCACATAGAGGTGCATTACTTTTATATGTTTGACATGCTACAACGGGGAAAGTTGACAGTGAGTCATCTTCCTACGGTTGAGATGTTAGCTGATCCGTTAACGAAGGCCTTAACAACGGATCTATTTGTAAAACATGTTCATAGTTTTGGATTACGGCAGGACTAGTGCACGAGTCACTGTTGGATCGCAAATATGAGCACATAACCCATAGTGGGGGATGTAAGACATTGATATGGGTTTGTCCCATATTAGTTGTCACATTTTGAGAGGAGTCGGCCCTCCCTTGTGTGTGTGAACTTGAGGAGATGGTTAGGCTTCCATGGGCCCAGGTGGGCCCACACCTAGATGGAAGAGACACTTTTGTTGTTTGTAACCGTTTTGGAAGAATGGTCATAAAAAGGGAATTATTTGGAATATATCACACGAATCGAAAATAACCAAATTGGAAATAATCAATTTGGAAATTACCAAATTGGAAACTGCGTGATGGGTTGTAACTTCCCAATTATGGGGATCCGTGAAGAAGAAATAAAGGGGGACGTTACTGTTCACGTCCCCCTACCTTTGGGTAATTCTCCTTCTTCTTCCTAAGTCCTTCTCCATCTTCTTCTTGAAGAAAGTGCTTTTGCTTTATGTGAGATTTGATCTTGGAGATCATACAAAAAGAAAAGCTTCGAAGAATCGCAAGGAAGTGATATTGCTAACTCGTGGAGTATAGCAAGTCACATATTCACACACGAACGGTTGCAAATAGAGTGATCTCTGACATATTATAATTCTCTACGAAGAACGAAGGAACTTGGGCACAAAGGCCGCAGAACGGAGGAACTTGGGCACAAAGGCCGCAGGTTAGTAGTATGTGTTCCTATAATTTTTGTAGATTGCTCATGATATAAATAATCGTTCGTTTATATTACTAAATTACTTGTACTCTATTGTGTATTTGTGTTTGTGAGTGCAAGGTTATTCCTCGTGCAAACAGAATTTGGGAGAATTTGACACATACACGACGCAAGATCCGCTTCCGCTGCGGCTCGATTACCCTTCAAGAATCATTAAAAAAAAGCCTTAACAGCGGCTAAGACGAAAACGCAGACTAATCCCCTACACACAGCCCCCTGAATAAATAATAGAACTCACTCAGACCATTCACCTAGCTAATCCTTCAAATTTTTCTATGATTGAACTCTCTAAAATGGAAACTCAAATTATCTTCAATGAAATAACCATTCTTTTACTAATTCATTTAGAGCCATTATGTGATTCATGGCCAATCCTTCAAAAAATTTTATGGTTGAACTCTCCAAAGTGGAAATTCTAAAATCTTCAATGAAATAACCATTGTTTTTACTAAATCATTTAGAGCAATTAAGTGATTCATTAAAAGTTACACCGTTACATACTACAGTATCAGAGATTCAGACGTGAAGCAGCTAGAAGATTTGGTGATAGGAGACTGCACAGAAACAAACCAAAAGAAAGAAAAATGGAGGACAGGCGGCGGATTCAATCGAAATGGCATTAATTTCAGTCGCCATTGCTCTAAAAGCGAGGCCAGCATCGGGATTCCTTCAAAAGCGACCTGATTTGCAGGGAAAGACAGAACAAAGAGGAGTGCTACAGCTCCTTTTCTGACCACTGATGCTCTCCCTGTGAACTGTCATGAGCAGAGCAGCCAGCCATGCAGCCTCCTCTGATTCCCTGCAACGCTCAGTCTTTGCTACGGTCGTATCATCATCATTTTCACCAGCTCCTGCTGCAGCCGCTGGCGTTGCAGGAGTGGTTGGTGTCGCCAGTTACCAGTTGTCACTCACCTCCCCATTGGCCTCTCTCGACGTCTCTCATCTCCGTACAAACACAGATAGGAAAGAAAGAGATAAAGCAGAAAGCTTGGACCTTTTCTGAATTCGAAGACAAAAAATGAGGAAGTTGATACCAATCAGACCTCTCTGTTTGGGGTTCCTTAATTCAGATTTGCAACTTCCACAGTACTAAGAAATCACAATTCAATAAAAAAGCTACAAAATTTGGAATCAAGAAAGAACGAAAACGTCTTGTTCAACAGACCCTATACTCTATACAAAGATCGGATTTTTCTTGTTTTCTTTGCTTCTTTTGTTTGGAATTCTTCTCTCCCGATTGTTTCAGAACAATAGATACACTCTATCTCGTTGACTAGTTAAATCTACACGGCTATGAACTGGATAGAGCAGCCTCCGGCTCTGAGCTCGGCGGCGAGTACTCGCCGTAGTAGTCCGGGATGCCGGTGGCCGCCCAGAGGCGCTCGTTGAAGGCCTCCTGCATTTCGTTGGGTATGAAGGGCGTTCGGCATAGAGGGCAGGTCCGCTGGTCATGGTCCATCCACCGGTCGAGGCAGCTCCGGTGGAAGATGTGGCGGCAATTTCTCAGCCGCCGGATCTCCTCCCGCCCTTCGAACTCGTAGAGGCAGACGGCGCAGCTGTCCTCCCCATCGGCGGAGTCGCGGGAGAGCTCGTCGAAGCGGACGACGGGGAGGATCTCGCGGATGAGAATGGCGGAGACGGAGTGAAAGTCGGGGCGAAGTTCCGCGGAGGAGGAGGAGTCAGTGGGGTCGAGGAAGTCGCCGAGGCCGGCGAGGCGGAAGGCGGCGTAGATGAGGCGGCGGAGGAGGCCGAGGAGGGAGAGGGCGTGGAGGAGCAGCCGGGGAAGGAAGAGCTCCGAGTATCCTACCGGGAAGCCCATTATATGAGATGCAGATCAGACGCCTTTTGATTGGCGCTTGTTTCCGTCTTCCTCAGATGGGGTCGATTGAAGCTCCAGCGAAATAGGCGGAGTTTGGAACGAGTTCGAGGGGGTTTTATACATGGTTCAGGACCTCAAACTTTGTGAAATGCCCTTGGATGTTTTGGGAATTACGAGGGGTGCCATTGGGCCAAGAGATGGCGACTGGCAATAGTGATTACTGTTGAATTGTTGCAAACGTGGCCTGTTTTCAATGGTTAAATTATAATTGGCAACTGTGGTCTTGTGGACTAGCATTTCAGGTGATTCTTGCTCAAAAACTGGTGAGTTTGGTTGGAGAATTTTACAGGATTAAGGTAACTACTTAAATAGCAATAGAAATCGGTTTAAAATGATGATATTGATCAAAGTGGTTGATTAATAATGCTTGACGAAACCATGGGGATGTTGTGCCTATGGATCTAAAGAAAAGTGCTTGGGTTCATAGGTTTTATTATCCTTCTGGTGGGCATATTAATTACTGCCTCTGTCCAATGAAATTGCTCATCTGCATTGCAAAATTAGTGAATTTTTGGAATCTAATAGCTGTACAAAAAAAAGAGTCCCCCCCCTTGCCCTTCCCATGTTTTTGGTCTTCATGGAGCAGAGTTAGCCATGTGATGATATCCGTGTCTTTTAAAATATAGATAGGCTTTTCAATGGAATGTGGGAGTATCGGGGGGGGGGGGGGGGGGGGGGGGGGGGGGGGGGGTTGTTTGGTTGGTGAATTTAAATGATAGGTTGTTCATGTTGAATTGGTGAATGTAGTTTAGTTGCTAAATTTTAAATTAAAACTGAATTGGAGGAGAATTTTTAGTCTGAATTTTAAGTTTAGCCCAAATTCATGAACCAAACGTGGTTTAGTTAGTTATCTCCCCATTCAGGTTTAATTTGCAGTCAAATTCACAAACCAAACAGCGCCCTAAGCTGCATCGGAAATTGGAACTAAATTTAATTTCTAGTTGTAATCACAATCCAGATGAAAACTATGGGACAGAGGGATATTTGTCAGGATGAACTGTGGAGAGTGCCTCCGAAAATGTTCTACTACTACCATCTAGTCCAAGTAATTAGCGATAACCCCCCACCCTAACCTAGTTCGACCATATGCTACTGTCGACAAACAATCAGAGGAACTCCCGTGCAAAATAATGATAATAAAGCACATGTGATTAGCGTAATTAAATAGCATCAAACAATGATAAACAAAGATTAATATGATAACTAAACATAGAGATAAGTGGGGTGGCCAAAGGGAATCGCAGCACGCAAGCATTAAGGGGAGGCCCCCGACAGGTCCAGAGGGGGAGGGTGGCGCTCTGCGGTTCTTGTCCGGGCGAGATCCGGAGCACCCATCCGTTGCTGGGCCCCGGCCCACTGACGACGCAGAGTGTCGGTGGCACGTGGGCCGCGCCTCCAAGGCTCGCGCTCTGCTCGGCCCGGCCCATCGCCTCGACGTGTCGGGCAGCTGGAGGACAAGGTGGCCCCACGGTGGCTCGAGTGGGCCATAGCCCAGTGCCTCTCCGACAACATGGCGATTGGGACCGCGGCCTTTGTCTCGTCCGTTGTCTCGGAGTGGGCTGGGCTGGAGTGTCCACTGGGCCGTGTCATTATAATAGTAGAGTACCGTTCTTGAATTGTCGAACTTGTGTCTGGTGGGCCAGGGGGCAAGTTGTCCTCATGCGGGGCCCAATCCAGAAACGGACGCTTCTCTTTTTCATGAAGGGGGCTGGGTCATCCAATCATGGAATTTCCTTTTCGTAACTAACCAATCATGGAATTTGCCACTTACTTGGAAAGGATGCAGTATTTATAAAAGTCTTATTGCAATTTGGGTCATAAAGGGTCTTATTATGTTCATGTCATTTGGAAGGGAAGAAAAATTGTAATGTGCTTAGTTAGTAACGTAATTTATGTTATTCTACAAGGAAAAGATTACTCTACGCGTAATGGTAGCTTCTTCAGCTTGACGCCTCCTCAGTAGAAGGAGACGGCAGATCACACGAAAGCCTGGCCGGTGAGGGATCTGGCAAGAGGGAAGATTTAATGACTAGACGACCTAGCTCATTTAATAATGTAGTGCTTGGTACTTAAGTGTCATATTTAAGGAATGTAATTCTTACTAATTAAAGAGGTAATATAATCAAGGATATACAGAAGTCAACAAATTTTGATATATATTGCAAATAGGGAAGATTTTTTTTTACCCCTATTGTGATATAGGAAACTGTAGTAGCCCGTAAAATGGTGACAAGGATAGACCCTTAACTGGCTACCGATTGCCCACGCCAAAGAGGCTCATAATTTCAAGGAGCACCAAAAAAAATCTTCTCACGTTACCTCTTTTCCAAAAAATGTCATATTGTCATTGTTTACAACTCTAATAGTGCCACCGGTTATTGCACCGGCTCCATCCTACTTATCGTGTATATATATTAGAAAAACAAACTATAAAACTAAACTAATATTAGCTCATTATGGTCTTCTTATGAGGATGTTAAATTGGGACTAAGGAAGCATTGGCACATTATTAGGAGGATAGGGGCATGCTAATCAGCGTCATGGTTTGATTGTGTTCACTGTATTTGAGGGATTTTTGCACATGATGGGGTGAATGGCCCGGACAAGCCGTACAATGGAAAAAATATAAGTATGCTTTCTGTCGAGTGAATGATATCCAACTAGATTAGCTCATCTTCTACTAGTATATTACAGTTGCTAAAGCACTCAAAGCTGATAAGAAAAAGGAAGGTGGTTTCTGTAGTTTAGTGCCTACAGACACTTTTGTACCGTGGTAACCTGTAGCAAAAGTTTCCGCACAAGCCACAATGCCATCTTTGCAAGTTGTCTTTCCAAGTTAATCAAGTGGCCCTCTTAAGTCTGGATTTGAATCAATCAGTGGCCACTCAGAGACAAAGTAGAAATGGTTGATGAAGTTTTGCATGTCTCCTTACAAAGATATAAAGTTGACATCTTTATAAAGTGACGTTTTTTAGTAAGTCGAGAGTTAGGTTCCAAAGAGAAAGAGAAAAAGAGAGAGAGAGAGAGAGAGTCACTTTATTGAGTAAGTCGAGAGTTAGGTTCCAATGAGAGAGAGAGAGAGTCACTTTATTGAGTAAGTCGAGAGTTAGGTTCCAATAAGAGAGACAGAGAGAGAGAGAGGGAGGTAGGACAATGGTAGAGGAAAATTAGAAAGTAAGTAATATATTCAAAGAAACCTAAGTTAAGTTGCATAATTGCAGTGTCGTGAGAATACTAGTTTAGCTTCTATATTTGCTTATTTTTCCTCTCTACTTTAGCCTCTTTACCCTAGGACCTTACTACCTTTGCCCTAAGTACAAGAATCTCAAGTTTCAGCTGGTTAAAAGTCAAGCAAACATCAAGAACATAGCTTAGAAAAGATTTTCATTCTTTTTAAAGATCTAGTGACAAACTAGCAGTAATATGAAGCAGTGTAAATTGTGGGTTACTCGTAGGAACACTTTATCATTTTAAGCAACATACTGATATTGGATCGCTTAGTAGGCCCTCTTGCCTCTGGAGTCATATTTCTTCATCAACCCATTAATAATATCACCTCCACCTTCGTTCCCAGCAGCAAGCCTCAGCCTCTAGCTGGCCTTCCTCCTTATCTCTACCCTCAAACCAGAAATCCCATGGCACAAACGACAAGAAAGCCTCTACTTCCATATATATATATGATCATCATCCTTCCATGCCAAAGAGCAGTTATTTCTTTTTCAAATCCTTCAGGCCACTGGAGAAGATAAGCTTAGCTGTGTTATTCGTGCTATGCTTAGCTCATGAGGAAGGCAGCTATATCTTTGTGAAAATGGAAGGTGGAGATGGAGCAATATGTGAGCATGACCATCACACCCTTGTAGCTGTCAGATTAAAATCCAACGGCTATGACTTGAACTGACCTCATATAAGTTAAATGAGAGGGATCTCATTTAAACTTTTCCCATATATATGTATGTATATATCCCTACGTACCAGACTTTTTGACGAGCTGGTTTCAATTATTAATCCGTGTTGAGCTATGAACTTGGCTGGCTGCACAACATACTCCTTACGTCCCACATTAAGTGGTCCTATTTCAATATGAAAAAACAAATAGGCACAAAAAAACCTGTATAGGACACTTTATATGGGACGGAGTGTCATGCATGGCTATCGACTTCAGATGACACTAGCTTTCTCAACTCTTCTAGGCCCTGGATCGAATCTCCAAATGAAGCTTTTTTCCTAGTCGGGGGAAACTATACCACGTTACGTGTTATTAACCATGAATTGGTTAATATAGAGTGGAGTATGTAATCTTTGCCTTAAGTCGGCTAGCTGTTATGAATTCTTGTTATATTTTCTTCTCATATGAGTTTGAATTCATTGATTTTGTACGAAAAAATCAGTTTAATCATCATTTCATTGTTAACGAAATGGTAAGAGCACAAAATTGCCTTAGATCTTAGCTTTCCTGGTTCTTTGGTATGATTGAAACTTAAAACCTAATTCAGTGTCTCTACGTGGAACACAAAATTGACTTGGGAAAACGACGACAATTTGTCATTAAATATGACAAATTATAATTAAATCCCCACAACTATCTAGATTATTTTTTGGGTAATTATACATCTATCTAGATTCCTGTTGATTATGGTGGTGGACCAGGCAAGATCGAGACCAGAAAACTAATTACAATGAAATGTATCTTGTAAAAGAAGTGTTCTTCAGTACTTATATTTCTGTTTTAGTATATCCTACTTCTTTTTTGTTTTTTTCACATGTGTTTTTTTACTTTTCCTATCTGTGTGTGTGTGTATATATATATATATATATGGGAAAAGTTTACATGAGATTGCTCTCATATTGCTTATATGAGGCCACTTTATATTGTAGCCGTTGGATCTTGATCTGACGGCTACAAATATCCATAATGATCTCACCCACTCTTTGATGTGACACACTCACCTACCCATTGATTTGATATCCACCCTCCGATCGGAATCTAACGGCAATAAAGATTGGCCTCATGCTCCTTATATGAGAACGATCTCATGTAAACTCATCTATATATATATATATATATATATATATATATATATATATATATATATATATATATCTAGATTTTTCTTATTCACAGTTTTGGATGCTCCTGATTGGAATTTCAAGTGACATCTCCATCAGTCAGTTATTATCAACTTTATCCGTAAGGTTAAGGTTGGAATATATTTAAAATTAAAACCATAAATGGCCCTAATCATCCTAGACTTGTGCATCTCCAAGGTCCTAATCCGAGGTCCTATCTGATCTCTTTTCTAGCTGAAAATGACTGGACATACCAAATCAGAGGAAAGAGCTAGATCATAACAGCCAGACAATGTCATGAACCATGATAGACCCCCTTCCGCCTCTCTTGTCCATTTTCCCAATCAACACAGTGGGGGACCAATCCGGTCACCATGTCCATCTTTGCACTGCTTTCAATCAGCTAGGCTTCATTAGATGGTTCTCCACCTACACTACACAAAAGCATCTAATAGAGGGTATGGACACACAAGAGAAGCTAAGAAGATGCTATTGCATATGTCCCCATGGATTGAGACCTTACTCTCTCATCAAGACAAATCAACAGTAAACATCCCGCACTATGAATGCCATTACTCCCATTCTCCTCCACAAGTTCACAGAAACCCTTAAACATGAACGTTATCTCCTCCTGATGTGATCATGTACCCTTTTTGACCCCTTCTTTGTATTCTTTCCTTTCACTCAGTAATCTGTCCTATTCTCTTGATGTTACATGTCTTGCTCCAAGTTCATTCCAATTTCCATATCTCCATCCACCACCCATGGAACTTATTATTGCCTTTGGCCTTTTCCCTGTCTTTACTTTGTTCAACGTTCTAAAAACCAATTCGCTTAAGTGGCCGGGTCTGTACTTTTATTCCAGTTTTATAAGAACCGGCCGGCTATCGACCGCAATGGTGGCCGGATCAGGTTCAGTCCAGCCGGGACAACTGGTTCAAGAGTTTGAACCTTATAACAATAGAGTGACTTAGCACGAAATGTGCAGGTTCGGCTAGCTAGACCGGTTCGACTGGCCGGTCCGTCCCGATTATTTTGAACCTTGCTTTGATATCTATCATGAGATCCACCCATAGGTTCCGGGAAGAGTGATGGTTGATCCTTTTTCATGTCTAAAGAAAGTGAGGTGCCACTTAAGCCTATGCTTTTCTACCTTCTTCCTGGACCGATTTGACAGGCCGGTCCGGACCGACTATTTAGAACCTTGCATTGATATCTATCATTAGATCCAGCCTTGGGTCCTGGGAAGAGTGGTAGTTGATCCTTTTTCCATGTCTAAAGAAGAAAGTGAGATGCCAATCAAGCCTATGTTTTTCTATTAGTGGTTGTCTAGAAAGCGTTAACACTGCAAATTGGCTGCCATATCTCTATCTGATATATGACACGGATAAGGTAGCGACCTATGAAACACGGATATGAATATGGTGACACGATACAACATGATACGGATACGGGGACACAATATTTTTCCAAAAAAATTGGATACGATACGAATAATAAAAAATATTTATATAATTTTTAAATATATTTTTTCGTATTATAGCACCACATTTTTTCCTTTAAACCTTGTAAATGTTACAACTGCAAACTTGTGATTGTCAGCGAGCAGCATTTATGTGCAACAAAAATGACACATAACAGTATTACAATTTGAAATCCGTTTACTACCTATAAGTTAGATCCTTAGAGAAACGCATTGGTAAACCGCGAGCCCCATGGATTTGATAGCAAGACATAGGCATTACAGAAATAGAAATAAACTCAAATTGGCTTTCCCTGAAACCCCCCAAAAGATCCAATTTTTACTCACATTGAAGCTGATCCTGCTGGGATTGTCACATAAAAGAGGGCTAGAATACTACCAAATATTCAATTCAATTGACAAATAATTATATGAAAATACCAGAAAGAGATGAAGAAATTAAAACCCGGTTTGAGGTACGCTATGCGCTGTCCTTGAAACAGATACGTCGCCCTCCGTACACAGGCAATCAATGGCGTTCCGTTCCCGAGATACAACGAACCACACTGTCAGTTTAAAGGTGCACTTTAAATCAAACTGACTGGACCACGATCAGAGGAGATTCTATTGCTCAATGATGGACCAAGAATTAAGAGAGAAGAAGAATGAGTTCTTTTGTTGTTTATGTAACTCTGTTTCTAAGAATTTCGTTCTTAATATATATAGGGACTATGTTAGGCCTTTTCTGGAAGAAGAGACGCAGTTTTTCGCAGAGAAACGGCCATTTTTTCGACTGTAACTGTATAGCCGATCGATCGCATTATAAGCTGATCGATCTCTTTGCGATCGATCGCGTCATTTAGCTTATTCAAGCAGGTCGATCGGTTTATCGCGGTGCATAGATCGTCAAATTCCAGTAGATACGATCGATCGGTTCCAAAGCGAAAATAACTTTCTGAAAATCACAGTAGATACGATCGATCGGTTTCGTCACGATCGATCGCAATTACTTACACGATTGATCGTGTCATTATTGCCAATCAATCACTTTTAAAAAATTAATTTTCGTTTAATTTCAAGTCAAATTTCAACGGATCCTCCCCAGAACGACGACACAGAGCTCTCCTGTGACACCTCCCCCACACGCAAGGACAACCCATGTCGCCCATCTTTCCATCTCCGATGCCGTAGACCAGAAGGCGGCTTCTAGCATAGAACCACCCGCCCATCCACCTCAAGCCGATGACCAGCTACCAAACTTCTCTACACCAATCAAACTACATGAGGCTTGACCCTAGCTCCCTCCCTACCAGTTGCTTGTAGAGCCAGTTGTCATCCACACTCAAAAGCAATTTAACCCCCGGATCATCCCCAGGCGCCCATATAGCATCAAAGGGGAACCTTGACTTGACAGACCGCTGTATGGCAAAAACTCTAGCGGTGGGGCCGAGGAAGAGAGGCTTGTGAGGCACTTTATGCTAGCATGGTGTGGGTTTCAAAGATGCCGTCACAGGGGTAGGGGAGGCGGAGGCCCAAGAAGCGGAGGAAGTTGGCAGCAAGGAATGTTGGATACATGTCTGAAACGTCTCGAAAATGTGTCCCTTTTTCTTTTCTTTTTTTAATTTTGAATACGGCTGGGACACGTAGGGAGCTATGTGACTGCCATATCTGTATCTGATATGTATCGGATATGGATACGATAGCCATTTTGTGTTTCCTAAGTAGAGACACGACTGCTTGCGTATCTAAATTTTTTTAAAAAAAAAATCGGACACATTTCTAACAGAAATGGATACGTGTCGGATACGAGCAAAATACGCCAAGGCACGGGGAAACAAAAGCCCGAGTGCCTGACTGCCTGATGCCTGTGTTTGTCGCAGTGCCCTAAGCCCCTAATTTTTATCCACCGTAACCACAATGCCACTGCCACCTCCAAAGCACCTCCGCTAGGTCGCTGTACCTCCACAACTCCTCCTTTGTATCATTGCGCAGGACCACTGCATCGCAACTCCACATCGCTGTCGACGCGCCATCGGCAATGGCCAGAGCTGCCGTCACTGTAGCTCCTCCAGCACTCTTCAATCTCCTTCTCTCTCAACCCTGTCATAGTCAGTTCTACTCTCCTCTGCTTCGTCTCGCACCCGTTGCGAATGCCACTAAAGCCACCATCTTTTCCGCCGCGAGAGAAGGTGAATGTTTCCATAAGATTTAATTTTTCTAAAAAAAGTTTAATCTTTTATATCAACTCTAGTTGTGAATGCTCTAATTTGTGAATGTTCTAGTTATACTCAAACTTCAACTTATTGTCTTGTTAATTAATATACTTAGTTGGTATGTTTAAAAATTTTGTTATTTACATATTATTATTTGCATAGGTGTTTTAGATTATTACATGACTTTTACATATCAAATCAAAAATATATGAGGGAGTACCAAAATTTGCATAGAAATTATAAATAAAAAATAATTTTTCACTCACAAGTTTATAGTTGTAACATTTACAAGGTTTAAAGGAAAAATGTGGTGCTATAATACCAAAAAATATATTTAAAAATTATATAAATAATTTTTTATTAGATGTGTCTATCCTATTTTTTTGAAAAATGCCTGTCTACTCATGTCCATATCGTGTCTGTCTCTAAGTGGCTGTGATTTTGATACGGCCACAGGCTTGATGAAATTGACAAGGGAAAACAGGCCGCAAAGTGCCGGTTGGAGAGGCACCAAGCATGTGGGGTGGTCGGCTCCTCTTTTCCTTCAAACAGACATTGTAATCAGAAACAAATCAGGGCATTTTGTTCCTATGCTCTTTCATCTTAGGCATATCTTAGCACTGTTTGAGAAGATTAAATGGTGGATCAACAGCCACGTACAGGCTAGCATATATTCGATTACAAGTAGGCAACTTGGGGTTAGATACTAAGCACTGTATAATATGATCATTTGAACAGAAAGAACAGTTGGACACTGGAACTCCAATTATTCTAACTACACAAGTGCACGGAATGCTCCTTCTTTTGGTGAACAGGTCTACATGAATTAATCATTTCTGGGCTAGCTCCTTTCCTGCCAAACTCTTTGAAATTAGTCATGTGGTCCATGCTTAAAGAAGATAGCAAATTATAATCAATAAGTCTTTCTCAACCATTTTAGGTCGGCATCATGAATCCGGCATCTCCAGTATTTACACCGACTCTTCCAGCTGTTGTAAAGGTCTCAAGGGTCGAAACTCATTGGCATATAGAGTGTGAATATGTGTGACGCATCAGTATCAAAAATAGACGTAAACACCAGGTGAAGCTTCACCGGTGTGGCAACTGGTGAAGTTTTACCACTCGCCGCTCATCAGGTTAGGTGGCAAACCGGCTAGCACAGACTATATATAGTTTCATTGTAGGTACGTTGCGCAAGTTTGTGCACCAACGAGTTCGGAAAGGCTAGTGAAACTTCATCAGCTTTGTGAAGCTAATAACAAATCATCTTGTAAAACTTACAAACGCATGCTTGAATGGTTTAATTTGTTAAGAATCCACAGGCAAGTTATAAAGAAACTAATTACGGAGAGGAAAAAGAGAGAGACTACACTTTTACCGGTGAGATTGAAAATATTTTACACATATAGGCCAATTAACAATAGATGGACCTAATAAACTGTAGATGGAGATGATATATAAAAGACAGAAATGAAAAAGCTAAGCTTTACAATTCTAGAATACGAATATCACTCTCTATCCTTTATAAGAGCGTCATGAATTCCTGTAGGAGAGTTATTAAACCAATAGACTGAATACTCTGATGCTCCAAAATTAGCCAACATATCTGTCACCTGGTTCTGTTGTCTGAACACATGATAAAATGAAGTTGCTGGATGTTCCCTTTTAAAGTTACGAATGTACTGCAAGTATGGTTTGATATACCGAGGTCCATGCAAATGTTGGTAATTGATGAGCGATATTGTAACTTTGGTACCTCCTTGAATATGCAGCTGGTGTATGTTAAGAAAATTAACTAATTGTAATCCCATATAACAGCTCATGGCGTCTGAATGTAGAGCATTGAAAGCTTGAATCAGACATGCATATTCAGCAACAAAATTATCAAAATGATCTCTGATGATTCCTCCCACAGCAGCTATCCGAGTTGCACCTTTGGAAGCTCCATCAAAGTTAAGACAGAATACATAAGGGTGTGGTGGTATCCATATAAAGAATTTATCGATAACAAATCTCTTTTGTCTAGCCTTAGACCCTTGAATGCAAGAGATTTTGAGTGGACTCGAGACATCCGACTGGACAGTAGAGAGTGGACTCGAGACATCAGTGTATCAAGGCCCAAATGAGAAATGCGAAGCTTAGTAAGGCCCATTTCATTTCTGTATTTGAGTAGGTATCAGCTCAATCTACTCCATCCGATGAAGGGAGTTAAATTTATTGTAGTTTTTTTCCCATTTAGGTTTTTGGAGATAAAAGATCAAACTTTAGCCATGTAATATAGGATCTGTTGAAATTTGACTTGAAATTAAACAAATTAGTTAAAAAATGCAGCAATCGATCGGCAAAATAACGCGATCGATCGTATAACGATCGACCGTGATAAACCGATCGTTCGTAGTTACTGTTATTTTCTGCAATTTGGTTTCCGCATTGGCCCAACCGATCGGTTTGAAAACGATCGATCGTAGTTACTGGAATATTAGGATTTTTGCACCGCGATAAAACGATCGGTCGTAATTTCAGGCTTAATAAGGCGATCGATATCGATCGGCTTAAAACACGATCAATCGGCTGAGCGGTTACAACGAGTAAATGGCTGTTTCTCTGCGAAAAATTGCGTCTCTTCTTCCAGAATAAGCCTAACAGAGACCTTATATAAATAGAGAATGATTTTTCTCAGAAAAAAGTTACAGACAACAAAGAAAAACTAGTTCTTCTTCTCTCTTAATTCATCATCCATCATTGAGCAATAGAATCTCCTCTGATCAAGATCCAGTCAGTTTGATTTGAAGTGCACTTTTAAACTGACGGTATGGTTCGTTGTATCTCGGGAACGGAACGCTATTAATTGCTTATGCACAGAGGGCGGCGTATCTGTTTCAAGGACAACGCATAGCGTGCCTCGAACCTGGTTCTAATTCTTATACACTTTCTAATATTTCATATATATATTTGTTAATTATATGTGCATAATTTGGTAGTATTTTAGTATTCTTATATGTGAGAATCCCAACAGGATCCGCCTTCTTTAAATCCATATGAACTTCATTGGATGGAGGGACGTGAACTGTTTGTGAAAATTTTCATTGGCTACTTGATTGGGAGTAGTCGTCAGCTCAATCTCCTCACTTTTGCTTCTCCAAAAATAATTGACTCCCTCCATCCACTGAGCTCGTTTGCAATGCAACATGAGTTGAAATTTATAATATTAGTGCCCGTACGAGAAAAATAACAGTTTTCCCTTCGCCATTCATGTATTTGGCTTTGAAGGATCAAATTCAGCCATGTAGTCTAGAACCCTTTTTTTTTGCGAATACAGACGAACTTTTTTGGTAACTAAATATAGACGAGCTTCGTTAGACCCTGGAACAAAGGTGTACTTCCAACGGTAACTTTTTGCCACATTTTTTTGGTAATTTTTTTTTGTAGTACTTTTTTTAAAGTAATAGACTCTGGTGACTCCAACAGTTAGGATAATTAGTACTTTTTTATAACGTTAGACAGCTTTTGTTGTCCAACAGTTAGGATAATTGCCTTCCAAGCAATAGACTCGGGTGACTCCCGGCAAACGCAATTGTGTGTTAGCAAGCTGTCTGCAACTTGGGCTAAAACATCAGGATGCCACTTCTAGCAACGCCCTTATACCCACCTTCCCCTATTAGTTTATCTGAAAAGATTAAATACAGAAGCATTTAGAGCAGCATCCAAACCTAACACAAATGTGACAAGTCAGAGTCATCAGATAATTCTAAATCACAATCACATTATAAATATTCAGATATATATAAAAGTGGCCGCTTACCATTTCCACAGAGATTAGCAATGGCCCCTGCAACCATTCGAAGATTTGAGGATCCTCAGCATCGAATGCAGTATCCGATAGTAGACTAATTCCTCGAGCCACAATAAGCTCCTGATGTGTTTCTGGCTTTCTGCACATTGAATACCATACAGGTTAAATGACTAACCCAAGGTAGTAATCCATAACATATGTTGCTAGCATATGCGCCTCAATAATAAGTTCTTAATCACAGCAGATCATATACAGTAACATTTCGAAGTAAAAACTTCAACGGCATACCATTCGTTGCCAGGTTAGCAATGGCACCTGCTGCTACTCTGAGAATGGTTTCATCGTCTGAGCTTCTGAGGAGCATCAACAAGGAAGTTAGACCACTAGCTTAATTTTATAATCTTTTCCTGATTTACTTCTGTAGAAGTGGTAAGGAAAAGAGGAAGACAGTAGTTTTCATCACCCAAATAGACTTGAATCTACTATATTTGCGTCACACTAATGACACTAAAACAATGGAGCCTCCAATTCACAAGATTATTGGGTTTGGTTCAAAACTCAAATAATTATTTTAATTTTGGGTTGGGTCTAAGTAAGGGTAAACTTATAATTTTATGGATTAAATTTAAAACCCACTTAGACCAATATGTATTCTCTCTTCTTCCTCTCATAAGTAGAGGAGGAACAAAAACCTAAAAGGGGAGAAGAAGAGAGTGGGAGCCAAATGGGGAAAGGTACGAACTTTCTTAGATAAAAGTGAAGCAAGGTTGAAGAGGTTTGAGTGTTAAACTCTTGTAAGTGTTTTGGAGACTTCATAGTGAAAGCTTGCTCTTCCTAATGGTGTAACCAAATTGGTGATTGATCAAACCCAAGAGAAGGTTGACAAATTGTAATATATACTCGGTAAGTCCGAGGTCGAACCACAGGGAATGATGTAGGATTATTCTATTCTAACTAATTTAAACACTACTTAGCTTAGCAAATTAAAGTTCTTATCTGGAAATTTTGTAGAGAAATTGTAATTTAACTAACTACTAAAATGATGATTAAGGATTCTAGTGAAACTAATTAAAGAGAGCAAAGATAATCGATGAGAAATATCAAAGCTTCAAGGATCAATTATTTAATTAATATTCTACGTCTATTCAATTACTCAATTAGAATCAAATAATGATTTGACCTAATCGGATGATATTTCATTCACGTGCATCATAACCATTAACATAAAAATATCGATCGAATATTTATCATTAACAAGCTCAGTCTACTAATCACAGGGAATTATAAGCATTCGCCGTACCTTACGTTAACGACAAATCAAATAATTATATAGATTGTGACTTTATCAAAATATCGCATTCAATCAAATAAGCATTAAACACTTTTTCATAGACGTAAAACTACTAATCAAATAACGTCACCTTTAGCTTTGACAAAAGATTTAGCTATTCATATTCATGAGAAAAGAAAAATCAGATTTGGAAAAGAATTGCATTGATAACACTATTGCAAAACACTATTCACGGGGTTACTGTAGCAGATTCACTGTTCATCCGAGGTACTGTTCATCGTCTCCCTCGAACCGCCCGTACTGTAGCAATTGCAGGAACACTGTAGCACAGCCAAAAACCTGACTTTTTCCTTCTCCCTTCTTCTCCTCAATTTCCGGCAATTCCCGACTGAAATCCGACCCAAACACCGCCGGAAAAAGGCTCTGTTCACCCAATGTTCGTCCTCTGTTTTGTCAAAAACAGAGTCCACCCAAAATTCGTCCAGAACCGTCCCAAATCGCCCTCGATCCTCCTCTTCTTCAGTTTTTATAAGCCCTTCCCAAGAGTCCTAATTCGACTCTTTTCCATTTCCAATCGAACCGAATATGGAAGCTTACCAAACTGAGATAAATTCGCAATTGCAGCTCTGTTATACGCAAATTTCCAAATCAAGAGCTTTCCTTTTGCTGTTTTGCTCCTCCTCGCGCCGCCGTGGCTGACTTCCTCCGCCCTCGCCTGCCCAGCTCCAATCGTCGCCTCGATTTCCATTACTGCCGGAAAAACCAGAACTGCCCAACTCTTCCGCCGCTACCTCGAGCTTCACCACCGCGATCACCCCGCTGCTTCAGTTTCTTCTTCATCGTCGTGCTCATTCGCCGACGGAGCTCGCCCATCTCTGTCGTCTCTTGTCGTCAGCCCGCCGCTTCGTCGTGCCGGCTGCCTGCTTCTTTCACCCCGGCCGGCGCTCGAGCAGAAGCTCGAGCGCTGTGTCCTGTTCGACACCCGAGCCAACGGCTCGGGTTCTTTTATTTTCTTTTTTTTTTCTTTTCTGAACCAAACCGGACCAGACGGGTTCAAATTCCTTTTCTTATTTTTTTTCTTTTAATCAAATAAAACCCGTCGTAATAATCTCAACCGCCGAATCAAATCTGCACGTCGGTATTCAAATTTCACGCTCGTCTTCTCTTAAATAACTCATCAACGGTTCAGATTCTTCAATACGCGTGATATCAGCTCTTGGGTCACTTTGGCATTTCAAAACACGTCTAATGCGCACGCCTGCTTAGTGATCTGCAATTCGCGATTTCAAACCTACAATAACAAAACCAAACTAAAATTAGACGCATAATAAAAATATGATTCATTAAATTCTTTAATGCATCTAAAATAGTTAATTAGAGTAAATTAATTATTAATCCCTAATTACTACCCTAATCACAAATAACCCGATTTATTCATGTTTTATCACAAAATCTACACCAGCAAGTAGGTAAATAAGGCATATAAATGTGTATATTTTATGCTTATCAAATACTCCCAAACCTATATTTTGCTAGTCCCCGAGCAAAACAAATAAAACAAAATCACACAAAATAAAACTAAAGATAAATTAAACTAGAAAAATAAATGCCACTTTCGTAGGGAACACGATTGCATTGAGCGTATGCAACAAGCCGTTAAACCTCTAGGTGTCCCTAGTAGGACGAGTTTTGTCTCGTGAGGGTTTACAGCCATGCTACCCACAAACATGTACTTATGAAATTAACCTTATTAATCTAAGTGCAAAAACAAAATAAACACTTCAAAACAAACAATACTATTATCCCTTCAAATGCAGACCACAATGTTTAAGAAAATCAACCACATGTACTTGGATTTATAATCAACTGGAATATAGAAGCCCTCAAGTAAGTGGTTTTATTCTACACCTTCATCTTGGAAATTTCTGCTCAATATGATATGAAATGATAATATAAATAGTAAAAGTGTAGAACATTGTAGCAATACACCCTAAATTTCTGTTTTACACATATCCAGTGTTACCCATTAACCAAAGAAAATCAGAATCTACATAGTCATCGTAATCTTTAGGTTCATGATAGCACAAATCTGCGCGCCTCCTTCGGGTCCAACATTCTAGATTTGAGAGGATAATACACCATAGACTTTTTTTTTTCTTTTCTTTTTTCAGCAGGACTGTGTAAGGCCTAACTTCAAGATGCTTAGGTTTAGCAATGACTCAGGCCAATGACTCCCAGCACAGTTGGCTTAGGGCATTAGGTTTTAAGATACCGCTTCGGGCCCGAGCATCAGCCTAAGTTAATCCTATAAAGTCAAGCAGCCCCTTTCTAGCTTTTTGTTTTTATTTTTTTTTTATCATTTCATCAACATTCATATTTTCCAGCAATCTTATCATATCCAGGTTGTATTATACTCTCAACCTATTTCCGGTTCCAAACCCTTGCCATAGCCAAGTAAATGGTCTATCATGATCTTTTAAGCTCAACAGACAACCACATATCATCCAATGACTTTGACTAAAGACATCCCACCGAAGATTAGTATTCAACAAATCTCTAGAGGGTATTACTTTATGTACTAGTGTGTGTGAGTGAGTTTTATTAGCTCAAGCACATGATCCAAGAGGACTGTAACAGAAAGATATGCTCAGTTAAGTGTTTCTATCCTCCAATATACTTACTCACACTTCCAATGTAAATTAATCTCTTAAAAATTGAAGTACACATCAAGAAGGGATAAACTATCAAAACCTAAGAAAAATACTAACAAACAACCTAAAACAAATCAAATGTTTTTTTTTCGTTTTTTTTTATTTTTTAATTTTTTTTATTTATTTTTTTTTGTATTTTTTTTCTTTCAAATAAACAATATTCCTATATACCCCCAAACCTAAACTAAACATTGTCCTCAATGTTAAGAAAGAAATGAAGGATAAAATAAATAAATAAATAAAATAAAGGATAGATGTTACCTGGAGAACTGCAAATTGCTAAAATCCCATGTGAGTGAAAAACAGCAACAAATAAAAAGATGAGAGCAATGACAATATCTAACCAGAAAGCATCATCTAACTAATAAGTAGCCTAAAAAACAAATTAAAAGCTGGGCTGCCTCCCAGGAGCGCTAAGTTTCCTGTCTTCAGCCAGACTGAGTGTAAGAGTATTCAAGCAGGATAAGTGGGATCAGACAGAGGAATACTCTCCACTTCTGATGGAATCAATTCCAGAAATGGCTTAAGTCTTTGACCATTTATTTTGAACACATTGCCATTCAATGGATTTTCAATTTCTACAGCTCCATGAGGATAAACAGTTTTAACAATAAATGGACCAGTCCATCTAGAACGGAGCTTACCAGGAAATAAATGCAATCTAGAGTTATACAAAAGAACTTTTTGTGAAGGTTCAAAGGTTTTTCGATGAATGTGTTGATCATGCAAAACCTTCATACGTTCTTTGTAAATTTTTGAATTCATATATGCATCATTCCTGATTTCTTCTAATTCATTTATTTGGAGCTTACGCACAGAACTGGCATCATCCAAACTGAAATTAAACATCTTTATAGCCCAATAGGCCTTATGCTCCAACTCCACAGGCAAGTGGCAAGCTTTTCCATAAACAAGTCTAAAAGGGGACATACCAATAGGAGATTTAAAAGCTGTACGGTATGCCCAAAGTGCATCTGTTAACCGCAGAGACCAATCTTTGCGATTTGGGTTAACCGTTTTCTCTAAAATGTGTTTAATCTCTCTGTTGGCAAGTTCAGCTTGCCCACTTGTTTGTGGGTGATAAGGGGTAGCCACCTTATGAGTAATTCCATATTTTTTCATTAATGCCTCAAAAGGTTTATTACAGAAATGAGAACCCCCATCACTTATGATTGCACGGGGTATACCAAACCGTGACAGAACATTTTCCTTCAGAAAGCGTATAACAGTTTTATGGTCATTATTTCTACAAGGGATGGCCTCTACCCACTTGGAAACATAGTCAACAGCCACTAAGATGTACAGATAGCCAAAAGAAGGTGGAAATGGGCCCATAAAATCAATACCCCAACAATCAAATATTTCAATCACTAAAATGGGGGTTAAAGGCATCATATTCCTACGGGTTATTCCACCAAGCTGTTGACAACGTCCACAAGTACGACAATAATCATGAGTATCTTTAAATAGGGTAGGCCAATAAAATCCACATTGTAAAATTTTAGCAGCAGTTTTTCTAGCAGAAAAATGACCACCACAAGCTTCTGAATGGCAGAAGGAAATGACACTATGAATGTCCTCATTTGGTACACATCTCCTAATAATTTGATCCGGACAATATTTAAAAAGATATGGATCATCCCAAAAGAAATTGCTTACCTCCACCATGAATTTCTTCTTGTCTTGTGTTGTCCAATGAGAAGGAGTTTGACCTGTGACAAGAAAATTAACAATATCAGCAAACCATGGTAAATCAGAAACAATAAAAAGTTGCTCATCTGGGAAGGTGTCTTTAATTGGGGCAGCCTCATTGGAATCATCCACAGTCAACCTAGATAAATGACCGGCCACCACATTTTCTACTCCTTTCTTATCCTTAATTGTAATATCAAATTCTTGCAGAAGGAGTATCCAGCGAATCAACCTAGGTTTTGCATCTTTCTTTGATAGAAGATATTTCAAGGCAGCATGATCAGTAAAAATAACAATAGGATATCCGGTCAAGTGAGCCCTAAATTTATCCAGAGCAAATACTATAGCAAGTAATTCCTTTTCTGTTGTTGAATAATTCATCTGAGCATTGTCTAAGGTCTTACTTGCATAGTAAATAACATAAGGCTTCTTATCTTTCCTTTGACCCAAAACAGCCCCCACAGCAAAGTCACTAGCATCACACATTATCTCAAATGGTAAAGTCCAGTCTGGGGGTTGCATAATAGGGGCTGAAGTAAGCATTCCCTTCAGTTTGGCAAAAGCTTTTTCACAATCAGCATTCCATTCAAAAACAGTATCTTTAGATAGGAGATTGCATAATGGTCTAGAAATAGAACTAAAATCCTTGATGAATCTCCTGTAGAACCCTGCATGACCCAAAAATGATCTAATATCTTTAACAGTCTTGGGTGTAGGCAAATGGGTAATTAAATCAATTTTTGATTTATCAACTTCAATTCCCTTAGAGGAAACAATATGACCCAAAACAATTCCTTTAGAGACCATGAAATGACATTTTTCCCAATTAAGCACAAGGTTCTTCTCTTCACACCTGCTCAAAACTTTCTGCAAATTAGACAAACAGTCATCAAATGAATCACCAAATACAGAAAAGTCATCCATAAACACTTCAAGATAGCGTTCAACCATATCACTGAAAATACTCAGCATGCATCTTTGAAATGTTGCAGGTGCGTTGCATAAACCAAAAGGCATTCTCCTGTAAGCAAATGTGCCAAAAGGACATGTAAATGTGGTTTTCTCCTGGTCTTCTAATGCAATTTCAATTTGATTGTAACCGGAGTAGCCATCTAAGAAACAGTAATATGTGTGGCCAGCTACCCTCTCCAGAACCTGATCTAGAAATGGCAAAGGAAAATGGTCTTTCCTAGTGACTGAGTTCAGCTTCCTGTAATCAATGCACATTCTCCAGCCAGATGTAACTCTAGTGGGTATTAATTCATTATTATCATTCTTGACAACTGTTACACCAGATTTCTTAGGCACTACTTGGGTAGGACTTACCCACTTGCTATCAGAAATGGGGTAGATGATCTCCGCATCCAAGAGCTTAAGAACTTCAGCTCTAACTGCCTCTTTCATGTTTGGATTTAACCTACGTTGCATCTCCCTAGACGGTTTAGCATTGTCCTCCAAATAGATCCGATGAGTGCATATTAAAGGGCTTATTCCTTTTAAATCAGCAATTGTCCATCCTAATGCACCTTTATGCTTTCTTAAAATATCAAGCAACTTACCCTCTTCAATAAGATTAAGATGAGACGATATTACCACCGGAAGAGTTTCACCATCACCCAAAAATGCATATTTGAGGTCAGTTGGTAACTTTTTCAACTCCAATTTGGGTGCTTGAATGCTTGATGGGGTAGGCAATTTTTCACTCAATGGTAGCTCCTCAAACTTGGGCTTCCAACCATTCACTTGCAATACCTGTAGAGAATTCAGCAAAGAACAAATCTCAGCCTCTTCACAATTCACTTTAGATTCATCATATAAAGAATGAACTAAGCAAGATTCTAATGGATCAGAAACAGATGCATGAAATTGATCTCTAACAACTGTATCAACCCAATTCATTTCTTGAACATCAATATCATCCCCTGGTTGTTTGCAAACATTGAATATATTCAATTCCAAAGTCATATTGCCAAATGAGAGTTTCATCACACCATTTCTGCAATTAATCAAAGCATTTGAAGTAGCAAGAAATGGACGACCTAGTATGACAGGAATATTTGCACTTGCATTTATAACAGGATGTGTGTCCAAAACAATAAAATCGACAGGAAAGTAAAATTTATCTACTTGAACAAGCACATCTTCCACCACTCCCCTTGGAATTTTAATAGAACGATCAGCAAGTTGAAGGGTAATGGTGGTGGGTTTAAGTTCTCCAAGACCTAACTGAGTGTATACTGAATAAGGCAAAAGATTAACACTAGCCCCAAGATCAAGCAAGGCTTGGTCTACCCTAAAGTTCCCGATCACACATGAAATAGTTGGACATCCGGGATCTTTATATTTGGGTGGGCTTTTGTGTTGAATTATAGAACTTACCTGTTCAGTCAAAAATGCCTTTTTCTGTACATTCAACTTACGCTTAATAGTACAGAAATCTTTCAAGAACTTAGCATAAGAAGGTACCTGTTTGATTGCATCTAACAAAGGAATGTTTATTTTCACCTGCTTAAAAATTTCAAAAATTTCAGCATTTTGGTTCAGCTTTTAAGGTGGTTTCAACCTCTGTGGAAAAGGAGCTGGAATAGGACATCTTACACCTTCACTTGACCCAGACTTATCAATTTCCTCATTATCATGTTTTGACTCATCATTCTCAGAAGATTTTTGGGCCTTAAGAGGAATTGTTTTGTCAATTTCTTTTCCACTACGAAGAGTGGTAATAGACTTAGCATGTTCTAATTGTGAATCAGAAGGTTTTGTGTCCATCATGTGAACTTGCCCCTGTGGGTTGGGTTGGGGTTGAGCAGGAAACCTACCTTTCTCTTGAACAGCTAGAGAAGATGTCAATTTAGTGAGAGAGTTCTTTATATCATTAATGGCTTGTGAGGTTTGTTGATTAATAGTAGCTTGCCCTTGCATGAAAGTTTGTAGTGTCTCCTCAAGTGTCTTCCTGTGAGGTGGAACATATGGAGTATAATTGGAAGATGCTTGAGGAGGTGATGTTTGTGCAGCACTATCATTCCTCCAACTAAAGTTGGGGTGATTCCTCCATTCTGGATTATAGGTGTCTCCATAAGGAGATTGCCTCTTGAAAGGGGTCATGGAATTTGCTTGGTCATGCAACACCTCCTTGAAAGCAGGAATGGTAGGGCACTCATTAGTAGGGTGTCCCATGACATCACAAATTCCACAGGCCTCTTCTGTAGCAACAGACTTAACAACATTAATTTTCCCTACTTCCATGGCCTCCACCTTCCTAGCCAAAGAGGCTAGCCTCGCACTCAGATTATCCTCCTCCCTAAGATAATGCAGACCCCCACTAGTAGTTGAAGACTTCGACTTATTAGAAATATCAGAGGGATCGGTGGGATCCCAAGAATCTGAGTCTTCAGCTATTTGATCTAGAAAATCAAGAGCTTCATTAGGGTCTTTATCAAAGAATTCCCCATTACACATGGTTTGAACAAATTGTTTCATTGAAGGCGTCATCCCATCATAGAAGAAACTGATGGTGCGCCACTTCTCATACCCATGATGTGGACAAGAATTTAACAAATCTTTATATCGCTCCCAACATTGATAAAATGATTCATTTTGTTTTTGGGCAAAATTTGTTATTTGTCTTTTCAGAGCATTTGTCCTATGAACTGGAAAAAACTTTTTAAGGAATTCAGTTTGTAGTTCTTTCCAAGTTCCTACAGATCTAGGCTTAAGGGAATTTAGCCATGTCTTGGCTTTGTCCTTCAAAGAGAAAGGAAACAATTTTAGCCTGATAATGTCTTCACTACAAGCTTGCTCAAAAGTTGCACATACTTCCTCAAATTCCTTTAAATGCAAATAAGGATTTTCAGAACCTAGACCATGGAATTTGGGAAGCAAGTTTATCATTCCAGGCTTAAAAGTAAATTGATGAGCTTGTAGAGGCAATATAATACAGGAAGGTGTGCTAGTGCGTGCAGGTTGCAGATAATCACGCAAGGGCCGCATTGGTGCATCATGTTCAATCTCATTTTCATTAATATCATGGTTACTACCCTGATCAGCCATTTGATTATGTGTGTGTGATGGAACAGAAAATTTAAACGAAGGATTCTTAATCCAATTAGCAGAATTACTTCTAACCAATCGTCCACTGGTATCTCTAGTCCACGAGTGCATGACAGAAATTTCAAAGAGAGATGGAACGAGTTTACCAAAATTGATGAAAAATCCAATGAAAAGCCTTTTTTTTGTTTTTTTCAGATAGTTCCTGCAAAATAAACAAGCTAAATTAAACTAGGAATAATTGAAATTCACTAAACTACACTAGAGAGAAATAAACTAAATGGAAGATTAATCCTAAACTTCACTCCCCGGCAACGGCGCCAAAATTTGATCAAACCCAAGAGAAGGTTGACAAATTGTAATATATACTCGGTAAGTCCGAGGTCGAACCACAGGGAATGATGTAGGATTATTCTATTCTAACTAATTTAAACACTACTTAGCTTAGCAAATTAAAGTTCTTATCTGGAAATTTTGTAGAGAAATTGTAATTTAACTAACTACTAAAATGATGATTAAGGATTCTAGTGAAACTAATTAAAGAGAGCAAAGATAATCGATGAGAAATATCAAAGCTTCAAGGATCAATTATTTAATTAATATTCTACGTCTATTCAATTACTCAATTAGAATCAAATAATGATTTGACCTAATCGGATGATATTTCATTCACGTGCATCATAACCATTAACATAAAAATATCGATCGAATATTTATCATTAACAAGCTCAGTCTACTAATCACAGGGAATTATAAGCATTCGCCGTACCTTACGTTAACGACAAATCAAATAATTATATAGATTGTGACTTTATCAAAATATCGCATTCAATCAAATAAGCATTAAACACTTTTTCATAGACGTAAAAATACTAATCAAATAACGTCACCTTTAGCTTTGACAAAAGATTTAGCTATTCATATTCATGAGAAAAGAAAAATCAGATTTGGAAAAGAATTGCATTGATAACACTATTGCAAAACACTATTCACTGGGTTACTGTAGCAGATTCACTGTTCATCCGAGGTACTGTTCATCGTCTCCCTCGAACCGCCCGTACTGTAGCAATTGCAGGAACACTGTAGCATAGCCAAAAACCTGACTTTTTCCTTCTCCCTTCTTCTCCTCAATTTCCGGCAATTCCCGACTGAAATCCGACCCAAACACCGCCGGAAAAAGGCTCTGTTCACCCAATGTTCGTCCTCTGTTTTGTCAAAAACAGAGTCCACCCAAAATTCGTCCAGAACCGTCCCAAATCGCCCTCGATCCTCCTCTTCTTCAGTTTTTATAAGCCCTTCCCAAGAGTCCTAATTCGACTCTTTTCCATTTCCAATCGAACCGAATATGGAAGCTTACCAAACTGAGATAAATTCGCAATTGCAGCTCTGTTATACGCAAATTTCCAAATCAAGAGCTTTCCTTTTGCTGTTTTGCTCCTCCTTGCGCCGCCGTGGCTGACTTCCTCCGCCATCGCCTGCCCAGCTCCGATCGTCGCCTCGATTTCCATTACTGCCGGAAAAACCAGAACTGCCCAACTCTTCCGCCGCTACCTCGAGCTTCACCACCGCGATCACCCCGCTGCTTCAGTTTCTTCTTCATCGTCGTGCTCATTCGCCGACGGAGCTCGCCCATCTCTGTCGTCTCTTGTCGTCAGCCCGCCGCTTCGCCGTGCCGGCTGCCTGCTTCTTTCACCCCGGCCGGCGCTCGAGCAGAAGCTCGAGCGCTGTGTCCTGTTCGACACCCGAGCTAACGGCTCGGGTTCTTTTATTTTCTTTTTTTTTTCTTTTCTGAACCAAACCGGACCAGACGGGTTCAAATTCCTTTTCTTATTTTTTTTCTTTTAATCAAATAAAACCCGTCGTAATAATCTCAACCGCCGAATCAAATCTGCACGTCGGTATTCAAATTTCACGCTCGTCTTCTCTTAAATAACTCATCAACGGTTCAGATTCTTCAATACGCGTGATATCAGCTCTTGGGTCACTTTGGCATTTCAAAACACGTCTAATGCGCACGCCTGCTTAGTGATCTGCAATTCGCGATTTCAAACCTACAATAACAAAACCAAACTAAAATTAGACGCATAATAAAAATATGATTCATTAAATTCTTTAATGCATCTAAAATAGTTAATTAGAGTAAATTAATTATTAATCCCTAATTACTACCCTAATCACAAATAACCCGATTTATTCATGTTTTATCACAAAATCTACACCAGCAAGTAGGTAAATAAGGCATATAAATGTGTATATTTTATGCTTATCAGTGATCCACTAATCTCTTGTGTTTCTCTTTGTGGTTTGATGTTATTTATGTGCTCTTTCTGATTTGTTCTTTCATCTCCAACCTATTTCACATTTCAATTTGTTACTACATATGTAGGTGGTGATTGATTGACTTGTTGAGATCTTGGGAGGGTGTTTGGAGTGGATTACAATACCCATTCCATCCACCAACAATTGGTATTGGAGCTTGGTTTAGTTTCATCTTTGTTTCTACTCATTTGGTATATCTTGATGAGGTTATTTCTTCAAATCCGGGATTGAGAAGTTTTGTGCCCACAAGGTGTTTGTCAAATGGCTTCAAAGGGAACTATTATCTCCGGTGGGATTAAGTTCGAAGTTGAGAAGTTTGATGGTTGAAATAACTTTGGGTTATGACAAATGAGGATTAGAAATATTTTAATCCAATAAGGGATTAAGGTTGCTTTGTTGGGGAAGGAAAAGAAGTCGGAGAAAATCAAGGATGATGAATGGGTTGATGAGGTGTTATACAATGTAAGTGAAGAGGAAACAGCAAAAGGCCTATGGGAGAAACTAGAGAAGCTCTACATGGGGAAGTCTTTATCAAATAAACTACACTTGAAGAAACAATTATATGGGTTGAGGATGGAGGAAGACAAAGATGTATTGGAACACATGAATATCTTAAACTGGATGATTAGTGACCTCTTGAGGTTGGAAGTGAAGTTTATGATGAAGATAAGTTACTTTTGTTGTTGAGTTCTCTTCCGGACTCTTATGATCATTTTGTCACCACACTATTGTATGGGAAAGAAACTCTTAAGTTTGAAAAGGTGGCCGAAGACATAATCTCCAATGCCGCAAGGAAAAAGTCTTTCATAAGTGATTCTAATGCGGTGGGCCTCCTAGTGAAAGCGGAATCAAGTGATAGAGGACGGAGTAAAGAAAAAAGCAAAGGCAAGAAGAACTCCTGTCTAAGTCAAGGAGCAAGAAAGATATGCGCCAAGGAATTCCGTATCGGATTTCAGTAAAATATCGGTCGGCCTAAGAGATAAAATTTCGGAGATATTTCGGAGATATTTGTAAAAAAATTTCGGTAGTTAAAAATTAATTTTTATCATATATTTTCACAAAAAATGAGTTATATTAATTTAGATAAAGCATAGATTTCAAAATATGCATAAAAATGCATATTAGGATTAGAAACAAGGGAAAAGTTGTTATTTTTTCCCTTTTTTTTTAAAAAAAAATTTTTTTTTCCAAATTTTTTTTTTTGAAAATGTTTTTTTTTTTTGAAATAGCGAAATTTCGGTCCGAAACCGAAATTTCGCCGATATTATAAATTTTTTAAAAAACGATATTTTACCATTTCGATTTCTCGGGTGGGGCCCGAAATCGATATATCGGCGAAATTTCGCCGATATAGAATTCCTTGATATGCGCTACCATTGCAATGGTAAAGTGCACTATAAGAGAGAGTGTAAAGTGTTCAAGACACTAAAGGAGGAAAAGAAATCCAAGAATGGTGACTCCGCTAGTGTGGCTTCTGAAAGCGAAAGGGAACTCTACTCGATCTCTCAAGGTAATAACTCATCTCATATGTGGATTTTAGATTCCGGTTGTTCTTATCATATGTATCCAAATCGTGAATGGTTTGATACTTATGAGGCCTATAATGGTGGTTCGGTGTTGATAAGGAATGATGCACCGTATAAGACAATTGGGATGAAGACCATCAAAATTAAGATGTATGATGGGGTAGTTCGTACATTGGGTGGAGTTAGACATATGCTGCACTTAAGAAAAATCTAATATCTTTGGGTGTACTTGAGGCTAAGGGTTGCACTTTCAATGGAAAAGATGACATCCTCAAGGTATCCAAAGGAGTCTTAGTAGTAATGAAGGGGACAAGAATGAGTAGCAATCTTTACAAGCTCATGGGAGAAATGGTATTGGGTGGAGTTGTGGTTTCTACAATAGAGAAGGGTGATAGTGATTGTGATGAGTCCAAATTATGGCATGTGCAGTTGGGGCATATGAGTGAAAGAGGCATGTATGAACTTCACAATATGAATTTGTTGAATGGAATGAAGACATGTAAGGTAGATCTTTGCAGGTTTTGTTTGGCGGGCAAGCAAATAAATGTGTCATTAAATACCATAAAGAAAGAATGCAAAAGTGAAGGTGTTCTTGACTACATTCACTCAGATGTGTGGGGGCCATCCCCTGTTAAGTCAAAAGGTGGAGCTTTCTATTTTGTGACTTTTATTGATGACTTCTCAAGAAAAGTTTGGGTTTACTTCATGAGGCAAAAGTCCAAGGTCTTTTCCAAGTTCAAGGAGTGGAAGGTGGAAGTAGAGAACCAAACAGGAAGAAAAGTGAAGTGCTTGAGATCGGATAATGGCAGTGAATATAAAGAAGGGAAGTTTCTACAATTTTCCAAAGATGAAAGGATCAAAAGATATTTCACCGTAACGAAGAATCCTCAACAAAACGGTGTTGCAGAAAGGATGAATAGAACTCTCTTAGAGAGGGCTAATTGCATGAGTCTCCATGCAGGGTTGTCAAAGTCCTTTTGGGCGGAGGCGGTAAATCATGCATGCTATGTGATAAATAGATCACCTTCAAAGGATCTTGACTCCAAGGTAGCCGAAGAGGTGTGGAGTGAAAATGAAGTAGATTACTCTTTTTTAAAGGTATTCGGGTGCCCGACATACACACATGTTCCTCATTATGAAAGGTCTAAGCTAGACTTTAAGTCACACAAGTGCATTTTCATTGGCTTTGAAAGGGTTGTGAAAGGGTACAAGCTTTGGGATCTGGTCAACAAGAAAAAATTGTTTAGTAGAGATGTAGTGTTTGATGAAACCTCTATGTTGAATAGGGAGCTTGAAGAAAATGAAGAGGGACATAGCAAAGAGGAGAAAATGACACAAGAAGTTCCAATAACATTAAATGACTTGACAAAAGCTCAAGACTCTCTAGTGGAAGAGGGGAGCTCAAGTTGGGTGGAACAACAAGAGCCTTAAGAAGTGTCGTATAATATTGCTCAAGGAAGAGAGAGGAGAACCATTAAGCCTCCTAATAGGCTTGGATGGGGACTGGTAGAAGAGGCTCATTATGCTCTTATCACAAGTGGTGGAAGAGATGGGATCTCTCCACAAGAATTCCGTGTAGGAGTTGGTGCCAAAACTAAAAGGCCGCAAACTGGTGGCTTGCAAATGGATATAAAAGAAGAAAGAAGCATTGCATGAAAATGAGAAGCCAACTTTCAAGGCAATGTTAGTGGCAAAGGGATACTCACAAAAGGTTGGGGTAGATTATAATGAAATATTCTCCCCGGTTGTGAAGCACACTTCTATAAAATTATTTTTGGCTATAGTGACGGAGTTCAATATGGAGCTTGAACAACTTGATGTAAATACAGTTTTCCTTCATGGGGATTTGGAAGAAACAATTTACATGGAGCAACCAGAAGGGTTTGAATAAGCGAGTAAAGAAGGCTTTGGGTGTCGATTAAAGAAGTTTCTTTATGGACTGAACCAATCGCCAAGGCAATGGTATAAACGCTTTGACTCTTTCATGTTGCATATTGGTTACTATAGGAGTGAGTATAATTGTTGTGTCTACTACAAGGTGCTTGATGATGATTCTCTTATCATGTTGTTACCTTATGTGGATGATATGCTTATTGCTTGTAGACACATGTCAAAGATTGATGAGCTCAAATCTAAGTTGAGCAATGAATTTGATATGAAAATCTTGGGGCGGCCACAAGGATATTGGGCATGGAGATAAGGAGGGATAGGAATGCCGAAAAGTTGTTGTTGAGGTATGTTTTCAAAGTGGTGGAGAGGTTTGGCATGAAAGATGCAAAATCGGTCTCTACACCACTTGTTTGTCATTTTGCTTTGAGTGCAAAACAATGCCCAAGTAAGGTTGAGGAAGAAGAGAAAATAAAGAAGATACCATATGCTAATGTGGTAGGATGTTTGATGTATGCTATGGTTTGTACAAGTCTGGATATTGCTTAAGCGGTTGGTGTGGTTTGTAAATACATGTCAAATCCGGGTAAAGAGCATTGAAATGCGGTAAAATGGATTTTGAGGTATTTGACAGGCACCGAGGAGTTGGGTATTGTGTTTGAAAAGAGATGAGACTCAAATGGTATAGTGGGGTATGTTGATGCGGATTATGCGGGGGATCTTGACAAGAGGCGGTCCACTACGGGGTATATTTACACTCTTGCTAGTGGGCTATAATCCACAACGGCTTTGTCTACTACGGAGGCCGAGTACATGGCAATCACGGAGGATTCTAAGGAAGCTATTTGGTTGAGAGGCTTAGTGAATGAGCTTGGTTTGAAACAAAAGAAGGTGCAACTATTTTCTGATAGTCAAAGTGCAATTTGTTTGACCAAGAATCATGTATATCACTCAAGGACAAAACATATTGCGGTGATGTATCATAGAGTTTGGGATTGGGTCAACATAGGTGAAATCTCTATTGAGAAGGTGCACACGGATGAGAATGCGGCCGACATTCTTACTAAGCCGGTGACTAGTGAGAAGTTTAGGCATTGCCTAGACTTGCTCAACATCTCTATGCATTAAAGATTGGAGGTAGCACATCTTCTTTGAGAATGAAGATGCAAATTTGGTGGGAGGATGTTTCTCGCCAAAGTTGAAGTGTATGAGACACTTAGGATAATTTCCAAAGGGTGGAGGAGTTTTTCGCTACGTAAAGATTGTTGGGTTTGGTTCAAAACTTAAAGAATTGTTTTAATTTTGGGTTGGGTCTCGAGTAAGGGTAAACTTATAATTTTATGGAATATGTTTAAAACCCACTTAGACCAATATGTATTCTCTATTCTTTTTCTCTTAAGTAGAGGAGAAACAAAAACCTAAAAGGGGAGAAGAAGAGAGTGGGAGCCGAAGGGGGAAAGGTGAGAGCTTTCTTGGATGAAAGTGAAGCAAGGTTGAAGAGGTTTGAGTGTTAAACCCTTGTAAGTGCTTTGGAGACTTCATAGTGAAAGTTTGCTCTTCCTTGTGGTGTAGCCAAATTAGTGATCCACTAATCTCTTGTGTTTCTCTTTGCGGTTTGATGTTATTTATGTACTCTTTGTGATTTGTTATTTCATCTCCAACCTATTTCACATTTCAATTTGTTACTACATATGTAGGTGGTGATTGATTGACTTGTGGAGATCTTGGGAGGGTGTTTGGAGTGGATTATAATACCCATTCCATCTACCAACAAAGATATCGTCCCTTATGCGTTAATCTCCTCTCAATACAGAAATAACATGAATTTGACTGAAGTGCAAAGGCTACATAAGGAACCAACAAGTTTACAAACTAAGAATAAAAAAGTGTTGGACAAGAATCTCAAGTTGCAATTTATGCTAACAAACTTCAACCCTGGCAACTGTACTCTATATTAATCATATTTGCTTCCACCCACCAAACATAAAGCGCACATAAGAAAAAGGGACACATGGACGGACTAAACCCACAAGCATCAAAACACGTAAAAATCCCCTTAACTTTATTAAGAAAATATATTTACTGCCGTACATGCAGTTGATGAACATCTCCTGACTGCGTACATGATGCTCATGACACATTCAAAAGACTTGATTGATAATAAATCAACTAAATATCGTTATACCTAAGCAATTATTACTCGTAGTAAAATTTATGTTGACAGTACTGACTATTGAGCAAAATAACTGCACATAGCTACTCATCAGCATTTTTAATTTACAAGATAACAATGTGCTAACTAGTTAATGAAATTGTATTTATAAATAAATTTTCTTAAATGCAACACTATTCCCACAAATTTCAGACATACGATATGAAGTTTATAAATAGTAATCAGAAATTTAGGTACTATTTGGCAACCAATTTTGTTTTTTTCAAAAATTGGCTTTTTAACAAAATCACTTTTGTTAACGAAAAGCTAAATTGTGACCCGTATGGTAACGCCTACTCTCAAAGCGCTCTTGTTAAAAGTCACCTCCTAAAGATTGTTTGGATGGGGTAGATTTTAGAAAAAAAATGGCTCTTGTGATGCTTTTACCCTTAATGAGATAAAGAAGGATTGAATCTTAACCTAAGAAGCACGAATACGAAAACGGCGACACGATATGGACACAGTGACACTACTTTTTCCAAAAAGTAGGATATGACAAGGCTAATAAAAAAATATTTATTATTATTTATAAAATATTACTACAAATTTACAATTCAAAAATTAGTTTAAATATTACTACAGAGGCGACAGAGGAGTAGACTTTAAAGTTGATGGTGATAAACGGTAGAAACTGCGGCAGATGTCCGATCGGAAACAACATCGAGAGAGGTATGGACTTGAAGATACAGGGCGGCAATCCTTGTGGCTGTCCGATCGAAGACGACAACAACAGAGCGAAGGGGACGAGCTCAGCGGTAGAGGGAAAGAAAAACCCAAAATGAGGGAAACTTTAGATGAAGGACAGAAACAGAGTAATTTCGAAATTTAAAGAGGACAAATGCAGTCATTTTAACACCCTCAGTGATAATTACGACACATAAAAGTCGCTTTTGTAGAGAGGAGATTTTCTAAAAAGTGACTTTAGCACCAATTTTCAAGTAAAAGCTGCTTTTGTCGGCTTAAAATTATTTTTTTCAAAAAGTTACCTTCCATACAAGATTTTTTCTAAAAGTAGATTTTTTACCTAAAAAGCGACTTTTTCTACCTAAAATCTGCCTTCCAAACCCACCATTAATATACTTTGTGCTACTAAGAGTTTCTTTTCCTCTATGTTTTCTTGATAGCGGACACAGGGGAAAGGAGGCTTCAATCCTTGGGAATGTCCCCCGGCCATGAGGCCCATGGGCCTGATATTAAAGGTTGAAAACTCCATAACATTACCACATCGATGTCAAAATCTCTGGGTCATTTACAAATTAAAATAGTCAGCCAAAAGCATTTTTGAAAGTCGTATTCCGTGTCTTTCCAACGTTCAGGAAATTGACCAACCTGCATAAATTCCACATATTGCAGAAGCAAGCTCTCAGAAATATCCTTGTGAAGTTCTATTTCGAAATCTGCACAAGCTCTTGATGGATACTGCCACCTTCGAGTATGATGAAGACCTTGCCTTATCACTAATCGTGAAGTTCAGTTTTCCACTTCAGATCATACTTTTGTTTAGTGGAATTCCAATATTTTCTCATTTAACAGATACCTTTTCTATGATGATTTCTTTGGGGAAGAATCCAACTTTTATGACATATTTGCAGGTAACATCTCCGTTTGACCTTATTTAAGTGATTTTTTATTATAGTCATAGTTTTCCATGTTAATTAATTAGGGCCTTTCTCTTTACTTCCCTTTCTTGTGATGAATTTTGCTACAAAGTCATCTCAAAGAATTTATAAGGGATCATAAAGATTATTTTGTCTTTAAATGGTTGCTTTCCAGAATTGCTGCAGAACTCATGGTTTATTTCTATTCAAATATCACAATGATCATATGTTATCACCATCCTGGAACATAATGACTTGTTTCCGCTGAGGAGTATTACTGGGATATGAATTGCAACAATGTGATTTTTTTTGGATCATGATAAACTATCAAATTATCTGCTTCACCTCCAATTCTTTTTTTTTCCAGGACCCTTCGCAGTTATGGATGAGCATTTCAACTCAATACTTACTAACTGTTATGATGCCATAAGTTTAATGCTTATTATTCACGTTAACACCAACATCATGTAATCCATTGTGTTTACATTCCTCGTGTGCATGCGTAGTTGTTTCCTGAAATCTGCAATCATTAAACATTTTTTTAATGACCTTTTAAATGGAAGCTCTTATTCCTTTCCACAGATACTCATTAGGTTCCTTTTATTAGACCTTTTCATAATCCGTTTGAAACCCTAGAAGACTAAAACTTGTTGTCCAATGGGGATTTGATTGAACTTGGACTAATAATTTGTTTCATCGCTTTCATTATTTCATGCATTTTTACTCCTAATAGTCATGATTTTGAATGGTCACTCTCTATTATCTCGTGCTTTTCTGCTTTACCTTTTTTAGTGCTCAAATCAACTAATAATTGTTGGGAATTGTCAATAAATAAGAGGGCAAAATACTACCAACCGGTTGATGATAATATACTCGAAGAGGAATTAGAATATATTCGATTCGAGGCGCACTACACACTGTCCTTGTATGCCGCTCTCCGTGCACAGGCGATCACTGGCGTTCCGTTCCCAAGATACAACGAACCACACTGTTGGTTTAAAGGTACACTTCAAATCAAACCAACTGGAACTTGATCAGAGGAGATGCTATTGCTCAATAATTGAAGAAATCTAGAGAAAAAGAGAGATTGTATGTTTCCTATGTATATTCTATGTTTTTTCGTTCAGTATTTATATGGGAAGATTCAGAAAGAAAGGACGCAATTTTTTGAAGAAAACTGCACAAAACGGAGCCTCGTTTTATGAAAATCACAATAGTTACGATCGATCGTTTTCACAGGCGATCGATCAAGTCACAATTTTCAACAATAACATCATTGTCATGAGGATTCCTTATATTTTCTGGTCAGTAGTTAATTGCAATCTAAGTCTTCTACAAATAATATAATTGGAATTCTTTTATCTTATGAGATTTTATATTATCTTGCTGATGCATGAGGTAGTAACCTTACATTGACAAACTGCAGCCTGAGAAGTTACCTTCAAACAATTTGAATTTGAATTTTCTAATTATATATATAATCATTACACTTATTGAGCAATTAATTGCAAGCCTGAGAAGTTATTCTCAAACGATTTGAATTTTGGGACTTTATAATCATAATTCTTATTCGTGTTCTATTCAAGTAGAGTCTTCTGACTGCATTAAAATAAATTTGTGAACTTATTCCTTGCAACTGATTATGTCTCGACGGCGTATTCCATGCTTGGACTTATACTTGGATAAGGTGTGCCTTATACAAAACAACTACAAATCGGATATGATTATTGTGTTAACTCTAAGCAATAATCTACAAAAAAAATCCTAAACAATGCTCATGTTGGACTGCAATTTCACATGTCATTATTAAGCTAAATGCTTTTTTGTTTCTGAACCATATTTTTCGGCTCTTTAGTGCTTTTTTTTTATATAATATCTTAGTTCTTATTTTAACTATGAATAGGTCAACATTGCTTTTTGGCTTCGTTTCAAGATGGTCTTTGATATGCATCTCAACAGCTTACATAATGCCAATATTATGGGAAGATGATGTGCATCCTCACTACATCATGAGGTGTTATGCTGAGTTCACAGCCTCCTACATCTCAATGTTGCCTATGGAGACGGCCAGGTTTGTGAAGATTCTTTTCTTTGAATGATAGTTCTGTATATTAGGGATTTGTAGAGGGGCACCTAGGAAGCTGGGTAGAATCCTCGCTACCAGGGGAATCAACCTAGGTTTTTAGATACATCTCATGGGTTTGCCACTGAGGCAAAGAGTTGTTTGATAAAGCTATTTTTACTTCTGTACTATTGCAATTTATTCATATTGTGGTCTATATTGGGCACAAAGATAAATATTTCGCATGTCGTGTTGTGATGCCTTTTCATGTTCTTAATAGTTTTGGCTTTAATATTTTTGAGGTTGAAGTTGAAAAGAAGAGAGAAGTAGAGGTAACATGAAGAAGACAATTGCCAAGCTGTACTAGATGACTCTAAGTCCCTGCAATAACCATAGAAATTATGATAAAGGAGATGGCATTATTTTCGAGCTTTAACAAAAATAAGCACCCACCTCTTTAAGTAACTTATCAAAGAAGGGTAGGACTTATGGCTACATTATGATTTAGTAATTTGTCTCAAACCTCTTAGGGTGCATTTGGCAACGTTGATTTAGACCCTGTGATTTTAAGAATCACGTGATTTGTCTAAATCCTGCATTTGGTAACTCCTTTTTGGTTATGATTTGATTTTTCCCCAAAATCTCACCCCAGAATGACGTGATTCTTATTATAACTTAAAAGAGGGTCACCCAAAATGACAGGGCTGACCCTATCATTTGTGAAATCACACGAGATTCTTTCAATGACGTGATTCCAAGAATCACACCTCTAAATCAAAATCAAGGTTGCCAAACGCACCCTTAGAGAATGTCACAAATGACACATGTTGGGGTGTGAAATCGATACAACTTTAATATATCTGATGTCACACTTTGATGTGGGATTGATTTGTCTTCCTAATGTTCTTAAGAATGGTAAAGAGAAGTCTATAGCCTTTTTATAATGGGCTGTTCTCCACCCAACCCCCCATCAGACAGCCTTTCAACGGTAAATAACTTGTGAAGATTTTCTGGTTTTTTATAATTTTAATTGGAAAAGTCTAGGTTCAGCTTTCAACCTACATCAATGTTAGTGGAGCATGGAGAAATTCTTTGCTAAACAACACATTTCTAATAATCTTGAATTTCTGGCACCAAATGGTATAAGTGATATATAGCGTGGTATTAAAAGTTGAAACTAGCAGTATCTAGTACATGATCCTTATGGTTATCTCTGTGTTACTATTATTGTTGTTTTTTATGTCTGCTCATTGATTGCTGCAGCTCGAATTGAATTTGGAACGACTACGAATGGTTGAAAATGTTTTCAAAGTCAAAACAGCAAACTGTTTTCCTCAAAAATAACTATGATATGAAAATCGCTGTATTGAAGGTAAATTGATGTCTTAAGTATATTTTTTATTTGTCTTCGTTATTATGCCTTATTTGTTCACTTATTGACATTTTAGTCATTCATTCAATTAGCAATTATGAAATTCTTGTTTCTGTGAAAATTGATTCTTAGGAAGCTGACAAGGAAGGCAGGAAGATCAACTTGCACTTTGAGGAACTCTTGAAAAGCAACACGAGTATATTTGTGGTCAGTTCAAGTGCAGAATTTTATTTTCTCAAAATATCAAGACTGCTTACATTCTTCAGATCTTGATGGTCTTCTTTTAGTTTTTTTGGGAATGGTCTACTGATTCAAGTTCTCTTTAGGAAGAATTACTCTTGGAGCATTTTGGTGATCTTATTAAGTTTGTGAAGTCTCAGGCGTGTAAGTATGTGATAAGTCTCTGTCATTAGAACTGAGGCAGAATTATGTCGTATTCATTTACAATCTACTTTCTCGCAGCTGAAGAGAGTCATCGGGATCAGAGAAGCCTGACACTGTTGCAGATGTTGAACCATTGGTCAAGGACTTCTCCAGCAGTGGAAAGCTGCAATAGAGCTGATGCACAAAGATGTCATTACTTCTTTCCTGCATAGTAGGCTCACAGATTGCATCGAACGAGTGGCAGGCGGTTTGCAACTAAACAAGGACCTTGTGTCTATTTTCTCAAAAATGTACGAAATTAGAAAATATTCTACAACATTCTGATTCAGTTTTCCAACTTAGATAAGAGTATAAAATTTCAAAAGAAACACATACAGAAGCTTCGTCCGGGAATTGAACCATAATTGCTGATCTGGGATACTGTTTTGTTGGCAAGAGAAGATGATTTTGCATTCTTCTCAGAGAATGCAGTTTACCCTCAGAGGTTGTATGATAGAGCCCCATCTTGCTGTAAGCGTTCTGGGCACTTGTATTATGTAACCATAATTATGCTTGAAAACTATCGACTAGTTTAGCATATTTCAACCATGAATATGACTTAACAAGGGCATATTTCAAATTGATGAACGTTATGATCTCCTAACTGAGATGATATTATATGGTGGATTGGTTCAGCCTTGTGGCTGTGTACCTAGGACAATGCTTATGGTTAAAGGTAAACAAAGCAGATTGAAAATGTTACTTTTGCTTGCAGGAGCATGGTGACCAAAAAATGGTGAAATTTGGCAAAATTTGCTAAAACCAGCCATATTGGGGCGTCGATGAAATTTTAGCCGAAATTTGTCATGATTGGGGAAAATTGCCAAGCCTGAATTTTTCAATGAGAAGTGCCGTTTGGGTAATACAGCCGGCATGGTGTGCGAAGTACACTGAAAAGTTTCTCCTTTGGTTGAACATTTTCTAGAGTACTTGATGCCAGTTTTTTTAAGAAACTATAACAGAAGATTGATCAGATTCTTAGGAGAAAAAAAGCTCTCTCTACAGCTAAAAGTCAAATAAAACATCCATGGGAATCTCTACTTTCCGTTAGATCACGCTAGGACAATTACAGGATACTTTCTCTCATATCCTCTTCTTATTTCTCTACGCCAAGTTTAGTTGAATAAGAATCCCTGTGATCTTGCACATGTTCTTTAATTCCAATTGATAGCTATGCCTCCTTATAACCCGGTGGCACATAAAGGAAACAAATAATCACCGGGTGTGGAAAGTAATTCCTTCGTTTTCTTTACAAGCAATGCCCATATATACTCAGGGTGCATTTGGCTATCCAAATCGCTTCTTTAGATGCAGCCTTTCCAAAGAATCTCATCTAAAAGACGGTGAGAAATTATTAGGTACGCGGTTGTGCACGGGAAGTCATGTTCACCACCAACATGTGATTGACACGACACTACTCCCTGCTTGTCATGAGGGCTCGCGAAAGACCTACAAATTAGAAATCGTGTCAGTCACCAATTGGTGATGAGTACAACCTCCAAATACGATGATCGTGTGGGTAGGTAAGTAATTCCTTGTTAGTACGCAATCCTTTGCCCGTCGTCCAATTCTCAAGTATGTTACAAAACATACGAATAAAAAAGAGGCAAATCCTAATTTATGGTAAAATCCAAATTGCCCTATCTTGAACAAATCTAATCCTCCAATTATAGTGCCGCTCTTGGCATTAGTAGTTGCTTAAAAGGTCTAATCAAATCATGTTGAAATAAAAGCACCTAAAAATAAGTCACATTCATGGAAGCAACCCCATTGAAAACCCTAAAATAAACACCCCCCACTTTTCCAATATTTACGGATTTCCCAACCCTATCTACCTTCATCCTCGCGGCGCCGTGCCCCATTTGACTTGACTTTCTACACCTCGCTCGTGCCAATCCGAGAGGCATTACCGATATAACAGCAAATTCCGAAGGCCATTATAGTCATAAAATCCAGCATAAATATGTGGTGGGGGACGCGACGCCGGACTTCCCAGAACGCGAACAAGGAAAAAAGGCAAAGGGGAAGAAGAAGAAGAACAAGAAGAGGAAAAGAAGCGCAGATTGTTGTTTGGCTCAAGGAATTCGCCCGCCGGAAGTGATCCGCCATTAAAGAGGAGCTTACGAACAAGCAAGCCAAGCTAGGGATCTTGTGTTTTTAGCTGGCATTTTTGCGTGCCCGCAATCGTCGAAAAGAACCTATTGTTTTGCCGTCGCCTGTTGTCGTTATGGTCGATTGATAGCTGTTTTCTGCAATCTGCTGCGGCGTGGAGGCGGAGGTGTGATTTGGTTGGCGCGGGGAGTTTGATTGGCAGCGGGGTTTTTTCTGCAACAGGTATTGACAACCCTAGCTTTTGATTTCTGTTGTTTTTGGTTGCTTTTCCGTGGAGGTTTGAAATTTCGAGCGTCTGCGCCGCGGAAATTGGAGGGTTTTGGCCAATTTTGTATGAGCAGTTTGTGTTGCCGTCACCAGGGTTGGTGATGCTGAAGATGGACAGATTTGAAGGTTGATCGTGTATGGGAAGCTTGTGGATCTGTTTGGGGCCACAAGCTTCGCTGAAAGCCTACGATTCTACTGGATTCTGGTCTACGAGCTTTCTTCTGATTGCAAGCCTTTTCTGAACGATCGGGTGCGGACTCATGTTTGAAATGTTGTACCATGTCCTTCAGGATTTTTTTCCTCGCTACGATTCATACTTGCCTTCACTGAAGTCGATTATCAGCCGCCGCTTTCTTCCGAAGCTTTCTTTCAGAAAAGCTGCTATAGTTTTGTTTTTTGCTGTGATGCACATCTTATGGGGTGATTTCGGAGATTTAGCTCGCTGGGAATTTGTAGGAATCATGGGGTTATGAGCCACGCAGATCTATGGCTGTGATCAACGAGATCTGTTGTCTATGACTGCGTCGTTGTGACCTCTAAAGTATATCAATGAAAGAGAGGCTGAGGACCTTACCTCTTAGCGAATAGGTTCATCATGTTTATACCAGCTGCACGATTATTTTGATTCTGATCCTGCTGCTGGTTTTTCTGCATTGGTACAACAGTAGACTCTACTGCAAAGTGCGAACCAGCAATGAGCAGCACATTGTTCTATACAACTAAATGTGCCAATCTTTTGGCTGCTGCATAAACGCATTTGGAGTAAACGATTCTTAAGTAATCTTGTTCAAAATCTAGTTTTTGACGTATCATTTATTTGGAATATTGCTTCAAGGTGGCAGACTTGTGGAACTAATATTCGTGTTTCCATCTTCCGAAAATTGCTTGAGATATATCTACCAGATCTAGACATGTTAACTTAAAGACATATATGTTCAAATTGTCTGGCCGAAGACCATTGGATGAGCTTCAGTTATTGATTGTAGGACCTGCTTCTGGAAGGATATAGTTATTACATTTGCTTTGCTATTCTTTTACCTTACTTGAAGTTTTTCGGGTGTATATGCTTGGGGGAAAAAGAATCTCTTTCTTGGCCCTAATGGGCTTTGGCTATGTTCAATGCTACATTGTGCAATGAAGGATTTGTATTCAAGCCTTTAAGGCTGGTTAACAAGATCTGCCCCCCAAGGTAATTGCCTCCTGAGGCACAGTTGGCAATCTGTTATCAGCTTTAGGGCACAAATGCAAAATATTAAAATTGGAAAAATGAACTGCTATGATAGTATTTGTTATCATCTCAGCTATTTCTTATGCAAGCTTCTTTTTGTAATAGGTTTTGTGGTTCATTGGGTTCTCTCCAAGAATTGAGAAGAAATTGGATCATGAGAATGTCTGCTCAGCTATGACTCGGGGGTACAATTAAATGGTTGGTCATGGAACTTCACTCTTGTAAAATTAATATGTGGAGTGGTTATGCTCAGTTGCATAAATCTGGACACCTCAATGCCTTCTTAGTGATTTTAATGCGAGGTTAAAGGGTGTGCTAATTTTTGCAGATTCGCATGTGCACCTGTAACGGGAGGCCATCTTCTATTGCTAAAGCCTCTAAGGGCCTATCGCCCTGCAAAGTTTGCGGAGGAAATACATTGGTTGATGGGAGGGAGATTTTATCTGGGAACATGCTGAGCACTGTAGGGTTAGAACTTTCCAAAGTCATTGACCCACATTTGACCTGGAAAACTGCATCAAAAGGCAATCGAAGAGGAAGGCGTTCAAGGCCTTCGTGGATTGCTGGCAATGCTAAACAATCTGCTTCGGAGAGTTTGAAAGAGAGTGAAGATTTGACTAATAAGAACAGTGAGAAGGTGGTAGAAATGCCTGTATCTGAATCTGAAAAGGTTTCTTCTTACTATTTATCTTCTTGTATTTGTTTTTGTTTGCTGAAAAAATTCTAATCAGTTTCTTTGCTCTCTATCAGCTCGGAGTTACTATACTTGGAAGACGTTTTAGCACATTGGAGAGTGTACCAATCAAGAAAAGAAGGTTTCTTTTGGTTCGATCTCCGTCACCTCCACCACGCTTGGAGAAGCCTGATAAGTCATTTGGAGTTGTATCAAGCAAATCTGTATGTCCCACTCTAAAATCGGATCTGAAAAATTCCAAAGAATTTGACCTCAAATCATGTGCAAAGCAAGCAGTCAGAGTTGCTGGAAAAGCTAATCTGAAGGACGAAACTGAAAAGATTTTTGAGAATGCTGATTTTTCTGGGATCTCAATATTGGCATCCGCTGCTTGTGACAGTAATATGGTATGTGGTTTAAGTGATCCTGAGTGTACAGATGTGTCTCCTGCAATTGAACAAAGCACTGAAATTGCAAGAATTAGTGAAGAATCAAACAGCTCTGGTACATTCACTCTGACCTCTGAAGCAAATCAATGTGTGGAAGTTCAAAGACTAACGGATTCTGTTGATCCTGGAAACAGCAATTCCAAAAATAGTGAGAGAAAGCTTCCAAGAGTTGAGGCGTCTTCTCTGGGGGATGACAGGTCCCACTGGGACTTGAACACTGTGATGGATGCTTGGGAGAAACCTGGTGGAGATCGCAATTTGGAGGGTGTGACTAATGAAGAAGATGGGATCCGGAAGGAAAGCATGGGGACTTTGGAAAATCATCCAGTTTCGGTGGGCGTTGGGGAAAATGATGCTTCTGTTAAAACTACAGCACAAGGGAAGCCTTTAATTGGAAGAATTAAATCATCTCAACAGGACAATGAGTTGGTTTCTGGATCCTTGGAAGGAAAGGATTTCTCTTGTGTGATTGAGGATGCAATGACTCTTTCAGCAGAAGATGTGAAAGCCTTGAATATGACAAATAAGGAAAGTTACGTGGATTGTCCTCATGCTGATTCTGATTTCGAAGCAGAAGTTGCTGTTAAGTGTCCAGATCTCCCCTCTTTGGAGAAAAGTGAAGTTGTCAATCGTAATTTGTGTCTTAATCATGCTCATGACTGCCAGACATTGGAAGAGCATAATACTAAGGTCTTCGAAGAAGATGGGGAACCACCATGTGTTCTCAAATCTAGTGCTTCTGAGGACAAAGAGGTGAAGTTGGATAAGCTTGTTTGCGCTGGCGAGGTAGGTGGTGATGCTAAAGTTGTGGACTCCATTAAGGAGTGCAATCGGTGCAGCTTTATTGATAAGTCAGACAATATGGTCCTCTATACATGTTCCTCGGGTCTAGGTAGTTTGACATCTGAAAGATCTGGTCTTGATAAGCTAGGCTCTCACACGGGGGAATCAATGCATATTGCTGCTAAGAGAGATGATATTGCTGTTTCTATTGATGGTGAGAAGTCAGTACTTCGTAATAGTGATGGCGGTATGGTTGGTTCAGCCAGTGTGGTTACAGAAAATGAGGTCCAAAAAGGTGATTTAAAAATCCAAGAGAATTGTAGAAGCAATGCTAATTCGTTCAGATCTGGTTTTGGTGCAGCAGAAGATTCCAAAGGAAATGATTCAGAGGTTTATCAAAATGGAAGTCTTCACTCTATTTTATCCGTAAAGGATGGAACCTTTCAGGAGGCAGATGATGATGATCAGTATGAAGATGGAGAATTCAGGCAACCACTTGGGCATAATTGGGTAGATTATGCAGGTGGTGATGAAGGGGAAACTGAATGCGTGAACTACAGTTCAGACTATATGGATATGGATATCAGTGAAACTTCTGGTGATTATGCTGGATCTGAGTCACTGCCTGTGGAGACGGCCATATCTCAACAGAAGGTTACCTCATCTGAGCTCAATAATGAAGATGGTGTTGAAGCAAGGACTGATAACCAGGGAAGCACGGCAGGTGCATTGAAAACAAACTTTTCAGACCTCACTACTGGAGTGAATGTTGTCAAACATGTTGCACAGAGGCAGCCTGGGAAATCTGATCGCACATTGAAAGTACAATCAGAAATAAGGATAGTCGGTGATAAATCAATAGGAAAAAGTGAATATGGCAGTACTGAACCAATTGACTATGTCATTTCTAGAAACAAATTCTCAGGATGGGATCAGCAGCCCGAGCTTCATAACAACCTTGGGAACAAACTTCGACCAGATTATAGTAATTTTGAGGAAGACCATATGAGAAGAGCGGTAAGATCAACTTTATCGAGGGAGCTATCACAAATTAGTGGGCCAAGGTCCTCGTCACTGCACAAAGTTGAATTAAGCATGCATAGAAGCAGGTAACTTGCTTCTCTTGTTCTTTGTTATCTTAAGTTTGAGATATTTCTGCTATCTTTTTTCTACTTCAGGCTTCTGATTATCTTTTTTTTTATTGAATTATAGGTCAGACAACCTTAGCAATTCGAATCATAGATTAGATAGACATGCTAGTCCAGGAACATTCATTAGAAGGAATGTATCACCTACTCACGCTCATGGCAGAGGCAGAGGTGGTGATCATTGGGCGGATCCTTCTGATGGTTCATGGGATCCAAGGCAACACCTATCTCCTCCCTACCATTGCTCTGCTAAAGTGGAGAGTAGAGGCTTTGTTGTTGCTGCTGATGGCACTATTCTCAAACCAAGCTGCAAGGGACCCAGTGGTCTTGTAGGCGGGCACACCACAGATGCTTCTTTGCGCAGGTCACCTATTTACCGGAATGCAGATTTAAATATGGGAATGCAGCCTGGACTTGGTTCCAGGAGAGAAAGCCCTGATGGAAGTATAGGTGCCAGCAGGCCGAACGCTATTAGACACGCAGATCAGAAAGTAGTCAGTGCAAACCGTAGAGAGAGATACAATTGTTCTGGGCCTCGTGATGGTTTTGATATGAAGCATTCTCTATCAAGGAGAGATAGAAGTTTTTCTCCTATTTTAAGAAGGCCTCTCTACTCGTCCTATTCTCGTACAAGATCTAGGTCAAGGACACGCTCTCCTCGTGGGTGGACGTCTCCAGGGAGGGGGAAAAATGGTAGGATCAGCAGTGCTCGAGGTTTACGAAGACACAGTAGATCTCCACCAGATTTTCGGTCCAGTGGAAGTTTTCAGAGCGCAAGGTCACCTGAACGACGATCAAATTTTGTGGAGAACATAGATAACTTTGAGTCAGCACCTAAAAATCGTAGGTCCTCACCACATGCATCTAAGTGGATTGGCGACAGAAGACATACATATGACCATTTCAGAGACCTTGATTACAATCAATCCTCAATGTCTGAGAGAAGCCCGCCTGCAAGATTGCTCACTCGAAGTCGTAGGCTTCGCATGTTGGGATCAGCGGAGAGGGAAAGGGCAGACGACTATTTCAGACCTGGGCATTCTGGCAGATATCCTGCCTATGGTGGGGCTGACGGAGGACCAAGGCATGGCTCCAGTGATGATGAAAGGCGGAAGCATGATTTAGACGGTCATGCAAAACGTTATGGTTTTAATGTCAGAAACGGTTTCCGGGCCCGCAATCCTCCTATAATGAACGATGGTTCTGAATTCCAAAGGAGAGGCAGTCCAGGAGGCCATGGCAGAGGATTTGGTGGGCCTAGGAATAATAGAGAAGAGAAGGGTCACTACAGATACCACCAGGAGTCAAAGCCTGATGGCTTTCAGACATTCAGGACGCGAGAATATGAGGATGCCACACCCCGGTGATGATGACCTCTTTCACGATCTTGATCTCGACTTTGCTGGTACTGTTTTTATTTTTTTGTTGGTGGCCATGTGCTGATGCTGATGGCTTTTTTGCTCCTTTTTCAGCTGATAAGCATCTAATCCTGCATCTCCGCTATCCACCTTACCCCCTTGTAAAGTAATATATGCCTAAGCTCGCAAATTTTGTTGGCTGTCTGTTTTGCCTTTTTTTGTCATCTTCTTTGGCCTTCCTTTTTTTTCATTTTGATAATTTCAAATTTTTTGGTTAGGGCCCATCTAAATGGGATGATATTATCTCCTCTCTTCTGTAGGCTGTCAAGAATATGTTTAGTTTTAGTGGAGATCAAAGCCTATTTCAGTTCATAATTTGCATCCATTTTTTGCATTTACTGCTTTGTTTCTTCTATGCGCCGAGTCGTCGCGGTTGCTTTGCAGACAATAGCCAGTCAAATTTGAACACCCAAAGTTGTGGAGCTCATATTTCTTCCCCTAAGCAAAATACAAGCTTATACACAGTGGGCCTTGATTTATGGATTCAAGGGGCCGTTTGGGGCGTGATTATAAGCAAATATCTACAGTGGATTATCCAGATCCACTGTAGCATCTATATTTTTTTCCCCATCTAGCTGAAACACGACCTGAGGTGTTTCAGCTGGATAGGAAAAAAACATGGATGTTACAGTGTAGTAAAACATCCCCCCTAAGTGCGAGTGGTGAATGAGAAAGATTCAATCTCATTGAGATGGACTTGCACTCTTTCATTGTCAATAGGCACTAGTGGCAACAAATATCTCATCTCGTTCCCCTTCAGCCTTTCTATACCTCAGAAGGGCATGAGATCATTGTGTTCCATCAGGTTCAATGTCTATCCCACAGAAGCATTTTTAATCCGCCTATAGGATGGCAGCCGGGATATACTCCATCAGCTAGGAGCCATTGATCATCAGGATCGACGGCGGAACATGCTAGCACTGTGCTCTCCAGCATCAGTACTAGCATGTGTGCCATTGATCTTGATGATCAACGACTCATACTAATGGTGGATATCCTTGAGGCGGACCATAAAGTCTCCCCTACCCCATGACATCATGAGGCATAAGTGCAAGTTACAATAAGTCATGCGTTTATCATTGGATCTGCTTTCGCATTGACATCATGCATGCCTTCATTTAGCCAAAAAATAATGCCATCAGCATAGACTTATTGCGCCTTTTACTGTTAAATCCTAATCACCTAAGTTGACCACTATCTCACTTATCTTCCAATACTAGTTAATTAAAACCAACTAGGACTACCATTAAAAGCCAAATGCACTCTTGTTCAAGATAGCAAAGTTCTCAGGAATTTTCTTCCTAGTAGAGGCAGGCGGCTGCTGGGCATGGAAGTTTTAGAAGTTAGGAACCTTTCTGTGTTTTTCTCTTTTCATTATCTTTTTGTCCTAAGTTCATCTCTCTTGAGTAACATGGGCTGAGTTTGTGTGCTTGTTCTGCAAGCCGACCGTTGAAGGAATCTGTCATAATAAAAGGATTTCGAAATAAGAAACGTATAGTTACCAAAACAACTGATTCTCCTAAAAAAAACTAATTGTCTTTCTAACCCAATGAAAATGCATATCTTATGTAATTTTTTGTAAAACATATTACATGAGACAGGCACAAGAATAACTAAAATGACTTCTTCATCTTTTTCAAAAAAAAAATGCACATTTTCTATTAGCCATCCAAATAGATCAAACTGTCTACAAAATGCCGTACGTTCACTTGAACAAAATTTCTAGTGATTAGAAATCTTTTCTAAACATGAATTAGGATATTGTCTAGCAACAAAATTGACAAGCATATAGATTATATTAAAACAAGGGAAATATCATTATTGGATCATATATATGGAAAACCTGTTAAATTTTAAAAGTAACGTATACTCCCTCAGTCCAATAAAACCCGTCTGTATTTGGACAAGACCGGTTCTATTAACAATTGGCATGAGCAGTGTTCATCCGTTACTTAAAACAGAAATTAGAACGTTAATCAGGATTCTCCCATTTGGACTTCTCTTAAGCAGCCTCCCGTCGGTCCACTTTGACCGTCCGTGTCTCTAGACTCTCTTTTAAACCTCAATCGAGCTTCTTCCATGGCGCCTCCTCTCCCCTCACCTTCCTTCCCTCTTCTCCTTCATCTTCCATAGCTTCTCCTCCCTTTTAAGCTCTCTCTCTCTCTAGAAGCAATCCAGAGACCAAACCAGAGATGGGTCTGAGCAAGGACAAGCCAGGGAGGCTTATCAGAGGTGCCAAGACGCTCTTCTTCCTTGTAACTATGTCCCTCTCGCTCCTCCTCTTCTCGCTTCCCATCCTCCTCCTCGCTGCCGACGCCCTCCTCCCGGCCGCCCTCTTCTCCGCCGCCTCCCTCTCCCCCGCCCAGCCCCTCGCCGCCCATCTCAGAAGCTACGACTTCCGGGTCTCTCTTGTGGACATCCCCTTCACGTCCGTCGTCCGCTCGCTGGCGATTCTCTTTGTGTACTATCTCTGCGACGGGCCTGGGCTGTCCCGCGGGCCGTACTTGACCGTGACGACGCTCTGCTCGCTGGTGTCCATGGCGGTTTTGTCGCTCAAGGCTCGTGTTTTCCGGGCGAGGCAGGCGGGCGGCGGCGGAGGGAGGGGGTGGTTTGTGGTGGGGGAGTCTTGGGCTGTGGAGGCTTTGTTTCTGTCCTCGTTGGTTCTTGCGGTGGCGCATGTCGTCGCGGCATATCGGACTAGCTGCCGGGAGCGGCGCAAGCTCCTCGTCTACAAGATCGACATCGAAGCGGTAATTATAACTTATTTCAACCTTTGAAGATTTTTTGTTCTTCCTCTGAGATCAAAGTTGCAATAAAAACGCCTCCTTTAGCCTCTAGGATTTGGAAAAGTTTGGTTTCCCAAAAGAACTGTTGGAACTTGGATGCTGACATAAAATAGGATTAGTAAAATTTAATGCTGGGATTACTAGAGATTGAACCCAGTTTGTTGAATATCTGACTCATACTATTGGGTTTGAATTGAAATTCAACAGTTTTGGATTTTGCTGATGAATTTTGTCATCATAGTAATTGGAATCTACACCATCCATATAATAAAAATAATGGTTTTGCAGTTTGCACATGTCTAGTATTGAGGAAAATTTGGTGTTGATGTACTTCGTTATTGGTTTTTCAGGTTTTGGCTTGTAAGAAGGGTATTCCAAGCTATCACAAAATCATACAAGTGAGAACCAAGTGACAATGAAGGGCAAATCTGTGAGACTGTGACTACTTGTGTTATGGTCTGAAGCAGTGGTTTCTGTTGGCAGCCCCAATTCGGAGGCGTATTGTATTCGATTCATTTTAGACCATATTGCTCTTCAGAAGCAAGGGATTTGCTGAAGACCATATTCAACTTCAGTGAGCCGCGGCTCCCTAGCTGCTGCTATGTCTGTGTATATATGAGTTTATTGCATGCGATGTGAAGTTTCATGCTAATACTACAGGAGCCATGACCAAACAACACAAATTTTGGTTGTGAGCAGATTTGGATTCTTTTAGATACATGTCTTCAATTTTTTTCTTGTAAATTTATGTATTCGGGAGGTTCACGACTTCCTAATAGTTATTGCTCAGTTAGGAGGAAATTTGTACTGAAGGGCAGGTTGAAAGTTTTCATCATCTGCTACATTGGCATTTGCATACAATTTTGCAGGTAAAAAAGCTTAATACAAGTTTAAGTCACTTCAAGAGCAAGAATGCCTCTTTTAATATACCACTAATGATTTCTTAGAAAAATGGGTTTGGATGTGCTGCCTATTATAACATTTTTTCCAAGTGCTTTCTGAAAATAATGATAAGCTGACGTAGCCATTAATAGAATCATGTGAGCGACCATCTCCTTGAGTTCAATAATGTGGGGTTGATGTTACTTGAGCTGTTGGATCCTGGAAATTTCGATGAAGATTTGTTCATGTGAAGTCTCACACAATAGAAGAAGTTCTTACTTGAAATTTGCAGGGCAGAAAGCAACATGTATGACCATGGAGAGTGCCAACAGATGCAGAATGACTTAAGTACATAAAATATAATGAATTTGGTCCTCAAAATATGGTAGTTTAGAACATAACAAGTCTATTAGAACTTTCATTGCAGTCTTCAAATGAAAATAATGTTTTGTGTAACGATTGGCTTACTGGTCTGCATCAAAATTGAAAATGTACTCCTTCCCTTGTTAAATAGATTGCTTTGGATCTCAAAAAGGGGGCGTCTCGATGTTCCCCCATTTCACCCATTAACAAGTACTTTTCATCGTTTGACTTGGTCATTCAACTTTTTTATGATCCCATTTCCTGCCTTCCTAAGTTTCCCAAATTAACAACACCACCATCAACTTCCCGGTCATTTGTCAACATAATCACAAAATTACACATGGGTAATTATCATGGACTTCCCAGATTCTGACTACCCTTCTATTTACAGTTTCTTCTGCAGTTCTGCTCTTCTTTCCGAATTTTAATCACCATCTTTCTATACTGAGTCCTTGAATCCTTGAGTTCTTAATGCTTCAGAGTGAGCAGAGAGCATGCTAGTAATCAGTAGTTGATTCCTTCTTATATTTTCCCTCCTCTTTGCAGAGATGTCCACTAGATCATTACTTAAAACTGTACTACTTCAGTTGATTTTCTCAGTTTCTCTCCTACCATCTATCTCATTCTCTCTACCTTGTGATGACAATCGGTGCAAGACTGACTCCTGCGATGAAAAGGGTACCTGCATTTGCAATCTTCCTGATCCCTCCACCATCCTAGATGGTGATCGTCCCTTCCTTGGGTATGACTTACTTTGTCCGATATGGTTCATGTTTTTTGCCTTCTATTTATCATTTTTTTACAGACTAACTCTACTAAATGTTCTTCATTATAATCAATTGGTAGAGGGAGGTTTTGTGACGAGAAACAGATAATGTGTGATGGCACTAACTCATTCTGGTGCGCAAATGGAGGAAGCTGCGAGGAGATCGTTCAAGGAGAGAATTACACATGCAGGTGCCCGCCAGGTTTTGCTGGGCTCCACTGTGAGCATATTGGGGCTCCCTGTGGGGAAATGTTTTGCTTCCATCAGGCAGAATGTCTTATTGAGGGGCAACTCTGTGGGTGTCCAATTGATTGGAAGGGAAGTCTAGATTGCTCTCTGCCAAGCCCGAATGGTAATTGGATAAGGAGCAGGTTTCTTCTTATTGCTTTATTAATATTAAGGCTTTTTCATATATTGGAAAATATAGTAAAATGACATTTGTTTATCATCTTTTATTTTAACAAAATTTGCTATTTTTAGTAAAATTTATTTTGGATTCTAATTTATGACCCCATTTTGACTCAAGAGTAGACTCGCTTCGAACAGTTAGGAACAGAGTTTCAGCCTTGAGTTTCAAAATTTTAGTAAATTATGTTGAATATAGGAATCAACTTGCTCAAGATGAATGGCCACGTATAAATATATTTTTTTCATTTTATATGGGGAGAAACAAATTTTATTTACACAAATGCACTGCGATTTTTAATAACTGAAGTTCAAACTATTGTTGGGGAAATAATTCGGGCCTAACGGATTGTTCTAATCATGAGCTATTGCTCCAGGATCTGTTCTCTGATATTGATTAAACTGGAAGAACTCCAAAATTCTACCAGTTAACTGCATCGTAACTAGATGCATTAGCAATAGAATATGTTAGTTTAAGTCAAGGGAAAATGAACTTCTGTGAACATGTTAAATACCAACTCCATTAGAAGATAGCTTGTTAAGATGGTTTAGAAAGGAAAAAAAAGAAACATGAATAGACCAAACATAGCTATTGGATATTGCCCCTTGTAGCATGAATAAGACTCCGGCTTACTACTATATATGACCTTTGAGTTGCCTGTTTAATGAACTTAAACTTTCTATTTATATTGATGTCCTCTGTGATGCAGATGGTAAAGATACCTCAACTACAAATCGGATCTCACAAGATGAAACTGAGGATAGTGAAAAGGTTCGTTTTTCTCAGTACTCCATACATTCTCTACAATTTGTATTGTGTATTGCTTTGTCAACAGCAGGTTCTGTTAATTCAACACAAAAGCAATAAAGAAATCAACCCATATATTAGGACTTCTTTGATTACGGCACATAATGCAGACGCGCAGAAATACATAGGCAATTTCATCAGTATCATAAAAGGATGCCCTACATGAACTCAATCGAAATTCCCACAAAATTTGATCATTTTCATATGTTCGATCAATATTTTTCTGACCAACAAAATTGTTATACTGATATAATGTCTCCACATATCCCTCGGAGAAACTGCAAACCAGTTTAATGATATGCTAGTAGCTTCTTTTTTTATGCAGATTGAATGGATAGGGGTCAAATTATAAGACAGTTTCAACAAAAAAATTTAGCTGAAAGTTACTTGAGCATTATCCACAGTTCTCGTCTGTACAATAAAGAAGCAGTAAAACGTATTTGAAGAGCTTCCCCAAAGAATTAAACTGTGAATCCTTTCTGCGTAGTTCTAATCCTGCTCTTCAACACTTGGAACTAAATGATTGTGAGAGAGTTAATTGATTTATTTATCCAGGAAACTTAGTGGGGGTTTGTTGAAGCATTCTTATCAGTGGATCCTTTTTTAGGCTTTTGAAGATTGTAGACAACTGCTGACTTCTGAGAACCAGTTCTGAAATCATAAATGTAAATATGCAAAAAAATCACAATACAAATAATAATTCGTATTTTTAGATGCAGCACACTTAAGTAGAAATACATGGTTTCATGGTGTTTCCTGCGAACTTGCAACTGCTGCTTGCTGCTAAAAGGATATCCGGCTGCAGCTATGTAGCAAACATATCTTCACATGAGGAAATTTGTCAACACAAAATGGCCTTCAATTTCATTCCAAGATAGCATTCTCCAGCTGAAATTGAGTTGAGGCAATGCAATAATTTGAATCCTTTTTTGATGCAGTGGTCTATAGTGGTCATTGGAGGAGTGTGTTCTTCAGGACTAGTTTTCGCCGCCATCTTCTATATAAAATGCTTAAAGAAGAGAGAAATCGCTGTCTCCAAATTCCAGCAGCTTTCCCAAATGCATATTGATGGGGTTTTGGATGATGACGACGACGGTGATGCTCAAGGTTTGTTGGTTCCAGTGTCTATTAGTAACAATCGGGAACACCTCTGATGTGTGTACTTCTGCTGACATAAACTACGCATTCTGCTTTCAAAGAGTAATAATCCTTTTCTGTATCTCATTTTGTCTTAAATGATGAAGTTATATCCGTAGACCTAATGGCTTCCAACATTAAAATTTTAGATTTCATCATGATATGTAATTCACATGTCCGTTTATATCAATTTGCACATATTCCTTGCCAACTATGAATATGAGATCGATAGGAATGTACAACCGGCTGTATATATCTGTTTCTATAAACATGCCTCTACATGATCAAGGCATCAGTATGTGGGCTCAAAAGGTGCTTGCTTGTTCCAAATTTTGATTCCAAAATTTGAATTAGGGATTAATAGATTGGTAGGTCAAAGTTGCTGAATCTACAGGTTGGCAGGTTCTATGCAAATGTGACTCTTTGGCAGAATTCCACAATTTATCACTGCAAATCAATTGCATTGTATCATTAAATAGATTTCTTGATATTTGTGATGTTCTAAAACTGACTTGATGATCAGACTAATATCATTAAGGGGGGCATGATAAAAAATAAAACATCTACAGTGGATGTTTCATTTCACTATTCATTTCATATTTTTTTCACTTTCAGCTGGAATTCCTCAGGACGTGTTTCAGCCTGAAAGTGAAAAAAACCTGAATGCTATTGTGGAAGTGGAATATCCAATGGATATTCCAGTTTTTTCACATTTAAAAATATACACATTTAAAAATTGACTTGATGATATCATTAGCTTAGCCTAGCAATATGTAACTACGCCTTAGCAAGTATATAGTAATTCCCTGATATATATCATACACATTAAAATAGTGACTTGATAATATCACTAGCTTAGCCTGGCAATATGTAAATCCTCCTAAATAAAGTTTTGATCACGACATGTTCACCACAACTTTGTTTGTACTTAGAAGAATTAGATCGAACTTGATGATATTACATTCGTATTTTAGTCAGCGATTTTTTAATTAGTGGAAAATACAGCAATACTATTTGATTGATTGTTTGAACTTCATATAAGAAAAAATTGGTAAATTTAAAGCATGGAAATGGTTTGAGAAAAAAGCTTTTGTGTTTTGACCAACTAAAGAAGAGTACTAAGTGGAAAGCCCTTCATATATTAGCTTTACCATTACATCGAAAACATGATTTATGCATATAAATGAAACATAGGTGTATCAGCTGTTATTCATTCCCTAAAATTTGCATGATCCAATTATTATAGACTACTTCCATAGACTTGATCTTTCATTTCATGCATGAGCTGATACATGAGGATTCGTAGTACGTGGGGAGTCCATCTTCTTATCATTCTTCTTGTTTTCTCCCGCCCATGCATTTCCATGCTCAACCTCACTCTCGACCTTCATAGCACCATTCTTCATTTCAACCTCCTTGCTATGCTTGTCCTTCAGTATGGGGCACGGGCACCCCCCGCCACCTCCTCCGCCTTGTCCACCGCCGGCGCCATATCCACCACCAGCGCCATATCCACCACCAGCGCCATATCCACCACCAGCCATGCCACCACCGTGCCCGTAAATAGGCCCACCACCGTGGCCATACATGGGCCCGCCACTGCCTCCACCTGCACCATACCCGCCACCGCCACCGCCACTGCCATAACCGACGCCACCAGCGCCACCAGAGCCGTATCCAGCACCACTTCCGCCTCCACCACCAGAGCCGTACCCGCTACCAGCTCCAAAACCCTCGCCGCCTCCACCGGGACTATACGCACCACCACTTCCGCCACCCTGGCCGTAACCTCCTCCGCCGAAGCCGCCACCCTGTCCGAAACCTCCCTCACCGCCTCCCCTTCCAAACCCACCACCCTCTCCTCCTCCGCTTCCATAACCACTTCCTCCTCCGGCACCGTAACCGGGCACAATAACGCTACCGGGAGGCAAGGGTCCGACAACACCGCCGGGAGGCAATGGTCCTACAACTCCACCGGGAGGCAAAGGTCCTACAACGCCACCGGAACCACCCCCACCCCCGGAGCCGAAACCAGAACCACCACTACCAAAGCCAGAGCCCCACCCTGCCCCACTGCCGGCGCCGAAGCCTGGAAGGCCTCCACCAGAGCCAAATCCTTCTCCCTTACCAAAGCCGCCTCCACCGATGAAGTGCAAATCGTCGTCCTGTTTAGGAGAAGGGGGCACTCGATGCTCATCCATGAACATACTAAAATCATCATTAGCTCCCTTAGGAGAAGGAGGAGGTCCGCGATGCTCATCCATGAACATACTAGAATCATCATTAGCTCCTTTAGGAGAAGGAGGAGGTCCGCGATGCTCGGGTTGGGCTAGTTGATCCTTGCGTCCATGAGAGAGACCAATGCTCAATGCAACAAGGAAAACCAGAGACAGCCATCTAGCTCCTCCCGCCATTGCATGCATGCCAATTGAATGTGCCTGACTAGTGTTCAAGCTCAGTGAGCTTTTATAGAGTTCTAAGCTTGCATTTAGCTGAACATGCATGGCAGAAGTTGAGACGCAAGATCAGCTGAGCCTGGCATGCGGTTTCATTAACACGCCCCATGTTTGGTGTCCATGTCCTCTGCATGACTGAATGCAGTTCATCCTGTCCAGGCATGCCATTTGAGTGTCATGTAAAACTCTGTACATTTGCTCTCTAAAGGAGTAGGAAATATTGTAAGCCATATACTACTAGGATACATACATAATTAAAAGTCCCATTTGATTTTTCGAAATGAACTGATTTAGTACATTTTGGAAGAACATATAAAACTATTAACATGGAACGGAAATTGTGGATATCTCTAGTTCTCTACTCCAAATCCAAATCTCCCTGCTTGATATATCTGATACCTCTCAATATATATATATATATAAAAGAAGATATCTCTAGTTCTCTGCTCCACACTCCAAGGATTCGGATATTGGGTCCAATGGGGCTGGAAAGAAAATTGTTGATGGGTACAATTTTGGGCCCATTAAGATGTTATAGGCTAGTGATTCTGTAGGACATGATGGATTGGACCCATGAATTGGAGGGCCCAAAAATGGTTATTGGCTTCTGTAAATTTCAAACTCCCGCCTGGATCACAAGGTTATCTTTACAAAAGGATCATATTTTTTTGTTTTACCACATCTTTACAATGGGAGCATTCAAACTAGCTGCTTCTGTTAAAAGCCCATGAGCTTCGTTTCCTCTTAATAGTCCCTCTGTCCGGAGTCATTAATACCATAAGGTTTTCAAGAAGTAATGTATATAAGAATCATTATATACATTCACACGATGAGATTCAGAAAAGAATCCAGATTGTGCACTATTAAAGGTGGGGGATCGTCCTAAAAAACTTAACTGTATGTGCAATCTAAATGAAGATCAGCATTTAAAAGCGATGCAGATTGGGATGTGTTCAGAACGTGTGCATGGTTCACAACCGTCAGATCATGCAACATGCACATGCTTTGAACTCGTTCTCTAAAACGACTTCATTCTTATTTTTCATCCTTAAATATGCTCTTTCCCACATAATAAAATAAAGGGGAATTTATTAAATAAAACAAAAAAAATCCAATCTAACGCAAAGTTTAAAATAATTCCCAAAAGAGTATCTGACGAGTTACGCAGCCACCAGCGTGACTTTTTTTTAATAAAGAGAAAAAAGAGAGGCGTCGGTTCCTTTCACAATCTTAGCTGTTTTTGTCCCATTTTCAAGGGCGATCACTTCAACGATGCATATCTCTCTCATTTTTTATCTATTTTAGTCTATTTTTTTATTCTTTCTTATTTTTAGTGCTCTTTCTAATTATCATGATATCACAAAGATGTTGAGCTATCATATGATATTTATCGTAGTTTTTGTGGTATTTTTTTCGATAGGATATCAAAATCTTTGTAATATCATGATGATTAGAAATAACACTAAAAATAAGGAATAAAAAATGGGCAAAAATCAATAAAAAATGAGAAAGATGTGCATTGTTGAAGTTTGTCCCACTAAAATAGCTAAAAACAAAACAATAAAGTTTCATAGGTATCAGATGAACCGACACCTTTATTTTTAAAAATTTGTCCCACTTTAAAAGGGTGATCACTTCAACGATGCATATCTCTCTCATTTCTGATCCGTTGAAATGATCGCCCCTTTAAAATGGGACAAAAATAGCTAAGGTTATGAAAGGTATCAGTTGAATCGACGCCTTTCTCTTTAACTGAAAGAACTGACGCCTTTTGGGTCAGTTTTTTTAAAAAAAGTCCACGCGACGTGGCTCGTCAGATACCATCTTCAGGTATTATTTTGAACAGTGCGTCAGATTGGAATTTTTTTGGGTTTTATTTAATAAATTCCCTTAATTTCTTCTTGTTTAAGTCCATATCTCATTATACTAATTCCAAATTCATAATCAAAAGCACTGTTTTAAAACCCGGTTCGGCCTGGCCGGTTGAACCTGACCCGGTTCATTTTTGGGACTGAACAGCTGAGTTGAAGCGGGTTGAAGACCCAGCTGGGTCATTCGCGAGCCGGGCGGGTTGACCACGAACCGGCCGGCACGGGCCAACCAGGCCAGACTGCCAGGCACAATATATGTAAACAAAAAAAACCTAAGCTAAGCTCGTGACGGCCGACGGCACTCAGCATCGCCAGTTGGGCCATCAGCCCTTGTGATGGCAGTCGTCAGTCGGCTCTCCCCTTCCTGGTTCCGAGCCATCTCCTTGATGAGCTCTCTCCCGAAACTGGTGAGTTGGCGCGGAGTGGCAAGGAGTTCCTCACCATCTCCTCGGCGAGCTCGACCCCGAAGCCGGTGAGCTCAATTTTTCCCTCTGCACTGATTTTGTCGTCTCTTGGTAGCGACTCTAACTCTGACTCTGACCGCTTTCTGATCGTTTAAAATTAAACCCTTGCAAGTGCACAAAGCAATTGTACTACAGTGAGTATTAAAGGGTTGTCGAACCTCAGGGACGGATTAATGTTCTACCAAATTCAAGAGAAAAGCAGCAGTTTTTAATTAATCTAGAGAAAAGCAATGAACTTTAATTAAACTAAGCTGAGATTAATCAATAGGAGAAGTACCAAGGCTTCGAATCCACCACAATAGACTAGTGTATCGTCTCTCTCTCTCTTTTGAATTCAGATTTCCAGTTGGCTAGTGTATTCCTCTCGGACATACACTTGTCAATTCAAATTATAGTGCCCTCCTCTCGGATGTAACACATAAATCTATTAAAACATGGAACTGTGATCTATCTCTCTCGAGTATAAACCAATGAGACTTTATTAATATGTAACACTTCAGAGCCCTTACGTTCCTCTCGGACACGCAAGTGCTCTTTCAGATTGAAATCCACAAAGATCCACTCTTGTCTCTCTCGAGTACAAAGAATAAACTCTAATGAATTAACTTTTATTGCATAACAAAGATTCATACACCAACTAGAATAAAAACATAATATGAGAGAAAGAAACAATACAACCAATCAGTTGGGTTTCATCTACGCCTTGGAAGAGAGTCTAGCCAAGCATGGGAAGAGAATCCATCAACAAGTTCTTCATCTTCTTCTTCTTCTTCTTCCTTTGCTCTAGCCTCCAAGGTCTCCAAAAGAACTCAAAACTCTATTCTTGCATACCTAATACGTTCTCCCTTAAGGCATATATATAGGGGTGAAGGAAAGCCCTCAAATCCCCTTCCAAATCCGAGTCAAAATAGGGTTAAATTGCATTTTCCGTATGCACCGATCGATCGCCCGTATAGAACGATCGATCGCCTTGCGAACGCTGCCGAACGAAGCCGTTTTCCTTTGTTAATTGCTTCCGATCGATCGTATGGCGAACGATGCCGGACGAATCCGATCGATCGTTTTTACTGTCTTCGCAATTCCAAAAATTCCAGTAGATACGATCGATCGTTTGTGTGTCCGATCGATCGTTTTCTCCAATGTAGACGGGATCGATCGCGTAAAGGTTGCGATCGATCGTTTCTACTGTCCAGAATCTTCAAATAGCTATAACTTTTTGCTCCGAACTCCGAATTGCGCGTGGTTGGTGGCGTTGGAAAGCTGACTCCTTGAACTTTCACATGAGACTTGAATCAGTCCAATCCAATATTTGTACACGGAGTTATGATAATTTGACCATTGAAGTCCGTTTTCGCCATATTTTTGCATCTTTGCTCTCATTTCCTACAAAAACCAAAAACTATATTAAAGTAGTAGTTATTCTAACCAAACACTAGCATAAATATAAGTTTAGGAGATAATAAAATGCATATTTCATGTATAGATCACTTTCCCCTGCACTGTCTTTATCCCTTCTTGGGCACCTTCTTGCATTGGCCAAATACTAGACCAGACTCAGCTCTTCCACCCAAGACACCACCTTTGTTAGGAATTTTTCTTCAGAAAGCTTACTCCAAATTATGGGAATTTTTTCAATATTACCTGGCGCTACTTTTCAGATTCCCATATTACTTGGTTTTTCCCGTGAAATCCCATATGGCCTGGAATCGGCACTTGAAGTACCAGAAATGCTTTTCTTTTATGTTTTTCATGACATTACTATACGAAGTGGCATGTTATAGACAACACGAAAATGCAAGGGATTCCACCGGCGATTTCGAGCGCCCCCCTGTGGCGAGCGACGATCCTATTCACGCCCCTGCAACCGAGAGGAGTGACGGAGAGGATTGGTTCCGGTGCAAAGGCGGCAATTTCTAGCGACGACCTGCGGTGATTTCGAGCAACAATCTTAATCACTTTCCCCCGCTGCAACCGGCGGAGTGACTGATTGATGCATTTGGGCCATTTTTTTGCTACGGTTTTTTGGCAATGAACATTGGGAAAGATTTTCTCATTGCACGACTCCTAAGTGGAAGTACTGAAATACACCCGGTAAGTTACAATCCATATTGATTTTTGTTTCAGAAGCTCCGACTTTTGCATTTGTTATTTTGACGACGAAATACACGACTTTATATTTCGTTGTCTATTCGACGACACCACTTTTATATTTTCATGTTTTTCGGACACAACTATTCTATTTACCACTATACCTATCTCCTTGCAGATGGATACATAAAGAGATGAGTCGATGGAGCAAATACCAAGGGAAGAGGAGGAGGATTAGGAATTTCTGTTTGCACCTCGAGAGCGAAATCAAAGGGGCAGGAAGAGGAAGGCTCCGATAGACTCACCTGTCAAGAGAACTTACTATGCGCGACCAGTTCTTCAGACGTTTTGTCAACTTGGAGCGCTAAAAAAGTGTGCGGCCCTCTTACGGTGTCACCAAAGATGCGGTGAACTGATCAAAGAAGCTAGTTTTTCTGTCATTTTTGAAGGTGAGGAGATCGCAGTTTCTCGAAACCTCCTGGACCATTTGTTGAGGTATTCAATATAAAGAGGGGGGGGGGGGGGGGGGTTGTTACATTTGACAGAGCAAGAAGTTACTCTGACAATTGGATTGCCCGCAAAGGGTGAAAATGTTGAGATCATCCCCGCCTTGTCACGCCAACCGCAAGGGAAATTCTTCATGAAGTACTTCTCCGTGAGGAGACTTGATATTTCACACATTGAGGAAATATTGAGAAGCTTAATATTGACAAAATGAAGATAGTAGGGGATGACATGGTCAGAATGATCATCTACCTCGTCTTCTCCACGGTGTTGTTTCCACACAGCACTAGAGCGTTGCTACCCTGCTTATACCGATACATAGAAGACCTCCCAAGATTGAGCTCCTACAATTGGGTGGGGGCGATCCATAAGATGCTGCTTTCTGGTATAACCTAAACCAGCAGACAAGTGGGTGTCAGATCTAAAAGAGGGTCACGGGGCGATGGATACCTAAATGGTGCCTCATATGTCACTCAGGTAAGCAATTTTTTTTGTTTTTAGTATCTTCGAAAGACACGACACGACGACGCTAAGTGTCGTGTCTTCGAATACATGACTTAATATATAGTCATGCACGAAAATACATGACTTAATATATAGTCGTGTTGTAGAAGACACAACCAAATATATAGTCGTGTACTATTATAGTCGTCTATAATAATAGTACACGAGTTGCCTGTATCCACACCTTTTACTAATGTTTTCATTTGTTTACTATGCAGATTTAGTTTTTTGAGCACACGACAATCTTCCATGCTATTGTGGGCCCTACCAATCCACGGGTGAAAAGGTGGCCAGGAAGTGGGGCCCTAATTATGGAGGCGAAGAAGGGTGCACACAAGAAGCACCATATGACGGACTACTGGAAGAGGGTGTTTGATAATCTCGACGTATGGGAATAAGTCGTCGACATAATGATCCCCCTCCGAGAAGAGGCAGTCATAATTTCATCTCCCATTGTGGCCCCTCCTCCGCGACGACAGAAGACGGAGAGGCAGGAAACAAAGAGGATCCCCATTCAAGGTTCCCCCTCTTTCTCGAAGACGCCCGCTCAGTCAACTGCAATGGGGCTATTGGAGGGTTCTCTTCAGGGCATAAAGTCATTAATTGAGATCACTCTTTCTTCATATGACACTAATTCCAAATTTAGAATCCAAAACAGTGTTTTAAAACCCGGTTCGGCCTGGCCGGTTGAACTGGACCCGGTTCATTTTTTGGGATGGAACAGCCGGGCTGAAGCGGGTTGAAGGCCCGACCAGGTCATTCGCGAGCCGGGCGGGTTGACCCACGAACCGGTCGGCATGGGCCAACCGGGCCAGACTGTGGGGCACAGTATATGTAAACAAAAAAAACCTAAGCTAAGCTCATGATGGCCGACGGCACTCGACGAGTTGCCAGTCGGCTCTCCCCTCGCGGGTTCCACGCCATCTCCTCGTCGAACTCTCCCTCGAAGCCGGTGAGATGGCGCAGAGCGGCGAGGAGTTCCTCACCATCTCCTCGGCGAGCTCGACCCCGAAGCCAGTGAGCTCAATTTTTCCCTATGCACTAATTTTGTCGTCTCTTGGCAGCGACTCTAACTCTGACCACTTTCCCTGCATGGTCTTTATCCCTTCTTGGTCACCTTCTTGCATTGGCCAAATACTAGACCAAACTCAGCTCTTCCACCCAAGACACCACCTTTATCCCTTGCATCTCTTCTTTCGTTGCAAAGTTGGGTGCTTCCTTGTAGTTGTCGTCGCCGCCGCCGCCGCCGCCGCCGCCGACGCCGACGTCGGGTGCCGTAAAAAACACGGAGCTTCTCAAGCAGGAGGCCAAAACTTGCTTAAGCAAAGGTCATTATGGTGCCGCCATTGAAGCTTACACTCAGGTACCCTTTTTCCCCATTAATTGCTCTCCGCCTCTTTTAACTTGCTATTTCTTGTTTATTAAGAATTTTTCTTCAGAAAGCTTACTCCAAATTGTGGGTAACTAGGAAAAATTGTATCTTTAATGGTATTTATGAATTGTTGTCATCCACAACGATGAAATCAGTTTAGAGGGAAAAATTGTCATCTGAGTCGACTCGGGTTGACCCACCGGATCAAACCGATTGGTCCGGCCCAATCACCAAACTGGGTAATCACCAAACCGGGTCAACAACCGAACCGGGTATTAAAACATTGATCTTGGCTCCGATAATAGGGAGGGGGCCCCTTGAGCCTCAATACTAGTGGTCTCCATCATGCTCTTCCCACCCCGTGGAGTGTGCTACTCCTTATAAACTACTAGGACACTGCTCCAATGTGAGATAATGATGTAGCTTTCACAGTTCAGCATTTCCTTCATAACAATCCATCCTTTGAGAGCCCACATACTCCAACGTACACGAATTAGTCCAAACAATGCAGCCTTATCTCCCATGCGTCGCTCGGCCACAAAGGAACATCCATGCATGTTGTCAACATTATCACACCAACTACGTGATTTGACCCTTGATAGGATGCAAAATTCTTTTTCTTTTGGACTTCAGTAAGTGAAATTCTTCTTTTACCTAGCATCCATTGAATACAACAAACACATCAATACGGGTAATTCTGATTTCTCTTGACAACCTTCAGAAACGCATAAGTAGGCGTTAGCCGAATATAAGTAGGAAAAAAAGGCTATTAACATGTCTCACCTCTCCTTTTGTCTTCCTTCGTCTCTCACCTGCCTTTTCAAGAGAGCATAGGAGATTTCTGGGTGAAAAACCCTACTTTTGCTTGATGGTTGATTGCTCATGCCTGCCTTAGATTTGTCACTATATTTTGTTCGCAATTATGATACATGGAGCATGCGAGTTAGTAGGATGCATAAAAAGGGTTGACAAACTTTTTTCTATTACTTTGACTCCATAGCTATCTTTAGTTTATCACCACTACTTCAGAAGTAGCAGATCCCACCATTCATGCAGCATAAGAAAAGTACCTGGGCCCAACGATCTAGCTCTTGAGGCTTAGGGTTCGTAAGTCTTCAAGTAGCACACTTGACATGGTCACATGCCATGAATTAGTCTAATAATATTGTAAAGTTCTTTCGGTGAAAATTTGCATATTGTCTGGGGAGTTTGGAAATGGTGGAGGAATCCCATAAAAGGGGAGAGCTGCTAAGCGACATGTGCAAAGTGGGTGGGTGAGAAACTCCAATTTTGTAAAGCTTCATCATTCAAGAGCCTTGAAGAGGACCTCCACAAGACAAAAATTCCTTGAAGTTTACTTATCACCATTGAGTGCTAATTATTCCATTTGGATCTCTGCACAAGCAAAAAAGAGAGGAAAAATTTCTTCACTGAGCTTGGTGGTCTAGAAAGTTAAAGTGGCATTCACGAGCTATCATAGTGGTGGTCTACATCTTTAATTTCATTTTGGAAAGCTAGAAGGAGCAAATATGTGTCGTTGATTGGAAGACACTGGAAGGAGAAGCAAATCATTTTTATGCCACTATCTATGTGCATTTTTGTATATAATTTTATTGGTACTAATATGTGATCAATGTATTAAGCTGGTTAATTATTCATAACATTAATAGGAAAAGAACTGACAAGTCGCATGTTCTCAATACCATTGTTAAGTGAACTTTGATGGTTCTCCTGAAGGGCCCATCTAACCTTGACTTTAAACTTGGAGGTTAAACAGTATTCTGATGACATTCTCTAAGTAAGTTTAGGAAGAATGGAATTAAGGACAGAAGGAGCGAGGCCAAAAAAGTACTACCCTTCCAGACCTTAAAAGCTATATTTAATGGGCTGATGAGTGGAGAATTTATTGAATACATCTTGTAATATAAAACAAGAAAAGCATGGAGAAGACAACCAGCTGAGCTGCTAAAGTTAATAAAATATTCTGAACTTTTTGTGCCTCGTAGAAAAGAACATTATTGAAGTCTCTTTGCAAATGAGTTTTCCGTCTACTACGGGCCTCTCCTTTTCATGAAGTCCCAAGTTAATAAAATAAAAATCACATTATTGATTTCCTCGTTTTTTACTTGATATAAAAGTGATCTTCAGGAGTACGCAAATACAGATTTAGGCATCGCATCCTATGAACTATGGAGGTCGGCGCTCCATAATATAACATTTGATGGCCTTGACTTCTTTATTTTTAATTGAGTTTCCTTTTTCTACAAGTGATCCGGTGTAGAAGTGGGACTTTGAACCAATAACAATTTGTTGACAATTTAATCTGTATTAATTTCTATAGTCAGGTCGCATCTATTTAAATCATAGTTTAGTGATTAATTTAAGAGCCGTACCTCCTACTAGCATGTCATACTGATGTCCTACTGAAGGATACAAGGGTGGGAAGTTTCCATCCATTTTTTCTTGGTTAAATGGTTCTAGACATGAGACTTGAAGAAAATTAGTTCATGCTTTTCTCTCTCCCTCCGTCAACTCCCAACAAAAAAAAAAATAGAATATCCTCCTAAAACTTAAAGCTGGGTTAAAGATGTTAGTATGGAATTAAAGTTGGATTCAAGATGTTAGTATGTACCAGAAATTTTAAAGTTACCAACCTAGCGAATGTCCATTAGATATCAAATAATAAATTGAAGAAAGGTCTAATTAATCAGTTTCAAATTTTATTTATTTTTTAAGTTATTACAGATCAGATATCAAATAGAAAGAGGTCTACTAATCGAAAACTTTAAAGTTTATAAAATTGAGCATTATTAATCAGACTATAATTGATAATTCAAATATGAAGTATAAAATAGATAATCCACATATCAAAAGCAATAGAAGTCAAGGAACACAGGCAAAATGTTAAATACTGATATTCATCTTAATACCCATTTGTGCTAACTTGCATCAGTATTATACAGAAAATGACAAAGGAATAAAACTAAAACAGTTCATCTGACTTGATCCTTTTAATAGCAGCCTAGTCACGACAAATATATATATATATATATATAAGCATATCATCAGCATTATTTCAATTTTGTTTTCTGAGAAAGATATTCCCCATATATTTATGGGACGTGGCTATTCTATTGGCAATTTCTTTGTACTTTTTGGTTCATGCATAGTTTTTTTTAATGTACAATCATGCCTAGAGCAGATGCTTGGAATTTACACGGCACAATTGTTAAGAACAAACACCGTACATTGGCCTGATATTACCCTAAAATTTGTCACTTGTGTGAAACACAATTACCTTATTGTAAAAAGTGAACACGCACTCGGAGCATTGCAATCCGTTGGATTGAAATTTGCCAACGCACATGAATTCAGGAGCAAGCGGGTGATTCAAACCTGCCTGGCCCCGTATTTGTGCGCACCATTGGATCAACGCACGCACCGCCAGATACGCATGGAGCATACGTAAGAGACTCAATCTCAATACCCAATAAAGCATAGTAAGGGTACCATAGTAATTCAAAGCTCACATATTAGCATATCATTTTGCCTATGGAGTTAGCTGTGATGAGAAGGCATTGACTCTCTATGCTTCCTCTCTCCCATTAATGTATATATACCCCCACCATTACCATTGCACTTACAAGCTCTTCTTCCATCCATCCAAGTTCCAGCTTCTTCCTCTCTCCATCTCTCTCTCTTCCTTGCTTCCAAACTGTTTTACCAAGCTTCACCTTTGATCCTGCCATTTCATATGCACATTTTGTTTTAGTATCTTCTCTTCACTCTGGCGCTTTGATTGCTGAAGTGTCTTTGGTTTTATGTGGCTACACTGGTACAGTTTCTGATTTGATTTTGTGGAGCTGGGTAAGTCGAATTGTATGATTCCTTGAAAATACTTCAAAAAAAGCCTGGCAAGTATGTAATTGCGGTTTTTTCTTGTTTGAGCTCATTCACAAAAAAAAAAGTCACATTTTTTTCGTCTGTTTAAGAAGGATTTGGTGATTAATTTGCGAGTATTTGTAGTTAACTAAACTGGGTCTTTTTCTTTTCCTCATTCCGTAGTCAAACCTTTATAAAAACTTTCAAATCATGTAATTTTGCATTCTAATTTCTTTGATTCTCATTACTGAAAAAAAAACCAAAAAAAATATTCTTCTGAATCTTCTTATGTATCTTTAGATAGTCCATCTTGTCTTCAACCATAGCCACAACAAAGAGAAAGCTGTAGCCAAACCTTTATAAAAACCTCCAAATCATGTAATAATCCATCCCAATATTCCCAATTGTTACCATCTTATTCTCCCTTCAACCCAAAAAAAAAGCAAAAAAAATGTTCTAGCACATAGCTAGCAACCTTCTATCTCCTTACCACCTTCCAAAAAAAAACCAAAAAAAGTTCTTCTTGTACTACTACTGATGGCCGATCCGGAGACCCCATCGGCCCCGCAAACTCCCGGCACGCCGGGGATCCCACTCTTTACGGCTGCCCGGATCGATTCAATGTCGTATGATCGCAAGTCCATGCCCCACTGCAACAACTGCTTATCCGTCAATGGCTGGGTCCCATCCACTCCATGCTTCACCGATTTCCCCAGGCCCACTATTTCTCTAACTCGCAAGGTATGATATTTCAGACACCCCAACTTGTCAATTTGTTCAACTCATTTAGCTTAGTTGAAAATTGATCTATCAATATAAAATTAGTTTGTTTTGTTCTTTTTCTAGCCTTGTAAAGAGAATTAATTGTATTATATTAGCATGAGAAGTTATTACTACGCGTACCTAGATTTCACGCTCATTAACCATTGGTGATTGACACAAAATCCAATTTATGAGCCCTCGGATTAATCAGGGAGGTCGAGTCAATCACCGAGCACGAGTTTCCCCGTACATGACGCGTACCTAACCTAATAATTTCTCATATTAGCAGCCGTCCATAAGATGGGTCCCAGTACAAGAAATGGTACTACTGTTTTTGGCCGAATATCAAAATTGTTCTAGTAAGAGATAGTGATTACCAAATTTGATAGGTTTTTGTACTCCTGCCGCACAAAATTTGGTTTTCTAGTCTAGATTGGTAATTTTGGACGGAGGGAGTATGTGTTACATAGGGTAATAAACTTCAGCGTTCAATTTCTTTTTTAGATGTGAAATTTCATTAATTTAAAGAGCTACATTAGCTATTAGGCGAGTCATACATCACTGCTAATTTTAAGAAATCTGGCACATATACAGACCAAACTAGCTCCAATTGGATGAATCTCGCATAATAAGTCTTACTGAAGTGACACTCTATTGATTTAAATATCAAAGTGAAAGCGAAATGTAAACTGAATGTCATTATCAAATACTCAATAAGTGAGTCAAACTACGTGATTAGATTCCACCATGTATAATAGCTGTTTTTTGGGTACAACCGTTACAACATATATATTAGTACAAGTGGGCCATCATACAAGTTGACAAATACTCTTGTTAATTATTTGACCAAAAAATCTTATATATGAACTTTCTAATGAAAATTTCAATGAAAGATAACACTAAACATGCACCAATATTAGTAATGTGAGTAAAAGAAATTAGCCTCATAATGCCCTATCTGTTTTTTTTTTGGGAATCGGTCGTATATGGGTCTGCCAACCCCACTGAGATAAGTCTACCTGCCAAATTTATTTTATATGATTATCCTTCTTAATTAGCGGATGATTACTTTAAAACTATTCATCACATTTAATTGGTATTAGACGTCACTATTAGTCATTAATTATTTTAATAAATTATATAGATTACATATTTAATCTAATTCGTCTAATTAAGCATATTTTAAGAACATGGAGTTTGATTTAGGGGTGTAAACGAGCTGAGCTTGGACATGGCTCAGCTCGAGCTCGAAATTTCAAATTCGTGATCAAGCTCGAGCTCAGCTGGGCTCGTTCATAGCTCATATTTTCCCACTCGAGCTCGAGTGAAAGTTCGGCCCAGGCTTGAGCTCGGCTCGTTATAAATTTTTATAGAATGAGATTAAAATAAAAAATAGTATATATATATATATATTTATATTTATATATAAATATATATATATATATAATAACAAGCCGACTCGCGAGCTTGTTCTAGCCGAGTTTGAACGAGTCGGGCCAAGCCGAGTATCATTGATTTTGAGCTCGGCTTGCAATGGGACAAGCCCGAACCGAGCCCGACATGAGCTGAGCCCAAAGTCGGGCCGAGGCAGATCAGCTTGCATGCCAGGTCGGCCCGTTTACACCCCTGATTTGATTATCAAACAATACTACGTAGAGAAACTTAATAATGCACCGTGAAGCATATCCAAATGATGATCCCATGGCATACGTTATAAAGGAGTAGGTGGGATATAAAAATCCTGCCTGCCCCTCTTCAATATTATGGGTGCTGTGCACTAGAAATTGCATAGCCCAGGGAGTTGTGCACGCCCATTCACATGTGTCGTGCCGCACATGCACTGCATCGCAGCGCGCCTTTGGCCATGCGATCTGTTCATTCTTCAATATGAGGGGCAGGATAATCAGCCTCTTAGAGCGCCATCTCGCACCACCAATCCCCTCAAAGTTAAATTTATCTTATTTTAATAAATTTCACTTAAATGCGCCATATAGCGGCGTGTGTTGGGCACTGCATGCTAATACAGAGGTGCCATGAGATCTCAGTCCCACTGCTTACAATGCCTTGGTGTACGCCGTATACACAAACTGGGGGGATCATATTGACTTTGGTAAAAAAAATTTATGAGACTTGTCTAATGCAGATTTCTGATCCTTAGAAATTTATAGACGTCACGTCTATAAATTTCTAAGGATCAGAAATCTGCATTAGACAGGTCTCATAAATTTTTTTGACGTCTATAAATTTCTAAGGATCAGAAATCTGCATTAGACAGGTCTCATAAATTTTTTTTACCAAAGTCAATATGATCCCCCCAGTTTGTGTAGACGGCGTACACCAAGGCATTGTCTGACGTCTTCGAGCGGGAATAATGATTCACACTTGGCTACTTACCGTCAGATCGAAATTAGACGGTTCAAGATGACTTGGCTCATGCAAGCTGCATGAGACCTGTCTCATGTAAACTGGACTCATTGACTTTTCCCAATATATATTTACCTCGTAATAGTAATTAAGTAGTTCACGTGGAGTTGGAGTGTTTAATGATAAGATCATTTGGTGATTAAATTGTTTAATCATCCGTAATTTGGGAGTCTAATTATCACCGTATTATGATGAACATCCATGGCCACAGCTGGGAGCCGAGTTCGTGGGCACCTTCATCCTCATCTTCTTCGCGACAGCCGCACCGATCATGAACCAGAAGTACGGCCAGCCCACAGGGCTCATCGGCAATGCTGGCTCCGCAGGCCTGGCAGTGATGATCGTCATCCTAGCCACCGGCCACATCTCTGGCGCACACCTCAACCCGGCCCTCACTATCGCCTTTGCCGGGTTCCGCCACTTCCCGTGGATTCACGTCCCGGCCTACATCGTGGCACAGGTATCAGCTTCCATCTGCGCTTCATTTGCCCTCAAAGGCATCTTCCACCCATTCCACTCCGGCGGGGTCACCATTCCATCGGTCAGCACTGCCCAAGGCTTCATGCTCGAGTTTGTCATCTCCTTCAACCTCATGTTTGTCGTCACCGCCGTCGCCACCGATTCACGGGCGGTAAGTACGCCTCCGTGATACATTCACCTTCTTCAATCTCTCAAGACTCAAATTTTGAGCTGAATTTTCAGGTGGGTGAGTTGGCCGGAATAGCAGTGGGTGCAACTGTCATGCTTAACATTCTCACAGCCGGGTTAGTTAATTCCTCACTAAATTCTGTTAGTTATTTAAGTCTACTATTAGCTTCTGGGATGAACGTTAAACATCTGTTATGGGCTCTTTTAATATAGAAAATTGTGGGCCCAATCTATCTGAGCCCACAATGATGTCAGATCAATGGGCTCCACGTGGGGCCTGCATGATCTGACAGCTGCGCGACAGCTTTGAAAAGACCGACTCTACAAAATATCTTCCAAAAAAAATTAAACTTGGGTGCATTTGAAAAACGATGCATACAGGTGACTGGATTTTGCATTCTAAGTTGGAAATGTAGTAAGGATTAAAATAGAAAACGATATTTATACATCATTTTTCCTACACATTTCGATACACATGACATGACAGTCTTTTGGACAGGTGGAGAAAGATCGGGCAGTGATAACCCTGCAGCAATTCCTATACATTTTCATACACATCAGCTGTGTATGGTAAATGTGTAGGAATCTGTTGTACAAATATCGTTTCCCAGTAAGATAATATGGGAAAAGTATTTTTGGTATGTAAAAAAATGATATGGGATGGAGGGAGAATTAGTGTAGCATTATGTACTACAGCTTCTCTTTTTGTTGGCTAAGTCATGATAATCATTATGTGTAGGCCGGGGACTGGAGGGTCAATGAATCCGGTGAGGACGCTCGGTCCGGCCATTGCTGCAAACAATTACAAGGGCATATGGATCTACTTGGTGGCCCCAGTGCTAGGTGCCCTTCTAGGGGCCACCATCTATACAGGAGTGAAACTCAAGGACGAGGAGGCCAACCCGCCTCGCCAAGTCAGGAGCTTCCGCCGCTAGAAGACTTGTTACGGCCACTGTATGTGGGTGTCTCCATCCGTCCTTACTACTACTAGTATAGAATAAAACTCGAGGATGGAGAAAATAAAAAAGTGTAATCTAAATCCGAGTCTCTGGAATGTTACTTTTGGATTTTTAGATGCTGTTGCTTGTGTGCTTTTTCTTGTGTGGGATTGTAATAATGCAACCATGAATTGCAAAACTATGATCGTTCGTTATCAATATGAAAGTTTGTGAGGTTTGGTTTCTAGTATATAAGATCATTTGGGTAGTACGTGCCTTATTCTTTCAATCCACTTGGCCAAGTTTATTATTGGTTAGTGAGATGTGGAATCAGTGTGTGAAAAATATTCACAAAGGATACTATGATAGTATTGATCAATGTTTTAAGTGAGTTTTAAGACTAATCTGTTGTCGGAATAAGTAAATTCATTGTGTTGCATATGACTTGGATTCAAATAGCAGAATTGACGCCCACCTTCCTAGTCTGCTTAATCATTGTTGGTCAGATGCAAGTTGGAAAATTTTGAAGAATGCCATGTTGTGGATAAGAAGGAAGTTGGATTGAAAGTTCTCATGTTAGAATATGTAATAAATGAATAAAGATTTTTATTTCCTAACAGCTCGAGCTTTTGGGAAACTTGGCTATCTTACACTCCCTCATGCAAGCAGCCACTAATTTTCGAATCAGCACAGTAATTCAAGAAAAGTATAAACCTCTACTTTGTCCCAATACTCCGTCGGTCCCATGAAGCTTGTTTGGATTTGCAAAAAGATGGGTTCAACTTTAAATGGCTGAGTTTCCTCTCTCAAGACTGAGAACGAAGTTGCAAAGATGGTAAGGTTAGTTTAAACCACTATTGTTGTAACACCTGGCTGCAGGAATGGCCAGGTGTGAGACAACGTTCAGCAGCTGGCTCGGGGGTGGATGAAGCTAGCTGCTTATATGGGAGAAGCGGTTTGAGGCAGACGATTGGTGGAGCTGTGGCGACCTCGGGCGACGACAGCGACAATGACAATTCCGGCGACCCCGACGGCTCCGGCGCCTAGTTTAGAGGAGAGAAGCAGAGGGAGAGCTGGGGGAAGACGAGGAGCAGTGGGAAGCTGGTGCGACACCGGGCATCAACAACAACCCCGATGATTCCAGCAGCCCTTCGACGACTCCGGCGACCTCCAGCGGGCAGCGATTCGGAGACTCGATCGCAAGCGAGGTAGGATCCCATACCCCCTTTCATCAAGCTGTATTTTGTTTTCCTCCCGCCGGCGAAGGCAATGACGGCGGCTGTGCGCTCAGAGATGGGGCGCCGATGGCCACCGTCGAATAGTCACAACAGCGGCGACCGAAAGGTACCGCCTTTGCAGCCGCCTGGGTCGCAACGGTGGAGAAGACGATGGGGTCCGACGGCGAGCTGCGGCAGCAAGGGCCGTCGTCGCTCAAGCCGCCGGACAGAGGAAAGGTAGCAGCTTTTTGCTGCTGCCATTCTCCATCTCCTCCCCCCAAATTTGGCCTAACTACGGCCTGACGATCAGTGGAGGAGAGGAGAAGAAGAGGGGCGGCGTCGGCTGGGCGGTGGCGGCCCGATGACGGCGGTTGTGTCGGCTGCCACCCTCGCGTGAACAAAAGACGACCGAACTGGTCGTCTTCTTGGGGATTAGCTGGACCAGTTCGGTCCAGGATTAGCTGGACCAGATCGGCAGGTAATAGTCAAACTGAACCCGGTTCGGTCCATGATTAGACCGAACCCGGTTCGATCCAGATATAAATCGAACCCGGTTCAATAATAAACCCGGTTCATAAGCCGGTTTAGATTTTGAACTGTCGGCGGACCTCAACCGACTGTTAAAACTGGCCACAACTGACGATGAAGCCTGACTGCCTGTGTAATTGAATGCAGTATGGTACATACAGAGCCAGAATGGTACATAGGCTCTTTTTAGTAATTTTGGGCTGTTTAATAAATAATTTCAAACCCTAATTAGTGTGTTATTGGTATGTGTGTGATATTACTGTATTAAGGGCATTAGTCCCTTATGTTATGATGACTGATAGCAAAGGTCATAAATGGTAAAGAAAAATTCGACTAATAAACCTAGATGGTTTAGAGACATAATCATTTTATGAAAGATAATAGAATGATGACTTGAGGGCTGAGCTTGAGGGTTGGGAAGAACCTAATCAAGATAAAGACTAAAATACCCTTGGGATTGGGAGTCTGTGTATGAGTGTGAGTGACTTCCGATCAAGCGACCGATGACTATTAAGTCAAAGGTCAGGCTATCTGTTGAGCTATTAAGCCAACAGTTGTGAACGGTATGTTATGATTTCATACTAGTAATACTGTGATACCTATTAAGGATCACAAGGAATAGATTGGGGTGGTGTTGCATTTTCCGACTGGTGGAAGCTCTGCCGTCTGTATCTCTCTATGGATTTTAGAGAGCATTCACATCTTCCGACTGGTGGAAGCTCTGTGTCATGGTACCTATGGTGCGTTTGGAAAGCTGAAAAACTAATATTTCAGCCCTGAAAGGTGAAAATTTTCACCTTTCAGGGTGAAAAGCGTTTGGAAGCTGAAAGGGTGACAAATGGTCGGTGACGGTGAAAGGTGAAAATTTTCACCTTTCACCTGATTTATGTTTGTTTAGCTGAAAGGGTGAATAGTGCGTCCTGACGGTGAAAGGTGATAAATTTTCACCTTTCACCCCTGAAAGGCTGATTCTCACTCTCACTCGAGTGAGAATCAGCCTGACGAAAAAATCACGGGCTGCCCCTCCCTCTCGTTTTTTAGGGTTTTTTTCCTTTCTCCTTCCTTTCATCGCTCATTCTCATCCCAGCCGCCATCACTCCCGTCCTCGAAAATTTTCCTTCGACCGTCTCTCACGCGACTCCCCCACCCCCAAATAAACCATTTTTCCCTCCCTCTTGCAACTCCTGCCGCCGCACCGTCGTCGAAGACCGTCCCTTTTCATTGATGTCCCGGTAAGCACACGGCCCTGATTGTTTGATTTTTGAATTTGAATCTGTCGTTGGCGTATGCCTTTCTCCCTGTAATTTTTCCCATAACATTTATTACTCTGAATGAGCATATGTGCGAGCTAATTGGATATTGATGCATATTCGTTGAAGATTAGAGGAATAAATATGATGCGGGTGAATGCATATGTACTGCCTCTGCGTTTAACGATTTTCGGTCGATCTGCTTACTTTAGGCCAATTTTAACAGTTTTTACTTTCATCTGTTTTCACCTCTTCCACGATCTCCTTATTTATTAATCAAATACTTCTTCTTTTCGAGCCGATCGGACTCTCCCGATAAGCCACCGGGGGAATCGAGTTTTCGAGTAATAGAGTACTCGATAGATCCATGGACTGTGTACCCGATTACGTGAACGTGATCCGTGGCTCGAGATCTGTAATCGGGGTCACGGTACACACAGAAATTGACTAATCGAGGACTCGATTACTCGATATATGTGTCTATCATGTGCCCGATTACTTGATTATTCGAATACTCTGTGGTTATCGTGAGGTGTATGACGATTGAGTAATCGGGTCCACTGTACATGGAAGGATCAAGTGCTCGATTACTCGATCTGTCTTCCGTATCCCCGATTACTCGATTACTCGAATTCCATGTGGTTATCGTGAATAGACGTCGTAGATGGCTCGAGATCGAGTTATCGGGTTCACGGTACACACATAAAGCGAGTAATCGATTACTCGATATATGTGTCTATCGTGTACCCGATGACTCGATTATTCGATTTCCATGTCATTATCGTGAGGTGTATGACGATCGAGTAATCGGGTCCACGGTACATGTATAGATCAAGTACTCGATTACTCGATCTGTCTTCCGTATACCCGATTACTCGATTCCTCGATTTCCATGTGGTTATCGTGATTATACGACGTAGATGGGCAGCCATCGAGGTATCGTGTTCACGGTTCACACATAAAGCGAGTAATCGATTACTCGATATATGTGTCTATCGTGTACCCGATGACTCGAACTCGCGATTTCCATGTCATTATCGTGAGGTGTATGACGATCGAGTAATCGGGTCCACGGTACATGTATAGATCAAGTACTCGATTACTCGATCTGTCTTCCGTCTACCCGGTTACTCGATAACTCGAATTCCATGTGGTTATCGCGCTTATACGACGTAGCTGGCTCGAGAAGTCGTAATCGGATAGACGGTAGACACATAAATCGAGTACTTGATTACGTCAACATCTCTCTTCTCATATGCTTCTTCTTGTGTGGTATAGATGGCAAGCCCAGCCAAGAAATCAAAGTATGTCAAACAGGTTGAGTGGAACAAGGAAGAGCACTATGCATTTATCGCATCGTATGCCGAAGCACTTATGGCGGGATTTCGTAAGGGTAATGGTCTTCAACCCGGAGGATACGACTATGTAAGCCAAGAGTTGGCGAAGAAGGGTATAATTGTAAATGAAGAAAAAATACGCAGTCACTATGACAAGACTAGGTACCTCTACAATGCATGGAAGTGGATGTCAGATTACACTGGTTGTGGGTATAACGAAGCAACCCAAACATATACCTCCGGAAATCCTGATTTTTGGAAGATTTTTAGACAGGTGCGTATCGTCTGACATTTTATTCTGTAAAATGTTTCCTTGCCATTCCAACTCTCATCTCCTTCTGCCGCAGAGACACCCGAAGGCCATGAGATTGAAGTCTTGGGGATACTCGAGAGAGATGGAGGGTCTATTATCGATAATATTCGATGGCAACCATGCTACTGGAAGTCAGGCTTATAATGGAAGGCCAAAAAAGGTGGTGCCCCCCAGTGCACAGCTGCCACCGGATAGTTCACACGGTACCAATGAGGATCACCCTAGGATGCTTCCCAATGAATTTGATCAGTACTTGGGAGAGGATATGGGAGATAACACATACCCTCGTTCATTCTCTCACCTCCTTGATAGTGATATCCCAGCAAGCCCGATCGGCCCTGGCCCCTCAGTACGTCCTACTTGCAACCTATCTTAGGTGCACAAACATGAAACCTCGATACTGTTATCCCATCATCCGCTTGTATCTTGTCATCGATATGTATTTGTATCTGGCTTACAGTTTTTTGTGATAATAACATTATCCATGTTCTGGTTTGTAGGAGCCTCCGAATGCCGACTCTCCTGCTTCCCAAACTCCCCTACAGATGCCTCCACACGCCACCAGTGATCCCCTCAGGCCTACCCCTCCTACCCCTGGTGCCCAGCATAAGACTTCAAAGAGGAAGAGTTACTCCTCTTCCGAAATATCTACCGGCTTCCAGTCGCTGTCTGACACTATGATGGCAAGAAATGCGCTTGCCGAGAAGCACGATCGTATGCTGGCTGAGGCGAAGGTCACAGATAAGCAAGTACAGATTGATGAAATCAACAAATGTGTTTGTTTACTACGCCGCCTCCCTGGATATGACCGATCTAACCCAATGTACAGTTTTGCAATAACATTATTCTCGACTGAGACTAATAGACAGCTGTGGCTGGCTCTAGAAGACGATGAATTTTTTGCTGAGCAGTGGTTGAAGAACCTTTGGAATGGGAAGACACCGCCCATCTAGATTTCAAGAAACTTGTGATTTTATTACTGTTGCATAATATGGTATCCACTTTATGCATTTGTGGACTTCGTGTGGGTTGAACTAATTTTTTTTTCCTGCCAACTATTCTCCATGTGATTATTGTCCTTTATGATACTGTATGCATGTGACTCCTCTGACCTATATGTAGGCCATGAGTGTGTGGTGAATGAGTTTCTCCATGTCATTATTGCCTTCTCTCGTACTGTTTGCATGTGAGTACGGGAATGCTTATATATACATCTTCTAGGTGCACCTCGTTAGTTACTTATATGTCTTCTACCTTTCCTCCGCCGACCATGGTAATGGAGGCTATCGTGTACTCGCATTGACGATAGACACCCGAAGGCTGTCGTGTACTCGCATTTACATTTGATTACACGAGTATCGTTTGATACTTCCTGGTTAGGGAACCCATGGACCCTATGGTAAGCAAAGCTTTAATGTTCATTTCAGCAGTTTTAACATTTATTATTTGTCAATCAGTAGTATGTTCATTTCGTTATTCTCACTTTCTAGAGGTGGAGGTATTTTGGCGACGACGATGAGGATGCTGCAATAGTTAATCAGTGTGCCATTGCTATAGAATATTTATCAAATCATCCATCTCGTAATGTTGTTCACCCACATCGCCACAGGGGAGAGGAGTTGGTACGTGACATGTTATATACTGTCACGAATGATCGAATGTGCAGGGACGTCTGTCGTATGAACAAGCAGACGTTCGTTGAATTATGTAGACAGGCTAGAGCATCCGGTCTGGAAGATAGTCGAGGCGCATCTGTTGAACAACAACTCATGATATTTTGTCAGCTCATGGGTCACGGTACATCTGTTCGTAAGTTGGGGCATGAATTTTCCCACTCAGAAGAGACCATACATCGGTATGTGTATAAGGTGTTTACCACGTTAGAGCAATGGTTCCATGCTAGAATCTCCACCATGGTTCCACTCGAGCACATGCCATCTTACATTCGGAATAATAGAAAATTTTATCCATATTTCAAAGATTGCGTTGGTGCAATAGATGGCACGCATGTTATGGCGAAGGTGAAGTCGGATGTGTCAAATGCATATAGGGGTAAACAAAAGGTCACTACACAAAATGTCATGTGTGTGTGCGATTTCAGCATGCGTTTCACTTATGTCGTCACAGGGGGGAGGGGTCCACCCATGATCAACGAATTCTCGACTCAGTATTAGAAGACGACAATTCTGCTTTCCCACGACCACCGGCGGGCAAGTACTACACGGTTGACGCAGGATATGCGAACAAGCTAGGTTTCCTCGGTCCTTACAAGGGGCAAGGTCACAGGTATCATGTTGCTTCTTTCCAACAACGACGGCCAACTGGAAGGCATGAGATGTACAACTATATACATGCGTCTCTCCGGAATATAATTGAGCGTGCATTTGGGGCATTCAAAAAACGTTGGCACGTTATGAAAAACATGCCCCCTTATCCAATTGAGATGCAAGGAAAGTTTGTGTATGCTTGTGCCGCGTTGCACAACTTTATTCACGAGCAACACAATAGTGCCACTGATTCTGACATGAGAGATTGGTTGTTGCCCGCGTACGAAACAGATGAAGCTTTCCGAGTGATAGAAGAACCATCTAATGACAATCATCCGTCTAGTAGTCATGCCGGGGAATGGTCGGGGCCAGATGATGGAGTAATGGTTCAGCTGCGAGATCGAATCCGGGATGAGATCGGGAACTCCCTAGATATCCCCCCTGATCCACCGGCGAGTCAGCCACGTCGTCGACGGTAAATGTGTGCAATTTACTTCTCCTTGCCATGCATATCGAGCAATCGAGGTGAAGATAAGCACATCAGTCGAGTCATATACGGCACGAAGTGGTCCTGCCCAAGCAAGTCGAGCAATCGAGGTAACGCTAAGCTCTTCAGTCGAGTCATCGACGTGATGATCGTGGTCCTTGCCTGGATCCAGATCGAGCAATCGAGATCACGATAAGCTCTTTATTCGAGTCATCGCAGGCACGACAGTGGTCCTTCCCTTGCATATCGAGCAATCGTGTTCACGATAAACTAATCTGTCGAGTCATCCATTGGTCGATATATTTGAAGGAACTGCAAATCATGTAAGGGCAAGTATTAATACATGAATCTATCATTATGTACATGAATCTCTCAGTAGGTACATGGCAATGTCTATATGTCAAGTAATGAACATATCCTTAGGGATTTTAGTATCATTATTTACAGTAGTTTCGCTTTTTCTTGTACACTACGATCTTTTAGTGGCCAATGCGATGTCCTATATACCTTCTGCTGCTACGTCGTCAAATTCCTTCTCGATACTTCCCCTTAACAGGACTGCCGCGATCATCGGCCGATAGAGCATTGTTATAGCCGTCTGATCGAAAACTGGTTTGACGACCCCTGACGCCAACTGTGCTGCGTACATCATTACGTAAATTCCGCAATCTGCGGAATTACGTTGGAAGGGTGCATCCCTTATTTGGGACATAAACCAGCCGTCAGCTCCCTTCATCTTGAAGTGGGTTGAGAGGATCTTACCCAGGCAGGCAACTACACGATCGGCAGCCAGCTTATGGTGTGGATGCGTCGCTGGATGGCCGGTAAGAGGATTGTAGAAGCGCCACCGTAGGGTGGGGAAGTGTAGAATCAGCAAGCAGTAATGGGTACTTATGTGAATTGGGAAGAAGGCATACGTCATTTTCCTGTCGATTCCCTTCAGCAGGCTATTGACCAACTTATCTATAAGCTGTTTATTATCAGCTTTGGGCATGAACTCCTACATAAGAATGAAATATGAGATGAGAAGTATATATATTAGATGATTGCCGACAGAACCATGTAAAAATAAGTTGCGGTCACACACTTACGAGTTCAATATATTTAGTAGCCATGATTCCTCCAAAGAAGCAGTATGGATACATCAATACATCACTGTTCATCTGTTGCCTCTTCCAGAGCAGTTCAAAGAACGCATCAATGACCTGCATGTATTTGATTAAAACAACCATCAAGTATAACGATCAACGAAATACCATCGATTAAATTAGCATCATGTGCATGTACCGTATAGTTTATTTCCTCGGTCCGCAGCAAACTTAAGTAGTCGTAATCGTATAATGAATCACTCGGATACTTCTGCCTTGGGTGCCTCATCCAATGCATAATCGTCGTTCGATCTTTAGGCGACAACACATCCATTTCGAAGCATATCTTAGTTCCAACGTAGTCGGTGGGTACGTTGGTCGTAGGACGAACTTCTGCTGTTTTAGCCTCCATTACTTGCTCCTTTCCCTTTCTGCCAAGGTGCGTATCGTCACCCTTCTCTTCAGACGGCCGGGTCTCATCAGGTCGCACCGCTGCTCGAGGGGTCGGTAGATCGGGGAATGCCTTAACTAATCACCTTCGTTTACCTTTCGAAACTGGAGGACCGGGTGGGAAGGCAGAAGTGGGGGCAGGTTCGTCTTCAACCTCAGCGCGTAACTGTTGGAGGAACCTATGTACAAGTTGAGCATTCCCGCGCGTAAACTTTGGCATAACCGACGGTGGCGCTGCCTCGGCGCAAGTCCTTTGTGCCCTAGTTGCTACAAAGATGCAAAAGGCAAATGACAGACATGAGGATTCCCATTTAGAGGAATGTATAACGTTTCACTACGATAGACATGCCATCGTGCAATCGAATACACGAAGGGCACCTCTATCGTACAAGCGATTACACGATTGACAGATCTATCGTGTCATCAATTATACGATGGAGACATATATCGAGTAATTGAGTACTTGATTGGCATATATATGAGGAATTATATTGGGCGGGTGATAGGGAAATTACCTGATTTTGTTGTCTTGTGGGCGGCCACCTTGTGGCGGGTAGGAATGGCCGGAGATATAGGTGATTCGGTTGGAGGCCGCTCTGCCTCAGGCCGGGGTGACACATTTCGGGCGACTCAGCCGGCATCGCAGGGGGGGACTGACGAACATGTGCTGGCAGCGTAGTTGTTGTTGACGGCATCCGAATCGACTCACCGCGTACAGGGTGTGGCCACTTTCGGCCGACACGCCCATGCGGATGAACCTTCTGGGGTGGTTGGCGGGGAGCTTCTGGTACGGCAACTCCCAGTTTGTCAACTAGGCTTCTGACTGAGTGATTCCACTTCTGCATTTTTTGAATACCCTCAATAATCTGAGGGACTCTGAAGCCTCGACTTTCCATCATATCGCTCTGTTCGAGGGTGACATTAAGGAGGGAATTAATCCCCTCCAGAAGACCCTGCAGGGAAGTGACATGATGGTGGACAGTTGACGTCTGTGTCGACCTCGGTGACGTCGGAGGTTGAGGTTGGTGGAGGGGGATGAGAGATGACTCTTCCGGTAATGGGGATATGACATCAACGACGTCGGTTTGGACATCCAACGTCTCTAATATGTGAATGTAATACGGTCGAAATCGGTGATGGAATTGGATTCCCTTATTTGCTTCATCCACCGGCACCCCAGCTCCGGGCCACCTTCTCACTCTTGGACTACATGGACCCATAGTGGATTGAAACAGATTGGTGTGCTCGAAGAACCATATCTGCAGAATGAGAACAGAAATCAGCAAATCACTAAATGTATATATATACAATGATACCGAGTCATCGAGGACGCGATATTCAACACTATCGAGTAATTGAGTACACAATAGAGGAACCTACCGCGTAATTGACTACACGATATCCAGAAAGGTCGAGTAATCGATTAAACGGCATCGAGTAATCGATTACAATGTATAGATGCATATGGTCCCATGTCATGATACAGAAGCATCGAGTAATCGATTACACGGTAGAGATGCATATCGAGTAATTGAGGGGACGATATCCACTACCATCAAGTACTCGATGTGACGAAATCTACGTGAATCGAGTTATCAATTACAATATAAGCTAAATATAAGGACTCACCTGTAAGACATACGCGGCTCCTGCCAGAGTCCCGCCACTACTCGTCTCTCCGAAAGATCTAGAGTGCAAACATCTAGATGAATGTGACATTTTTGAGACAAGCATTTTATGGATGGCGGCCGGCCAATTATACTTGGACAGTTGGGAGAGGTCGTCCAGATAGTCGCATAGTTTTGTAGGGACTGATCTTGACGATTGTGTGAAGAGTGTGGTTGAAAACATGTGGAGGACGATAATACGAACCATGTCATCATCTGAAAGATCTGCTACCCCCCGCAGACATTTATCAAGTAGTTCTTCAATGGATTGCCTATCCGGTCTCCGTGTGGAGAAGTACTTACGGTAGAATGAGCCTTCCGGGGCCAGCAGTTTACCGTCAGGGGATTTCCAATTAACAATCTCACCAGATGCCCGTAACCCAGTGATGAGGGCAGCATCCTGCTCAGTGAAGGATAACCTTCTACCCTTCATGTTGAACACCATCAGACGCTCATCCCAGCAGTCCAACAACACATCAAGCAAATTTCTAGCCACAACTACATGACGGCCTTCGAATAACAAATGAAAAGCCGTCTCTTTCAATAGGTCCATGCAGTGTGGGTAACGCTCTGCAACTTGTAGAGACTTGGTGAGAGCGCCGGGTGTACACTGGGTTCGAAGGCTTGGCCTCGCGTTATACTTCCTCGAGGACTGCGAAGATCGCTTCTCTTGGGTGGGATTTGGCGGTGGATTCATCTAGTCTGGGAACGCACCCAGTAGGATTTGAAATCAGGTTACGATATTGAAAGCATCGGGATCCAGTGACACGATATGCGAGAGCAATCGTGCCATCGGACACACGAAAAAAAACAAACAAAACAAAGGTCGGATTTTTAAATCTTACTGGTGGGTGGATGTGTCTTTGGAGGAACCGATTACACGACGATAACCTGACACCCTGAGGAGGGATACCCTGCAGATCGACCAGCTTTAAATCGACTGGAGGCCTAACTCCGCCGCTGGCTATATGGAACCCCGCTGCCGCCGGAAAGTGGAATCGCGAAAACCTAACCGAGTAGTCGCAGTTGCGCAGTGGCGATGAAGCTCCAGAAACGGGTATTAATAATTGGGTGAAGGGCGAGAGCAATTTGGGAAAGTAGGAGTCGGGGGTGACGGGTCCGGCATGCACTCTGACACGTGCGTTGAGTTACTCGGCACCCTTGCATAATGACACGATGAAGGGAACACGGCACTCAGCCAATATGAGACGTTTGACGTGGCGGTCGTGAAAGCGAATAATAGAAAACCTCTGATAACGAGTATTCGATTACTCGATCAGCACCAAGATCGAGTAATCGAAACCATGATAGATGCCCACGCGATGAGGTGGAGACCGAGTAACCGATTACACATTGAGCAAGTACTTCGACATCCCGATTACACGATAGAGATGGGTTTTCAAGAGCGGACTAGACGATGGGCACATAAATCGAGTAATCGATTACTCACTGAGAAACGCAATCGAGTAATTCTACCAACGATAGATGCCCACAGCGTGATGTGGATAACGAATATTCGATTACACGATGAGCAAGGCTCCCATCCGGCGTCTCTAGCCGCAGAACCCTACCGCATATATTGGAGATATGGGTAGGCAATTGATATATTAGCAAGGGATATTTTCGGTATATTTATGCCCTGACATGGTGTTTCTCACAGTGCTTCCCAAACGTAAAGCAGTCTGATAAATTTTCATGCTCCCAAACAGAAATCAGCAAATCTTAAAACAGAGTGAAACTTGTCACCTGTTACCCATGTTAATTTTCAACTTCCAAACATACGTCAACTATCAGCCTTGAAAATTTTCACCCTGTTTTATTTTCTGCTTCCAAACGCACCCCTAATAAGGACCAACATCTATTGGCCAGGCTTAAGCTGTTATATCTCTCTATGGATTTTAGAGAGAACAATGATATGTTATTTTGGCCCATGTTTGCATCTTTCTATGGATTTTAGAGAGAGCATTACATATTCTATTGGCCAGGCGTAAGCTGTTACCTCTTCTCTATGGATTTTAGAGAGAGCGTGCTTATTCTCTATGGATTTTAGAGAGAGCTTTTACATCTTCCCAAGTGGAAGCTCTGCACACATCCTGAGCCTTTGTTGCCAGGTGGTTTACTGTGCACAACATTGGAGACGTTAGCATCCTAGAAGGCTGTGTTTCCCGATCCACATCGAGTCTAGGAGCTGATGTGGAGCCAGACCCTTCCGACGGTCATACCTTTTAAGGTAAGGAATGGGCGAAGCAGACACCCTTGAGAGATTCAGGGCGTGCCGTGATTACCGGTATTAACTGGAGTGATAGTCACAGTGTTTTTGTGCTGTCTGTCATGTAGGTATGACATTCAGTGAGTCTGTCTATGGGACAAAGACTTAATTATTGAACTTGAACTTGGGAAGCAATAAAAGACTTGCTTGAAAGATTAATAAAAGATTCAAGTGGAATCCTGTAATAGGTTGTATAATATGTTAATACAAATCCTAATTTGTTGTAATTTTGATGACTGTGTTATGGTATCCCACTGAGTATTTTTATACTCAGCATCCTTATGTGATGTAGGTGCTACTGTGGAGGATTGACTTCACGTGCACTTGGGAGGTAGGCGGTGAGGACGTTCAAATTGCTAAGCATACATCTCACTTCGGGTTTGCTCTAGACTCTGTTGTAAGGCGTGAGCGCTAACTATTTCTAGTATCTTTTGAGATGGATGACAGACTTGCACTTAGAGGACTTGCGATGGTTTAATCGACTTTGCATCTTGTAATACTATATGTAAATATGGTTTTGTATCAATATTTGTGAAACCCAGTTATCACGGCCTAGATGCTTAGTCAAAAATTTTTCAGCTCATGATTTATCACATAGAGGAATAATCCTCGAGTTTTCCGCTACCACTCTGATTTAAAAATGGTTTCTAAAACCCGGGCCGCGACAATTGTGAACATATCTTTTCCTTTTATCGTTGCAATCGATTTGCAATCATGGCCGCCTGCTTTGTTTCTATTTTTCCTGCTGCTTTCTTTTAACCTGCATTTTTTTCTGTCTTACAGATTTCCATTTTAATTTTGGGATGGTGAGGAAAGAACAAATTGTTTACATTTTTTGTTCTTTCACGACTAAGTCGGGCTCGTTACATTTGGGTAATCCACTTTTATCATTTCTTCGCTGTTATGACTTCTCTTTTGGATTTTTAAGGGTCATGATGTTATGACCTTATTCCAGTTAAGTTAGGATTAGCTTCCCTTATTAGTTAGATTCCTAGGACTAAACTCCTATGTCAATTATAACTATGATTTAGAGTCTATCATATGTCAATTAAGATTATGGTTTAAAGTCTATAAATATGTAAGGGGTCTTCCTTAATTGATTACCAAAAAGAATCAATGAAGTTTATTTTCTAGTTTAGTTAATGTTAGTCTTTCTTACCCATAATCCTACTTTTTCTCCCCTTTCTCCTACGATGGATTTTTATGTAGATTATGTCTACATCATTGGACCAAAACAGTCGACCATCGGCTCCCACTCAACCCACCCTCGTTGCTGCCGTCACACAGAGGACTATCTGCATTACCCAATTGGAAGCAAAATTTGAAGCGCAAGATAGAAAATTTACTGATTGGAAGCATGCATTCAACACGCATCAACAGGCGAACGATCGTCGCTTTGAGGAGATACAGCACTACTTGCATCACCTTTCTGTATCGGATTATCTTCCAGGCTTCCGCGCCTACCCGACCTTGTTTTTGCCTCCGTATTTCCCCACCGGCATGCACTTGCCGCCGTCCAGCATTTCGTCTTGGTGGGGCATAGCACTGTCGGGAACCTTTGCGGCGGACTCAACCCTATCTGGGCTCGTCCCATCGCCCGCCTTTGGCTCATTGGTGCCATTGATTTCCTCGAGTCATTTCTCCCAACCATCGGCGCAGTGTCCGCCGCTTCCTTGCCGGCGCCTTCTCCGCCAGGTCTATCGGAGCCCATGGTTGCGGCTGTCCAGACCCTTGTTGCCGGCGATTTGTCTCTCCTTAAGTCGGCTGAAACTGTGCCTCCGCCCAACACCGCCCCCTCCCTCAATCGGCATTAGCCGTGTGACAAAGGCGCTGCCTTTCTTCTCCCAGTTATGCCGCTGCAACATCCTATGCACACCAACAATCAAATCGTCGGTGGACTGGCCGTCGACGAACCGCCAGACACAACTGGAGTCACCTTAGGAGTCATCTCTGGCCAGATTTCCTCTTCCGGCCCTTCCCAATCTGCCGCAGTCGTTCACACCACCATCGCACCATCTCCTTCGCTTTTTGCCGCTGTTGTTGCTGCCACATTGCCTTTCCCCTCATCAACAACCATCTGGGTTGGGGAAGATGACAGACCAGGGCTAGGGTTTTCTATTGGTTTGGTTCAAAAGTGGCCCAGACCGGGATGGTTCAAACATGTTGGAACAGGTTCCAACTTGGTTCAAGATCAACCCATTGGGTTGGTTCAGCCATCTTTCAAAAAAAAAGATGTCAAAGGGCCATATCTTGTGTGTCCTATTTGCTGATCCGGAGCTTTTTCCATAAGCGGACTATTAGCAATTCATCTATAAGAACATTGTGGTTCCGCCATAAAAGTTGTGCCTTTCGCATTCTCGTCTTCGATGCAAAACGACAAGAGACTAGTGTCCTATCTCATTTAAGACTATGGTTTAGAATCTATCCTATGTCAATTATGATTATGGTTTAGAATCTATAAATATGTAAGGGGTCTTCCTCAATTGATTACCAAAAAGAATCAATGAAGTTTATTTTCTAGTTTAGTTAATCTTAGTCTTTCCTAGCCCTAATCCTACTATTTCTCCCCTTCTCCTACGATGGATTCTTATGTAGATTACGGGCTACATCATTGGACCAGAGCAGTGGACCCTCGGCTCCCACCCAACCCAGCCTCACTGCCGCCGTCACACAGGAGACTATCCGCATTACCCAATTGGATGAGGAGACTATTTCCTCATCCAGAGCTTTTTCCATAAGTGGACTCTTTGCGATTCATCTACAAGAACATTGGTGGTTCCGCCATAAAGTTGCACCTTTCACATTCTCGCCTTCGATGCAAAACGACAAGAGACGAGGTGATGCGAAAGTGTTGGTGGAATGTGATGACCTTATTCTAGTTAGGTTAGGATTAGTTTCCCTTATTAGTTGGATTCTTGGGACTAAAGTCCTATGTCAATTAGGACTATGGTTTAGAGTTTATCTTATGTCAATTAGGATTATGGTTTAGAGTCTATAAATATGTAAGGGGTCTTTCTCAATTGATTATCAAAACGAATCAATGAAATTTATTTTTTAGTTTAGTTAATGCTAGTCTTCCTCCTACTTTTTCTCCCATTTCTCCTACGATGGATTCTTATGTAGATTATGGTCTAAATCACATGACATGAATATCTTAAGCGCACTTCAATTGTGATATTGAATTATAGAAACCAGATTGCCTCAAAAGCTAGGTCGTTAAGAAATGGAGCCCAAATAAACAATGCTGGTACCTCATGGCTCTGATATATACCATGTCAAAAATTCAGATTGCTGTTTAGGAATGGCCCAGCAATGTATACCAAACCCAAACCGGCCCAAAACTGACAAATGGAGAGACAAACAAACTATCCAATAGTGTCTATATTAAAGTTGCTTATCAACTAACAAACTAGGACTAATCTTCTCGCTAGCATACACTTGTAATATTTTCACCATGAATTACTACTACACCTTTGTCAAGAGAAACTTAAAAGTAAAACCTTTCATAATTTGATGTGCCAACTAATCAGAAGGTGATTCATTACCAAAGAAGTTTGCTCTCTCCTTTTAATTGCCCATTACCACCAATTAAACCAGAGGCCCGCTCTGCAGGCCAAGTTGCAACATGAAACACGCAAAGGCATAAACTTCTTGAAACCAGAAAACATAAATTGCAAATTATAAGCACTTTAAAAGTGAGAATATGTACATCTTTCTGTTCAATATCCTCTTCCATTGTTCCCAATAGCTGCTCATGTTCCATCCCTTCTTTCTTGACTTCTTCCATATGTACCACTTTACCCCGCAAATTATTTAGGATGATCGATTTTGACAAGGAGACAGGTTGATTTTCATTTTCATTTTCTTTTAACAGTCAAAGGTCAGAGCTTCTCCCTGGGGCCAAATGTAGATACCAAACACCAGGGTGAACTTTCATACCCCACATTGTCCCTTAGAAGAAAACACTGATTTTGGCTTCTCAAGCGAAATGATGCGCAAAACATGACTAAAAAGATGAATGGAAGAGGGAATTTACTAAATCAGCTACATAGTTGAGAGAGAAACAGAGGTGGATGGTAAGAGAGTTTACACAAAAACTTAAGACTAAAAAGTGACACACACAGTGTTAGGATATAGAGAGAAGCTCTCCACTCTCTTCTTTTTTTACGTTCCCGCAACCCCCCATCTATTTTCTTCCCATCCCTTCCCTTATTGGTCTTCTGCCCTGGCCAGGCCAGATGGACACTATAATTCTGGGTTGGTGGGTAGGGTGGGAGAGGGACAGAGAACCATTGATGGGTAACAAACTTCGAAGTCTCCGACCCCTTAACTTCTCTTGCCCCGACCTCCCCCTTCTTCACAGGCGACAGAGGAGATGCCGGAAGCCACTAGCTCATCCCTCACTGAAATGGTATGAATCAAGGTGATAGATGCATGAGGGACAATGCAAGATGTGGGAGTGCAAGAAGGTTGACAAATGCACGAAATCAATAAAGTCTTGACTTCCCTTCTGGATCACTGAAAATTTGTATCTATCTCGTGGAAGAAAACTTGAGCCATGGAGTTGTCTCTTTGTTGAAGCATATGAATTCTCCTGTTGAAGGTGAGTCGTCAGTTTAGCGACGAGGCAAAGACACAATCAGACATTGACAAGTGAAAAAGTGCTCCACTCACATCTGTTGGGTTCAGGAGCACAATGGAAGCGCAAGGGATCGACAGTTGTGATTCCAAATTTCACCAAATCAGTCCCCCTTTTTCGTTCTTTCACTTGCATTCAACATCAAACAAAATATATGCAAGAATTCATGAGCAATAATATGAACAAACACTTATATCATGTTTCATATAACAAGAATTTAATGGATTGAATACTACTAACATTTAAGCCTTTGTGCCCTACAATCAATCCATGAAGAAATACTCATAAGAATATAGAATTATGTTGGAGATCACCAAGGACCAAATTGCATGGATGAGAGTCACTATTTTCCGCGAGATAGTGATCACTTTCTCATTGTTGTATGGGTAGAGAACACCAAAACCAACGAGCAAGAGAACGCGTCAAAAGGCCAGAAGCCCCAAAATTACTATTCACGTACGTCTCCCTTTTTTCATACGTTAGTTTTCATTTTGGAATGGTTAAGGATTACTTAATATCCTCTAACCTATTCCCCTTATTCCTCTCTCTTGGTGGTTATCTCTAACTACCCACTTCCCTCACGTACCCCTTTCCATATCTATCCCATCTAGGTGTCTCTTCCATCTAGTGTGGATCCCATCGGGCCCACCGGAGCCTTGCACACTCCATGTGACCATGCACTGATCTATACATGAAATATGCATTTTATTATCTCCTAAACTTATATTTATGCTAGTGTTTGATTAGAATTATTGCTACTTTAATATAGTTTTTAGTTTTTGTAGGAAACAAGAGTAATATACAAAAATGAGGTGAAAACGGACTTCAATGGTTAAATCTTCATAACTTCGTGTACACATATCAGATTGGACTGATTCAAGCTTCATGTTAAATTTCAAGAAGTCAGATTTCCAACGCCACTGACCGCGCGTAATTCGGAGTTCGGAGCGAAAAGTTATGACCATTGGAAAATCGTGCTGCAAAATGAATAGTAAACCGATCGATCGGACGTGTACGCGATCGATCGTATCTACTGGAATTTGCGTATTGATGCAAAGCGATCGATCGGCACAAAAGTGATAGATCGCAAAGTGATCAATCGGCCAGAAAAGTGATCGATCGCCATATACGCAGAATTGAAATAAGGCCTATTTTGACTTGGATTTGGAAGGGGATTTGAGGGTTTTCCTTCACCCCTATATATATGCCTTAAGGGAGAACGTATTGGGCATTAGAGAATAGAGTTTTGAGTCCCTTGGAGGCTAGAGCAAAGGAAGAAGAAGATGATGAAGATGAAGATGATGGATTCTCTTCCCATGCTTGGCTAAACTCCTATCCAAGGCGTAGATGAAGCCCAATAATCTGGTTGTGTAGTTTCTTTTCTCTCATATTATTTTTACTCTAGTTGGTGTATGAACCTTTGTTATGCAATTAAAGTTAATTCATTGAGTTTATTCTTTGTGCTTGAGAGAGACAAGAGTGGATTTTATGAATTTCAATCTGAAAGATTACTTGCATGTCTGAGAGGAATGTGAGTGTTCTGATTTGTCATATGTTAATAAAGTTTCATTGATTTATGCTTGAGAGAGATAGATCACAATTCCATATGCTTAATTGATTTATGTGTTACGTCCGAGAGGAGAGCACTATAATTTGAATTGACAGGTGTATGTCTGAGAGGAATACACCAGCCAATTGGAAATCTTTATTTAAAAGAGAGAAAGAGACTTTACACTAGTTTATTGTGGTGGATTCGAAGCCTTGGTATTCCGCATATTGATTAAAGTCACCACGAGAGAGATGACTCCTCGTATCATTAGGTTACGTTAATATGGGTCTAACCCATACCTATAACCAGCATCCCTCACTATGTGTTTAGTTCTCATATTGCGATTCGACAGTGACTCGTGCACTAATCCTGCTGTAATCCAAGACACTGATCAGCTAACATTTCAAACGTAGGAATATGACTAACAATCAACTTTCATCTTTGTAGCATGTCAAAGATATAAAAGTAATGCACCTCAATGTGCTTTGCTCTGGAATTGATCTCCCCATTATGGAGTATCGACACAGTTACCAAATTATCACAATAAATTTGGACAGGAGCATCAGTTCATTGCTCCTAGCTAGAAATTCTTTAATCCACACTGCCTCGGAAGCTGCTAAACTGCATACAACGAATTCAGCTTCCATAGTAGACTTAATGCACTTTTGCTTCTTACTAGCCCATGCTACGGCGCCGCCACCAAACATAAATACATAACCGGCAGTGGATTTTCTGTCATCTTTACAATCGGCATATTCTAAATCATTGTACCCTTTTAATGACAGATTCTCAGCCTGATATGTGAGTTTTATATCTTTGGTTCCCTATAGGTATCTAAACACCCGCTTAATAGCCTACCAATGTTGCATACCTAGATTTGCTTGATATTGACTCATAAGGTTTACTACAAAAGCCAAATCAGGTCGAGTGTAGTTCATGGCATACATCAAGCTGCCAATAGCCTACACATATGGCACAAATTTCATCTTTAGAAGCTCTTCGTCTGATGAAAGTGTCATTTTCTCAGACAAAACTATCTCTTTATAGATGGGCGAATCTATGGTCTTCCAACCAATCATACCAAAGCGTTTTAACACACTTTCTATGTATGATTCTTGATATATACTTAGCTTCCTTGCTTTTCTATCTCTTTCAATCCTCATCCCTAGGATATAAGATGTTTCACCCATATCTTTCATTTCAAATAGGGTCTTGAGCCATTCTTTTAGGCTGATAATCATACTTGTGTCCTTCCTCATCACTAATATGTCATCTACATATAGTGACAATATCATAAAACTAGTCTCATCTCTAAAGGAGTACACACAATTGTCATAATCATTGGCCATAAAGCCATATTCACTAATCACCTTATGAAAAGTAAAGTACCATTGTCTTGGCAATTGTTTAAGTCCATACAATGATTTAATAAGTTTACACACATGTTGTTCCTCTCCGGAAATAATAAACCCTTCGGGTTGTTCCATGTAAATCTCCTCATCTAAATCATCATTTAGAAAGGCAGTCTTTACATCCATTTGGCGCAACTCTAAATCCAAATATGACACAATAGACAACAAACACTGTATGGAGATGAACCTAGATACAGAAGAATATGTTTCCTTAAAATCTATGCTCTCTACTTGGGTACCCTTTCGCCACAAATCTGGATTTATATTTATCTATTGATCCATCATCTTTGAGCTTTCTCTTGAATATCCATTTACAACCAATAGGTTTCCTTTCATCTGATAAGTCAACAATCTCCCAGACTTCATTGTTCAAGATCGAGTCAATTTCCTCTTAAACAGCCTTCTGTCATTCCTTGGAATCTAGACTACTCATTACCTGCTCAAACGTGATAAGATGCTTAAGCAATGATTCATCTACCGTAATTTTATCTTTACCAAGCATAGCATAGTAATCCTTCAACATAACTGAAGGTCTACGCTCTCTTAATGCACGTGTTTCAACATCCTCATTTGATGTATCTCTTATCACTTGTTCATTACTAGTGACAGAGACTTTTTCTTTTTCTATTTCAAATAATTCAACTCGTTGACTGGGAGTTTTAAGGTCTATAGCTTTCTCAAGAAAATAAGAGGGATGAGAGTCACTATTCTCCGCGAGATAGTAATCACTTTCTCATCGTAGTATGGGTAGAGAACGCCAAAACCAACGAGCAAGAGAATACGCGAGAGAGAGAGAGAGCCAAACGCCATATAGAGAGAGCGTCAAAAGGCTGGAAGCCCCAAAATTATTGTTCACATACGTCTCCCTTTCTCATACGTCAATTTTCATTTTGGGATGGTTAAGGATTACTTAATATCATCTAACCTCTTCCCCTTATTCCTCTCTCTTGGTGGTTATCTCTAACTACCCACTTCCCTCACGTACCCCTTCCCATATCTGTAGCATCTAGGTGTCTCTTCTATCTAGTGTGGGCTCCACCGGGCCCACGGGAGCCTTGCACACTCCACGTGACCATGCACTACGAGAGGGCCGACTCCTCATATCATTAGGTTATGCTAATATAGGACTAACCCATACCCATAACCAACAACATCTCTATCAATTGTCCATTGATCTGAGGTGAACAGTGGACTGTTTCTACTGTTTGTATACAAAATCTTATAGTGAGGAAATTTTATGAATACAAAAAGGGAAGACACTCTTTTTCCAAATCCAAACAAGCTTCATGGGACTGAGGGAGTATTGAGACAAAGTAGAGGTTTATACTCTTCCTGAATTACTATGCTAATTGGAAAATTAGTGGTTGCTTACATCAGGGCCTCAGGGGGAACTTTCAATCCAACTTCCTTCTTAGCCACAACATGGCATTCTTCAAAATTTCGCAACTTGCATCCGACCAACAATGATTAAACAGACTAGGTGTAGGGAATAGAATAGCCCTCGCTAGGCCAATCCCTCACGGTGGAAGAATGAATCGTAGGAACGCCAACAAGAAAGCAAATAACACAAGGGAATTTAACGTGGTTCGGCCTTGTTGCCTACATCAACGGGATCACACAATTTCACTAGATAGAGAATCAAATACAAGGGAGAATTACAATGATTTCTCTCATCACCTCTTCCACAACTTACAGACGAAATAGAAGCCCTTCTTCTTGATAAGCATAAAATATACATATTTATATGCCTTATTTACCTATATGCTAGTGTAGTTTTTATGATAAAACATGGATAAAATGGGTTATTTGTGATTAGGGTAGTAATTAGGGGATTAATAATTAAATTACTCTAATTAATTATTTTAGATGCATTAAAGAATTTAAGGAATCATATTTTTATTATGCGTCTAATTTTAGTTTGGTTTTGTTATTACAGGTTTAAAAATGTGAATTACAGATCGGTAGCAGACGAGCACATTAGACGTGTTTTGAAATGCCAAAGTGACCCAAGAGCTGATATCACGCGTATCAAAGATCAGAACCGTTGATGAGTTACTTAAAAGAAGACGGGCGCAAAATTAAAATACAGACGTGTAGATTTGAATCGGCGGTGGAGATCGTTACGTTGGGTTTTATTTGATTAAAAGAAGAAAAAAATGAAAACCGGCTGGTCCGGATTGGGTTAATGAAAAAAAGAAAAAGAAAATGAAACCCGAGCCATCGGCTCGGGTGACGAACAGAGCAGGGCGCTCGATCTTCTGCTCGAGCGCCGGCAAGGTGAGGAGGGAGGCTCTGAGCACGCCGGCGATGGGTCAAGCTCGACGGTGGCACTCGAAGCGAGCACGACGGCGATGTCTTCATGGCCTGGGCACGTCGGGGTCTTGACGGTGGAATGGCGGGAAACGACAGTTCATGGCAACGATCGGCGCAGCAGGCTGGCGACCGAGTAGAGGAGGAAAGTTCTAACTTTTGAAAGAGGCATGCTCGAGTTGGATTGTCGATTTGGGCTGTGCGGTGCTCTCAAACAGAAGCGGCTCGATTTAGGACTCGTTTGAAGGAGAATCGTGCTGACTATAGATTCAGATTCGTGCTCATCTCAAGGTGCAATTAGAGGAGCAAAAAGGACTCTTCTGTTGCCTATAAAAGCAGGCGATTTGGGAGGAATCAAGAACGGATTTTGGACTGTGCTGGACTCTGTTTTGAAGAAAAGAGAGCTTCATTTTTTAGTGTTTGGGTCGTGATTTCGGTGTGATTTCAGCCAGAAATCAAGAAGGAAGAAGAGGGAAATCGATTGGGGGAAGAAAAGGAAATATTTGAGGAAGAAAGTCGGAGTTTTGGACTGTTTTGAGGCGATGAACAGTACTGCTACAGTACCTGCAAATGCTACAGTGATTTCGGGCTGTTGGGGAAGATGAACAGTGTTTTGCTACAGTAATTTTGTGGACAGTATCCCGTGAATAGTAAAACTGCTACAGTGTTTTTCCCCAATGCAATTTTTTCCAAATCTGATTTTTCTCATTAATATGAATAGGTAAATCTTTTGTCAAAGCTAAAGGTGACATTATTTGATTGGTATTTTTACGTCTATAAAAAAGTGTTTAATGCTTATTTGATTGAATGCGATGTTTTGGAAATAGTCATAATCTATACAATTATTTGATTTGTCGTTAACGTAAGGTACGGCGAATGCTTATAATTCCCTGTGATTAGTAGACTATGCTAATTAATAATAAACTTTCAATCGATATTTTTATGTTAATGGATATGATGAACGTGAATGAAATATCTTCCGATTAGGTCAAATCATTATTTGAACCTAATTGCGTAATTAAATAGACGTAGAGTATTAATTAAATAATTGATCCTTGAAGCTTTGACATCTCATTGATTATCTTTCCTATCTCTAGATAATTTTAATTAAATTTTTAATCATCATTTTAGTAGTTAATTAAATTACAATTTCTCTATAAAATTTCCTGATACGAATCTTAATTTGCTAAACTAAGTAGTGTTTAAATTAGTTTGGAGTAGAATAATCCTACATCATTCCCTGTGGTTCGACCTCGGACTTACCGAGTATATATTACATTTTGTCAACCTATTTTGGGGTTAGACCACTTCTTCTCCAAAGAAGGCTGAATTCCTTTTGGTGCGTGACGGCCTCTCTTCGAGCGTGACAGCCCTCTGGTCTGTGACAGCTCTCTCCCAATCTGTTCTACCACGTTTTGGCCTTCTAACCTCTTTTATATTAGGTTTTAAGAGCTAATGACTAAACTACCCTTCACTTAGGGCTCACCGTCAACAATCTCCCACTTGAGACCTAATTGCTTGAAATCTTCATCAACAACTCTCCCACTTAAACTAAACCCTGTCGAATCAATTTTTGTCAAATAGAGTCAATTGCAACCAAGATAATTACTCCATTCTTACCTAATGCAACTGTGTGATCACCGCCATCCTTCTAGTGTAGAAGGCCGATGGCGGTTGAGCAAATGCTCAATTTCTCCATCATTGCCACTTTAATAAACATATCCGTTGGATTCTCCTTAGTATGTATCTTCTCCAAGTAGACTTTTTTCTCTTCAACAAGTTCTCTCACAAAATGATATTTGATCTCAATATGTTTTGTTCTAGCATGAAACACATTGTTCTTTGCCATATCAATTGCACTCTTATTATCACAATAGAGCACACACCTCTCTTGAGGTTTGTCCAACTCCTTCAAGAATGCCTTTAGCCATAACATCATTTTGCAAGCCTCAATAGCTGCAATGTACTCTACCTCAGTAGATGAATTTGTCACAAATTTCTGCAATTGTGACTGCCAAGCAACTGCACCACTGCCCAATGTGAAGACAAATCCTGAAGTACTTCTTCTGTTATCTAGATTACCTCCATAATCTGAATCAATAAAGCCAACTAAGTTAATCCTGGAACTTCCACCAAAGTGCAAAGACATACCTGAGGAACCCTTTAGATATCTGAGAATCCATTTCACTGCATTCCAGTGCTCTTCACCTGGGTTTTCCATAAACCTTGCTACCTAACTCACAGCATGAGAAATGTCTGGTCTAGTGCATGTGGCTGCATACATCAATGAACCTACAGTAGATGCATAAGGAACTCTGTTCATGTGAGTTATTTCCTCCTGTGTGCTAGGAGATTGCTCATTAGAAAGCCTGAAGTGAACCGCTAAAGGAGTACCAACTGGTTTGGCACCTAACATGTTGAACTTCATCAAGACCTTCTCAACATATTCCTCTTGGGAAAATTTTAACACTCTCTGCTCTCTATCTCTTGTAATTCGCATACCAAGGATCTGTTTGGCTGACCCAAGATCCTTCATTGCGAAATTAGAAGACAACTATTTCTTGAGCTTCTCAATCTCACCAATATCAACTCCTGCAATCAACATGTCATCCACATACAACAACAAGAGCAAATAAGAGGTTTTCAATCTTTTATAATAACAACAATGATCAAAGTAGCAACGATAAAATCCAATAGACTGCATAAACCCATCAAATTTTCGATACCATTGTCTTGGAGCTTGCTTGAGACCATACAAGCTCTTAGATAACCTGCAAACCATATTCTCCTTTCCTCTTACCACATAACCTTGGGGTTGATGTATATAAATGTCCTCTTTCAAGTCACCATGTAGGAAAGCTATTTTTTTTCTGATAGTAGCAATTCTGACAATAGGAGCAAATATTTCAGTATAATCCACTCCGTACTTCTGTTGAAAGCCTTTGACAACAAGCTTAGCTTTGTACCTCTTGCTTCCATCAACTTCCTGTTTTATCCTGTAAATCCACTTGTTATGTAACGCCTTTTTACCTGAAGGTAGAGGAACTAACTCCCAAGTCTGATTAGAGGTCAATGAATCCATCTCATCCTCCATAGCACGCTCCCACTGAGCTGAAGTGTCTCTCCTGCAAGCTTCCTCAAAGCTTTCTGGTTCACCACTGTCAGTCAAGAGCAAATAATTCAGACTAGGATCAAATATAGTGTGCATACCAGATGTACTCTCAGGGTTGGAGGGATCAAATATCTGTTTCTTCTTAATCTGCCTAGAGCTGGTCCAACCAAGTGGTATCTGCAAGGGAACAACTAGAGCCTCTAGAACTGTCTGTGAAGAAGAATTAATCACCTGTTCATGACTAGATGCACCGGCCCCCTTGTGATCGGCCCCACTGTGAACTCTATCATCATCTGATGAATTTTCAGCCTCAAGTTCTACAAACTCATATTCAACCTGTTTCATCTTCCCCTTTTGTAGATCTTGACGGTGCTTATAAAGCTCTGCCTCATGAAACACAACATCTATGCTCCGGATAACCTTCTTATGAATCAGATCCCACAATCGATAACCATAAGCATCTCCATCATAACCAACAAAGTAACATTTGTTGGACTTTGAATCCAACTTGCCTCTATGTTCTGCATCAAATGCACATAAGCTGCACAACCGAAAACTCTTAAATGATCAATTTTTACCTCTTTCTTTGACCATGCCTCTTAAGGAATGCCTCCATCTAGGGAGTAGCATGGAGACCTATTGATCAAATATACTGCAGCATCAACGGCATAACTCCAAAATAAATGCAGAAGGCCACAGTGTAGCAGCATACTGCGTGCCTTCTCCATGATGGTCCTGTTCATCCGCTCAGCAACACCATTCTGTCTGGGCTGTCTAGGAGTAGTTATCAATCTACGAATGCCATGCTTATCACAGTAGGATTGGAATTCCCTACTACAATACTCGTCTCCATTGTTTGACTTCAAACATTTCAATTTTAACCCTATCTCATTCTCAACAAGTGTTTTCCATTGCATGAAGATAGAAAATACATCGGATTTATTCTTAGCAAAAAAAACCCATAACTTGTGAGAAGCATCGTCAATAAAAGTAATGAAGTAAGACGCACCTCCAAGGGATGGAACCTGGGCTGGTCCCCAAACATCTGTGTGTACAAGCTCAAGCCGCTCAGTCCTGCGCTCAGGGGTAGCTCGTGAAAATGAAACTTTGTGCTGCTTGCCCATGACGCAATGCTCACAAAAATCCAAATCAGTACACTGCAAACTGGACAACTTCCCCTTAGCCTGTAACATCTTCATCCCCTTTTCTGACATATACCCAAGATGACAGTGCCACAAACTCACATCAACAGCATTAGATGCCACTCCAATAGAGTGTTTATGACAATTGGATGTCATATATAATGTCCCAATTTTCTTCCCCTGAGCCACCACTATGACACATTTACTCATTTTCCAACCGTCACTCATAAAGTGGGTAGTAAAACCACAGGTAGCCAATTGACTAACAGAAATAATATTCTTTGTCAAACGAGGCACAAGACGAACATTTTTCAACACAAGAACAACATTATCATCAAGCAACAAACATATGTCACCCTTGCCTATGATTTCACAAGCTTGGTTATACCCAAATAGACATTGCCCAAATCACTAGTGACAAAATTCTGCATCAAATCTTTTGTAGAAGTAGCATGAAATGAGGCACCACTATCAATAATCCAAGCATTACATTTACTTTCCATAGATAATAACATGCAATCAGATTCTGCAACATTAACTACGTTTTTGCCATGATTTTGTGTTCCATCATGAGGAGGGTTTGGGCAATCTCTTTTCATATGGCCTTTCTGCCCACACTGCCAACAAGCCCCATCACCCTTACGGTTTTGGGACTTAGACCGCCCCCTTTTAGATTTCCCTCTCCATCCAGGTTTGCCGCTATGAGGTCGCCGCCCCCTCTCCTCCATAGTTAGGGCTGAACCGGATGAAGAAGAACCACCTTTATGGCGTGTTTGTTCAGCTAATATCATTCCACAAACATCATTCAACTTAAATTTATCCGTATTATGAGAACTATGAACAGCAACTTTAAATGATTCCCAATCAGACGATAAAGACTTAAGCAAAGCAATAGACTGTATATCTTCTGTAAAATTAACATCTACTGCTTCAAGTTGATTCACCAAAGCATGGAATGAATTCAAATGATTGGCCATGGTCTCATCATCAGTCATTTTCAAATCAAAGAAGCTAGTCACAAGATGTACCTTATTTGTGGAAGAATGACTTGCATACAACCGCTCATGCAGATCAAAGTATTCCTTCGTGGTTTTGGCCTTCGTGATGTTCGATGCCACCGATGAAGAAATAAACAACCTAACCGCTCCTAGAGCCTTGCAATCAAGCAACTCCCACTTTGCGATCTCTTCTACCTTGTCTTCACTAACGGGCTTGGTTGTAATCAAAGGTTGATAAAGATCCTTTTGGTACAAATAGTCTTCAATTTTCTTGCGCCAAAATCTGTAATTTTGGCCATTAAATTTTTCTATCTTGAATTTACCATCGTCGGCCATCTCCTCCTGAAGCTCTGATACCAATTGTAGGGAATAAAACAACCCCTGTCAGGCCAATCCCTCACAGTGGAAGAATAAATCGTAGGAACGCCAACAAAAAAGCAAATAACACAAAGGAATTTAACGTGGTCGGCCTTGCTGTCTACATCCATGGGATCACACAATTCCACTAGATAGAGAATCAAATACAAGGGAGAATTATAATGATTTCCCTCAGCACCTCTCACACAAGTTACAGACGAAATAGAAGCCCTTCTTCTTCCCCAAAGAAGGCTGAATTTCTCTTGGTGCGTGAGGGCCTCTCTCCGAGCATGACGGCCCTCTGGTGTGTGACAGCTCTCTCCCAATCTGTTCTACCACGTTTTGGCCTTCTAACCTCTTTTATATTAGGTTTTAAGAGCTAATAACCAAACTGCCATCCACTTAGGGCTCACCGTCAACACTAGGAAGGTGGGCGCCACTTCTGCTCTTTGAATCCAAGTCATATGCAACACAATGAATTTACTTATTCCGACAACGGATTAGTCTTAAAACTCACTTAAAACATTGATCAATACTATCGTTGTATCCTTTGTGAATACTTTTCACACTGATTCCACATCTCACTAACCAATAATAAACTTGGCCAAGTGGATTGAAAGAATAAGGCACGTACTACCCAAATGATCTTACATACTAGAAACCAAACCTCACAAATTCTCATATTGATAACGAACAATCATAGTTTTGCAATTCATGGTTGCATTATTACAATCCCACAAGAAAAAGCACACCAGCAATAGCATCTGAAAAGCCAAAAGTCACATTCCAGAGACTCGGATTTCGATCACACTTTTTTATTTTCTCCATCCTCGAGTTTTATCTATACTAGTAGTAGTAAGGACGGATGGAGGCACACATAAAGTGGTCGTAACAAGTCTTCTAGCGGCGGAAGGCCCTGACTTGGCAAGGCGGGTCGGCCTCCTCGTCCTTGAGCTTCACTCCTGTATAGATGGTGGCCCCTAGAAGGGCACCTAGCACTGGGGCCACCAGGTAGATCCATATGCCCTTGTAATTGTTTGCAGCAATGGCCGGACCGAGCGTCCTCACCGGATTCATCGACCCTCCAGTCCCCGGCCTACAGTTAGACCAACAAAATGAGAAGCTGTAGTACCTAATGCTTTTCTGCATACCAAATCACTCCATCCCATATCAGTTGTCTACATATTTTCCCATATTTTCCTACTCCATCTGTCCAAAATACCTGGCTGCATTTGAAAATAGGTTAAATATATTGGCCTGAAGAGCCCACAACATTTCAAGCCTTACTTCCTATATTTTTGGACTATATTTCCAACTTGAATGCAAAATCCAACCAGTTGGATGCATAGTTTTTCAAATACAGCCGAGTTTAATTTTTTTGGACGAACTGAGCATATTTTTTAGAGTCGGTCTTGCCAACGCTGCAGTGTAGCTATCAGATCATGCAGATCCCCACGTGGAGCCCATTGATCCGATGGCTGCCAGCCCTAGATTTTTCCTATTTTTTATCAGTTCCCATGCATAGTGTTTTGAATAGATTAGTTCATTTGAAAATCAACTGTTTTTATTAAAAATGCCCAAAGTTAGTATCATTTTTTCTCAAATTTGGACAATAATAAGAAATTGAGGGAGAATCAGTTTTTTTCTAGATAGAAATAGGAACATGAATGCAATTCAATATCAAACAAACATGAAATCTGTCTGACATGATTGTGGGCTCAGATAGATTTGGCCCACAATTTTTTATATTAAAAGAGACCATAACAGATGTTTAACGTTCATCCCAGCAGCTAATAGTAGACTTAAATAACTAACATAATTTAGTGAGGAATTAACTAACCCGGCTGTGAGAATGTTAAGCATGACAGTTGCACCCACTGCTATTCCGGCCAACTCACCCACCTGAAAATTCAGCTCAAAGTTTGAGTCTTCAGAGATTGAAGAAGGTGAATGCATCACGGAGGCGTACTTACCGCCCGTGAATCGGTGGCGACAGCGGTGATGACAAACATGAGGTTGAAGGAGGTGACAAACTCGAGCATGAAGCCTTGGGCAGTACTGACCGATGGAATGGTGACCCCGCCGGCGTGGAAGGGATGGAAGATGCCTTTGAGGGCAAATGAAGCGCAGATGGAAGCTGATACCTGTGTCACGATGTAGGCCGGGACGTGAATCCACGGGAAGTGGCGGAACCCGGCAAAGGCAATAGTGACGGCCGGGTTGAGGTGCGCGCCAGAGATGTGGCCGGTGGCTTGGATGACGATCATCACTGCCAGGCCTGCTGAGCCAGCATTGCCGATGAGCCCTGTGGGCTGGCCGTACTTCTGGTTCATGATCGGTGCGGCCGTCGCGAAGAAGATGAGGATGAAGGTGCCCACGAACTCGGCTCCCAGCTGTGGCCATGGATGTTCATGATAATACGGTAATAATTAGACTCCCAAATTACGAATGATTAAACAATTTAATCACCAAATGATCTTATCATTAAACACTCCACATGAACTACTTAATTACTATTACGAAGTAAATATATATTGGGAAAAGTCAATGAGTCCAATTTATATGAGACAAGTCCCATGCAGCTTGCATGAGCCAAGTCATCTTGAACCGTCTAATTTTGATGTGATGGTGGGTGTCAACTCAGTGGTAGCTGAATCATTATTCGCCCTGGTAGACGTCAGATTTGATTACTAAGGATCAGAAAGCCGCATAGACAAGTTTCATAATTTTTTTTTTACCAAAGTTTCTCCCCAGGCATACGGCGTACACCAACGCGGTTATAGGGCTCATTTAAATGAGATTTACTAAAATAAGACACAGTTAACTTTGAAGGGATTGGTAGCCGGATAGGGCGCTCTAAGAGGCTGATTACCGTGCCCCTTATATTGAAGATTGAACGAACCAGATCGCATAGCCAAAAGCACGCTGCCATGCTGTGCATTTGCGCCACGACACATGCACGGGCGTGCACTCCCTCGGCTATGCAATTTTGAGTGCTCAGCACCCACAATATTGAAGGGGCAGGCAGGATTTTTATATCCCACCCCCATGGGATCGTCATTTGGATATGCTTCACGGTGCGTTATTAATTTTCTCTTCATAGTATTGTTTGATAATCAAACTCCATGTTCTTAAAAAACTCTTAGTTAGACGAATTAGATTAGACTTGTAATCTATATAATTTATTCAAATAATTAATGTCTAATACCAATTAAATGTGATGAATAGTTTTAAAGTAATTATCCGCTAATTAAGAAGGGTAATCATATAAAATAAATTTGGCAGGTAGACTTATCTCAATGGAATTGGCAGACCGATATATAAGACCGATTCCCAAAAAAACAGATAGGGCAATATAAGGCTCATTTCTTTTACTCACATTACTAATATTAGTGCATGTTCCTTGTTTAGTGTTATCTTTCATTGAAACTTTCATTCGAAAGTTCATATATAAGATTTTTTGGTCAAATAATTAACAAGAGTATATGTCAACTTGTATGATGGCCCGCTTGGACTAATATATTGTACCAAAAAAACAGCTATTATATATACATGGTGTAATCTAATCACGTAGTTTGACCCACTTATTGAGTGTTTGATAATGACATTCAGTTTACATTTCACTTTAACTTTGACATTTAAATCAACAGAGTGTCACTTCATTCTTCAATAGGCCTTGTTATGCGAGATTCATCCAATTGGAGCTAGTTTCGTCTGTATATGTGCCAAATTTCTTAAAATTAGCAGTGATGTAAGACTCGCCTAATAGTTAATGTAGCTCTTTGTATTAATGGAATTTCACATCGAAAAAAAATATGAAACGCTGAAATTTATTACTCTATGATATAATATACAACTTTATGATTTGTTCATAACAACTTTATGATTGGTTAACAAACAACAAATACTCTCTCCGTACAAAATCACCTATCTAGGCTAGAAATCCAAAAATAGTTATTTTTGGATTTCTAGTCCAGACAGGTAATTTTGTACGGCGGGTGTACAAAAACCTATCAAATTTGGTAATCACAATACCTTACTAGAACAATGTTGATATTCGGCCAAAAAAAAAATAGGAGTACTATTTCTTGTACTCAGACCCATCTTATGGACGGCAGCTAATATGAGAAATTATTAGGTTAGGTGCACGTCGTGTACGGGAAACTCGTGCTCAGCACCAAAGGGTGATTGACACGACCTCCCTGATTAACCCGAGGGCTTATAAATTGGATTTCGTGTCAATCACCAATTGGTGATGAGCATGAAATCCAGATATGCAATGCGTACCTACTAACTTCTCCTGCTAATAAGATCTATATTATAGAAAGCATAAGAAGAGTAGAATGAATTAATTTGGCAAAGGAGGTTTAGTTAATGGAAGTAGAAGACTAATATCACTAATTGGCAAGTAAATTGCCTAATTAATGTGATAAACTTGAGGGGAGGATTTTTTTAAAATTTGACAAGTATTGGTACCTTGCGAGATAGAGAAATACCGGATGTGGGAAAGATGGTGAATGGGACCCACTCATTGGGTAATAAGCAGTTGTTGCAGTTGGGCATGAACTCATTGGCTGTGAAGTCTGTGACCCCTTGCGTGTAGGGAGTTGGCTGATCCATGAAGCTAAAGTAGGTAAATAGAAGAAAGTAGAAACTGAAGATTTAAATTTGTAGCATGATAATGTTATGCAGGATCAAAGATGAAGCTCGGGAAAACAGTTTGGAAGCAAGGAAAGAGAAAGAGCGGGCGGGAGAGTGGAAGAGCCTGTAACTTGGATGGATGAATGGAAGAAAAGGTGAGCACAATGTTGGCGGTATTTGTACATTCATGGGAGAGATGAAGCAAAGTGAGTCAATGCCTTCAATCACAGCCAACTCCACAAGGCAAAATTATGAATATATGAACTTAGCATTACAACTATATTCTATGCTTTATTGGGGTATTGATATTTGCCATCTCATGGATGAGGCAATCACGTATTCTACACACAAACAATTTGGAATAGGCATTGAAAATTATGCTGGCGGAATATTTTTTATATATGTCGTGTCTAGGATACAAATGAAAGGACTTCGTCAAAGACTCAATAGAGCTATTTTCTGTCTGAAGTTTTATTCCTTTCTCATCTTCTTTATACTTGTGATGTAAGTTAGCATAAAAAGGGTGTGCGATGAATCTCTCCTGTTATCATTTTTTTATGTTAATTGATTTTGATGCTTTATTTGAAGATTATTAATTGTAGGAAATAAAATTCTTCGGATTATTAATTACGATTGAATATGTTCAGTGCAGCCAACTTGTCACCTGAATGTGGTGATTGTTGTTGGGTCTAACCTTCTCTAGTGGTAAACACTTGTTCAATTTGTTACCTTCTTATTAGATCCTTTTATGTTTTATCATTCGATTTGCCATACACCCGAAGCCGTTAAACTAAATTTTCTGAAGTGTAATAATTTATTTAACCCAACTTGTCAATAAAGTTAGTGTAAAAAATGTCAAAATCAGCGTGTAGCATTTTTTTTCCGGGTAACTAAGTCAGCATATAGCTTTAGATAACAAAAGTTTCGAACTTTATTACACTTGCATGAGCCCAACCCAACCAGACCCCGACAGATCGAATAATGGATTGCTTTTGAGGTCCCATGGTTGCTCTCACGGTTCACTTCTTGCTCCTCATTTACACCCACATGGAAATCCCAACTTATATAATGCTCTAAAGAAGTTTTAATTCGCATTTGCGTTTTGGACCTCCTGCAAATGCTACATGTGCTCTGAAATATGCACTATGATGTGATTCAATATTACCCACCGTAAATTTTAAAGAGAAGAGCAGACACTGCCCGATTGAATAATGGCTTGTTTTTGAGGTCCCATGGTTGCTCTCACAATCGGTTTCCACTTCTTGCTCCTCATTTACACCCACATGGCAATCCCAACTTATATAAAGCTCTAAAGAAGTTTCAATTCGCATTTGCATTTTGCACCCTGCAAATGCTACATGTATCTCTGAATTGTGCACTTGATATAATTTTTTTCAATATTACCCACCGTAAATTTTAAAGAGAAGAGGGTATATATTACTAACTGTTTACTTTTGTTGATCAAATATGACTTCTCTTTGCCATATTTCATATTATAAATTTACCCACCTCTATTTTTCTTGTTTATCAGATGTCTAGATTGTGCAGGGCAAGACCAATGTTAGACGCAATAGTCATGGAAAGTTTGAAGAGAAGCTGGAAAAGGACTAATGAGAAGAGGCATGGACTGCTTGTTGAGTGATTTGTGACTGAGTAGATTGGTAAAGAGAGACAGTTGACAATTATGAGATGTTCCCAATGGTGATGATCGTTATGAGGAAAGGGCCATTTGTAGAACTGACAAGGATGTGTAAACTACAAATTCTTGAAGGTTGAAAGAATCGAACTGAGCTTTGCAGGATGTCAGTGGAGTTTGCAAACAATATTCGAAACTGGGATGAAATAAGTTCAAGATAGTGGAATGGCAGGAGAAGCTGAGTTAACTTCAACTGGTTAGGAAAAGCTGGAGAACTGTTGATCTCCTTGAGTCGATTATTCTTAAATATATGTAACTATGAGTCTTTATATTTCATACCATTAGAATATTAGCCAGTGTGTAGTACCTTTATGCGGCGCTGACTTACAAGTAATTAAATTAAAGTAGATTTTAAAGGAACTTGAATATTTGAACGTATAAGCCGGATAAGGTCATGGTTTCGTTGTCTAAAATGTTTTTGACACTTGAAAGCTGAAAATTTGAAAAGGTAAGCCCATGCAATGTTTTGAGTACATACATTAATTTCGACTTCTAATCGGCCCAACAGATTGCCAATAAAAAAAGCACGGTGAGCATTAGAACTGTCTGATTCGGTAGCGCATCAACCCTGTAATAATAGGTAAAGCCAAGGTTATGGTAACAGCACTTTTGGCTCAGAATAACCAACAAAACTACAAAACAAAGCAGCGAGTAAGATCTAAAGTTAATTATGACAGCATCCCACTAATAGTAGGCAGAATACCACACCAGCTTGTGCCTAACTGTGCCCTATAAAAGAAAAGACATTGGCAAAAATGAATTTCTTTTAATTACGAAAGGATAAAAATTACAAACATAACAGATATATGTGGCTACACAATCACATTATTAAAAATCAATGAAAAAGAGAGTTCTCCGTACTGGTCTTCCGTCCCCACCCTGGCCTGGTCGGACATGTATGGCGGGAGATTGGCAGAGAACCCTTGGTGGGGTGACAAAGTTCGAAGTCTCCCACTCCCCTAGCTTCTCTTACCCCGACCTCTCTTCTCCCCGTCAGCGACAGACTCTCAGTCTGGCCCTGCTGGTGTCTCCTAGGAAGTCGTGGCCCTGCGATGGCAGAAGATTTTGTGGGTTTTTGTTAGGCGCGATGATGGTGAGAGAAGTTTTACTTCTCCTCCTCCTGCTCCCTTGGTCCCCTTCCCATGTTCTTGATATGGAAGAGATGTCGGGTATAATAGATGTTTCTACGGACAAAAGTGATTCCTTTGGTAATTGTCCTCTTGGGGCGATTGCTCCAGTCGGCTCTCTTGCCGTCGGATCTCTCCCCCCTTAGGTACAAATTGTTGGTTTCTACTGTGGCCGTGCCCCAGTCAAGTAGTGATCAACTAGGTAGAGGACCTTGGGGTAAGAATCCAACCTCCGTTGTGTTTGGCATGCACTCAATTATTTCATTCTGTAGTTTTTTCTAACAATTGGGTGAGCATCTCCATGGGTACTACTTGTGAAGCTGTTGTATGGAGCTCACAATCAAGTAGCTCCACTATATATCTCTTTGGCTCTATTGTGGAGGTGTATTTTATCAAAAAATCGGCATCAATTTATCGACTCTTTGGAAATAGCTTAGGATGTTTGGTTTCAAAGTTCGCTGATTTCAAAAGCATCAGACGATCATAGGTAATTTTAGCTGTCAGGCCCAAAAATGATCCAAAATCGCTACCTATACTGAAGCACTAAATGACCTTCAATTTCAAAGTTGGGGTGATCCATGAAAATAGCAATCTCCATCAGAGTCAAATGGAACATTAGGGTCAGATACAAAAAGTCATGTTATCAAAGTCAAAACAAAATTTTAGAAAAATAATTGCTTGAACTAATCATAGTTGTACCACATATCTGTTGTAATATTTCAAAGGAAGGTCAACCAATGAACTCTGCGATGGGGATGGAGAACAGATAGTTAAAAGCATGATTATGAATGAATAAGTGCCGCTTAAGAGCTTCTTACGGAAGTTCACAGAATAAATAGTTTCTCGCTCAGAAAAGAACTGTCAGTGATAGAATGGGCAAAAATAACTTGCCAGAATTCTAAAGTAAATATCTAGGCACCGCAATTTTAACTAGGCTTGGTCATGCCCAAATTAAGCTTCAGTTTGCCTGCCTCGACTTAGCATAATCCATTATTCTTTGACTTCCATTATGGTATGTTAAACTTTTTTAAAGGTAATCATGATGTCACTCTTTCCAAGTGAAAAATTATCACGGAAAATAAGAAAATTTATCATGTGATTTTTCAGTGTGAAAATATTATCATGCGTTTGTCATGCATGCCTTTTTGTGTGATAATTTTTCAACACATTATTCATTTTCTAGTGGCACTTTTAAGAAAATTTAAGGATTTCTACAAAATTGTGTCTACAAGTAGTTTGCCTCCAAAATTGTCTTTTTTCGACACCTCCTCAAGTATGTATAAATGTTCACAGTTATTACCTACGTGCACACCGTGGACCTAATATTTGATCAACTTGTAAGTTATTTTTTACAGCTATTATATGATGTATTTTTCTATTAAATTACACAGTTTATTTACTATGCATTTATTATTTTTCTATTAAATTACATAGTTTATTTACTACGTATTTATATAATAATTGCTGCAATATTTGTAGTTTTGTACCAATTTATTACTCCCTCCGTTCCAAAATATTGTGTACATTTAAGAAAATTCTCATTTTTATTGGACCATGAAGCCTACAACAAAGTCATTTGACTTCTTCTCCCTAATATCCCGTCCAACTCGTATACTCATTCATGAACTAAGTTCAAGTCAATCCTTCTAAGTCTCCTCTAATTTTAGAAAGTGGAAGTCACATGATTCGGCAAAATGTACACAATATTTTGGAACAATGAATATTTCTAAATGTACATAGTATTTTAGAACGGACGGAGTATTACATTATCTATATGATATAATAAATACACATATGCAAAAATATTTATAGCTCCATATATTCAAATGGTATATGGAAAAAATTTCATAACATGGGGAAAATGAGTATTTTTTGGGCAAGTGAAAAATATACATGACTAATCGTTGGAAAAAAAAGTGTATTGTTTTTCTTTGTGCATTCGTGAGGAATTAATTTTTCCCTGAGAAGTCTATACTATAATTAAGCAAAAAGGGGTGGAATTGACAATTTCAAGTGAATTTCACTAAATATTGCTACATGAATATATAAAGGCACCAGAAAACATAAATTTGCAAATTATTGACTACAATTAAAGAAAATATCATGCTCCGTTTTCTTAAATAAATCAACCGAAACATCATAATTAAACTTTGGATGAAAACATTGAATCTCTTAGAATTTCATTAAAGAAAAACATTATCTCTAATATTTGTGGAGACAAGCTCGTATATTACAAAAAAATTTCTTTTTTTATACATAGCAATCAACGTACGATCTAGGTATTAGCTACATAGAAAATTCAAACTCAGTCCGTTGGGGCCAGAGGTGTTCACAGACTGAGGAACAGGCTTCTCCTCCCACGCGCTCTCGCCGCTTCCCCATTGGGGATGACTTCTGACTTCGAAAAATAGAAAATAGATGAAGACTTGGACACCGTCCTCCCATTGAGCCCGGCAAAACAATGCCGTCTGGAGGAGAGTCTAGATCAACCTCTGAAGAAGCAGTCAATAGGGCAGAGCCTCCACCTTCAAAATCGGTTGATATCGGGCTTCTCCATCCTGATCGCATATCTGCGGCCCTTGGTGGCAGAGCTGGTTCGGTTTGACGGACATGGATATTGACAGAATTTAAAATTAGTGAAATTTTATTGGATGAGTTAGAATTATTAATTTCTTTATATCAGAGTGAGGAGGATTCCAGAGAATGCAAATTTAATACTCCCTCTGTTCCAAAATATTGTGTACATATGAGAAAATTCTTATTTTTATTGGACCATGAAGCCCACACGGAAGTCACATGATTCCTTCTCCCTAATATCCCATCCAACTCATATGATTTGGCAAACCAATTAAGTTCAAGTCAATCCTTCTAAGTCTTCTCTAATTTTGGAAAGAGGAATTCATATGATTTGGCAAAATGTACATAGTATTTTAGAATAATATATACTTCCAAATGTACATAATATTTTGGAACGGATGGAGTATTTAACATACGGATTATATTAGTTAGAAAATATTTTACATACCTATCAATCCAACGATATCGAATCTGGACCGTTGTTGGAAGCGCAGATAGCTAACAGTCTAGCAAAAACTGTGCCTCCCTTTCTACTTATCATATCATTATCATAATATTATATTATATTATTATAAAAAAATAGTAGCTGTATTTTTATTTTTTACCAAAATTTTCATCTAATGATCCTCTAAATTTATTTAAGACTCTGATTAAGTGTTAATTGACATCAAATTAAATAATTTATTAAGAGGCAAACATAATATTTCACAGAAGAAATATTTTATCACCCCTTCGCCAATTACGCCCTTCTTACTTTAAGCATGTAAATTAGATGTAACAAATATTGATTTAGAGAGGTAAATTTAACAAATAAATAAGGGGAATTTATATAATAAATCGTAAAAAAAAATTATGAAAATGACACACTGTAGAAAATATTTGCAAAATAGGGTATCTGACACGCCACGCAGGCGCCCGAGTGGCACGGGCGCCTGCGTGGTTTTTTTTTAAAACTAAACCAAAAGGCGTCGGTTCAATCGACGCTTCAACAGAGGCGTCGGTCTTTTACTACCATGAAGATTTTCGTCCTATTTTAAATAGGCACTTACTTCAACGACGGGCGCCTGCGTGGTTTTTTTTAAAAACTAAACCGAAAGGCGTCGGTTCAATCGACGCTTCAACAGAGGCGTCGGTCTTTTACTACCATGAAGATTTTCGTCCCATTTTAAATAGGCACTTACTTCAACGATACATATCTCTCTCATTTCTAACCCATTTTTGCCCACTTTTTTTTCACTCTTCCTTATTTTTAGTGCTCTTTCTAGTCATTATAATATCACAAAGATGTTGAGCCATCACATACCATTTATCGTAGTTTTTGTAGTATTTTTTTCAATAAATAGCATGCGATGGATCAACATCTTTGCGATATCATTATGAACAGAAAGACCACTAAAAATAATGAAGAATGAAAAAAAAATGGGCGAAAATGGATAAAGAATGAGAGAGATATGTATCATTGAAATTTGTCCCACTAAAACAAATCTGTCCCATTTTAAAGGGATGATAACTTCAATGATGCATATCTCTCTCATTCTTTATCCATTTTCGCCCATTTTTTTTTCATTCTTCATTATTTTTAGTGGTCTTTCTGTTCATAATGATATCGCAAAGATGTTGATCCATCACATACTATTTATCGAAAAAAATACTACAAAAACTACGATAAATGGTATGTGATGGCTCAACATCTTTGTGATATTATAATGACTAGAAAGAGCACTAAAAATAAGGAAGAGTGAAAAAAATGGGCGAAAATGGGTTAGAAATGAGAGAGATATGTATCGTTGAAGTGAGTGCCTATTTAAAATATGACGGAAAATCTTTTAAGGTAGTAAAAGGCGTCGGCCTCAACGGAGCCTTTCTCTTTTAACCGAGAGGCGTTGGTTCAAACGACGCCTTTCGGTTTGGTTTTAAAAAAAAAAGTCACGCAAATGCCCGCGCCATGCAGGCGCCTACATGGCTTGTCAGATACCCTATTTTGTAAATATTTTCTACAGTGTGTCATTTTCATAATTTTTTTTTAGATGATTTATTATATTATTTTTTATAACATTAATAAGGGAGTATTTCCACCCATTCTCTATAATAAAAGTTTCATTTATGGCTATAAATGAGCTTTTAACATTATGTACTCCACTATCTCCGTGTTCAAATTTCATATATCACATATCTATTGTTTTATAATTGATTAGTGCAAAACACCTAGTAAATTAAAAATGTCTTAAATACCCATTCAATCCGGCGATCGGAAGCACAGATCGCTGATGTGGCATCTCAATCGCTTGGTCGAGCGGCAGCCGCGTCTCCCTTCTATGTCGGGATCTAGAGAAAATCGTGCCTGTTAAATTGTTAATTACTTCATTAAATCTGGGCCGCACGATTCTTATGCTTTTCTCTTTTTCTTTTCCACTAGAGAAATACGAACTCTCTTTAAAAAAAAAACCTCAGAGGGCCCATACTAGTGTAGCCCATTGCCCAACCGATTACAGGCCCAACCACACTTTTGTGGGCCAGCGAACTCCATTTCAAGTTTTCAACTGGGCTGTTCTTTTAGTTGTCGGCCCAATTCTAAATCACAGTCCTCGGTTCCCTACTTGTGCATTACGTCAACGACTGAACCAAACCCCCCTGCTGCCCGGTCCGGTTCTCTCAAAAACAAGCCCTACTCTTTCTACCCCATCTCTCCCTCTTTCTACCCCATCTCTGAGTCTACAATTCCCTCGCTCCCCTCCCCTGGCCATCTCCTCCGCTTGCTCCGCCACCGCCTCCTCCGCCATGAAAAAGCCCGACGATCCGCCGCCCACGGCCCGCGATGCGGAGGCGCTGTTCCGCGCCCAGCCCATCGCCGAGATCCGCAAGGCCGAGTCCGCCACTAACCGCCAGATCGCCCTCAAGAGCGAGGAGCTCCGCCAGCTCGTCGGTAACCGCTATCGCGACCTCATCGAATCCGCCGACCTCATCTCCGACATGAGGGACCGCTCCCGCTCCGTCTCCGACAATCTCGCTGCCATCTCCGCCGCAATTCGCTCCCTCTCCCCCGCCGCCCCCGCCCGCCCCCATTCCGTCTCCGACAATCTCTCCGCCGTCTACGCCTCTGCCGCGCGCGTCAAGTACCTCGTTGATACTACGGAGAACATCTGGGGCTGCCTCGACGAGTCCATGTTCCTCGAGGCCGCCGGCCGATACCTCCGCGCCCGCGTCGTTTACGGCGTCGTCGCCGAGGGCCCGCGTCGCGTTGAGTTCGTTTCCCGGTTCCCGCTTATTGTGCCGCAGTGGCAGAATGTGGAGGGGTTCCGGTCCCAGATCTCGCAGCGTGCGCGCGAGCGCCTGGCCGACCGGGGCAGCGGCAGTGGCAAGATCACCGCCTTTGCGGATGCGCTTGCCGCAGTTGCCACCATCGACGCGTTTGCGCCAGCCCAGGCGCTTACTCTTTTCCTGGACTCGCGCCGCGGTTGGATTGGTAAGGCTCTCTCCAATACAAATTGTTCAGTTACGGAGGTTTACTGCGACGTAGTTAGGATAATTCAGATGAGCATCGCGCAAGTCGGGGAGCTCTTCTTGCAGGTGTTGAGTGATTTGCCATTGTTTTATAAAACTGTGTTGAGATCTCCTCCCGGGACTCAATTGTTTGGGGGGATACCAAACCCTGATGAGGAGGTTAAAGTTTGGAAATCACATAGAGAGGATTTGGAGTCATTGATGGTGATGCTTGATCCGGAATTTGTTGCCGAGACGTGTTCGTCTTGGTTGAGGAACTGTGCTGGTGAGGTCGTTACTAGGATTAATGGGAAACATTTGGTTGAGTTTATGGACAGTGGGAAGCAATTGGGATTGGCCGAGAAGCTGATCCGAGAGACGATGGATAGTAGGGAGGCATTGGAGGAGAGTCTAGAGTGGCTGCGGAGTGTTTACGGCTCCGAGATTGAGTCTCCCTGGAGCCAAGTTCGGCAGCTCGTTCTGCGAGATGATAAGGAAATGTGGGATAGGATCTTTGAGGAGGCATTTGTGGGGAGGATGAAGGAGATCATTGACTCTGGATTTTATGAATTGAGCAATGTTGTTCATGTGAAAGACTCGATTTCGGCAATCGTGGCAGGTTCGGAGGGCGCAGATGATTTTTCGTCATACCTACAGAAGGGTTTTATTGGGGCTGGAGTCTGGTTCTTGGAACCTAATGCGAAAAGGACTGGTTTAGGATTGAACTCCAGAGGTACAGCAGATGAGACTGATTTTAAGGCATCTCTGGATGCTTATTTTGGACCAGCAATCAGTCAAATTAGAACCTTGGTGGATGGTAGGTGCGAGAGAATATTAGAGGATCTGATGTGTTTCTTGGATTCCCCAAAAGCTGCGTCTAGATTGAAGGAACTTGCACCATATGTGCAGGATAAATGTTACAGGAGTATTATGGCCATTGTTAAGGACCTTGAGGATGAGCTTGAGAACCTTTCGTTATCTCTGGGATCCCAGGGAGAAAGTGCAGCTCAGCCTCCTGCTATACTTGTTGAGAGATCTCTCTTCATTGGGCGTCTCTTGTTTGCTTTGAGTAACCACTCAAATCATATCCCACTAATTCTAGGTTCTCCAAGGCGGTGGATGGAAATCCAGATAAATGCTGGTCAGGCTCCATCGGCTTCTAGAGTGTCTAAATTTATGATGGGACTGGAATCTCCTGTTTCTGGTACCAGCCCCAGGCGGCTAACATCTGACAGTCTTAGAAGGCAGTCCTCATCAGCTTCTGCAGCCTTGTCAGGTTTGGATGATAGTGCAAACCCAAAACTAGAGGAGCTCAACAAGACATTGCAGGCTTTATGCATCAAGGCTCACAATTTGTGGATAACATGGGTGTCTAATGAGCTGTCATCTATCTTGGCAAAAAATATTGAGAAAGATGACACATTGTCTGCAACTGTGCCATTAAGGGTAAGCCTTCATTTTTTTGCCATTGAAGTCCTTTTTGTTGTTTGAAGTTTACCACTTTAAATCGTTGTGTAGTGAGATAATATGCTGCTTGTCCTTTTTTATTTTTTCTTTGGCTTTTAAATAATTATCCATTGGCTTATTATTTCTTTTATTTGTGACTTGGAGTAATAAAGGTATTCTGTTAATATTTTTTTACTGTTGTCAAAGAGTTTTTGCTGTACCTTGGGATGTTAAGTAACTAAAGAATTAAAGTAGTAGGTATTAAATTAGCTGGAGTTTCTTTCTCTACTCTTGCAATGGTATGTCTACCAGCTTTACCCTACATCGTGTGAATTAATTGCTTAGAATGTTATATACTTGAAATGAGTTGAAACAAAACTAGGCAATGCATGAACTCAAGTTGAAATTAAACGCAACAGAATGGTGGTCCATATCTTTCTGTTGTTTTTTTACAATGATTCCAATGGATCATTAATTGGCAGATTCTCTTATTTTTCAGTGCTAAACTATTCAATCGACAATACATGGTGAATTGTGTATAGTTGGGTGCTGCATAGCATAAAAGATATCTGCCTGATTGGTGGTAAAACTGTTTTTCTGAATACTATTTTTGTTAGAGAACCATACTACTGAAATGGCAGCGAACTTATTGAAATGGAAAAAGGATGATGAATAAGATCAGAGACATGAATGGAAGAGAGACAATGTTTTTCTTACATTGGTTGCAAGACTTATTGTGGTCCATCTCTCATCAGATATTAGATATATTAAGATACTTTTTTCAATAATTTATGTCGGAATGCTGGTAAAATCTGTGGTAAAAACAAAGATGCAATGATTCAATTATACATATTGTGTACATAACATGGTTGCTACGGTTATCTTTTTGCAAATCCCAACTAATTGTCATCTATTATTGGACTGTGAATTTCTTGCAGGGCTGGGAAGAAACTGTGATTAAACCAGAGAAGTCAAATGAGGGTGAAGTGGAAATAAAAATTGCACTTCCGTCGATGCCTTCGCTATATATTACTTCTTTTCTCTTCCAAGCATGTCAAGAAATTCACAAAGCCGGAGGTCATATGCTTGACAAGTTTATTCTACAGAATTTTGCATTTGTACTCTCTGATAAGGTGCAGAAGTCCTGCTTATGACAAATATTGTTTCCTTGTTAAGTAACCGTTCTTTTCACCAAAATTTCGTGTTTCAATTAGTTTTGTACTGATATGCACTGTCTATAGGTGCTTGGCATTTATGGGGACTTAATCTCAGCTTTAGATGCTCGTACACCTCAAGTGTCAGAAAAAGGGATCCTTCAAATTTTGTTCGATTTGAAATTTGGCATGGATGTACTGTCCGGAGGAAAAGATCCATCCATCACTGATCAAGATTCTAATTTGAAAGAGGCACCAAAAAAATTTTCGTCATATAAAAGAAAATCAAGTCAAGTTCAGCCGCGATCTGCTACAAGAGATCGTGCCTTGGGTCTGATCAGTATTCTTTCCCAAAGATTAGATCCAATTGACTGGGCAACGTGAGTTTCTCCACAGAAATGCTTTCCTAGTGTCTTCTGCTGTAGTAAGCAACTTATCATAGCATCAAGAATTTCAGCTCTTTATTTCCAAACTAGTGGGTGCAAAATTTTTATGCCATGAAGTTATTAGCTCTCATGAGAAAGAATTTTCTAATATTTAGGCAATTTTTTAGTAATTGAGAAATACAATTCCTTAAGAGAGGTGAATTATGTTGAGTCTATGATTGGGAGGATTTTTGGTTTTACAAAGTTGATGCGAGCCATTAGATTATCAAAGACGTTATTTGACTAGTAAGTTTATTTGTGATCAATTCAGGTTGGAGGCCTATTTTTAAAATTTTGATGACAGATATTAGAGATAGATTTCTCTGGTTGTTGGAGAGAAAACTTGATTGCGCATCTAATGGTGTGCTTTTAGACAGGCTTGAGCAGATCCTATTAGAACTTTGTGAGCCTGAAATTGTTCACAAATTTGCGTGTCTTTTATATATAAGTACAAAAAACGATTACAAATCTCAGAGTATAAAAAACAATCGACATTCTGGTCTGCCTTGAATGTGGCTATACATTTTAGTGGAGGTTGAGTTGATGTTGTTCAATCTTTGTTTTAAAGAAATCAACAGTTTGTCGTTAATACCAGTTTTTTCCCTTCAATAGTGATTAACTTCTTTTCAGTTCTCTGAGTGAAATTTTATGATGTGAGCAGATATGAGAAATACCTTTGGGATAATGAAATGCAGTCATATCAGCGATGTTCAGTTCTCTTTGGATCCTTGGTGCAGCTCAACCGTATGTACAGAGATACTCTTCAAAAATCAACCACAAATGTTGGTCCAAACATAATGAGATGTTCAGCAGTTCCACGATTCCAGTATCTTCCCATCAGGTCAGTTGCCCTACCTCTACACTAAAGATTTGACGGTGATACTTTAACATCAAGTTATAACTTGACTATATTTAATGGTTTGTTAAATGTAATTTAAGTTTTAGTTCCCTGTGTCTCTTATTAAATTAAAATAAAGCTTTGTCCAAACTTTTGATAGCGTGTGTTTTGTGAGTTGACCAAAGTGTGAATATTGTTTGCATTGTGAGTTTGCAATTTTATGTGTGAAAGAATGACGTTGTTTTTCATAATTGTCAGTGCTCCTGTATTATCCTCAAGAGGACCCTCCGGTTCAGTTTTGTCTATGTCATCAGATGAGGCATCTTCAAGAAGCTCCTGGAATACCTACTCGAATGGGGAAGGCTCGCCAAAGCTTGAGTTTGACAGTACTTCAAGCTTTGGAGCTGCGACACCATTGTTTAAGTCCTTCATGACACAAGTACGGCCACATATTATTTCTTCTGTGCATAAGAAGATTCATTTATGACCTCTTCAAAGGGTTCAAACAAGAGAAGTGTTCTCCATATCTTCAAAATTAAAATTTGTTGTTGATGAATGATAATTGTTTTTGCTGATGATTGACAGGTTGGTAGCAGATTTGGGGAGAGCACACTTAAGTTGGGCTCCATGCTTACTGATAGTCAAGTTGGGAGGCTTAAAGACAAATCTGTTATGTCAACATTTGGCGACATGCTACCTGTCCAAGCAGCAGGACTGCTTTCATCTTTTACTGCAGGAGCTGGGAGATCGGATCCTTGATTACTGAATTCTGTGTTTAACTGTTTATCTTTCCCGACTGTTAGAACTGTCTGTGGGAGGAGATGCCGGAAGCCACTAGCTCATCCCTCGCTGAAATGGGATGAATCAAGGTTGACAGATGCATGAGGGACAGTGCAAGATGTGGGGAGTGCAAGAAGGTTGACAGATGCACAAAATCAATAAAGCCTTGACTTCCCTTCTGGATCACTGAAAATTTGTATCTATCTCGTGGAAGAAAACTTGAGCCATGGAGTTGTCTGTTTGTTGAAGCATATGAATTCTTCTGTTGAAGGTGAGTCGTCAGTTTAGCGACGAGGCAGAGACACAATCAGACATTGACAAGTGAAAAAGTGCTGCACTCACATCTGTATCAATTGTCCATTGATCTGAGGTGAACACTGGAATGTTTCTACTGTTTGTATACAAAATTTTATAGTGAGGAAATTTTATGAATACAAAAAAAGGGAAGACACTTGGAGAACTCTCTTTTTCATTGATTTTTAATAATGTGATTGTGTAGCCACATATATCTGTTATGTTTGTAATTTCTATCCTTTCGTAATTAAAAGAAATTCATTTTTGCCAATGCCTTTTCTTTTATAGGGCAGGCACAAGCTGGTGTGGTATTCTGCCTACTATTAGTGGAATGCTGTCATAATGATCTGTAGATCTTACTCGCTGCTTTGTTTTGTAGTTTTGTTGGTTATTCTGAACCAAAAGAGCTGTTACCATAACCTTGGCTTTACCTATTATTACAGGGTTGATACACTGCCGAATCAGCCAGTTCTAATGCTTACCGTGCTTTTTTTATTGGCAATCTGTTGGGCCGATTAGAAGTCGAAATTAATGTATGTACTCAAAACATTGCATGGGCTTACCTTTTCAAATTTTCAGCTTTCAAGTGTCAAAAACATTTTAGACAACGAAACCATGACCTTATCCGGCTTATACGTTCAAATATTCAAGTTCCTTTAAAATCTACTTTAATTTAATTACTTGTAAGTCAGCGGCGCATAACGGTATTACACACTGGCTAATAAATTTTCTGATGGTATGAAATATAAAGGCTCATAGTTACATATATTTAAGAATAATCGACTCAAGGAGATCAACAGTTCTCCAGCTTTTCCTAACCAGTTGAAGTTAACTCAGCTTCTCCTGCCATTCCACTATCTTGAACTTATTTCATCCCAGTTTCGAATATTGTTTGCAAACTCCACTGACATCCTGCAAAGCTCAGTTCGATTCTTTCAACCTTCAAGAATTTGTAGTTTACACAGCCTTGTCAGTTCTACAAATGGCCCTTTCCTCATACGATCATCACCATTGGAAACATCTCATAATTGTCAACTGTCTCTCTTTACCCATCTACTCAGTCACAAGTCACTCAACAAACAGCCCATGCCTCTTCTCACTAGTCCTTTTCACTTCAAACTTTCCATGAATATTGCGTCAAACATGGTCTTGCCCTGCACAATCTAGACATCTGATAAATAAGAAAAATAGAGGTGGGTGAATATATAATATGCAATATAGCAAAGAGAAGTCATACTTGATGAACAAAAGTAAAAAGTTAGTAATATATACCCTCTTCTCTTTAAAATTTACGGTGGGTAATATTGAAAAAAATTACATCAAGTGCATAATTCAGAGATACATGTAGCATTTGCAAGGTGGTGCAAAATGCAAATGCGAATTGAAACTTCTTTAGAGCTTTATATAAGTTAGGATTGCCATGTGGGTGTAAATGAGGAGCAAGAAGTGGAAACCGACCGTGAGAGCAACCATGGGACCTCAAAAGTAATCCATTATTCGATCAGTCAGAATCTATAGAGGTTGGGTTCATGCAAGTGTAGTAACTTCGAAACTTTTGTTATCTAAAGCTATATGCTGAGTTAGTTATGATTTTGACATTTTTTACACTAACTTTATTGACAAGTTGGGTAAAAGAAGTTATTACACTTCAGAAAATTTAGTTTAACGGCTTAGGGTGTTTGACAAATCGAATGATAAAACAGAAAAGGGTCTAATAAAAAGGTAACAAATGGAACAAGTGTTAACTAGAGAAGGTAAGACCCAACAACAATCACCACATTCAGGTGACAAGTTGGCTGCACTGAACACATTCAATCAGAATTAATAATCGGAAGCATCAAAGTCAATGAACATAGAGAAAATGATAACAGGAGAGATTCATCGTACACCCTTTTTATGCTAACTTACATCACAAGTATAAAGAAGATGAGACAGGAATAAAACTTCAAACATAAAATAGCTATTTTATGTTTCATTTTCTATTGAGTCTTTGACGAAGTCCTTTCAACTGTAGCCTAGACGCGACATATAAAAATGATTCTGCCAGCATAATTTCAATGCCTATCCAAATTGTTTGTGTATATTTGTACATAATTTCCATTTTAATAGATGAAAATTTCCATTTTAATAGATGACTGATATTTGCCATCTCATGGATGAGGCAATCACGTATTCCCTGTTAAGATTCTTAAACAAACTCAAATACCAATACCCCAATAAAGCATAGAATATAGTAGTAGTTCTAAGTTCATATATTCATAATTTTGCCTTGTGGAGTTGGCTGTGATTGAAGGCATTGACCCACTTTGCTTCTTCTCTCCCATGAATGTACAAATACCACCAACATTGCGCTCACCTTCTCTTCCATTCATCCATCCAAGTTACAGGCTCTTCCACTCTCCTGTCCTCTCTTTCTCTTTCCTTGCTTCCAAACTGTTTTTGCCGAGCTTCATCTTTGATCCTGCATGCCATTATCATGCTACAAATTTAAATCTTTAACTTGCAGTTTCTACTTTCTTCTATTTACCTACTTTAGCTTCATGGATCAGCCAACTCCCCACATGCAGGGGGTCACAGTCTTCACAGCCAATGAGTTCATGCCCAACTGCAACAACTGCTTCTTACTCAATGAGTGGGTCCAATTCACCATCTTTCCCACACCCAGTATTTCTCTATCTCGCAAGATACCAATACTGTTCAAATTAAAAAAAATCCTTCACTCAAGTTTATCACATTAATTAGGTGATTTACTTACCAATTAGTGATATTAGTCTTCTACTTCCATTAAGTAAACCTCCTTATACCAAATTAATTCATTATACTCTTCTTATGCTTTCTATAAAGTAGATCTTATACATCCTAGTACAGGAATTGTTTAGATTAGTTGTTAATCAATCGATAAAGTCTATACATCTTTTTTTATACAACTCAAAGAGACCCCATAATGCCTTGACATATATTGAGTGTAAATCCAATGTCTGATCTTAGCTCAATTAAGATATTACAGTGAGGTTTGAACGATGAATATGTTGTCAAAAGAAGTGATTACTATTTACTTTCCCTATAAAATATTAACCCTCGTGCACTGTTTAAGCAAGAAGATTAGTTGCAACAACTACCTTTTGTACACATAAGACAACTACAGCAATCATTTATATAGTACTAACTGAGTCTAATTTACAACAAGACTGCATAATCGTTAGCGTGCAATGTAATCTAAGATTTTACCTGAACAAACATGGCCACAGCTAGGAGCTGAGTTCGTGGGGACCTTCATCCTCATCTTTTTCTCAGTGGTGGCACCGATACTGAACCAGAAGTACGGCAACCCGATAGGGGGGTGCTCTGGGGGCCAATACTGCATTCACCTTCCTAGTGATCTATATCAATTCGCCGATCTCTTAAAACACTATCAATTCTTCTTTTTTATCTCTCATATTTCGAAGCTGGATTTTTCAGATTGGTGAGTTGGCCGGATAGAGCAGTTGGTGCGACTGTCAAGCTTAACACTCTCATAGCCAGGTTAGTTAGGACCCACCTCGCCAAGTTAGGGGCCCATGCCGCTAGAAGACTTGTTACAAACCAAAACTCAAGGATGGAGAGGATAAAATCCACGTCAAAGGAATGTGGCTTTTGGTTTTAAGGCTGCTGTTGCTTGTGTGCCCACTATCAGTCGGATGCAGTATTGTAATAACATCCCTATTTACTTTTTGCTAATATAGGATTCCCAGAAGGGCCTAGGAAGAGAGGGAAACTAGTCAAATATTTAAGAGGACATAGTCGAAGAAACCCTATGAAAGGTATAAACACGATTGATTAACATGATCCAGAAGAAGCTTACTATGATCAAGTTTGCACCACATAAATTTCTATAACTGTTCCTTCTCGCATCTAGGGATCCTGGTGCACCAATTGGGTAAATAAAAACCTGGACAATGTATTTTATCAACGTGTTTGTGTGCATAACTTGGGTGAATACCTAAAGTACAAAAATAGGGTATTGCGCATGGCACATTTTTTTGAATTGCTAAACTATGAAGCCACAAAGAGAGTCTTACCAATTGTCCACACAATATTTGAAGATGCACACAGGAAAGCACGCAGCCCTCAGAAGGCAACTTTTTTCTATATTCGTAGCAACTCTTGCAGAAGTTTTGGGCCTAAAGTATTTATATCACCTATCAGCAGAAGGTAACTATCAACAGCCATATAACCAGAAACATTCACAACATACTAAGAAATTTGAATACCTGCACCCATTGTTAAGACGATGACCTCTTTGCTGATGTCTGAAGATAACTCAACCACCAATCTATCCACTACATCTGTCTAGCTTATCCGTTGCAATGACAATCAACAGATGTTAGGGGAGAAAAGAAAGGAAACACAAAGTATTAGACAATCATTTCCAGTGAGGCCATTATAGTATAGGACATGTTCATTGTTTATGGAAACCACTGGTATTATCAAAAGACACAACAATCTAACCTACGGTAATGTATTTTATATTCTTTGGCAATGTGACAGTGATCATGAATTTTAAATACTGATAGAGGAATTACTAAAGTGGAAGTTCTTACCACTCTTGGAATGTACTCAGATGATGGACCAACTATAGAAGCTGAAAGGTCCCGACCGCTGATATTCCATGCATTAGCTTCTCTAGCAGCATAGATCTGAAGTACTAATTCATTAAGAAATTAAACTGGACACCAGGAAGAGAAAGAAAGTAGCTTTTGAGACGTACCTCTGTGACTATCACATGATCTGCCTCTCCAAATGCAGCAGAAAATTCTTTCATAAATGCAGCTACACGGCTGATTATTGGTCCAAAGAAAGAATTCTTAATTCAGAAGAGTAATGAAGACGAATTCTAAGGGAAATAAAGTTTTCTATGTGCTGTATGAACTGGTAAAAAAAGTGAGTAAATATATTTCCAGCTATCATGATCTAAAAATTTCTACATTAGCTGTGGAAATACAATCATATTGGTGAGCAAACTAGTAATTAAAGAAAATTAAAAATATAGGTGCCTCTGCATGGGATCTATCACTTAGACATATGTGCAATCTACTTGAAGGTCTTTTGAGTTAGTAACTAATAAAACTTAACACGTTGGATCTAATATCTTTTATAACATTAATACTATATTGTAATAATAAAGGGCCCAGTATTAATGATAGCCAAATGACAATCACAACTAGGAAGTGCCACTAGGTAACATGGATCTTGCACCTCCCCTTTGTAATAATTCTTTTGTAAGAAATAGAATAGTCAAATCATTTCTAAAATCCTAAAAGCAATCAATTCTGTGGAATATCATCAATGGTTTCCAACTTCTTCTAGCAATTTGGACTCAATACAAAGTTTTCCCTGCCACTCATTTCTATCTTGAAGTTATTTCTGGTAGCTTCATTTTTTATTACTTTAATAAACTTACATGACATCCTCCAAAGTTCAATTCAACTCTTCCAACCTTCAAGAACCCACGATAACATATCCTCCTCAGTCTCAATGGCATTTTTCTCACCAACAAAAAAAGATCTGCTCAGACCAAGCAAGGAAAAAGATGCCTTCTTGTTGGCCCCATGCCAACAAAGTAGCATCCTCAACTCAGGTCATCAGTAATAATCGAACTTGATGCTACTGGTCAGTGGAGCAGAATATGCGTCGCCAATATGCAAATGACTGCATTTAGTTTCATGCCATTGATGGTAATTCAACTAGAATACTTCTTCCTTTTCTAAAGAAAAAAATACTTAACGAAATATAGAAAGAATTTAAGGATGAAAACCTGTAAGAATGAGGTTGGAATATCACATAAATGAATTGATGTGGAAACATCTGCTTCATTGCTTGGAGAACTGCACGGATTTCTGTTGGATGGTGAGCGTAATCATCATAAACATAGCAACCAGTGGTCTTACCAATCAATTGTAATCGCCTACAAACACCCATGAAGCTTCTTAGATGCCTCTTAGCATAGTTAATTGCTTCAAGAACATCAATTTTTGCATTAAATAAGGCTACTACTGTAGCAATCACCTGCTAGTTGAAAACAAAACAAACAAAAATATGTTATTTATATAACAAATGAAGTAGCTAATGGGTAGGTTGCTCAGCAGCAAAGCCAGTTTATTTAATGAGGCAATTGAATAATGCCCACAGCAGTGATAGAAAACAAACGGATAGTGTGTTTTTACTATTTATCTTTCTCTTGAACCTACTATTTTTTTATTATTATAGAAGCATTAAATTTCTACTGGTATTCTTGGTTCCCACTAAACCTTTATTGTTGTTTGACAGTGTGATTAAACCTAATAATGAAATAGCCACTCCAGTTGACTTGTTGACCAAGAGGTGTCATAAACCATTACTTGTATAAAGTTATTTGTTCTCTTCAGAAAGATAATTTAACCCATAGAGGAAGCTTTAATTACACATAACATCCATTCCTATGAACCTTTTGAAAGGACCTCTCTATGGGGATAACAATAATCAACCGCATGTACAGACATGTCCAATTAAAACAATTGTGTGTGTGACACAAAAACTAACTTTCCGTCAGTATGTAATCTCATTTGACAGGGTTTTCCATATGATCTAAGTCAGAACAAACAGAAAATCATAGTCTTCCATCAGAATGCTAAATGTTAAATGGATATCTAAACAAAATTTTAAGACCAAGTTTCGAATCACAATTCTAAGCAGACATACCTGCTATAAAATCTGCTATATAGAAAATTGACCCTACTTGTTTATTAAGAGATATGGTCGTACCATCTCAAACATCCTAAAGAGACAAAGGGTTCAAAATAAAATAGGTGTCCACACTGATGAAGGCTTTGCTGAAGATGTAAATTATTAAGATGATAACGTGACTAGGCATCTGATTTGTAAGAATTGAGAATTATGACAACCCAACAGGTCTTATAGTTTGTCCTTATGCTTATCGAAACCACACTTCTAAATATGGTCTTTACTAGAAGACAGTGACTTGTATTTCTCATTTAGCCAAAAAAAAACTTGTATTTGTCAGAGACAAATTAGCGTAAGAAGCTGCTAGCGAGAATCTAAGCTACAAGCATATTCGTGTGAAATGGAGTAATGAGGTTGAGAATTTGCATTTACCGCTAATGAATTAAGAACATTGTGCACCCCGGGCAGGGACAAACTGATCTTTGCCACTGGATATCCCCAATGAAGCTGCATAAGTTTTTAGCGCTGTAAGAGTTAATTATCTGGCCAGTGCATTAGGAAATAAGCAACAAATAACTACACACACTTCTAAAACAACGAGTTCAGTGATTGTCATTTGAGTCCCTCCTTTAAGAAGAGTGAAACATCTAAAAGGGCCAGGAATGCTGCATCAGTTACAAAGCACATTAAATTCATAGCTCGATGAAGTGGCCCCTTACTAAAGACCTAAATATGCATGATGAACGAAGTCTTATATTTGTTTAAGATCAGGGTACACAAAGGCATCAGCAGTTCATTTTGTTTTTTTTATTATTTTATAATCATCAGTTGATTTTGTTGCCGTTTCACCTTTATTACCAATTAGTTAGTAACACTAAATATAGTTTTGTGGAACATTTTCTTAGTGACCAGATATTGAAACATTATTATAAAGATATTCATCATTGGAAACAACTAATGACCGGCAATTGATGCTCTCTATTATCCCACTACTCTTTCACAATTCATTACTACACTCAACAAACAGTGTCTATGTTTGGTCACTCCAGCTCTTCTCCAACTCCTCTAAAAACCCTTAGAAAAACATTGGCCTTGATCCTCCTGCACTACATAGACACCAGATTTGATGTAAAATTCAAGCAAAGTTTCGGACAAGAAATCCAGTGAAGAGTTAAATTTGATCTATACATGGAAGCATTTAGTCATATAAACCCTCTTTCTTTTTCCCATTGACTACATGATGGAACCATAAGGCAGTAGCGGAACTCACCAAAATGTAATCGGATCCACCTATCATATTTGGAAGAATTGAAGATGCACTCCATTTACTTGTAGGTGAAAGCCCATAAGTAATTACACTATAACCATGGTGAGAAATGTTTAAACTTGTCAATGCATGCCCTTTGCGACTTTCTTCTTGTAACTGATGAAACAAGGAATATGCTCCAGCACTGCATCCCAGAAACCAATTCTTATAGTTAGGGAAACTGACAGCTTCTGAGAACAATGCAAAAAATATGTACAATCTAAATGCAGAAATGATAGGATCCATTTCAAATGCACATGCATTCACCACAAAACTGGATGCCCAGGCTTGTTATAGAACAAACGCACAAGGGATCAGGAAATTAAAGCTTCTAAGTGAGTCAGTTATCTGATCCAACATACATATCTCTATTTTCTCCTGGCCTTTGATATTATCTTAGCCCCAGTAATTTTGCAATCATTTGAAAAATTTAGGCTTTACACTTCCTGTAGGTAACAAGGGCAACGAAATTGACTAGTTACATTGTTGACCAATGTGGTCCATAAATGGCAGTGGGTTAGAGTCACGACTAAAATAGAAGAAACTACCACTCACTACTCTGCCGATTATATAATGATTTTTCAAAAAAATATGTGAAGAGCAGGTTTTTTCCCACTGTAGCAACATAGTAGTAAAAAAAGAGCTATTGTCGATAAGTCTCTAATTATGCACATGTTACAGTGAGTAAACAAAGTGAAAGATATACACCTTTCCATGCATAAGATGAGATATCCCCCCTGTCTTATTTGAGCAATGAATTTCCTGAACGCAACTTTTACTGCCTCCTGATTATAGCAGAAGTCAGTAAAATGATCTCAGAATGACAATTTCAGCATCAATTGTTTGTCGACAACATCAAAGTGTCCCTACCAAATCTGGAAAGATATCAACATGTTCCCGTTCCAAGTTTGTCACAACAGCAATGTAAGGCAATAGTCCAAGGAAACAACCATCATATTCATCGGCCTGATTATAATGAGACACACACTATCATATCCGAATCATTAGAGCAAATGTATAATGGTAACAGAATGATATAATAAAGAAATTTTGTCTGTGATGTCTCTCCATGCCAAAAAAACATCAAAGACATTCCGTCACAGCATGAGCAACATACCTCCAAGACAAAATCTTGACCGCAACCTGAGATTATATTCCCCCCTGAAAACTACATTTAAAAAATTATCAATTTACGTTTGACAATTCTCGTAGGACAGATACATTGTCTTCCAAAACCAGAAAGCATTAGCTAGAGTAATTTTTTGAACTGAGACCCAATTGAAACCACTTTCTCTTAGTAAAGTATCTAATACCTGTGGCACATGGCCCCCAACTACGGCAGTAATGTTCTCACCCATGGCATCTAAAACATAAGCAAGCATACTTGCCGTTGTAGTTTTTCCTAACAATCATGAGAAAGTATTGTTAGCCTTCTGTTTCTCTATGTCCAACCATTCAAATTATTACCTTTTGCAGATATAAAGGAAAAATGCATCCCAGATACCAATTTCATGAAATCACATCAAATGCAACTCATTGATAAAAAAGACAAATGTGAACTTAATGAATTATACCATAGGTACTAATTGTGTTAAATGAACAGAACCCTACACCTTGGCCACATCAAGCATCAAAGAAAAAGAATTTCGGATGAAACTCAGGTTATTACATATTAGACTCGATCGAGAATGCAACATCAGTAAATCATATTAATTCAAAAAAAAATGTGTAACTCTAATAAAATGGATTAAACGAATGAAAAAAAAACCTTAAAAAAGAATGCGCGAAAAGGCAAATTACCATGGGTCCCGCTGACAGCAATGAGTCTGTATGGCTCTGTTATCTTCGTCAACCAATGACTTCTCTTATATCTGTCAGAAAAATCAAAATAATCCATTCTTTATCTCCCAAACCCACAGATTACAGCTTTTTAACGTTTATTTCTTTAAAACACAGATTAAACAAAAAGGTTGTCGCGAAGGATGGAATAATACACAGGTACTCCAATAGAATTAGCATGCGAAATCTCCACATTATCCCGCCGAATGGCACTGGAAATAACAAGCGCATCAGGCGCCCTCACCCCGCCGTCTCTTTCTATGTTCGACGCGCAATGGCCGACTTGTAAGCGCGCCCCTGCCTTCTCTAGCCTATCCATGTAATCACTCCACACAATGTCCGAACCGCTGACATCAAACCCCTGCAATTATTCAATATTCCTTTACCAAATTGAATTTTCAGAAAATCGAAAAACATACGGAGAGAGAGGATCGACTGGATGGAGACCTGGTTAAGGGCGAGCATGGCGAGTGCGGAGAGGCCGCAGCCGCCGACGCCGACGAAGTGTATCCACTCTTTGGGATGCTTGTGCTTGCTAACAGCATCCTCCGTCGCACACTTGGCTGGCGAGAAGTGGGAGAGGAGGCGGCGGGTGGATCCGGCTGTCAGCAAGCACAACGAAGTGTGGAGAGGCCGCAGCCGCCGACGCCGACGAATTGTCTCCGGAAAGAAGAGGCCGGGAGATTGGCGGAGGTGGCGATCCGAGATTTTCGCCGGGATCATCGGGCTGGGCGGAGCGGCGGCGCGGGAGAGCTGCATCTCAGCTGAAGCTCCGCCGGCTAGTCCGCCAGTGGACTTCCCGCAGTCTATTTAAACCTGGGCCGTCCATCTGAATTCTGAACCGGTTTAAAGATGAACCAATTTTGATAGTTACCTTTAGGAAACCAACACTCCCTCCGGTAACTTTTATTTGAACCGTCAGATAATTGGTCAATTTTATTTAGATGTGAACTCTAAATTAAAAGCTTAGGCTTTTCGAGCAAGCGAGTCACCTTTCCATTGCATAGGCCTCTTGACCTCGACTTAGGGTTGCTACACTCGCCGTCTCCAACCACCCAGCCCGAGAATAATTAGGGAACGGTATCATCTAATTTTAGTATGCATATTTTACTAATTATCTCAATTAAAAGTGATCGGAGAGCGTATTATGGATCAAATTTTGCTTCAATCAGATGACCTTATGTGGCTTGTATAGAGAAAAAAAAACTATCTTATGTAGATTATTAGATGGAACCCAGCATTTATAAGAGTCCTGTGCGCCTAGACTCAGTCTGTTGGACTTCACCCGAAAGTGCGCTTAATGCAAGATGCATGCAGGTTTGAATCACCCGCCTACCCAGTGGCATGGCGCATGTCAACATGTGTGAGCCAGGGCGCCTTCTTCTAATGTGGACAATAAAATTGGGACGGAGAGAATACTCAATACTCATCTGCCATCACATATAAGTGCTCAAACTTCATTTCTATTTGTCATTGCAGCTTAAGAAAGTATCTCAATATTGAAATAAAATATTTTGCTTATAAGACACAAATACTCACTCAAAAGGGAGCAGAGTACTTTCCGCCATGTAAATACTTATAAAGACCAATCTATGAAAAGAAGAAAAGATCAAAGTGAAACAATAACAGAGTTTGCAACTAGAAAGATGTAGCATATGAGTAAGCATGCACAATTCAGGTGAATGTATGTTTCAACATAATATTGTCAGCTGTACAATAGTATGGGCAATTGTACAATGTATGAGCTTCCACTAGCCAAACGATTGCTAGAAATTAACAGTTTTATGTACAAATCCCATCTTCTACAGCCCCATGGACTCCAAAGGACAATTTAAAGAGAGAAGTTACGGAGAAATTTGTATTACAGTTGTCAAAAAGCTATTATGCAACACATCTTCTTTGTTAGTGTTTGAAGGTTGAGAATATATCATTTTTCTAACGAGGATGAAACCGTGTGGCCAGATTGCTTCAAGGATTTGGCCTTGACGTCTGCTATGACCTGAAGCTCATCCAGCACATCTTGTTTGTTAGTGTTTGCAGTAAGGTTGAGAGTTCGCCATTCTTCTAACGAGGATGGAACCGTGTGGCCAGACTGCTTCAAGGCTTTGGCCTTGACGTCTGCTATGACCTGAAGCTCATCCACTTCCTTTTGACAACAAAACCAATAGTGGAAAAAAGAAAGTGTATCAAAACAATTGAACTATGAACCAAATAAACAGTATCAAAATAATTGAATTATGCACCAAATTAAGTAACAGGCTCCGCTAACAAGAACCTGTTCAGTCCCAAATTGATAGTCTCATTTGGTTTTCCAGATGAACTAATTTTACTTCCGTTCTAAAATTAAACAGACTATTAATGTCGGACAGAGGGAGTAATTGCCTTCCCAAAGTAGAATTGAGTTGCACATTAAAATTTCAGGAGTAAGCACTAAGCACACAATTCAACAAACTGAACAAAGAGAAAGCATACAGCATGGTACGCACTAAAACACACATACCTGAGACTTGAAATGCTTCTCAACGGTCTCAACCAACTGCTCCCTTGAGTACGTATGATAATTCAGTTCGTCCTATTATCACATTTGCATATCAAATTAACAACTAGAGACAGGACTAAAGTAATCGCTAATCGGCTAAGATATTTCTAAAGCTAGTCTGTCCTATTTTAGATGCTCCATCTGGAAAAGAGAGTCCTTTTTTACATGCTCCATCTAGTAAATTTCAGTTCATTTGGAATTACTTCATCCTTCCATTTGTTGGGGTTTCCACCATCCAACAAAAATCAACATTATTTCAGATGGAGCATCTAAAACAGAATGGAGAGAGTATGTTTAAGCGCAGTTCACTTCAGCCACATATCTTTGCAACAGAAAGTACAAAAATCCATTTCAAAATACTTCACTTACAAGTTTAAAATGTTCGCAGTATCTTTTCAGAGTTGCAGTCTCCAATTTTCTTAAATTCGCAGTCTGTGCCACATTTTTCATTTAGTTTAGAATTAGTAATCATTCTCCACATAAATAAAGAGAAGGAAAAAAGTTGAACCTCCGTTTTTTAATTAGATAGTAGACAATACCAAAATGATAACTAATATTAGTACCTGCTTAATTTGAGGGGAGCAACTGGACCCTAGATCGGAGCCACTGGATGAAATATCCTCCTCCTTGTCATCATCTTCTTCATTCCCAGCTGGAACTTTGATCACATTCAATGCATTTCTTTGGAGTTTAACCTCATCTCCATTGGCTAAAGCCTGTAAAAAATAAGAGGATACTTAGTAAGTGCCCAAAGGTTACCATAAAATTTAAGGATCATTTACGAGAAGAATATACTGGTAAATCAGAACCACTTGACGAAAAATCATTCACCTCGTTATCATCTTCTTCATTCCCAGTTGGAACTTCTACCACACTCAATGCATTTCTTTGAAATTTAACCTCATCTCTATTGGCTAAAGCCTGTAAAAAATAAGAGGACAGTGAGTAAGTGCCCAAATGTTACCATAAAAATTCAAGGATCATTTACCAGAAGAATATTCTGGTAAATCGGAGACACTGGATGAAAAATCCTCCACCTCGTCATCATCTTCTTCATTCCCAGTTGGAACTTCGACCACACTCAATGCATTTCTTTGAAGTTTAACCTCATCTCCATTGGCTAAAGCCTGTAAAATCAAGAAGACAGTAAGTGCCCAAATGTTTGTTACCATAAGAATTTAAGGATCATTTTCAAGAAGAATATTCGTACCAGCCAATGCCAACCACCCTTGCTAACAGCCTTCTTCACAATTCCATGGAGACCAATTAGATCAGACTTAGTTCGGTTGTTTCCGGCAACTACAACCTTTGTGTTGAGAGGAAGAATTGGGTACTCCTCTTCCCCAAAGTCTTCCCCTGACATGGATGGCAGAACACAATTAACTTGACCTGTAAGTGGAATTCAAAGTTTATGTTTCCAGAGCAGGTTGAATTCCTAACTGATATCTGGCAGCCTAAAAGTTTAAAAGTGGAATTTTCCACTGTCAACTATTCACAATCATGACTCTCCAAAACAAGCAAAAAATAAGGAGGCTCGTAAAACTAATAGCTTAGAAACTTCTAAATTCCTGGAGACTTGTCCAGGGATAGTAAAAATTAGTAAAGAACAATGAATAAGGAAGAAAAGATTATTACATTAATTTCACAAATAATCAAGATTTCAGACAAGAAAAAATAGGTAGTTTGAAATTTCAAATTGCAGGCATTAAAGATTAAAAGAAAATGTTAATATTAACCATAGAGCAAAGAGATGAAAAATTCATAAATCTAAGCACTTTTCTGATAGGACGTCAGAAAAATGGTCGACTAAAACTAACCAATTTACCTATCACAATCACATAATAATACCCCAAAAAGAAATGCATCAAATCCAATAAATTATGCAACCAAAGCACATATTAAATACTGAAAATGCACCACAAATCTAGTAAATTATGCACTTCATCCAAGATTTCCATTTTAAACCAGCAAGAAAACTGAATACACGCTTCTTTAATCAATTTCACCAAATTTACCAGGCAAACTCAGAACTGCCAGCTTTCTCACTGCTCAAACTTAAGAAAGCAAATCAAGTAAAGCCAAATTAATAAAAAAGAAAAAGATGCATACATGGATACTATTCATTCCCCAATAAGAAAAGATGAAAGATGAAGGATTCTCAAATCAAAACACTTCTGTAATACGAAACTAGAAAAATGATCCACCAAAACTAATTAACTTACCTATCCGTATCACATCATAAAACAACAAAAAAGATGCATAAAATCTCGTATATCATGCAACCAAAGCCTCATATTGAATACTGTAAATGCACCCAAATCCAGTAAATTATGCACTCTCATCCACATTTCCACATTCGCACAATATAATTTCAAACCAATACACTCTTCTTTAATCAGAACTGCCATCTCTCCGACTGCTCATAAGTAGTCAAAATTGACCATAGCCAATTCTACACAAGTGTTGCAAGAACCCAGTTTCAGTCACTCGTATCCACCATCGAATGACAAAGAATCCAATCAATTTCAGTCACTCTCATCCACATTTCCACGTTCCCACAATAAAATTTCAATCCAATACACGCTTCTTAAATCAATATTTCACCAAATTGTACCAGGAAAACTCAGAACTGCCGACTCTCCTACTGCTCAAAAGTAGTCAAAATTGACCATTCCCAATTCTACACAAGAGTTGCAAGAACCCAGTTTCAGTCACTCGTATCCACCATCAAACGACAAAAAATCAATTTCAGTCACTCTCATCCACATTTCCACGTTCCCACAATAAAATTTCAATCCAATACACGCTTCTTTAATCAATATTTCACCAAATTGTACCAGGAAAACTCAGAACTGCCGACTCTCCGACTGCTCAAAAGTAGTCAAAATTGACCATACCCAATTCTACACAAGAATTGAGAGAACCCAGTTTCAGTCACTCGTATCCACCATCAAATGGCAAAGAATCCACTCAATTTTCTCTGGAGACTAAAGAAACCAGCACCAAAAAAAAAACAAAAAGAAACAAGAACGAATGACATACCGGGAGAAATCAAGACTATGGAGCTCTTCCTTTGTTCTTGACATAATATTCACTACAAATTCTTCTCAAGAACAAGAGCAAGAAGCAGAGTGGCGCCTTTCGTTCTTCTTCACTGGGATGTCGTGCGGGATCTGTTGATTCACGTGAGCGCTACTGTCATGAGGAGAGAACTCTGTCTTGGTTTTATATTTTTGACCGTTTGCATGGAGGCGGGAGTTCGCACGATCGCTTTTGGGTATTCGTTTCCCGCCCTTTTTCTTCTAGCTTCCAATTGAAGGGCGGATTTACACTCGCATGCATGCTATGGGGCCCGCATAGGGGACCCATTATTACGTGTGAGCTTTCATAGGATGAGGTCACATAAATAATACTTCGTCCGTTCTTAAATATAGGGAGGCAATTAGACCGGTTTAAATATTCTCGTGTATAAAATCCAATAGTAGGTATCAGAACAATCTTTTGGGCAGTTGGATTTCAATCCAATAGTAGGTATAAAATATGATTATCACTCATCTTTGTAGCCGTCAGATCAAGATCCAATGACAGACTTAAACTGGCCTCATGAGGGCGATCTCATTTAAACTTTTCCCTTTAAAAATTTTAGTTTGTAAAATAATAATAAGAGCGCATTTGGGAGCCATTTTTTGCCTGCAAAAGTGGCATTAATCAAAATTGTGCTTGGGAGGCATATTTTATACAAGCGATTTTGTTACAACAAAAGTAGGTTTTTCTTGGAACTTTGTACAAAACTGTTTTTTATAAAAGCGGGTTTTTTGTGTTGGGAAGAGGGTAGAAATGACTCTAGTTGCCCCTCTTTCATTTCATTCTTTCTCTCATTGAAGGTAAAATCGTCACACTGACTTTTATTATTTAACCAATTTGTACAAAACCAAATAAGCTTTAGAGATGGCTTTTCAAAAAATTATTTTAGGGGTCGGCATTAGCACACGGATCATGCTTTTATTTTACTATAACAAAAGCAATTTTGCTTTTTCCCTGCTTCTCAACAAAAGCAAAAGCCGTTGTGAAAGGCGCCCTAATATGGTGATACTTTTCAGCTCCCCAGTTCAGCTGAACCCGAAGTTTTTTTACAGTTGCTAACACCACAGTATTCTCATTCACAATTTTGTCACTAAGACTCCACTATCAAGAGGGATCTTAGACCGCATACATAACGGTAGAACCCTACAGCTCCTAGACCCTACCATCACATATATAACGGTAGAACCCTACGGCCAGATTGAACTCAATAAAACAGTTCGCATTTTTGTCAATAGGCAGTCAAATAGTGAAATTTTTGTTGGTAAAAATGTAAGTAGGTGTTACTTAGAAAACATGACAAATTTTCCATCCCTTGTTATGAAAGTGGGTGTTACCGAAACACAACAATAACCTTTCCTCCATACGATCAAAAATGCCGGTTGGAATAAGTTTAGGACTAGGAGTGGTTTTCACATATGGAAGTCAAAAGAAAGAAAGAAAAATAACAGGACGGCACAAAAACTCCAATATGATTCATTTCCTATGCCCATTGGTGGGAGAACATGGTTTTGCTACAAACATCAGTTGCATCACATCTTTTTTCACTATTAAGAATTTTCCAAGGAGAGCATAACTCAAGTCTAACAAATCATTCAATACCAGAGTTTTATGCTTCAACATCTATCCTTAAAAATAGCCTCGTTTTTTCACCTCTAAAGCACTGCAGTCTGCGGCAAATGGCAATCTGACAGTACAAGGCTACCATGGATTACTAGAAACGATGGAAATAACCGGTAAAAAATAGTGAAAATGCTAGCGCCTGGAATGCTCGTCACTATGAAGGCATGCTAGCACCTGGATCTCTCGTCTGCACTTAGGGCCCCGCATATCATGTGATTCCTGGAAGTGAGTGGCTGTAACACTACTCTAAAAACAAAGATTAATAATTAACTTACAGTATTTGGCTAGTGAAAGGGGCTTATCAAAATTCATTGGTATCTCAGTTATTTAAAACGATGATTGTCCTCCAAAATAATTAGTGTCAACTTTGTCACACTGCAGCTTCAACCTGGAGACAGCTCTTAACAATTGCTAGCGCCTCCTCAACAGATGATGCACTTTGAAGCTTAGTTTTATCAACAGATGGCTGCGCTCTTGCAAGTATAGGTAGCAATCCAAATTCCTGGGAAAAAATGAAGGTTTTTTTGTTAAAGACAAAAAACAGCAAATGGCTACTGGAAATTGTAGCACCACCTCTAAGCATACAAAACCAAGCTAACATTGATCAGTAACAGCAATCTTATTGAAATTCAAATTCAAGGACTCACTGCCAATACAATATTTAGCATATCACCGATCAGAGTAACATAAATCTCAGTAATATGAATCTTCCTCAGTAACATAAAACTGAAACATTTACTTGCAAATTGCAACTTTCTCAACCTCCTCCATTTTGCCTCAGCCCGTGATTTGGTGGGAGAAAACCTTGCCCCCATCACGAGACCCGAAAAATCCTCACCAGCGTAATCCAGGGTGGGCAATTTAGGGCCAATATACCGTGCCCTTACTTGCACCCCTATTAGATGGTCCACAACACTCGTTTACATTGCCTCAAACTATTGACCAATCCGCTTCCATTTTAGAAATCAATATTGGAAATGTTTTTGCAAGCTGCAACTTGCAGCGACTTGATTCAGGGCAGATTGTTGAGTGCAAAGACATGGGGTGGTGCATGGGGACGAGGGCCATATGAATTCTTCTATAACGTTCACGTGCAAGTTGCAATTAACCTGCCAACCTGATTTGGGAAGGGTCAAATGAGCCCACTGGCTGTTCTAAGCCTTGTGATCATGTTGTGGCCACTGCCAAACCACTCTCTTGGCCCGAGGCCTGAATAAGTTTTGCATCAACAAGGGCATTCACAGGCGAGGCAACGTGAGACTGAGAACTAGGGTGAGACTCTATCTGAGCCATAAGTTCACAATACTTATAAAAAGCCCATTACAACTTCTGAGTGTACTTCCAAAACAAACATGAAAGAATTTGAAGCAAAGATGTAACTCGCAGACAAAAAGGTGCACTGAGACCATCTATACTTCAAGAATGGTTTCCATATTAGGGTGATAGGGAGGTAAATTCAATTGATGGATATCATTATCTAAAATGATTTAGTAAATTAGAAGTGTTAATACGGTTAATCAGGAGAAGAACATTACCTCTGTACTTCCGCTCTCAAGGAAAACCCCCTTCAATCGACCTGTAACCAGAGAAAAGGAACAATGAATAAGCCCTTTTAATTGAGAAAAAAAACAAGAAGAAACCAGAAATATGAACCAGCACGTGATTCAAGTAAAACGGATTTACAAATACCAGATTCGAGCCAAAAGTTAGCTATCTTGGGGTCAAAGTTTCCAACTTCGATGCTCTCACCAACTAACGGGAAAACAAACAGAAACATAGATCAAAATCTTATTACAGCATTCGGGGATTCAAACTATGATGTGTCACAGATTGTTACCGTTGTCACCAAAGAATTGCCACCAAACTTTTCTTGCACTACCTTCATACTCAAAGACCCTCGAGTAGAAGTAAGGCAGATAATCATACCTGAACGGGCATAAAAACCATGAACAAGATACAATGCAAGTTAAAAAGCAGCTTCAGGAAAATGAAGGCCACAGATAAAAGGAAATAGAAAGAGAACCTACGGGTGAGTTTTTGCACTCAGTATTGCTTCAACACAATGCTGGGCAGATTTACGTGCATGATCTACATGCTCAACCCGAGACATTCTGTCATATATCTGTAAAGAAAATTTGGAAATTGAAATTTCAATTCGCATATATTCAGATAGGTACATCATACCATAAAAGCAAGAAAGGAAGGTTAAATATGCTTTATACTGATAGACCTAGCTACCTGCAGAGGGAATGCAGCCACATCTCCAACAGCAAATATACCAGGTATACTGGTTCGGAAAAGACTATCAACCTGAAAAAAAACCTTCAATTTCAAATTCAATATTTAATCTGATTGATTGCCTTATATTTTGCAAACATCTCTCGCCTTCTCTCAACTAAAAATATAAGGAAAACGTAACACGTTTTTTAGGAAAACATACCATTAAAAATATAAGGAAAACCTGAAAAATAGCTGACTCACCTGTATTCCACCAACAGTGGCGTTCAAACCCACCACCTCAAAAGGACTTACAGATGGCTTAGCACCTATTCCAACAATGACCTAATTTGATAAGCCATAATATGACCAGTCAGACTCAGAGCCTTTGTATCTTTATTTGAATAATTGATAGTTAATGTCTATTGCAACTGGAGCCGCAATCCAGAATGGTGTCTACTTCAGATGTAAGATATAAAAATAGCGCATACCGTATCTGCCTCTACAACAGATCCATTATCAAGCCTAACTGCAGCTACTCGTCCATCAGAACCAGCTTCTAGTTGGTTGATAGAGGCACCCTAAGAATAGTTTAAAAGTAAAGAGAGGTGAAAGGATAATGTTTGGCATGGATAACTACGTTTGACACTTTTAGCACAAGAGTACCTTTAAAAATTTGACACCATTCTCTTTGTATAGCTCTTCATACCTCCAAGCTAAAGAAGCGGTAAATAGTCTGGGCATTAGATGATTCTCTGGAAAGATGATCTGCTCAAATGAACAAGAATTGTAGAATGCAATACCTCCTTATCATAAATTAATAATAAGCATGTCAAGATATATGGTTATATACCGTGGTATCAAGTTTCCAACCAACAGTTGCAGCAGCAACCTCCATACCAATATAGCCACCACCAATGACTGCAACTTTTTGTGCTTTCGTCTACCAAAAAAAAAAAACTTAGTATTTATTTCAGAGGTATTTGTGCCGTTGGAAAAAAAAATGATATGCAACGTGGGTAAGCAAACATAATGAAATAACATGGGTAAAGCTGAATGTACCAAAGAAGAGATAAGTGAATCAGCATCAGCAACATCGCGAATATAATGAACACCAGGCAATGTGCCCCCAATCTTCTCTGGAAATCTGGCATGAAAGAAAAAAATCATAACTCAGCATCTATATTCATCTTTGTACTTCAATCTGGGTATGAGTTCTACAGTGGGAGCAGGCGCAGACATAAAACATCATTAAAGGAAACCAGGCAAATAACGATACCTTGCAGAAGAACAACCAGTAGCAACGATAAGAGACCCATATTTAAGCTGCTTGCCCGAGGATGTAGTCATAGTTTGTGATTGTACATCAATCTCTGCCACTGGATCTTCATAAAAGACCTTCATAAAAAATGAAGGTAAAGGTGATGTAAAAATAAATCCCAAAAAACAGTAGTGAGTTCAAAGAACAGTACAGATATCAGATAGTTGCACGGAAAAGATGAACTAATTGTCATACCTCAATTCCATGCTCGTTATACCATTCAAGCGTCTGCCTCTCCCCGCCAGAACCAACACATGTATGGAAGCCCTGAGAAATGAAGTAGCTATAGAAGCTTTAACCTTACTTGAGACTTGAAATGATAAGTTGCATCTTCAAAGATGCTGGACCAAAATCTTACAGGTAGGCGTGCTGGCTTTTTGTCAAGAGGAAATAAGTACCCTTTCGTCAAAGCAGGGCGCTCGTAAGGTGCAAAAGCCTAAAAAACATAAAAGATAAAATACCCATCAGAATGTGCGAGAACCTGCAAAATTTGTATCACACTCCTATGAGCTATCGATATGCTAGGAAGGAGGTATCAAGTAACATATCCATAATTTAAGTGCAAAAAATAAAAGCGTTATATAATTTGTAATAAGGAAATAAAAGCATACTCCCTCCTAATAGCCAAACAATATTATGACACAAAAAGGCCTAAAAAGCATTGGTTAAAATTTGATACGAAGCCAACCATAATTGAGGTGGTTGGGTCTCACCCTGTGGAAGGAGAGATCCAGAAGTCCAATCCCGACCCAGTGGCATACAAGGAATGTGTGAGAGGGGGGGGGGGGGGGGGGGGGGGGGTGGTTGGGGCTGTAGCCTAGCTAAAGAACGCATATACTACTAAGAATTCAAGGATACAAATGATGTCAATCTACTAGACGATTTACTTTGTACAAATTTTAAGAAAACAAATGATTTAATGGTAATAAAATATCCAGCCAACTGCTTGCTTCAATTAGTGTCAACTTAAGTTAATACCTAGATCCCAATTGAGACAATTAACAGTATATTTAGTCAAGAAACATCCACTTTTAGCATAAGAAATAAGTAATGCCAGCCCGGGCAATGAAAGCGCAATCATCAATATCCAAATAACAAAATCAGCTGCGTACGATTTCAGGAATGCAGGAGATTCTTAAGTAATGAAGTAACCCATTTCGATTAAACGTATAGAAAACCGAAAAAGTTACCTCTTTTGACACAATGCAGAGCCGCCCGTCGGCCATGCCGTGCTCGACGAAAGTCCTAGCAGCATATCCCGCCGCATTCCCACCGCCAACAATAACAAACCTGACCATCACATAAACCACTTACAACTCGAATTCTAACCATAATCAACTTACAAAATTGAAAAAAAAAAACACATACTCCCTGTTCTCATTCGCAAACGCCGCCGATGCTGCCACGAAGGACTTGCGCCTGAAGAAGCCGCCGCCGCCGCTGCCAGGGAGAGCGATGGACGTCCGCGAAACTCGCGTCAAGAGATGAGACTGCGGACACCAGAGCGAAACCCCGGAACTCGCCATGGTCCGGAAAACTGCTATCAGAGAAGCCTAAATCAGCAAATAAATCGACCTCGGGGAAGAATCGAGTGAGCAAAAGCAGAGAGCGAGGAATTCGGACCTGATGATAGCATTGCCGGGAGCTGCTTATATCCCAACCTTAATTATTTAATTAATCACCGAAATCTTGAGAAATTGATATTCAAATGGTGAAATCCAAGACTCAGCAGTGGCTCTTGCGCCGCTCGCAAGGTCGGAGAAACGGCTGATTGGAGAAGACGAGGGGCCAGCTGCTAACGTGCGCCGGGGGTGCGCACGATTTGACTCCCGCGCTACTCTCCCTGCGCCGCGTGGGCTGGGCTGGTTCGGGACTCGGGTTCGGAGTTCGGGCCTGCTCGATGGGACCTGGTAATGGAAAATTGAGAAACCCCATGTCGTTCACGTGCTCGATACTGTTAAAAATCACTAACCGTTAGATCACTATCTCGCCATCAACAAGTGACACGACTCGCCTGCATGTCATGAGGGCCCCACAAATTGGAGATCATGTTAATTACTCACAGCCTTCAAGTAACCGTTAGGTCACTATGATCGGATGGCTACTCCCTCCTGTCACATTTAAAAATGCATGCCGTTTCTTAGGGGCCGTTTGGGGCGTGATAAAAACCAAATATCCACAGTGGATAATCCACTTTTTGGTGGATTTTTTGAATTTATCCACTATCCAGCTGAAACACCAGCTGAAAAAACTCTTTGGAGGTGTTTCAGCTGGATAGTGGATAAATTCAAAAAATCCACCAAAAAGTGGATTATCCACTGTGGATATTTGGTTTTTATCACGCCCCAAACGGCCCCTTAATTATTTTTCGTACTTATAAAACAAACATCCAGCTGGATGTTTTTTTGAGGTGTTTCAGCTTGGATGTTTTGCTTCTTTCATGCCCCAAACGCCTAAAGATGCCTTCTCTGCTCAGGGTCGGAGTTTTGCACCCTATGGGAGGCTGGCACCGAGAGCCGAGGCTCGGCTGTCTTTCCCACCTCTAGTCTTTTTGTCCAAGCATTTCAAGACTTTTTTGCTCCAAGCCTAAGGTTTCAGGGGTAGTTTGTTTGCCACGTTCGTGTACATACTAAGGCCCCGTTTGGTTGCAGCTTTCCGTAATGGATTCTTGCGGAAAGTGCCGCTTTCCGCAGTAGCGCGTGGAAGAGTTAGAAGTTGTAGTGAAGTCGTCAAGAATCTCCTGAGAACGAGATTTCCTGGAAGAATCACGCCACAGTAAAACCCTCGAAAAATAACTCGGTCATTTCTTGTGTTTTGCCCTCGCCCCTCGTTTCCTTTCACCGCCTTTCCTCTTTGGTTCCTTTTTGCTCTCCCCTTGCCGAGAAATTTTCGAGAAGGGCCCTGACCCCAAAACCCTAGCTAGGATCTCTCCGGCTGTCGGTGATTCCTCTCGGAGAACTCTTTCCCGGAAGGAGCACGCTCTCTTCTTCCCAAAAGCAGGTATTTGCATTATGCCGTCTCTTTTCTTTTCCCTGCTCGTTCTAATACTATGTTCCACGTATTTTGCTTCTAATCCGGGGTTTTTTGCTGTGGATTTGTTTTATTTCTATTTTTAGGTGTATGGGTTGTTGTTTTTTCATTTGATTTGGTTGCTTGGGAACAAAGTTTAGTTTTGTTGCTTGGTTGAAGCTTCGGGCGTATGTATGTGTTGATTCCTTGTCTCATTTATGGTATTTGATGTTTTTGATGATGATCGCAGAGGATTGTATGCGAAAAGTTTTGATCTTTGTAGGTTCCTTATTTTTTGCTACTTTACAAAAATGGAGTCCTCCAATATTTTGCCCTATATGAGTAAGGATATGGAATTAGAGAGAATTTTTGTACTTCTTGAAGTGTGGTCACTTAAAATTTGCCTTTTGAACTTTCCATCTGTTTTTTGTAAGTGAGATAAATGTTAAATTGGTATATTTATGAAGATTGGTTACACTTTTTTATTTTTATTGTGTTCTTTTGCCTCTAGCCGGGTCTCTATTTAATGTTCAACTGCTTCATTGTGAAAAGACTGAAATATGCAAATAATATGTCATATTGGATGTATCATAACGTGTTCGTTGCAATGTTCTTGATGAAATGAATTTTTATTCTTCCTAGTCATTTGTTAAAGTATTCTATATGGATTTCTATGTACTGTTTGTCTACAATCAGATGAGCTGGTATCAATTATTTAATTTTTTTTCCTGGTGTGGTATATTCTGATGAAGTGGTTGGTGCAATATCAGCTGATTGTGCAAAGTGAAACTCCCTCAGTGTCCTCTTTGTTTTTTCTAAAACTAGTAAAAGTGTGTGGATAATACACGTGCAATTTTCTCTCCCAAAATTAAAGACAGTTCTTTTATAATCATGCATACATATATAGTCAATCGAATACATTCTAGATGAACTGCAAGCCTTTTTTAGTGTTAAAATTGTTTTCATATTCATGTTACTTGTATTTTACATAAGTCATGTACAGGTCAGGCTGTTTATTGTTTGCTTATCTTGATTTTCGAATTTATTTTGCTTTCTGTTTTTAAAAACAAAGTTACGCATATATCATGTTTGCTTGAGCTTTCATTGCTATACTCAGCCTCATTGTTTCCTTCGTGGCATTTATGCGAGATGCATTGTGTGTGCAGGAGTCTTCTAATAGGGGGAAATGTGTGGAGGCTGACAAATCTTTACAAATTGATGATGAGCAAGGGTAAGGGGATGGATCAGTTGTGGACGGATCAAGAGGTTGTTCACTCATATTCTCATTTCTGGTCTTATGTTTTGTTTTTTTAACCTTCTTCTAATGATCATGCATCTGGTAACATATTAAAATGCACCATTTATGCTGCAAATGATGATAATATTGCTAGTGTTTGGGGATGACAGAGTTAAGAATTTGTATTTGTTATTGCAGTTGGATCTTGCGATATTGTTTGTGGTCTAATTAGATTTCTTGTCACTGAAATCCACCTGTGGGCTAATTATGGGATTTAACTGTATAGTTTGTGAACTTTTGTTTGGGCAATAGAAAATGAGTAATGTTGTCCCTACATTAATGAATACACAGAATCAGCTTATAGGCTGTTTTACAGTTGTCAATTACTTCAGCCCACATTTTCCATATATGACTATCTATTAACCTTTTGTAAAGCCCAAGGTTTGGGTTTTTCTAATTACAGTTTCAAGGAGCTGGCAACACATCAGCCTTTGTTTGAAATTTAGACTCCATAGGAAGTTGTTATCAGTGCAATCCTTCAATCACCACCTTCCTCCTCCAATCCTCCTCCTTCGCTTCCCTGACCTGTAATAGGTAAAAACTTCTTTGTCAATCCTTTCTTATTTTTGTATATCTATGCTCTTTTTTGCATGCAATGTGTTGTTTTTTACTGGATATCTACGATCTCATGGTCTTAGATAATTTCAATTTTATATGCATGTATTCATGTTTTGACCAGCTTTAATATTGATGTGAATGAACCAATCAGCTTCATTTCTAGATAATGTTTTGTGTTCTAAATGCTATATATTGAGAAGATAAGTATATATCTTGAAGTTAGTTAATTGATTATGTTCATGATTGGTATAAAGATGTTAGGTGACAAACTCAATTTAATCTACATTACATAGAATTTATCATTGATGTCTTGCACATTTCAAAAGCATGTATTGTAGCTCCTAGGAATGAAATGGTGAGTCTAGTTTACAATTACATCATATTCCTATGCAAATATATTATGGTTGTTGGCCACATGCTTATTCTAGGCCAAAGCTAAATGGATTGTAGCAATCATACAACCATTGTGAGTGATGTTAATGAAGTTGAGGGGGCAAAGAAGTATACAAAAACTGTGAAGTGGGATAAGCCGCTACACTATGCCTTCTTAAAGCACATGGCCCATGCAGTTATATGTGGGTACAAAAGAGGTAGTACCATAAATCATGATGGCTGGGAAATGGTGATTGGAAATATGGCTGTGGAGCATGACCTCATTATTAATAGACGGGGGCTAAAAAAACTATTATGATAAGTGTAGAAGGTTTTATCAAGGTTAGAAGGATTTGAGGGAGATGACTGGCAATGAATAGAATGAAATAGCCTATACATGGGAACTCACCAATTCTCAATGGGAAGCCTTTTTGAAGGTATCTTCTCAAACTAAGTATTTTACCTTTGTTATGAAATTATGAAGCATGACATTATTTTAACCCTCAACCTTGTGTATTTGTATTTTCAGAAGCACCCAAAATGCTTGCGACTATGACAATGGGGGTATGACGAGGAGGCTGAACACAATTTGGATGTCATCTTCAGTAATCGAGTTGCAACAGGTGATGATCGTACTTATTGTGGTTTAGGTCGACCACAACCTGAAAAGGTGTAGTTCAAAATGTGGGAGGAGGGAGAAGTGGTGTTGCTGGAGGCACAAGTGGTGTTGGAGGAAGCACAAGTGGTGTGAGAGAAACCACACCCTGTGGAGATGATGCACATGACTATTTCCCAAGCTTAGATGCAGACTATGAAGAGTTTGAGAATGAAGTTGAACCTGATGTGGATGAGGCAGCAAATGGGGGCACTAGCCAATTCCCACAAACCACATATCGATGCACCAGCCCTACTACATTCCCTCTGCCTCCATCCATTCCACTTACAACCACCACAAAGCAGAGTCGAAAGAGGACTCGCTGTGCAGATACAAATTCAGTGGGTGAATCTATTGAAAATGTGATGGTTAAGGAATCGGTTTCATCTTATTTACCTGATGAATTAATCATTGTGATTTATGTTACGAATTAATCGTCTCAGTTAATTTACACACAAATGAGGGAGTTATCGAATCACCTTTTACTAGTTTTGTTTCACCTTAAGCATCAGGTCAGATTCATTTTGTTAGAGGAACAGCCCCAATATTTTGCACCACGTCAGTTTCATTTTGTGGAAATACAGTTACAATCCACTTAGTTGATCAAATATGCAATCATGTCTAGATACATATGAAGGTACAAGTACCATATGAAGGTTTTCATATACTAGATGACTGCCTTTTTTGAATTTATTCAGAACAAGAATATGCAAGAATGATATAATCCAACCAAAAAACCTCGTTTATACTTTTGCAGGGCCAGACGGCAGGAGAAAAGTATGTTTGAGTTATTTATCAATACGAGCACAACAAGCCTTCCAAAATAGCCCTTTGTCATTCAAAATTACTCCCAATATGCCAATATAGATTTTAGTGAAGACGGTGGTTATATACTAGTAAAAGACTGCACATGCATCTTGCATGACCATAAAGAAATTCAAGAAATATGAATTTCGAATAAAACTCTTTTATTTTTTGCGTGGACATTTCTAAAATTTTTTGCATATGTGAGCCCCTTCCTTACATCATTTAAATCTGACCTTCAAATCAATGGTAAGATTGCACCTTTAAATTTGAGTTCCTAGATGTAAATGGACCAGGCCCCGTTAGAATCCAATTCCCTATGACAAGGGGGGTCTATCTGTTAGAGGAACTAGCATCATTTTGTACCTTCATATGGCTTGGTTCACCTTTAATTTGCATCAGGTATGACTCATTTTGTGACGACCGTAAATTTTATAGTATTTTCTTGGCTCAACGGTATGCATTTATTTAAATTTTCGAAAATCTTTTGAAAATTCAATTCCCGCCGGAATCGATCGAACGCCGTAAAATTTGTGATTTTTTAATTGATCTTAATCGGAGATTTTATTGGATTATATGATTCATGATTGGCGTGACATGTTGGTTTGGCTTCATTTGACCTAAGATTATTGGATAGGTTTTTGTATGAAGTTTGTGTTATTTTTGGGAATAGAATTAATTTGAGATTAAGCAAAAATTATGAATTAGATATTTCTTAAGTGGGTTAGTAGTGATTAATGGAAATTCTAAAAGAGAAACCCAAACCCAAACCCATTTGAGCTTGGGTCGACTTGGCCATTAGTGGAGGTAGTTGGAGGTTGTCACAAATGCCATGCAATTGACCCATTTAATTCTTTCTTTGAAAACCCAAGAGTCATCTTGAAAGTGGTAAAATCTGGAATTTTCTGCTGAATCTAAGCCATTGGATTAAGGAGTGATCAATGGTGGAGAATGGTTCAAAAAGTCTATAAATAGGCAAGCAAGGGGGGCGGTTTTGGCTTAGTGCTCAAAGCATTGAGCACTTCAATCTCTCTCTCTCTCTCTCTCTCTCTCTCTCTCACTCTCATTATCCGGCCGACGGCAACCTTACTCCGTGGTGGTCCGTGGTGGTTCGTGGTGGTCCAAGCAAGGTCGACCGGCGTGGTGTTGGTGCGGCATTGTCGGAATCAAGAGTGCTCGGGAAGTCTCGGTATTTACAACCAAGTAGGATGCCTTTTTCCCATTACACTTCTTTTTGATAAAATGATTTGTTGAATGTTGATGCCTTGATGTTGAGTACTCATTTCTGAAATTTGTATTGCCGATCCTAGATTGATATTCCTTCTTGATTCATAACTCTATTGTATTTGTATTTCAACTCAATCATTTCTACGTATGTTGACCAATGAAAATTGGATTTGGATTTCTATGTTAAATCATGATCGCATGTGATAATGCTATTTGTATATCCATGCTCACTCTCTTGAGTAAAGATTTGATCTTTAGGCACTTTGGTGCATTTCCGTATTTCGTGTTCTATATGTATTATCATAGCTATTACTACTTGTATAATATCAACTAAATGGGTAATTGTATAATGAATGATAATTATAAGATTATCCCTTGTAAGATCTTGTCTCTGAGATTTCAGTTCGTTTTATTGTCAGCGTGTTTTGAGATCTAATGTTGTCCGGGATTATATGATAATATCACTTAAATAATGAGATAAGAAAGTGTTGTAGTAATCGGGTAGTAAAGATTACGAAAAGTGGAATCATAAACTGAGATTTTGGAACTATAAAGGCACTGTAAAAATCTTAAGAAAGACTAGATTAATGTATGAAAAAGACTAATAAGGAGTTACTACACTTTATACATTAGTAAATTATGTATGACATAGAATACTTGGTCTCGGCCAGGAGCAATCCTGCGCAGGCAGACTTCAGTAGAAAATGATAACTAATTATACATTAATCAGAAAATTAAGTTCTTTATCAATCTGGAAACTAGACATCAGAGGCTATCTAAGATAAAAATTTCATAGATCAAATCAAATTTTTCAGAACGTAGTAACCTGATAAAGAGAGCTGTTCTGTTTTGGACAGAACACAGTTTCTGACTTTAAATGACTTAAAATCATAACAAACCTAAGAAGCTTGAGAATAATTGATAATTAAGAATCTAATCAAGTCTAATATGGTTTTATAAGACTCTAAGAACAGTAACCTTAAGGTCTTAGAGCCAAATAAGGTGTCTTATAATAATAGTCCCTTTGTTCTTCTCTTGGTCCATTTATGACTCAAGAGTAATCGAAGCTTGAATTCTAAGTCTCTGACGTGGTCTACCTGAAACGCGTCATTCTAAGTCGGGAATTATCAATTCTAGGGCTAGGTACAACTTTGTTGATAGCGAACTTGAACTTTTGGAAAATCATGTGGTGTGTCTCTTTTTAGTCGGGTCTCACTTGAGTTCCCAGACTAATTCATAATTTGATTTGGATTATGCTTTTCACTCCTATGAAGAGTCGGAACTTTAGAAAGTCTTGTTCTAAGCCTTTTGACAATAGGGCTAGTTGAATTGTTTCTCCGCTAAGTAGCATTTAAAGCTCTTAGTCGGAATCATAGTATGCTCACATGCCATTGCTAGATCTTGCGAGATCTCCGATTTATTGAACCTCTGTAGTTCAGCCGATGACGGCAACCGCGTGCGCTTAGATTGTATGACATTACGGAAGGTCTGCAATCTCTGCCCATTGTGCCCGTAAGCACCGATGGGGCCAGCATCCCTAGACGCATGGCAAGGTTCCTCTGAAGAACCTCTAGGATGTTCTGGTATTGATGAAGATTTGAGAGCAGAAATTGTACTTTGACACTTTGGTTGTCCAATGCTTATTATCTTACCTTCACTACTTTATGAAAGTCTTTGAAGTATCTTTGACCTTAATGCGTCTTGAATGGCAGTTGGTTCCAGGTAAGTGATCTTAGTCCTTGTTGAACCTGAGTCTGTTAAACCATACATCTTTGGAGTCTTCTCTTATTTTTCCAGTGTGGGTTTTCTGTATCCTACTGGGTATTTCCTATGGAATACTCACGCATCCTCTGATGCAGGATTTAAGGTGGAGCAGAAGTGATGTTTTCCAGCGGCATGGTTTGATGTTGGAGCTTAGAAGACTCGTCTCTTATGTTTTGCTATATTTTGACTTTTGAACTTGCGGCCTGCGTGCCATTTGCTTTATGTTAAACTCTGTTTGTGGTTGTTAAGACATTTTCAGATATTGTAATAGATATTTAGATTTCCTTTCTGTTATTCTACTTTTGTAAGTAAATGTTGTTTAAGTCATGACGATCCTGCAAGTCCCATAATATTTAAATGGGATAAGCGTAGACTCGAGTATTCGTTCCGTCCCAGGTTCCCTACCCTATAACCGTCATTGGATTGACGCTTCCGCGTAAATTGGGTCTTGGAAATTTGGGGCGTGACACATTTTGTTTAGATGAACTACCCCAGATTATCCAAGTTAAGAATTACAAAGCCTTTTTATGGAAGCGCATGATGAGCGTATGTGTCATTAACATTATTTAAATTCGTAGTTTAACTGGCATCCATGGTTATAAATGATTTCCACCTAAATAAGACCATAACCGTCATAGGTGGCAACTGTTGTACCATTTTCATAAACTAATAGTTTCCAAATGGAAAGTGCATAAGCCACTTGCTGATGAGTTACGTTGTCTCTGCAACATGGACCATTCATGAACTATACATAAGGCAAATAACTTGAGAAAAATCTTTATTCTCTATCGTCCCAAAAGGTTCTGATAGCACGGACCATTAATAACTTTTTTACAATTAAACCTACTAGTATCTCATGGAAAGAAGAAAATAATTTATTCATGCTTGTCATAGCAAAATGTACAATAGGTAAGAAAGAGAGACATGCCAGATTATTCTACTGACCTGTTTGATATTACTGAAAGAAGATTACAAAATATTTTTTGGCATCAAATCAACAATAGACTCCTGGCCGAATAACATCCATCTCAAGAGAAAGTCACCTTCCCACATTCTCCTCTTTCTCACTGTTTAGCGAAACCATTCCTACACTCTCATCAAACCTGCAGCATAAGTAGAGTGTCACGCCCCGCGCACCGCCCGACCAGACCCGAACCCGGTTCACGGGCCGAATGATGTGCGGGGGCGACGGTACGTCGGACAAAGCGGAAGACTTACACCCATATACGGGCGATAACATAATTTCGGAGTTTCGCGCCGCTTTGTGTAAGAGTAAACAAGTAAAAATTCAACGAGGTATAAAGTCTAGAATATCAACAAGTCTTACACCCACAATTAGATAGAGTCCAGAGCCATACACGCGGCTCGGATAACAAGTCTAAACAGTCTGAAATATAACACGACATCTACTGTAATCTCATGACAATAGAGAGTACGATAACACGACACTAATCATCATGCTCAAACTAATCCCATACTCCTTCTGGTCGCTCCTCGAAGAGAGGATCCTGCGCGTCTGCGTGTCGCACCACGCAGCCCCAAAACAAAACAAGGAAGAGGGGTGAGTATAAAACTCAGTAATGGTTTTCAAGACACATCGAAAATCCACAAGAAACATCAAAGCATGAAAGTTCATCAAATAATATACGTAATCCACGTGATAATACCGTCTAAATCATACATCTATCTCACAACATCATATACCATGGAATTTTATCAACATACCTACTGAACATGCATACCTGTCATAAGACGATACATAATAATATCTCAACCACAAACTGTCTAAACATGCATTCATGTGGTATGAATCTCATACAACATGGTACACAATCATACATATATAACATGATCCACCCATCCATCACGTCACATGTGGAGCATCTACATAGTATATAATCATGCATTGATATGAATATACACTCACCCTTCACAATACACGTGGAATCTACAGGATACACAATCATTCATAGCATTCATAATAATACATCAATACAATGGTGAATGCCTCCATCAAGGAGTAAGCACAATATCTTTGGGACCCAATCAAGCCTAAAAAGGCATATTGATCTATACATGAAATATACATTTTATTACCTCTTAAACTTATGTTTCTGCTAGTGTTTGGTTAGAATAACTGCTACTTTAATATAGTTTTTGGTTTTTGTAGGAAACAAGAGTAAAACGCAGAAATGGGGTGAAACGCGACTCTAATGATTGAATATTAATTACTTCGATTTCATACCTCTGATGGAACTGATTTAAGCTTCATGTTAAAGTACACGAAGTCAGCTTTCCAACGCCACTGACTGTTCACAATTCGGAGTTCTGAGCAAAAAGTTATGATCATTTGAAATACTGCACGCGAAAGAGACACGATTAAAGAGAAGAACCGTCAAGATGAGATTGGATGGATGAGATCGATATAACGAGTTTTTAGTTTAATAAAGAAAGGAAAAGGAAAAGGATGAGAACCGGTCGGTTCGGTTTTAAAAGAAAAAAAATAAAAAAGACGACCCAAGCCATCTGCTCGGGCGTCTGTTTCTGAAAACAGAGCAGAGCTCGAGCGCCGGCAAAGAACGGCGATCATGGCGGCTGGGTTCAGAAGCAGAGGTCCGGCGACGGTCATGGAGGCGGAATGATGCCGGCGATGACTTTCACGGTGACCTGGACTCCATTCCGGCGGCTTCGACAAGAGATGGCTAGGCGGTGCTCGTGCTGGCGGCGGAGCAGATGAGAACGACGGCCATGGCGACCGGAGCTGGAGTGGATCGACGATAGGCCTGAGCTTGGCGGCGGTAATGGCGATGGCAAGATCAGGTGGGCCGGCGTGAAAGAGGAGAAATCGCGCTCAAATTAGGAAATGGGAAAAAAAAACAGAGAGTCATGCTCGATTTGGGACTCTCTGAAACAGATTCGTGATTCGTTTTGACGATGGATTTGGGCTCATCTCTATCAGAAATTGACGGGGTAGGGACTCTCTCTCGAAGTCTATAAAAACTGAGAAAAGAATTGGGCGAAGGAGGACTGGTTTTTGGGATGAGAGAGAGCTTGACACAGAAAAATACAGAGCTTAGGAGCGGATTTCTGCCAGAAAAGCAAGACTTTCCGGTGTGATTTTCGCCGGAGGAAGAGAAGAAGAAGATAGGAGAAGAAAAGGCCGGATTTTGGACGAATTGCACAACTATTTCGAACTGCTACAGTACTGTTCTTCGTGCTACAGTAACACGGATTTTGGGAGAGACGATAAATAGTGCCGTGAACAGTATTTTGTGAACAGTACTGTGAATAGTGATTTTGTGAGCAGTGTTTCGATGAATCCGACAAATCAGGCTACTTCTTCTTTCTCTTATTCTATGTCTAGCTAATTTTCTTATCAAGGCTAGATGAAGCCCTAAATTTGTATTTCCATTTCCTACTCTTATTTGTTTAATTTAGTAAAAATTTGATAATGATTATTCATGCTTAATGCGATTTCATTATTATTTCTCTTAAGTGCTTTGACCGAGACTTAATGAATGATTAATGGAATTTGATCTTGATATATCCTGTGTCTAGATAATAATGGGATTATGATTAATTCTATGCCCGACCAAGGATAGAGTTAGTTATATTAATTTATAGTGGATGAATTTTTCGTGTCTGGACAAGAACATGTAGTTCATTCACTGGTAGTTTGTGTGTCCGGCCAAGAACATAAATTACTATATCATATCAATTTGTGGAGATAATAATTGAGAGTAGTAATTGCATGTTTAGTGGTGGATTCGACGCTTTGATATTCTTATTCATCTGATTTCTTATTAAAGTTTATTTTCTTTAGTTAATTAAATCATACAAATTCAATCTTTTCATTAGAATTAGATTAATCTTCCAAGTCCTTTGGGTTCGACCTCGTTTCCACTAAACTATACTGAGTCTCGTGCGATTGCGAGTAAATAGTTATAAAATCAATCAATCAATTGGCGCCGTTGCCGGGGACTTGGTAACGGTTTAATTTAATTCTAATTAGTTTCAGATTTTTCTTGTAGGATTTTGATACTTGATTTTCTTGTCTTTGTAGGAGTCAATTTGGAGAGGCAGATAGTGACACTTGGAACTCGCCAACGTTGGAAAGGACACTCCTTCCCCTCGTTTGCAATCTATCAACCTTTCTTTTTAAGTAGATTTAGGTGTTTTTAATATTTTTCTTTTTTATATTTCTGTGGATGCATGCAGTGCTAGTTCTCAATAGCTAGGTTTGCTAGTTGTTGATATTTAGGACTGTTGATTGCTAGTCGTGAATATCTAGGGTTGATTTGTGTTGTGGATGTGTGATAGTGTGGTTATGGTGTTGGTGATTATGTGGTGAAAAAAAAAAGTCTTCACCTTCCTATGAATTTAGCCATAAGAACCCATACATGTACTTTAATGATTATTATTCCTCACACACACCTACTTGCACTCCCTTTGAAGTGTCATTCCCTTCATGTCACTCATATCTTGATACTTATAACCATGGGTGGGAAAATCAATCTAACTTTGGGAGTAGCATATCTTCCATACAACCCACGACCCATTTTATTTTGGAACCATGTGCCATTTGCTTAAGCCCTACCCATACCCTAGTGGAGTGCCCTTTGGCCCATGAGTATCCAGAATTGGTGTGCGATCATGTAAATGCGGCCCAAGGTCTTCATAGGTGGGAGGATCAATCTAATTTTTCTTAGCATACTATCAACGAAAGGGTCATGTTTGAACCAACCACTAATCCACCCTTACAAGGTATGTCATGCCCTGTTCCACCACCACAGCCCCAACCCCAATATGCCCAACCCACATGGAATCCTAGTTTTGAAGATAAGGTCTTGTCCATGTTGGATAATCTAAATGGGATTTATAGTAGTGCATGGGATGATATTAATGAAGTAAACACTTTACCTATCCAACCACAATACCCGATGGGCCAATTTATTGAAGAGGGGACATATTTTTCCCCTGACCATGTTCAAAATGTTACAACCCTTTGGAGTGCACAGAAATTTGACAATAAGGTTGGATGCAATTCAAGAAATGAGGAAGGAGGGGTGGCAATTAAAGAAGAAGTGAATGAGTCGTTAGAACAAATTTTTAAATCTTCTATCTCTGGGGAGTCACCGTCTACGACAATATTAATGGAACCTTCTGTTCCCGAAGCACCACTCATACAATGTCTAGACCAACCTTCCCCTTTGATTGTTGAACGTGATTTAAAGTGTTCTATCGATTGCCCATTCAATCCATTATTAAAACATAGATTTTTATCCTTCAAATGCTTTGAAATCATTTGGAAAATCAAGGTTTTGAGTAAAGATTATTGAAAAATCAAATGAAAATAAAAGATTAAGCATAGATTAGCATACCTTAACTCCTTTCCTCCTTTGGAAATGGGGAAAGAGGCTGCTGCTCCAAGCTAAAACCCTTTCCCAAAATGGGGAGGGCGCAACCCTTTCCTTTTATAAAAAGTTTTGGGGTAGACCTAGGTAAAAACTGAGGTAAAATGAGCAATTTTGGCTAAAAATGGGTAATTTAGCGATTTTAATACCAAATTAAGCTCAAAAAATTCTGAAATTTTTTTATAACGACTTCGTTTAATGTCTGGGGCTTTTTGGTCAAAAAAACCTAATTTCGTCGGCGGGGCCCGCCGGGGGTCCCGTCAAACCCTAATTTTCGGGAAAATAGGTAAAAATCAGAAAAAAAAATCCAAAAATTAAGATTTGATTCTAAATCACTTAAACTCATTTATGTGAAGTTGTTTTTTATTGAAACCTTTGAAAACCATTTTTATTTTTGAAATCAACCGAATTTAATCTGAAAGTGCTTAAACCACACGATAATCCACGTTTAACAAAAATAAACCGGTTTTTAAGGTGAAGGTTCTTACATAGAGTCTATGATAAGTAACTGTATTCACCCCGATCAGCTGATGTGCCTCCCCTTGTACCACTGGCCTTTGCGCATAGCTCTTGCTCTCCTTATCTTCTCAATGTTTCTAAGTCTGACACACATCCTCCTCAGGTTATTAAGTTTCCGAGATTGCTGGACAATCATATTAGCAGTTGAAGGGTTCTCGTTTAAAATGATCTCATAACCATACCTGTAGCTGCCAAAAGAGGCCAACTACAGCTGCCCCTCCACTACGTGCAGACGAGAAGATATTGTAATAGACTGTGCTGAACAAGGTGTCTCGCTGCACTAGCTTCATTTACCTCCTGCAAAAGATGAACAACAATTTATTATCAAATTCTTATTAAAAATTGCAGCTCAGCTTCCTTATGAATTGTAAAGACTGCAAGAATATGTTGCACCAGAAATTAATAAACCACAAAATTATCTCTTCTTAACTAACCTGCATACAAGGCCACATCTTGTTTCATTCATAAATTATGCTGGCACTAGGTACAATGTTAGTATTGATTTAGAACATACATCAAGATGACTAGGGCATTTGACCTATCGTAGACTTAGCATGTTTGAGGAAAGTGGGCAGCTTATCATTACTTTTACAGTCATTGGCTCGGATCTTGGAATCTACCAACTGCTATTTTGAATCTCAGCCGAGCTAAGATTTTCTAAATATTTTTTTTCATAAGATTAAAAGAGTTACCTTCCAACTGTCAATTATTCCAGTTCGTAGAGAAATTTAATGTACGAAGACATTCAGTGATAGCACTTTGTTTATATGTTCTCCAGGTCATTGAAATGAATGAAAGTACTCAACTAGTTTGTGAGAATTCTGGTGACATCATTGCTATTGGAAAGCAATGACAGTTGGAAGGTCAAATGCCTTCCTCAAGTGATATTTTAATTGGTTGGTAGAGATATTTAACTTCTGCAAAACAAAATATCATGAGATACTAAAATTCCATATTCGATAATGTTATTCATAAGTAAGTGCCTTTAAACCGATCCAAAGGAAAGCACACCATAGTACAACCATTTGAATAGTGATGAAGTTAGACAAAATCTTCAAAAGACAACTTATACATTGGAAAATTGACACGTTGTAAAGTATTACATTGTTCTCATCCATCACCTTCTGAATATAACTAACATCAAGCATACTATCAAAAATAAAAATAACATAGTGGTCCGAGTGTTATCCCTAATGTACTCTTTCATTACCGACGTTCAATGTCTTTGTCCATTAGGTATGTTGGCGGGCACTCGTGGATGAACTCTTGTTGTTGTTGGATGTTGTGCCTGCTTGTTCAACCACATGAAGTACCCGCAACCTGCCTCCCTGCCAATACCCAATAAAGTATAAATATACAAACACATAACATAGAATTAATGCAGACTTGTAATAACTTACATAGCGATTATGACATTTCAAAAAAGGCCTACGAGAAACATACAATGTCATGCGGTGGCCGAGACACCGAGGGCATAGTTCCCCCATTCTCATGCTATTACTACTAGATGCATTCATTTCTACATATTGTTAAAATAATGCATATCAACCCAAAATGTAAAGATTGTAATTTAACCAAAACTGATAAAAAAATACAGATCAACCCAACCATTCCTACATTGACCTTGTCTAGTGGGAAACTGCAGACTGTAATTGCGACCTTCTTCTCCTCCTGCACACAAAACTATGGAATTAAAAATGGGGAATCAGAGGATAACTACAACATAGAACATCAATGATTTGCCGTAACAAGGAACCATCAGTTACACAAACATGAGAGGAAAAATGTGGATCAACTAATCAAAAGACTATATGAAGGATCAGTACTTCTGATAACATGCCAGATTGGTCTACTGACCTGTTTGGTAATGGGTATATAACAAATAAGTGAAAACTTTTAGAATACATAAAGAGTTACTTGGAAGGGATATACATATTAAGCTAGAATTAGTTCTCCTCCAATCCCATTTAGTCTATAATGTAGATATCGAGCAGCAAAGTGGGGATTCTAACTCATGACCTTCTCTTCAAGGCATGGTAATTATGTGCATTTTATCATAATTAATATGAACTATGTGCCGTTAAGTAATCCTTGGTCATTAGTAAACAATTACTATAAATAGAAAGTATCATAATAATATTAACGTCATATATTACTCCCCCTTTCCCATACTGATAGCTCCATTTGACTATGTTTAAATGGCTACATACATACAAAACCATCTTCGAGCTACCTCCCATATTTTAAAAACTATTATGTCTCACCATTCAATATTATCACTATTTTTTCAAATGGTTAAATGAGAAAAACCCTTCGGTAGTTGGAAATACATATATTAAACAACTACTGGCGCGCTACTTTATGCCAAAAATGCTCTTGTTAGTGTGTTATGATTATCCCAGCATAACAATTTTTGTCTAATGGTACAACCACCCAAACATTTTCAAGAAGTTTCTAGGAGATGTGGTCGTATAACATGGAATCAAGCGTTCAAGTAATAAAATGTCTAAAGCAGAAGCCATCAAAAGCTTCAACCTCGAACGTGTTTGTATTTCATACAGACAATTGCAAAAGTTACCATGAAAAGCCTCATGTTACCATGCCATGAAACCTAATATTGAGGACCAAGCAGCTAATAAACAAATGACGAGAGAATTAAGCACCAACACCGGAAGATACAGAGATTACCCGGAGAAGACGATCCAAATTGATGGTCGATTCATGATGTCCAGCGAGTAAAGGGTCGAACTTTACCAAAGCTCTCCCCCTGGTCTTCGATTTTTGTCCTGCCCAGAGAATCCGATCGGCGGTAGAGGTGGTGGAGGAAGGGGCCAAGAGGAGAGACGTTGGGCGAACTCGAAGGGTTGGGGTTATATGTAGATTAGGGGTTTTGCTCTCAGCCGTCCGATCATATGGATGGTTGAGATTATTAGTCTGAGGGTAGTTTTGTAACTTGACAATCCAGAATCTGCTTTCTCCTTATGTTGCCAAACAGATTACTCACCAGAAAGCTGATTTGTCCTTATATCCAACCAGACTACTCAGCCGTCCGATCATATAGATGGTTGAGATTATTAGTCTGAGGGTAGTTTTGTAACTTGACAATCCAGAATCTGCTTTCTCCTTATGTTGCCAAACAGACTACTCATCAGAAAGCTGATTTGTCCTTATATCCAAGCAAACACACATCACTTCATAACCAAAATCTAAGAATCAGAATACCCTAAATTCTGCTTCTTCTACTTCAAGAAGCTGCAACCAAACGGAGCCTTGCAGCTTATTTGAGTAGAAGAAGCAGAATCTAGGGTATTATGATTCTTGGTTGCAGCTTCTTGAAATAAGACGCATATTTCGTACATGGAGAAATGTTGTCATTATGGGTAAGACCATTTCCCAACAAGAAATTATTAGGCAACGTTGCGTGGGGGGAAGTCATGCTCACCATCAACAAGTGATTAACACGACTCGCCAGTATGTCATGAGGGCCCACAAATTGGAGATTGTGTTAAGTACTAATTGGCGATGACCACAACCTTCAAGTATGTGCCACATATTAAATAACTTATCCATTTCCAACAAAGGACTTTAGGAAGTTCTTTTTTGATAAAAGGGTGAATTAACTACAAATAGGCTATAAATAATTATATGTGGGTAAATATTGATATTATCCAAACAAAAAAAATATGACAAATGAGTTGCCAAACGATCCCTTATTGTGGACCACATATCTCAATAAAATTGATATGATGATCTCAATAAAAAGTGACTAGAGGGAGTATCCAAAAACAAGTACTAGCATGAGATTAAGGGCATGGAGCGTAACCCATTTTGGATCTCAATCTCGTCTCGGTCGATTAAAGAGAAGAGATCTCATAAAACGATCTTAGTCGCAGACAAGTGACAACCGCAGAGATGAGATCTGATAGTGGAGAGATATATGATAGGTTTTAATTAAAATTGAATATATTAAAAAAAATGAGCGCCTCATTTCTCTTTCCCACGGCCAGCACCAGCACCATGGAATGTCGAATCCCACCTGATACATCAAGACACTATAATATTATTTTTTAAAAATTTTCAAAATATCAACGATATTTTGGTTTTAGCATTTAAAAAAAAATCTAAAAAGCATAAATTTTTTTTAAAAAAAAGGAAAAAAAACTTTCTCATTTGTTTCCTATCCTAGTTTTGAATTATATATACATATTTTGAAATCTATGTTTTATCTAAATTAATATTATTCATTTTAAAATATATAGTAAAAACCAATTTTTGACCAACCATATTTGTTTACACAATATCTACTATATTTTATCTCTTTGATCGACCGATATTTTACCGATATCCCATACGGCATTCCATGAGCACTACCTCCATCATCACACTCCTCTCTTCTCCCTCATCCCTCGCCGTCACCACTGTTAGCCCTGTCCCCGTCGCCGTCTCCACGATCCCAACTGCTGTCACCACAATTCCTCCATCTTCCCTCACTGTCCAAGCCTAAAGGTAGTGCCTTTGTGTACTGTCGCGTCCCTCACGGCCACGGCCTCTCTTCTCCCTCTTCCCTTGCTGCCACCACTACAGGCCTGCCGCCCGCTACTATTTCCACGATCCCAACCGCCGTCACCATGATCCCTCCTTCTTTCCTCGCTGTGCAAGCCTAAAGGCAGCATGCCCACTGCCTTTACCTGTGATCCCTAATTCTCCTTCCCCTTCATCTTTCCTTCCGCTACGAAGTTCTCATGGTAACAGAACAAAAACACTTGTTGTGACTTTGTGACTCTCCCGGTAAGGCTGGCTCCCTAACGGATGCGTAGGCGGGGGTGGCGGCGGGGAGAAAAAAACTCACAGGTGTCGAAGACGGAGTCATCGGAAGAGGGGGCGGGGGCGGGGGCGGGGCAAGGCTAGGGTTGAGCCGAGGAGGAGAAAGGAGGGGATGGTCCGGATGGATGACAAGTCGGAACATAAACGTCCTCCACTTCATCAACCCACAGATGCATCTTATCTAATCTCGCCGAGATCTCGCAATGATCTCGGTTATCGGCGCGATCTCGGCGAGACTGGGAAAAACGGAATTCCAGTCTCCGAGACCGAGATCTCGGCGAGATGGCTTGGCCCATTGGCTTATAAATCCGTCCCGCGCGCAAAACATTTTTCAGAAAAATTCGAACTCGACGCTCTCCCTCCAATTGCGGCTATCGTTTCGGCCCTCCAATGCCCTAGCCGAAGCTACCTTGCGCCGGCGCTGGTGCCGGAACTTTCTATCATAGCATGTCCTCCGTTGCCGGAGGGGGCGGCGGAGGCGAGTTTGCCAAGACCGTCTGCTCCATCTGCTACGAGGACCTCAAGCCCATCGTCGAGGACCTCCAGGTCATCTCCGTGTGCGGCCATGTCTTCCACGAGCTCTGGTTCGCTCCCATGTTTCTTTTTATCACTAATTGTTCACAAAAAAATTGATCTTTTGTTGATTTATGTGACTTGTTTGGTGTTTTTGATTTGACAGTCTACAGCAGTGGTTCGAGTACATTCCTGCGGGGAAGAAGAGCAGCTGTCCCGTCTGCAAGCAGTTCTGTTCCCAGAAGAATGTGAATCGGCTTTACTTTCAGTCGACTTCCGAGCCGTCACAACCGGCTCTTTCTCCCGGTCGTTCCGTGGCTTGTGCTAAAGTGCGTTGTCCCCACGGCTTTTGCTGATCTCGTTGCTAGAATTTTGATGCAAAGCCTTTCCTCCTGTGCCATGGTACTGATTGATTTTTATTTGTTTGATTTGAATATTTGACCTTTAAGGAATTAATAGAAACCGTGAAGCGGTTGGAAGCAAAGATTTGTGCGCTAAATGTTGCATTTGAGCGGCAGCAGCAGCATCTGAAAGACGTCAATGAAGAGGTATTTAATTCATTTTTTTTCATAAGGACTAGAAGCCTATTCCCTTGTAAGTCTGTTTTTTGTTTTCCATTATGATTGCAAATCTCATTTTACATGACAATTTGTTGTTTTTCCACGTCTTGCAAATCCTCAGGTATCCATCAATAAAGATCGTGTTTTGAAAGGGGAACAATTGAAGGTGGAAGCTCTGCGAGAGAATTCTAGAATTAAGCAAATGCTTGAAGCAAAAGTTGGAGTGAGCATTTCATTAATTTATGCACTTTATTATAAAGAGATTGTGTGTCTTTTCTGTTATATGATATTATTTGTTGCATTTTTCATCACCAAACCCTGTGTGCTTAGGGTTCTAATTTTTTCTGCCTTTATGAAAAGTTTAATAATTTAAACCTGTTTTGGTGCATCTATGTCTTTTAGGAAGTCAGTACTTTGTCCGCAGAGAGGTCGCAGCTTCAAGATAGGTGTCTAGCACTTGCTAAAGAGCTTGCTGCCCTCAAATTGTGAGTACAAGTTGTTATCAGAGGGTAGAGGTGATATTGTGTTTCTTTTGTTTTGTTTTTCACTTTCACTACTATAAGCAGGGTATCAGATGTTAGCCTGGATGAGCAACAAGTTTCAAAGCTTGCATCACTCGGTGGTGGTGCCAACAATCAGGTCACAATGGATATCTTGCAGAAGTCACTTATCCTTCGCAACCAGTAAGTGTTATTATGCTATAAGTTTTTAGTTTATTAATGGAGAATATCAGTTGTCAAATGTGCTACTGTGGACTCTGTAATCACTGAATTGCATTACAAATTATTTAAGCAGATAAAGGCTATAATTTAGTTGCTTCTGGTAGAAACTATTATAGGAAAAGACCATTGGGAACTTAGAATAGTTACGGTCTATATTCTAAACTTTTATCAATAATACTGAGGAAGATTCACATTGTGTTATTGCTTATCATGGCAATGTAAAAAGTGAGCTGTTGCGGCTGCTATTTTCTTTTCTTTTCTTTTTTTTGCTACATCCTGGATAGTTACATGAGATTGCATGTTGAATTGCTGTGAGCAATACCCATCTGAAAATGATTAAGGGTAGTTTTCAATACTGAGGTGAATCAATCTCTTATAAAATCCCTTCGTACACTTTTTTATTCGGATACAATCCTGCCCCTCAACACTTGCTGATTGTTGAAACTAATTTTCCACTGAAGCGATGTTGTTTCTTTGACTTTCTTTCGAGTTATGCCTTGAGTTGAGAACATTTGTAGTATGAGATATAATGTCAATGACTAGCTTTTACCTACCTCCTGTCTCCCTTTAAGTACAGAGCCGTCCACCATGCTTTTTAATATGATGAACTATTTATAAATGATTTCCTAATTTTTTTATTTATAATGCCTTACACAGGAAGTATAAAGAGTTGTTGGCTCAATGCAACCAGCTTGGAAGAGGAGAGACTCTTTCACTAAAGAAGCTGGAAAAGGCTGAAGGAAAGATAAAGAAACTTAAAGTAAGTGATGTTCCCTAATTGTTCTTGCTCTTAATCCTACATTTCTGAGGTTATGAGAGAATTTTTTACTCTGTTTGGTTACTTATGGATTTTAGTACATTGCATTGGATGTGACCAAAATAAAAGTATTTTTGAAAAGATTAATTATTTAAAAATAGGAGATATTTAGAGAACTTGGCACAAGTAAAAGATTTTTGTCTCCTGCATGTTTAGCTTCAGCTTTTTGTCTCTTTGTTGCAATTCCCTATCCATGAAAAGTTTGGATGTAATTATTGAGTGGAGTTTAGAAGAAAGGATATGGCTTTGCTATCTCTTAGGAAAGAGTTGGCACAAAATAGGCTAGAATGGAGACATAAGATCCATGTCGCCAACCTCAAATTGTTGGGAAAAGATGCTAAATAGATATGATTCTGAATTTTTGTTCTTTTCTACCAGAGGTTTTCCTCTTGCATTTGAAAGGTAAACAGCCTGAGAAAAGCAATGCTATTAAAAAAATTTATTTAACAGATATGAACTATATGTGGACTGTTGAAATCAAGGGTCAGAAGCCTTCATGCTTGTGTGAAACCATTAGTAACAATGACATGTATTCTCTTCAAACGTGCCAACTTACTGTGTCTTGATTTTAGGAATTTTGAATCATTATGACATGGCAGATTCATTTTCTTATGTCAGACGAGAGTTCAAGAACTAGAGAGGGCTCTTGAAGAGAAGGATAATGAGATTTTGAGATCAGCAAAACCTTCTCAGATAACAGCTAAGATAGAGATGGAAACTGAAGCTAATAGATCCAGTAGGACGACTGGCCTTCCATCAGAAGCAGTTCAGAGTGTGTCCGTGGTTAGTCCTCATTGTCATGCCAAGGTAACTGGCTCGGGCTCAGGCAAGCATGAGACAACCAAAACAATTAAAAGAGAAGGCGACATAATTGATCTTGATCCGGATACAGAGCCTTGGTACTTGTCCAAGAATAATGCTAGTATTCACTATGTTGTTGAACCTAAAATTCCCGACAGTCCCTCAAACACCGATAAAGTAGAGTACCGTGCGGCTGTTATTGAAGCAAAAGGCCTCGAGAGGAGGATGGATGAAATTTGTGGTAAAGATGTGGCAGTCATTGCCAATCATAACTTGGCAATAATAAAGCTGCCTTCCCTTGCTCATTCACGAGATCCTTCCATAACATTTAAGACAGAGAACTTGGAAGGCAAGTATCCTGCTTTTAATCCAGTTGGGCCTTTTTCTATATTGTCGCTTAAATTCTTATTTTTTCCCCTGAAAAAGTGGCATATGCTGGAACAGTTTTGGCATCTAAAACATTTGCTTGTGCTCGCTGGCCAATACTACTTTTCAGTTTCTAAGGAATAGCCTGCTATATATGCTATTAAATCAAAAGACCTCAAGTGCTTTATAGACTATTTAGTGACCTAAATGGAGCCTAATTATGAAAGATGAAGTGATGATTGATATGGATGATCACTTATATGGTTATGCTTAAAGCTACAGGTGACCCTTGTTTCTCTGCTAGCATTCTCGGGCCTGAAGGTGGAAATAGATATCTGGGCAAGTGGTGCAGGCGAGGCCAGAATAAGTTGCCTTCATCTGGAACCACTGGGAATTTGATTGTTGAAGGATCTGATGGGAAGGGTGGAAGAATTAAAATTTTGAGATCTCAGAGCCCAGTTTTGGTAGGTTTCAGTTGTGTTAGCATATTTTTGCATTCGTGGAAAATAAATTAGCACTTTGTTTGCATTAGTTGAAAATAACTGTGGGTGTAATCCTTCCTCGTGCCTTATATTTACGTATTTTATATCGTATGCCTGTCCTACAGTCAGGCAAAAGGAGTTCGTTGTGGCCCAAGAGATGCAAATATGGACATAAAACCAGCAGCCAAGCTCAAGGCTCCTTGCAGATTGATGACTATTTCCTGAAGAAGGAACCTATATAAGCTGGCCAGGTACCTTATGAATACATGTCTTTGATGTTCATATTATTTGGATGAAAAGGAGAAAATGTCATAAATTTGTCTCTTAAATTATAACCAGGCAGTGTTCCTCGCACACATGTATTTTTTTTTGGTGGGTGAGGGAATGTGTAAATTAGTGCTCTTTTGACGTTCACATTGTGGATGATTCTCATGAAAATTGTTTCATGGAGCCAAAGCACAAAAATAAAAATGTTTTTCTAATTCAATGTACTTTTCATATCCGATTATTGTTCACCAAGTTTGTTGATCCTTTTTTTTAGTCCAAGCCCTACAATGCGCATGGGCTTGGCAAAAATACGTACAATATCACACAACTTCATAAAGCACTGGATGGAAGCAATGATTAGAAATTCGCCATTTAATACCTCAAAATTTACAGATCATTTTAGGTCATATAAATGACTTAAAAAGAGAACTCCAACAAGAATTTTTTCACATATGATACATATAAAATTTTGGATTGATTGTAGTATGTTCGTTTGTGTCCAGGACTACACTCGCCGCACATGTGCCATGATGTATGAGCCTCGAAAGTGGCCTGATGCCAAAATTTATTTTGAAGCAGTTTGATGTTTACTAGGAATCAATTTTTTTTCTTTCAGATGTATTACAACAAAAGAAAAAGAAAGCTTTTATTTGGCGTTGTCTAGGCAATTGCATTACATTTAGAGTATGGCTAGCCTGTACAGGAGCCGTCAGATCAGTGGGCCTCACGTGAACTGACGGCTGCTGGCGCTGTAGCGCAGGGTAGCTTTTTTCCTTACATTTATCTAGGGATAAATAAAAGTACTGGTAATTCACCACTCAACTCGCACCCTTGATTAATGCACGCCATTGGATTGCAACCCAACAGCTAATAGTGGCTCTGCACATGCACACGTAAGCCAGGCCGCATGGAAGCAATTTCTATCTGCCTCCTTATTTCTGCCTAAATATCTGCCATCATTATCTGATCGCCGGGACACGGGTGTTGCACGTGCATGGTTGATCCTGATGATCAACAGCTCTGGTAAGACTGGATTTCCAGGTTAAAAACATGCATGCAAATAAAAATTGTTACTCTCTCCTATTACTTTTAAGTGTGAGTCTCATATAATTAGTCAGGTGTATCGAGACGTGGGGTTTACAGTAAAAATCACCTTTTATCACTAATGCCTCAAGCTTGACTCGAGTTAGGGTTGGTGCTGGGCGGTCTTTATTGTCGTCGGACTGAGAATAATTAGGGGCTGTTTGGGAGGCCATTTGATGTTTGTAGGAAAGAAAAAGTTTTTCATTTTCATTTGATGATTAAAATATAGGTTTTAAAAATTTTAAAAAGAAGATACGAATGATAGAAGGGTAATTATGGTCATTCGTTACAAGATTCTAATTTAAAAACCTATTTGACAAGGAGAATGAAAATAACCATAATAATTATTTATTTACTAAATGTAAATAAAAATATAAGTAGCTTCCCAAGCACTTTTTGGTGGGCAATGGTGGAAAATGATGTAAGAAATGGCCTCCCAAACAACCCCATAGTTTATGGCATATTTTCACTAATTATCAAAATTAAAAATAACCGAAGGGACTCAAGGGAGTAGTACCTTTTATTATAAAAATATAAAAACAAAATCCCAATTGGCTGGAATGGCACCTCTTCGAATCCATCATAAATACCCGCCCATATTGTCACGCAAGGAACAATCCACACCCCCTCGTTCCAGAAGTTATTACGTGCGCATAGCGTACTTGAATTTCATGCTCATCACCAACCAATCCTGATTGACACGAAATCTAATTTATGGCCCTCAGCCCTCAGGTTAACTCGTGCCAATCACCCGGTGGTGAGCACGAGTGTCCCGTACGCTACGCGTACCTAATAATTTCGCCAGAACCTTCTGGACCTTCGGGCTTCGACACTCCCACCAAAAAACCGAAAACAAATGGGCGAACTCTCCAGAATCCCCCAGAGTCGTCTTCCCCAACCGCTCCATCGCCCTCTCTATAAACCCCCATCCCCTCCTCTCCACCTCCAACAAGTGTTCCTCTCGAATTCCCGTCTTCGCATTCGCCTTTGTCATTTCTCTCTTTTTCTCTGCAAATTCGTCCTTTCAGCGTCGTTCTTGTTCTCGTCGCCGGTGAGCAGTAGTGTGAGGAATGGCGGACGTGGAAACCTTCGCGTTCCAGGCGGAGATCAACCAGCTCCTGAGTTTGATCATCAACACGTTCTACAGCAACAAGGAGATTTTCCTCCGCGAGCTCATCAGCAATTCCTCTGATGTAAGTTACCTATCGCCCGCCCTTTTGGCATGGACTCCATTCGTTGTGTTTTTGGTTTGCGTGGGTTGTTGATGTTGGTGGGTTTTGATGGTGGTTTGGGCAGGCGTTGGACAAGATTCGGTTCGAGAGCTTGACGGACAAGAGCAAGCTGGATGGGCAGCCGGAGTTGTTCATCCGGATTGTTCCCGACAAGGTTAACAAAACCCTCTCCATTATTGACAGCGGCATTGGCATGACCAAGGCTGGTATGTTTGCCTTTCCCTTCTTGTCATTAATGTTTCTTTTTATTAGATTATAGGTTTTTCTACATTGTTATAATTGTTGCTATGTGATGCTTGTTCTTTGTCTTGTCACATTTTTTATTGATGAATTAGAACCCTTGTTTAATCCCTTTGCGTGTGATTATCCATACCAGTCGTGGATATTCACATTTGGCGTTGTTGCGATTTTCATATTTGCAATAGCTGTTTCAATATGTAATGTTGATTTTGTTATGGATGCATCAATTTTGGTTTGGTATAGATTCATGGCAGTTGGCTAATTTAATATTGATTTTTACTTAATCTATATATTATCAGTTATGATCCTCTTGTGGATGATTTGTTTCTATTGATTTTTTTAATTCAATCTATGATTATTAATGTGTTGACAATATCTGTAATTACGAATGAATTTTACGATTCTAATGAATAGTGTAATTTGTTACTATCATTATTCGGTAGTGGCTTCTTCCATTTATGCAATAGCATCAATATGCTTTGGTATGATATAGAAACGTGGAGATATGTTTATTTTATACTGAATTTTACTTCATGTTCTCGTCTATGTTCCCTCTTCTGGATGATGAGTTGTTTCAATTGTTTTGTTACTTTAATCGATAGTAGCTTAGTAGTTCTGAGTTGCAAAAAACTGAAACTAGTAAAACATAATTACAATGCACCGTGTGATTTTGTTATATTTTTATCGCTTGTTGAATTTACTTTTTTGCTTATTGCTTGACTTAATAGAGAAGAAGTTGCATGACCATTGATTAATTTGACCTTGAATTGCTTCTTTATTGGCAGACCTTGTGAACAATTTGGGTACAATTGCAAGGTCCGGGACTAAAGAGTTCATGGAAGCTTTGCAAGCTGGTGCTGATGTGAGCATGATTGGGCAATTTGGTGTGGGATTCTACTCTGCCTACCTCGTGGCTGATAAGGTCATTGTGACAACCAAGCACAATGATGATGAGCAATACATTTGGGAGTCTCAAGCTGGTGGCTCATTCACTGTAACAAGGGATACTAGTGGTGAGCCACTGGGCAGGGGAACCAAAATCACCCTCTTCCTCAAGGAAGACCAGGTATAGGATTGATCAATGCAATCTCTTTCATATTCTGTGATGTAAAATATTAGTTATACAAAGATTTCTGAATGTGGATCTATGGTTGGCAGATGGACTACCTTGAGGAGAGGAGAATCAAGGATTTGGTGAAGAAGCATTCTGAATTCATCAGCTACCCGATTTACCTCTGGACTGAGAAAACCACTGAGAAGGAAGTCAGTGATGATGAAGAGGAGGAGACCAAAAAGGAAGAAGAGGGTGACGTTGAGGAAGTTGATGAAGAGAAAGAGACCAAGTCCAAGAAGAAGAAGGTGAAGGAGGTATCCCATGAGTGGACTGTGATTAACAAGCAGAAGCCAATTTGGCTCAGGAAGCCTGAGGAGATCACCAAGGAGGAGTATGCATCATTCTACAAGAGCTTGACCAATGACTGGGAGGACCATCTTGCTGTCAAGCACTTCTCAGTTGAGGGGCAACTTGAGTTCAAAGCCATTCTCTTTGTCCCAAAGAGGGCGCCATTTGATCTCTTTGACACAAGGAAGAAGATGAACAACATCAAGCTATATGTCCGAAGGGTGTTCATCATGGACAACTGTGAAGAGCTCATTCCTGAATATCTTGGATTTGTCAAGGGTGTTGTGGATTCTGATGATCTCCCTCTCAACATCTCCCGTGAGATGCTTCAACAGAACAAGATTCTCAAGGTCATCAGAAAGAACTTGGTGAAGAAATGCATTGAGATGTTCACTGAGATCTCTGAAAACAAAGAGGATTATACTAAATTCTATGAAGCATTCTCAAAGAATTTGAAGCTGGGTATTCATGAGGATAGCCAGAACAGGACGAAGTTGGCTGACTTGCTCCGCTACCACTCAACCAAGAGTGGTGAGGAAATGACCAGCTTAAAGGACTATGTCACAAGGATGAAGGAGGGCCAGAAGGATATTTACTACATTACTGGAGAGAGCCGGAAGGCAGTCGAGAACTCTCCCTTCCTGGAGAGGCTCAAGAAGAAGGGCTATGAAGTGCTCTTCATGGTGGACGCCATTGACGAGTATGCGATTGGGCAGCTCAAGGAGTATGACGGGAAGAAACTCGTTTCCGCCACAAAGGAGGGTCTGCAACTGGAAGAGGATGAGGAAGAGAAAAAGCGTAAGGAGGAGAAGAAGGCTGCATTTGATAGCCTCTGCAAGACCATGAAGGACATATTGGGAGACAAGGTGGAGAAGGTGGTGGTGTCCGACCGGATTGTGGACTCACCATGCTGCCTGGTGACCGGCGAGTACGGGTGGACGGCCAACATGGAGAGGATCATGAAGGCGCAGGCGCTGAGGGACAGCAGCATGAGCTCCTACATGTCTTCCAAGAAGACCATGGAGATCAACCCAGACAACGGCATAATGGAGGAGCTGAGAAAGCGAGCGGAGGCCGACAAGAATGATAAGTCCGTCAAGGACCTGGTGTTGCTGCTCTTTGAGACTGCATTGCTCACCTCTGGCTTCAGCTTGGACGACCCCAACACCTTTGCCGGGAGGATCCACCGCATGCTGAAACTGGGTTTGAGCATCGACGAGGAGGCTGGAGCTGAGGATGTGGACATGCCCGCCTTGGAAGAAGATGATAACGAGGAGAGTAAGATGGAGGAAGTTGATTGAGAAGCAACTCTTCATTCTTCTTATGCTAAAAAGTACAGAAAAGTGTGGAATGGACGGTGTTTTGCTCATGTCATTGGCGTCGTCTGTGTCAAGTCTCTCTGTTTTTTGGTTTCTGTTTAGTTTCATTGTCCTGTGTGTGTAGAGCAACCGAGATGAGCTGGTATGCTGTGATCATCTATGTACAATCTTTTTGGACATAAAGTGTCAAGTTTCTTGTCATTTCGGTTCGGGTGTTGATGATGTGAATGCTCGTATGGTACCATACGGGACGGAGGGAGTAACATAATCCGCCTCTCCATGACTTGGGGAGGTAATGGGTACAATTAGTAGTCCACATCACTTTTTAGACCAATTTTACAGGAGACGTCGATTTTCAAGATTGATGGTGTATATGTCATGTACGTGCGATTCAGTGGTTTGACATTAATTTATTACCATTACAAATACAAACAAACCTTCGAATCAAACGCTTGATTCCCAGAGTTTATCAAGCCTTTATTCAATTCCCACACATGCATGCAACATCTGTCAACCACCACGTGGGATTTTCACCTTTACTACATTAAAGTCCATGATACCTTCAACTTTGTTCTTTTTCTTTTTTGTCTCTTTGCTTATCAAACCTCACCATAGAAAATAGAAAACATGGAACAAAAAAGCAAAGAAGTGTCATCAAAACAGACATCATTTGGAGTCTTCCTCCCCCTGTCCCGGCTTCTCTCTCCCTCTGCAACCGAATCGATCTTCCTGTAAATCTCCATCACCATTTTCAAGCAAACATCGCACCTTTCCCCCCAGACAAAGCCATGGACGACGAGTAAGCCCATCCCTCTTCCTTTTTTATTTCCTGGTACCTTGCTTATGCTCTGCTTTTTTGTCTTCCAGATCAGGGCCGGACTACCCCAAGGACACCGACCTTTTCTCCCCGCCGACCACCACGAGCGTCCACGTGACGGCGCTAGACAGCCTCGTCAACGTCAACTCCCTCTTCACGGTGGCGGTTTTCGTCGGACTCTCCCTGGCTACTCGTGGCCAGCACAGCCTCGAGGGTCGGACAGCCTGCGACGCCGGCATCACCGAGGCCAAGCGGCTCATCGTCTTCGAGGTGGTGTCCTTCAGCTTCTTCCTCTTCTCCAGCCTAGTGGCGCAGGGTCTCAAGCTCGCCATCAACCTGCTCAACAGCAAGGAGGTCGATGAGGCCTTCCGCGCCCGGATCAACCTCAAGGTCCTCCGCTTCGGCATGCTGGCATCCGCCCTTGGCTCCGTCATGGGCTGCCTCTTTCTGCTTCTTTCTATTGTTAATGTCATCCAGATCCGTCTGGGACTTCTCTCCTGCCGCAGCTCTCATGCTGTTCGTTCCGTAGCCGCCGTCGCGACGCTTGTGTCGTCTGCTCTCGCCGTCTACATCTCCACCACCGTCTACGCCTTCACCCATTGAGTGACTGCTATTGCTTACAAACGGTATGTTACCAAAGAATTTCAGATCGTACAATAATGTCTTTGTCAACTACCTGCTGAATGGCTTTGGAATATGAGTATCTGATCCATTGTACAATCATAATGCATCTCTTTTCTGGATTGCTTTGTGTGGAAACTATGATCAGATTCAAAGATTTTCAGACAGAATAGTTTTCCTAGGAGGGGAACAGGATGTTTATAAGTGGTGCTTCTTGAAGATAAACATCTTTGGTTTGTCTTTTATATGGAAGCAGATGCTCATATACTCTATCCGTTCAACATTACCTATCTGGATTAAAAAACCAAATGAAAGTTCATTTTGGTTTTCTAATCTGCACGGAGGGAGTATATAGATTAGTTCATTTTGAAAAACCTTATAGTGATAATAATTCCGGACGGAGGGAGTAGAAAATTAGTCGAAGCAGATACCCACAATAAAAAGATTTTCATGTATAGGGACATATAACTAAACTAATCATACTTATTCATTTGGACTGAGATTTCTGAATCTTTCTCTTGTATTTTTTTTATTACTTCCACAATTTCAATACTAATTGTATGTTCGGTGTGGAAATGTTGTTTCCTACTGCCTTTGCACTTGTAAGTGGAGGGTGACTCCTCTCATGGATAGATATGCTGCGTAAGTCCTTGGTATGTCCACAGTAATATTGAAGACACCGTACTGTGCTCTTCCCAACTTTCCTCTGGTGCATTCGCATTTCTAGGAAAGGATTCAAAGCTGCTGAGTGCCTCACAAGTTTTGCTGTTGATCATGGCTCCTGCTGCTGGATAGTCTACTTAGTTGTTTTAAACTGAACATTAAGTTCGATGCTCAATGGTGTATTCTATTCTGGAGTTTGACAGGTTTAGTGTCAATCGAGCTGGGCTTTTTGCTCCGTGTTTTGTCCACAAAAAATGAAACATAAAGCAGTAATTATTGACTCATCCATTGCCACAATTCAGAGACCTCTGTTTTTTTCCTTTGCACGAATTCAAGGACCTCTTGCATCAATTGAGAAGCCTGTAAACTGCCCTAATGCGAAATGAAATGCCATGGTGTCTCAAACATCTCTTGTATCATATCTTAGGTTATTAAAAAATTAAATATTTACACAATCAGATACCAACGTAATTTCAAAAGTTTTTTTTTTAAAAAAAATTGGTTCATGTGATCCTTAATCGTAAGACTACATTACGAATCATGCTACCTGAAATCTTTTACATTTTGCAAGTATTGCTTGCAAACGCGTGGGGTTCAGATTGAACTCTAGGGGAACTTCCTTTAGCCAATTTCGGCCCATTTGGAGTCTAGGCGGACTCCCTTGAGCCAATTTCAGCCCATTTCGCTTTTCTAGCTCAAGAACTCAGAACCTTGTCCAAGGCTCCAAATGCAAAAGACTTTATGGCTTGTGCTTCTTTCGGCCTACTTGAAGCCCAAGAGATGGTACAATTTAAAGCACACAGATAGTGTTTAAGAGATTTTTTTTGGTTCTTTTTTTAATGTGATTTTTTTTATACATTAGTTTTTTGCTAGAACTTTAAAAGTGTTTACTCAAGTAGGCAGTAGCAAAGTAATAAAGCTCGATAAGATCGAGATCAAATTAGAATATAAAATCACTAATTACAAATTTAATAAGACTATAGCAAAATTAAAAGGAGTGAATTATGTAGGAAAAATAAATAAAAGAACTAAATGAATTATGTAGGAGAAATAAATAAAAGAACTAAGATACTTAATTTAAATGTTTTAGAATAACCAAGGCGAACAAACTAAACTAAGGCAATGAATCTGCAACAAATCCACATACTATGTTGCTCATAATTTTAAATTTGTAGAATTCTCAAGATACTTTTCTCAGCCTAAAAGTAATTACCCGACCATTATATGTAACCGAAGAAGATACATAAACAAAGGTTAATTATCTAGTACGATTATTGGATTGGTAGTCTTTCTAATTCAATGATACTACTAATGATTTAACGTGCATGACACACTAAATAAAAGTAAATGTTATTAGATAGAAAGAATTAATTCAATTAACTACAACGTAAATATATATTATGGAGTTTTGGAGTGAACAAAACATGTTTCATTATGCATCATCAAGCCTTGGTCTAGGAGATTAGAACCCCATTGACATGAAGAACACAATTTTAGATATTAAATACATAATGGAGCTGCTCGGGTTTCTTCTTATTTTTTTTTCCTTTTGAGCAACCGAGCACGGGCTCAATTGCTCTTTTTGTTTTAATTTCGTTCGGGTTAAAACCCATTATCTCAATCTCTTTGGTCGGATTTCATCTGAATGTTCTTCACTTTAAAACAGAACCCGTCTTCTCTTTATTAAACATCAACGACTCGGATTATTCCTACACTTGAATTAAGCATTTTTATGAATTTATGCTTTTAAAAACCCATTTAACATGCTCCTCTTTGGCCATTAATATACAATCCAAATAATGTTTGAACATCTAATTACTAGCTTAACACTAATAACTTATAATTGTCCTTATTTTAACTACAAATTACATTAACAAATAGGTATAAAGACATATAAAATAATATATATTTTGTGTATATCATCTTTGAGAGATATGATATTGTTGAAATGAAGATACCAGTGAACAGATGATTATAAGGTGTAAAATAGTCCTCCCACCGTCCCACTTTTAATAGTCCAATTTGATTTTTCAATACGATACGTCATGCATTCCACCTTCTTTTTAACTTTCCAAAATCAATAATGTTTTCTATTAATTAAGTTCATGCACTTTCTAGATTTTATCTTCCAAAATCATTGTTAGCACTTGGGGCCGTTGGGGGCGTGAAAAAAACCAAAATATTCACAGTGGATTTTTCATGTCCACTGTAGTATTCCGATTTTTTCACTATCCAGCGTGAAACACGGCTTGACCTGTTTCAGCTGAAAAAACATGAATGCTATAGCAAAACGCTCCAGACGGCCTATTAGTTGGAATGTCTACGTACGTTGACAGTCCTGAAGCCGCTTGCTTCTTTTATTTGTTTGACCAGTGTTGTTTCTTGCAATTTCTTTCACCAAATTAAAAGCGCAATCATCATGAGAATTGCATGCTTCATTTTGCGATAAAATATAAACAAGCAACCTAACTGGGGAAGTCAGTTAGGTATTGAAGTCGTCATCTTTCATTTTCAGTCATATGTAGAAGTAAGATAGCAGCAAAAGGGGTCGATGGAGGAGTAGCCTTGGACTCAACTCGTCGACCACCTTAGACATACAATTAAAAGTAATACAACGACGCAATGCATGCCCAATCCTTTACAACGGATCAATTACATGACAAGTACTACATTAAAAGATCCAACAAGCTATCATATCTTCATTAAAAATCCTTTTTGACTCTCTTTTGGTCCCAATGATAACCATATGTCGTGCACGCCGAACATCACATTCCTCTTTTGTACAGACAACAAGAAAGACAAACAAAAAAGCAAAAGAAAATACAACACATTATTTTGATACATTCACCTCTTGAAAGCCCTTATTCAAAATGCCAAAAGGAGAGAGAAGGAAATGAGTAATTTAAATCTTTCTTTTTCATAGACAAGAGGGAAAAGAAGCAAGAAGGGTTTCCATGGTAGAAGAAGATGGCGGTAGTCCATGTTGCCCCTCAACATGCTCACACATAAAGAAACTAGGGCAACGCTGTGACTCCACCCAGTCTGTCAACTCATTTCCTTGTGAGATTTGTTCATGCAATATCACATCTCCCTTCTCCTCCACATTACATGATTGTACTTGCATGGCTACTCTAGTAGTATCCATGTTGTCCAATAATGGAGGCAAATAATTGGAATCTGGATTGCCCACAAAGCCAAGATGTGGAATAGAGACATGTTCTTGCTGCAGCTGATTAACATGCCATGTTTCATTGTTCAGGCCAACTAGGTCTTCTAGCACGCAATTTTCTTGTGGTGCAGCTCCATCCGAATTATTGAATAGGCTGTTGTCAAGCATGAAAAGAGAGCATGGTGAAGATAATAACATGGGTTCTGCCAAATGTTTTTGTGCTAGGTCTTGATTCAGTGAATCAAGCTGATTTAGGCTGAAACAAGATGGAAGAAGATCAGCACTGGGTGAAAGCTGGCGAGCTGGAGGTGCTGGAGGCTTTCTTATCTTCTTCTTGATCCATGAATTCCAATAGTTTTTTATCTCATTGTCAGTTCTCCCAGGCAAGTGACTTGCAATGTGAGCCCACCTATAATATAAATTAAAACAATTAAGAGAGACTAGATTTTGAGTTCGTTACTGAAAATATATGAAAGATGACCTGTTGCCAACAATGCCATGAAGGCTGATGATCAACTTCTCTTCCTCTTGGGTGAATCTGCCACGGCGTATATCGGGTCTCAGATAGTTGATCCACCTTAATCTGCAACTCTTCCCACACCTCTGAAGGCCTTTTTTTTTCAATTCAAGCAGAAGACATTAATATCAAATCCAGTTACTCTTACTCTAATACACAACCAATAAGCCAAAATTCAAATAATTTCCACCTATAAAACTTTATTAAATAGTCTCTTCCTCCTATATAAAATGGCCATCCATAACTTCTTCTCACTAATTAAATTCGATAACAAAAAGATGTGTGTGTTAGAGAGAGAGAGAGAGAGAGAGCTAGACCTGCTTTTTCAGGGACTTCACTCCAGCAGCCATAGCCATGCGTGGTGATGTAACGAATGAGCTTCTCGTCTTCTTCAGGAGACCAGAGGCCCCTCTTCACCTTCTGCTGGTTGCAGCATGAATGATGACCCATCTTCTTATATGTATAGCCTCTAGTAGATATGAAGGTGCTCTCTCGATCTACTTCTTTTCCTATTGATAGAATGACTAGCAGGAGGCCTCCGAGCTTCTTCAATGGAGAGGTGATAGGTGCTTTCAGGGTCTTTTAAGCACACACCACCCCAGTAGACAGAGTCACAGAGGCACCGGATGGGTCCCATGCACACCCCAGGCCCCCACTCCCTCTACTTTCCATCTAACCCTAAAAACGACACAGCATCAACCTCAGTTTCAGCTCCACTCCAGCTCCTCTATGCTAGACGTAGTTGCTTATCATAAGCCATTACTGCTACTACTACAACAACTACTTGTAGTATACTCCTATAATGCATGCAATCGTAATTTCAGATACCAAAGTACGTTTCCATGCAATTACCAAAGGAAAATGAACATATATATTGTTCCATGCTAAGGCAGTAACACTACAGTAAAAATAAAAAGTCTGTTTGAGGACTCATCATTTTTTGTGATCATGTATTGAGATAATTGGGGAGAAATATCTTTTTGTTTCCAAAAAAGACATTCATGGTTTTATACTCTTTGCTCATGTGGCATCATATTTTATTGTGAAGTTACGCACAAGGTCCACAAGCTGTCATTGTAGAATATTTCAACACTAAGTTGAGGAGTCCTGTCGTCTATAATACATGCGTACGGAAACTTGGTTATGTAACATAGAAGCAGAGCTCCTCCAGGTTATGGGAGGTCCTCCAATTTTCACTGAGGCACTTGTATCCGAGTTGTAATCTGTGTGCTGTGATTGGTGGACGCTTGAGCTTTTGGCAAAGTTGGTCATAAAGCTGGTAGTCTTCAGTTCTAGTCTCGCACTCTCGCTAGAGGCATTTATACCCGAACTATATTTCAGGTACCTGAGGGGAGGTGTTGAAATAAAATTAATAATTTTTTGTTTCCTTATAGTTTGAGCTTTAAGGAAACTTGGTTATCTAAGAAAGAGATGATAACGAAAAAAATTGTCTTATAAGAGGTAGAATTTTATGTCGACACCAATATTGGAGTGTGATTACTTCAGATTAGGCTCCCATGTGGTCCATTTTTGTTATTCCATCAGCTTAACAATAACGTATTGTTTCCTTAACAGTAACAACTATTTAAGTCTAAATAGTTGGAAAAATTACCCAAAACAATAACATGGTTTGGGAGGTTCAAATACGAGTCAACATATGTAATATGTTTACCACAGCTCATAAATCTCGAAAGGGTTCTTGAATACTCCTTTAAACATATACTGCTCACATACTCCCTCCATCCAATTAATCGTCCGATTTGGTTTTTTAAATGAATTGCAGTTCATTTTGGAAAAACTAAATTGGGCTACTATTAAAGTGGGACAAAGAGAGTATGAAAAAACTCTGAGTCAGTTATATCTAAGTTTGAAGCAAAATTATTCTCAAAACTCATATCTGAGTTCTAATCAAAGGCGTAAATTATCTAGGTTCAAACCTCAAATATTTTCAGTATCTGAACAGGTGCTTTATCATCAGCCCAATTTATGAGCCCTTCGCTAAACCGTGCAAGATTTGAAACCTGGCCACTCTAGTTTGAAACTTTCCTCCATATCCAGGGGCTCAAAAAGGGAGTGCCCACCCATTGTCCTTCATTACTTCTCAGCGTGCCATTTCTATACACCTGCGTATATTGTCAGCTTCTCTGAAGTTTGCAAAGTACTGTTGAGCTATTCACTGAACAAACCTAAAAAAAAGGCTATGCACTGACCATTATCAGGATTGATAGGCTGAATCAAAAATAGTATATTGATGTAAGTAGTGATTGACAAAACACATTTTCTTAAACAAACAGAAGAACTTTATGTACATATAGATTGAGAACGAGATCAATGGAATAAACAAAAGAATTGAGTGACAGTCCATTGATTGATGGGAATGATTCACCACACTGATGTGAGACGATTTGCTTGGATGGATCGCAAAGCCAGCCACTGGAGAAAAGAGTAAACAAAGGGTTTAAATGGAAAGAGGAAATTATTATACTTAGCTTTAGGGAGGAGCAATTGAAGATTTGGCCTACCTCTAGTAACTAAGTCATAGCAAGGAGATGGAAGACCTCCTTTTTAAATAATAGTTGGTCGAGTTAATTAATCAAAAGATGTATTTGTTTCAACATCCTATTCCCTCATATGTAGTACTCCCTTACGCAATCCCTTTTCACTTTCTAGCTAGTGTAGCCTACCTCAGGATTCTGCCTCCAACTCTCCTTGTCTCCCTACAATACAGAGGCATAAACAAACACATGATCTTATGTTGAAATCTCTCTCTCTCGCTCCCATATTTAAATGCATGCATACAATAATATGCTTGCATGTAATTCCAAGTTTCCAATATCAGTCCATCCAAAAACGTTTTTTCTCTCTCTCTCTCTCTCTCTCTCTCTCCCATATTTAAATGCATGCAAACAATAATATGCATGCATGTAATTCCAATATCAGTCCATCCAAAAACGTTTTTTTTATAACAAGGGTGTCCAAGTCCTAAGGATCGACTAGCTAGGAAGGCCCGGGCAGGGCAACAAACCTCCTAGAACACCGTACCCCGCCCCCAATCCTCTCGGACACACGTACAAAGCCCACCAATGACACACACCGGGTGAATTAATTTCACCGTGGACTATCTTTAGTAAATTCTAGAACATTGAGAGAGGTGGAATCGATGAACTCCAGGTAAAATTTATAGTAGAGTAATTGGGTCCCATCATAATAAGAATCAATGAATTGTGTCAACAAATTAATGAACATGAGGAGAGATTAAGGAAGAAGAAAGAACAAGGATATGATTAGTACCTTATAATAGGGCCCTTGATTAATTATGAACCCATGTGTTTTCCTTTAAAGATGCCAATGCCTTTGGTTTTCAAAAGGTTAAACACATGTTCAATCAAGCAAAAAAAAAAGCACTAGGGACCAAAAAAACACTCCCTTGTCCCATGATCATGCTTTCTATCATGCAGAAATTATTTAAACAATTTTTTGATTTCAAGTTAGGGGTCGTTTGGAGCGTGAAAAAACCAAAATATCTACTGTAGCATTCCGGTTTTTTCACTATCCAGCGTGAAACACGACCTGAGGTGTTTCATCAAAGTTAGAAAAATATGAATGCTACAGTAGTGGATGTTTTGCTTTTGTTCCATGCAATGAAATTAAATCCATCGTCCAGGATAGCTCAATATCGAAATCTAATATAATCAATGTTGCACTTAAGCAAGACTTGCTTCCAAACTAATTTGGAATAAGGGCACTGAAAATTATATAATCTCTACATTCTGAATTCCTACCTTAAAGGAAGTACATATTTGCAAGATGAAAACCCCGCTTGCAGAGTTTTTCTTGGGTAAGGAGTCTGTCATTCAATGGCAACCTAAAAAAGAAGGCATATCTATCACTCTATGCTTATTCCAAACCAACTTAAACTAGGGCACTTTATGGCTTATGCCCATGATATCACGCCCCAAATGGCCCATTAGTATCATAATCCTAAACTACGAAGACCTAGGTGTATTCTGTCGGCACAATTAATCAGATATGGATCTATGATCTTTTAGAACTTCGTCTGGAGCTCATCCAATGCAGAAGTTCAAAAGATTATAAGTCAAAGGAATCTAAATTATACAAGAATCATGTTTATATGCGACTCAGCACATATTAACTACTTCCATCATTCAAAGTCTATCATGTGAGGTTCGATAAAATAGTGAAATCATTGTCCCTGGAAGGAATTCGCTATGAAGAATGAGTTTGAAACATCGTGCAGATATTCTGTTTAAACTGTCGAAAGAATGAAAACGAGCCATACTGATCGACTTACTTCCCTCCTCATTTCATTCTATACATGAGTTTATTGTTCTTGAACATGAACTTTAGTACGATAACCCTATTATGAAAGAAGACATTTATAAAGTGGAGCTGAAACAAGATGGGAAGCGTTTCAGAGTTGAATTAGATAGCATAATATTCGTCGTGGAAGAAAAAAAGAAGGGAACTGAAGTAGCAAATCTCTGTCATGGATGGACCACATGCATGTTACTCCACCACGCGCATTTGTGCCTTATCTTCTTGTTTATGTCCTCAATTTGTACTTCGAAGTTTGAAGTAGATGAATGTATGCATGCTCATGATAGCTATTACCAGGCAAGGATCCAGATACCTGCTCATGTACTTGCTGTTGTAGCCTCCAAACAGCATTTTCTGCAGACTGAAAGCAATGTGATGTGTACACAACAACAAACGATGGTCCACTACATTTTGAATGGAATCATGGAACTTTTGTCTGTCTTATTGTGTCAAATACAGATATCCGAATAGAATAGCTAGTATAAATTAATGTAAAATATTCTGATCATTGTCCTGCCATTAATTTGTGTATGGATGTTTAAGAGTTGCCGTTTGGGGCTTGAAAAAGCCAAAATATCGGGAGTGAATTTTGGATGTCCACTGTAGCATTCATGATTTTTCCATATCCAACGTGAAACACGACCTGAGGTGGAATGCTATTGGATGTTTTGCTTTTAATCACGCCCCAAACGGCATACATCCAACTGAAGTTAGCTTATACATGTCTCTGACGGCAGTATTCTGCAGGAGGTTGATGGAACAGTAACGGCTGATTATAAAGTCAGCCTGCTCATTATCATAGTAGTACGAGGGAAAATTATTGGCTACGCGCCGCGCAGGGGGAACAGTGTACTCATCACCAATGGGTGATGGGCACCTCTCCCCTGCTTGTAATGATTGCCCCAAAGGGACCCACAAGCAGGGAGATGTGCTCATCACCCATTGGTGATGAGCACGCTGTTACCATGCGCGGCGCGCAGGTAATAACTTCTCGTAGTACGAGTAACTGAAATGATGAATGGTAATGATTTCATATGCGTTTTGGCGCTTTCTTTGAGCTGAATGCGATAAACATGGAGAAATGTTTTCCTAACGAGCAGAAAGCAAGACCAAACCAAAGGACAAGTGGAGGGGGACCAGGAATCTTAGGTATATTTGTAATTTCTCCTTTTATTCAAGTCTTTCTTCCTCTTCTCTGATGACGTGGTAAATGGTAATGTGATGCTGGTAATGAAAATTGGTCAGGCTAGACAAATTCATAAACATGGACTGCTTTTGAAGCTCAGGATCCAAGTCTTTCAGCTGAGCATCTGGTCAATCTCACACTAGAAGCTAATATAATGGTCCAGGGCTATCACCATTCAATTGGCATTGGAAACAAAGTGATGAAGACCAGCCACGGATTTGATTTTCGAACAGTGAGGTTGCTTTTTATTCACATCTGGTGGTTTATCATCGGATGTTAAGATTACGTGGAGTATTTCGCCAACTTGGATTTTTTGGAATAAATTTTGACTCGCAGAGTGGAGCATATAAAACGTTTTCCTTTTCTAAATTGTAGTTATCCAACTTATTCAAGTTATTATGAATAAGTTATAATGAGTTCATTCAATCACTGATGAGATATTGGAATCCTTGTAATAGTTGCAACCTAAGTGACAAAGTACGGGTACGGCAATAAAACGGCGAGGTAAGCGTACGGAACAAAACGGCAGAAAACAGAATATACGGGAAAATAACGTGAAAAAAACGGGAAAATAATAAAAATAAAAAATTAATATAATAGGTATAAATATTAAATAATAACATATTGCAAAGTTGCGCATTTAAAAAAAGAGTTGCACTTTAAATAAAAAACGTGTTTTACGTGTTTAAACGCATTTATCGGGATAAAACGCGTTTATTTCGAAAAAAATACGTTTTTCCGTTTTAAACAGGGAGTTTTACTGCTGAGTGGCTGAAACGCGTAAAACGCATTTTATACGCGTTTCTGGTCACAGAGGTTGCAACAGTACCTGGTACAATCCATAGAATGAACACACGGCATATGCATAGATATTCGGGCAGTCGCGTTCAGTTTGAGGTACAGCGTGCGTAACCTTCGCATTATATCATTTTCGCAAAAGAAAAATTACTCTCCAACTAGATATGCTTAACAAAAACATAGCTACGGCGCAAACATAAGGTTGAAATTTGACATTGCTAAAATGATTTATGCCACAATTTTTCCTTTTTCATCTGATCAATTCACATGTCCATCTATCGGAATCTTGTTTTCGTTCAGCATTTTCTCACTATGTTTGCTTCCTCGAGATGAAAGCAAGCAAAACAAAGTTCTCTATTATCTCTTGATTAAGTTTCTCATAACTAGATAATAGTACAACTTCAATCGTCCACGGAGACCAAAAAGGGTATCTGAGGTGCCATGTGCAAGCAGCTTGTGCCTCTTTCTGGCAGATGAGAGAAGCAACAGAGGCCCAGTAAACAACAACAAAGATGGCGCACTCTTTTCGGATGTGTTAATCTTTTTTCTTGTCTGCCACATCAAGGGCGGCCAATCTCTCTACAAGTGGAGGGTGAGAATAATGGTAAGCCGAATACCATGGATCAGTGTTCATTGCAGATAAGTTTTCCTCCTGCCACAAGTAAATCAGACATGATAAAGCACGAAAATAACAAACAAAAAAAAGATTATGAGCAAGTACAAGAAACCACTACCAAAATTAACACAAATACATCTTTAAGTAAATGTTTCAGAGAAAGTAAAACAGAAGCTTCAAATGTATTCAAGGGGCTGTTTGGCAGCCTCTTTTGAGTAAGAAAGGATTTCCTTTAAGGTTTGTTTTCCAAGTCAATATGTCCCATCGGCCCTTTCCTTCTTTTTGAGGGCCAACCCTCCTCGCGAGGAGAGTTAAGGGGTAGAAAGGGCCTTCAAGGCCATTCTCTTTTAGGCTTAAAGGGGAGCCAAACAGCCTTCAATTCTTCAAAATGTAAATCCTTCTTTCGGCATATATACTTTCCTAAGTATTTATAGCCAACAGAAAACAATAACGCCAGTTACCTGTAGTTTCACAAGCCCTGCACGAAGTTCTTTGGCATAACCAAGCTTTTTAGCAAATGCATCAGCCTGCAAACAATGACCATGAGATGGAGTGAACATACAGACACATAAAAGTAGGAAATGACAACAATAACAGTAAGCTTTCAAGTACCTGGAATTCAAATGCTCGGCTAACAAGATTTAAACCAAAGCTTATAAGGTGCTGGAGAGGAATAACAGTGTGCTGTGAAGCAAAAAATAGCAGTTACATGTAAGCTTGAAGTTCCACTCACGACAAAGCTCTTTTCTTTAGAAATAGAAGATAAATTCCTCAAAAGTATTCAATAAGAGATATTTGTGACAGATCAATGATTCAGCTCTACAACTCAACAATAATCAGACAAGATAATCTATCTGAGCACAATGGTGATGACATTACCCTACCAAATATTGTATGGAAAAAATACATGTCATGAAGTATTTATTCAGTTTATATCCAAAGAAAAGGCATCGGATATCATAGAAAAGAAACTGCCCTACAAGATGGCAAATCAGTCTAAAATGAAACAAGATAAAAAGAAATTATCCCACATTGAGAAGAGAATGCATGAAAAACATTGCACCAGAGGAGTAGACTACTAAAGATACACAAAGTTCTGTACTGCACAGAGATATATATCTACTCAGGTTTGATCATTAAAAGAAAAATTTGCAAGGTATTCTGGATGAGTTATAAATATACGATTTTGCATGACCATGTACCCAAAAATCTACCTGAAAGATGATTAGACCAATGAGAACAGGTTGTGCATCAAAGCCAAAGCTTTGAAATAAATCTTTTGAATTTCTCACAAGGGCGTAGCCTCCAAATTGCAAGAAAGTAAGAATCTGTAAACGGAAAGAAAGTAAGAATCTGCCTCCAAATTGAATTTTTCAGCTGCAACTCATAGGCAGTTGACACGAGTATTACAATTCCAGCAACTTATCCACCAATATTTTAACGCTGACAATTAATTGCAAGACCTTAAAATTTTCAGCAACACATAGGTTACCTATAGTCAAGTTTTCCTTTGAATCAGAAAGAATATGCAGAATTAAATTTTAAGATCAAACCTTTAGACCTTAAGGTTATTGTCTCATGACTCCATCCTAAAGCATAGCAAACATTGCAAACATTTAGCAGAATCAAGTTTCAGATTGAAAAGTCGGGCTGTGTTTTACTTGCCAGTTGCCCCACATGGCCACACCCTGACATTACCAGAAAAACAGACTTCTTTCAGGTATCCAGACCGGGCTGGGGGGGTTCAACCTGCATGGCCCCACCCCAATATTGCCCTGGTCAAGGCAATCCTCTTAGAACAGGGTTTGCTTGGAGATGGTTAAAAAGGAAAACAACTAAGGCAATCCTTCACCAGGAAGCATTTGCCGATGATTTGGTGTGAGAAATGTAAGAGGGGGAGGGTCGAATTTGGAGTGTTGCAGGGCATTGGGCATGTAAAGCTGCTGACTTGCACCGCCACTAATATACATACTTTTAAAAACATTAACAATCTACAGAGGAGATGCTGAGACAAGTTATGGGCAGCATTCTGTGATCACAAAATATCATCAAATACCATGAACTCCCATATCAAACTTCATCAATTTACATATATACCTGCACTGCAATGAATGAGTACATGGTATGGTTAAGTTTCCAATGACCCAGTTCATGAGCTATAACAGCAACAACCTCTTCATCATTTTTGCACTGCAAAAGTTATTTCCAACCAATAAATATTCAAACAAATGTACAAAACTTCATACTATAAATGTGATCACGTAAGACAATAAAACAACAAAAAGATACAAGCCTTTCTATACCAGGTAGGAGAATGGAAGTATGAGACAACTCAAAAAGTAAAAAGTAAAAAGTAAAAAGTAATTAAATACAAATTTTCTGACGTTCTCATCTCTGTTCAAGTTTTTAACAACATTCTCAAAACGCGCTATTGTTGAGGCTGCTAAGCTAAAACTCACAATTATGCAACTTAAATTTAAAATATTTATGTAGTGTCGCAAAATATATGCCATCTGCATATGTAAACCATGTAATCATAGTCCACTACATGGCCAGGATTCATATTTCCGCCAGTAAATTTTTCTGGGCTCCCTTCATATGCATATTTCCGACATTGATAAAGGATCCACTACAAACTGACACCAAAGATAGCAGAAAAGGGGGAAAAAGCTTTAAGATTCTCAGAACTGCTCTTAGAAAAATCACAGGCATAATATACAACAACTCAGAGGCTTTTTCAAAAGCCTCTAAAAAAAATCCACCATGGTATCACTTCTTTGCTACTTCAATTAAAAAATAATTCCATCTGTAACAGATCTTTAATCTATAGTATCAGAAATAAAATAAAAAACTGCAAGCTTGGTGCCACTCTTATTTGGTCGCTGAAGGATATGAATCTTAGTCATCTTCGACTCAGACTTACTTCAGGTATTAAAAAGTATTCTATTCACCAGGAGGAGATATCTAGTACAGCTGTACAAGTGCTATTTATATGAAGCAATTACAAATATTAACAGTGTATTTACTATTTAGGTAATATTCATGTTTCTTGTCCAAGAAGTATTGGCTGTGTGGGTTCAATGATGGAGGTGTCATTAGAATGGACTATTCTTCTCCACGTCAAATGGATGAGTCGGTGTAATCCACCAAAGTTCATTCATAGTAAGTGAAATACGAAATTTAGGCTTTATTCTCCGCATGCGCCTTGCACTAAGAGGCTAACCCAATTGGAGTAGACAAGGAGGTTGATCCTCCTTCAAGGAGGCACAAAATCCCTTCCTGTCTCACCAGCATACCACAACATCATCGGCGCTTCATTACATCCTTAACAACAAGAATTCAGAGTCCTCTGGGTTTCATTTGTACACCAGCTGTTCAACATATTGTTTAAGCCATTTCCATCCTAAATCCAACGACATTTTTCTCTTTCCCAAAGCCCAATCAACAATGCCTTCACTCTCGTGTGTTCCAAAGAATGCTAGGTGATTGTATAATGCATTCCACAATCAATTCGAACAAGAGTAAACTAGTCCTACATTTGAAAGATAGGATATTTCAAATTTTAATATGCCTCAAACATTTTAGTCTTTCAATAACTGCCAAGAGCCCCACAATAGCACTAAATCACGATCCTAGAATTGGCAAACCTTCTAAAACTCTAGCAGGTGCAGAAGAAACTTATCTAGAAGCATTTCCATCCCCACAAAAACACTTCAGTTCATAAAGAAGCCAACCATGAACATACACATATCTAGAGGAAGTCCATATAGGGATCTACCAAGCTTAACCCTCTTGTTATAAAAGCTTCCTTTAGCAGTTATAAAATATGACGATGGAAATCTAAATTACATTAAATAAAACCAAATATAATATTGGCTCAAATGAAAAATTAAAAAAAAAAAGGGAAGCTACATGCAGGGCACAGCCAAACGACTTGCTCAATGAAGAAGAGGGCAGATGGGATAAGACTTCTTCTCGTCTAGAAGGTATAGAGATTACATTCCTCTATAAATAATCATTCATTTTGCATTGACTACTCTTTTGACATACCACTATACAATTACACACAGAAGCCAACACAATATACCTGTTGAATCAGTGTGTCATAAAGAACAATCCGCTTGTTTTTAAAAAAGCCATACATATATGCCTGAAATACAACAACATTTTAAATTAGATCACAAGAATGCACTAAAAACAAAATAACAAAATAACAGATTGAATTAAAACAGCATTTGAGTCGTACATTACTATGGCTTGATCTTGTAGATCCATCAACAACAAAAAGCTTCTTTAGAGGAAACTTAAGGGAAGCAGCAAGGGTCTCGATTTTCTCTCTGAGTCCTCCTTCAGGAAGCTACATCAAAGAATGCATTCGTAAAATCACTATGAAATAATTACTCAAACTTAAAAACGCTCCCAAGCTCAGTACAGTACTCACAGGAGTGAACTTATTAAACAAGGGAGCTATCAAAATAGGATAAATTGTCATCATCACAATGGAAAGGACGAACATAAAGCCCCAAAGGTAAATTGCCAGATAAGGACCACCTTTCTGCATAACAAAAACACAATTCAGATGAAACAAATATTTCATCAGCAACTAAGATTACAGCTAATAATATGAAATGAGCTATCTCAAACCTGCACAATAACGATAATTGCAGCAACTACAGGTGGTCCTAGTAAGATAGATAGAAAAATGCTTTTCAGCATGTCCCAGAAGAAAAGTCCAACTGTTTGCTGCAAGGACAACTGATTTTGTGAAAAAAATATCTCCATGTACAAGTCCCACAAAAAAAAAAACAGCAACAGGCACAACAACGGCAATGATCAAATTCACACACACAAGAGTAAAATTTAAATGACAAGAAAAAAGGACAAAGATTCTTAAACTCACTTTATTGAAACCATGGCGAGCCTCAATAACAAATGTTGAATACAACGAAAATGGCAAGTCAGTAATCTGCAGAACAAACAAGTAGAAATTGCATTCCTAATTACATGTTACAAGTATTAGCAACAAAGTATATAATACCTTTAACAAAGCGAAAAACTTCACTGAGTATACAGTTATCCAAAGTAAACAAGTGAATAGACATTATCAAACCTGTGACCAAACCAAGACGCCAGCTAAAAAAGAAAGTGTATGCAGTATCTCATTCTCGGCACTCAAACCCATGTACAGAAGAAAATCACCAGATTTCTGCAGCACACATGTAAGGTGAAGCCTACTCAGGAAATGAAAATGTCACTGATATCAGAAACCAGTGGTAACTACAAAAATACTTAATACATACAAATGCATAAGAATAGTGAGAGGTCACCTTCCAAAACCAAGGAAGTATCCCAAAGAACAAAATAGAAGTATCTGTTAATATAGTCACTGCTTCATGAATAAAATGGAAGTGGCTGTACATACAGATGACCGAGATTCATTAAATTCACTTCATCAAAATTGATGTTTACTTAACAGAATTATGTCCTGCCAGTAACTGAATTAGAGAAGGTAAGATTTAAGATACTTGAAGAGATAAAGACCTTTTATCAAGACTATATGCCCGAGATTTCTCAAATTTTTCTTGGCTCACAACTCCCACCAAAGGTTTAGGAAGATTTGGCAGTTTGAGAGCTTTACGTTGCCGCCAGTCCAGATAAGTCTCAAAGATGTACATCATGGTCATAAAGCCTGCACAAGACACAAATTTTCCATATTGTAAGTGTGTGAAATGTACACACCAAAAACTGACATCAATATGTGCACCAAAACATGGAAAAAACAAAGCATCAATGCAAACAAAATAACATTTCCAAATTCATATTATCATCTCCAAACGGCAATCTTTCTCTCACTCAGAAATAATTCAAACTCCATATAACCGAACTTTCTTCCAACAGCCAAAAAGATACTTTAAGTCGCAAATGTCATTCACCTCTTCTCATATAAACTGCCCGTTCAAGGTTTTTCATTTAATTCACAGAAATGTTCACGCTACTTCTATCCAACTACTCCGCCATAACAAAGAACACTTAGGTATCTAAAAGCCTCCACTCTATTCATTTCTCGTTCGATACAACTAGTCCTTATCTTTTCTACGCTACCAACAACAGGAACCAGGAACTCAACACTAACAACATAAAATCACAAGCAATTTGTCCACCAAACCCAGTATTCATCCCATCAAATTACACAACATAAAGCAGTGAGCACGCCTAACATGAATACAATTGCTAAAGGACAAGTATATCGTAAGTGCCAACTACCCAAAATCGATTCTTTTCCATAAACCCATTTCAATACATGCTATTATGACCACAAGACGTTACCAAAGTGTAAGCAAACTCGATGCTGTGGCATACATGGAGAGATAACGCTAAAAAACGAGAAGAAAAGCAACAAACCTAGAACGGCTTCCATGTAGGGGAAAGATGCCATTGCGAACGAAGTTGGCTAAAGCGATTTCGAAAAGGAGAAAAATCGAGTGCAATCTCGCAGTGGAAGGATGCGCCGCCGATTACTATTTCCGCCGGTAGTTCCCTTCGGGGTAAGGGGCTGATAGCACGGAAGAGAGAAGAGGGGAGACGGCCGAGGCCGCGGCGGATCCCGGCGAGGAATGGGGCGGCCCTTCTCGCCGGAGAATTCGGAGAGTGGCGCGAGCGGGGATCGTCGTAGCTTCCGAGCGATTGGTTTTTCACTTCGTAGGTTGCGCCTCTTCAGTCGCCTGCACACCACTCAGTGGGCTTGGGGGTTGGGCCAAATTAATGGGCCTGGTGGAGGGGAACCAGGCCCATTAGTTTTTCTGAAATTTTGAATCTGAAAATCAATTTTTTTAATTGACATGAAATTAAAAACTTCTTCTAGACCATTACACCTTAGTTGGTGGCGGTTGTATCACCCAGAATAAATTGTAAGCTGAAAAATAATTTGAATTAAAATTATGTAACCATCGACATAATCATGTGTCTATGGTTCAGTGGTAGTTTTGTCGGTATAGCTCCAAAATATAATTAAACCTAATTTTTAAACTACAAATTCCCAACATCCTTCAAGTACTCTTGATGAAAGGAGCTTTTTACATATGACCTAGCGCCAACTTTGAGTTTCCCATATCACCTAGAATCTTTCTTTTTCTCCCATATGACCCGGAATCGGCACCTAGAGTACCAAAAATGCCCTTCTTTTACGTTTTTAAGCCTTTTGTATCCCAAATGCTTCATTCTTCCCAAAATTAGTGATTTACGGGAGCATCAAGTTGGGGAAGAAGATATTCCGGCAAAGGTCCGTACATAATCGCGGTTGAAACCATCGCCGGCGCCGTCTAACTCGGAAAAAAATAAAATTTCATGCCAAAAAACTGTAAAATAATGGGAAAGAAGAAAAAATATATGATGAAGAAATTTTGATGTGAGATCAGAGGGAAGCCCTCCCAACTACAAAAATTAAGATCTACATGTAAAAAAATACATATAAAGGTCACTCATTAGTGTTCAACCGCTCATGGACACAAAATAAAAGAATAAAAATGGGCAAAAACGTGAAATACTCGTCGGCGAGCAACAAGTTCAATTTATATATCTTTCTGTCATCCTAATGAGATGGAAAAGGAAGAAAAATAAGGAATAACGCAAAAAAATGGGCAAAAATAGATAAAAAATGAGCGAGTTATGATATTTTAAAAATTGCAACACGACTTGAACTTTAGTCGTGTCATATACAACACGATTTTTCTGCAATTTTCAAAATGTCATAAATCACTCAATTTTTATCCGTTTTTGCCCATTTTTTGGGTTCTTCTTTATTTTTCTTCCTCTTCCACCCCATAAAGATATATTAAGCTAAGAAATGAAGAAAAAAGAAGAAAGTAGAAGCTTTCCGACGAAGAGCTTCCACTTTCTTATTTCTTCTAATTTTTTCTTCATTTCTTAGCTTAATATATCTTGATGAGGTGGAAGAGGAGGAAAAATAAAGAAGAACGAAAAAAAAAGGGCAAAAACGGATAAAAAATGAGCGAGTTATGATATTTTAAAAATTGAAAAAAATTCGAGTTGTATATGACATGATTCAAGGTCAAATCGTGTATTCGAATACACGACTTGACCTTGAGTCGTGTCATATACAACGCGATTTTTTTATAATTTTCAAAATGTCATAACTCGCTCATTTTTCATCCGTTTTTGCCCATTTTTTTGCGTTCTTCTTTATTTTTCCTCCTCTTCCACCTCATAAAGATATATTAAGCTAAGAAATGAAGAAAAAATTAGAAGAAATAAGAAAGTGAAAGCTCTTCGCCGGAAAGCTTCTACTTTCTTTTTTTTTCTTCATTTCTTAGCTTAATATATCTTTATGAGGTGGAAGAGGAGGAAAAATAAAGAAGAACGTAAAAAAAATGGGCGAAAACGGATAAAAAATGAGTGAGTTATGACATTTTGAAAAATGCAAAAAAATCGCGTTGCATATGACATGATTCAAGGTCAAGTCGTGTTTACACGACTTAACCGTGAGTCGTGTCATATGCAAAGTGAATTTTTTTGCATTTTTTAAAATGTCATAACTCGCTCATTTTTTATCCGTTTTCGCCCCTTTTTTTACGTTCTTCTTTATTTTTCCTCATCTTCTATATCATGAAGATATATTTGGCTAATAAAAAAAGAAAAAAAAAAGTAGAAGCTTTGAGGCGAAGAGCTTCCACTTTTTTATTTTTTCTTCATTTCTCAGCCTAATATATCTTCATAACGTGGAAGAGGAGGAAAAATAAAGAAGAACGCAAAAAAATGGGCAAAAATAGATAAAAAATGAGCGAGTTATGACATTTTGAAAATTACAAAAAAATCGCGTTGTATATGACACGATTCAAGGTCAAGTCGTGTTGTCGAATACACGACTTAACCTCGAGTCGTGTCATATGCAACGCGAATTTTTTTTCAATTTTTAAAATGTGATAACTCGCTCATTTTTTATCCGTTTTCGCCCATTTTTTTGCGTTCTTCTTTTATTTTCCTCCTCTTCCATATCATGTAGATATATCAGGCTAATAAAAAAAGAAAAAAGAAGAAAGTAGAAGCTTTGCAGTGAAGAGCTTCCACTTTCTTATTTTTTCTAAAAAAATTAGAAGAAATAAGAAAGTGGAAGCTCTTCGCCGGAAAGCTTCTACTTTCTTCTTTTTTCTTCATTTCTTAGCTTAATATATCTTTATGAGATGGAAGAGGAAGAAAAATAAAGAAGAATAAAAAAAAGGGCAAAAACGGATAAAAAATGAGTGAGTTATGACATTTTGAAAATTGCAGAAAAATCGTGTTGCATATGACACGACGCAAGTTGAAGTCGTGTTGCAATTTTTAAAATATCATAACTCGCTCATTTTTTATCTGTTTTTGCCCATTTTTTTGCGTTATTCCTTATTTTTTCTTCCTTTTCCACCTCATTAGGATCACAGAAAGATATATAAATTGAACTTGTCACTTGCCGACGAGTATTTCATGTTTTTGCCTATTTTTATTATTTTATTTTGTGTTCATGAGCGGTTGAACACTAATGAGTGACCTTTATATGTATTTTTTTACATGTAGATCTTAATTTTTGTAGTTGGGAGGGCTTTCCCGCTGATCTTAGATCAAAATCCATTCATCATATATTTTTTTCGTCTTTCCCACTATTTTACAATTTTTTGGCATGAAATTTTATTTTTTTCCGAGTTAGATGGTGCCGGCGATGGTTTCAACTGCGATTATGGACGGACCTTTGCCGGAATATCTTCTTCCCCAACTTGATGCTCCCGTAAATCACTAATTTTGGGAAGAATGAAGCATTTGGGATACAAAAGACTTAAAAACATAAAAGAAGGGCATTTTCAGTACTCTAGGTGCCGATTCCGGGTGATATGGGAGAAAGAGAAAGATTCTGGGTGATATGGGAAACTCAAAGTTGGCGCCAGGTCATATGTAAAAAGCTTCTGATGAAAGTATATGCATCATACAGCAGTGTTTCAATCCTAACACTGTTAATTACTGTTCAATCACAGCTCACAGAAGATTTTCTTTTTATTTTTTGCTTACGAGAATGGGCCTTACATTGGTCTTAGGCCCAATGGTCATGGGCTGGTTATTGGGCCTTGGCCCAGTAGATTATTCATTCCACTCGGATAAGATGCGCTAGCTCCCGCTATAGGGTTTCACGGTTGAGCCTCTCGCCGAAGGAGACGATCGAGCCGCCGCCGCAGCAGCAGCAGCCAGAGATCGGCTCCGCCGCCGGCCACCTCCGATCCTCTTCCAGCCATGGTATTGCTCGACTCCCTCTCAGCTCAATCAATTTCAATCCATTCATTTGGTTGCTCCTTTCGTATGATTCTCTTTCCAGATCATCCCCGACAAGAACCGCAAGGAAATCTCCAAATACCTCTTCCAAGGTCCCATTTTTATGGTTTTTTTCTTCGTTTTTTGCCGTTAATTGTGCTGAAATTGGTGAATTTTGATGTGGGTTTCTGGGTTTTGGAGGGCAGAGGGGGTATGCTTTGCCAAGAAGGACTTTAACCTGGCGAAGCACCCGGAGATCGATGTGCCGAACCTCCAGGTGATCAAGCTGATGCAGAGCTTCAAGTCGAAAGAGTATGTGAGGGAGACATTCGCCTGGGAGCATTACTACTGGTACCTTACCAATGACGGCATTGAGTTCCTCCGCACTTACCTCAATTTGCCGTCGGAGATTGTCCCGGCCACGCTGAAGAAGTCCGCCAAGCCCCTCGGCCGCCCCATGGGTGGTCCTCCTGGTGATCGTCCCAGGTGCTTAATTGGGATTTTTTCTTTGCAGCTTGTTTTGATGGTGGTTGTAGTGATGGTTATTTGTGTTGTTTACTCTGTAGGGGGCCGTCGCGTTTTGAGGGCGAGAGGCCAAGGTTTGGTGACCGTGATGGTTACCGTGGGGGTCCCCGCGGAGGGGGCGAGTTTGGTGGTGACAAGGGAGGAGCACCTCCGGAGTACCAGCCTTCATTCAGGGTAAGTACCAGTTCTACACTTTTTTAATGGTAACTTATCTGTGATCTGTAACTGAGTTAAACTATTGATATACTGTTGTAAAATTGTTATGATCCTTGCCACATACTAAGATTTAGATTTTGTTTATTTTGCTCGGATGTGGTTGTTATTATTTCACGTGTTACTTGCAAAGGTTGGGAAAGTTCTCATTCTAGTTGCTGTGGATGTCGTGTTGATAGACATCAATTATCATTTGCATGAGGATAATTTAGATGTGTTTATGCCACTAATGGAAGAAAACTATATTAGAGATTAGTTTTACTATTACCTTTTATGGGTGAGTTTGTTCAGCACATGTTGTAGTGCTGAGTAATAGAAAACTAAGGGGATAGAGGCTGCATATTTCTATCTGGGCTCTGTCATCTATAGCTTAGATGCTGAAATTTTTTTGTGATTGTAGTTTGATTGCTTTAGCTCCGTGTTCATCACTATGTCCTATTGATTGATATATCTTATCTTCTAATGAAGTGGGGAATCATATCTCAGGGAGGCTGCTGTGCTGCTTCTTTCGTTTTTCTAAATGGTTAATATTATAATCTGTGTTTATTGTGCGAAAATTAGAGTTGTAAACTCTCATCTCTGCTTAATCTGTCTTTAGTTCATTTGGTTATTATGGCATCTGTTTTGTGAAATCATGATGTGTATGATCGATTGATCGATCTTTGTTTTTGTAGTTATTTACTTTTTTTCTTTGTTTTATTCATTTGTTTTATTTTACTCTAGACTGAAAAGTACAAACCAAGCAAGGTAGAAATATAAGGAACTTGTGCCTATATCTGCACTTTTATGAGGTTCACTTTGTTTGGAACATGTTGGGCTGTTGAAACCTGTAGTTCTTTTAACATGCATAACTAGGCCTCATGTATGTTGAATGTTGCCTTGTTGGTTAATATAAGTGCATATGTGTATTCTTTTGTCAATCTAAAATTTGACTGGCGATTTGAAAATTGTTGCAGGGTCCTGGTGGAAGGCCAGGCTTTGGCCGTGGTGGTGGTGGTGGCTTTGGGGCAGGGCCTGCTAGCTCCAGTTTTTCGTAAATGGATTTACATAGTAGTGGCCGAATTTTGACTACTAAGTTTAAATTTATTTACAATCTGAAAAGTAGAACATCTGGGGATGCCACAATGTTGAATTTTGTATCACTGTTTTTTTTTTCATTAATTTCTATTACCTAAAAAGATGTTCTCTTGTTAAAGTACTTTCAGAATCAATTTTTGTATGTTGTGTGAGGACCCTTGCCAGTTTGGGGCTTTTGACTCTGCCCCTCGATCTCCTGGTGGGGATGACGCATTCTAGCAATAGGTAATCAGTTGTTTTCAATGTTCGCCAGTTTTTTAATGGCTTGGTTAATCTGATTGTGGTCAGGTCATTTTAGTTAACATTTGTTTTGAAAAGTAACTTAGTGCCATCTTAAGAGTTGAGTGAGGCGCGAGGATAGAAATTGGACTCTGCGAGGGCCATGGAATGTCGTATCGGATATCGGTAAAATATCGGTCGGCCTAAGAGACGAAATATCGGAGATATATCGGAGATATTGCGTAAAAAAATATCGGTCGTCAAAAACTAGTTTTTATCATATATTTTCAAAATCTAACTTCTAAAATGAGTTATACTAATTTAAACAAAGAATAGATTTCAAAATATGCATAAAAGGATAGAAAACAAACATGAAAGTTTTTTTTTCCCAAAAAAAAAAAAAAAAAATTTTTCAAATTTTTTTTTTTTTTCAAAAAAGGGCGATATATCGGTCCGAAGCCGATATATCGGCGATATTTGGAAAAATTGGGAAAATCGATACTTAATGGTATCGGAGTATCGGTTTGTGTCCGATACCGATATATCGGCGATATATCGCAGATATATCGGCGAGCTGGCATTCCATGGCGAGGGCAGGGCTGAATAAAAAACTAGTGAATTGGCGTTGTGATGGAAGAAGAAGAAAATTGGTTGTAAGTTCCGTTTTGTGCTTCTTGTATCCGTAGGCATTGCCTTAGGGACGGAAGAAGCTGTGAATCTTCCGTCCCACCCACGCAACGTAGCCATTCGATATGGGCCTCGTGGCTTTGTCAAATGTGAAAATTGGAGCGTAGTGCAAACCTTCATTTGTGATTGCACGGCGTTGCATAGTCTGGTCTTTTGGAGCACATGTAGTTCCGTAGTTGAAAGTTTAATACAACACCGACTGCAGATAATCAGGATAGGAATTGAATTCCATAAGTAGTTGCCTTCCTCGGATTATAGCACTTATGTTATTTCTTTGGTTTTTTTTATCACGTCCAACCTCATGTGCTAGTGTGGTAAAAGTAAGGTTTTCAAAACCGGACCGGTCATTGACCCGGATTGATGGCCGGTCCGGTTGGATAGCGGCGGTTTTGAAAGTTATACCTTAAATATATGATAAATATATATTTTATACATTATTAATATTAAACTGCTTATAGCTTAGTTGGTTAAGGTTTTAAGTAATTTGTGAAATGTCTTTGGTTCAAATCCTGAAAGAATTTTTTTTTAAAAAAACAAAATTGTCACCTGGTTCGGTTCGGCGGTTCGAGAAAGAATCGGCCGGTTTAATGAACCAGGGTGAACTGGACTAACCAAACCGTTTTTTCGGCCGATTCCGGTTCTCCGCGCGCGATCAGACCAGTCGGTCCGGTCCAGTTTTGAAAACTCTGGGTAAAAGGCAATAAAAAATAGGGCCCACAACATTGCAAAAGGTGGGAGAAGAAGTATTTATATATATATATATCTATAATATATCTATATATTTATATATATATTATAGTAAAAAAATGGAACAATTTAAAATTGGGGATTTTATCAAATAATATATATGAAAACAAATAATAAATGATCGGGAAAGACACAGACTTAATTCCTTATTTGATTATTTGACATGCCATATAGGCACTAGCATGGTGCTGACCCCTATCTGATTTATTTTTTGACTTTGACCCGAAAAATGTCATTGCGAGAGATGCCTTCCTCTAGTAATAAAAAAAATATTTATTCTATTGACGCTTTATATTTTGTTACATTTTCAATTAAGACATCTCTTTTATTGATGTCTTAATTTTTTTTAAACATTTTAAAAGTATATTTCGTAAAAAGAGTAAGATAATATTTCAAATGACGTCTTCAAAATATAAATTTTGGCTTAAGCTCATTGTCGGCTTTGAGGCTTATTTTTCTCGTTAAGGCAGATTAAAACATCATTTCAAACAACATCTTAGTTGAAAATATAACAAATTAAATAACATTAGTAGAAGAGACGTTTTCTTTATTATAAGAGGAATGCGTATTTTTCGGTAATGACTTCATCTAGTAATAACAAAAACGCCTCTTCTCATGAAGCTTTTCAGGTCAAAGTGCAAAAAAAAAACATGCATGGGGGCAAACGCCATGCTGCGCTTACATGGAATGTCATACAACCGGATCAGGAATTAGGTTTCTCTCTTTTCCGATCGGTTATCAGTTATTTTAATATATATTATTTAAAAAAACCGCTTTAAAGTTCTAGTGAAGGCCCAGACAACCCAAATCACTTTATTTTTGCTTTCCACTTAACTCTCTTACGCGGTTGCCAAATGACCCCTAAGTATACTCATCATGATCAAAGTCATGTAGCGTGGATGATCGAAAATGGGAGGTGATATTCATAAAAATAAGGAAAATGGGAGGTGACAAGTATAAAAAGAAGGGAGGTGATGAGCATTTAAAAAAAAAGAAACAAAAAAAAGAAAAGAAAAAGGGAGGTGATGTGCCTTACTGGTACGTGGGCTCTAGACTAGAAATAGAACCCTACACCCAGCAAGGCCAGGGTGGCTTTGATGGGCCACGGTACCTCTGTTGATTTAACCGTGTCGGCCCACTGAACATGACAAAGTCCAGTCAACGGTCGTTGGTGACTACCTGTGCGCAGCTTGACTAAAATGCGCCGTCGTGCGCCATCAGCCCCAGCTGCCGCTCCGCCGCCTTCTCTCCTCCGGCCGACCAGCCGCCGTTGATGGCTGGCGGGCCGGTGAAGAGGAAGAAGCCCACCAATCTCGGCTCCCGCCTCCCTCCCGCCATGCCGCCGCCGCTCCAGGTGACCCGAACCATCTCCTCCTCCTCCCGCTTCAGACTATACAAGAAGAGCTCCATCTCCATCGTCTTCCTCTTCTTCTGCTTCGCCGCTGTCTTGTACTTGATGTCCCGATCCATCTTCGGCGTCGACCCGTCGCCGGAGCTCTACTCGTTTGAGATTGTCAACGAGTTCCCCCACGATCCGCGGGCTTTCACGCAGGTAATCCAGTACTGTCTCCGTCAGAAAATCCAAATGTTACTACTAATTCCAGACAGTTCATTTTGGAAAACTAAATGTTTCTACTAATTCCGTACGGAGGGGGTATCTGATTTCTAGGCTGTTTGGTCTTTTGAAGGTGCTTGTGTTTGACTCATATTGTTTGAATGATTCCAGGGGCTGCTGTATGGAGGTGATGACATGCTGTTTGAGTCGACTGGGCTCTATGGGGAGGTAAAGTTTGGTTCTTTATTGCTTTCTTTTGTTACTTTTCTTTATCATCATCTTGTTGTTTTGGGGGAGATCAAGCTTTTCTGAATGTGTCGGCTGCTATAGGGATGTGGTGTTGTAGGTTTAGTTTGTGGGTGAGAGTAGATATGCTATAATTCATGTTTTGTCGAAAACATAATTGGCAATGGGTAGGCAGTAATATGATTCAGAAGGTCAAACTACACGCATGGGTAGATCTTTTCGAAGAGTCGATATAAGTATACAATGCCTGAATAGTACTATGCCTGGATATGCATTGTATGAAGATTTATGCGCAATGATGATATTATTGTAAATAGTGAGTAGACTGAATCTTGACTATTCTACAACTTGATAAGAATTCATGATAAAATCCTTCAAATTTTTTCTTTTTTAATTGTTGACATTTTGTTGGTACTTCAGATTCTTCCGAGCCTTGAAGTCTACATGATTGTTATTTTTTCTAATGGTTAATAAATAAAGTTTCTACTGAGTACTCTAACGCATAAAATTCCAAATGCTTCATTATGATCTTGATCAATTGTATTACTCGTATATCTCTTCATTTTTTTTTAAAACTTATATATATATATCTGATGGTACTATCTTTTAACATATTATTTTCGTTTGGAATTCCCAGTCTACTGTGCGACAGGTACATCTCCAGACAGGAGCGGTATGTGATCCATCTATATATGTTTGAAATTCTATACTTCTTTTATCGGATAAGAGTACCAAGGGGTTGTTTGGCAGTCCTTTTGGCATTGGAAGGTACCAGCTTTAGGGTTTTGACTCCAAGCCAAAACTTAGAAAGGGCCTTTAAGCCTTTTTCTTGGAAACCAAAGGGAGTGCCAAACAGCCCCCAAGTTGCAGTTCACAATTTCTTGCAGTAGTTCACTTGTCTGCTTTGTTGTTAGGTACTGGCCTCCCATAAAATGGATGGCTCTTACTTTGGGGAAGGTCTTACCCTTTTGGGTGAAAGGTGAGTGGTAACGTAGCCACCTTTACTTTACTCTGATGAAGATGAAACGGGCAACTTAATGGCATCAATATTCTTAAGGAACTATCAATTATGCTAATCAGAATTTGCAATTGCTATGCAAATTTATCAATTATATATGTTAGTTGTTCTCGAGCTGCATATTTTATATGCAATTTGCTTAAATAAGTATCTCATTAACTCGGGCCATCTTTTTTCTAGGTTGTTTCAAGTAACGTGGTTGAAAGACACTGGTTTCATATACGACCGTGGCAATCTAAGCAAAGTTTGCTCTTCACCTTCTTTTTCTTCATATATCTCTATTTCAAGTATTTTTCCCCATTAAATAATGATAGAGTAATGACCTAGGATAATTTGAGTTACCAACTGCTTGTACCTAATTGCTTCTGTTGTCAGATCGACTTGAGAACTTATGAAATGTTCTTTTAATCTTCCTAATAGTTAATATATTTATAGTCCATATTATCTACATGGGTTAATGTTCTAGAATATGAACACTTAAGGACCTGGAGTAGTCAATTGTGGGTGTAGATGGGCATGTTTATTCATCAAATGAAGGATGGATGGGGATTGACAACAGATGGGAATGTCATATTTGGGAGTGACGGAACATCTGTGCTATATCATCTAGACCCTAAATCACTCAGAGGTCTCTTTTCTATACAGTTTTCAAATAGTAACAGTTTTTAGCATTATTTACCTGTCGTTGACCTACTCTGTATTGGCTGCAGTTACCAAGAGAACGGCAGTTACATCCAGAGGTTATGAAGTCTCTCGACTCAATGAGCTGGAGTACGTTAATGGTGAAGTGTGGGCAAATGTTTGGATGGTATTTGTTGGTTTACCTTTCTTTAATTAGCATGACGTCTCTCGTTAAACTGTGGCAATCTCTTTTTGTGTTCATTATTGTTTTCTAGCCACTGACCATATAGTGAAGTTGACTGATACAAGAATAACTACCGAAATTGTCAGGGGCATTTTTGGTCCATGGATACTCCAGGACATTAACTCATTTAAGTGACCTGCGTTAATATGCGTGTAACCCTGCACCTTCCCTAAACAAATGTCTTAATAGGTTTCCTATAACCACTGAAGGAACGAGATTTGCTTGAAATGCTTTATCTGATGGGAAACTATGTCTTCCTGATTCTTGGAATGAAATATTTGTGTTTTAGTGTTGGTCTGCAGCTTCTCATTGACAGTGATGCTCAATACAATAGTTCTTTCTGTTTTTCTTCTAAAAAACAGTGAACCTAAAATTGCTTAAATAATAATTTTGGTAGAACTCAAAACGTGAGTTTTTAGAAGGGAAAGTTGGATAGCTTTTGTGTAAAAAAGGTTCAGAGTTTATAATTGTTTCATGGGTTTGTAATTTTGACGAAACTCATCAGAAATCATTTATTTGTCAAAATCCAAATGAAGAATTTATGGACTGAGGAATCAAGCACCAGCTTTGAGTAATTACAAGAAAACTTTCAAAATGTAAAAAAGTCAGTTTTCAAGTATCAATTGAGATTGTTTTATTTCAGCATTGCAATTTTAACTCGAGAATCCAGCATTTAGATTCTCTTATAAGCACAAATTTTTGTGTTGTTTATATGCTACTGGTAATGGCTGACTATCGCATATAGCATTTAAAGGAATGTCTTGTGCATCAGACTGATTAAAGTCCCTTTCTTAAATTTTGTTTTTGTGCATCAGACTGATTGCATTGCTAGGATTTCACCCAAAGATGGGAGGGTACTTGGTTGGATCCTCCTCCCAAGCTTGAGGTTAGCTTTTTTCTAAATTTTGCTCCAGGGTTTTTCTTATCTTACTTGAATCTTAATTTTCCTTGGTCATTTATATCTGTGCTCTTAAGGCATTTAACGGCGAGATATTTTTTTCTTACAAACTGTCCATGGGTTAGATCTACCAAAATGTAATCAACAGCTGAAGGCAATACCGAGTCTGCCAATATACTTCTTGGGATTTTGATACATACCCATACTACCCCCTTACACTTTACGGGGTGATTTGTGCTGCTTCACATCTGTATGAGGTATTTATGCCAGTGATTGAAGGCAAAGATGGTATCATTAGTCTTGCTGATAGATCTTCTCATAGCATTCAAGACAATCTCATTAGATACATTCTCCTGGAGCAAGCTAGTGCCATAAGTAATGTAGTTTTTGGGTGGTAATCCAAATCTCATTCTCATTTATCGGCGTCTCCGCCCTCTGGTACCGGTCCATCTCGAGGCGAGAAAAGCGTTGAAGCGAGAATACCTCTGCTTACCTTCTCTGGCTGGCTTATACGTATGTCATTCCTCTTTGCTCTATCTCTGATCAATGATGGCGTTGAAGAGGCAGGCAGCAGCAGGATTGCTGGATCACCCGTCTCCATCCAACATGACGTGGGAAGACAGAATGAATCTGGGACCTCGGAGGCATTTGCAGTCGATAAGCAACATCCCCAATCCACTCAATGATAGGATATGGGCCGTGGAAGCGATGGGAAAGCTTTGCGTTACCTGGCTGATAGATGGACAATTGGCTGTAAGGCTGGTGGCGAAGATAGACCAAGTCACCAATCTTAAATTCCTTGTCGCAATGGCTGCGATCATAAACCTGCTTTATACGATTTTAGGCAGCCACTAGATGTTGGCGAAGCTGGTGGAGAACCTCATCTCGAGTCTGCAAAGCATTATCCACTTCGCTATTAGGAAACCACAATGGAACATAACTCATGATTGTGGGAGGAGGCCGACCATACACAACTTGAAATGGTGTAGAATCGGCAGCAGTGTTATAGGACCACTTTGCCCAATGCAAAAATGATAGCTATGTCTTAGGTCAATCCCTGCAAAACAACGTAAATATTGCGGGCAATTTGAAATCTCTTGCCAAAACTTCGCTAAGAAGACCTTATCCTGATCACAAATAAGGGTGCATGAAATCCCATGGAGGCGAGCAATATCACACAAAAATCTCAGCAACTGACCGGGCTGTATAAGGATGAGCAAGAGTAAAGAAGTGGCCTACTTGGAAAGTCGATCCACAAGTACAACTGACTTTCCTTGCACCAATGGTAATGCCTCAATAAAATCCATAGAAATGACCCCGCAAATATGCTAAGGAATAGGGAGAGTTTGAGGTTATCTCAATGGTGTAGTAGTATCCACCTTAGCACGCTAACACACATCACACTGAGCAACTCTTTGCACACGCTCTTTAGACTACGCCAGGTGAAGCTCTGCGACACACTCTTATAAGTGCGAAAAATACCCTCATGACCAGCAATAGGTGGGCAATGAAAATGATGAAGAATAAGCGTCCCTAGTATAATAAGAAATCATCTTACAATACAAAATCCGATGAGCATCACAGATATGCTTCCAGGCATGCAATGAGATCAGAAGTGTTTGGGTCATTGCTGTAGGAGACAAAGATCATCAAAGAAGGAGAAAGTGGGAGCACTCAATAGGGAAGAGCTCTCAAACTGTCTACATAAAGCATTCACTATCCGGTTGTCAGTGCCCTTTTTATAGACAATTTCATAGTCATAACCTAGCAGCTTCGTGATTCATCATTGTTGTGCTGGAGTAGAATAACGCAGATCTATCATATATTTAAGAAGATTATAATCTGTCTGACTTATTAAGTGTCTAGATGATGAAGTGTTGTCGGCCAAGTAAGTAGGGACACCAATTTGTCACATCATGCACACTAGCTAACATCTCGCGCTTGTAGGCCGAAAGGAGGAGGGAGCAACCCGATAAAGTCTTGCTGAAAATGTCAATTGGGTGATCATTCTGCATAAGTACGACACCCAATCTAGAAGCATCACTTTCCACCACAAAGGTCTTGGTGAAATTCGGAAGTGCTAAGACATGGGCTTATGTCATTGTCTCCTTGAGCCTATTAAATGCACGTTGAGCCTCATCTGACCATGCAAAAGCCCCCTTCTTTAGGAGGCCAGTAAGTTAGGATGTCATCAAAGAAGACCAATACAAACTGCCTGAAAGACATCATTCATTAAATTCTGAAAGGTATAATTAGAAATTCATAATGTACATCATGGATTCTAAAGGTTGTCTTATGCACATCATCAAGGTGCATCCGAATCTAGTGATAGCCAGAGCATAAATCCATCTTGGAGAAAAATGTGGCACCCGCAAGCTCATCAAGCAGCTCTTCAACCACAAAAATAGGGAATTTGTCATTTAGATTAACAGTGTTGAGAGCCCTATAATCCACGCAAAATCGCCAACTACCATCCTTCTTTCTCACTAATAGAGCAGGAGAAGAGAAAGAAAGACGGAGGACAGATAATGCCTGTGTCAAGCATATGATTGACAAGTCTCTCAATCTCGTTTTTTTGAATATTAGGGTAGCAGTATGGTCGAACATTAGTGGGGGCAGCAATTGGCTGAAATGGAATTTGATGGTCTAGAGCCCTTTGTGGAGGCAAGCTAGAAGGTTCCTCAAAGAGATATGAATGCTTGTCTAAAAGAGCAGAGAAATCACTAGGAAGCTCAGGTTGGAGAATATCATCAAAGGGGCGAAGCTGCATCAAGTATCCTTGGTAATGTGACTTGTCTAAAGTCTCTTCAGATTTAGCTGATTGCAACTTCCTAGGGATTGAGAAGAAAGTCACACGAGCTAGCCTTATAAGTAAACTGCATAGTCATGTCTTTGAAATCCCAAGCAACCGCACCAAGTTCCTGCAACCATTGAATGCCAATCGCCACCTCAGAGCCTTGAGTAGGGAACAAATATACGTCTAGTGGGAATGTATGGCTCTAGATAAGCACATCCACTTTAGGGCAGACACTCTTACTTTGTAGGTGCTTGCCATCACCAATAATGACATCGAATATTGTGGAATTCCTGATAGTACATCCCAAGCAACGAGTGAATCAGTCATTAATGAAGTTGTGGGTGCTATCACTATCAATTAAAATAGACACCTATTGCTTTTTAATAGAACCATGAACTCGAAAGGTCCTAGGGTGAAAAGCACTAGAAAAAGCATGGATAGAAATCTTCACACCATCACCCTCAGGAATGGCTATATCATCATATTCAACTGTTACCTGTATGACCATCATCCATATAATCTTCGAGGTACTCATTATCATCCTCCTCAAAAGCATTAAAAGACTTGCAGCGGTGTCCCCGAGTAAATTTCTCATCATAATAATAGCAATGACTTTTAGACCGTCTATCCTCTAACTTAGCTGGAGTTAAATGTGGAAGAGGAGGTGCATGGGACGAGTTGCCCAGAGGGGGTGCGCTGCGAATGGGTTGACCAGTAGAAGGTAGTAGTAGACGACGAGTAGGTGGTAGCTGAGAAAACTGAGTAGGTGCACCTGAATGCCGAAGCTTTGCCTTAGCCATGCGCGCAAGCTGAATGGACTCACGTAGATTCTGAGGGAGAGAATAACGAACCTTATATGGGATAGGCTCACGAAGACCTATAGAAATACCCCCTTAAGTGCACACTTGGGCCATTGAGGGATGCAATCGGCAAGGTGCTTAAACATAGCTTGATATTCATGGATAGTTCCCCTCTGGATCACTCGTGGCATAAGAGAGTGAAAATCATCATACTCGGTAGGACCAAAATGAACATATAACTCATATGAATTCTTCTCGAGAGATACCCAGATGATGTCGTAAAAGCCACCTAACCCATTGCACTGGATCACCTCGAACATGTAATGAAGCCATTCGTACCTGTTTCTCATCAGGTGTATTTTGAAAATCAAAATACTATTCAGCTTGAAAAATCCATTCAGTGGGGTCTTCATCATGATATTTTGGAAATTCCAAGCTTAACGCTTGCTTGGAACCCGAAATCAGCACTCCGACAGTCATCATAATAGTCTTGGTTGGGTCTGCCTCTTCACCCCGACCATGTTGCCACTGGCGGCTACCCCGATCTGGAGGGTGACCATCCCATCCATAGAAGTGACCAACATCATGTTGATCTTGTTGTCAATGTCGTTGGTTAAAATCAGCATAAGCTACATCAAGGTCAAGATATACCTGCAAATCTTTATAACCCAACTCCTCTTTGACATTGCAATTTTTGGCGGCCAGGGAATTAGGTGGTTAAAACTGATTGTGGGCTTGATTATTGCCCAAGGGTACAACAGCATTAGCCAGTGATGCCTTAAAGAGGGGATTATTTAGAAAAACTGTGGTTGTTGGCTGTGTAATGCACTAGCATGGGTTGAACTTGTGGAGATAGTTTTATGGGCTCCCTGTTGTTGAACTCGGTGCTATAATGATGCAGGAATGCCCATCGGCTGAGATGGTATTAGAAGTATGCCGCTCTTGTCCACAAAAGACGAGTAAATCGGTTGTGTAGTCATGTGACTAGGCGCATAAAACACCTGTGGACATTCTAGCTGTTGCTGTTGTCAAAGAGGCTAATGAAATCCCTGCGACAGTAATCTGAATATGGGCGGCAGTGAGGTCTAGACTAGCAGTGGAGACAAACCCAAGGGTGGATTGTGCAGCAGTCATAGATCCTGATTGCAAACTAGCGGGAAAGGACCCTGATTGCAAAATGGCTGAAGTTGATGAGGCCGAAAAAGGGGTAGAAAGTGCCATAGAAGTCGCTGGTATGGAGGGGACAAAAGTGCCAAATTGGCTTAGTCGCCAAGCCGATGAAAGTGTTTGGCCAATTGTTGATTCAACTCTACACGGGACTCAGCCATGTGGATTTGCAATTAATCAATCTTGGCTTCTAGGGATTGGAATCGCTGATTCGTTGAGTGAGACAAGGTCTGAACCACCGTTTGAAGCTCGCAGTATTTCCCCTTGAGCTGTGCCATAGAAGGGCTGAACTTGCCCTTCAATCTACTAATCCTTAGAAGCACTTGATTATTGATGTTTCTCGGATGAAACACGCTGGATTTCGTCATTGCAAGTCCTTAGGATCGATAGACTTGTGATACCAATGTTGTAAATCCTTAATAGCCTTAAAGATCTACAACAGATTAAGTAGAGAAGGCTGGATGAAAAGGGAGAAGTATAGAGTGAAAGTTGAGAACAATCAGATGAAGTGTAGAAGGAAGAGACAAGGGAAAACTATAGATCTGAATTCTGAAATAACTGTTCACATACCTTAGCAGTAGGGCTGAAGCCCTATTTATAGAATCAGGCATGTGGCCTTACAATTGCTGAATTCTACTATGAATAAGAATAATCAAACTAGGAAAGAGATCCTAATAAAACTAGAAAGCCTAGGAAAACGTAAACTTGGAAAGTAATAAACTAATTGTACTCCAACTAGGATTAACTAAATCAGTAAAGGCTACTCTAATTAGGAATCATCACTTGCCCTCGGCAGCTTCTGCTGCTTAGATGTTCATTGTTTGGGAGAACTCAACTCAAACCCCATCAAGAGCAGCAGTGTTGGAGCTTCATCCAAAAAGTATAGATGGTTGGTGGTAGTGTTGGAGCTTCATGACAGCTTTGTCATCATTTTAGTTCTCAAAGCGCTGGCCCATCAAACACCCGCATATAGGATTTCGAGAATTACACTCGAATCTTCTGCAGTTTCATATTCTGCATTGAATCTCTTTGGCTGTCAGATAGCTACAGCTAATCTCAATGAACGAGGGTTTTAGCGAACCTTTGCATCCTGCCTTCGCTGGAATACATTTCCTTGTTAAACCTCCCAGTTACATGGTGAAAAGAGGGCAAATATGTTCCGAAGAAGTTTGGGACAAAAGATTTTGGTCCTCAAAGAAAAGGTTCACATGAAATGTCAAACCCAATTAGATGGACATTTTGTCAAAAAGTGAAAACAAAACTAGATGGACATTTTTTCAGTACTCGGGAGTGGCAGTGGAAGCTGACTTTCCATCAGCGAGCATTTACTGCATTGCCGGAGCTGCAGATGGTCAAGATTGAAGTCGTTGTAGTATGAAGGCATCTCTGGTATAACGGCGATGCAGCTTGCCTGATGGATTGCATTTTGATTCTACTCATCAATGGCTTTCAAACAGATCTAACAGCTGATAAGCGAAGTTCTTTAGTACCTTTATGTCTATGGTTCGTAGGAGTGAATTCTCCTTCAATTTCTTATGTTGAATATTTTTTACGTGGAATTCTTATGAAGATACATTATACGTTTCAGGGAAGGACTATTGTCTTCTGGGATAACTGTAAGTTTCTATTTTTGTGTAAATATTTTAAATATTTAGATCTACGTTGTCCTTCTGGTTGTGCCATCATATATTTCTGAAAGTAAGAAAAGCAGCCTCTTTTTCCAAATTGAAGAAATAATTAGAGGGATCACTCTTAGAATAAAAAATTTGTTTCGACTTGAGGAGTTATATTCACTGATCTATATTTTCAATGTTGTGTTTCTTTCACGTGTGGCTGTTGTTTGCGGATATCCCAAATTTAATTGTGGCTGGCTAATGCATCTAAGAATGTCATGTTTTTGCAGGATATAGATTGTTTGAATGGAATTGCTTGGGATGGAGAGAAAAACCGACTATTTGGTAATCTTCTGTTTAGCATTGTCGTTATGGTTCCATATATTGATCCAGAATACAACCTGCACATGTGATGGTGTTCGTATACAGATACACATAGTCCGTTCCTGATAGTTTATTATTTTAGGTGACATGTAAATTAACATTGTTTAGAAGTAAAGGTTCTGAGGTTCTATTATGGTGCTGAACAGCTGATCTAACAATTGCCTATTTTTTAGCGAAGGAATTAATACAGCATTGCCTGTACTACTTGGCATTGCTATGATCTTAATCTCAGCCCATAGTATAAGGGGTATATGGCCAATTATGCATCTACTATGAGCAGACATATCTGTGCTTGGCTGAGTAATGTTTTTATTGTCTTTACATGTCACAGTTACAGGAAAATTATGGCCAAAGCTTTATGAGATAAAGCTACGTCCACTTAGGACTCCACTACAGAGATCCGTTGAAAATATTTGTCAATCAAGATATTGACGTAGAAGTCATTTTTGTGACTGTCAGAAAATTTCAGCGTTTCAACTTTAGTCCAAGGGATGAAAGATGAAGCATTGAAGCCAAATATTCATCAAGTTCCACTGACTCCAATTTTGAGACTCAAATGGTCCATTATTTATATGTTGACACCCATCCTGTTTCGAGGAATTACCAGGAATGGGGTTTCTTTTGTGGAGTTCCATGATTGGATCCTGGTACAACATAGCCAATGGAAGGGGGAAGTAAACAACAACGTAAATGCTCCGAATTGGTTTTGTAAAAACACTGGAGCATAAACAAGAAGCTCATGCACTCACACCAAGAAGTAGCTTTCAGCTTTTCTTATACTTGATCACTGTAGCACAATTTCTCTGTTCCATAGAAATACTTTGGCTTGCTTGCACTTCTATTCCCAACAAGGTTGAAATTTGTAGATTCTTTTCGAAATGATTTGTCTTTTCGAAAAAGAACAACCAAACACATGGAGTTGTTGGTGGGGATGGCTAGGGCCATGCCTCAGGAAGTGGAGATCCTGATTTCGATTCACACTCCCTCCAGCTTCTCCACATTAACAAGAAAAAGGAACAATTCAGTAAATTGCCCGAAAATTTGTTACTAATAAAATGCAGAAATTGTACTTCTAGCCAAACAGTTGTGAGGTATAAACATGTTAAACATTCTATCATAGTTTACTGAATGCGCACAACAATGCTCGGGCCCCTGCCGCCACAGATGTACCTAGCGTTTTAGGTGCAATTGCATGCCTTTTAAAGATAGTTATCGGCTAAATTTAGATAGAAAGAGATAAACTGAGGGCAGAAGGTTCTTAAGCTGGCTTTTCTTGACAAACCGTTCACTCAACTGAATCGACAGCTTGTTTAATATGACAATATTTAACAGTAATTTCCAAAATTTTCGAATAGGAAATGAACATTATTGATAATTCGACGTAGAACAAACATCTGAATGTACTTTAGTAAGTTATAGTACGGCTTGCTTAATATGGCAATATATAACAATACTCCAAAGTTTTTGAATAGAAAATGAACAGTATTGACAATTCAACGAAGAACAAACATCTGAATGTACTTTAGTAAATTATAGAGCATCCTCAAGGTTAACAAGTAAAATTTTGTTTTTGTCTTGCTGATATCTATCTTTCTTGTCTAGAAGCGTAGTGGAGCAGGTGATATCTGGAAGATGACAATACAACTTTTCTATGTGGCGAATTTATAGGATAGACGGCGGGGAGTTGTTGGTTCATTAGATGAAGAAAATTAACATGAAAGTTTTAGCCTCGGAAATTCAACATATTGTTTTCCTTTTCATATTCTAAGATAATCTCCACCCAAATACTTGGAAAATCTATGCTATTTGTGAACTTATGGGCGCTCATTAGCCAATGAGCACAGAAGTTAAGCACGTAAGGGGCCGTTTGGGGCGTGAAAAATCAGCTCCATCCAGCTGGTTATGGATTTTTGGGATAATCCACTAACTAGCTGAAACACTGGATGGAGCTTATTTTCACGCCCCAAATGACCCTTATTAATAATGTTTGAACTAAGGGTAAATATGTACTTCATCTTGAAGTTGCATTGTCCCCTTACTAGCAAATAATGCAACACACATGCAATAAAAAATGATGCAAAAAGAAGGCAACCATTTTTCTTGTTAATCAATGATTAAAGTGCGTTAATCACTAGATACTTCCCAATCTACTCTAAGTTGGAAGTAAAAGTTTGATTAAGTTATTCAGTCCCATCCAAGGAGGTTGTCCTAACTCCTAATATGAGCATTGAACTAGGAAGATCTCACTTAGTGCAGGCATGAAACGGTACCTAAACTTGTCCTTATCAAAATTTTTTTTCTTCATGACCCCTAAAATACTTCATTATGATCAGGGCACGAGCTTTAAAATAGCAAATTCCACTTTTATTTCGTCTTTTGTGCACAATCTTTTGCTTCGCATGTCCGAATCATTATGGTTTTCATATTTGCACCGCCATTATCTATTATTTTGAAGTACCTCTGATTGCGGATGACAGTAATTGAACCCATTATTAATCACTTTGTGGCAGCTGAAAAGCAATAAGCTGACCTAAATTTGATCAGTGTGTCATGATTTTTTGGTACCACATAGAAAACTTTAACCAACTTTAACAATTCAGATCATTTGATGTTAAGTTGAGGAAGAATTTAAACTTTAGGGGAATCTTTAACCTCTTTGGTCTGTTTGGTAGAGGATTTATGGAGTGGGAAAACTGAATTTTAGGGAAGAAGTAGAGGGGAAGAATCATGGTATTTGGTTAAGAAGCAGTTTTTAGAGAAGAATTTAGGGCCCAATGATATGTTGTGTAAATAAACATAAAAGGCAGGAGCATATAATAAGAAAAAAATATATTTTCATGATTAAAAATGTATTTTTTTATTATATGCCCATCTTTTTTACAAAATTACAAAAAATAAAATTAAAAAAGGTCAATGAAGTAAAAGTTGGATTCTTTTAGAGGAGATTTTCATAGAAAAGCTGAATTCTTCTAAAATACAGGTATGTAGGCCCCAAAACTATTTCTAATAATTTTTTAATGAATTGATGGTGAATGCATCATTCAAACAACTCTTTAATAAGAAGAGTTATGTTATGCACAGGTAGCGTGGGCAGAGTAATGGGGCTCACAAATTTAAAGGATAGGCCCACATATTAGAACACATCATATTTATGGGCAACACATAAAACCCTGCCACTGACCAGTTCGTACATTTTTTTTCCTATGCCAGGAGATTGGTTATATATATATATATATATATATATATATATATAGGGAAAAGTTTAAATGAGATCGCTCTCATATAGCTTATATGAGGCCACTTTAAATAATAGCCCTTGGATCTTGATCTAACGGCTACAAATAGCCATAATGATCTCACCCACTCCCTGATGTGACACACTCACCTACCCACTGATTTAATATCCATCCTCCGATCGGAATCCAACGGCTATAAAGATTGGCCTCATGCTTCTTATATGAGAACGATCTCATGTAAACCCTTCCCTATATATATATATATATATATATATATATATATATATATATGAGGCCACTTTGAATCGTAGCCGTTGGATCTTGATCTGACAGCTATAAATATCCATAATGATTTCATCCACTCTTTGATGTGACATGTTGTTGTTTTAATTAATCTCTTAATTTTACTCGCAAGTGTACGAATCGTGTTTGGACTATAGTCGCACAATTCTTACGAGGTCGAACCCACAGGGACTTGTGTAGCGGAAATCTAATCGAACCCTAACTAAACCCTTGACTAAACTATGAAACTTGTAGAAATTGATTAACTAACTAACGACTAATTAAAATCAATTAACGAAATAAAAATCTAAACTTTATCAAATTGACAAAATACTAAGGCTTTGGAATCGGCATGCAATAAATTGTAGAGAACCCTAACCCTTCAATCATTTATCATTCTCCAAATACTCATAACAATCTAGAATCCTATTCACGTTGTTACGGAAGATTTTACTTTAATGCACAATTACTCATATAAAAATCACGTCTTTCATGCTATTTAAATTAACAGCTCAAATTACTAGATGTATCCACTTACGAGTAAATCACAACTAGTATCCGATTTGTTATTTAATCAATTAAAATAAGCATGCATTGACAATAGTAATTCCAAATCATAGCAAAAACATGATTAATGCTATATCCGAAACTAACTACGCAATTAACACAAGGAACGCATAATTAATTAACGCACAATTCTATAATAAAAATATCAACTTTCATGAAAACGGGAATCCCTACAATTACTACAGCCTCATCCTAACCTTAGCAATTAATCTAGCCAACCATATTAAATATAACACATGCATAATTCATAAAATTCATCTCCATTAACAATAGCATTCACTTACAAAAAAAAATGATGAGGTAAAACTGAAATACACCGTACTGTTCTTTCTCTTCTCAGTCGACTGCCCAGCAATAGTCGTGACAAACTCGATCTTCCAATCAACACCAACACAACAGCAGATGAAATCCAAAGTAAAAAGAGAAAACTGAAACTAGTTTTGGAACTGGAAAAAAAACTTTTCTAATCGTCTCTCTTGCTCTGGTCGGACCTCCATTGCCGCCATCCATGGCCGCCGTCGGCCTCTCGAGCTTCGCCGGAACCCAGCCGCCTCGCCTTCTTGCTGCCGTCGCCGGAACCCAGGGCCATAGCCGCCGATCTTCACCGCCTCGGGCCGCCGTGATCGAAGGACTCCACCGCCGAGCAGTTCCTCTGTTTCAGGAAGACACCCGAGCCCCGACTGAACAGAACACCCGAGCCCTGCTCGGGTTTTGTTTTTTTTTTTATTTTTTTTCATTAAACCGGACCATTGAACCGGTCCGGATTTTCTTTTTTTTTTCTTTTACTCTCTTAAAACCCGTTGTATCATCCTTATCCGCTAGATCGAATCTGAATGGCTCTGTATTCTAATTCCACGCCCGTCTTCTCTTGACTGACTCATCAACGGATCAGATCTTTTCTGCGAGTGATATCAGCCAAGGAATTCTATATCGGCGAAATTTCGCCGATATATCGATTTCGGGCCCCACCCGAGAAATCGAAATGACAAAATATCGGTTTTTAAAAAAATTTATAATATCACCGAAATTTCGCTATTTAAAAAAAAACACATTTTCAAAAAAAAAAATTGGAAATTTTTTTTTTAAAAAAAGGGAAAAAATAACAAATTTTCCCTTGTTTCCAATCCTAATATGCATTTTTATGCATATTTTGAAATCTATGCTTTATCTAAATTAATATAACTCATTTTATAAGCTAAATTGTGAAAATATATGACAAAAATTAATTTTTAACTACCGATATTTTTTTACAAATATCTCCGAAATATCTTCGAAATTTTATCTCTTAGGCCGACCGATATTTTACCGAAATCCGATACGGAATTCCTTGATATCAGCTCCTGGGTCCGTCTAATGGCTTCACTTTTGGCTGTTCAACAGTACGAGCATGCGAACCTATACAAAATAAAACATGTCCCAAATTAGACGCACCAAATATTTATAAAAGTACGGAACAGTGTTAAATTGAGCAAATTAGAGAGCCTTATTTGATTAATCCTAATTACTTAGAAAATTACCAAAATTTACTTTATTCCTCGTTTTAATTAGAAAACATGACTAACAAATAGGTAAAAGGGCATATAAAAATGTGTATTTTTCATGCTTAACAAATACCCCAAAACCTAGATTTTGCTAGTCCTCAAGCAAAACACAAAAGAAAAAATAATAAAACTACTCAAAAATAAATGCCACTGTCGTAGGGAATCACGATTGCATTTAGCATATGCAACAAGCCTTTTAAACCCCCAGGTGTCCCTGGCTGGACGAGTGAAGTCTCGTGAGGGTTTGCAGCCATGCTACCCACAAACATGTATTTATAAAATTAACCTTACTCTTTATCTAAATGAGAAATAAGTCAACTAAACACTTCAAAACACAAAACCTATTATCCCTTCAAATACACACTGCAATACTTAAGAAAACTAACCACACGTACTTGCATTTATAATCAACTGGAATATAGAAGCGCTCAAGTAAGTGGTTTTATTCTACACCTTCATCTTGGAAATTTCTGCTCAATATGATATAGCATGATACTTTAAAATAATAGAAAGTGTAGAACAATGTAGTAATACACTCTAAATCTCTGTTTCATACAGATCCAGTGTTACCCATTAACCAAAGAACATCAGAATCTACATAGTCATCGTAATCTTTAGGTTCATGATAGCACAGATGCTTGCGCGCCTCCTTTGGGTCCAACATTCTAGATTTGAGAGGATAATACACCATAGACTTTTTTTTTTTTCATTAGGACTGTGTAAGGCCTGACTCCAAGATGCTTAGGTTTAGCAATGACTCCCAGCCAGTTGGCTTAGGGCATTAGGTTTTAAGATGGACCGCTTCGGACCTGAGCATCAGCCTAAGTTAATCCTATAATAGTCAAGCAGCCCCTTTTCTTTATTTTCGTTTCCATTTTTTTTTCATTTTTCATTTTTTTTTTCATTTTCAGCATATATATTTTCAAGTACATCTTTATTCTGTCCAGGCTGTATTATACTCTCAACCTATTTCCGGTTCCAAGCCCTTGCCATAACCAAGTAAATGGTCTATCATGATCGTTTAAGCTCAAGAGACAACCACACATCATCCAATGACTATGACTAAAGACATCCCACTGAAGATTAGTATTCAACAAATCTCTAGAAGGTATTACTTTATGTAACTGGTGTGTGAGAGTGAGTTTTATTAGCTCAAGCACTTGATCCAAGAGGACTGTAACAGAATGCTATTTCTCAGTTAAGTGTCTCTATCCTCCAGTATACTTACTCACACTTCCAATGTAAATTAATCTCTTAAAAATTGAAGTATGCATCACGAAGGGATAAACTACCAAAACCTATAAAAATACTAACAAACAGCCTAAAATCTAATTTTTTTTTACTGAAAAATTCAAAACAAGCAAGAAAATAACTAAGATATCCTAAACAAATATCTTCCTATACCCCCAAACCTGCATGAAACATTGTCCTCAATGTAAAAGAGATATGAAATAAGTAATGAGGAAAATAAATAGATGAGGGAAGGAAAGATAGTACCTGCACTCCACTGAAACGCTATAGTATCTATCAAAATGAAAAGAACAAGTGAAGCACAAGAATAGCATAAGAAAAAATAAGCACAAAAATAAAAATTCTAAAAAACTTGGGTTGCCTCCTAGTAGCGCTAAGTTTTACGTCTTCAGCCAGACACAACTATTACTTCACTCATTAATGGATGATGCAGATTCTACCAAGGATTTAGCATGAGACCACAGAGAATAAAAATATGACCAAATGACATCTCTCAAATTGCAAATGAATGTTCCCAGTGTTCTCTTCAATCTCTCCTACCTAGACTCTCTGGGGAACAAAAACGAATATGAAATGGGAGCAACATTGATAGCAGCTATGGGCCCCTGAAGATCAAGCTCATCTATGGGTGATTCATCCACACTCCCCGCTAACTGATGTGGTAGTAATGGTGCCCAAGGATAGACGACTGGAATATCTAAGTCCGGACTCAGTGGATGTTCATTCACTACTTCTTCTAACTGTGCAGGCATCACCCATAGGTGTAAGAATATGACAGCCATCTAGATATCCTGTGAGAATCATGAACCTAAAAATGTGAGTGATAAATAGTGAAAAATAAAGCACACAAAGAAAACTAAACCCACGAGGCACAAAACAAATTACTGCAACGTTAGTCATTATAAGTCGGGTCTGCCAGACTCAATTCATCAATCTGAGGTTGCTGCAATTCCAAGAATGGTTTAAGACGATGACCATTGACTTTGAATATATCACCATTCTTTGGGTTTTCTATTTCAACTGCTCCATGAGGATAAACAATACGAACTAGAAAAGGTCCTGTCCATCGAGACTTCAATTTACCCGGAAACAGATGTAAACGAGAATTGTATAAAAGAACTTTCTGCCCCGATGTAAAAGATTTTCGTAGAATATTTTTATCATGAACCTTTTTCATGCGATCCTTGTATGATATTGCACACTCATAAGCATCATTACGAAGCTCATCCAACTCATTCAACTGCAGTTTCCTTTGAATTCCTGCTCTATTTAAATCAAAATTCAAGTGCTTAATTGCCCAATAAGCTTTATGCTCAATTTCAACAGGAAGATGACAAGCTTTCCCGTAAACAATACGGTATGGAGACATTCCAATCGGAGTTTTAAATGCAGTACGGTAAGCCCACAAAGCATCGGTGAGTCTCAGTGACCAATCTTTACGATTAGGGTTGACTGTCTTTTCTAAAATATGCTTAATCTCCCTATTAGAAATCTCAACTTGACCACTTGTCTGGGGATGGTATGGGGTAGCAATTTTGTGGGTTATGCCATATTTCTTCATTAACTGTTCAAAAACCCTATTACAGAAATGTTTTCCCCCATCACTTATGATAGCACGAGGAGAACCAAAACGTGCAAAAATGTTGTCTTTCAAAAATTGGACCACCACTTTGTGGTCATTGGTTTTACATGCTACGGCCTCTACCCATTTAGAGACATAGTCTACCCCCACAAGGATATAAAGATTGCCAAAAGAGTTAGGAAAAGGTCCCATGAAGTCAATACCCCATACATCAAAAAGGTCTATAATAAGGATTGGGGTTAAAGGCATCATGTTACGACGTGAAAGTGCTCCTAACTTCTGACATCTTTCACATGCTGAACAATAAGCATGACAGTCTTTGAAAATAGTAGGCCAATAAAATCCACACTGCAAAATCTTTGCAGCAGTCTTTTTAGAACTAAAATGGCCCCCACATGCTTGATCATGACAAAAAGAAATGATGCTTTGTTGATCATGTTCAGGAATACATCTCCTAATAATCTGATCGGGACAATACTTGAACAAGTATGGGTCATCCCAAAAGAAATACTTAACTCTGGACAAAAACTTGGACCTATCTTGGGAAGACCAATGAGATGGAATTTGTTCAGTTACCAGATAATTAACTATGTCTGCAAACCAAGGCAACTGGGACACTGCAAGTAATTGCTCATCAGGAAAAGATTCAGTTATGGGCAATGATTCATCAGTAAAATCAACTATCAACCTAGATAAGTGGTCGGCTACAACATTTTCGGAACCTTTCTTATCCCGAATTTCAATATCAAATTCCTGTAGCAATAATATCCATCGGAGAAGACGAGGTTTAGCATCTTTTTTAGATAAAAGATACTTCAATGCAGCATGATCCGAATAGATATAGACCTTCGATCCCAATAAGTAAGACCGAAACTTATCTAGAGCAAAGACTACTGCCAGCAATTCTTTTTCAGTTGTCGAATAATTAAGTTGAGCATCATTCAATGTTTTACTGGCATAGTAAATCACATGGGGAAGTTTATTAATTTGCTGCCCCAACACAGCACCAATAGCATAATCAGAAGCATCGCACATTATCTCAAAAGGTAGGCTCCAATCAGGTGGCCGAATAATAGGTGCAGATGTTAACTCTGATTTGAGTTTCTGAAAGGCATTATTGCAAGCATCATCAAAGACAAATGGTGTATCTTTTGCAAGAAGATTACATAATGGCCTTGAAATTTTACTAAAGTCTTTAATGAATCTTCTGTAAAATCCAGCATGGCCTAAAAATGATCTGATTTCTTTCACAGTTCGTGGTGGTGGAAGATGTGAAATCAAATCAACTTTAACTTTATCAACTTCAATGCCTTTATTAGATATAATATGCCCAAGAACAATTCCTTTTTGAACCATAAAATGACATTTCTCCCAGTTAAGCACCAGATTCTTCTCTTTACACCTCACTAACACTAAAGATAGATGGTGCAGACATTCATCAAAATTGGACCCAAATACAGAAAAATCGTCCATGAATACCTCTAAAAATCGCTCTACCATATCAGAGAAAATACTCAACATACACCTTTGAAAGGTAGCAGGTGCATTGTATAGGCCAAAGGGCATGCGACGGTAGGCAAAGGTACCAAAAGGACACGTGAAAGTGGTATTTTCTTGGTCTTCAGGGGCTATGGGAATTTGGTTATAACCAGAATAACCATCAAGGAAGCAATAATATTCATGTCCCGCTAACCTTTCCAGCATTTGGTCAATGAAAGGAAGGGGAAAATGATCTTTTCTTGTCAAAGCATTCAACTTCCTATAATCAATACAGACACGCCAACCCGTTTGAACTCGAGTTGGCACTAACTCATCAGCATCGTTTTTCACAACAGTTATGCCAGACTTTTTCGGTACAACTTGAACAGGACTTACCCATTTACTATCAGAAATTGGGTAGATAACTCCTACATCTAAAAGCTTAAGGATTTCAGCTCGAACAACTTCTTGCATTACAGGGTTAAGACGCCTTTGAGATTCACGAGAAGGCTTGGCATCATCCTCCAAATGAATTCTATGCATAACAATAGAAGGACTGATGCCTTTAATATCTGCAATGGTCCACCCTATGGCTTCTTTGTGCTTTACAAGAACATCAAGTAATTTACGCTCTTGAGCCACATCTAGGTCCGATGCAATAATGACAGGTAAGGACTCAGCAGGACCTAAATAAGCATATTTAAGAGTATCAGGTAATGGTTTCAGGTCTAATTTAGGTGGCTCAACACTAGATGGAACTACTGGTGATGATGATAAGGCAAGAGGCTCCACTTTTGGTTGCCACCGTTCAGTACTCATCAGAGGTACAGACTCAAGCAATGAGTTTACTTGTTCAATTGACTGATTGATATCAAATTCACAACCAAAATGTGTTAAGCATGCCTCTAAAGGATCTTGGGAATGTGTTTGATGAAATGTTTCATGGACAAGTGTTTCAATCAGGTTTATTTCATTCACATCATCCATGTCAGGTGGTTGTTTACTGATGTCAAAAATGTTCAATTCCACCTTCATATTCCCAAAAGAAATTTGCATCACTCCATTTCTGCAATTAATGATGGCATTAGATGTTGCTAGAAATGGACGACCCAAAATGACAGGTATTGGCCCACTTATGTTCGGAACAGGCTGAGTATCAAGGACAACAAAGTCCACAGGGAAATAAAATGTATCAACCTTTATCAAAACATCCTCAACAACACCTCGAGGAATTTTAACCGAACGGTCAGCTAATTGAAGTGTCATTGTCGTGGGTTTTAGCTCTCCCAGACCTAATTGCACATACACAAAGTAGGGCAATAAATTCACACTTGCCCCTAGATCTAACAAGGCTCGCTCAATCTGATGTTTCCCTATCATGCACGAAATTGTGGGACAACCAGGGTCCTTATATTTAATAGGAAATTTACATTGAATGACAGAGCTGACTTGTTCTGCTAGAAATGCCTTTTTAGGAACATTATTTTTCTTTTTGACAGAGACTAGATCTTTCAAAAATTTTGCATATGAAGGCACTTGTTGGATTGCATCTAGAAAAGGAATGTTTATTTGCACTTGTTTAAACACTTCTAGAATATCTCCATATTGTGCACCTTTTTTAGGATTGACTAGTCTTTGCGGATAAGGTGCCCTAGGTACAAAATTCCTAGGTGGAGAATCACTGTCGACAGTTGGAGAAGAATCTTTAGTCTCTATTTCAGTCTTAGTGTTCTCACATTCTTTTTCAGACATTTCAATTTTATTATCAATTTGCTTTCCAGACCTAAGGGTAATAACTGATTGAACATATTCCTCATTCTGTGAAGAATTAGAGCTATTACCAATAGAAAATTGGCCCTTCTGGTTAGGCACAGGTTGACTAGGGAATCTCCCTCTCTCTCTTTCAGCTAATTGAGTAGCCAATTGACCAACTTGAGTCTCTAACTTGGCAATTGCTTGAGTATTCATGTGTGTAGAGTTTTTCATTTCAAGCATAGCTTGGTTAGTTGACTGGATAACTTGGCTTGTGGATTGGATGAAAGATTTGAGAGTGTCCTCTAACGAGGATTGTTTTTGAGTAAGGGATGGAGATTGATTGGCTGGTTGTTGGTATTGGGTAGGAGGTTGAGACAAAGCTGGATAAGGTGGGTTGCTCTGCCTAAACTGATTATGCATGGGTTGCATAGGCTGCCCACCTACATTCATAGGTGGTTGACTTTGTCTCCAGGAGAAATTTGGATGATTTCTCCAACTTGAATTGTAAGTTTTAGAGAAAGGATTACCTGTCGGCTTCCCATAATTGTTTAGAACATTGACTTGTTCTGCATAACACTCTAGATAAGTATTCATGGAAGGGCAGTTCAGAGCTGTATGCATCGGGCTAGCACACACAGAGCATGCTTCATTCATGTTGAGGGCATTGATGCTTCGGTTCAAACTCAGGGCATCTATTTTCTTGGTTAGCGCATCAAGTTTGACCTTAACATCTACGTCCTCTTTAATCTCGTAAAGACCCCCTTTCTTAGGAGCTTGATGTTGTCTCTCCCTATGACCTGCAAAATCCCACTGTTGGGACCTTTCAGCTAATCGCTCTAAGAAGTTATAAGCTGCTTCACCTCCTAAGTCTAAGAAAGCACCGCCATTCATTGATTCAATCATGTTGCGGTGTGTTTGAGTTAAGCCATTGTAAAAGTGTTGTATTAACCTCCATGTTTCAAACCCATGATGTGGACATTTTAGTAAAAGGTCTTTAAATTTTTCCCAACTCTCATAAAATTTTTCATTTTCATCTTCCATGAAGTCAGTGATTTCTCTCTTTAATTCATTAGTTTTTGCCATTGAGAAGAATTTGGACAAGAATTTGCTCACCAACATATCCCATGTTGTGACAGAGTCAGCGGGAAGAGAATTTAACCATGCCTTGGCCTTGTCCTTCAAAGAGAAGGGGAAAAGGCGCAGACGAACAGACTCATCAGAGAAGTCTGTGAACCTAAAAGTTGCACAAATTTTTAGAAAATCCTTTACATGCATGTAAGGATCCTCTCTGTTAAGACCATGATAATTGGGCAACAGTTGAATTATCTGAGGTTTTAATTCAAAATGCTTTGCAGAGGTTGCAGGCAACACTATGCAAGATGGAGGGTTGATTGTGATCGGAGAAAATAACTCCCTCAGAGATTTCTCAGGTTGATCTTCCATTTTGAATGAAAGATCAATTTTTGTTTCACTATTCTCTAAAGGATTAGAATTGTTGCTAACCAGACGCAGTGTGTGATCACGTGTCCACGTGGTCATCCACCGTCAATCAACTCTCACGTGTTTAAAATTTTTTAATTTTTAATTTTTTAATTTTTTTTTTTTTTTTATTTTTTAACATAAAATTAACTGCAAGGGTAAAATTAGTCTTAGAATTTGATTTCCTACAAGTCCCCGGCAGCGGCGCCAAAAACTTGTTGTTGTTTTAATTAATCTCTTAATTTTACTCGCAAGTGTACGAATCGTGTTTGGAGTATAGTCGCACAATTCTTACGAGGTCGAACCCACAGGGACTTGTGTAGCGGAAATCTAATCGAACCCTAACTAAACCATTGACTAAACTATGAAACTTGTAGAAATTGATTAACTAACTAACGACTAATTAAAATCAATTAACGGAATAAAAATCTAAACTTTATCAAATTGACAAAATACTAAGGCTTTGGAATCGGCATGCAATAAATTGTAGAGAACCCTAACCCTTCAATCATTTATCATTCTCCAAATACTCATAACAATCTAGAATCCTATTCACGTTGTTACGAAAGATTTTACTTTAATGCACAATTACTCATATAAAAATCACGTCCTTCATGCTATTTAAATTAACAGCTCAAATTACTAGATGTATCCACTTACGAGTAAATCACAACTAGTATCCGATTTGTTATTTAATCAATTAAAATAAGCATGCATTGACAATAGTAATTCCAAATCATAGCAAAAACATGATTAATGCTATATCCGAAACTAACTACGCAATTAACACAAAGAACGCATAATCAATTAACGCACAATTCTATAATAAAAATATCAACTTTCATGAAAACGGGAATCCCTACAATTACTACAGCCTCATCCTAACCTTAGCAATTAATCTAGCCAACCATATTAAATATAACACATGCATAATTCATAAAATTCATCTCCATTAACAATAGCATTCACTTACAAAAAAAATGATGAGGTAAAACTGAAATACACCGTACTGTTCTTTCTCTTCTCAGTCGACTGTCCAGCAATAGTCATGACAAACTCGATCTTCCAATCAACACCAACACAGCAGCAGATGAAATCCAAAGTAAAAAGAGAAAACTGAAACTAGTTTTGGAACTGGAAAAAAAACTTTTCTGATCGTCTTTCTTGCTCTGGTCGGACCTCCATTGCCGCCATCCATGGCCGCCGTCGGCCTCTCGAGCTTCGCCGGAACCCAGCCGCCTCACCTTCTTGCTGCCGTCGCCGGAACCTAGGGCCATAGCCGCCGATCTTCACCGCCTCGGGCCGCCGTGATCGAAGGACTCCACCGCCGAGCAGTTCCTCTGTTTCAGGAAGACACCCGAGCCCCGCTCGGGTTTTGTTTTTTTTTTTTTTTTTTCATTAAACCGGACCATTGAACCGGTCCGGATTTTCTTTCTTTTCTTTTTTTTTTCTTTTACTCTCTTAAAACCCGTTGTATCATCCTTATCTGCTAGATCGAATCTGAATGGCTCTGTATTCTAATTCCACGCCCGTCTTCTCTTGACTGACTCATCAACGGATCAGATCTTTTCTGCGAGTGATATCAGCTCCTGGGTCCGTCTAATGGCTTCACTTTTGGCTGTTCAACAGTACGAGCATGCGAACCTATACAAAATAAAACATGTCCCAAATTAGACGCACCAAATATTTATAAAAGTACGGAACAGTGTTAAATTGAGCAAATTAGAGAGCCTTATTTGATTAATCCTAATTACTTAGAAAATTACCAAAATTCACTTTATTCCTCGTTTTAATTAGAAAACATGACTAACAAATAGGTAAAAGGGCATATAAAAATGTGTATTTTTCATGCTTAACATGACACACCCACCTACCCACTGATTTGATATCCACCCTCTGATTGAAATCTAACGGCAATAAACATTGGCCTCATGCTCCTTATATGAGAACGATCTCATGTAAACTCATCTCTATATTGGAAAAGTTTAAATGAGATCGCTCTCATATTGCTTATATGAGGCCACTTTGAATCATAGCCGTTGGATCTTGATCTGACGGCTACAAATATTCATAATGATCTCACCAACTCCTTGATGTGACACACTCACCTACCCACTAATTTGATATCCACCCGCCGATCGGAATCTAACGGGAATAAAGATTGGCCTCATGCTCCTTATATGAGAACGATCTTATATAAACTCATATATATATATATATATATATATATATATATATATATATATATATATATATATATATATATATATATGAGGGGTTTACATGAGATCGTTCTCATATAATGAGCATGAGACCAATTCTTATAGTCATTGGATTCCGATCGGAGGATGGATATTAAATCAGTGGGTAGGTGAGTGTGTCACATCAAGGAGTGGGTGAGATCATTATGGCTATATGTAGCCGTTAGATCAAGATCGAAGGGCTACTATTCGAAGTGGCCTCATATAAGCTATATGAGAGCGATCTCATTTAAACTTTTTCCTATATATATATATATATATATATATATATATATATATATATATATATATATATATATATATATAGGGGTTTATATGAGATCGTTCTCATATACGGAGCATGGGGCCAATTCTTATAGCCGTTGGATTCTGATCGAAGGATGTATATTAAATCAGTGGATAGGTGAGTGTCACATCATAGAGTGGGTGAGATCATTATGGCTATATGTAGCCGTTAGATCAAGATTGGAGGGCTACGATTCAAAGTGGCCTCATATAAGTTATATGAGAGCGATCTCATTTAAACTTTTTCCATATATATATATAATATGACGATTTATATGAGATTGTTCTCGTATAAGGAGCTTGAGGCCAATCTTTTAGGTGGTTGGATTCTAATCCAAGGGTAGGTATTAAATCAGTGGATAGATAAGTTCCTTATAACCGTTTGTACCCGTCAGATGAAGATCCAACGACTATGAATTGAATAAGCCTCGTAACCCAAATAAGAGCGATCTCATTTAAACCTTTCTCATGTAAATATATATAATTTACATGTAGTTTTGACGAATGTCACGGGGGAAGTGCACTTTACACTTTAAAGCTTGCAATGGCTTCCTGGTGTGGACGGTTAATCACAGATCAGTGTCCACGCCCATTTTCCCTCCCAACAAACAGCTTTGAACATCCACTTCCGTTTCTTTTAGCTTCCTTGTCATCATCTTCTACTCTCTTGAATCCCACTGACGTCGATCAGCTGCAGGACAATCCATTCCCCACTTAACAAAGCTCCCCAACAACTACTTTAGCACTTCCCCATCTCTTGTCTTTCTCTGTTTTTCCTCCCATTCTCCACTTCATTCATGGCAGCCAATGATGTACCATGCTGCGAACCCATGTTCTGGACCTACCTTTTCATCTCTATTGTCCTCGTCCTCTTCGCCGGCCTCATGTCGGGCCTCACCCTCGGCCTCATGTCACTCAGCCTCGTCGACTTGGAGGTCCTTGCCAGGGCTGGAAAGCCTGAGGATAAGAAGAATGCTGGTTTCTCTGCTGATTGTTTAACTTTCAATAACTCTTTTTCTTCTTCTCTCAGTTGCAAATTTATGTAAGCTTATTAAAGTGGTTTTATGACTTTGTTTTTGAGCAGCTAAGATTCTGCCGGTTGTGAAGAATCAGCATCTGTTGCTCTGTACGTTGCTGCTTGGTAATTCTTTGGCAATGGAGGTAGCTAAGCATTTGATGGTCTAATGAAGAAAAGTAATTGAATTTTTTCCTCTGGATTTAATTGAGGTTTTTTTGTTTCATTAGGCTCTTCCTATTTTTCTTGATGCTCTTCTCCCGGCCTGGGCATCTATACTGATATCTGTCACTTTAATCCTAGCGTTTGGCGAGGTTAATTCCTGCGGTGTCACACCTATTCATGATCTTATTTCTTTGGTTCTTATTTATTTACCAACTAAACAAGTTGAAAGTAATCTTTGAATTGGTTTTTAGATCATTCCTCAAGCGGTTTGTTCACGCTATGGACTCAAAGTTGGAGCAAAACTGTCTGTCCTCGTTCGCTTGCTTCTGTTGGTTTTCTTCCCAATTACTTATCCAATTAGTAAGGTACTGTGATTGAGGAAGTGTAAGAGAAACTGAGTCTTGTACTAGTTGGATATGAATGGGGAGATGATTGAGGAAGCCGTTTGATTTGTTTCTATGGGTTTGCAGCTATTGGATCTGCTTTTGGGGAAGGGGCACTTTGCTCTCTTGAGAAGGGCAGAGTTGAAAACATTAGTGGATATGCATGGAAATGAGGTCAGTCTCATTACGTGAATCAACTCAATTACAAAACCTGAAATTTCGGTATGAAATTTGGAAGGAAAAAGTTAACACGCGGCGGCATTGCAAGCTGTCAGATGAAGAATCCATGGTGAGTGTTAGTAGAGGGGCCGGGCCGCTGATTCAAACTTTCCTCCCCCTGTGTTAACAGGCACCGTCGGATTGAAATCTGACAGCCTGCGATGCCCCAGCACATGCCGAAGCGCATGAGGAGAGGCACATACCAAGGGGAAATTTAAGTACCAGTGTCGTTATAATTCCAGCCCCTATCTAGCCAGTGAAATTTTATTTGATGAATATAGTTTTTCCTTTTAATCTACTTCAATCTTATTTATTTTACTAGTTTTCAAACATAAATTAGAGAGTAGAACCTGGACTGTCATGTGTGCTCCAATCTGACTCTGTGCTACATTCAACTTGTAGGCTGGAAAAGGTGGAGAGTTGACACATGATGAAACCACTATTATTTCTGGAGCTCTAGACTTGACACAGAAGACAGCAAAAGAAGCAATGACAGCCATTTCTCAAACTTTTTCACTGGACATCAACTCTAAGCTTGACCTGTATGCTTATGATATCAATTGGCATTTTCATATTCTTCTATTGTCTATCCACAATTCACATTGCTGTCTCGTTCTTCTATAAAGGCAAACTATGGAGTTAATAATCGCCATGGGACACAGTCGTGTGCCTATTTACTCTGGAAAACCAACAAATATCATTGGTCTTATATTGGTAAGCATATTCAGACTATTGTTTTTTAGCTTTTTTCCTTTTAGGAAAGCATGTGTATGTTTTTAGATGGTGGAATAAAATTCTAGTTCCTAATCTAAGCTCCATTACATGGAGCTAATTTATTTAATTAGTCGCAATTTATATTATTAGCTCTGCACCTCTTTTTTTAAAAAGAAAAGCAAAAAATTATGAAGACTGCTTCGATCAATTGGAGTTGATTTCATGCTCATCAATGCTGTATTAGTAGCTTTATTTCGTTTATATCAGGTTAAAAATTTAATAATTTGCCGCCCGGAAGACGAGGTTCCAATCAGAAATTTGACAATCAGAGAAATCCAGAGGTAATGGACTCTATCTAATTAGTTCATCAGCAATCATTTTATGGGATATGTGTGGTCCTTTTATGAGATAATATGGCAGAGCAGTTTCCTTCAGGTGCTATTTAATTAATTACAGTGTGCTTAATCTGTACCAGAGTCCCTGCAGATGAACCACTTTATGAAGTCTTGAACCTATTCCAGAGTTGTCACAGCCACATGGTCGTGGTTATGAACTCCAAAGGTGTCCGGGCTACTGTAGAAACTGAAAAAGGACAATGTAGAATGATTGAGACAGAAGCTAAGGAGAAAGGTAGCTGGATGATTTGATATTGTTACAAGCCTACTAATCTGAATTGATGAATATTTGTTTTCCCGTAATGGACATACTTTTTTATGAACTTTACCTTGTCATTTAATAAATGACTCTTGCGGGAATTTGATCATTTTGGTCAGATTGGTGACTCAATTGAAACAATTTGATGTTTGTTAGGAGATACCTGCAAAATAACTTCAGATGAGCAAATGAAGAAAGGGGACGGAGGACTTAAACATAATGTCATTGATGTTACACCGGATAATAGTACTGCAGAATGTTCACCAGATGAGGAAGTTATTGGAATCATTACCATGGAAGATGTTATCGAGGAACTATTGCAGGTGAAAAATTCTACAACTTACAGTATTAAAGAGTCTATTTGAGTTGAACAAATTAGAATCACAAGTACTTAAGTGTCTTGAACATCTAAGGATATATTTTGAAAGATTTTGAAAGAATTAAGTGGATTCCCTTAAAATTTGGTTTGGGTAATCCATTATTGCACGAAGCTAAAATTAGGATTTTGGGAATGGACCCTTTTCTGACTAGGAATTTGCCACAATTATAATTACTCAAAATTCTTTACCAAAAGAATACGTTCTAGCTTATTGAGATTTTGTTTCCAAACAGCTCCTTAATCTGTATGTAATACAAGTGAATGCAGTCTAACACTTGTTTTATTCATGGCACTGAAGGAGGATATTCTGGACGAAACTGATGAGTATATTGAGGTTCACAACAGGTTCTAAAACAACATCTCACTTACTCCATTTGTAACTCTTACACCAACATAAAACTGGGATAATTGCTCAGAGTTCTTGAACTCTCTCATGTTATAATACAGGATTAGAGTAAACATGCTACCTCGGACTAAATCATCTCCCAGGTTAGTAGGTGCTGCACCCATAACTAGGCCTCAGTTCCAGAGGAGAAGTCCAGTGGTATCTCCACTTGCTCCTTATCATCACACTCCTCCTACATTGAGTTCACCTGCTTCTCCATGCATACAAGGCCCTACTCTTGGCAGATCACCAACTCCATATAGTTCTCATGCAAGATCAACACCTAGCTCTCCAGCCCAGTCCATGGCATGTCCTCCTCGCAGCTCGCCCAGCTCAAATCGAGTGAGTATTGAACATGTTTTGTATATCTCAAATTATCATTAGTAATTCTTGCTTTTGTCAAATTTACTCATGTTTATGATACAGGTGTCAAGAAAGCCATATGAGAAGCTCCGGAAGATGGATGGTCCATAAAATTCTCCAATATTTCTCCAATTTTGTTGAGGGTGGTTGTATTCAAATTGGCCACTGTTATTAAAAAGCAGGAGCTGGAAGATTCTTACGTATCCCTTCAGTTCTTTCTAAAGAAGTTGATTGAATTAGTGAATATGATTATTTGGTCCGTGCGGAATAAGTAAACACCTTTAATATTTTCCAAGTGTCTTAAAGGAGCCCTTTTATCTGTCATATGTGTAAACATTTTGATATTTTCATTTTATTTTCCTTTTTCCCAAATTACAACGAGTAACTCTCATTATTTTGTTAATTGGGTTGCGCTGTCCCTATTCGTTGACTGTTAATTAAGTCAGTTCTTTTATTAGAATTTTTTGTTTCAAATCAAAGACAAGTGTGCTTAGTAAAAGAGTATCACCAGTTTAAGATGGAGATGTCACTTATATTGTGACAATGTTTAATGTAGGACACATTATGGCCCATGGGCATATGGCTCATAAGTCGAATGCTTTAGTAGAGGACTTCAGAAGCACCTACTAAGTAAAATATTTTAGGTTATAGAGAAGTTTAGGAATAATGATCATGTTTTAAAGTGTGGAAAAGTCTAAAACTAGTTGTAGTATATGAAAAGTTTGGGGCTGAGCAGTATGTTCTAACTTCTAAGGGGCCGTTTGGGGCGTGATTATAAGCAAATATCCACAGTGAATTTTCAAGATGCACTGTAGCATCTATGTTTTTTTTCCTATCTAGCTGAAACAATAAGAAAAAAATATAGATGCTACAGTGTAGCAAAACATCCACAGGATAGGAAAAAAACATAGTGGATGTTTTGCTTTTAATCACGCCCCAAGCGGCCCTTAAGTCATAAACAATTTTAAAAATGTAAGGCCCATAGGCAAAGCATCCTGAATTGAATCTATATACAATTTCTCATTGGTAGAACCCTAGAATTACTTCTCTCTTGGGTAAGTTCGCTCCTCTCTATTGAGTGAGTTTTGTTGTATCATCATTCACTCGTAGATTTAAGAGGTTATCCTTCCACGTGGATTACTTCTCTTTTTCTTCGTTTGCCACATCAGTCATTGATTACAAATTAAGGAGATAAATAAAAAATTGTCATATTCAGAATAAATTAATAGAATAAATAAATGAAGATACATTGATTTGTCTTAAGAAAGAGGATAAACCTCTAAAAAACTGACAAAAAAAATCAAACACCCAAATACTTCCATACATCCTCTCCTTATTGGGCTTGCGTCATTCTACCAACTACCAACCTAATTTGCATTGGTAGGGTAAAAACATAAATAAGGCATCTTACCTAACCTACTAGCATGTATAACACATGCAAACAAAAGGATTCTTCAACTGTTCCAAAAGCAAATCATCCAAAGCTTCCTTAATTTGCGGCCTTAACAAGTGGAGAACGAGGGGACATTGGATGCGGGGTCAAGCTCGAATCATCAAAGCCACGAATGGCCGAAAAGCTGAGGCGGAGATTGGCCTGCCACCGCCGATTCTTGGGTGGGACAACCACCTCATGGGCCTGGAACATGAAGGTCCGGATTCTTTGAAGGGCCACTTTCACGGTCTCATCATCCATGTTAGCAAAACAAACCCTAAACCACCCTGGCTCAGTGCAGTGGAAGGATGACCCTGGAGACACATTAAGCTTAACTTCATAGATTATAGTCCTCCATAGCTCCAGCTCAGCCTCCTTGGTGGACTCCTTCAGTAGAGGCCTAAGGTCCATCCAACAATAAAGGCCTGCATTACTCCTAAGGCAACTTATCCCTACTTGAGATAGTCCCCATGTTAGTAGCCTGTGTCTCATTGATAGCCTTCTTGCACTCTCAGTCAAGAACTTGTCCATGAATTCATCATCTGATAGCATGGATGCTAGTAAGTATTGAGTTTGTGTAGAGACCAGACCAAAGCTTGACATCTTACGGCCACAACTCACAACCATGTCATTGTATGAGTAGACCACACCAACCCTGAAGCCAGGAAACCCTAGATCCTTGGACAGGCTGTAGACAATGTGGATGAGGTCTCTGTTGCACTCAATGTGATCTTCCTCTATGATCTCAGCTATGCTAACAAAGCCAGGCTGGCTGAATACTGTTGCTGCATAAATCTCATCAGAGACCAAGTGGATGTTCTTGTCATTGATAAATGCCACTAGGCTTCTTAGGGTTTCCCTGTCCATGAGAGTGCCTAGAGGATTTGATGGGTTTGTGATCAGAACACCTTTTACTTTGATGTTGGCTGCGTTGGCGCTGTCATATGCAGCTTCTAGGGCCTCCCTAGTCATCTTGAAATTGTTGGAGCTCTCGCACACGATAGGAAGAAGCTGAACTCCTGTTCTCCATCTCAAGTCTCTATCAAATCTGCAGTAAAGAGAAGATATTATCAATTATCATATATTTGGACTTGCCAAGGAGACATAAATAAGGAGTATAATGAAGATGAATAGTAGCCTGCTTGTCTTATTTCCCTATACTTTGTGCTTCTAAATTAGAATTTAGATGATGTAAGTGGCTCCAACCAAATTTATATTGTGCCATTTTTATATTTACAAGAAAGCAACTGCCTGCTTCTAACAGGGTCCATGAATATGATGTATGATATATTTGAACTTAATTGTGTGGGACAGGAGAGAGCCAAGTTGTAGGTTTTTGTCATATACTTTGATGACAGTAGAATACAGCCATCGCTTTGAAGTTGACCTTAGGCCAGTATATTGATTAATTTGATCACCTATCACTAACTACTGTTGTGCTTCACAAATTTGGACTAGTTAATCTTTGATTATTAATAGGTTTATTTCTAAAAAAATATGTTTATTTGTCTTATCAGATACTTAAAATGTAGTTATGATTATTATTATTATATATCATCTTTTGACTTTTAATTGCTGAAGATGAAAATTTACCCTGGATAGTAAGGGGAGGGCACCAAGAAAGCTTCCCCAGGATCAGCCAAGCAAAATGCAAGTAACTCATGGGCCCCAGTGGCTCCACCACTCATGACAATCCGATTTGGGTCAAATTTGACTTTTCCTCCTCTGACTTTCTCCATGAACTTAGCTACAGCCTGTCCATCAAATTCACTCCAACATAAGTTGTTTTCATAGATAAAATAATTGACACCAACTGACATCTTAAATATGCTGCAACTACTCAGCACTGTTTAAAATCCAGAAAAACAAATTAACATAGCTTGATGAGACAGAAAAACAATTTTAATAACAGTACAAACATCTTTTTATCCAATATAATCTTGATGCTGCTAGCTCATGGCAGATGAAATACTTAAAAACATATTTTCATGACCATTACTACTATAGAGTTTAATGGTATGACTGCCTTCATATCAAAATCTTAAGTCAAAAGAAAATTTCAGATAATAGTAAGAGCACAACAAGAGAGAGAGAGAGGCAGAAGAAGGATGGACAATGCTAGAAAGTAAGTTGGCAATTACATTTCTGAATTCAGGCAATCCATGGTAATCCTGAAAGATTGCAATATCCCTGAACTGTTTAGCCCCTTGTGGAGTGCAAATGGAGGCTGTTGGGTTTCTCTTCATCCATTCTTCAATCAAGTCGAAAGAAAGCTGCAAGAATAAGCATGTGGTAGTCAGAATCTCTTCATACTTGGCTCTCTTCTCAAAACAAAATATAGGTGGAATGGATACAAACAATGATTTTCGAAAAAAATACCTGATTTTCAGCAAGACCCATTTGGATAACACCTCGAGGATTCTCTGTAGGATGGAAAGGATCACTGTCATAAGCCTTCCATCCATCAAAAAAAGCTGAATCCTCACCATGGCCATCATTGGTGGCTAGCTTGGACAACTGACTACTACCATGATCAGCTACCCCCATGTTCTTGATGCAGCTGCTGATCAAATCTCCACCACCAAAACCAAAAGAAGACGTGCTTGCAGAGTACTTGAGAGAAGTTAAGACAAAGAGAGAACGAAGAAATTAAGGAAGAAAGTATGGAGAGAAATGAGAGGCAGAAGGCAATTTATAAACCATTCAACTTTCAACATTCTTGCTCTTTCAATTCAACGGCCAGCTCTTAAAACTATTACCACGTGAGGTGAGCATAGTCGTTTGCAAGGGTGGCTTCAGCCTTTTGCATACCTGAAACCGTTGGTAAAACTACAGGTTGCTGCAGGGGACACAATATCAGAAGGTTCCCATGAAGGTGGTGATCAAGAGACCCAATTGAGCATCTAAGGGGCTAGGACTTTCAATAACTTCGAGGTAGCTTAGGCGGCTAGACCAATTCACTCCTTGGTCAAGCTGTCCTGCATAGGGGCTTTTCTTTCTCTTTCAACTTCTTTTTTCTTTTCAAAATCACGAGGGTGTCGAAGTCCTTAGGACTCAACTGAACGGGCAGGGCAAATTGGCCTCTTAGAGCAACCGTATCTCACTGCTAATCCCCTTCGCTGCATACAAGGTCCACCAATCATGACTCATAATTAAGTATGTAGCGGGTAAATCGTGAATCTGAATAATCTTGGGGATGGTGGAGGTTCAAAAGTGAAGCGTGTCTTGGACATCACACTAATACCCGTTGGTTGATGCTTCTCATTGTACTTGTCTAGAACACGGTCGTCACCTTGTTTGATACACACACTGGCCTTTGGCCTATTACAATGTTTTTCTCTTTTAATAATAACAGGTGTATGAGCCCATAGGACCCCACTAGAAGGGGCATGGCAACATATATTTTTTCTCAAATCAAGTAGGGCATACCAAATCTTGGTGTTTTGCACTTTCTTAATTGTGTCGTCTAATTTATTTGGAGGGAACACAACAGTCGAATATTTAATAATGATACCACTGAAAAGAGTCGGTTGTTCAAGCAATGTGAGCTGGAAATCCAGACTTATATGTGTGCAAGTAGTAGTTTATCTGAAGTTTCTAGAAGAACTTCATCTTTGAGAGATTTCTAAATGAGTTATTAATGAGTTTTTTTTTGTTCGAGCCCTTGGGGCACAAGCTTGAAGGGGTAGGCCAACTGGCCTCTTAGAGCACCGCTATTGCCTGTCCCCTACAATATCCACATATCACACCCAGTCATGCACCATGTAAGTATATAATCTGTGTGGGATGCGTGGCCAATGGAGCCGGGATTCGAACTGGGGACCTCCTCTAAGTGTGGTCCTGGCCATCCCACCAACACTCTATTAGTTGTAGAAAAGGTGCATTAGCTTGGTTGGCATTAGGGCTGCACCAAAAAACTTGACCCGACCCAACTCGGATGGAACCGACCCGACATTGACCCGGGTCGGGTCAAGTTCTATCTTGGATAGGGTCGGGTTTGACTTTAAAATACCCAAGAACTGACCCAACCCGAGATATACCATTTAAATTCCTAATTTTTTAATATATATAATTTATTATTATTATTATTATATAAATTATTTTATTAATTTTTTATAATTATATTAATTATTTTATCTCGGATTCTCATATACAGGTTCTATCTAAGGTAGGGTCGGGTTATGATACAGCCTTAGCTGGCATGCTACATATGTAATGGAATATGACATTACCTTGCTCCCAACGCGCTTGTCACCCAATTTGGCAATGTACAATGGCTTTAGGTGTACTATCAAGTAGCTAAATTAATGCATGACACTTGCATTTCCTTCTTCGTGTTGAAAGAGTTTGTTTGCCCCCGCTTAGAGGAGTGAAGTAGGTGTACCGACTCATCAAACACCGTTAGAAGTTTTAATTCACAGTATGAAAATGCAACAGCTTTTTCAACGAAGGAAAGCTCTCCTGGACGTTGACAGCATATGCCATGCCTCATTACTCGTGAGCTGTTAACCACCATGCTCTAAAGTGACGAAAGGTTAGTTTTGCTCGTACATTAGCCAGCACTTGTACACATTAGTACCACTGCGAGCATCTATGCTTACTAGTTATAATGAGTTCCATTCATACACCCTGCCTCACGCGTCGACATGTGCACCATCCGAGTTTGATCGGCTGCACCCAAGATATATACAAGGGCAGGCGGAGCCCTTCGATTAACGCATACTGTCGGATGTCGCTGCAACGACTTGCATTGAATCGATGCACGCCGAGTTGCATGAGCCAGAGCGCATACAAACTTTTTCCTACATATATAACCACAAACGAATAACAATTCTTGTGGAATATATTATCACTTTAGGGTTTTGGACGCCCATCCCTTTGAATAACTTTAGGGTTTTGCACATAAGCAAGATGAAGCCATAAGCTGCATTCAGATAGGAATGGGGGGATTACAATTTACTAATTTTTAGAATCCAATATAGTGGACACCGTCATGTCTCCATTCGAAACCTGCTTCACAAGACTGAAATTGAATGCACGTTTGCCAAAAAAATGGTCAGCAGTTGAAAAAATAGATTAAAGTTCTTTGGGCTAGTAGCAGCTGCTGGAAGACTAGGACTACTGAGCCGCAGCCTGCCTGTGTTGTATCCTTGTCAGCCATATCATTTATGAGGTGTTTGTTGAGACTCGAGATTTCATAATTTTCTTAATGTGAACCTCATTGGAAGGTTCATGTCTATGGACTAAGACTGTGTACTAGAATACGTTCAATAGAAGATTGGTTCTACCATCAGGCTGATCTACAAAATTATGCTGGTTAACGGTTAAAATGGCGAACATTCTTGCTCAACAAGTCTGAGAAGCAATTTTGTTAGCAAAAAATAGAAAAAATAAGAAATTTACAGATTCAAGATGCCTGGTTCATTGTGGTCAAACTTATCTGAGCATAAACGAAATAATGTCCGACTCAAACAACTTTTTCTATTTTCGAACTTAGATTTACAGTAACTTTTTCCGAACAATCGCGACTGGTGAGTAAATGTTCGGCAAGGAGAACTGTATTCTATTTTTGCAAGTTCGAACATCCACAATTCGCAGGGGCGGACGCAGGAATTTTTGTCAATGGGGTCATAAGCTAATGCAATTCTAAAGCATTATTCTCTATAACAAAATAATTAGGCTAACAATAAAGGTGTATTAAAGTGAAGAACACATAAAAATTAGACAAATATAGTTTACTAAAGCATTGACAATTGACACATGCTTTTCAAATTTTTTACTTTGATCCTTAGAACCATTGGAAGTAGACGGTGTATAACCAAGACACTCAGACTTTCTTTTAAGAAATTTATCAATTAAAAAGACCTGCTATGATAAAGAACAAACATTCGGACACATAAGAATTTATACAATACATTATATTTTAACAATCTTTATCCCTTATACTACTGCAAGAACATTAATGCAAAAAATAATTCCATTTACAAGTGAAGTCCTAAATTTGATCCTTTTAACAGCCAACACTCATCATGAGCGAAAGGAGGCTTTGGAAAGACTAGACCATATTATATATTGAAAATGCAGCGCAACTAAATGTTTCACGATACAAACTATATGTTCCAATGTAAAAAAAATAAGACTTTTATGTGGAGATGTATCTGCTGCTTGTATGTCATGACAAATATGTATAGAAAAGATATTTGTAATTATTGGCTTAGCATCAACTGCACATCAAGTAGAAAGAGTGTCATAAATCTCTCTTACATGGAAACTTCTCTGTTTCTAGGAGTTAGTGGACAAATTGTTGCTAAGATTGTAAGTTGTTGCTAAGATTGTAAGTTCAATGTTAACTGCATGTGCGTCTTCTCTTCCTTATAGTCTCTCAAAAGTAGTAGGTAACTCTGCTCCAGAGTACAAACTTCGAAGACATCTGAATCAACTAAACTCAAGACATTTTTCACTTATGTATAAAAATAGTTAGATAGAAAAGATATCTTGGGATCTTAAAGTAATGGTCCAAGAGATATTTCACTTATGAGAAAATCTTAATTATGTATTATACCACATTGGTCCCAAATGAATTTTGACAGAAGCCCGGAATACTATTGCTAAAATTGAATTGCAAAGAATAAGTCCATACAAATGGGGCTTCGTGGATGGAAAGTGGCAACAAACGTTGCTGCACTTAGTAGAACATCCAGTTTAGCTTCAGGACTCAACTAAGACCTGGAGATTTCTTAGCCACAAAAAACACCATAAGATTCACAGTGTACTAATGAAGCCATTGAGCAATCAAATTAATTCAAATAACCAAACGAATTCATCTAAAAAAGCACGTAAAATATGGAAGGCATAAAATCACAGCTGCCCTTGCAATCAGATTAACCCAAACAGCCAATGAATACCTTCAAAATATTTGCTAGTATAATGAAATGAATTTGTGACATGTATTGAACCACCACAAGGATCTCAATTGGAAAGTCATCAAACTCAGAAATACAGAAGTTTCTGACATGTACTGAAGCCAAGCATATTTAAAAAAAATGCTACATACATGTTATTGTTCTCAAAATGAAGCTTCTAACCATTAAAGTTCTTGCACTGTGGATGCAAACTTATAAAACCGGCCTCATAGACCATAGTAGATGCTTGTAGTTAAAATGCAGAAGCATTCAAGCACTTTTTCTATTTAGCTATAACCAAATCATCTCACTTGCTATTCAGGAAGATCTTAAAGTATTTAAACAGTAAACTTCTTTGAGATTCTACACTAGAAAGAAGTGGTGAATAAGACCTTTCAGTCCAAAAAGGGAGGGACCCTGCAGAGCAAGATATTAACCCCCGAGCCGCAATTTCGCTTCAGCACCTTGGGAGCCATCTACTGACTACCCCTCAATTTCAAACTTCCAAAATCAGAAGAAGAAATGGAAACTCAGGCCTCAAGGCGAGGCAACTGAAGGAGTGATAGTATTTGCCTCGATCGGCAGGTAGTGGCAACTAAAGGACTAAGGAGAGGAACTTCCTCCCAGAGAACATCCGACAGAGCAGAGCATTTGGGGAGGGCCGGAGGGGACGGTTTTGGGTTTTCTGAGATGGGTCAGAGACTCAGATTGGGGTCATAGTATTTAGGGAGGGGAGGGTTTTGGGTTTTCTGAGATGGGTAAGAGACTCAGGGGTCAGCCCATTTTTCCACTGGGGTCAGCCCATTGTATCCCAAAAATCAGTATCCAACCCAATGACCATTTTCCATTGGGGGTGGTGGAAAAACCCAAAACCCTCCGGGGTCATCTGACCCGGAGCCTTGAACGTAAGTCCGTCCCTGACAATTCGTATGCGTTTGCACATACCACCGTCGTGTCTCATATGAGTGTGAAAACCCTTTTTTTCTGAAGGAATCAGGTCTCTTTAAGATAAACAAGTTTCTCTAAAGCTCGAGCAGTTAGGAAACGGAAATCTTTATTCATCTATTACATATGCTAATAAGAACAAAGAAATTATTCACTTTTGTGGAGTTCAGTCTCCACAAGGCTCTGAATATCCTAAGGAGAATTTCCACGGGAACCCCAAAACAATTTGGTTTATCAAAGGAGGGAAAATATTTCTTGAAGGAAAAGCTGCATTTTACAGTTTGTCAGACTTTACATTTTACAGACTGTTCATAGTACAAGTTTTAACAACAGCAGATTCAGATCCTTGACGTGCAACTGATCTAACATTGTCCATCTCCTACTGTTTGTTCCTCAATCAATGCATCCGTCATGCATGACTCAAAAATCCATTTATTTGGTGACAAAAGAAAAAACATTTACATTGCACCAAACTAATGCACTTCATCCAGTAAAAAAAAAGAATAGCAAAAAAAAAGTGCATTCCAACATCTGGGACCCATCTCAAACAAATGAGGATCCAAAATCTTCCTTGCCAACAAATCCGTGCAAACAATGGTAATTAGTTAACTACTGAAACTGGAAACTCAGATGTTGACCACTTAATTATCTTCATGTTCTCCAATTAAAGTGCAAATTCTCTTTCTAATCTACCAGACTTAGATCGACCCACCACGTCATGTAATACGAGCATCAGAATTTGGTGGTTCTTGCGACTTTTGCACTCGGGAGAGTTCTCCTCTCCTTCCTCACCACAGAAAATAGCCAAAACTTTTGACCACTACTGGACATACATGAGTAGACTATTGCAAGAATGTCAAAGAAAATCCACCTTTTTTGTATGGAATAATATCTTACTTGGACCATATGGCTTGCGTTAGATGACCTGCTCTGAGAAATGAAAAATATGATAATTAACATGCAAAATGGATTCCTATGCACGTGAACGCTCTTGACCCACCTTAATTACCATTAATTTCAACCTTTTTTTCTTTTTTGCTAAGGACTATTAGTTCAACGTACTACCATAGGTGTAGTCAATTTGCTAGTTAATGTTGCCCAAGATCTCGACAGCGTATTATATAGAAAGAAGATCTGATTTTAAGATTAGGGATCTGTTCTTTTGGCTGGTTGGTGGGCGAGTCTGACTTTTCTTGATTGATTCAGTTTGAATTCCTTATTTTAAACTACTCCAGAGGCTGGAGTTACTTCACATTCTCATCTTACCTTGTTTCTGAAGTCAAGTCAAATGCTGTAAGGGGAGACTGAGAAAAACTAGAACTAGGAAGAGGACTAATACAAGTGGGGAACACATGACATTTTAGTATTCCCTCACTTTTAATGGAGATAATTAGCAAAAAAATACTACCAAAACTAGATGACACCGTCCCTAATTATTCTTCGCACGGCTCAGGCTCGGAAGAGAGCCCCGTCTCTCCGTGGTGGCATTTCCTGCAACCAAAGCCCTGCCTTCTCCACTCAAAGCATATCTCTTACTGTGGACCCCATATCTCAATAAAATTGACCAATTATACAATGGTTTCAATTAAAAGTGACCAGAAGGCATATATTCTTTAGTAGGTGCTCTGTTACCGACCCCTTTTAATTCCTTATTAGGGAATTTAATTTCATGTCTATTCTTATAGCATTTTAGTAGGGACCAGCTTAGACAAGAATGCTTAAAAGTCAATACATTATGGCTGTGGAATGGACTCAAGTTAGGTGGGAACCAACAAATGAGTAGATTGCATGTATTATGTGCATACCAAATTCACGTTCTGAAGGCTAGATTCTGATTTTTCAATTCCACATGAGCACAAATATTCCAGATAACAGCAAAATGCTGTCCACAACTTTGATAAATGTATGGAACCAACAACAGTTTGTGCAATGGCAAGACTGGGATTGGTTTGTTGAGCAAAACAAGAAGAAAAAGATACATGCATACAGGTAGGAAAGGAGTAAGAAATTAAGGTGGTGGAGAAAGTTTAGAGACTATAACGAAATAGGTATCCATCATTATTGGCTTTTCCATTACATCATTCTCTATTATACAGTTAATTAGCAAAAAAAAATCTTTGGTCACATAGAAGTTTGAGAAATGAAAAACCTAAGCCAAGCCCCAGCAATTTCCAACTTTTGCTCAAATCAAGAAGTTATATATAATACCAACACATTTATTACAAATCATTACTAATTATTAAATTTTGCCACCACTACTTCCTCTGTATTCATCCGTGAGGTAGAATGCCAAACATCCTTAAACCTTTGAAATTTCAGCCTCTTTCCTGTAAAAGCCAAACGAATTGCCCACAACGTTGCGTTAGATAGAGGCTTGAATTCTACGTGATGTCATGCATGTTGGGTAGAAAGAGTGAACCCATAAACTCCATGACATTTTAAGGTTCCACATCAATAATATAAGAGTTTGTAACCCGCTGAATTGCACAGGTGTTTTCCATTGTTTTAAATAGAGTATAGTACAATCAGTTGAGAAATTTACTCTCTAGGTATAGTATGATTACATCAATTACACAGATTCTGATTGGATTAATTGGGGAGAGATTTACTCTCTATGTATAATATGATTGCATCAATTGCACAGATTCTGATTGGACTAATTGGGGAGAGATTTACGTCTCATTTAACATCCTCCTACAAGTTGAAGTGGGGATGGAATCAACACGAAGCTTGGACCGTAGGATACGAATCCGAGTGTGTGGAATAACCTTAGTAAAGAAGTCAGCAAGCTGGCATGCCCCTAGAATGTGACGCAGTGTGAGAATTCCAGTGGCTAACTTTTCCTGAATGAAATGAACATCGATCTCAATATGCTTAGTACGAGCATGAAAGACGGGATTGTGCACCATGTATGTAGCACTAATATTATCATATAGAATGGTAGGAGGCTTGGTCAGAGAAAGAGTGATAGACCGAAAGAGATTGAGAAGCCAAAGGAGTTCGGCACCCATGGTAGCAACGACCCTATATTCAGCCTCAGAACTGGATCGTGAGATAGTTGCTTGTTTCTTTGCTCCCTAGGTAATTAGATTGGGACCTTGAAAAATGCAAAGCCCGGTAATGGAACTATGATCATCAGAATCACCTGCCCAATTGGCATCACAGAACCCCTATAAGGTAAGGTTGGCGGAGGCAAAAAAGTGAAGACCATAATCAAGTGTGCCCTTGACATATCTAAGAATACGCCTAGCAGCAGCAAGATGAGAGTCTCTAGAAACATGCAAAAATTGACAAATTTTGTTGACAACAACCGGGCGGGTTAGTGTCAGGTACTGTAGAGCCCCAACAAGCTGACGGTACTATGTGGCATCAGTGAGCAGCGCCCCATCAAGTAGAGAGAGCTTTGTGGAAGATGCAAGCGGTGTAGCAATTGGTTTGTAGCCATCCATGCCCAAGCGCCGGAGCAAGTCCAAGGCATATTGAGTATGAGAAAGATAAAGAGTAGAAGTAGTGCGACTGACCTGCATACCAAGGAAGAAATGGAGATGCCAAGGGGTTTAAGCTCAAACTTTCCGCGAAGATAACAAACAAGGCGTTGTATGTGACTAGGACAATTCCCTATAAGAATAATATCATCGACATAAATTAATAAAAAAATCAACTCGGATTGGCATGAATACACAAAGAGTGAGACATCATATGGGCAACCTGTGAAGCCGACGCAGTGGAGGTGAGCACTGAAGGTTTGGTACCAAGCACGGGGTGCTTGCTTGAGTCCATGGAGAGATTTGTTCAATTTGCAAATATAATCAGGATGAGCATAGTCAAAGAAACCTTGGGGCTGACGCATATAAACCTCCTTAGCAAGATCACCATGTGATGTGTTTGTAACATCCAACTGGCAAATGGGCCATTGAAGGGAAACGACTAAGGAGAGAACCAGCCTAATAGTGCCATGTTTCACAACATGACTAAAAGTTTCATAATAATCGACACCAGCTGCTTGGTGGAACCCCTTTGCCACAATGCACGCTTTATAGCGCTCAATGGTTCTGTTGGAGTGCCTCTTGACATGAAAAACCCATTTGTTGCTAAGAACATTATAACTCGAATGCGGAGGAATGAGTGTCCACGTATTGTTCTTGAGTAAGATATTGAACTCGACGGACATCGTATCATGCCAGTGCGGGTCTTTAGTGACATCGGTGAAGGTGCGAGGTTCAAGGGTAGGTGCGGCAAGAAGACTTACTGGAATAGGATATTTGGTAAAGAGATATATTTTCAGTTTGTGGGTGCTATCCATTGCACAGGTGATCATGGGATGTTGACGAGGTTGAGGGATGACCAAAGGAGTAGGAAGAGGTAAGAGTGAAGCGGAAGGGGGAGAAACGGATGTGGGAGACAATGGTGAGGAAGGCAAATCAGAAGACGAGTTGGGAACAGAGGGCAAGGGTGATGGTGAAGCCAGTAACAAAGGCTGGTAAGGGGAAGAGAGAGTGGATAGTAGTTTGGTGGGAAAAGGTTTGATTTGGAAGGGAGGGGATGGTGAGTGGGAATGATAAGAGGTGGAGGCAAAGGCCTAAGGAAAACTACTCTCATCAAATATAATATGATGGGAAATAATAATTTTACCAGTAAGAGGGTTGATGCACTTATATCCTTTATGCGCACCACTAAGACCCAAGAATATGCATTAGGCGGATTTGTATTGCAGTTTGTTGTGGCCGTACACAGTTAAACAAGGATAACAAGAGCACCAAAAAATCCGAAGCAAGCCATAAGCTGGAGTTTTGTTGAAGACTATAGAAATTGAAGAGCGACCTTGTAGGGCAGGAGTTGGAAGCCTGTTAATAAAGTAGACATAGGTAGTGAAGGCATGATACCATAATACTTGAGGGATATTAGCATGAGCAAGTAGTGTCAATCCCATTTATGTAATATGGCGATGCTTTCTTTCAGAAATGTCATTATGCTCTGGCATGTGAGGACAAGAAACACAATGAATAATACCACTCTTTCGAAAATGCATTTTAAAGTTATGGTTGAGAAGTTCACCACCTCCATCACTCTGAAAATATTTGATTTTCTTGTCAAACAAATTCTCTACCATGGATTGAAACGCCAAGAAGGTAGAATAAACTTCAAATTTTTTATATAAGGGGAAGAAACATGTGAATCAACTATGAGCATCAATGGAGATAACATAGAACCGATATCCTTTGATAGAGGGCACGGGTGCAGGACCCCAAACATCACAATGCACACAATGTAATAATTCAGCAACATCTTTATTTTTATCATGAAAAAGAAAATGAAGTCTAGAGCTTTTGCCCATAGGGCAGCTTTGACAAAAAGGGCGATCAATTACCTTAGTTGACAATGGTAAAATGGTGCAAAATGACGAAGAACATAATTAGACACATGATCCAAAAGAGCATGCCACGTATTCAAAGTTGCCTTGACATCAAGAGCGCACATAGGAGAGACAATCGTTGCTTTATTCTGCAATGAGGATGGAATAGTGTAGAGATCACCATCAAGCCGACCTTGATGAAGGAGCCTCCCTGACTTCATGTCCTTAATACAAAAACCAGTTGGAGTGAAGATAAAAAGACAGTTATTATCTCGTGTAAATTTGGCAACATAGAGTAAATTCCAACAGATAGAGGGAACAACATAGATATTAGATAACTTGAAGGACCGATTTGGAGTAGAAATGGAAGAAGAGCCCACATGTGTAATAGCCATACGAGATCCATTTCCTACCATTATATCATCATAACCATTACAAGAATGCATACCATAGACCAGAGAGTCTGAGGCAGTGATATGATGTGTTGCACTGCTGTCAACAATCCACTCATCAGCATGTTGATCGGCAATATTCATAGCTGTAAGAGACTAAGTTACATCAGAAGATTCGGACTCAAGAGCCTCACAATTGGTGGTGCGGTGATTAGAACCACTGCACTTGAAGCCAGTGATGATGCAGGAGCCAGAGACCGACTATCCACCCTTACCGCGACGTTGACCATTGGAGATGGTAGCAGTGAGAGAAGCAGATGGGGCACCATGTCCACGGAAGGAGGAGCCACCACGATAATTGCCACGACCATGTCCTCGTTGAGAACAACAAGGAATGAATGAGGAAGTGGTATGGTTGCTACTGTGGAAGGCAGTGGAGAAGATGCATTGACATTAGAAGAAGATAAACGCAATTCAAAGTCAAGGAGAAAACCAATCATATCCTCCAAGGAAGGAGCCATTGTTTGAGCATTGATCGCAGCGACAACAACATCATACTCGGATCCAAGACCATGAAGGATCCAATCAGATAAATCGTCATCATCAACAGTCTTGCCAGCACTTGCAAGAGTTAAAGCCAGAAACTTGGCATGGTCCACATAGTCGACAACCGAGTGACTACCTTTGGAAATAGTCTGCAACTCCATCTTGAGTTGTTGAATGCGATTGCGAGATTGGGCGCCATAGAGGGACTCCAAGGAAAGCCATAGTGCATGAGAAGTCTTTTTTCCAGCAACAAGAGACAACACGGATTCGGAGAAGGACGTTGTAAGCCATCCAATGATCATCTGATCAAGCCGTGTCCATTGACGAAAGGCCTGATAATTCTAACCATCTCGGACAAGTACAGGTTGCGGTTCTTCACATAGAACAAATCGCATAAGGTCATAGCTGTAGAGAATGTGTAGCACTTGAACCTTCCACAACAAATAATTAGAGCGAGATAATTTTAAAGTAATGTCCTACTGAATAGACTTTATTTGAGGGCAGGGAAAGTCAACAGAAGGGTGGGCAGAGAGAGTTGCAGAGGTTGAAGCAGAGGAAGCCATGGTGAGCAAAAGATAGAAGAGGATTGCCTAATCCGATACCATGTAAGAGTTTGTAACCTGCTGAATTGCATTGGTGTTTTCCATTGCTTTAAATAGAGTAGAGTAGAATCAGTTGAGAGATTTACTCTCTATGTATAGTATGATTACATCAATTACACAGATTCTGATTGGACTAATTGAGGAGAGATTTATTCTCTATGTATAGTATGATTACATCAATTGCACAAATTCTGATTGGACTAATTGAGAGAAATTTACTCTCTATGTATAGTATGATTACATCAATTGCACATATTCTGATTGGACTAATTGGGGAGAGATATATGTCTCATCTAACAAATAACATCTTTAATAAAATCAAGTGTTTTTTAACAAATGACACAATGAAGTATAGTATTGAAAGGATTTATTCATTTTTTTTATGAACAAGAGATTATTCATACTCCTATAAAATGATAGATCTGCACATACAGATGCAGATATTGTTTCTAAGCTAAATAGTGCAATATATACTAATTTCCAACTTGATTATTTGTACCATTTTTATTTTCTTAGAGTATGATAATTTGACTCTTAAGGCTCCCAAAAGATACTGACTCCAGTACAAAATGACTCAAATTAATAATCATAATCAATGGATTCAACAAAATTTCTTGATCCAGAGTTGCAGGAAGCTTATTATAGCTGCATCAAAGCCTTTAGGAAAAACTGGCGGATTGGCTGCTTTACTTTGTTTATGAGCATGACTTTGAATCTAATTGAGAAGTACAGCGTGTCAGCATCAATCTTCCAAAACTTCCATGCCATCTTAAAGTTAGTAACTGACAGCTCTGGATTTAATAGCTCATATCATTAAACCCACCCAAAGATTTTTCAGTCAGGCTTCTGTTACCTCCCTCAAAATCAAGCTTCAATTGATCTCCACCATTTCATCTGGGATACATGCAAGGTCCAAAATGAATATTTGACATGAAAATTTACCTGCAAATGTGACAAAAACATGCCGCTTAGCTTTCTTCAAATAAACTCCTTTGTAATTATTCTCCATCCATGGAAAAATGAGATGTATGTTCAGCACAAATTTGGATGTTTACAAGTATCTAAAGAATGCAATATATGTCTGCAGCAATGGTTTAGCCACAGGGATAACCATTTCATTCCAAAGAACCCAAAAAAACGGGTGATATTCCTGTACAATAAACCATGGCCTCTGGTGAGTGCTTTCATAAAAAAAATGACAACAACACTAAACAGGCGGGAAGATTTCTCAACTAGAAGCATGGTTTCCAGTTCTTCACATTTGAGCTTAATCGGGAAGGAAAATGAGCTGCCCACGAATTTATATCAGGTACAGGCCCTATGAGGGCAAGATAGTTCTCACCTTCTCTGTCAACCAATTTCTTCCAGCTTAACTGCACATTACCTCATTCCAGAAAAAAAAAACCCACCCAACAATACTTAGCAATGGCCAGGTTGTCTTCATCAGTGATTAGTAAATATCTTAAATTTTAGGAGAAAACATGAGATGCAGAATAACAACATACATTTCCTGGAAATGCTTCACACAATGCCTTAATTGTTGAATTTTTAATCCATGCAGCAGCATCTGGATTATTGTTTCCATCACCACCATTAGATGGAGCATGTGCGCCACCACAATTCACCATGATACGGCCCTCAGGCATTAATTTTTTACTGATCTCCAACCACGTCTCAACCTGGGATTCAAGTCAAATTTTTTGAAACGTATTAATAAGCTAGACCCATACTACAAGTTGTTTCATGCCATAAATAAACCCGGACGCTCAAGAAATCCATTGGACAAGCGGATTCACATCTCTTACAACCTACACAGTCCTCTGTTCTTGGGGCCGAAGCTATTTGTTTAGCTTTACATCCGTCCCAAGGTATCATTTCCAATACATCTGTAGGGCAGGCTCGTACACATTGAGTACATCCTATACATGTAACATAAATTTTTAATGAGTGTGACATTGGATCTATTTTGGAACGTTTTCAATTTTCGATCTGGTGGATCAATACAATAAAAAATGAATTATGTATTGTAGACACCAGACGAATCAGTGGGGTATAAATTGCTCCTCTCAGTCCTACCATAATTAGGACATAACACTCCTAATTAATCTTCTCTCTACATGGTTATTTCAAACCAAATTAGAACTCTTTCATAACGGTCTAAATTAGGTGTCTCTTCCATGTTAGGTGGACCCACCCGGGCCCACGGAAGCCTAACCACTCCACATGTCCATACACCACATGAGAGGGCCGACTTCTCTACAATCTAGTCACATAATATGGGACAAACCCATATATATAACTTACATCCCCCACTATGGGTTTTGTGCTCATATTTACGATTCAACAGTGATTTGTGCACTATTCTTGTCATAATCCAAAACTATGAACATGTTTCACAAATAGATCCGATGTCAAAGCCTTCGTTAACGGATCAGCCAACATCTCAACCATAAGAAGATGACTCACAATCAACTTTCCCCGTTGTAGCATGTCAAATATATAATAGTAATGCTCCTCAATGTGTTTAGCTTTAGAATTAATCTCCCCATTACGGAGTGTCGATACAGTTGCCAAATTATCATAATAAATTTGGACAGAAGCATCAGTCCACTGTTCTAGCTGCAACCTAGCTAAAAACTTTTTAATCCACACTACCTCGGAAGTTGCCAAACTGCATGCAACAAACTCAGCTTCCATTATAGACTTAGTAACACATTTTTGCTTCTTACTAGCCCATGCTACAATGCCGCCACCAAACATAAAAACATACCTAGCAGTGGATTTCCTGTCATCCTTACAACCGGCATAGTCCGAATCACTATACCCTTCCAATGACAGGTTCTCAGCCTGATATATGAGTTTCATATCCTTGGTACCAAACAAGTATCTGAACACTCGCTTAATAGCTTGCCAGTGTTGCATACCTGGGTTAGCCTGATATTGACTCACAAGTCTTACCACAAAAGCCTAATCAGGTCAAGTGCAGTTCATGGCATACATTAAGTTGCCAATAGCCTGCGCATATGGCACAAATTGCATCTTCAGACGTTCCTCGTCTAATGCAGGTGCTATTTTCTCGGACAAAACTATCCCTTTATAGAGGGGTGAATCTATGGTCTTCCAACCAATCACGTCAAAACGTTTCGACACACTATCTATGTATGATTCTTGAGATATACTTAGCCTCCTCGCTTTTTTATCTCTCTCAATCTTCATCCCAAAGATATAAGATGCTTCACCCATATCTTTCATTTCAAATTGGGTCTTGAGCCATTTTTTAAGACTCAGAATCATACTTATGTCATTCCCCATCAATAATATGTCATCTACATATAGTGACAATATCATAAATCTACTCCTATATCTAAAAGAGTATGCACAATGGTCATAGTCATTGGCCACAAAGTCATATTCATTAATCACCTTGAAAGTGAAATACCATTGTCTTGATGATTGCTTTAGTCCATACAAAGATTTAATAAGCTTGCACACCTTTTATTCTTCCCCGGAAACAATAAACCCCTTGGGTTGTTCAATGTAAATCTCCTCCTCTAAATCACTATTTAGGAAGGCAGTCTTTACATCTATATGGTGCAACTCTATATTCAAGTATGACACAATTGTCAACAAACATCGAATTGAGATGAACCTACACACGGGGGAATACGTCTCCTTAAAGTCTATGCCCTCTACTTATATGAACTCTTTCGTCACAAGTTTAGCTTTGTACTTATCTATTGATCCATCAGCTTTGAGCTTATTCTTGAAGATCCACTTACACCCAATGGGTTTCCTCTCATCTGGTAAGTCAACAATCTCCCAGACTTTATTTTTCAAGATTGAATCAATTTCTTCTTAAACAGCCTTCTCCCATTCCTTAGAATCTGGACTACTCATAGCCTGCTCAAATGTGACCGGATCATTAAGTATGAGTTAATCTACCATAAATTCATCTTCACCAAGCATCGGTAGTAATCCTTCAACAACACTGAAGGTCTACGTTCTCTTGATGCTTGTGACTCCTCATTCTCATTAGATGTGTTTTCTATCACTCGTTCATCAATCATCGTGTAGTAATCCTTCAACAACACTGAAGGTCTACGTTCTCTTGATGCTTGTGACTCCTCATCCTCATTGGATGTGTTTCTTATCACTCGTTCATCACTAGTGATAGTAACCTTTTCTTTTTCCATTTCAAAGAGTTCCACTCTCTGACTAGGAGTTTTAAGGTCTACATATTCCTCAAGAAAATAAGCATCCCTAGACTCAATTATCCCCTACTATCCTATCATCATGGTGTACTACAAAATGATACCCTTTAGAATGATCACAATAACCTATAAAATTACATGTTATGGTCTCAGGATCTAACTTACTTTTTAGTTGATCAGGCACCCTAACATGGGCCTTTGACCCCCCACACTCTTAAGTTCAAAAAATTTGGACGTCTTCCCGTCCATAACTCATACGGGGTCAATTTGATCGACTTAAAGGGTACTCGATTTAGTACATAAACAGCGGTGTCTAATGCTTCACCCCAAAACTGCATTCCTAGTTCAGAGTGGTTTAACATGGACCTTACCATGCATGTCCAACAACATCCTATTACGTCTTTCAGCGACTCCATTCTATTGGGGGTTATATGGCAAAGTATATTGATGCACTATTCCTTGGTTAGTATGTACAATAGTCCTTGAACAAATCAGATGTGTACTCACCACCTCTGTCTGTTCTCAAAACTTTAATTTTCCGTCCTAATTGGTTCTCAACCTCAACCTTAAATTCCTTAAATTTTTTCAAGGCATCGAACTTCTTCGATAACAAGTACACATAACCATATCTAGAATAACCATCTATAAACGTAATAAAATATGTCATACCCCTTTGAGATTTGACGTTTATAGGCCCACAAATATCTGTGTGAGTGACCTCTAAAAGATCTATTACTAGTTGACCTTTGAGAAAAGGTAGCCTAGTCATTTTCCCAGATAAACAATCTTCACACACGCGTAAATCATCACCTATTCTAGGCAGTAACCCACTACCCGACATTCGGTGTAATTGTTTCGCATTAACATGACAAAAGCGTAAATGCCACAATAAAGCATCATCAACCACCACACAAGCAATATACTCAGAATCATGCATATTATTAAAATCAGCAAAGTCATTGGCTACATCAAGTTTGAATAAACTATCAACTAATGAAGCAGTAAATAAAATGTTATTCTTTTGTCCCATAGTTCCCTTGCCACCCTTGAACCTGACTTCAAATCCCTTTTGAGTCAGCAAAAGGATTGAAATCAGATTCCTACAAATCGTTGGTGCAAGCAAGACATCTATGAGGACCAAAGTATTTCCTCCTGAGAGAGGAATACAAACAGAGTAGCACATCACAATAAGTGTTGTTTCTCATATATATCTTGTGCTCTCCGAGACTAATATCTTTCATATCAACAAATAACTCCTTGGTCATGGCCACATGACAAGTTGAAGCCGAGTCAAGCCACCATCCTCTCGTGTTAGTGTTCACAATCAGTGCTTCAGAAATCATGCACACTATATCATTTCCTCCACCTTGCTGTTTCTTTTTCTCATTGCCCTAGGAGCCATTAGGACAGTTCCTGCTATAGTGGCCCATCTAGCCACAAGTAAAGCAGGCTCCCTTCTTCTTGTTCTTGGCCTTATCTCCTCCTTGGAACTGGGGCTTCTTTCCCTTTCTCTTGAAGTTCTTCTTTGAGGTGCCAGCATAAGACCCATATTTCTTGGAGCCAACATGATAAGCAAGGTTGGCAGATGCATTAGAGGCCTTCACATGATTTCTCATTTTTTGCTCCAAGCCCAATTTTGCAGTAAGGTCATCCAATGTGAGTTTCTTATCACTCAGGTTCAATGCCACCACAACTGGCTCCCATGATGGAGGAAGACTAGTGAATATCATAGACACTTGGACCCCCAATGAAATTGGATCTCTAAGCATCTCTAGCTCATTAGAAATAATGGACATGACATTTATGTGCTCAAGGACATTCTTGCCTTCCTCCATCCTCATGTTCATATAGCGAGTGTGGAGCAACCTAATGGGAGCCTCAGTATGCTCTCCATACCTCCTCTGAATGACCTCATACATTTCCTTGGCCGTTTTGTGTTTCTAAAAAAACAACTCAATATTAGGCTCCATAAAGGTCAGCATAGTGGTCCTTGCTCGTGCATCCTCCAGTTTGAACTTCTCATACTCTCTCTTTTGAGCAGCAGTACTATTATCATTTAGAAGTTCAACTACATGGTCCAACAGATGACCCAATTCTTCAATGAATAAAATATGACGAATGCGCCTCTTCTAGGTGATAAATTTCGTGGCATTCAACTTTTCAGTTTTAGCCAATTCACTGGAGACCATATGGGATGCCATTGCAACTTGATGAAATCAGCAAGTGATGCAACAAGGTGAAGATAAAAAATCTACAACCAGTGAAACAGGATAATAAGTGTTAAAGAGCAAAGTTTGAATCACTAAACAACTAACAGTAATTAGTTAAATATGTGGCACAAATAATGCTTCAAAACAAATCAGTTTTTCAAATCTTTTCCCTTGCGATCGATCGTGTCACAACTGCCAATCGATCGCTATTGACTTTGCACAAATACAGTAGATACGATCGATTGTGTACTCAGCCGATTGATCGCCCCACTTGTAATGTAATGTTCGATTGTACACCTGATCGATCGCTTCCTCAAGCCGATCGATCACGTACCTTAAGCTGACCGAACCAAAGATGTGATCGATCATTCTCACAACCGATCGATCGCTGTACAATAGCAAAATTCTTCAGTAGATACGATCGATCGCATTCTCAACCAATCGATCATTTCTCATACAATTTCGATTTTAATCCAGCAGTTACGATCGATCGCTATTTTGGGTGATCAATAGCGACACCCTAAAATGCGATTTTCAATAGATGCGATTGATCGGTTGAGAACGCGATCGATCGCTTCTCTCTTAGGGGCCGTTTGGGGCGTGAAAAATTCAAAATATCCAGAGTGGATTTTGGACGTCCACAGTAGCATCTATATTTTTCCATATCCAGCCTAAAACACGTCCTGAGGTGTTTTAGCTGGATATGGAAAAAACCTAGATGCTACAGTGTAGTAAAACATCCAGCCTTGATGTTTTGCTTTTAATCACGCCCCAAAGGGCCCCTTAATCGTAACTTCCAGTGGATACGATCGATCGCGAACGGCGCCGATCTACCGTTTCTCTCCTTTAATGATTTCCAGTAGATACGATTGATCATTTCTCAACCGATCCATCGTTAACTGGAATTCCTTCCTTTTAACAAAACGTCCAGTAACTATGATCGATTGCCAACGGCACCGATAGATCGTTAACTGGTCATCTTCTCGGTTTTGTTCTTACAGCAATCAATCGCGTATAAATTACCGATCGATTGCCGTATCAAAACTCAAAATTTCAGTTCGATTGCTCTGAATTCTACACAAAAATCAATCAGATTTTTGGGAACTCTAACACCACAATGGAATTGGGGCTCTGATACCATTGTGGGATTCGTGAGCCGCAGCAAAGGCGAATCAAATCGTCTGTGGTGGTGTTAAATTCTCCAAATTCTGTCTTTGATCTGGAATTCTTCTTGCACTCACAAACAACAGCAAAATAGAGTAGAAGAATTTGAGCAATATATACGAACAACAAATTATATCATGCACAAATCAAATAAAATGTAGGAATGAGTACTACTAACATGCAGCCTTTGTGCCAATGATTAAATCATTTGTCATAGAAAAATAAGAGTATGTCGGAGATCACCACCAACCGTTCGTGTATGGATCTCCCTGTGTTTCTCCTTTGATTGAATCTCCAAGATCAATCAAAAGCCAAAGCCAATTGAGAAACAAAAGCCACGAAGGAGAGAGAAAGACATCCACGAGAGAGAGAGAGAGAGAGAGAGAGAGAGAGAGAGAGAGAGAGAGAGAGAGAGAGAGAGAGAGAGAGAGAGAGAGAGAGAGAGAGGTATCCCTTTTCTTTGCATGCAAAACTGAGAGAGTGATGGAGAATGGGCGGTTTCACACCCCCTTATTCTTCTCCTTTTTCGGTTACCAATTTTGGGTTATTCACACCCCATAAATTCCTCCTCTCAGTCTTACCATAATTAGGACATAACACTCCTAATTAATCTTCTCTCTACATGGTTATTTTAAACCAAATTAGGACTTTTTTATAACGGTCTAAATTAGGTGTCTCTTCTATATTAGGTGGACCCACCCATGCCCACGGAAGCCTAACCACTCCACATGTCCATACACCACATGAGAGGACCGACTTCTCTACAATCTAGTCACATAATATGGGACAAACCTATATATATAACTTACAGATTGGAACTGCATCGGGTGGGTGAAAGAGAAACAGAGGATTTGGAAGAAGCTGGGAAGATGGTGAGATTGAAGGATGGTTGAAGAAGGGAGTGGGGTGGGAGGTGGTGGGGATGTGAGCATGGTGGTGGGCATCGCAAGATCAGCAAGCAAGATGGTTCAACGGATAAGAAGGGACTCAGAGCCTCGGTTCGGTTTTGAGTCTTTGTTTTGGATTTAGGCCCTCGTTAGTCATTATACTAATCCCTACAGCCACTTTTAACTGAGATAATTAGCAAAAGAATCCGATTTGTATGAGCTGTCTGACTTTTAAACCGACGGCAGGTTTTAAATCAGTAGGTAAGTGGTGTGAATCATCGCCTACCCCTAGAGCCGTCCAATAAAAATCCAACAGCTCGACTCTCGAGATTACTTAGGCTTATGCAAGCATACTTAAACTTTTCCCTACTGCACCACAATTAGCTGATACGGTTCCCTAATTAGCCATTTCCTGCCGCCAGGCACCAACCGTAGGTCAAGATCGAGGTTGAGAGGCCTAGCGATAAAAGGTGAGTTACTCGGTCGAAAAACCCGGGCTTTAACTATGAACCCTACATCTCAATAAAATTGACTAATTATATGACAATCTTAATTAAAAGTGACCAGAGGGAGAATCATTTTTTATGCTTGTTTTTTTTGTTGTTGTTGAAGTATGCGCCTTGCTTGCATTGGCATGTGGTGAAGTAACGCGGGCCATCGGATTTCAGTCTAAAAGCCCACATTACTACAATGGGGAGGCAGGTTTGCGCGATGTGATTCACAAGCAATATGCATTTGAGCCGAGGCTAATATTAATTTTCAATGAGTAGTTCACCACCCCCTGTTTTACCCCCACCTCTCGATGCACTAAGGGTAGATGCACGCCGAATATGCATGAGCAGAAGCGCTCATTAACTTTCAATGAGCACTTCACCACCACCCCTGCTTTAACCCATGAATTGTTTAGCACCGGACGGTAGATGTCTGGATATATAAATACGGTGGTATCCACCATCTCTTAAGGAGGTGAACTGGCTAAAACCAAGGGTGGCAGACTCCATCCGTTGGCTTAATAATTTGTATATCTGCAAGTGAACTATCCACTGAGAATTCACCCCAAAACACCAGTGTTTAGGAGGAATGTGTTTTTGTTTATATCATTTACAAGTAACTTGTCATTGGATCTTACAAATGGACTGACATATCATTAATCATTAACACCATCAAAGAAAACGAAGATGATCTAAAAGTCATGAACAATACCCAAAACACCACATCGTTTAGGAGGAAGTTGTTTTCGCTAATATCGTTTACCAGGAAGTAACTTGTCATTGGATCTTACAAATGGACTGACATATTATTAACACCACTGAAGAAAATGAAAATGATGCAAAAGTCATGAACACTATTGTAACAATTCCTAGAGAACTCTAGTTTAGATTTTTTAATTTCACTGCGGATGAGCAGTCTGCCTACTCCTGTTTGAGCCAGCTCATCCCCTTTCATAGAGAGTGGATACAGTATAGCGGCTATAGCCTATAGGAGTCGTGGGCTGCTAAAACAGGGGGTGATGAAGTACTCATCCTTTCAATGTCCGGAATACAACTGCACAACCTCCCTGTTCTCCTCAAATCATATGCAATTAGTTTCTTTACCAGTAATAAAAACCCTTCGAAAAAAGTAGAATGTTGAAAAGCATCAACACTAGATTTCGACTGATATTCATGCCAGATTAAACAATTCATTGAAACAATTCACATTCTAATTTCTATATATAGAGTACACAAAGGGTTCTTAAATAAAAATTTTCTTCCAGCCAGTCCTACTGTACAAACATTTCTTTTGGAGATTTGAGAATGAGCACAGATTCACTGGTTCATTTGACAATATTAAGTGTTGAATCGACTTCCTATTAGTCAGGATGATGCAAATGATATTTAACTAAGAAAGGGGAAAATGCGCATATCATGAACCATACGAATGGTTTTTTCTTCTTCGCTATAATTATCAATCCCTCCATCGAATCAAACCTGTCTACATTTGAAAAATAAATGAAATTTATTGGGCACTACGGCCCGTAGAAAAACTGAGCTTTCTCCCACCCTCTTCGGTGTTTTTAGTTGCGAGTGAGCAAAAGTCAGCCATCTAATAGGGGGACCATGTTATTTCAATGCAGACAGACTTCATTGGATGGAGGGAATATATCGATTTTTTACTTTCGTAAAGTTTCTTCTTTAGGACGTAGTCAGTAGTGTACATAAGAGCTTAGAGCAAAGAGACTTTGCAGTAAAATCAGAAATTATGTTACTTTGTACATTATAAAAAGTCCCATTAGGATGAGTCCCAAGCATATGGACACGGAGTGCCAGGCATTGTACTGTTGGATCTCGATCTGACAGCTCACATTGCACCAGAAACATACCGGTAGTATATTGATTTTCTCCATCCAAAATTACATTATTTACGCTATTTGAACATATTGAGTAAACTAATTTATGACATAATATAAGTAATATATACATCAATGTCTAGTAAATAATTTGTTCAAAAAGTAATTATGTAACCGGTGCCACCCACAGGATTATATCCCAACTTAATTGGTGTGTATATTGTGTGGGTTGTGTGTGCGCCCAAGAGGATTGGTAGCGGAGATGCGATGTTCTAAGAAGTCGGTTGCCCTGCCCTTCTAGTCGGGTCCTTAAGGATTCGGACACCCCTCGTTATCAAAAGAAACAAACATTATGTAACATTTGCTCTATGATTACTGATTAAAGCTTAATTAAAACTCTTATTTGCAACTTTTTGGAGGTAAATTGAGGAGGAACTCGGGGGCATTTTGGGAATGGGAGAAGACCTGCTGCCAGATCTCGGTGAAGGCGAGGAGGATGAGGGGGTGGTGCTCCGGCGAATTCAGCGCCAAGAACCGCCCAAGCAGCTCCGCCAGCTCTTCCACCGCCACGATCTCCTCCTCCACGATCATCTGCACCATCGACCCCCGAAAGTCCCCCAGTGGGTCCTCCGACTCCTTCACCACCGCCACGCTCCCCTTCACCTTCTCCCACTGCCCTCTGTCGCGGCGCTCGCCCTTCCACGACAAGACGCTATGCTCCAGCTCGTCCAGCTGGCGGAGGAGCCCGGAAAAGGTGGACGACCCCGCCTCATCGTCTTCCTTGGCTGGAGGCAATGCTGCTCGGCCGCATCCGTCGTCGTACCATGAGGAGGAGGAGGAGGAGAGGGTGCACGAGAAGTCCGGCTCCGGCTTGGAGTGTGTTTGGGACGAGGAGCTGGTCGTGGCGGTGGCGGCGGTGGTTCCGGCGGCGGATACGGATACGGACTTGGAGTCGCGGCAGCCGCAGACGAAGGAGAAGCCGGGGAGCTTCTTCTTCCGGGCAGGCGAAAGCGGCATTTCCGGCGACGGAGGTTCGTTCCTCGTGTGGGTTTGGGTTTATATCGTGGCGCGGAGTCGGGGATGGAAGTAGGACGGGTAGCGCGAAATGACGGAATTGACCCTATTCTCGTGCGATCGATCCACTTAGTGCGATCATAACGCGCAACGGCATGCATGAACTGTGCGCCATTGTATTCTACCAAGTTATCCTCCGTCAGTTGGAAGCCGTTAATCATTAGGATTGATAGCGTACATACATATACTTGCGTTCTTGTAAACAACACCTTTTGCTGGAGCGCACGGGCATGTGTGTGCATCGTTGATCTCGGATGATGATCGACAATCCTGTTAATAAAGCGGCGACATCCTCTCTTTTCCCACCTTATTTCATAAAATTACAAAGAGAGGCATCGGCCTCTTAACGTGGGTGCGGATATTATGGATAGCCGTCAAAGGAGTGTAATACTTAGGAAAAAGTTAATATGCGTTTAGCATATTTGAGAACTATGCGCCAGTGCCAAAGGCATATTGCGAGCATTATTTAGAAAAAAGTCAAAATGTGCTAAGTCGCATATTGAGAAAAATGAACTCAACACATATGTGATTCACAACCTGCTGTTCCCCCGAGTTGAACTCAACACATATGGCTTGAAAACGATTGGTGGCATGTATGAAGTATGAAGGGACTTCATTACTGATTGCCGATTTGATGGAGGTGTAAAGCAGGAAAAGGAAAAGAAAAAAGACCCTTGGCTGATCATTCATTGCTGGTAAGATCCGTGTGCTCTGAGCATTCAATTATTCATACTCTTATTCCTCATACCCATAACAGCATCACCTCATCATAACTTTACAGCCCCCTCTTCTGCTTTTCACTTTCTAAACATGATAGGACCGTGAATTAATTTTAATGGCATTTGATTAAGAGCTCAATTGCTTTTTTGGGTAATTTGCTCAATTTCTTATTAGGAACATTATATGGGTGTTAAAATCTGATCAAATAATTTGAACTAGCTATTCTAATCCAAATCTAATGCAGAAATGAGGATAATATATAGGAGATGGTTAGTAAAGACAGCTCATAACAAAGTGTTTGTGGAAGCCAGCAGAAAGGAGTAGATTTTTTTTTGGTTGATTTGGCAGAAAGTAGGAGACTGATTAACCAAAAAGTGGAGTGCTAGGCTGGTGGGAGGGCATGTGATGTTGAGAGCTTTTTGTTTGAGATGCAGAAGCCCCCCATTTCCTTTCTTGTCCATAAGAATTGATCAATAGCAGCAAATCAAAAGTTCTCGTGACCTCACAACATCTCCATCCAACAGGAGCTGCTTAACATTTCTCTCTGTCGTCTCTAAAGACGACAATCCAATTCAAGATGACGTTGCTACTGGTTAATAGAATTGACAACCAAGTTTCTCCAAGATTGGGACACATATTTGGGCTTAATTCGATGTGGGGGCACTTCGGGTGCTGAACTAACCTCTTTTCAGGCATCATGTGATTTACAGTGATTTGTAATTTCTACAAGTTTTGAACCTCAAGTTGCCAACAGTTACACACGGTTACATTGCCAAGGGCCATGGCCCTTCCAATTTAGTTGTGTCCCTTGCAGGGCATGTTAGCTGAGGCATTCAACGCACTAGTTGTTCTATGAAGGTTACAAAAACAGCACTACAACAGAAATGGCCTTTAACGACAAAGAGGGAGGCAAAGTATGCGACTTGGCACCATCCTCTTTGTTCCAGCAGAGGGGGAGGAATAGAAAGCAGAGGCATCTTTTCCTTCAAAACGAATTATTTCCTCCAATTATTTTTAACTGATATAATTAGCAAAAATAGAGTATCAAAATTAAATGAAATCATTTCCTAATTATTCTTTGGCTGGGTAGCCGGAGACGGCAACAACGGCCAATCGGCAACAACCCTAGATCAAGGTCGAGAGGTCTTTGCGATGAAAGGTGACTCGTTCGCTAAGAAAGCCTAGGCTTTTACTGTGGACTCCACATCTTAATAAAATTGGAGTAATGCTACGTTATGTTAGGTCATCCACAATTTCACCCACGGTATAACATTTCCAAGGGAAAGTGGGTGATGTAACATTGACTTTTTAGGCTTACCACATCAGCCCTGTAGGTGAAATTGTAGGAATGTTACGTAGGAGAAGCATTTTTCATAAAATTGACGACCCCTACAAATTAATGGTCAACAGGCGGGTGGTCCTATAGTGCACAACCATCTAACACTAGCTGGGGAGACTCGATAGAAACTGATAGAGTGAACTTGGCTGCTTAAGATGAAAAATAGAAAGAAGAGTTCAAATTTGCAGTGAAAATCATGCTAACTACTTCTGTTTAGCATGGAGAGTAAGGCTGTGTTATTCTTTGATATTGGCATTTGTATATACTCTGGACAAGTTTGTACCTGAGATGGCTAAAATATGTTCTACATCTGTTTGATGGATTTAATGTTGCTTTGAACCTTCTAAATGAAGTGAAATCGAGGTTGGCTGAATTTGATCCAGCCTCTATGGAGAAAGAGGGTAGGTGAGAATTTAGTTAAGAATAGTGGTGGTTGTGTATCTACTACGCCACCTGATTCTATGAATGATACGGTTATTGAAAGTGATGCTCCCAAAGTGTTGAACCCTATAAAGTGCGTGCAAAGGGCAGAGCACCCATAAGTAGGGGACAATCCACAAGTGATTTAGTTGCAAAGAAATCAAAGAGGGTGTCTCATATGAAGTATTTGATTATCTTGTGCCAAAAAAAATTCTCCATTTAAATAACTTTGTAGAAGGATGCTTCTGAGAAAAAAATTTGAAAAATATACAAAAGTTGAAGGCTACTCAACATCTCATTTACCCTTCATTTTTAGATGATCATATTGCATAAATCGGACAAAAGTTTATTTAGAACACAAAACAATCAACATGTTTTGAATGTGAGAAGTATCAATGAGGATAAGATAGCTTCAACCGTAATGGGTTTGAACTTCATTATAAAACAAGTAAGAAGTGATTGCCTCTGGAATGGTGGCAAACAATAAATTGTACAAATTTTAAAATTTTATGCAAGTTAGAAACTTATCAGCATGGGCTGGAAAGATTTACCTTTCTTTTGTACAATACTTCTCTCTCTCTCTCTCTCTCTCTCTCTCTCTCTCTCTCTTTTCTGAACCCATTTCCTAAGTTCCTTAATTCTTCTTTAGTAGTGGCCGCATTCTCATTGTTGCATAGTCAAATTTTAATTTGGGCCCAAAAGGCTTTCAAGCATAGTTTTTAAAATATATGTAAATTTTAAACACTCCATGTAAGATCCAAAAAAATTGTTAGGTCAAAAGCAACTAAATTTTCATTTATGCAATCCACTGACAAACTATTAATGACTATGTGTCGATGGTTCAGAGCAGTTTGGTGTATATGGATTTCTAATGTGATTAGACCTAAGTACTTCGTATAAAAAGGATTTTAACATTACTTGATCCATTCTTTGCACGTCCTAGGACCAGAAGAAGGCAAAGGAGAATAAGGTTTGAGGCTAGGAGAAGGAGAAGAAGATCTAAGTTTTGGATTGTCGGAATCTAGGTATGAAAGTTAGTGAACATACTGATCTGTGTTTTCCTTATGATCAAATCATGAGATATACGTTTGGTTGGATGTGATTTGTTTGTATGATGAAAAATATGTTTCTTTGAAGATTATCTGCATGTTTGAATGATCTTTCATTATTAAATGAGTTGTATAGTTATCTAGAATGTTATGTTTGCAAATTATATCTCAAGAAAAACTAATGTTATGCTTTGGCTCATGATTAGATAGAAAAGATTATGATGAATGATATGTAAGATTGGAAATATGATTTTCACATGTTTGATAGTATGATGCAATGCGAATATATTTATGCTAAGAAATCGTGATAATTTGAATGTAAAATTATGCAATAATGAATTGAATGGTGCTTCATGGTTACTATTATGCTAAAGTGATTATCTTTGCATAAAAAGAATGAAATATGAAACTACATTTTTTACTCTGTCGAGGGCACCAACGCATCATCACCGACACCAAATTGTATCGATAGACCAGAACAACAAAAAAAATATGAATTGCATGTATTTGCTTTACTATAGTAATAGTAGGGAAATAATATTCATGAATTTTGAGTATTAATGCAGAAAAGGAAGTAGAACTTTTGTTATGTGAACCACCGATAAAATCCATAGACAAAAAAATGTCTCAATGGCCGGTTGTTGGTGGGCAAGATAGTAGAACAGATAGATAAATTTTGGAATAAGAAATTGTTCTAGGAGTATATTACTTAGTAATTGATATGACAATGTAATTAGAAAAATGTCTTAGAATTATAAGAGTTACGACAATGAACTAATATGTTTATGTATGGATAATATGTCATAAATCTACACTATAGAAAAAAATAGTGAGATGAGAAAGTATCATGGTTCAAAGCACGGACCAGCAGAAAAAGAATTTGAAGTATCCATGTTACCACAAGAGCAAAATAAGAAATAGACTCAAACCATGATTATGAATACATGCAATGTTGTGGCAAAGTTCATTGTGCTCGCATACCCAAACTGTAAGGAACTATGAATTCCTTTCGGGACTCGTCTATTAGGTGTGACCAATAGAGAATAAAGTAAGTGTTATGGGAGGATTGTAACACCCCCATCCCGATAAACCGTCACAATGTCAAGCTGAATTTGTTACATTGGGCCATGGAAGCTGGTTAAAGCTAACTAATGCTCGTGTTATTGTATAATCCATACATGTATATAAAGCAAAGATCACATAATGGTTATCAGAGTTGCACAACTACATCTCATGATCATTCGGTTGATCATAAGTATTAAGATGATTATTACATCTTTTTTTTATTTACATTGTGGTCCATCTTAACAGATTAAATCATAGTTATAAAATATTCCCTTTGCCCTATTTTAAAATTTTTACAAATTAGAAGTAAAATACTCGTAGTGATCAATTTCAATAGATTTAATCATAACTAAAATAGTACTCCCTTTGTCGCATCTTAATAATTTGATGTGTTTACACTCAGGGCGTTACACTCCCCGAGTTGACTCCTCTCATTAATCTACAATACATTTTTATACAAATCAGAATTGCTCCCACTGTCCTTCATTAATACTTTTGTTTTTTTTAAATTTAGTTAAAGTATTTTATAGAAAAAATTTAGAAAAATTAAAATAATAAATAAGTAGCTTATAGACATTATATAAAATATAGTTGCACGTTAAATTAATTTAAACATTTGATGTAATATTATTACCCACTTTGAATAAGATTGATTAATATCATGCTTAATACTACACACTTTGTCCTATTTTAGTAAACTCACTTGGTTTTTAAAAAATGAACGAATTTAGGATGAAGAGATTATCCAACCATGATTTTAATCTTATTCAATGTTTTAACTTTACATTAATTAAATCGACAATTGAATTAAAATCATAATCAAATACTCCCTCTTTCCAATTTTAATAGTTTAAGATAATAATTAAAATACCCATTATGGCACATCTTTTTTTATTTACATTATGGTCCATCTTAACGGATTAAATCATAGTTAAAATATCACCTTTGTCATATTTTAAAGATTTTACAAATTAGAAGTAAAATATTCATACTATTCATTTCAATAGATTTAATCATAACTAGAATAGTACTCCCTCTATCGCATCTTAAAGTTTGATTTTGTATTCTAAAACAAACAAATTTTAGGGGGAGAGAGTATTCAATAATTATTTTAATCTTATTCCAAGTTGTAACTTCATGTTAAATAAACTTAGAATTAAAGAGTAAAATCCTAATTAAATACTTCCTTTGTCCGATTTAGGGTTTAGGATGAAGTAATTTAGGAAGGTGAGATGATTTAATTATGGTTTTTGGCAACCGTGCGATTCGAATGCCCTAACTTTCTTTAAAAGCTCTGATGCCCCAACTCTATGCTTTCACAATGTCGCTTTTTAGTCCTCTCCCTTCTCCGACCGACTCTCCGAAGGCGAGCTAAATGGTAAGTTGGAATGGATGTGCTTGGCAAGAAAAATCACTGCTCTCTTGCTTCTACATATACAAGGAGTAAGCATATTCCTCCTTTAATGGTACTATAACCTGTTTACCCTTCCTCATACCTCTTTTTATTCCCTCAAAGTCCTCCTTTTTATGTGACATTTTGAAAGAGTGCATCTAACCTGGTAACCAAATGTTCCTAACTAAATTGCTTAAGGGGTATGTGCACTATAGCATGGAAAAACTAACCTCGTATACTTGTCCTGAATCCGAAAACCAAAATTAACCTAATTTTTTTCATTTTGGCATTCTAATGCATATAACTGGAACATAAGGACTATGTTTTTGGTCACAGTGCTTGGTCAGGAAAATATTTTTTATTTTTGAAATCGTATTAAAAACGTATTGTGGTCTATGCATACGTTTGCAGAGTTCAAGTTTCAACAAAACCTAAACTATGCACTTAAACATTCCAAATGGGGTTTGCTTTTCTTGTTACAAAAGTAAACAAAAATGTGGTAAAAAAATAAGCAACATTCAATTATTTTCATTATAAATAAAACTACTAGACTCTCAACAAAATAGGCTTCCTCACCTGAGAAGAAACCCCAAAAGTCTTCCTCTGGATGAGAGAGTCCTACAAGAAAAACTCTTCATGTGATTGTACAGGAGTTTTCAGAATGAAAATCGAACTAGAGTCGACAATGTGAGAACGTTCATTCAATGATTCCAGGCCCAGCTATCCAAACTTCTCGAGCACCAGTTGAATTGTGGAACGTTTTACTCACTGTGCCTGAATGTTTTCAGTTCAACACCAGATCAGGCTCCATAACACAACAGTTTTAACGTGAGATTTGTCAAGGAGAAATATCATGACTCCAAAAAAGGTTAGAAGAAGAGCCCTCAGATGAAGATCCAACAGACGAGCACCCCTATAGCACATGACCACCTAACTCTAGCTAAGTGCATTCGATAGAAATTGTTACAGTTAACATGGCTGCTTAAAAAGTACGTACCGGAATAAAAACGTACACAATTGAGGAACTGCGGTTGATTTTTTTGCACGGAATAATGTCTAATTTCTACTACCTTAACAAAATTGAGGAACTGCCGTTGATTTTTTTAAGATGGTTGCATGCCACCACTGTACCAAGAACAAAGAGAGTTGCATACTTGCATTCTACTCTATATGAAATATCTCACCAATTAATCCAGCGATAAGGATACCTCCAAGTTTATGAAATAATGAATGTCCCATGGCCCATCTTTATGATGTTCTCTATTATTGGTAGTGACACAAGGAAACTCTTCCAAATGACCATGTTGTAGAGTTTTTAAAATGTCTTCCTCAAATTGTTACGAAGGAGATAATGTATATCTATACTGAATTGTACAGTTTTGTTTGCTCTAATCAAAGAGATTTAACTAAATTATAAATATTACAATAATATTTAAACATATAACAATTGTGCTAATCCAGCCGTTAATATCTTCAATTATATGGTGTGATATCTTCAACTAGTTCATGATCTCATAAATCGGTTGAGATAAATCAGGAAGAGAATCTTCAATCATAGAATGATTTTAATCTTGATACTAATCATGGATCAATAAGATATCCTTAGATGGCGTGACATATTCAACTAGTCAGTGTAATCCCATAAACGTGTTGAGATAAATCAGGAAGAGAATCTTCAATCAGAAAATGATTTAAATCTTAGCATCAATCATCGATCAGTAAGATATCCTAACACATGTTGCATGGGCAGACGACCTTATTCTACTTTGAATTTGAATACGTCAAACTTCAACTTAATGAAAGAAAGCATTAATACAACAAACTTACACTCTGTCCAAAGTTCCCAAATACACAAACCATATGCTTATCATTGAACCTAATTAAGAAAACAAGGTGAACTAAGTGTAAGTAACACCAGCTGATTCAGCTTGCCCCTTATGCATGGTTGCACGTGGCTGGTGTCCTCAGGCAACCATGATCTCAAAACGTGATTGGCAACTTAATCTTACCATTTAGAACACTGATTTGCATCTGCCAACGAATTTTCTAAGTCTATTCCTCGCATCTCGTGATAACACAAAAAACAATTGAAACTTCTCACTTAGTTTAATCCACAAGCAGACTCCTGCTAGTACTACTTGAAGAGTTGAACTTTTTTTAGTTGAACCTACTAATATCAAATGACAAGATGCACTGTTCATGTGAAGCTCGTCAGAGCTGCTGGCACTTAAAAATGCTAGGAGTTGTCTAAGATACCAGATGTTATTGAAGCTAATTAAGGAGTAAGGTCCGGAGGATGTTGTTTGACGCATTTGATGACGGTAGAAATCAACTCTTCGTGATGGAATTGGTAATAGAATGAAGAAACTTGACTCTAGAAGTCGTTAGCAATAACGACGTGAGAGATAGGACCAAGACAGCGTCAAAAAGGAAGGCAGGAAGAGGCTTGTTCTTCCTTGCTTCCTTCCGAAGACAGGCGATCCTTCTTGGAAACTCCTCACATTCCCCCACCATTTCCCATGCTTAAATCGCCCACTTCCCAGCTTCTTACTCTCACTCCAATCTCCATCCCCTCCCTCTGCTCTCTTTTCTTAGCTCTTGACCAGGCTCTGTAGATTGGCTTTCAGATAGTTGCTGGATCATGAAGGTTAGATTGAAACTGAGTTAGTTTTTATAGATGAATTTTTTTGTTTTCTGGGTGTTTATCATAGCTATTTTTGTTTTGCTTGAAGAAAACTAATGGAAAAGTATAATATTCTGGCTCTAGAGGAGGACACCATAGAATAATTCATATAGGTCTATGCTCTTTCAGGTGTTTTATGGAACACTGACTGTTGATGTGCTTTTTGTCAACACTTTTGTTTGGCTTTTTGCCCTTTTACATGCCAAACTCGATCTGGATGTGTGCCATTCTTATAAAATTTGATTTGCTTTCTTGGATTCCAACTTTTCTTTTTTCTCATTGATGATGCATTTTATTCTGTTTAACTTTACTAGGACTAAGACTTTGTTCCAATCCATTTCAGTATTATCTTATCTTGCAATCCAAAACTTGCATAATTGATTCTCTTATCCATTATTATCTTTTTCCTGTTGAATACAGAAAGTTGTGGTGAGATTGGATTTACATGACGACAAGGGCAAGAAGAAGGCCCTGAAGGCTGTCTCTGATCTTACAGGTATCCATCTTATTCAAATCAGACTGATCATTCTAGAGGGTTTGTTGATTCCGCTTAGGGCACTTTGTTGTTTGGTCTTTTATAAGGGCTCTATGATTTCATTGTGATAGTCACTTTGTTCCCTTCTTTTGTGCTAGTAAAGTCTTTGATTCACCAATCAGAAAAACATTGAATGGCAGATGAAAATTATTGAAATAGATTATGAGATACAAAATGGGTTTCCATTTACAAAGTCTTTTCTTACATTCTTGTGATTTAATTTGGCAGGAGTGGACTCCATCTCCATGGACATGAAGGGTAAGAAGCTAACTGTAGTAGGCACTGTCAATCCAGTGGATATTGTGAACAAATTGAGCAAAGCTTGGCACCCGGAGATTGTATCTGTGGGGGAGGCCAAGAAGGAGGAGCCAAAGAAGGATGCGCCAAAAAAAGAGGAAGATAAGAAGAAAGAGGTAGAAAAGAAGAAAGAGGCGGAAAAGAAGAAGGATGGATCGGAGAAGAAGGACCCCAATGATCAGGTCAACGATCTTGTCAAAGAGATTATTTGTTTACTCCAGAGAGTGGTTGGTGCTAAAAGGGTCGCATCGATTGCAAATTTGTCTCTATGATGATGTTAGTTCCTTTGCTCAGCATATCTTAGAGGGCAATGAAATATTGGCCTTCTTTGCTTGAAAGTGATATCAGTAGTAGTAGTTTGATCCATAATGTTTATAAATACCAAAGCTATGCAAAAACACATATGCAAGCTTAAAAATCATGCTTATCCTCAAATTATGCTTATCTTGTTAATCTTCTCTATACCCATTTAGATTTCACCATGTGATTCAAGTCTTATGCAAATCAGCCCATTCAGCCTGCCCAAAGACAAGGTTCAAAAACATCAAAACTTGTTGCCGATTCCTAGGGTTAAAGGAATAGGTAACTTAAACCAAATATCTATTATAAATCAAAACATAAGGATAAATGACATTTACTCACACACACACACACACACACACACACACACACACACACACACATATATATATACCGGCTTATATCCGATGTTCTCATATAAGGAGCATGAGAACAGTGTTTTTGGTCGTTAGATTCCAATCCGACGGTGGGTATCAAATCAGTGGGTGGATGAGTATAAACTATCACTCGCCCTTGTATGTAGCCGTCAGATCAAGATCCAACATATGACTTGAACTAGCCTCATATAAGCTAAATGAGAGCGATCTTATTTAAAATTTTCCATATATATATATATATATTATAATAGCCAATATAGAAATATTAACCGCAAATTAATTACAATAAATAGTTTTGAATATTGGAAAATATGAAAAATTTACATAACATAATATGATCTGTCACTCTGCAGTAAAACTTAGAACCCAAACTAAATAAAATATCATGGTGAAATAATGGAAACTGCACAGACGCATAGAGTTGTATTGGCACAGATCCCAAGGCATCCTTATTGCAGATAATTTACTAATTATTTTATGAGATAAAGTAGAAGATATCAAGAACAAATAGAAGCTAGAATCATATTTTTGGGTCCGGAATGAATAAATTATGAATTTACTGCTGATGGTCTATGAATATGGAATTGTACATTCAGATGAGAAATAACAAAAATTACAAAGGCTTATGTGATCATTTAAATATAAAACCCTTGCAAGTGCACAAGGTAATTGTACTACGGCGAATATAGAAAGAGTTGTCGAACCTCAGGGACGGATGAATGATTTACCAAATTCAAGTGAAAGTAAAGTTGTAGTTTGATTTAATCTAAGAAAATAATAAACTTTAGCTAATTAAACGAATATGGAGAAGTGCCAAGGCTTCGAATCCACCACACAATAAACTAGTTTATCGTCTCTCGCTCTCTTTTGAATAAATTCGTAATTGGCTAGCATATTCCTCTCGGGCATATACTTGTCAATTCAAAATGTATTGCTCTCCTCTCGGACGTAACACATAAATCAATTAAAATATGGAACTGTGATCTATCTCTCTCAAGCATAAATCAAAGAAATCTTATTCCTTTATAACACCTTAGTCTACTTACGTTCCTCTCGGACACGCAAATATTCCTCAGATTGAAACTCACAAGAATTCACTCTAGCCTCTCTCGAGCACATAGAATAAACCTCAATAAATTAACAGTGATTCTATAATAAGATCCATACACCAATTAAGATAAAATTAAGGTTGAGATGAAAGAAAGAAAATGATACAACCAATTTACTCGGGTTTCATCTACGCCTTGGACGCGAATTTAGCCGGCCATCGGACGAGGAGAATGCTGCTGATTTGTCGGAGTCATCATTTACTATTCACCAAAAAATACTGTTCACGGGAAACAATATTCACGGGTTTACTGTAGCAATTTACTGTTCATGCACTATTCATCATCTTCCTCAAGCAGTCGCGCACTGTAGCAATTTCGAATTGGTACTGTTCACAGTGCACGTTCAGTCCAAAACCACCACTTTTCTTCTCCTTTCTCCTTCTTCGCTTCCTCCTGCATCTTTGCCACCAGAATCCAGTCAAATACCAGTGCTTTCCAGTGGAAAATCTCTCTGTCTTTCCGGCCGAGAAGCACTTCAAAGCTCTTGTTTTTCTCTCCTTTCAAGCTCTCCTCCATTCTGTTCTTATAGGAGATTCCAACCCCGAGTCCCATAGTCGATTCCTATTCTATATTGAAGTCGATTCCTATTCCGAATCCGGTACTTTCCAAATCTGGCATGACTGTTTTTGGTTTCCTTCCCGATCGAGCACGACTCTCATCGTGGGCTCGTCGACCTCTCCGCCGTCGCCATCATGCCGTTCTTCATCGCCAACCTCGTCGTCAAACCACGGCCGTCCCACGGAGCTCAGTGATCTACACATGAAATATGCATTTTATTATTTCATAAACTTATATTTATGCTAGTGTTTGATTAAAATTTCTACTACTTTAATATAATTTTTGTTTTTTGTAGGAAAGAAGAGTTATACACAGAAATGAAGTGAAAAGTAACTCAAATGGTTAAATCATCATAACTTCATGTACAAATGTCTGATTGGACTGATTCAAGCTTCATGTTAAAGTTCAAGAAGTCAGCTTTCCAATGCCACCAACCATGCGGAAGTGGATTAGTTAGATTTCTTTTTGTTGTTTTGCTTTGTTTTGCTCGAGGACTAGCAAATTGTAGGTTTGGGGGTATTTGATATATGCAAAATATACACATTTTTATATGCCTTTCTACATATATGTTAGTCGTAATTTTAGTTAAAATAAAGATAATTAATGGCTATTAGTGTTAAGTGAAGAATTAGGAGTTTAATAGATAAATACGCTTAATTGAGTTATTTAGATGCATTAATTGGATTTAATAGATTTATATTTTATTATGCATCTAATTACGATTTAATTTTATTTATGCAGACTTTAGAGCTCCAGAATCAGATCACCGAATGTGAAACGCATTAAATAGCTCATGTGAAGATATCGAAGATCCGACGGACGTGGTTGCTATGATGGGTTTTAACCCAATGAAAAGGAAAAATGAAAAGAGAACCGGTTCACCGGTTTGGTCGCTGGTTCGGTTGAAGAAAACAAAAGAAAAAAGGAAGACCCGAGCCAATGGCTCGGGCGTTACCAAGAACAGAGAGCTCGAGCTCTCTGCTCGAGCACTGGTGGAGGAGGAGGCCAACGCCGGTGATTGTGGCCGATGGGTCTCGATTGTGGTGAGGCGACGGCGAAGGCAAGGTCATGGGTGATGGGTCGTGGCGGCTGACGAAGATGAAGAATCGAGCTCGGAGGCAATGGCGAACAGTAAAAGAACAGAGGAAATGTTCTCGATTTGGAAAGCTTCTAGATTTGCCCGAGACAGAATCTCAAATTGGAAGTTTGGCTCACAGTGGGAAGATAACAAGCGGCTGGGCAGTGAGGAGTAGAAAGGGCTCTTGTCGACAGAGTAAGGAAAGATTGCTTTTGGGCCGGCCTTAAATTGGAAAGCTGTTGTTCGAAGGTGGGCGATCATCAATATAAGGAGACTAATGGTCAGATCTGTGTTGGTAGAAACAGAGCAGAACTTCTGCTCGAGAAAGGGGTTTTGGTGGTGACTGCTCTGTCGAGAGGCAGAGCAGAGAGAGAAGAAGGCAGCTTTATTTCTGGCGAAAGTGTTCTGTCTGTGGAGAAGGGAAGCCGACTGTGTAGGAGAGGTCTGCTTGTGTCGAGAGGGAGAAAGAGCTGACTGTTCTATTGGTTTGGGGTTTTCGGTGGAAAACAGAGGAGGCCGATGGGGTAAAGAGTAGAATTGAATTGTTGGTCGTGACTGGTTGCTCGAGAGAGGACCAGTTGTAGGGGGAGAGAACTGCTGCCTTGGTCGAGAGACAGAGAAGCAGAATTTATTAAAGACTCGACAGAGAGAATCGAAAGCAATTTGGAGTTCGGGGAAGAAAGTTATAGCCATTTGAAGATTATGAACAGTAACTATGATTGATTGGGCATTCAATGCGATCGATCGCCTCAGCCGCAAAAATAGTATATTGAAGGAAATGATCGATCGGACCTCAAAACGATCGATCGTATCTATTGGAATTTTTGATCCGCGCAAGACAGTAACTACGATCGATCAGTATCATACGGCGTCGATTGCTAAAGCGATCGATCGGAGGAAAATAACGAAGGAATTATGATCGATCGGTAGGCAAACGATCGGCAATATGGAGCGATCGATCGCCACGTGTGAAAAACCGAAATAAGACCTATTTCGACTCGGATTTGGAAGAGGACTTCGTGGTTTCTCTTCAAACTTATAAATAGGTCTTAGGGGAGAATCTAGAGACCACTAGAGAATAGACTTTTGAGCTTTATTGGAGGCTAGAGAGGAGCAAGAGAATGAGTCTTTTTGAGCAAATAAGAAGAAGAATTTATGACGATGGATCTACATAAAAAGGCTTCTTTTTTCTTTCTTTCTATGTGTAACTAAACTTTTATTCAAGGCTTGATAAAGCCCTAGATGTGTATTGCTACTCTTGATAGTTTAATTTTATAAAATTGATTATGATTTATGCTTAATGTGATTTCATGAGTATTTTTTTGAGTGCTTGATCATAGACTTGATTGATTATGAATGGAATTAGATATTGTGATTGATTTTATGCCCGATCAAGGATAAGATTAATTGCATTATAATAGAGTTGTGATTGATTCTATGCCCGATCAAGGATAGGATTGATTACACAATAGTGGATGAACTTTCGTGTCGGATCAAGAACGTTAGTGAATTCATTAGTAATTTGTGTCCGATAAAGGACACGAGTTACCATATCATGTTAACTTATGCTTAATAATAATTGAGAGTAGTAATTGCATGTCTAGTGGTGGATTCTCTGCCTTGATTAAATCTTAATTAGATTAGTTAAAAGTTCATTGCTTTCTTAGTCTATAATCAACATTGCTTTCTTTTGAATTTGGTAAAATATTAATCCGTCCTTGAGGTTTGACAACCCTATTTATACTCGCCGTAGTACAATTGCCTTGTGCAGTTGCAAAGGTTTTATATTTAAACGATCACTCAGCCGCTGTCCTTTGTTGGCGCTCTTCACCAGCCATCGAGCAGAGCTTGAACCTCTGTTTCTGAATGGCCCGAGCTTCGGCTCGGGTCGGTTTTACTTTTTTTTTTCTTAAAAACCCAAACTATTGACCCCCTGAACCGAACCGAAACCTTTTTCTTTTCTTTTTTTTCTTTATTAAACGAAAACCCGTTGTATCAATCTCATCCATCCAATCTCATCTCGACGGTTTTTCTCTTTACTCACGTCTCTTTCGCATACTATATTTCCAATGATCATAACTTTTTGCTCAGAACTCCGAATTACGAACGGTTAGTGGCATTGGAAAGCTGATTTCGCGTACTGTAACATGAAGTTTAACTCAGTCCCATCAGAGATAAGCATCCAAAGTAATAAGGATTCAATCATTGGAGTCACTTTTCACCATATCTGTAGCTTCTACTTATTCTCCTACAAAAACCAAAAACTACGTTAAAGTAGCACTAATTCTAATCAAACACTAGCATAAATATAAGTTTAGGAAATAATAAAACGTATATTTTATGTGTAGATCATTATGCCATGAAACAAAAAAATTAGATTCATGGTAGATCATCATATTGGGAAGCTATTCAACTCAAATATAATATATGATGTCTATAGAAATCAAACAAATAGTCAATAGAAGAGAGACATCAAAAATGAAATATAAAACTTAATGATGAACACATCTTTCAAGATGAGTTTAGAAAACTTCCAGAAACACAATATCAATGAAAAATGTTGAAATATTACAAATAGAGGGTAGACAACAAGTAAAAACACAATGATTACACCTCTATATGATTATGAGCAACGCTTCAAGATTATTTTCCAAACATTCAAAATAATGCAATAACCCCTTTAAGATCCAATCTTTCAACATAAATCACATGCACAAGTATGAAGGTTCTAGTTTATCATCCCTTACCTCTCTAATTAACCCTCCAACAACAATTAATCCCTTCACTTTCTTCTCTAACAAAATCCTAGAAGGAGAAAAATACTAGCTTAAGATTCTACACAGAATTTTTATCTAATACTTAGATAATCAACCTTAAATGCAGAAATTTCTTGTACTCACCTCTATAACAATGGACGGACATTCAACTTGAGAGACCTTAATCCTATTCCAATGTAAAAAGATGGAGTTTGTGGAGGAGGAGAGTGAAGAGGTTACCAATGGTGAGACATGAAGGGAGAAGAAGAATGTAACCTGAGGGTTCAAAAGAGCGGAAGAAGTGGGCTTCCATGTAGGGGAGAGAGGGGAGAACATGGAGAGAGGGAGAGGGAGACATGGAAGCGAGGGGGGACAAGTGAAAGGGTGCCCTTTTCCTAATAATTAGGGTAGGGTTATGCTAATTGCCCTTTTTGCTAAATAAGTCTACTTTCCAAGGATTTTTCCAAAATTTTGCTCCTTCTTCCTAAATTTGATTTCAAAATTCTTGGGATTTCCCTCCACACAAACCTCATTCTATTGCATTAAGTTTCGCAAGTTAGGCATGCATCCATGTCTAGTGCGTATGCATGCTAGTCCGCATGTAGCATGTGTGAGGCCGGGTTCATCCTGGTTCATACATTCTAATTTCCAGCCCTACTGCTTCGGCCCTTATGTAAAACACTAAACACTGTGAATAACTAAAATATAAAATTAGAACTTTAATCCACAAGAGAGTGATTCTCTGTATTAGACATTGAGTGTAGATTGAGGCAATGTAGTAGAATAACTCTAATACTAAAATGTTTTAGAAAGAATGCAGTAAATGTAGAAGTGGTGGTAATAGGTTAATACTTGTTGTAGCTTACTCTTGCATGATTTGTATGTTGTTAAATTATTATTAGTTATAAACTTTTCTACTCAATAGTCCATACTCAGTTTTACCCTTTGTCAATAGAAGTAGAGGAATAAGCTAAGAGTATATCTAAGGACACGGACGATAGCATAAGAATCTAGTTGCAGTAGAAGTTTTTCTTAATAATTCGGTTTTGTATTCTAAAATAAACTAATTTTCGCCTTTACAACCCATCTTTAAACCGCCTTCTATTTCTAAGGAGACACCATCTATGGCAATATTACGGGACTCTTATATCCCCGAAGCACCCTCATACAATGCCTAGATCGACCTTACCCTTTGATTGTTGAAAGGGTAGCCAAACTGGTTGATTTGGGGGAAGAGGAACCCTTTATTTTAAAATTCTCTCGCTCACTTCTTCTATACTTTCCACACCATCTTGATCATCTATTGAATTACACTCAACCTCATTTTCAAATTTCTATACACTTTAACATTTTGAACATGGTCAGGGGAAAAACATATCCCTTCTTCAACAAATTGGCTCATCGGGTATTGTGGTTGGGTAGGTAAAGTGCATGAGTCTCTCCCATTCATGGCCTGGGCCAGTTGTCCTAGTTGTGTCTCTATTGTAGCAATAGACTAAGTGTGGGAATGGACAAACTGAACCTGGGTCTGTAGCTCTGCTCTTATCTCCTTCTATTCAATTTTAATCTCAATTAAGGTCGTAAGGAGGGTAGACTGAGTGGCTAACATCTGGCTCATTTGATCTTCCAAAGAAGGTCTTCTAGTGGATTGTCCAAATGGGGCCGAGGCTAGTTGGTAAGGCTATTGTGGTGATAAAACAGGGCTTGACATACCTTGTAAGGGTGGACTAGTGTTTGGGTCAAACATGTCCCTGTTGTGAGTATGCCACGAATAATTAGATTGATCCTCCCACATATGAAGTCCTTGGGCCTCATGTACATATTTGCGTACAAATTCTGGGTACTCATGGGCCGAAGGGCAATCCACTGGGGTATGGGTAGGACTTAAGCAAATGACATATTCTTTCGACATAAAAGAGATTATGGGTGGTAGGGAAGATGTGCTACTCTCAAAGCGGTATTGATTGTCCTACCTATGAAGTCCTTGGGCCTCATTTACATATTTGTGTACAAATTCTGGGTACTCATGAGCTGAAAGGCACTCCACTGGGGTATGGGTGGGACTTAAACAAATAGCACACGCCTTTGAAATCATCCGGGTTGTGGGTTGTAGGGAAGGTATATTACTCCCAAAGTTGGATTGATTCTCCCACCCACGATTATAAGTATTAAGAGATAAGTGACCTGGGTGGAAAGGTATTTCAAAGGGCAAGGGAGTAGGTGTATGTGGGGAGTAATAATCATTAAAGTACATATATGGACTCTTATAGCTAAATCCATAGAAAGGTGAGGACATTTTTTTCCTGTTGTTTTTCTTTTCACCACGCAATCATCAACACTTTAACCATCATCCCACAACACAAGCAAATCCTGTAACAGTCCTACAATCCACAACTAGCAAGCATCGATCCTAGATATCCACAACTAGCAACCTAATAGCCACAACTACCACAAGCAGGCTGTCTCAAAAAGAAAGGAAAATACCCAGCACACAATTAAATTAAACAGGAGAGGATAAGAGAATGCAAACGAGGGGCAGGGTTGGCCCTTCTACGTTGGCGAGAGTTCCATATCTTCTCTTAATCCTACACAAGAAAAGAAAACACAAACTAAGCTACTGAAATAAAATCAAAATAAAACTAAACTACTCTAAATCTAACTATGCTAAGAATTTAGTAAACTATTGGCTTATGTCCCCAACAATGGCACCAAAAACATGATCGTTTAATATTTAAACCCTTGTAAGTGCACAAGACAATTGTACTACGGTGAGTATTTAAGGGTTGTCGAACCTCAGGGACGGATGAATAATTTACCAAAATCAAGAGAAGAAAAGATGTTATTTTAGTTTAATCTAGGGAAAACAGAAAACTTTAACTACTTGAATGGGTTTTAACGATATGGATAAATACTAAGGCTTCGACTCCATCACAGAATAAACTAGCTTTATCGTCTCTCTCTCTTTTACCGATTCCTAGTTGATTAGCATATTCCTCTCGGACATATACTTGTCAATTCGAGATATTGTGCTCTTCTCTCGGACGTAACACATAAAGTAATTAAAACATAGAATTGTGGTCTATCTCTCTCGACCATAGATCAATGAAACTCTATTAATATATAATACCTTAATCTACTTACGTTCCTCTCGAACACGCAAGTATTATTCGGATTGAAATCCACAAGAATCACTCTCGCCTCTCTCGAGCGCAAAGAATAAATCTCAATGTAGTAACAATGATAACATAATAAAGATTCATATATCAACCAAGATAAAACTCAAGATGAGAGAAAAAAAACAACAAAATCAATCTATCTGGGCTTCATCTACGCCTTGGATGTGGTTTAAGAAAAGCCCCAAATACCCCTCTCAAAACCTAAGAAAAAGGTTATTTTTTCACCCGCCGTCGCTGCCGATCAATCGTTGAACCAGGTCGATCGATTGGTTACTGTAGCAACAGTATTCCAGTAGAAATGATCGATCAAAAAAAAGTTGATCTCATTTCTGCTCTAGCGATCAATCGCGTAAATTTACGCGATCGATCGGCTACTGTGCATTTTCCTGCAAAAACTAAAACATTTCCAATGATCATAAATTTTTGCTCCGAACTCTGAATTATGCGGGTCGGTTGTGTTGGAAAGCTGACTTATTGAATTTTAATATGAAGCCTGAATCATTCCAATCAGAGATATGCATATGAAGTTATGATGATTATACCATTGGAGTCACCTTTCACTATATTTCTGCATCTTATTCTCATTTTCCTACAAAAACCAAAAACTACATTAAAGTATCACTAAATCTAATCAAAATACTAACATAAGCATAAGTTTAGAAGATAATAAAATGCATAATTCATGTGTAGATCATGTAGCACTAAGTTCTTGGTTGAGTTGAAACTCAATTGCAATTCAACATTCAAAAATGTGAATTGTTGTTTGTGATTTTCTCTTGTGTTCAGAATTTTATTCTAGTATTGAACTGCATTACTTCCTTGCTTCATCACCTCATCACCTTTATAAATGTGTAATATAATTGATGTTGTTGTTTTTTTAAATCAGAGCATCACATAGTGCTAATAGAACTAACGACTAACTTAAATCACAAAACTATCTTGTTTCATTCAAAATTTTCATCCTCAAAACAATGTTTGAAAACTCAAGGCTCATACTCGGGTCCAAACATATTTAAGTGAGGTTGACTCTGAGCTTTTATAAATACAAAATTTAGTAAAATTTCAACAATGAATACGTAAATTTTAGTTGAAATCAAAGATTAACTAATTTTGCTAGTAACTATCAAAAGCATAAAACCATAAAAATAATGAAATATTTTTCAGCATTAAAACACTTAATTGTCATAAAAAGACTACCTTATGTCCATGCTTTAACGACAATTCCCCACCTCTTAGCAAAAGCTTTAAAGCCATTCCAATTTACCATGTAGCTCACCTTCCGAGAGTCGTCGGAAAAGGGAGAGGACTAAGAAGCGACATTGTCAAAGCATAGAGATGGGGCATTGGAGCTTTTGAAAAAAGTTAGGGCATGCGAATCACACGATCGCCAAAATTAAAAACACTTAATTGACATAAGATAATATAATCGAGTCTCGACAATAAATTACTTTTTAACATTAAAAACACTTAGTCGACAAGAAATAATATATTAAATATCAAATATAATTAAAACCATAATTAAATAATCCCACCTTTACATCATCTTAAACCCTAAATAGGTCTATTAAATGGGAAAGTGGAAATATTTAATTAGAATTTTACTCTAATTCTAACTTTATTTAACGTGAAGTTACAACTTGGATTCAAAGTGATCTAGCATATTCATTGTTCCTGATTTCAAAACATAGTTTGGTGTCGGTTTGAAGATTTATTTGGAGATCAAACTATCAAAAACCTATTCTCATTCTTGACTTTGGAGTCATAAACTGTAAACCTAGGTATTTTCTGGAATCTTCCTATCTAGGGTTATGCATAAAGTATGTGTCAAACGTATTGAAAATTGATCTATACTCCTATGGTGAGTCTTTTGTTATTTGAGATATATGAATCTCAGTAGTACTCCTGAAGTGAGTCATATTCTAATGAAATCATTCAACTGCAGTTTCCTTTGAATTCCTGCTCTATTCAGATCAAAATTCAGGTGCTTAATTGCCCAATAAGCTTTATGCTCAATTTCAACAGGAAGATGGCAAGCTTTCCTATAAGCAATCTGGTATGGAAACATTCCAATGGGAGTTTTAAATGCAGTACAGTAAGCCCACAAAGCATCGGTGAGTCTCAGTGACCAATCTTTGCGATTAGGATTGACTGTCTTTTCTAAAATATGCTTAATCTCCTGATTAGATATCTCAACTTGACCGCTTGTTTGGGGGTGATATGGGGTAACAATTTTATGGGTTATGTCATATTTCTTCATTTATTAGTTCAAAAACCTTATTACAGAAATGTTCCCCCCTTCACTTATGATCGCACAGGGAGAACCAAAACGTGCAAAAAAATTGTCTTTCAAAAATTGGACCATCACTTTGTGGTCATTGGTCTTGCATGCTATAGCCTCTACCTATTTAGAGACATAGTCTACCCCCACAAGGATATAAAGATTGTCAAAAGGGTTAGGGAAAGGTCCCATGAAGTCAATACCCATACATCAAAAGAATCTACAATAAGGATTAGGGTTAAAGGCATCATGTTAAAACGTGAAAGTGCTCATAACTTCTGATATTTTTCACATGATGAACAATAAACTTGACAGTCTTTGAAAATAGTAGGCCAATAAAATCCACAATGCAAAATCTTTGCAATAGTCTTCTTTGAACTAAAATGGCCACCACAAGCTTGATCATGACAAAAGGAAATGATGCTTTGTTGATCATGTTAAGGAATACATCTTCTAATAATCTGATCAGGACAATATTTGAACAAGTATGGATCATCCCAAAAGAAATACTTAACTCTGGAAAAAATTTTGAACCTATCTTGAGAAGGCCAATGAGATGAAATTTGTTCAGTTACTAGATAATTAACTATGTCAGCAAACCAAGGCAACTGAGACACTGCAAGTAATTGCTCATCAGGAAAAGATTCAGTTATGGGCAATGATTCATCGGTAAAATCAACTGTCAATCTAGACAAGTGGTCGGCTACAATATTTTTGGAACCTTTCTTATCCCGAATTCTAATATCAAATTCTTGTAACAACAATATCCATCGGAGAAAATGAGGTTTAGCATCTTTCTTAGATAAAAGATACTTCAATGCAGCATGATCCAAAAAGATATAGACCTTAGATTCCAATAAATAAGACCTAAATTTATTTAGATCAAAAACTACTGCCAGTAACTCATTTTCAGTTGTAGAATAATTAAGTTGAGCATCATTCAGTGTTTTACTGGCGTAGTAAATCACATGGAGAAGTTTATTAATTCGCTGCCCCAACACAGCACCAATAGCATAATCAGAGGCATTGGTCTTACTCCTCCATTCTGGCCTATTTTGGGCTACCTCTTTTGTAAGAGATAGTAAAGTCAATTTTTTTAATTAATTCCATCCAAGTCCTCTTAGGTTTCCCTCTCCCTCTTTTGGCATCATTCATATGCATCCCTTCTAATCTTCTCATAGGGCTATTAGTCTTCTTCACATATAATCATACCAACGCAACCTACATTCCCTCAGCTGAGCTACCCCACGAATATATCCATGATTATGGTGATTGGATTCTGTTCGTTGGAAATTGCTTGTACTGATTGGATTGTGTATGTTGATTTATGTGTCATTAGATGAACATACGAGTTCAGTATAGTTCAATGTAGTGGCTGTGTTTTTGTGATTGAGCTGTTATATTAATGTGTCTAAGATTGGTTGGCTGTGGAACTTACTTTTTTTTGGTGGCGGATATAATAATATGTATGCTTATGATTTTATGCTATGGTGAACTTGATTATTCGTGATGATTGTGTGTATGAAAACCGACTACCTTGTTTTAGTCCAAGAGTCTTATTGGATAAATATTTGCTAATAAAAATTTGTTGTACTTCTGATGATTACAAGGGGACAATCTGGTTATTTCCCATACAGGCATGCTATTATTACCTGCATAGACCCTGTGAATGAGAATTACTGTCGGGTGCTTTGGTTGTAGCTGTAGCAGCCATGGATTGTGCTGCAATGTTTTCATTTTTGAAATATGGAATATTAAAAGAGTCATCAGACGACTGATGAAATATGGAATTATGATCTATGTGCACCTTTACATTCAAGTTAAGCAAAGAAGTTAGGCTCGGCTGAGAGTGTTTCTTATTTGTCTTCTATAATTACAGGTAGTGGTCAGCATAAGAAACCAGTTACTGTTGACAGTGATGATGATTCTGTGAGCACTTCATCAACTTCTGTATCCGATGTGACACAGATCCAGGAGAGTGAAGAAGTGTCTGTGGGTAACCCACTGGAGGGTCTTCTGGATGCCCTTTATGAAAAGAGGTATGTTTTCGTGGAAGATGAAATACTTTTTTTGTATGGCAGATCTGTTTGTGTCTTTGTCCTAATTTTGTTTGAATATAAATGTACTAGAGGTGGTGGGTGGTTTTATTAAAAAAAAAAGAAGAAGAAGAAATGGTAGGGGGAGATATTATTTGAGAGGGTGGTCATTCATCGTTACATAAAATGTTCTGCTTCAGGGGATCTACACGAGAGAAAGCATTGGAAGCTCTTGTTGGAGCCTTTGCAAGCCAAGTACAGTTCCAATTTGCAGAGAGCAAGTAAGAGTTTAACCTTTTTATAATGATTCAGTTGTTCATAATCATAATCAAGTAGCACATTTTTCCAACTATTTTTTAAAAAGTAGGCTCCAATAAGGCGGCCGAATAATAGGTACAGATGTTAACTCTGATTTGAGTTTCTTAAAGGCATTATTGCAAGCATCATCAAAGATAAATTCAAAGATAAATAGTGTATCATTTGCAAGAAGATTACACAAAGGTCTTGAAATTTTACTGAAGTCTTTAATGAATCTTCTGTAAAATCCAGCATGGCCTAAAAATGATCTGAATTCTTTCATAGTTCGCGGTGGTGGAAGATGGGAAATCAAATTAATTTTAGCTTTATCAACTTCAATGCCTTTATGAGATATAATATGCCCAAGAACAATTCCTTTTTGAACCATAAAATGACATTTCTCCCAGTTAAGTACCAGATTCTTCTCTTTACACCGTACTAACAGTAATGATAAATGGTGCAAACATTCATCAAAACTAGACCCAAAGACAGAAAAATCGTCCATGAATACCTCTAAAAATCACTCTACTATATCAGAGAAAATACTCAACATACAACTTTGAAAGGTAGCAGGTGCATTGCATAGCCCAAATGGCATGCGACGGTAGGCAAATGTACCAAAAGGACATGTGAAAGTGGTCTTTTCTTGGTCTTCAGGGGCTATGGGAATTTGGTTATAACCAGAATAACTATCAAGAAAACAATAATATTCATGTCCCGCTAACCTCTCCATCATTTGGTCAATGAAAGGAAAGGAAAAATGATCTTTTCTTGTTAAAGCATTTAACTTCCTATAATCAATACAAACACGCCATCCTGTTTGAACTCGAGTTGGCACTAACTCATCAGCATCATTCTTCACAATAGTTATACCAGACGTTTTTGGCACAACTTGAACATGACTTACCCATTTATTATCAGAGATTGGGTAGATAACTCCTACATCCAAAAGCTTAAGGATTTCAGCTTGAACCACTTCTTGTATTATAGGGTTAAGATGCCTTTGGGATTCACAAGAAGGCTTGGCATCATCCTCCAAATGAATTCTATGCATAACAACAGAGGGAGTGATGCCTTTAATGTCAGCAATGGTCCACGTTATGGTTTCTTTGTGCTTTTTAAGAACATCAAGTAATTTACGCTCTTGAGCCACATCTAGGTCAGATGCAATAATGACAAGTAAGGAATCAGCAGGACCTAAATAAGCATATTTCAGAGTATCAGGCAATGGTTTTAGGTCCAATTTAGGTGGCTCAACACTCGATGGAACTACTGGTGATGATGATAAAGTAAGAGGCTCCACTTTTGGTTACTACCGTTCAGTACTCATCAGAGGTACAGACTCAAGCAATGAGTTCACTTGTTCAATTGACTGATTGATTGATTGATTTTTTCACTATTTTTACTCGCAATCGCACGAGACTCAGTATAGTCTAGTGGAAATGAGGTCGAACCCAAAGGACTTGGACTGATTCAACTTAATTCTAATGGAAGATTTGATTTTTTTTACGTAACTATTTATAACAGAATGAAAAGTTCTAATTTAACAAAGCAATGAAATTTATGTGAAAATAATATGATGAGAAATATACTAAGACTTCGAATCCACCCAAAATAAATAGCTTTCCTCCCCGTTAAACCCATACAATTCCAAGTGATCAATTATCTGTGCCCCTCTAGAAGTCACGAATAATCATAATGTTTGCAGCCCTCTCGAACATGCAACTAAACAATTAAATCTAACTTAATTAATCTCCCTCTCTTGAGCAAAGATCAATCATAAAAATACAATTTTTATTCAAATACTACCTTGGAATTCGCTAAGACCTCTCGAACATTAACAAACCCTTAGTTTAATTTCACTAACAATTAACACTACCCTCTCTCGAGCAATAGAATAATCATAACAAAATATTAAGCATATGGAATAAAAATCACTACTTTAGAATTGCAAATAAGTATTGAGAGTCAAACAATCAGCAGGGCTTCATCTAATCTTAGTACAAATGAATTTAACTAGACATGAAAAGAAAAGGAAGAAAAAGCCTGGTTCGTCGGAGAAGTTATTTGCAGGAATACTGTTCATCGAAGTACTGTTCACGACTGTAGCACTATTCACTATTCACTTGTCTTCCCTGATGAGACGCGCACTGTAGTAATTGGAAAATGGCACTGTAACAGTTCGCCACAGTACAAGATCAACCCTTTCTGCTCCCTTCCTCCTTCTTCCCTTACTCCGGCCTCTTGCTCCGACCGAAACCCACCGGAAAGCCTGACTTTTTTCGGCGAAAGTCCGCTCGTCAAAGCTCTGTTTTTTTTTGTTTTTCTGGTGGCTCTGTTTCTGTCGGCTTCCTCCTATATGTCCTTTTTTCGCTCTGTTTGGCTCTGGTTTTATAGGCATTCCCATCCAAGTCCGTTTCCCAGTTGAAATCGAATCGATTCATGCCTTTCCAGATTGAGCACGCCTCTAATTTTCTCGATTTGGCAATTTCCAAATCAAGCACTGTCTTCTCTGCCAATCGAACTCCTCTGCCGATGGTTTCCTTCGCCGAGACCCCGCCGCCTCATCTTACCGGTGTTCGCCATGACCGATCGCCGCCTCATCGCCTGAGCTCGAGCAGAACCGCCGTGAACCATCTCGTCTTGCCCAGGACCCATCTTCTCCATTGTCGACCGCCATCAGTGCCGCCGTCCAGTCCATCCTCGCCGGTGAAGCTCAGCCCACTCCGATGCTCTGTCGCGATCCTTACCGTCGTCGCCCAGGCTGCCATGAACCAGCCGAGCTCAGCCCCTTCGCCAGCGTTCTGGAACGAAGGCCCTGTTTCTGCAACAGACCGCCCGAGCTTCGGCTTAGGCTGTCTTCTCTTTTTTTTTTTTTCTAAACCGGCCCAAATCCTTGAACCACTGAACAGTCCATTTTTCCCTTTTTTTTTCTTCTTTAAAACCCGTCGTATCAACTGCATCCGTTAGATCTTCAATCTCAGCACCGAACCAGTTTAACGTGCGTTCTCTTTTAACGATCTGCAATTGGGACTTTTAAAACCTGCATAAATAAAATTAAATATTAAGTTAGATGCATAATAAAATGTAAAGCATTAAATCCAATTAACGCATCTAAATTAATCAATTAAACACATTTATTTATTAAACTCCTAATTGCTCACCTAATCATGATTAACTGTTAATTATCCTTACTTCAACTAAAATTACGACTAACAAATAGGCAAAAAGGCATATAAAATGTGTATATTTTATAGATATCACTAATCGATATCAAATTCACAACCAAAATGTGTTAAGCAAACCTCTAAGGGATCCTGGGAGTGTGTTTGAAAAAAGGTTTCATGGACAAGTGTTTCAACTAGGTTCATTTCATTCACATCATCCATGTCAGGTGGTTGTTTACTGATGTCAAAGATGTTTAATTCCATCTTCATATTCCCAAAAAAAATTTGCATCACTTCATTTCTGCAATGAATGATAGCATTAGATGTAGCTAGAAATGGACGACCCAAAATAACAGGTATTTGCCCAATTATTTTTGGAATAGGTTGAGTATAAAAAACAACAAAGTCCACAGGGAAATAAAATGTATCAACCTTAATCAAAACATCCTCAACAACACCTTGAGGAATTTTAACCGAACGTTTAGCTAATTGAAGTGTCATTCAAGTGGGTTTTAGCTCTCCCAGACCTAATTGCACATACACAGAGTAGGGCAATAAATTCACACTTACCTCCAGATCTAACAAGACTCGCTCAATTTGATATTTCCCGATCATGCATGAAATCGTGGGACAGCCAGGGTCCTTATATTTGATAGGAAATTTACATTGAATGACAGAGTTGACTTGTTCTGCTAGAAATGCTTTCTTAGGAACATTGTTTTTCTTTTTGACAGAAACTAGATCTTTAAAAAATTTTGTATATAAGGCACTTGTTGAATTGCATCTAGAAAATGAATGTTTATTTGCACTTGTTTAAACACTTCTAGAATATCTCCAAATTGTGCACCTTTTTTAGGATTGACTAGTCTCTCGGATATGATGCCTTAGGTACAAAATTCATAGGTGGAGAATCATTGCCAACAATTGGAGGAAAATTAATTTCTTTAGTCTCTATTTCAAGCTTAGTGTTCTCACTTTCTTCTTTTTCATGAATTTCAATTTTATTATCAACTTATTTTCCAGACCTAAGGGAGATAACTAATTGAACACGTTCCTCATTCTGTGAAGAATTGGAGCTACTACCAATGGAGAATTGTCCCTTTTGGTTAGGCACTGGTTGACTAGGGAATCTCCCTCTCTCTCTCTTTCTGCTAATTGAGTAGCCAATTGACCAACCTGAGTCTTTAACTTAGCAATTGCTTTAGTGTTCATGTGTGTAGAGTTTTTCATCTCAAGCATAGCTTGGTTGGTTGACTGAATAATGTGGCTTGTAGATTGAATGAAAGATTTTAGAGCGTCTTCTAAGGATGATTGTTTTTGTGTAAGACCCTGAGATTGAGTGGCAGGTTGTTGATATTAGGTAGGAGCTTGAGACAAAGCTGGATAGGGTGGGTTGTTTTGCCTAAACTGATTATGCATGGGTTGCCCACCGACATTCATAGGTGGTTGATTCTGTCTTGAACAGAAATTTGGATGATTTCTCCATCCTTGTAGGTTTCAAAGAAGGGATTTCTTGTCGGCTTCCCATAATTGTTTAGAACATTGATTTGTTCTGCATAACCCTCTGGATAAGTATTCATTGAAGGGCAGTCCAGAGATGTATGCATCGGGCTAGCACACACAGAGCATGCTTCATTCATGTTGAGGGCATTGATGTTTCGGTTCAAACTCAGGGCATCTATTTTCTTGGTTAACACATCGAGTTGACCTTAACATCTATGTCCTCTTTGATCTCGTAGAGACCTCCTTTCTTAGGAGCTTGATGTTGTCTCTCCCTATTACTTGCAAAATCCCACTGTTGGGACCTTTCAACTAATCGCTCTAAGAAATTATACGCAGTTTCACCTCCTAAGTCTAAGAATGCACCGACATTCATTGATGAAATCACATTGTGATGTGTTTGAGTTAAACCATTGTAAAAGTGCTGAATTAACCTCCATGTTTCAAACCCATGATGTGGACATTTTAGTAAAAAGTCTTTAAATCTTTCCCAACTCTCATAAAATTTTTCATTTTCATCTTCCATGAAATCAATGATTTCTCTTTTTTAATTCATTAGTTTTGGTCATTGGGAAGAATTTGGACAAAAATTTGCTCACCAACATATCCCATGTTGTGATAGAGTCAACGGGAAGAGAAATTCAACCATGCCTTGGCCTTTTCGTTCAAAGAGAAGGGGAAAAGGCACAGACGAATAGACTCATCTGAGAAGTCTGTGAACCTAAATGTTGCACAAATTTTTAGAAAATCCTTTACATGCATGTAAGAATCCTCTCTGTTAATACCATGATAATTTGGCAGGAGTTGAATTATTTGAGGTTTCAATTCAAAATATTTTGTAGAGGTTGCAGATAACACTATGCAAGATGGTGGGTTGATTGTGATTTGAGAAAATAACTCCCTAAGAGATTTCTCGGGTTGGTTTTCCATTTTAACTAAAAGATCAATTGTAGTTTTGCTATTCTCTAAGGGATTATAATTATTGCTAACCAGACGCAATGTGTGATCACATGTCCACGTGGTCATACACCGTCAATCAACTCTCACGTGTGTATTTTTATTATTTTTAAATTTTTAAATTTTTAAATTTTTTTACCTAAAATTAACTGCAATGGTACAATTAGACTTAGAATTGGATTTACTACAAGTCCCTGGCAACGGCGCCAAAAACTTATTGTTGTTTTAATTAATCTCTTAATTTTACTCGTAAGTATACGAATCATATTAAAGTACAGTCGCACAATTTCACAAGGTCGAACCCACAAGGACTTGTGTTCTTAAAATTCTAATTCTAAGATCAAATTAATTACCATTTCTAAAGAATTAGGTGGATTGGATTAATTGCACTACTACTCCTAATCAAAGACTAAAATAAATTAAATGATTTTAACTAACAAATTACTATAAAAGCAATTAAGTAATCTATGAAAAAGAAACTAATTAAAAAATAAAAATTTGAACTTTAATCAGGAATTTAAAACACTAGGGCATAAGAATCAGCACATGAAAATCATAGGAATAATTATCCACAATCCACAATTATTCTCACTGTTATCTTGTAGAGAATTGGAATTCAATCTATTCTCTAAGATTTCAACATGAAAGCATATAAATTTTTAAATAGAATTTGTCGTCTCTTGCATATCAACAGATGAAATTCAAATCATTAGTTGTATCCATCATGAGATAAATCACAACTAATATCTAAATAGCCTCAGAACTTCTGCCATCAACCTTACCGATTCGAGCTCCGCTGCCGTCATTCTGTTCCCGAGCCCAGCCGCTCGCCGTTTCGAACCTTCGCCTCAGAACTTCTGCCATCAGCCTTACCGATCGTGACCTTGCCACCTCACCATCGCCGGAACCCAGGGCGCCATTAGACCATGGCCCCTCTCCATTGAGCCGATTGTCGCCTATCTTCCTTAACGCTCGAGCAGAGAACTCGATTGCTCTGCTTTTCGTCTGAAACACCCGAGCTCCAGCTCGGGTTGTTTTTTTATCTTTTTTTTTCTTGTCATTGAACCGGACCATTGAACCGGCTTTCCTTTGTCCCTCATTCTTCTGATCACCCGACCGAACCAGTTTGGTTCAGTCCGGTTTCCTTTCTCTTCTTATTATTTTTTCAATTGCTTGATTAGAACCCATTGTAAGAATGTCATCCGCCAGATCAAATCTGAACGCCCATCATTTAATTCGGCGCCTGTCTTCCTCATCAATGAACATCAATGGTTCATATCTTTTATGCGCTTGATCTTAGCTCTTGGGTCGCTTTGGCACTTCAAAACCCCTCTAATGGCTTTAATTTGGCTGTTATGCAGTTCAAACACTTGAATCTATACAAAATAAAACATGTCCCAAATTAGACTCATCAAATATTCATAAAATTACGGAACATATCTAAATTGAGCCATTTAGAGCACATTACTTATTCAATTCCTAATTACTCAACTAATTATTAAAACTCACTTTATTCCTTATTTTAACTAGAAATTAAGACTAACAAATAGGTAAAAGGCATATAAAAATATGTATTTTTCATGTGTAATATTATGTCCTAGAGGAGAGCATGATATCTCGAATTGACAAGTATATATCCGAGAGGAATATGCTAATCAATTAGGAATCGATAAAAGAGAGAGAGACAATAAAGCTAGTTTATTCCATGGTGAAGTCGAAGCCTTGGTACTTATCCATATCATTAAAACCCATTCAACTAGTTAAAGATTATTGTTTTCCCTAGATTAAACTAAAACAACATATTTTCTTCTCTTGAGTTTAGTAGATTATTCATCTGTTCCAGAGGTTTAACAACCCTTAAATACTCACCGTAGTACTTGCAAATGTTTAGTAGATTATTCACTACTTGCAAATGTTTAAATATTAAACAATCACTACACTTCTCATTAATTCACACTTTTGAATTCTGAGTTACAATCAAGCAGTGATTTGCACTACAATTTTGGATCACGAGCTTTATCCGTTAATCCAATGAGAGATTGAATCACACACTTCAAATTCTGAGTTCTTCGGACAAAGACGAAGTCTGAATCTCAGTATTGCATTTTCTACACAATGAAATGTCAGAGATTGCCTACAAAATCATCAACCTCTTAACAGGCAAAAAAGGGTGTGCTTGGCAAGAAAAATCACTGCTCTCTTGCTTCAATATATACAGGGAGTAAGCATCTTCCTCCTTTAATGGATGGTACTATAACTTGTTTACCCTTCCTCATACCTCTTTTTATTCCCTCAAAGTCCTCCTTTTTTATGTGACATTTTGAAAGAGTGCATCTAACCTGACTGACGCTGGCAACCAAATGTTCCTAACTAAATTGCATAAGGTACATATGTACTATGTTAGCACGGAGGATCTAACCTAGTAAAAAGATATTTTCTACTCCCCATTTCCTATGTACTTGTCCCAAATACGAAAGCCAAAGTTAACCTAATTTTTTTTCATTTTGGCTTTCTAATGCATATAACTGATATGGAACATAAGGATTATGTTTTTGGTCACGGTCCTTGGTAAGGAAAACATTTTTTATTTTTGAAATCGTATTAAAAACATATTGTGGTATGTGCATACGTTTGCAGAGTTCAAGTTCCAACAAAACCTAAACTATGCACTTTAGATATTCCAAATGGGGTTTACTTTTCTTGTTACAAAAGTAAACAAAAATGTGGTAAAAAATAAGCAACATTCAATTATTTTCCTTATAAATAAAACTACTAGACTCTCAACAAAATAGGCTTCCTCACTTGAGAAGAAACCCCAAAAGCCTTCCTCTGGATGCGAGAGTCCTACAAGAAAAACTCTTCATGTGATTGTACAGGAGTTTTCCAGAATGAAAATCGAACTAGAGTCCACAATGTGAGAACGTTCATTCAATGATTCTAGGCCCAGCTATCCAAACTTCTCGAGCACCAGTTGAATTGTGGAACGTTTTGCTCACTGTGCCTGAATGTTTTCAATTCAATACCAGATCAGGCTCCATAACACAACAGTTTTAACGTGAGATTTGTCAAATGAGAAATATCATGAATCCAAAAAAGGTTAGAGGAAGAGCCCTCAGATGAAGATCCAACAGAAGAGCACCCCTATAGTGCATGACACCTAACTCTAGCTAAGTGCATTCAATAGAAATTGTTCCAGTTAACATGGCTGCTTAAAAAGTACCTGAATTAAAAAGTACACAATTGAGGAACTGTGGTTGATTTTTTTGCACGAAATAATGTCCAATTTCTACTACATTAACGAAATTCAGGAACTGCCGTTGACTTTTTTAAGATAGTTGCATACTTGCATGCCACCGCTGTACCAAGAATAAAGGGAGTTGCATACTTGAATTCTACTATATATGAAATATCTCAACAATTAATCCAGTGACAAGGATACCTCTTAAGTTTATAAAATAATGAATGTCCCATGGCCCATCTTTATGATGCTCTCTATTATCGGTAGTGACACATGGAAACTCTTGCAGATGACCAAGTTGTTGAGCTTTTAAAATGTCTTCCTCAAATTTTCATTGAAGAGATGATGTATATTTATATTGAACTGTACAGTTTTGTTTGCTCCAATCCTTTTGACTAGATTATAGATATCATAATAATATTCAAACATATAACAATTGTGCAAACCAGCTGTTAATATCTTCAATTAAATAGTGTAACATCTTCAACTAGTTAGCGTGATGTCATAAATGAGTTACGATAAATCAGGAAGAGAATATTTAATCATAGAATTATTTGAATTTTGACGCAAATCATGGATTAGTAAGATATCTTAGATGGCATGACATATTCTACTAGTTGGTCCCATGGCCCATAAATGGGTTGAGATAAATTAAGAAGAGAATCTTTAATCAGAAAATGATTCGAATCTTAACGTTAATCATAGATAAGTAGGATATCCTAACACATGTTGCATGGGCAGACGACCTTACTCAACTTTTAATTTGAATACGTTAAACTTCAACTTAATGAATGAAGGCATTAATACAACAAACTTAAAATAACCTGTCCAATTTTTCCGAATACACAAATTAACCATATGCTGATCATTGAGCCTAATTAAGAAAACAAGGTGAATTAAGTGTAAGTAACACTAGCTGATTCAGCTTGCCCCTAATGCATGGTTGCACGTGGCTGGTGTCCTCAGGCAACCATGATCTCAAAACGTGATTGGCAACTTAATCTTACCATTTAGAACACTGATTTGCATCTGCCAACGATTTTTGTAAGTCTATTCCTCGCATCTCGTGATAACACAAAAAACAATTGAAACTTCTCACTTAGTTTAATCCACAAGCAGACTCCTACTAGTACTACTTGAAGAGTTGAACTTTTTTTAGTTGAACCTATTAATATCAAATGACAAGATGCACTGTTCATGTGAAGCTCGTCAGAGCTGCTGGCACTTAAAAATGCTAGGAGTTGTCTAAGATACCAGATGTTATTGAAGCTAATTAAAGGAGTAAGGTCCGGAGGATGTTGTTTGACGCATTTGATGACGGTAGAAATCAACTCTGCGTGATGGAATTGGTAAACATAGAATGAAGAAAGTTGACTCTAGAAGTCGTTGGCAATAACGACGTGAGAGATAGGACCAAGAAAGCGTCAAAAAGGAAGGCAGGAAGAGGCTTGTTCTTCCTTGCTTCCTTCCGAAGACAGGCGATCCTTCTTGGAAATTCCTCACATTCCCCCACCATTTCCCATGCTTAAATCGCCCACTTCCCAGCTTCTTACTCTCACTCCAATCTCCATCCCCTCCCTCTGCTCTCTTTTCTTAGCTCTTGACCAGGCTCTGTAGATTGGCTTTCAGATAGTTGCTGGATCATGAAGGTTAGATTGAAACTAAGTTAGTTTTTATAGATGATTTTTTTTGTTTTCTGGGTGTTTATCATAGCTATTTTTGTTTTGTTTGAAGAAAACTAATGGAAAAGTATAATATTCTGGCTCTAGAGGAGGACACCAGAGAATAATTCATATAGATCTATGCTCTTTCAGGTGTTTTATGGAACACTGACTGTTGATGTGCTTTTTGTCAACACTTTTGTTTGGCTTTTTGCCCTTATACACGCCAAATTCGATCTGGATGTGTGCCATTCTTATAAAAGTTTGATTTGCTTTCTTGGATTCCAACTTTTTTTTTTCTCATTGATGGATGCATTTTATTCTGTTTAACTTTACTAGGACTAAGACTTTGTTCCAATCCATTGCAGTATTATCTTATCTTGCAATACAAAACTTGCATAATTGATTCTCTTATCCATGATTATCCTTTTCCTGTTGAATACAGAAAGTTGTGGTGAAATTGGATTTACATGACGACAAGGACAAGAAGAAGGCTCTTAAGGCTGTCTCTGGTCTTACAGGTATCCATCTTATTCAAATCAGACTGATCCTTCATTCTAGAGGGTTTGTTGATTCCGCTTAGGGCGTTAAGCGTTTGGTCTTTTATAAGGGCTCTATGATTTCATTGTAATAGTTACTGTGTTCCCTTCTTTTGTGCTAGTAAAGTTTTTTATTCACCAATCAGAAAAACATTGAATGGCCCAGAAGAAAATTATTGAAATAGATTATGAGATACAAAATGGGTTTGCATTTACTAAGTCTTATCTTACATTCTTGTGATTTAATCTGGCAGGAGTGGACTCCATCTCCATGGACATGAAGGATAAGAAGCTAACCGTAGTAGGCAATGTCGATCCGGTGGATATTGTGAACAAATTGAGGAAAGCTTGGCACACGGAGATTGTATCAGTGGGGGAGGCCAAGAAGGATGAGCCAAAGAAGGATGCGCCGCCCAAAAAAGAGGAAGATAAGAAGAAGGAGGAGGAAAAGAAGAAAGAGGAGGAGAAGAAGAAGGATGAGGCAAAGAAGAAGGACCCCAATGAGCAGGTCAAGGAGCTTGTTAAGGCGTATCAAGCCTACAATCCCTACCTGACCACGCATTATGTTGTACACAGCGTAGAGGAGGATCCAAATGCCTGTGTCATATGCTAGTCACATTAAAAAAAAAAGGTTACTTCAATATTTACACAGTGCAGAAGCTGTTGAGTATGTATAGTTAATTAGATTATTTATTTACTCCCTCCGGTCACTTTTAATTGTGACCGTCACATGATTGGTCTATTTATTGAGATGTGAGATCCACACTAAAAGTCTAGGCATTATGGGCGAGCAAGCATAGTGCCTTTCCTTGCATAGGCCTCTCGGCCTCGATCTAAGATCACTATCGGGTGGCCATCGTCACCGTCTCCGAATAATGATTAGGCAACAATATCATCTAATTTTAGTACACATATTTTATTAATTGTCTCGATTAAAAATAATAGAAGGAAGAATTTTGAATAACCAGGGTGACAAGCAGATGTATCAAACTGATCAATTCTTAAAATGATATTATTTGTTATTTAATTTTAATGGCTGTGGACCCAGCACTTCTAGAAAGTAGTTGGTGCTAAAAAGGGTTGCATTGATTGCAAATTTGTCTCTATGATGCTGTCAGTTGCTTTGTTCAGCATATATTAGAGAACAATGAAATATTGGCCTTCTTTGCTTGAAAATGATATCAGTAATAGTAGTTTGACCCAACTAGAAGGGCAGGGCAACCAACCTCTTTGAGCACGTATCCCACCCCTAGTTCTTTCAAGTGCACACATCGGTTAAGTCGTGATTGGGAGTTCGAACACAGAACCACTGCAACGCCCTTGGCCATCACACCATCACCCCGTTTGACGAACCCCCTTCTATCTAGAACAATTTGTATTACTCTCGCTTTGTTGATCAAACTAGTAAGTGAACTTAGACTAGTAAGTGGTGTCTGAAACAAATTGAACTACCCAATTTGAACACCAACTTCTTTAAACTGTGCTCCAAATTGAACATTTCTGCATCATTACTCATGCACTTGAAGGGTAGGTAAGATAAGTCCAACTGCCGGTTCTTAGTGGTCAATTGTGGTGGCTGTTACCCAAGTTCCACCGAGCGGATTATACCAAACTACAAAACCAGGTGAGAAATTATTATGCACGCGGAGTGCGTAGGGAAACAGTGTGCTCATCACCAATAGCTGATGGACATGATTCCAAATTCACGGTCCCTTTGGCTATCATGACAAGCAGGAGAGTCGTGTCCATCACCCATGAAGAGCACGACTGCTCCCTACGCGCGGCATACCTAATAATTTCTCAAACCATCGTGCCAATGCAAAAAACATGACTTTTGCTATTCTTATTCTTTATCATGGCCTGGCTGCCACTCACTCACTCACTCACCGTAGCACTGGCGGCAAGACTACTGGTGTCAGCTCAATTGGCAGATTTAGACCCTCCAACTGCAGCAGCTCGTACAAAAAAAAAGGCTTTGTTTTCAAGCATGCTGACAGTGCTCCAGCCCACCACATTACGTCGCCTTGCACACCTTCAACCGACCGACAATCTGGACTTCACTGTATTAAAAGTTTCCGGTACTGGTTGATGACTAATCAAGCTACGTTAAAATATTGCCATGCATCCTACGGATTATTGCTGAACCTACCCCAGTATGGTTCTGTGTATCCTCCACCTAAGGTCCTAACTTATTGCCATGCGTCCTAAATGAATGTAAGTTGTTTTTAGATTCATCTTAGGGTTGAGCTAGCATTTCATCTAGTGATTGGGATAATGTGGAGTAGATATTGTCGTACGAAAAGCATTTGCATTTCTTGGTCTTCCAAGTTCCAAGAGTGTTAGGTCTTCATGGCAGGGTGAAAGTGCCATTAAATAGTGTCAATGTACACATAAACCATAGGAAAAAGTTAATATACGCCTTGGCTCTTGCATCTGCACACACATGCTAATATAGGGGGTGTAGGGTCATTCAAATCCGCGTGCCCGTTGTATTACCGTACACTGTTAAATCAAAATACGACGACCCATGACGCCCTTTGCATGCCCACACAAGTGAGCTATGGTGCATACGCACGGGACTCTAGAATATGGGTATAAAATGAAGTATACAAATAATATATTACTATGGTCCGTTATGAAGGTAGATTGCCTAGTTGCCAAAAAAAAAATTGTAACTAGTTTGCCTTCACTCCAAGCCTCCCATTTATGACTTACAATCCATGTGCTCAAAGATTATCTTTCTCGACTACAATGAATGTGGAGACTACCAGAATTTTTTTTATATTAGTGGAGTATATTTAGGTCAACACCACAAATTATCACTCCTATGAAGGCTGTTTTGGCAACTAGCTGAAGATACAAAAGCGGACCACTTTGTAAAACGACGCAACATCTTGCATGCACGTTACCTGACTGGATTCATTGTCTAAAGCAGCACTAAGTAGAACAAAAGCTCAATTGTAGCAAAAAAAAAGTAGAGGAAGATCAATGGGGCACGTCAGTTTCCATGCTTATAAGTTGGGATGGACACATGATCAGGACGTATCTACACAAAAGCAGCCATTGCCTCACAGCCATGGCCCATAAGCTAATGGCAATTTCTTTCTCTCGAGTCTTAGAATCCTTTTAGTAGCTACTAGGGACATGTAACAAATAAGTTGTAGGGCCATCACCTCCTAACTAAAAGACATATCACCATTTTCTTCAAACTCTTCATATATATACAATTTGTTATAACAAAGGACTTCTTCAAAATTGGCTAAATATATATAGGACTATAGGAGGACGTTTCTATTAGTAGATACACACCAAAGTTCAAAAAATTATCTAACAAAAAATTAAAAAAAAAAGGAAATTTTAATTATGGGTTTATATGCTTACCGCTTAAGATATGACACATGCATTTGGGTTCTCCTCCATGCTGTGAGCGTAGTAGTATGTATTGGCATAAGGAGGATAATAGCCCCTGCTGTAGGCCTTGACAAGTTCCTCATGAGGTGTTTCTTGAGGTTCTTTCTTCTTTTCTTCTTCCTTCTTAGGCTCCTCTTTCTTTCCTTCCTCCTTCTTGGCCTCTTCAGCCTTGGGCTCCTCCTTCTTAGGTTCCTCCTTCTTGCCGTCCTTTGGTGCCTCTTCCTTGGGCTTCTCCGGCTCTTTTGCAGGGCCCACTGAGATGATACCTGTGGGCCAGGTCTTTCTCAGTTTGCTCACCACATCCACGGGGTCCACCACTCCGATTACCGTTAATGTCTTCTTATTTATGTCAATGGAGATGAAATCAATCCCTGTAAAATTGACAAATTTAAATATGAAATTTTGATTTTTGTTAATAACAGAAGTGCAAGTCCGGACTAGAACGGCGGGCAATCGGCCTCTTAGAACACTGTATCACATGGTCAATCCCCTCGAAGTATGATTTTTATCAATATGTACTCATAGAAACAAATTTTGTTGAAGTAAAATGAAAGCAAACCTCTAAGTGTAGACACAGCTTTCATGGCCTTGCGCTTGGCGGCGTTGTCTGGAATGTCCAATTTGTACACCACTTTCTGCAACAATTAACCACCAAATGTTCAACATCCATCTGAATATATGAAAAGTTTAGAGACTTTTTAAACATGAAAAAAAAGAACTAAAAAGTGAGCTATTTCCATACGTAGTATCTGGTATATAATGAAGATCCTTATTAATTCGATATTTGGAAACCATTTTATAAATTACAAATAAAGAGATACACTAAATTAATCGTCTAAACCCGTAAATCAGTGATAAATGAAAAAAACCAATAGATTACTCATCTCATTGTTTATGTTGAAAAACAAAGTCTCAGACTTCTTTATTTTTATTTCTAGAACAAAAACAAAAAGAAGAGAGAAGGTAAGTACTCCAACCTTCATGTCTTGCAGCAGGGATCTCCCACTGCTGGTCGATCTAATACGCGCCAAGAACTCCAGACCTACAAACTAGATGTACTACAAGGAGGAGGAGAATTTGGAGAAGATGATAACAGGTGCTTTGCCAGACAAGAATCACCCAACAAAAAGACGGAGGAACTGAAAGGGATTTGGTTGGTGGGGGAAAAGTTGAGAAGAAGTAAAGAGTAGAAGAGAATGTGCTGGTTCAAGGTTGGCTGCTTGAATAAGGAATGAGAGAGCAACAAGTACTATAACATGCAGCCAGCGATGGACCCCGTTCTCCCAGTGGAGAACACCTGATGTGTCATGTGGGATTTGCACCCGCGTGACATGAACCGTCGATCCTGGGGATTGATGGTGCATATGCTTTTTGTAAAGTGTGGGCGAATGTATACGCCATGGATTTTCAAGATCGACGGCTCTGTTGCAGATCTGACGTGGTATGCCAGGTGCAAGAGAATTATCTCTGCTGACTCAGACATTCTAAACCGTAGCAGCAGGGTGGGCTCCATGGACCGACCAACCGTGTTCATGCAACTGTATCTGACGCTGACATGTCACCTTTGGGTGGTGGGAGGAGAGCTCCTGACCGTTGGATGGATGCATTATGGAGTTTCATGTTGGATCAGCTTGGATGGACGGTCGGATCATGGGTGTTTCTGCATGGAAACGAACAAGGGATACTGGCTGGGTGTTGGCCCACTGCAAGGGAAAGAGGCCACAGGTTGCACGTCAGTGGTGGGCCAAACAGTGGGCGACGAATCTTTGGGCTCTTTTGGTAATGCATTAATTGATTTCTTTGATGTAGAAACAAAGAAAAAATTGGCTACTACAAGTTCTTCAATGGATGTTTTCATTGTAATTGGACGAGCTGGGGCACAAGGGCCACGACCCATAAGAGCCTTGAAGACCATGGTAGAGTTATTTAATGAAATATTTGGAAAGGGAAAGGGAAAGGAGTAGCTACATCTCGTAGTTGGACATAGACTTTCACCTGTCCCTTCTTGAATGAATTAAAAATATGAGAGATTTCTTTTTCTTTTTCTTTTTTCCATATATAGCTTTTTTTCTTATTTTTTGATAGTCAGACATGGCTCTGGTTAATGAGAAAACTGTGCATTATGTCTGGTTAACTAGCTCTTTGCAGCTTTTGCCAGTTCTACTTGGTTTATGATTTTATGCAAGGGTAGTGGTACATAACATTTGAGCAGCTTGAGTTGAGCTGTTTGATCTTTCCCTGCAGTAGAATTTGAGGTGGTTAATTTAGACCTGTAAAAAAACATAATGCATGCTCCCTTTATTCGACTTCAAACAACGGGCTCGTTTGGATGCACTTTTTCTCTAGGAGAAAGAGGCTTTAAGGAAAGAGAAATGATCTTTTGCTTAAAAAACTGTTTCGATGATACTTTTGTACTAGAAAAAAAAATTCTGGCAGGAAGGGGAGAAAGATAAAAGAAAGGGTATTTTTCCTTTCTTCAGGAAGGAAAGGAAAAATACCCTTTCTTTTTTCTTTCTCCCTCTTGTAAAAAGTAGAAAGGGACTTTACTTTTCTTAAAATACTTATTTTCAAAAAAACCCCTAAAAGTTCTATAGTGGAGATGAGATGATTGAGGGTAAGATATGTATTTCCATAGAAGGTCCTTTAAGAGAAAGAAAAAAGGAAAAGATGGAAAAGATGACTTACCAAACACAATCTTTTTTCCCTCATTTTCCTTTTTCCCTCCTTTTAGCAAAAGAAAAAGGAGGAAAAAAGACTTTCCTTTCTCTCCCAAAGTGGCATCCAAACAGGCCCAACATATTTGGTTTTTTTCAAAATGAACTAAAATTAGTTCACTTCGGAAAATTATATATATCTACTATCCAGCAAAGTCGGAGGGAGTGACTATATTCTACTTTATTTCTTATATCATCATTATAAGACACCTTATCATAGGTTATAGGGAAGTTCATTCATGATTCATCTATAAGATGGATATGTCATCCCACTGGGATATGTAAATTGTGACAAGGACCTGTAAATGTATGATGATTTTCCTTCTCTTCAAATCCTCCCAGTACAGCAAATCTTTCACCGCATCACGCAAATGTTTGAGCAGAGGCAGCAATATTGCATAAGGCGGTATTTAAGGTGGAGGAAGAGGGATAGGGATGGAACCGGGGCGGGTTTGGGCCGGGTATTGGCATACCCGGCCCCGGAACCATTTTAATTCTTTAAACCCAGAACCGTCCCAGACCCACCACGGGTCCAGTTTCAAGGACCCGGACCCCGCCCCGGTACCATAACTTGAAACCCGGACCCGCCCCGCCCCGACCCGGTACCAGTTTTTTTATATTTTTAATGTCATATACATTAAACTATTAACTCCTTTAATTTTTTTATTAATAATATATATCTATAAAAATCCAAACTACTCAAATCAAGAGATATGAGTGCTTTCGCCCAAAAAAATATTCATAAAAAAAAATAAATATGGGTCCAAGTATATGATATATATATATATATATATATATATATATATATCTATATATCATATACCCGGGTCGGGTCCGGGTTTTACATGAAAACCCGGACCCGACCCGACCCGATGGGTCAGTTCCTCTTTCAGACCCGGAACCGGAACCGGGTATTGCATAAGCAATCCCAGAACCGGCCCAATAAGGCCGGGTCTTGTCGGGTCGGGTAAAAACCCGACCCAAGTTCCATCCCTAAAGAGGGAAGACAAAAGTCACACAATAGAAGGCGGCTTGCTCCCTTATCTAGCGATGTCCATGTCATATTTGCACGCTTTGTTCGACTTATATAATTTGGCTCAACAATACATTTACATTACCTCATTTTGATGGAAAATATCTCTGACTGTTTGAGAATAAGGTGTACATATCCAATTAAACAGTTAACCAAGACTTTTTTAAGTGGTGAGCCCCTTTATCAGTAATGCATAAAGAAGAGCTCACATAGGCTCTAACAAAAGCTTCATAAAAGAGTCATAACCATGATATATGATCTGATGCCAAGAAAAAAAACCCATGAAATATGATGAATCAAGTAGGGGAAAAAATGGAACATGGTTGTTCTAAATGGGCTGGGCTTCTATCATCTTCTGATATATGGCCCACTTCAAATGAGCAGGATAGCCCAAATTGAGCTGCCAAAATATTGAGCCACGTAGACTTGAACGAACTCGCGTCCCACGCCTCGAGCTCATATAACAAAGACATGTTTAATTTCAAGACATACTCATCACCTGCGTAGTTGCCAATGAAGTTCCACCAGCCGTCGATCATCCAAGATCAACGGCACACCCATAGACGTACTATATTAGTTTTGGTTCTGGCATGTGCAATAACGGGTGCGCCATCGATCGGAGGTGATTGACGGCCAGTGAAAGTTCACCAGCTGATTATTTCTCCTTAATTCTTGTTTCTCTTACGGTTAATTATATGCTGCATAAAGCACGCGTGCCCAGTAGTTTCTACATCCTATGAATTGTTATACTCCCGTTGTCCCATATCAATAAGAGATGAGTTTACATGCGATCGTTCTCATATAAGGAGCATGAGGCCAATTTTTATTACCGTTAGATTCCGATCGGATGACGGATATCAAATCAGTGGGTAGGTGAGTGTATCACATCAAGGAGTGGGTGAGATATTATGGATATTTGTAGCCGTCAGATCAAGATCCAACGGCTACGATTCAAAGTGGCCTCATATAAGCAATATGAGAACGATCTCATATAAACTTTTCCCTATCAATAATAGCAACATTTAGAAAAAATTTCATGTTTATTGAATGTAAGAGTCACACCGTTAGGCCACAACTCACAAGCTGATCTCCGAACTGGAGTAGTACTAGTCAGTAGACACACTCCTTATTGATCAGCCCATCTAATCAGTGCTAATTTGGCCCATAGTGATTGTGAGCCTGTGCACTGGCCTTCGGACTCAACCAGCCCAACTTTTTGACCATAAATCACAACGCCTGGCAGATGCCAATTTCCTTTCTTCCCTGCAGCTGATGCTCCTAGGAGTACATCGTCCCATGTAAAGCACCCTTTACTCTTTCCATGTGGTAAATAGTAAAAAAAAGAAAGAAGTGTAGCCTTTCCTTTGTCATTTCTACATAATTCAGAAGCATTATTGCTACAAAGAAGCTAGAACTTTGCTATCATCAGAAGGTAGGTCGAAGGAATTGGGCACATGCCTGTAAAAACAAACAGAAACGAGTCAAGAAGATGTGCGTGCAGCCGCTTACTGTATATGATGAGTCTATGGTCCATGAGACAACACAAGGGGAACCAACATGGGGAAAGGGGAAAGGAGACATGCAATCATTCACCCAACATAATTACACACAAGCGAAAACAAGTAATATATGGATGGCAGATGCAAATGTGAACCAACTTGGGTAGGAAATCCGCAAGAAATTATTAGGAACGGCTCGCGTACGGGAAACTCATGCTCACCACCAATTGATGATGAGCAAGAACTAATAACTTCTCGGGAATCCGCTGTACAAGTAGCAGAGCCCATTTCCTCTTTTAATCTTCGTAACACGCTTCTCATCCATTTGTGCAGAGTTTTGCCATTTTTCTATCCTTATCATTCATTTCTGCCTGCCTCTCTCTCTCAACAATAAAATCACATCAGTCTCTTCCTCTCTTGGACATCTTACATGCATGTGAAGCATACAAGTATTCTTGTACGCCAATATTGCAAGTACCTTGTACAAATTTGTAGGCAACTGAAAAAGATGAACAGACTAGTACAACAGCTTAGGAGCACACTGACCTCCTTCGGGCAATTCATAGCTGTGTAATTTTTTAGTGTTGTAATCAAGGGCTTAGCAGGCAAATCGCATTTTCAATGATACTTGTGTTTCTTTTAATAAGGATGTCAACAAGTAGCATTAATTGGTGTCTTATTGTCTATGTTTTCCTTACGCATATAAGGATGAGATGCAACTCACAAGATAAGAAGACTAGGCAAAAGGCTGTCCAGCCGATTGTATTTGGATTATGTCCTAGCTACAAAGAACAGTACTAGTACTGTTCAGTTCAGTGTATTCCTTTTGTTTCTTATTAATATTTAATTTAACCGCCCACCCACATCTGGTTATATTCCTGAAGTACGCCATTTTGATGCAGTAGGAATTACACTGTTTCTGTAGAAGGGTATGCAGAGCTGGCCACTGTTTCTGTAGGAGGGTTGCTACGGACGGTGGTTCTCCCGGCTGTTGGCTCGACTGTAGTTTCTCCAATGAAGAACCCTCTTCCCCCGGGAAAGCGACATATAAATGGGTCTGAATCCCTCAGCCCAAGAACCATATCGGTGGAGGCTGCTCTGCAGCCCGTCGAGCATAATGGCCGTTCTGTTGGAACTGCCAAGGGATTGGAACCCCTGGACAGTTCATGACGGGCAGTGATAACCCTACATCAGATTTTCTACACATTTTCATACACATCAGCTGTATACGGAAATGTGTAAAAAATCTGATATACAAATATCGTTTCCAGTTCATGACCTGCATCGTCGGGTGCGGGAAAATAATCCCACCATGGTGTTTCTTTCGGAGACACGTTTGGAATCAATTGGGGCTGAAGATCTTCGGAGGCATCTCGGCTTTGACGGGTGTTTATCAGTTCTAAGAGTTGGTCTGGCTGGATCTTCTTTGGCGTTCTCTGGTTTTGTCACTTCAGAGCCTCAGGACCGATCATATAGACGTGATAGTTACCTCCCCTCGTCAGAGGGTGCCATGTCGTTTCACTGGTATTTATGGATGCCCGGAGGCGGCGGGAAGAGATGATACTTGGCAGCTCCTTTGTGCTCTGCACAACAAGCTGAAGCTCCCATGGTTTAGATTTTGGGTTCATATACATTGCAAGTGCATTCCGGTTAGCTTTAGATTTTGAGTTCTAGCTATGGAATGTCGTATCGGATATTGGTCGGCTCAAAGCTCAAAAGATAAAATATCGGAGATATATTGAAGATATTGTGTAAAAAAATATCAGTAGTTAAAAATTACTTTTTACCGTATATTTTCACAATCTAACTTTTAAAATAATCATAATCACAATCATAATCAAGTAACGCCTTTTTCTAACTATTTGAGGTCGGCGACACGGATCTTACTCCTCCATTCCAGCCTGTTTTGGGCTACCTCTTTTACAAGAGATAGTAAAGTCAAATCCTTTCTTATTAACTCCATCCAAGTTCTCTTAGGTCACCATCTCTCTCTCTTTTAGCACCGTTTACATATATCCATTCTAATCTTCTCATAGGGGCATCTAAAGGTCTTCTTTGCATATATCCATATCAACATAACTTTTAAAATAAGTTATACTAATTTAAAAAAAGAATAGATTTTAAAATATGTAAAAAAATATATATTATGATAGAAAACAAATATGAAAGTTTTTTTTTCAAAAATAAAAAATAAAAAAAAATATTTTTTTTCAAAAAATACCGATATATTGGTCTGAAACCGATATATCGGCGATATTTAGAAAATTTTAAAAAAACCAATACTGTATGGTATTGGTGTATCGGATTGGGCCTGATATCGATATATCGGCGAGCTGGCATTCCATGGTTCCAGCACTAGTATTTTTACCTACAAAAAATGGCCATAAGTGTTCCACAACACTGTTTTGAGTCTTTGGACTTAACCTTGGGATTTGTCATCTTGCAATTACTCAGAAAACAAGACTGAAAAGAACAGAGAAGCAATTTGTCTATTTTATGCTCAACATTAGTGAGACCATCATTTGGCTCTATTACTTCTAATGCTCATCATTATTAACAAAAGAGAACCTTTTCCTAAAGTGTAGCAAATGGAAAGGAGTAGGACATTTCCTTTTCTTCTTAATGGCATTATACTTGTCTGATGAACAAGGAAGAGACTTATCATTTCAAAGGATAGTTTGCTTTCAATTTCCATACCAGAGGGAAAAAGAAGGAAAGCAAATGGTAATTAAAGAGATGCGGCATTATATTTAGTTTAAAGTCATTCAATTCAGGAGCTTTACTTGTGTAAATCAATTTATCGTCACTTTGTACAATACCTATAAAATTGCATAATACAGCGAGTAACACAAGGGATGAACTCACCGAATATACATTTGCGATGTGCCATCCCTCAATTAATCGGATAGCAATGGCAAGCTAGACTGAAAAGAACAGCAAACGATTTGTCCATTTTATGCCGAACATAGAGAGTTGAGACCACCATTTGGCTTTACTGCTGCTAATGTTGGCTTTACTGCTGCTAATGTTCCCAATTCCTTATTATTAACAAATAAGCATCTTTTCTTAAAGTGTAGCAAATGGCAAGGACATTTCTCTCCTTTATGACATTTGAGTGCAGAACACCACTTGTCTGATGAACAAGGAAGAGTCTGATAATTCCAACGGATAATTTGCTCTGTTTCAATTTCCATAACAGAGGAAATAAAAAGAAGGAAAACAATTGGTAAGGCGATGCAGCATAATAAGTCATTTGATTACATATGCTTGATTAAACCTATTCAATTCAACTGATTTGCTAACGTTTATCAATCAATCTTCACTTGGTGAAACACCTATAAAATTGAATAATAGAGACAAATATAAAAGGGATGAACAAAAATAACTGGGAATATGCAAGAAACGTCATGCAAATGATCATTTTTTTGTTTAATTCCATTAGCTTCTTTACAAGTGCTTTTACACCCTCACCAATTAGTCAATATATAGAAGATCTTAAATAAAAAATTAGAAAATTGTTCTTTAAGGATAAAAAATGAACAAGAAAAAAAGAAAGAACAATGCTCATCGTCCTTCCTTGCCTTCCTGCTCAATCTCTTTTCCATCCTTCATTATTTCATCTAAACAGATACAAGGAGGACAATGGCTCTCCATGTGTTCCTTACTTTCTTCCTTGTTCGGTTCTTCAGGCACCATATTCATCAGCAGATCTACAAATGCCAACACTATGGTCTTATGGGTCTCCTTCTCATTGAGCCTCAGATAGCATTGCAGGAGCTCCTGCAAGCAGGACCAGTCTCTCAGCCCATGCGCCACCACCATCTCCTCCATTGAGCTCCTGAAGTCCATATACGGGTTCTCCGACGACATCGCCAATGTGACACTCTCCTTGCAGAAACCCGCCTCCCCTGCCGCCTTCTCCTTCGCCCTCTCGAAGAAGAGATCCTTCAGAAACCCCTCCTCCTCCTGTTCCTCCTTCTGTGAGTGCTCCTCCACCTCCATGATGGACTTGGTGGTGCAAGGGGAGAAGAAGAACCTCCGAGCGCTGATGGCCTCCTTGGGCAGCGACTCGGCCGAGGGGTCGGACTCGCTCGACTCTGCGACCGAGCGCGAGGAGGAGCAGCTAGCGGAGAACGACTCGTCTCCAAGGAAGATAGCAAGAGGCCTCTGCAGGGGCGAATCTGTCGACTCTTCTTCGTTAACCGAGGAAGAGACGTTGGTGGTAGCGGCGGAGGAGGAAGAGGCAGTGTAGTACATGGAGTTGAAGCTCTTGTAGACTTCCCTGAAGGAATCAGTCTTGGCTTGCTGGACACAGACCAAGGTCATGGTTCTGGGGCCCTTGAGGAGAGCTTTAATGGAGGATCCAACCCCTACAAGCTTTGGTTTCCCCATGTCTCTGTTTACCAGAGGGAGAGAGAGAGAAAGGGATGGTGGTGGTGGGTAGAGTGTGTTTAAAGAAGAGAGGAAGGAAGCATAAATGAAGGTTGGAGAGAGAAGGTGAGGGTCATATGAAATGAAATAAATATGCAGGTGAGAGGGGAGTGTGGTGGTGTAAATGCTGGGGGAGACTCAAAGGCTGAAGAGAGAGCAAGGTGACTGAAATGAAATGGAGAGCAGAGGGAGAGACTATATAAAAAGACAGGATTTTTCCAAATTCCCATCAGAAAATGACTTCCCAAATCCCAGGCAAATTCCTCATATTTTTTTTGATTCATGGTGGTAAGCAAGGCACGCACAAAAAAAGGAAAGAGTTAACACAAATTTGAGATCAACAAGGTATCAAACAAATAGTTAAGTAGAAATCAGGTGTTATGTTATTTTAATTGATTATTATGTGATAATGTAAAGTTAATGTAGAATCAATGTTATAATACAACATTATACAAAAAGATACGTATAGATGATGTTATGATACAACACTGTTATGACATTGTACTGCCCAAATGTTGATTTTGAAACCAATACTACCTGAGTACTTTAGTTTCCATTCTCTCTTTACCTGATCATGATGTTTCTATACATTTTAAAGCGAATTGGGGATCAGATAGGTTTAGACATATATTTAGGGAATCAAGTAGCTACCTAAATGACAAATTGATATTTTGCGATATTTCTACTATAATATAGAGTTGATTGTCCGGTAACATAGAATCGTGACATTGTACTACCCAAATGCTAGTTTTTTCTACTCTAACCTATTAGTATGATTTTATGCACTCTCTCTTACTAATCGCGGGTTGGCCAATGCGTGCGCAAGGGCACTATGAACCATCGAATTAAGATCCGATGCACGCTACCGGATCAAAGTATGACAGCCCGAGGTGTGGCTCAAAGAAAAAATAATTCATGGTGGACGCACATATGGTCATGCAAATGGGGGGCGAGGAATTAATGCTAATAATCCAATAAACAGTAGTAGCAGCCGTATGATCAAATGTCCAGTCTTGTCACCGGCGGTTAGCCTCATTTTTTTTTCCTTTATCTCGTATGAGAAGTGTCTTAACCGTACAAACCACAACCTTATTTGCAGAAGTGAACAATCAGTTGAAACTGGTAAGCCAGAAGAGGCCATGGCCCAAACTATTAGGAGGGGGGTTCCAGAAGCACAAATCCTAATAGCATGGTACTCAACTTCAGCAGATTTGAGCGAGAAACTATTGACCACTTTTTAGATTACCAAGAAATAGAACAAGTACCAAGCAATATGCAATATCCAGGACTCATATTTCAATTATGCAATATGCACAACACTCACTGACTCTTCTGGATTTCTATTCATTGAAGAGAACCTGCCAACAAACTATTCCTTGGTTCATTGGATGATTTCTCACGTTATGTACAGACTCTTGGCACATCAGAGTGGAAAATGTATAATAGTGGTTCATTCACAAGTGTTTTCGTCATTTAATTAGTGGGGCACACCCCATTTGCATAACAAACTTGGATATTAAATTGCTGCATGTGTCTATGTCCCCATTGATCCAGACCATCCAATCTCAATCACCACCTTACCTGATATTCCAATTACGAGGTAGAAAGTGGAGACTTGTTTTACTTACTGTTTGTTCAGTGTATGTTACATTTCCATTTATTATCATTGTTATGGAAGTCCTTGTTACATTAACTTGTGGGTGTCTCTTCTAAAGCAAATCGCACCCACTGGCGGTGCACAGTTGCCCGTTTGTCATCTTTGCTTAAAATGAGGGAATCAGGGGAATCAGATCATGTTGATTGCCACCCATTTGAATTGAATGAGTGTAGGATCGGTTGAAGCATGCTCTCTTACCTTACTGATAAAAGCAATATCCCATGGCTCATTCTTTCCTTACTTCAAGCACAAAATATAGCAAATTTAGAAAGATTTGAGAAGAATTTGAAGCAAAAACCATCTGAACATATTGTGCCATGAAATAGTAAAGAAATAAATATAACAATATTGTCTGATAGTAAATCATCGGCTAGTTATTGGGAAAGCTAGAAGCATGGGGCAGCAGCAGTGCGACAATCCAGAAGCTTTCGCAGGGGAAGATGGACCCTCTGTCAGCATCTCTTTGTCTCAATTATCAAATAAAAAAACTTATATTTGTCTCACTAGATTTCCCTCTTCTGTCGGATAACCAAGCTCTAAGGCTAGAGTCCAAGCGGGCTGGAGCAGAAGAAGCCGAATTTCTACCAGCCTAGTTTCAACCATCTCTTTTGATGCCTTGGATCTGCTCTCACTCCAGTAAGAAATTTGAATTCGTGAAGGCAGTACACAAGCAAGACACGTAAGAAATTTGAATTCGTGAAGGGAGTAATCATGAGAACATATAAGACATCAATTTTACTCTCTGTTTATGGCGTACACTTGCAAAGTAGTTTCAAGTAGAGGCTATGCTTTTATTTGTCTCTTTGAGGGGACTTCCAGCCCTTGTCTTTTCTCTTGTGTACTTGCTTTCCCAATGCAGAAGGGACCTACATATCCCAGTCCTACATTTGCCGATTGTCCCTCTTTAGGTAATGTATCCCAGTTACATATAGGCAAGAAAAGGTGAGCTGCTAACATCCCCTAGATCCTAATTCCTAAGTACTCTTAATTGCTTTAGAAAAAAAAGTACTCTTAATTGGTTCCAGGCATTTATATCTCTCTTGGATAAATAAACAATGATTATCTAAGAGTGTATTGAGACTGGCTCTAGGCAGAAATCTCGGTGGAAGCATATACGTTTTCCTCATGTGAAAAGCTTGATGGATGCTTGCATGTGAACGGTTTAAGCTGTTAGAGAACAAGTAATTAATCAATTTAATGTTTAGTTCATAGGCCTTGGCGGACTTCACCTTGGATCACCACTCTTGCTAGTGGTTCCATTGATCTCCCTCTTTGTTACTAAAGTTCCTCTTTACTAAGAGCCCCGTTTGGTATGGCGCATGCCACTTGCGTGAGCCAAGCAGCTCCATGTGATTTTTAATCGCGTGACACACTTAGTACCTGCCCTAAAATATATACGCCGTCAGATCTTGATCGGATAGCTTCGAGCACATATTTACATCTGCCTTTATTATGACTAACTTTTCCTTTTACTTTTACTAACGTGTGTGGTTGCCTTGTTCCTAGAGCAGTGCGATCTTAGTCACTTTTTGGAGAGAAATTATTCGGTGCTCTGGCAGACCACATCTTTTTACTCCAACTCTATAAGCGTCGTCCAGCTATTGGGGCCAGCTTGGTATTGATGGCTCCCCGAAAATGGGTGTAGATCCATGTGGCATACCGGAATTGCTGAGTAATTTCTCCTATGAGGGGAAGTATGGAAAGGAGAAAAAAAAAAAGATGAGCTGGGGCTCAAACAAGGTGGACACTGTACATCAATAATTTGAATGATCACGGAGGCTGAGCTTGATCCCGACACTGTAAAATGTTAGAAGTTGAGTTTGAGAATGTAGTTTCTCAAGTCAATGGCCCTACACTTATGCCACCACGAGTGATCACATGAAACTCTTGTGAATAACCTGCCAAGTGCTCTTACGATTGCTACACGAGTTATGACATGGAAAAAACCATGGCCTATTGGCCTTACAGCTTAGCTTCTTCAAGCCATTTGAAGCTCAACCTCACATCTTGAATAAGCCCTTATCCCATAGATGTCTCCTCCTGTAGACAAACATACTCTTGAAGAGAATGCTTTGTGCCTTTCAAACTCCCAGATATTCCATATATATATGGACTACTCATTGCTCACTTAGATGTGGTCCAGAGACTCCACAGTTAGTGTTCACGCAATGTTTGGGAATCAAATCACCGCTGTCCTCCTCTGGAGGGAGTGAGAATGACACACTGAAATACTGATGTTGTCTTCTCTAATCTCTATCATCCTCCTATATCCTCCATTGGATGAGATATGACAGTGAAAGAGATAAGCTACAAGTTCAAATCCACCCTAGGATGAACAAGGGACCATTGTCTCTTCTCTCCCCTTCTTATCTCAGTCCCTATCCAAGTAGGTCCCTGTCTCTTCCACTCTCTGATTGAGAAAAATTTGGCCAGCATAGTCCCCCAACAGCACATGCAGGATTCATAAACCAACCCTAAACATGTATCCAATGCTTCGCTGTTCCATCCTTGTCTGTCCCTCACTGGGGCAGGCAAAAGCAATTAAGTTTTTGTATCAGGTTGGCAAAGATCCAATAGGTAATATACCTCATCAACATTTGCCAACGAAGCTCTACTCCTCTAGGTATAACTCATGTATATTGTATAGTGTGGTCCTGCATTTATCTCATTATGGCGATTATTGTTAATAGAGGACCTTAGCTTGCGCACAGAGCATGCCCATGTGCACGTCCCTTGGGAGCAGCACGATCGCGACTCAGCGGTGCGATTGCAAAATCACTGGTGGGGTTTTTAAAATGCACCCCGTGATTCTAGGCCGTTGGATGATCATTAAGCGTCCAGCCTGAGTTATGCACCGCAAAATTTAGCATGCACGCGCTCAGACTAATTTTTCCTTACCATTGTTGCTATTTTGATGAAATAATTAACATCACTACTTTTAATTTGATATAACAAAAGAAAGAAACCCCACTTGTGTTATATCTTTATATGCATGGGGGGCAGAATCTTGGATTTGTTAACGGAGGCTTTCCACTGGCTCCTAGTGGAACAAAGAAAACACATGCTTAGTACTCAATCAAGAGTCGATACATCCTAGAAAAGACATTTCGTGATTCGACAATTCTCTTGGTTTGGCATGGGCAGAGAAGAAAATGGTCAACTAAACCCAAGCACGGAGTGGGTTTGATGTGTTGATTAAGCTAATGATTTGTCCTTAGGTGAGGCATGAGGCAGAGTTTGCTTAAACTATTATGGGCACTAATAGTCTGACATTGTTATGTTATTGTTCTTGCCGTTGCCGATGCTTAATGTCAGTGGTTTACTTATCTATATGGTATCATAAACAGGAGAAGCAGTGCAGCCAACCTTGATCGATAAAGAAGTTTTTGTATTGGGTTTTGGATAGCGGAGATTCCATGCGTGATTCAAAGCCCAAGGACATGCAAATCCTCTTAATTAACATACATTGCTATATTAATCTTTTTTTATAGAAATGCTATTATACTCTTCTCATATTGTGTTAAGTTGAGTTAAATATTATAATAGCCATTTCCTAACAGCTCCAGTTTTTGAAAAACTTCATATAATGCTTGAAACAATTATGGGATCACGTAATGTATCAGATAGAGGAAATAAGAGTTAAATCGGATTGAAGGGTTCGATAATTAATCTATATCTATACTGCTATAAAAACCTACAATTTCGTGTCGTGTTCCAAAATACCTATAATAATGAGTTTGGCATATGAATGGATTCCAAATATTTTTCTGTTTAGTCTATCCGAATCGACGTAATCTGATAATCCAATATACTATTCTTCCATCACATGTTAATCCAAAACCTTCTCAGAACGGTTCATAAGGTATTTTGACTTCTGTGTACCATTCAGCCATGCAAAATAAAAAGGGAAATTTATATAATAAGGTATGAAAAAAGATTTTAAAATGACATACTATAAAAAATATTTGCAAAAGAGGGTATCTGACAAGCCACACAGGGCGTGACATTTTTTTTTAAACTGACCCGAAAGGCGTCGGTTCAAACGACGCCTTTCGTAGAAATATGAACCGACGCCTTTCGTAGAAATGCTAAAGGCGTCGGTTAAACCAATGCCTTTCTGGCTTCGGTTTGAGGCGTCAGTTCCGGCACTTAAGCTTTTTTTTCGCACAATGGAGGCGTCGGTTCAAATCTTCAACCGACGCCTCTCAACTACGTCTCCTCTATCAACATCCTCCTTCGGATAAAATCTACAATTTTTCAAAACCTGATAACACATCCACAAATATTACACAAAACATATACAAAAACATACACAAACATATTACACAACATTAAACTACTAAAAAATTATATAAAGTATTACAAATGTACTTATAAAATTACAAGTGTTTAATCAATTCTCCTCAACCTATTCCTACCCTGTCCTCGTGCTCGAACTAGAATTTCTTCAGGCTCAACGTCAGGTATAGCATCTGAAGAAGAAGGTGCCTGACGTAGAGCATAGAGTGCACGCTGTCGCCGGGTATATACTTTTGAAGAAAGGGGCCTCTCAACTTGATCGACCGAGGCGTCTGGAACAACTAGTGATGGGGTAAAACCCGTCGTGTCGGCTGATGATATCACAACGTCTCGTGAAACTGATAAAGGATCTGGAACAACCTCCGCTCCTGGAATCTCAGTCATAACTGGCTGAAGCAATGGCAAACTCGCAAGAACATGACCAGAGATATCGTGTATTATCTGACATGCCGCTACATAGCTATCGTAGGATCGGTCTACCAAAGCACTATGAGACTAAGCGTGCACTTGTCTCACACAAGTAAGCTACAAAGGAACAAGAATATATGTTATCTACTCATACAATGGTGAATTAAATCAAATATGAAGTCAGAGATACTCACCAACGCCCACTCAGTGTCGCCCCTCGGTTGATATAACATCTCCGCCTCATGCACAGGTGGCATGATAAGTCTCATCATAATCGTGAAGTACCATCTCATGTATGCATTATGTGCATCTCGCTCCGTCATTGCAGGCTCCCCTTGAACGAGAGTGGTCATCTGGTCATCCCATCTAGTAATATAGGTTGCATGATGCGACCTTCAATCAAAACTCCCTCGGCCTCAACGCGATGATCGTTCAATGAACTCCACACCAAGAGGGGGAAAAATCTACTCAAATCCGAACTGTAACATAACCCGATCTGGAACATGCATCTCCACGATGTCTATACATATAAGTAGCATCCTAGATAGCCACACATGCGCTCCATCCGTGCATACTCCAGGTAACTGCGCTAACACATCATCATAATATGGCTGCCATGTTACCTACACAACATATGAAAATAGTATTTATGTCACTTCTATTTACATTCGTTATATTCATAACATGTAGATTAAGAATGGCTAATACCTAGCCGGATCGCTGATAGTCTAGTTCAGATCTATACATCAAGAGGACACTGTGAGGATTTACAGTTTTTTTTCTTTTTAGCATTCTACCTAACATAAAGAAGATGAAAAATACATTAGTTAAAATGCCAATAGAAGATCACAAAATAACTTAAATAGATAATACATACCGAACTCCTAACGGAGATAAACCATCTAGTGGAGTGCTTTGAATGTTTGGACGGCCAATATGCAATCTCTCCCATGACCATAGCTGTTTAACATATACACACCCAGCATGAATCAAATGTTATAATAGAAATAAATATTTCAGCATGAATCAGATTATTGATGGTTTACCTGGATCAGGGTGACGCACCCGGCAATCCCGAATGTGCTAGGTTGGCAAGCTTTTGCCAACTCTCTGTACAGGTAGGCAAGGGTGGCACTGCCCCATACATACTGTTCCGTGGTATATAAATCCTCTAACAAAAGAAGATACATCGGGTGCACATGGCTATTGCTGCTATCGGCAAATATAGTGCTACCGAGCAAATAGAGTAAATATGCTCGTGCGTGTTGCTTGACGTCAATCTCTGTGGCATCTTCCGATAGGCGACTGAACTACTCTCTCAACCACAACAGATTTGCCCTAGTTCGTCCTTTCAATGATTCATGTGGAGGTACCCGTCCAAGAAGGTGCTCGTATACTTCATTCCAGTCAATGCCCACAGTCGAGCAACTCACCGCAATGCCATCAACTCACAATCCGAGTAGTACAGCAACATCTTGTAATGTTATAGTCATCTCCCCCAAATGCATGTGAAACGTTTGCGTCTCCCTCCGCCATCTCTCAACTAGGGCAGTGATGAGAGCCCTATCAATCCTGATATACTGTAACCATGTAAAGTGGCCAAAACCTGCCATCTCTATGTACGGCAACATGCGCGGATCAACTACCCAATGGCACACGTTTTGCCAGTGCTCGGTGCATTCAATGCACCCGGGATCCTATACCCATGAAAAGTAAATAGAAATAGAAAAATAGTTAAATTTCTGCAATATCCAAAACTAAGGAGATAATGATTATGCACATACCTCTCCGTTCCATATGCCATCGGATCTGTGTGAGCTCTGCTATGTGAGGACGAAGGGATCAATTGGTCCTGGTTCCATAATATCTACAAAGAAACCAACAATTAATTGTAACTTCAAAGAATATATAAACCAACCTACTTTAAATATAAAGATCATTGTAAGAACATGTACTAATCCATTAAAGGTGTGTTTTGGCAGTGACGTCTATTATGTCTAAGTTGGTTACAATTCCCACAATGATAGTGTGATCGACCATCTGTCGTCATGCCCGCACTATCTATCGCATTACGTATTCTCCTAGTGCATGGACGACCGGGTTTTCGTGTCACTCTTGGGGGCTTCACCACATACATAGGTGACTTTTCCTCCCAAGATCGTCGATCAGGAGGAGGAAAGAATTCTACTGCATACACCGATCTATATGCATCAGATGTATACCAATGTCCAACTAAATCGCCGATGGGTCACCTTCACTTCGAATGGATAACAAGTAGATGACGACATGGATGTTTGTACACCTGAGGATAATTGCAAGAACATGTATGATCGCTATCATCCACCACATATTTTCTATCACGCATTGTTCTCACTTCATACATGTGAGAATTGATTTGGTCAATGAACATGCTGCCAATAAGGCGCATTTGTTCTTTAATCTTCCACTCAATAGTAGGGGTGTATGGGGCTGTCATGACCAATCTAGCCGAATGTCGCTTCACAAAGAATTTGACGATCCGGTAGAATGTGGCTGACACTAAGGCTTGCACGGGTAATGATCGAGCCCCTTTTAACACGCTGTTTAGACTTTCAACCATATTTGTTGTGGTCATTTCAAATCTTGTAAAACCATCGTGAGCAAGAGACCACAATTGAGGTGATAATCCAACTTCCTCACTGAGTAGCCATTTTGCTTCTGGACTTTTTGCACCGATAAGTTTCATCTTCTCATCAAACTCGTCTATGGTAAGCACAGATGCAGCTTCCCCTATCAACCTCGTCAATACATCATTTTTAAACTTCTTATGATAGTTTGCCTTTATGTGTCGCATACAATATCGGTGACAAAAATGCGGATGCGGAAACACCTCTGGCACAGCCTTTTGCAACCCTTTATGTCGATCAGATATGATAGTGATACAGATCCTATCAAGGACAACATGCTCCTTCAACATACGTAAGAACCATCTCCAATTAGGGTAATCCTCACCCGAAACAAGGCCAAATGCAAGAGAAAACAAACCCTTGTGCCCATCGTTAGCAGTCGCTGCCAAAATGGCTCCTCCATACTTACCAGATAGGAAAGTAACATCAACACTTACGACTGGAAGACAATGTTTAAAACCCTCAATACATGGCCCAAATGCCTAAAATGCCTCTCAAACCATCGACACGTAGCATCTTCCATTGGGGTCGTCACCAACCTACAAATAGTTTGATCGTTTAAAATTAAAACCCTTGCAAGTGCACAAGGCAATTGTACTACGGCGAGTATTGATAAGGGTTGTCGAACCTCAGGGACGGTGAATACTTTACCAAATTCAAGAGAAAATAGCAGTGTTAATTTTAGACTAAGAAAGCAATTAACTTTAAACTAAACTAAGCTGAGATTTAATCAATATGCGGAATACCAAGGCCTCGAATCCACCACAATAAACTAGTGTAAAGTCTCTCTCTCTCTTTTAAATAAAGATTTCCAATTGGCTGGTGTATTCCTCTCAGACATACACCTGTCAATTTAAATTATAGTGCTCTCCTCTCGGACGTAACACATAAATCAATTAAGCATATAGAATTGTGATCTATCTCTCTCGAGCATAAATCAATGAAACTTTATTAACATATGACAAATCAGAACACTCACATTCCTCTCAGACATGCAAGTAATCTTTCAGATTAAAATTCATAAAATCCACTCTTGTCTCTCTCAAGCACAAAGAATAAACTCAATGAATTAACTTTAATTGCATAACAAAGGTTCATACACCAACTAGAGTAAAAATAATATGAGAGAAAAGAACTACACAACCAGATTATTGGGCTTCATCTACGCCTTGGATAGGAGTTTAGCCAAGCATGGGAAGAGAATCCATCATCTTCATCTTCATCTTCATCATCTTCTTCTTCCTTTGCTCTAGCCTCCAAAGGGACTCAAAACTCTATTCTCTAATGCACAATACGTTCTCCTTTAAGGCATATATATAGGGGTGAAGGAAAACTCTCAAATCCCCTTCCAAATCCAAGTCAAAATAGGCCTTATTTCAATTCTGCGTATACGGCGATCGATCACTTTTCTGGCCGATCGATCGGTTTACTATTCATTTTGCAGCACGATTTTCCAATGGTCATAACTTTTTGCTCCGAACTCCGAATTACGCGCGGTCGGTGGCGTTGGAAAGATGACTTCTTGAACTTTAACATGAAGTGTGAATCAGTCCAATCTGATATGTGTACACGAAGTTATGAAGATCTAACCATTGAAGTCCGTTTTCACCTCATTTTTGCATCTTTGCTCTCATTTTCCTACAAAACCAAAAACTATAATAAAGTAGTAATAATTCTAATCAAACACTAGCATAAATATAAGTTTAGGAGATAATAAAATGCATATTTCATGTATAGATCACACCCCCAAACCTAGATTTTGCTAGTCCCTAGCAAAACAAAACAAATCAAAATCAAACAAACTAAGGATCTAATGCATAAAAGTAAACACCACTTTCGTAGGGAACACAATTGCATTGAGCGTATGCAACAAGCCGTTAAACCTCTAGGTGTCCCTAGTAGGACGAGTGTTGTCTCGTGAGGGTTTGCAGCCATGCTACCCACAAATATGTATTTATTAATCTAATTAACCTAAGTTCAAAAACAAAGCAAAAATTAAAACATTGCAAAACACACAACCTATTATCCCGACAAATGCACACTACAATGCTTAAGAAAATCAACCACATGTACTTGGTTAATAATCAACAGGAATATAGAAGCCCTCAAGTAAGTGGTTTTATTCCACACTTTTATCTTGGAAATTTCTGCTCAAATATTATATACATGATAACATAAATAGTAGAAAGTGTAGAACATTATAGCAATACATTCTAAATTTCTGTTTATACAGATCCAGTGTTACCCATTAACCAAAGAACATCGGAATCTACATAGTTATCGTAATCTTTAGGTTCATGATAGCACAAATCTGCGCGCCTCCTTCGGGTCCAACATTCTAGATTTGAGAGGATAATACACAACAGACTTTTTTTTTCCTTTTTTCGCTAGGACTGTGTAAGGCCTGACTTCAAGATGCTTAGGTTTAGCAATGACTCAGGCCAATGACTCCCAGCTAGTTGGCTTAGGGCATTACGTTTTAAGAGACCGCTTCGGGCCCGAGCATCAGCCTAAGTTAATCCTATAAAGTCAAGCAGCCCCTTTTCTTTCATTTTGTTTTCATTTTTTCACATTTTCATTTTCATCATTCATATTTTTCAGTACATCTTTATTTTGTCCAGGCTGTATTATACTCTCAACCTATTTCCGGTTCTAATCCCTTGCCATAGCCAAGTAAATGGTCTATCATGATCTTTTAAGCTCAACAGATAACTACACATCATCCAATGACTATGACTAAAGACATCCCACTGTAGATTAGTAATCAACAAATCTCTAGATGGTATTACTTTATGTACTAGTGTGTGTAAGTGAATTTTCTTAGTTCAAGCACCTGTTCCAAGAGGACTGTAACAGAAAAGATATGCTCAGTTAAGTGTATCTATCCTCCAGTATACTTACTCACACTTCCAATGCAAATTAATCTCCTAAGAATTGTAACATACATTATTACGGGATAAACTATCAAAACCTAAGAAAAATACTAACAAACAACTTAAAAACTAATCAAATTTTTATGATTTTTCAATTTTTAATTTTTTTTTTTATATGCAAGCAATATTCCCTCCCCCAAACCTATTATGAACATTGTCCTCAATGTGAACAAAATATAGCATGACAATGAGCATATAACAAAGAAAATCAGATAAAGGAGAGAATACACCTGAATACGTGGGTTGCCTCCCACCAAGCGCTAAGTTTAATATCTTCAGCCAGATGGAGTCACGGTCATTTGCAGGGTTGAGATCCTCAAGAATTCAGCCTGGATCAATTAAATGATTTCCCCACACACTCCTATCCTTGTGGCTTATGTATGGAGCATATCGTGGAATAAAAGGGTGGAGTGGTAGGTGAGGAAACAGTAGAAATATGGGTCCCTGCATTGTCCATGGAAGAAGGTCATCAGAAAATTTTAATATAAAGGGAACCTCCTCCCCCACATCAACCATTTTGGCCTTAGGGGCCTCTTCTAGTAACCTAATTGGGAAAGCTTCCTCAATTAGTGACTCAACTAAACAATCTATGAAACAGTCTAATTTTCTTTCAATAATTAAAGGGTTAGATTGGTCAAGACATGGTATAAATGGTGTTTCAGGAATAGAAGATTCTGTTGATAGTGTCGTAGAATGTAACTCCTCAGATATAGAAGAAGGTTGAAAATTTGGTTCTATCAACACACTCACTTCTTCTTTAATTTCTACATCCTCTTGATCATTATGTAAAGCTAGGGATGCCACCGGGGCCGGGTTTTTACCCGACCCGAACCGACCCGGCCTTATTAGGGCCGGTTCTGGGAAACCTTATACGGTTCCGGTTCCGATTCCGGGTTTCAGAGAGGAACCGATGTACCGGGTCGGGACGGGTTCGGGTATTATATTAAAAACCCGACCCGACCCGATATATAGGTATCCAAAAGTCCAACCCAAATTAGGGCTTATCTGCTTCGGTCCTCGTCTGTTCACCGCCCAACACGCCGCCTACCCCCATTTGCTGTGGCGGGAGCCTCTTCCCCGCTGCTCTGCTCGACGCCGGTAAGCCACCCTCTCCTCCTCCGTTCTTCTTCAACAGTCCAGAATCTGTCAGTAATTGATCTGCTGCTGGCAGCTCTGAAGTTTGAACTGCCGGCAGATTTTGGGCTGTTGAAAGTGAGGAACCACTGCCGGCAGGCTGCCAGTAGAGATGGACTACCGAAAGTGTGATTTTTATTAACTGCTGGTGCTTCCCCGACAGGCCGCTGGCAGTTCAGAATTGATTGGTTATTCAACGTTGTCAGTAAGCTACTTACATGATGCATTTTCTGGAATGTTAAGCCAACATCAATCAGAAAATCCTGGTATGACTTTGATTTATATATTGTTTGCCACATTTGATAAAGTTTGAATCTTTATGCGGATTTTATTTTTTCTTCTAGCAAATAGCAATTACTCATAAATTTGTTCATGCCTTGTTCTCCTAGCTGAAACTACTATTGGGTTGATCACTGTTTGTGATTTGTTTTTTTCTAGTTTCTCAGCTTCTTTTTCACTGCAAACTTTATTATAAGCTAATAATAATAAAGTATACCACCATTTGCTGCCCCCATCTGCTCCCCCCACCCAATATCCTTTTCTGCAGTGCCGATTTCTCAAGAGGATTATAATTTGTTGCAGATCATTCTCTAACACACCTCTTTCACTTTTGGCAGACAACATCTTTCATGCTAATTCTTAATAAGTTTGATATTTTTTAGAAGAAGGTTTTAAAGGTGAGACTTCTGTACACTCAGTATATTATTGGTTAGTTACATATGAATATTGTCTAATATACGATTTTGTCAGGTGCCATTGAATGTGTGTGAATGGTTTAAAGATTACCGGCCAGTGGCAACAGGAAAACAAGAAATAGAGCACGCATACGAGTAAGTATTTTGTTTGGTTAGGACTTGAGTTTAAGTGGCGAGTATCGGGACATGCACTATGTAGACTCAATAGCAATTTGGGCATTTTTGCCTGAGGCCAAGATGTCATTATTTTGGAAGGATTCAATGACATTGATATGGTCATTGTCATCAGGCTTGGTCTGCTGAATGAACTCTAGTTTTTTTGGTTAGATGCATGCCATCATGACTGGCTTATCCATTCCGTGATGATCATTTCCTTATATTGGAAGAGTGGCTATATGTGGCATATTCACATGTCTAGGCATGAAGCTTAGCTTGTGGCTCTGGCTAGTCTTCTCTTTTGTGGTGGTTGATGGTGAACTTGTTCATAAATGTTAGACATGCTTAGTGAATGGACATTGTTAAACTACAGATCACAAATGATGAGGTGGAGATCTGGATAGTGAAGGCTATAACTGCAAAATTACTCAACTGCAAGATGGATCAGATGAACCAAACTGTAATTGTGAGGTGATTAATAGTTGTAACTTAGTTTTGTTCTGCCAAGTTAAATTCAAGTCTTACTTTTCGCGGAGGAAAATGCCTGTAGAAGTTGAATTTCTCTCAAGCTTTCACACTAAGTGAAATAAGAAGGTGCTTTTTAGGTCTCGTGTGTATGTGCTTTGAAGTTTTAAGTAGTGCAAAACAGATAGGCTTCTAATGATCAATGAAAGTGAACAAGTTAATTGACAACTGAAGTGCCTCTTTCATAAGCATGTAAATATGAGTTTTTAAAGGTATTTGGATGTTTCTCTTGCATTAGTCATTTAAGAAATGGTTGACAGTTTAATGTACATACTTCTAGTGAATGCCTTGCATGTATATATTAAACTTGTCGCATCTGTTTAGATCCAATGTAATTGTCCTATACTCAGGGGACATGATGGGAGAGAAGTCTAAAATATTAATGTTTTCATGAAGGTTTTGAGCGTGGAGCATCAAGTTCCAACCCCCACCGTTGATGCAACAATGGCTGACAATTCAACTATTTCAGCTCCACCTCCAGGTGAGACTTCAAGTTCTCCAGCTCAAACTTCAGCCCCAACACCAGCTTCAACCTCCACTGCTCTTAATCCAGTTAGAGAAAAAAGAGAACGCGGAACAATATCATTAGTTTGGAATGATTTTAAAAAAATTCATAAGAATGGGAAAGTGTTTGGTAAATGTAATCATTGTGGCACGGAGCTTCATGCACCTGCGGGTAATGGTACTTCAACACTGTGGAAACATCTTAGAAGAAGTTGTATGAAGAAGAAAGGTAACAAAGACATACGACAACAACTTTTGGGGATTGAAGCAGTTAATGAGGATGGAACAATGAAGTTTGGGAACTTTACTTTTAGTAATGAAGTTTCTAGGGAGAAATTGGCTAGAATGATTGCATTACATGATTACCCTCTCAATATAGTGGAACAACCAGGGTTTAGAGAATTCATGGCAAGTGTCCAGCCTATGTTTAAAAATATTGGTCGTACTACAATGAAGAACGATGTTATGAAGCATTATCAAAAGTTAAAGGTGAATGTAGCATATGCATTAGAGAGGACACAAAGTCGTATAGCTATCACGACAGATTTGTGGACCTCAAACCAAAAGAAGGGTTATATGGCTGTAACAGCTCATTACATTGATGATGCGTGGACTTTGCAGAAGAGACTTATACGGTATGTTTACATTAATCTCTCATTCTAATGTTTTTTTAGCTAATAATATGTTATACATTTGCTTATGTGTTCTACAATTATTTCTTTTAACAATAATATGTTATATGATATTTATTTAGGTTTGCTTATGTGCCCACCCCTCATGATGCAAAAACCTTGAGGGATGCTTTAATGGACATATTGCTTGAATGGAATATTGATAGACAGTTGTCTGCAATTACGGTAGATAATTGTTCAACTAATGATTCAGCGATTTGTCTTGTAAGAGAAGCTTTGTCAGAATCTCATTCTCTTTTACTTGATGGGAGGATTTTGCACATGAGGTGTTGTGCACATATCTTGAATCTGATTGTCCAAGATGGGCTTGAAGTTATCAAAGATGGGATTGAAAAAATTCGCAATAGTGTGGTCTATTGGTCTGCATCACCATCAAGAGTTGAGAAGTTTGAGGAAGCGGCTCGACAATTAAGGATTCCATGTGCAAAGAAGTTGTGTTTAGATTGCAAAACTAGGTGGAATTCGACATTTTTCATGCTTCAAACTGCTTTGGAATATAAGGATGTGTTTCCACGTTTGAAGCAACGTGAAAAATGGAGGGGACTATTACCAGAAGAGCATGAATGGAAATTGGCAAGAGATATTTGTGACAAGTTTAAACTATTTCATAGTGTGACTGAGCTGTTTTCAGGAACAAAATATCCCACTTCCAATTTATTTTTCCTTAAGGTCTGTGAGATAAGGACAACATTGAGAAAGTGGAAAGAATCTTTAAATGATGAGATTTGGCTTATGGCAAACAAAATGAATGAAAAATTTGAGAAGTATTGGGACATATGTTCACTTCTGTTGGCCGTAGCGGTTGTCTTGGATCCTAGATATAAGTTGAAAGTGGTGGAGTTTATGTATCCTAGTATGTATAAGGACCAAGATGAAGCTATTAATCAAATTGAAAATGTTCGTAGAAATGTGTATGAGCTTGTTAATGAGTATCAAGTGGCAACGCTTTCTCCAACAAGTGACAAAACATCTCCACTTGAAGATGATCCAAATAAATCTTCAGATATAGACTCTCTTGCAGGTTTTGACACATTCATTACAAGCACTATGAGCACCCATCAAGTAAAATCTGAATTGGATCATTATTTGGGAGAACCTCCACATCCTCGATCTTCCGATTTTGACATTCTAGGTTGGTGGAAGAGTAATGCAGCTAGATACCCTACCATTGCAAGAGTTGCCCGAGATGTCTTAGCTATCCCTTTATCAACAGTGGCATCCGAATCAGCATTTAGCACATGTCGGAGGGTGCTTGATGAGCACAGGACTAGATTGAAACCAGAAACTGTGGAGGCTTTGATGTGTACAAAAGATTGGATAGCCATGGAAAAAGAAGGTATATAATTGTGTCATATACATGTTCATAGATAATATTTTTTATAAATTATTTTGTTGATGATTTGATAATAAGTTTATATTGTAGGATGTTCTACCTCATCATCTGCCTTACCGATGTCATTCAATATTGACTCTGATTGAAGGTAATACATATTACACATTTTTTATAACAATTGTTTGTGTCAAATGGGTTGATAACAGTTAATTATTTTAAATGGTTCTATGATAACACCTTTTTTTAAAGAAGAAAATGACGTGATAAAACGGTTGTCTCATGATGAGTCTTTCATTTCATATTTATTATAGATCCTGCGATGTACTGCCAACATCCCACCAGATAACAGGGCACACCCTCTTCTTTGCATTATGTCTGTTAATACTGAAGCCTACTAAATACATAATATTCTATGATAACAGTTGATTGTGTCAAAAGGTTTGATTACAGTTGGTTGTTTTAAATGGTTCTATCATAAACAATTGATCGTGTCAAATGGGTGCAGGACGTATTCGATAAGGATGTATTCAGTCAAGATGACAGGATGGCCTTTTGTGGAAGTTGTGGAGATGAACATGGAAGGAACTTTGTGGTTAGATGGCCATATGTGTAGTGTGTTAATTTAGCATTTTAAAGTTGTTTTGATTTATCCCTCCAGAGGATCCATATGTGTGTTATCTTTCACTCAAACTCATAGAAAGCTGTGACTGTGACCAATCTAGTGGATGACATCCACTTCCTTGTTAGAATGGTTCAGGGGTCCTTTTTTGCACTCACCCCTAGATGTGGCAGTTATGTAATGATGAACAATGGTTCATGTTTGGAAACGATGGTTAGAATTACGCTTTTGTTGATTCTTCAAGTAAGTTGATGTCATGTGGAAGAAAATCCTTTTGAGTATGAAGATTCTTGTTGATTTACCTGTTAAAAAAAAGTTGAGATGATGCTCACAATTCATATACCAAAGTTGTATGCAGCTATGAAAGCGTCATGTTTTTTTGGTTCTATAAGTTGAGATCAAAGCAGCAATATTAACCAATTTTCAGCTATTCTCAATGTTTCTAACAATGAGAATTTGTTTGTGTGAAGGCATTTAGTCCCTACTAAAAGCTGAATCATGTCTTTAGATTTGCTTAATTTTTTGTATCACCTAAATCCCGCTGTGAAATGTACACGTGGCATTGTAATTAATTCAGCATTGTAATTAATTTTGATTTTGGTACCGGGGCGGGGCGGGGCGGTTCCCGGTTTGGTACCGGGGCGGGGCGGTTCCGGGTTTTATACCGGGCCGGTTCTGGGTCCAAAAACTGGACCCGTGGTGGGTCTTGGGTGGTTTCGGGTTTGAAGAATTACAATGGTTCCCGGGCCGGGTTTGCCAAGAACCGACCCAAACCCGCCCCGGTGGCATCCCTATGTAAAGCCCACTCAAGATCATTGTCAAACCTTTGGGCATTCTGAAGGGATGTAACATCATAATCAGGGGAAAAACAGATCCCTTCATCAGAAAATTGGCCCTTCAGATATTGGGGTTCGACAGGTAAAATGCATTCTTCGTTAATATTCATGGCTTCTGCCAATTGTTCTAACTGTGTTTCAATGTTGGCAAGAGCCTGTGTATGGGAATGGATAATCTGGGCCTGGGTACTCAACTCACCTGTCAACTCTCTATATTTGGTGTCTATCATAGTCTCCACCTTGGCTTCCATCGCACTGAAAGCTGAGAGGAGAGTGGATTGGGTGGTTAGCATTTGGCTCATTTGATCTTCTAGGGATGGTTTCTTATTGGTTTGGCCAAACTGAGGATTAGAGGCTGGTTGGTAAGGTAGTTGTTGGCTTAGGAAATCTTGTCTAAGGGCCTCATGAAGAGTGGGCCCAGGGTTGGGTTGCTCCCAAGGGTTATTAGGATGATCCTCCCACCTATGAAGACTTTGGGCCTCATTAACATATTTTTTTATAAAATCAGGGTACTCATGGGCCAAAGGGCACTCCACTGGGGTGTGAATGGGACTTAAACACAGGGCACATGGTTCCGACATATAAGGAGTCGTGTATTGTAGGGAAGATGTGCCACTCCCAAAATTAGAGTGATTATCCCAACCACGGTTGTAAGTATCAGCATATAAGGGACGTGGGTAGTAGGGCATTTCATAAGGAAGGGGATCAGGTGTGTGTGAAGACATTTTTTTCACCATGCATTCATCAACTGAACCAAAATATCACACATCCACAAATCAAATAAACAACCCTAGATATCCACAACTAGCAATCATCAGTCCTAGATATCGACAACTAGCAGTCCTAATAGCCACAACTAGCACAATATGCAGTCACAGAGAAAAAATGAAAACACCAAACACACAAATTTATCTAAAAAGAGAAGGATAAGAGAATGCAAACTAGGGGAAGGGATGGCCCTTCCACGTTGGCGAGAATTCCACGTCTTCTCTTAACCTTGCAAAAAGAAAGAAAAATACAAATTAAGCTACTGACAAATAATCTAAGCTAAGACTCACTAAACTACTCTAACACTAATTATGCTAAGAATCTGGTAAACTATTGGCTTCCGTCCCCGACAACGGCGCCAAGAACTTGATCGTTTAAAATTAAAACCCTTGCAAGTGCACAAGGCAATTGTACTACGGCGAGTATTGATAAGGGTTGTCGAACCTCAGGGACGGTGAATACTTTACCAAATTCAAGAGAAAATAGCAGTGTTGATTTTAGACTAAGAAAGCAATGAACTTTAAACTAAACTAAGCTGAGATTTAATCAATATGCGGAATACCAAGGCCTCGAATCCACCACAATAAACTAGTGTAAAGTCTCTCTCTCTCTTTTAAATAAAGATTTCCAATTGGCTGGTGTATTCCTCTCAGACATACACCTGTCAATTTAAATTATAGTGCTCTCCTCTCGGACGTAACACATAAATCAATTAAGCATATAGAATTGTGATCTATCTCTCTCGAGCATAAATCAATGAAACTTTATTAACATATGACAAATCAGAACACTCACATTCCTCTCAGACATGCAAGTAATCTTTCAGATTGAAATTCATAAAATCCACTCTTGTCTCTCTCAAGCACAAAGAATAAACTCAATGAATTAACTTTAATTGCATAACAAAGGTTCATACACCAACTAGAGTAAAAATAATATGAGAGAAAAGAACTACACAACCAGATTATTGGGCTTCATCTACGCCTTGGATAGGAGTTTAGCCAAGCATGGGAAGAGAATCCATCATCTTCATCTTCATCTTCATCATCTTCTTCTTCCTTTGCTCTAGCCTCCAAAGGGACTCAAAACTCTATTCTCTAATGCACAATACGTTCTCCTTTAAGGCATATATATAGGGGTGAAGGAAAACCCTCAAATCCCCTTCCAAATCCAAGTCAAAATAGGCCTTATTTCAATTCTGCGTATACGGCGATCGATCACTTTTCTGGCCGATCGATCGGTTTACTATTCATTTTGCAGCATGATTTTCCAATGGTCATAACTTTTTGCTCCGAACTCCGAATTACACGCGGTCGGTGGCGTTGGAAAGCTGACTTCTTGAACTTTAACATGAAGCTTGAATCAGTCCAATATGATATGTGTACACGAAGTTATGAAGATCTAACTATTGAAGTCCGTTTTCACCTCATTTTTGCATCTTTGCTCTCATTTTCCTACAAAACAAAAAACTATAATAAAGTAGTAATAATTCTAATCAAACACTAGCATAAATATAAGTTTAGGAGATAATAAAATGCATATTATATGTATAGATCATGGTTCCCGGATTGGCATTAACTATTGCCTCCAAGTACATTGGCAACAATCGATAGGACTCAACCCAATCACCAAACACTGCTTTGATAGCCATATTTCTTGCCCTCCATGCTTTTGTGTATGAAATATCCACGTGAAACGTCTCCTTAATCCTCTCTTGAATAACCATTGGTGGGATATCCACTTTCGCTCTAATAGAGGGTAATATATGCCGACAAACAATCGCCGCGGTACATTGTCTATGACCAGTGTCTAGCTGAGCATTTCTACAAGTGTGTTCAACACCATACGTCTTCACTTTAAAATGATTTATCCCCTTCATCAATGATGCATGTACTCTCCATGGGCAGGTAGGGTATTGACATTTTGCTGTGTACTGTGTCAGACTTGTACGCGACAATTTATATCGAACATCATGCGCTATTAAAAATACCCTCAATGCGTGTACAAATTCATCTTTATTAGGGAATATTTGTCCCACATATATTGCTTCCTCATGATATGTCTCCTTATGCAAACCCCGATTAATTGCCCCATCTATTTCCTCATCAGTTAGTCACGCCCATGGGGGCTCCTCCTCATATGGCAACTCCTCCTCAAAATCATCCAAGTTATCCGTAGCAATTGCGATGTCCACCAATTCATCTCTCTCATTATCAACCATCTCTTACACACTATCCTCTCCTCGTACATCTTCAACATCAATAACCAGTGAATTCGGCATTTGCTCATCATTTTCCCCATCCTCTTCCTCATTCTCCCCTTTGTCTTCATCATCATTCATATTTCCCTCTTGCATACCACTTGAACCAGTGTAAAAATAAGGGTTATCAAATGATGTTTGTGTGCCAAACCATTCACCACCTCGTGCCATGCCAATATTCATCGCTTCATGAGCACGAGATGTGTGCCTACATTATATATTATAAACAATTCATGATACCGTAAGTTTAATGGTATTCAATACATATTTTAAATAAACTTACCTCAAACTATGCAAAATTTGGAGTTCGTTACACGCTAGTGATATAGACAAATCTTCTTCATTATCTTCCACACGCCTTCCTCTACAGTGTCCACTCGACCTATTTCTGCGAGCAGTCCTACTTCCGCCTTCACCATTATTTCCAAACCTAGACATGTGCGCCTCTTTTTCTACGCATAGCTCGAAGCTAAGCACATGAGGCGCAAAATCGAACATTTGTTGCATAGAATTGTCATCATCAATTGGTATTACAGTAGTCCTTCCTCCATAAACAGGCATCTTGTACTTCATACGAATTTTCCACAATCTTTGGTCCCATCCCAGTTTGTTTACCACTTGCATCTCTAGTTCCTCGTAAGTACTTGGTTTATTAATAAATAATCCTACACTTTCACCGCCTTCGTATTCACCTCTATCAATTCTGCCACCATACATTAAGACAAACGGAACCATTTCTCCCGCCATCTTTTCTCACAAAACTTTTAAGAAAGAAACACTATCAAATTCTACACAAATATAACATACTTAATTTCATACGATGCATCTGCATTTATACGTATTTCTAACATATATTAAAAATATATATTACCTATAAAGACGCACGCGATGGGGCGATGAGGTGGCTGGGGCGAGGAGGCAAGCCGAGCAATGGCCGGGGCGAGGACGGGGACTCGGAGCTGGCTGAGACGGTGCCGATGACGTGACGGTGCCCGAGACGGTGGCGATGAGGCAAAGCTGGCCGGGGCGAGGCACGACGGTGGTCGGGCCGAGGAAGGACGGTGGCTGGGGCGAGCGCGGGCAGTGGAGTTGGGGTGAACGCGGGGCGAGGAAGGTGGAGATGGGGTGAGCGCGGGGACGGTGGCTGGGGCGAGGCGCGATGGTGGCGATGAGGCGGACCTGGCCGGGGTGAGGCACGACGGTGGCCGGGCCGAGGAAGGACGGTGGCTGGGGCGAGCACAGGGCGATGGAGTCGGGGCGAGGAAGGTGGAGATGGGGTGAGCGCGGGGATGGTGGTTGGGGCGAGCACGGCGCGAGGAAGGTGGTGGAGTCGCCATCTAGGCAAAGCCGACGAGTCGCTGGAGAGAAAACACAATCTTTAGGGCTCGGTGCGGCCGAGCCCGAGCCCGAGCCCGAAATCTAAAAACATAATTGAAGGCGTCGGTAGAACCGACGCCTCTATTGTGTGAAAAAAAAGATGAAGTGCGGTAAAGGCGTCGGTTGAACTGACGCCTTTAGTAGAAATATTAAAAGCGTCGGTTGAACTGACGCCTTCGGTAGAAATACTAAAGGCGCTGGTTGAATTGGCGCCTGTGTGGCTTGTTAGATACCCTCTTTTGTAAATATTTACTACAGTATGTCATTTTTTAAAAAAATTTCATACCTTATTATATAAATTTCCCTATTTTTTTTATCTGATAAAAGTTTTATGGTTAACCATGCACTGATAAGCCTTCTTAATTGGGCAAATATTGGTTACAATATTCCCACAGGATGGTGACAACTGATAAGCATCCCGATTCTTGACTGGGGACAAATATGGTAGACTAATTGTTTGTCTTCCTCTCTGATCTCCCAACTTTTCCTCATCCATTAATTACTCTATCCATCCTCTCAGACCTTTGAGATGTTCTTTTTTCCATCTCCAGACAGGCGTTTGGGGCATGATTAAAAGCAGTGGATGTTTTGCTATACTGTAGCATTCATGTTTTTTCCACTTTCAGTTTAAACACCTCAGGTCGTGTTTTCACAGATAGTGAAAAAATTGGAATGCTACAGTAGACATGGAAAATCTACTGTGGATATTTTGATTTTTTTATGCCCCAAACGGAATATGGGAACGAACTTTTCTAATGATCACAGCTGAGAATTTTTTTATGTATTTTTAGAAAGAAATGGTGAAATCAGAAGTTAAACATGAGTGGCCCAGCACATTCACATAAATGAATGGACATATCCAGTGGGCCTTGAGCAGCCCTGATTTTGCCCACTAGGAGGGCTCAGCCCACGTGCCTGACCAGACCAACCCATGTGGTGGGAATCGACTCATATGGCACAGTTAGCCAAAGGGCAATGATAACCCTACATCAGATTCCTACACATTTTCATACACTGATGATTGACGGTAGGGAAGTGATAACCCTACAGCAAATTCCTACACATTTTCATACACAGCTGATGTGTATGGAAATGAATGGGTGAACTGATGTAGGGTGATGTGGGGTCACATCAGCTCACCCACTCATTTCCATACACATTAGCTGTGTATGAAAAATGTGTAAGAATCTGCTGTACAAATATCATTTCCCTTGACGGTAGATATGGTTGCTCTTCTAAATATCGTTTCCCTTAGCCAAATATGGTTGCTCTTCTATTCCACCTCATGATTCATGATGAAGGCGTTGAAAATATTATCACCATATATATAGTTTTTCAAAGTGAACTAAACCATAATAATTCCAAACAGAGAGAGTGTTTGCTAACTCATGGTGCTGCATGCATCAACAGGGAAGGCACTAAGTGCGCCTGGAAGATGTCTGACATAAAAGAAGTCGTCGATCATCAAGATCGGCAGCACACTGATGATTGACGGTAGATAGACATGCATTGTGCTCTAGCAAAAAACACATTTTCAATGGAGCACAGAGTACATTCCTGTGCACCGTGAACTCCTGTCCATCGGAGGGTGGACGTCCTCCAAGGTGGACCAAAAATGCTTCCAATCAACACTTAGTTAATGGTCCTAGATCTTTGAAGAGGAGGTCAACTTCCTCCTTCGGAAGGCAAAAACAAAATGTCATCATAAGCTTACGCCATTGTGATTATGAGGCAAGACATTAAGGCCATTTGTAACTTATAACCATGCACTTCATACATCAACTTATCACACTTAAGAGATGGGTGAATGGTTTTCCTGTCCAACCCGTCGGACTCGACAAGTCATTTTTTAGTTGACTTGTTGACCCATAAACAACAAGGTACTTCAATACTTGGCTTTGTGTGAAAGGAAACTGACAACGGATTATTTTTCAGATGGCCGGGACAATATCTTCAGGCAGAGGTCATTAGTTCGAGCCCAACTCCATTGGCCACTCATGGAGATTATCGACTTACCTGGTGAATATGTTGTGTGGGTTGTCCATATGTTCAAGGAAAAATTATCCAGTGGAACAATTCCACGACACACATGGAAGAGAGGTCCGATGTTTAACATGTTTTATTGTATGCTAGATGTCTTTCTGATACAGTGCGCATGTGTCGAAGATTGAATGGACCTCTCCACAGGCCACTTGGTTAATATGATGGTTAAAGCTTCCAAGCTCTTGTATGGAAATTGCACAATTATGTTGATGTTTTGTCCTCAGATTGTTTTTTCGACTACTTTTTTACTTTATAGGAAGTACATGCAATTATACGTGCAATTTGACTATGTAATAACTCAAACATCTATTTCAAATGCAATTTTTTTTATTTATAATTGTCTACTCATTCCATATACAACTATGCATCCTCACTAGAAAACCAAAATTCACTAAAATCAGTTCATTTTGGTATTCTAATGAGGACACATAATTTTGGACGGAGGGAGTGCAAGGCGTGCCCATATATAGGAAGCAAAATTTAAACATAAAAGTAGAAGATGGCAACATTAAAGCACCATATTCATGTTGTTCGACTCTATTTTAAACTCTAAGAGCATCTAAGAAGGCTCTTGGACATTGACATGAAAATAAGGAGATTGGGAGCACACCCAAAGTTGTCTCACACCTGAATCTCAAAATTAATATGGGTTTTTTACTATTTCGGACTTTAAGATTTTGATCTTCAATTTCATATAAGGGCGAAAAAGAACCAAAATTTGAGAGCTGCACTGTAGGATATGAAGTTGTTCATCCTTACTTCTTTTGATTGATTTTATGCATCCATAGGTAACTGATCTCAATCTAACGGGGATGGTACTAGAGTGTCTGGAATTGCGGGGCATTGTGGAGTTTGTTTTGGTGGTGGTGTGTTCAGGAAAGAGTCAGAAGTATGTAAAGGTCTATGTCACGTATCAACCAGAATTTATCGATGCCAAAGTACTTAATGGTTCGAAATCAATTTTTAGCCAGATAATGTGCCCCATTTTCTACTTATTTCACTCTTCCCCAGGACTCTCAAATGACCTAACACAAGGCGACCATTTGGGGTTTGGAAAAACTGATGGGAAACATTTTTTTTAGGGACGTCAGATTTCCACTCACTGACATACACAGTGCTGTAGAAAATCTGATGTAAAAATATCGTTTTTTTTAGCGAACTCATTTGCACTGACCCCTTAGTCGACTGTTCTCACAACCTCCAAATTTGGGCATCTATAAGGTTAGATTTCAACTATTAAACTCATCAATCCTTTTAGGGCCTACGTAATAACACTAAGCGGCTGTTTGGATAAAGAAAAGTGGGGCTTATTTAACTATAAATTCAGGGTGAATTAACTTTGAGAAGGTTTGGATAAGGAATTTGATAAGAATTGAAAACTCACCTAAAATGGCAATTCATGTCCAAGTTCACTATTTCAGGTGAAGTTCCTCCGGAAGACTTTCACCTCATTTCATGCAGTTCACCAACGGAAAGTATAGGATTGCCCTCACCCAAAGGATAGAATCCTCCTCCCAACGGGCTCGGTGCCATCAGACCTCAATTCCTGCTTATGGGTTCTCGAGAAAAAGGCTGGTGAGTCTTCATCGGACTCGGTTCCAGCTATTCTCGATGGCCATTCAAGCCAGAAGGTCAAGCTGAAGGTCGTGTTCTCCTGCGGCGGTACGACTTCGTCGTCCTCCCCCGTAGCAGGAGATGGTGTGCATGGGAGGAGCTGGGGGGCACATGGCTGATCTGGATAGGGGAGAAGTAGATGAAGTGCTCGAACACAGACGAGGCATTGAGCCGGTTTCTTCTCTCGCAGCCGATGTCTGACCATGTTTTTCTCCGCCAAGGAGTCGGAGAGTGGGACGATCAACTCCGGTGGGCTGACACTTCTAGTGTTGGACCATCTTGGCTGACGCCACCAAATGAGCTGCAAGTTCTAGAAGAGCCAAAACAGGATGGTGCTCACTACCCTGTGGAATGCTTTCATCCAGGCCAATGGTATACGACTCTATGATTGACTCGGGATTGTGGCCTTCCGGTCCGTGGTGGATGCTCTCTGCTTTGCCTTTCTCCAAGATTAGGGTTTGTGGAGTTCTTTTTTTGCTTAGTGAGGGGTAAAATGATCACTTCCGGTCTAGATTTCAAAATCCCCTCCAATGAATGAGATTCTCTATCCAAAGACACTGTCACTTACATTCATTTGAAAAAATTTCGCATCCAAACGAAATTTACATTCATAATAAATTCCAATGAATTATTTCACCCGATTTAGCCATGACATTCATTGCCCCTTCTCTATCCAAACAACTCCTAAGATATGAAACATGGAGGAGGGGCATGTCTCTATAGGATATTTATACAATTGCCTTATTAAAAACCAGTCTTTCTATATTGTGACCAAGGTCAGTTGGGGCAATTGCATCATCTTACCCCTGGCTCTGCTAGTGCGTGTAAGCATCTACCAAAGCTTATCACGTTGACATAATAAGAGGAGAGGAGGATAAACCAATAAGACCTTAAAAAAATATGCTCGAAATAAAAATAGGAGAAAACTGCTCCATTGAAAACAATACCTGGGCTCTGATACCATGTTCACGCCCTGAATTTCAAAACCCCATTTAGAGCGCGAAAGCACTATTCCTAATAATAGTCAAGAGGTCTATAATTTTAGAGGGCCTAAAGTGCTGATATATGTTTTATGCCACTGTTTTATCTTGATTAATGGACCTCACTATCAGATCTCATTCTAAACCTTGGTCAGACGGAGTATGAGAGAACTGTATAAATGATTTTCGGTCTTTGCTTCATCATTTTTTGTGACCAAGGTCATACTTTGTTGTGTTCATATTTCTATCACCCAAGATCCCATCTACGTATAATCCCTGCATTGGCTAAATTTTATTGAAATGTAATATGCAATCCTCTTTTCTCTCATTAATCAGTCTCGAGCATTTTAATCTTGTTGCATTTTTTGCCGTCAATTCTTCTTATATAGGTGTGGCTCCTGTATACGAATTAACCTCTTTTTGCTTTACTGAGAATATTTTTACTTTTGTTAATTGTATTTTCCTCTCAACCTCAACCTCTTAAGTGCAAATCCAGGGTGATATATCCATACTACTATGTATAGGAGGAAGACAAATCAGCCTACTTGTTGTCGTTCTTATCAAAAAAGAAAAGAGATAAGGGTTTGTGTAGCTCGTTGTTTGAGGTTGAATTGTTAATAATCTGCAGTTGAACTGTCTCAGGATTGGTGCCTGAACCAATTATAATAATGGCTTAAGCTGTTTATGAAAGGAATTTCAACAATGACTGCAAAAGCCTCTGATATTATTTTCGAATCCAAATTATTTTTATTCCCGAAAAATCGATTTTGGTGAAAATCATTAACAGAAATAAGAAAATGGTTCTGTTGATGCATTCGAATAATTAAACGTTTCACGATTAGTGAACTAGATTTATTATCATAACCTAAATTTTCCATGGATTCGTAAAGAACCGGTCTGTTTACACTATGATCATGAGCAAGTGCGTAGATATACTCCTGAAAGAGAAGTGGATAGAGGAAGTGCCTTTGCCCGGATCGAAATGTTTCGAAATATCCTTGGAATTTTTCCATTGAAAATAATATTTGACCCAAAAGTGTGGGAGATTTCTTGGGTTAACAAATGATTATTGGCTTTGTGTAGTATGTAGATTAAATGTGGGTATTGTCTATTTTAGGATAGCTTATTCGCTAGCTTTGGTCTTGGTTGGTTTACAACAAAAATCGCTAGTATCCACGAATTAGGCATATGCAGTTTTGTTTTGTATTTAGAGTTAACAGTGTTTGCTTATCATGTTCACAATGCTGCTGCTCTTGGTGGCTAAATAATTGATAAGAGCTGTCTTTCAGGTTATTGGAGTGAAGTGATGGGTACTGTAATGGAGACATAAAGACAAGAAGTGAGCATGTTGAGCTAAATGCAGATGAAATGGGATTGCAAAGAAGTGAGCAACTTAGGGAGCTATATGCATCACTTTCAGCCGGTGATAGCAATCCACAAGCTAAGAGGCCTTCTGCCTCTTTATCTCCTGAAGATATATCTCACAGATTTAGAGTGGTACTATTTGGTCTGCATGTCTTTCACAACAATTTTTTTCTTTGGCCTTGATAGAAAATGTAGCTTCGTTTTACTATTTGTGTATTTAGTGAAATCTATTCTATAAATTGTTACAGGTTTTTTTGCATATTATTGTAAGATAATATATTATGTATACAATGTGGTATTAATTATATGAATAACATATGAGAATATCTTTTTCTTTTATGAATAATGCTTGTGATCCATATTTAGCACAGCAGCATGAAGCTGCTGTTTTTTTTTTGATGTCTATACCGGCAGATAAAATCTGTCACAAATGAGTTAAAACAGTCGCCATAAGTATATAACGGAGTTTAGTCTGCCTTTAAAATTGTCGCTATACATTTATACCGACGGATAAAAAATAGTCTTGACGGCAATATACGTCGAAAAAACATATTTTCAACTGAATTGATCCGTCACTAAAGATGTTTTTCGACAGATAAAAACAGTCAATAACTTTTATTCCACAGTTTACAATCCGTCGCCATTGTTCATCCATCGATAATACTCACTATCGATGGTTATTCCTGTCTGTCGTTTTTTAGCAGTTGCGATGTGACCTTTTTTGACGGATTGAGCGACATAAAGTAACCATTTTTAATTATCTTTTAAAGACGGATTATGTACATTTAGCGACAGATTTTTCTGTCTCTAAAGCTCTTTTTTTGTTGTAGTGGACTTGGTGACTGACTCGGGATTGTGGCCTTCCGGTCCTCGGTGGGCGTCCTCTGCTTTGCCTTTCTCCAAGATTAGGGTTTGTGGAGTTCTTTTTTTGCTTGGTGAGGGGAAAAGTGGTCACCCTCTGCTTTGCCTGTCTATATTTCAAAATCCCCTCCAATGAATGAGATTCTCTATCCAAATAAATGGCCACTAAAAATATTCCAGCATCCAAACGAAATTTACATTCACATGAATTCCAATGAATTATTTCTCCCAATTTACCACGACATTCATTGCCCCTTCTCTATCCAAACAACCCCTAAGATATGAAACATTGAATTTTGCAAAAAGATACGAAACATTGAGGAGGGGCATGTCTCTATAAGATATTTACACAATTGCCTTATTAAAAATCAGTCTTTCTATATTGTGACCAAGGTCAGTTGGGGCAATTGCCCCAGCTTGCCCCTAGCTCCGCTAGTGCGTGTAAGCATCTACCAAAGCTTAGCACGTTGAAATAATATGAGGAGAGGAGGATAAACCAATAAGACCTTAGAAAAAAATATGTCTGAAATAAAAATAGTAGGAAACTGCTTCCTTCGGGAATTGAAACCAATACATGAGCTCTGATACAATGTTAAAGAACTATTTGGTGGAAGCTTTATATAAAATTACAGTTCCTCAATCAAGGGAGAAAGATTATATAAAATATAAATCAAAGGAGAAAATCATGTAAAATAAAATCATCTAGGAATATTATATACATATATAGAAATAAGTGAATCTTGTGTGTGTCAGATTTTGGCTTGAAATAGAAGGCACCAGCTCCATCTATATTCTAAGAGTCCTCCTCAAGTTGGAGCTTGAAGATCAGTAACGACCAACTTGCTAACTAAAAACTGAAATTATGATTTGCCAAGGGCCTTCTGTGAAAATATCAGCAAGCTGTGGATGAGTAGAAACATGGCCAGTTGCAAGAAGACCTAATTGAACTTTTTCATGAATAAAGTGGCAATCGAGTTTGATATGCTTAGTGCGTTCGTGGAAGACCAGAATAGCAGGAATGTGGAGAGCAGCTTGATATCACAACAGAGACGAATAGTCTGAATGTGGAACTTGAAGTTAAACTAAACTCAATAATGTGGTCTAGTATACACTATAGTAGACGATGCATCAAGATTATGCTCCTGTTTGTACCATGATTTTGGATTATGTAATTAAAGAGTTTGTGAACCCTTATCCTGATGTTGATGCGCACCCCTCCAGTCATTACTATGTTGCGGATGCGGGCACTATACTAATGAACATCTTTATGTACTATTGAACTAGCTTAATACTCCATCCTGAAATAGATGCTCTATTGAACTATGTTAATACTCTGTCCTGAAATAGATTCTCCATCCTAAAAAAGTGGGTAGTAAGATCTATTGTAACACTGCCTACTTTTTTTAGGATAGGATGTAACAAATATTTTAGGCGGGAGGGAGTATCTATCAAGAAAAAATTGATGAGCTTGTTTCCTTCTATCTTGTTTCATTACACCATTTGTTTCTTTGGTCCTTGATGAACCAGTCTTTGTACTCTTGTCTCTTCTTCTGTTTCTGCAGAAGGATTGGCACCTCGTCAAGCAGATGGCAGAACAGTATCCGTCAATTATCCCTTGCTTCGGCCTGTTAAAAATGGTCAATGGTTGTAATTTGTAATTTAGTACAAGTCTAGGGGCATATTTATAAGTGTGTATGTAGAAGCTCTCTTGTCTTCTTCCCATGAGAACCCATCGATGTATAAGCTCAAGGAGAACAAAAACAGAGTATCTCTTCTCTCCCTTATCTATCTCATTTTCAAATAGTAAAAATCAGCCCTTTTCATTCAAATCTCTATTTATTTTCAGTACTTTGTGATTCTCTTCCATTCCTCTCTCCTTTGCACTAACAAATTTGGTATCATAGCTTTCAATCAAACCCTTTAGGTTCCCTAAAACTCCATGGCTTCAAGCTCAAGTGTGTCGGACAAGCTTCCGTTGCTGACCTTTGATGGAGAAAGTTATGTTTTTTAGAGCATCCAAATGAAGACTTTTTATTTCTAAGGATCTATGGGAGTATATTGAAGATGGATTTGAAGAACCACAAAATCAAGAAGCCCTAGCCACTTGGAGTGAAGAGAAGAAGAAAATATACAAAGAAAACAAGAAGCAAGATGCAAAAGCCCTATTCTATATCCAACAAGCGGTGAGCAAGGCGATTTTTCCAAGGATTATGGCTTGCAAAAGATCTAAAGAAGCATGGGAAATCTTGAAGGATGAATTTAAAGGAAGTGACAAGGTAATTTCTCTAAAGCTTCAAACTTTATGGAGGAATTTTGATAATCTAGCTATGAAAGATAATGAAAGTGTTCAAGAGTTTAATTCTAGAGTTGCTACAATAGTGAATCAAATTAGAAATTATGGATTGTAGAGAGAGTTCTAAGGAGCATGCCGGCCAAATTTGATTATGTGGTAGCCGCTATTGAAGAAGCAAAAGACTTGTCAAAATTGAATATGCATGAACTTATGAGTTCACTTGAAACTCATGAAGCAAGAATGAAGAAATTTATTACACCCTCCATGGAAGCATTTCAATCTAGGATGACATTCAAAGAGAAAAAGGAAGATGGTGGAAAAAGAAATTGGCAAGGTATCTCATCTCATGGTAGAGGAAGAGGAAATCAAGGAAATGGAAGAGGTTATGGTAGAGGAAATAGTTATGGAAAAGGTAAAAATGACAAGCAAAGCAATGGGTGTTTTATATGCAAAAAGACCATTCATGTTGCCGATGATTGCTATTTTAGATGCAAGAGATGCAAGCATCATACTCATGCCGTCAAAGATTGCAAGCTCCAACAAAAAGATCAAGCACATTTCACCGAAAAAGAGGAAGATAAGCATGGTCAATTATTCTACACTTGCATGAATACCCAAGAAGAAAGAAAAGATGTGTGGTATTTTGATAGTGGTTGTAGTAACCACATGACCGGAAACCGGGATAGCTTTGTGAAGCTTGAAGAAAATTTCAACTCTCAAGTAAAGCTTGGAGATGGAAAAATGCAAAATGTTGAAGGCAAAGGAGTCATAGCCGTCCAAACAAAATAAGGTGATTCTAAACTCATATATGATGTGCTTTATGTTCCCGGTTTAGCACAAAATTTGCTTAGTGTTGGTCAACTTATGCAAAAAGGTTATAAAGTAATTTTTGTAGATGATGAATGTGTCATTATTGATAAAAGCATGGGGCAAGTGATAGCAAAAGTAAAAATGGCTCAAAATAAAGTATTTCCATTAGTTATGCCTACTGGTGGAAATTATGGAATGAAGACAACTCATATAGATGAATCCTTATTGTGACATTTAAAATTTGGGCATTTGAATTATAGAAGTCTAACTTTGTTGAAGTAAAAGAACATGGTCATAGGACTCCCAAGCATAAATGAAGAAAGAAAAATATGTGAAGGTTGCATATATGGGAAACAACAAAGATTGCCTTTTTCGGAGTCGACATGGAGATCGAAAGGACCACTTGAACTTATTCATGCCGATATATATGGACCAACCAACACACCAAAAGAGGTATTTTCTACTTTTTGTAGATGATTATACAAGAATGATGTGGGTTTATTTTATAGATGCCAAATCGGATGCATTTTCTACATTTGTGCAATTCAAGGCACTTGTTGAAAATCAAAGTGAGAAGAGATTGAAAGCTTTGAGAACGGATCGTGGTGGTGAATTTACATCAAGAGAATTTTGGAGCTATTTTAAAGAACATGGCATCAAGAGAGACAACAAAATGGTGTAGCGGAAAGAAGAAATAGGACAATTGTGGAGATGGCAAGAAGCATGTTAAAGGCCAAGAATCTTCCAAATCATTTTTGGGCGGAAGCCGTTAATACGGCAACATACATCCTTAATAGGTCTCCAACAAAGGCAGTGCAAAACATGACACCTTTTGAGGCATGTCACAAGAGTAAACCACAAATAAGTTATTTCAAAATTTTTGGATGCATTGCATATAGCCACATTCTTACACAAAAGAGAAGCAAATTTGATGAGAAAAGAGAAAAATGCATTTTCATGGGATATAGTGAAGAATCTAAGGCTTATAGGCTTTTCAACCCCAAAACAAGGCAATTGGTGATTTCAAGAGATGTGATATTTGATGAAGAAGGCATATGGAACTTTGAAGAAAACAATGGAAGAACCTCAAAAATATTTGTAGAAGATAAGAAAGAAGGTGCTACAACAAGCTACCAAACACAAAGTGGATCACAACCACAAGAGCATGGGTCTCCTCATCCACAACATGACTCAACACATGATTTAAGCATATAGCAAGTTGATCCTAACAATGTGGATAGTGATTCACCTCCAAGGAAGGTACATTCTCTTCAAGAAATCTATAATAAATGTGATGTTGCATTTATTTTCATGTGATCCAACAAAATATGAGGATGCCTCAAGGGAGAAGTTTGGACAAAAACAATGGATGATGAGATGAAAATGATTGGGAAGAATAAGACATGGGAGTTAGTTGATAGACTTCAAGAGAAAGATGTGATTGGCTTGAAATGGGTTTATAAAACCAAGTTCAATGAAGATGGCTCAATTCAAAAATACAAAGTAAGATTGGTAGCAAAAGGGTATTCACAACAACCCGGTATTGATTTCAATGAAACTTTTGCCCTCATTGCAAGGATGGAAACCATTAGAATTGTTCTTGCACTTGCTTCTTGATTGAAATTGCAAGTTTATCAATTTGATGTCAATTCAGCCTTTTTGAATGGAGAACTAGAAGAAGTCTATGTTGAGCAACCACAAGGATACAAGATCAAGGGTAAGGAGGAGAAAGTCTACAAACTCCATAAAGCATTGTATGGACTAAAACAAGCCCCAAGAGCATGGAATAGCAAGATTGACAAGTACTTCAAACAAAATGGATTCCAAAGAAGCCAAAGTGAGCCATCCCTTTATGTCAAGAAAGAAGGTACACATGATTTTATCATTGTTTGTCTTTATGTGGATGATTTAATTTATACTAATAATAGTCCAAGAATGATAAAGGAATTCAAGTATGTGATAAAAAGGGAATACGAGATGACCGATTTGGGGATTATGACTTATTTTCTTGGCATTCAAGTGAAACAAAAAAAGGTGAAATATTTTTATCTCAAGAGAAATATGTTGATGACTTATTGAAAAAGTTTAAGATGGCTAGTTGCAAAGAAGTGGTTACTCCCATAGCATTGAATGACAAATTATCAAGAGATGATGGAAACAAATTGGCGGATGAATCTACTTATAGATGCCTTGATGGTTCATTGATCTACTTGACAAATACTAAACCCGATATTGTGCATAGTGTGAGTGTTGTCTCAAGGTACATGAACAAGCCAAGTAAAAGTCATTTTGAAGCGGCAAAGAGGATCTTGAGATATGTGAAAGGAACAAAGTTTTTTGGGTTGAAATATGAATGTGAAAAGGAAAATGAATTGATTGGCTATTCCGATAGTGATTGGGCCGATTGCATTGATGATAGAAGGAGCACTTCCAGTTACATTTTCACATTGGGAAGCAAAGTTATATCATGGTCATCAAGGAAGCAAGGCACCATCGCACTATCCTCCGCCAAAGCCGAGTATATTTCAACTTCAAGTGCATCATGTGAAGCGGTTTTGCTAAGGAGAATTGATAAGCATAAAATATACACATTTATATGCCTTATTTACCTATATGCTAGTGTAGTTTTGTGATAAAACATGAATAAAATGGGTTATTTGTGATTAGGATAGTAATTAGGGAATTAATATTTAATTTACTCTAATTAACTATTTTAGATACATTAAAGAATTTAAGGAATCATATTTTTATTATGCGTCTAATTTTAGTTTGGTTTTGTTATTGCAGGTTTAAAAATGCGAATTGCAGATCGGTAGCAGACGAGTGCATTAAACGTGTTTTGAAGTGCCAAAGTGACCCAAGAGCTGATATCATGCGTATCTAAGATCTGAACCATTGATGAGTCATTTAAAAGAAGACGGGCGCGAAATTGAAATATGGACATGCAGATTTGAGCGATGGCTGGGTTTGGGCGATGACGAAGGTCCGGCGACGACCGAGATTCACGGCGGCTACAGCAGCAGCCTGGGCTTGAGGAAGGACGATGAGCGAGAGCGACGGCTGGGTTTGGGCGATGAAGATCACGGAGGAGGTTCTGTGAAGCTCGACGGAGGAGCACAACGGCCGACCAAGATTAGCGGCGGTCATTGGACAATCGACGGCGGTCACTCGAAGATAGCAGTGGCGGTGACAAGCAGTCGACAGACAAAGGTGCGAGCAGCGACGGTGGAAGATCTGGACTCGACGATGGATTTGGAAATGGAAGTGCCGGCGATTGGTCGAGTTTGAGACGACAGCGATAAAAACAGAGGAGTTGTGCTCAAATCGGGAAATCAGAAATCGAGATGATTTGGGACTCTCTCAAACAGAGTCATGCTTAAATTGGAGACGGATTTGGGCTCATCTCTAGGAGGAATCGGATTGGAGAAAGACTCTTTTGAATTGCTTATAAAAATCGGGCGATAGGAGGGACGAAAGAACGGATTTTTGACTGTTTTTTTGGACGGCTGTTTCGACGAAAAATAGAGCTTCGTGTTTTTTCGTTTTGGGTCGTGTTTGGGTTGTGATTTTGGCCGGAAATCGAAGAGGAAGAAGGAGAAGAAGGGGAATCGACGGGAGAGAGAAAGAGAAGAAGAAAGGGAAAATTTTTGGTCGTGAATAGTACGGTGAACAGTACCTGCGAATCGCTACAGTACCATCGGGCTGTTGGGGAAGATGAACAGTGTTTTCTGCTGTGAACAGTAATTGCTACAGTAAATTGTGAACAGTACTCCGTGAATAGTAAAATTGCTACAATGATTTTTCATATGCAATTTCTTCCGAATCTGATTTTTCTCATGAATATGAATAGCTAAATCTTTTGTCAAAGCTAGAGGTGATATTATTTGATTAGTATTTCTACGTCTATAAAGAAGTACTTATTATTTATTTGGTTGAATGCGATGTGTTGGAAATAGTCATAATCTATACAATTATTTGATTTGTCGTTAATGTAAGGTACGGCGAATGCTTATAATTCTCTGTGATTAGTAGACTATGCTCGTTAATGATGAATGTTCGATCAAATATTTATGAGAATTATTATGATGAGCGTGAATGAAATATATTCCGATTAGGTCAAATCATTATTTGAATCTAATTGTGTAATTAAATAGACGTAGAATATTAATTAAATAATTGATCCTTGAAGCTTTGATATCTCCCATTGATTATATTTCCTATCTTTAATTAGTTTTAATTGAATTTTTAATCGTCATTTTAGTAGTTAATTAAATTACAATCTCTCTACAAAATTTCCTAATAAGAACTTTAATTTGCTGAGTTAGGTAGTTTTAGATTAATTTGGAGTAGAATAATCCTACATCATTCTCTGTGGTTCAACCTTGGACTTACCGAGTATATATTATAATTTATCAACCTATTTTGGGGTTAGATCAAGAATTCTCAAGGATATCAAGTGTGAGCAAGCACACCCAACAATAATATTTTGTGATAACATGTCAGCCATTGCAATGACTAAAAATCCAATTTTTCATGGAAGGACAAAACACATTGAGTTGAGACATCACTACTTAAGAGAGCTAGTGGAGAAAGGTGAAATTGAATTGAAGTTCATCAATATTCATGATCAATTGGCGGATGTCTTCACCAAAGCAATCACAAGTGAGAAATTCATACACTTTAGAAAGATTATGCAAATTACAAATTAAGAGGGGGTGTTAAAAATGGTCAATGGTTGTAATTTGTAATTTAGTACAAGTCTAGGGGCATATTTGCAAGTGTGTATGTAGAAGCTTCTTGAAGAAGCGCTCTTGTCTTCTTCCCATGAGAACCCATCGATGTATAAGCTCAAGGAGAACAAAAACAGAGTATCTCTTCTCTCCCTTATCTATCTCATTTTCAAGTAGTAAAAATCAGCCCTTTTCATTCAAATCTCTATTTATTTTCAATACTTTGTGATTCTCTTCCATTCCTCTCTCCTTTGCACTAACACGGCTAGGAAGCACCAATATGGCATTTTTGCCGCCCTATCCGTATCCGTATCCATTGCTCCAAAGTCTTGCCTTCAAACTTCTTGGACAATCTTGCTCATCATCTTGTTGTGAGAGGAATTGGAGTACATACTCCTTTATTCATTCTTTAAAGAGGAACAAAATAATTCCATCACATGTGGAAGATTTAGTATTTATACATACTAATCTTCGACTCTTATTAAGAAAGAATGATGAGTACAAGAAAGGAGCAACTATGATGTGGGACATTGCCGGAGACACTTGGGATGAGCCATTTGGAGGTGCTGGGGTGCTTGAGATAGCAAGACTTTCACTAGATAAGCCGGTCTTAGAGGCGGTTAAATTTGAGGATGAAGACATTGATATGGAGGCTAATATTGATGTTCTTTGATGGTGTTATTTGCGTGCTTCTTTCTTTTTGTTGAAGAATTTTAGACTCTAAAACTTGGTATCAATGTGTTTGTAGTGATTTTATAATTTAATCTTGAGCTACTTGAATTCTTAATTTGATTTTATACGATCGCGTGATTGTGCTAGATGTGGATATTAGGGTGCTAGTTGTTGCTATTTAAGATCGATGTTTGTTAGTTATTGCTATCTAGGATCGATGCTTGTTAGTTGTTGCTATTTATGATTGATGCTTGTTAGGTGTGGCTATTAGGGTACTAGTTGTTGCTATCTAGGATTGATGCTTGTTAGTTGTTGCTATCTATGATCGATGCTTATTAGTTGTTGCTATCTAGGATCGATGCTTGTTAATTGTAGATATTAGGATTGCTACATGTGTTTACTAGAATTTTCTTCATTATGTTTATTGTTTGTTTTGATACTATAATCAATCTAAAGTGTGTTTTAAAAATATTTAAAATAATTTTTAACAAACGTATCCCCGACGTATCATATCGGGACTTTTTGAAAATTGCTATATTGCCGTACCCATATCGTATCGTATCGTATCGCCGTATCCGTATCGGTGCTTCCTAGTAACACGGCCTCCATCCATGGTCTGAATCTCCTTCCTTTCAATGAATCATTACTTATTCATTACTTCTATAAATGAAAGAAGCAATATTCAGGATTGTCTTTACTTTTTTAGCAAACATTTTGGGCATTTGGCGATAGGAGAATAGTAGGAATTTGTGAAAACGAATCTTTGTAAACAGGTTTGTCGAACAGAGATCGGCAGACTGGTTAAAAGTGTTGAATAAGTTCTTTGAGGATACACCCTCTGCTTGTGTTGGTGAGGTGAGTTGTATTTGGGGGTTATGCGCCACATTTAGGCTCCATTTCTATAACAAGTAGCTTGAGCAATCTATCAAAATTCAATTTGTTGTCATCAAATGTTTCCAATTACTGCCGATAATTCCTTTGTTTTAAGTAATGATTTGGTTTGAAACGTATTAGAGGCATTTAGTGATCTAGCTCTTGCTTGCTAAACCAATGTGTTTATTTCCTTAATGTTTCAGATCGTTGTCTGCACAAAGATTCACATGTAACAGTTCAAGACTTTGCTTTGCAGGTATTCTTGCACTGAACATGTGTTCATCATTGTATTCAGAAATAATCAACATGATTGTTAAAAGCTGTTGTCATTGTCTTGTTAGTTCAACCCCACCCAAACAATGTCTCATTTTCTGAATGCAGATTGAAGTATTTCGCCAGCAACTTGAACTTGCCAAAGAGTTAGAAAGGCCAGCTTCCATACACAGTGTTCAGGCTTTTGGTGAACTCTTGGAAGTAATGGAGTATGGCTTTTGATGTCATTGGGTTTCTGTTTAATTATCATTACCTCAGCTCATCCCTGTATGGTTATATTATTACGTATTAGAATTATTAATCGAACCTTATTGCCACTCACTCAAGCTTGTTACTCCATGCTCAGATCCAATGGACCATTCCCAGCGGGAGTTATGCTTCACTCTTATATAGGATCTGCTGAGCTTGTCTCCAGGCTAGTGAAGCTCGGGACTTATTTCTCCTTTTCTGGGCACAATACGGCTGGGCAACAAGAAAAACTGAAGAAAGTGCTGAAGTCGGTTAGTCGAGAACTTCCCTACAAAATATAAATGACTAATGGGACATACTCTCTCCATCCCACATCAATAGTTCTCTATAATCATGATACGACTGGGCAACAAGAGAAACTGAAGAAAGTGAGGTTAGCCGAGATATTCCCTATATTGTTTAATAGGCTAATTAGTTCATTTTTAGAAACCAAATCGGACAATTGAAGTTGGATGAAGGGAGTGCTATCATCTTTACACTAAAGAACAGTTGGCGAAGCTTATTTAGTAATTAAAACATTTGCAGATTCCCGTAGATAAAATTTTGTTGGAGTCAGATGCACCTGATGCCCTGCCAAAGGTTAATTTAAGTGAACTGAGGCAGGTCCCAGGATTTCCTTCTGATCCGCAAGAATTAGATGAAGGTGGATCAACTATGCAGATGGAAACACTTAATCAGCCGGCTAACAAACATATTGTGAGTTTTGGAGCCTGTCATGGAATAATTTTGTGTAGAATGTCGTCAGAGTAATTAGATACATTTATGCAGTTTTGACTCCAGCTGCTTGCCCATTACAATGAATTTCCTTTTGCAGGTCTTGAATTATCTAGCTTCCTTGCTTGAGATTCCTGCTGAAGATCTTGCAGAAACAAGCTACCAAAACACCATTCGTTTTTTCTCCTATTCAGATTCAAAAATTTGTGGCAAACTTTTTTAGATAGCTTTGTACTGATGTACTGTGCAATAATTTAGTACATTTGGACATTGATCACACTCATTGAAAATATTTTGTAAGTGAAGAATTTTCTCATATCTTTTCTAGCCAGTATTACCCTGGGCATAAGATAATATTACTTCCAATTTTCTGTGTCAAAGGGACGGGGAATAGGGAAAAAACAAGAAACCACCAACATCTTTTTTATATATTAATCACCAATATCTTGTTGAATCAAGGAAAATCACCAATATCTTGAATTGGCCTGCAGGCATTAATTACTGCCATCATGTGCAAATCCTCTATATTTTTCTTTTGTTAGGTGAGTGACCACCCTCAAACTCTATAAGCCATCTACGAGGATGCAGTGGGCCCATTATTCACCCAAATCATGTTTAGATGCACAATTATAGTGGTACGCTCCTGACTGGTCTTGGCCTACCATCATCTTCGTAGTCAATTTTTTCATTCCCTCTAATTAATTAGTGACGTTGCAAACATTCAGACTCAAGTGACCATGAAGTTCCTTATCAGCCATAAACGCTCTCTTTCTAATGAGGAGGGTGTCTATGGATGGCTTTGCCCCACAATCAAGTGTTCTTACAAGTCAGCTTGGAAAGTATGTAGATTCTCCTTTAGTGGAGTGTTTTCTCTTGATTTGGCACAAATGTAAGGTTGAATGATACTCCTTTATGTCTTGTCTGGACCTAAATAATGTTCTTCTAGCATTAAAAATTTATTTCATATTGGCTTTCAGCTTGAAGTATGTGTTTCCTATGCTGGCAAAATGAAGAAACAAGAGACCATATATTCTTTGAATGTCCTTACTCAAGAACTGTCTGGTAGCAAATTCTTAAAAAATGGTATATTATGAGAATCGTATTGGACTTCTACTGAGAGATGTGACATTTTTATTTTCCCAATGTAAACCACCAAGCCAGCATCCTTATGAAAACAGTTTTCAGGGCTATATTACCTTTATTTGTGAGGAGGGGGAACAACTTTAGTGGTCTTTTGGGAGATTGGGAAAATCGTAATGTCTGTTTGATTGTCTTGTTCCTTTCTGGTATAAGTGAGTATACTGCATGAAATGTTTGGACTGTATACTATGCAAATTGACTTTGTTTGAATTCGCATATTGTTTGTGGCTGATAATACGTGTACAGTTTTTCACCTGTCGTCAAACAGCTTGGGAAAGACGATTGCATTTTTGTTTTGTAATATGCCTATAAATTCTTTTCGGATAACATTTCCTAATTTGCCATTCTGTAAACTACATATTGGAAGAAGACCATTAAATTTTCCAATCAAATTTGGGTCGCTGTCATGAATTGACCAGACAAGCAATCTATTATTGGCCACGTTACAGACTTTTGAAGTAATCTGCAGTGATTGCATAAGAAAACAATTCAGTTGTTGACAGCGGATGAAATTTTCATTATGAAACTACTCTGAAACATTACTAGTTAACATGTATAATGCATTGATCACGGCTTGAAAGTGTACTTAGGATCGGAGATGGCAAGGATGCTTCCTTTGTGGCCTTTTTGCAGTTGGATTGATAAAGCCACAAAAGCCTATGACCATCATTGCTGATGGGAGACCAATTGCATATCCAATCCCAGCAGCTCCCCATGAAAACCACGGCAAGTCATCTATGTTCTCTGATTCTCTAGGAGTCAAGAACTCATTGCAAGAAACATTAATCTGAACTCCGCACAACCCACTGTTGTTTGCAAAGTAAACTGGATCCATCGAATCCATCTGACCACCAGTTGGTATTTTTCCGATGAGCTTATTGTTTCTTAAATCCAGTATACTAAGCTGTCCCATTTTTACAAACGACCTTGGTATTTCACCCCACAGCTTATTGTGTGATAAGGCCAAGCTTTCAATATTCTCCAGGCCACCAAAACTCTGTGGAATTTCACCGGAGAGGTTGTTAAATGACAAGTTTAGCATCTTTAGACCTTTCAATCCTCCCAAGGTTGGTGGAATTGTGCCTGAAAATTGGTTGTTTGAGAGATCCAAGAAAGAGTTATTGTAAATGTAAATCATTTGAAGAGGACGCATTGTCCCCTTCCAATTGATCATTATAGGAGATGTACCACTTCCATATAACCTAGAAGCTTGTTGGATCATGCCCGTCAGATCCCCAATTTTTGAAATATTTCCCACGAGCTTGTTGCCTGATAGGTCAAGAATCTGCAGATGCGAAAGGTTGTAGATGGTGTTTGGGATAGAGCCACACAGAGAATTATCTCTTAAGATCAACACCTGAAGGAATTCAAGCTGGCCGATAGATTCCGGAAATATGCCGCTGATCTCGTTATTCCCGATATTAAGTTTTAGTAGGCGGCTCCAGTTAGCAATAGCCTCAGGGAAGTGGCCAGTAAACCGGTTGTGGGACAGATCAAGTACCGTCAGTTTTTTCCCAAAGCTGGTCGGGACCTCACCATGAAACCAGTTGTGTGAAATATATACATAAGTAGCATCTGGCGAGATTGGGAACCTGTCCCCTGAGAAGCTGTTCTCCGATAAATTCAGCTTAAAGAGTGGGAGTTTCGACAGAGACAGAGGAAGTGGACCTGAGAAGTTGTTCCCACCCAACAAGAGGAACTCGATTGAGCTCGCATTGCCAATGTTACCAGGCAGCTCGCCAGAGAATTTGTTCCTTGAAAGATCAAGCCATGAGAGACTCTGAGAATTAAAGAGGCTAGGAGGCAGTGCTCCCCTAAGTTGGTTATCAGCCAGGAATATACTTTTTATTTTCAACCTTGTAAGCCATTGAGGGACAGGCCCTTCAAGTTTGTTCTCGCTTAAATCCAAGAAATCCAATTTCTTCTGGTTTGAGAGCCATTTGGGGAGCTCTCCTACAAGACCGCAAGATCGCAAAGACAGTTGGGACAAGAGACTTTTAGGAGTCAAGCTTACCTTGTTGTTCCAGCTGAGAGTGTTTCCTCCTATATCAAGAATCTTCAGCCCTTCAATTTCAAACAGCCATGTTGGGATCTCACCAGAGAGTGAATTATCGCCAAGACGAAGTTCTTCTAGTCGGCGCATTTCTCTTATTGAAGCTGGAATTTCTCCACCAAGTTTGTTACTGTTGAGAGACAAAGTTGATACATTTGACAGGCTTCCGATACCAACTAGAATATTTCCCCCCAATTGGTTGAACGAAATATCTAGCATTCTCAACTTTTTTAGCATCAAAATGGACACCGGAATTGCATCCGTGAATCGATTTCCTGCAAGTGTCAAACACTCCAAAATAGTGTGATTTCCAATCTCCACAGGAATGAGGCGGGTGAGCAAATTGTTATCCATATACAAATATTTCAATTTTCAGAAACAAGTAAATTACCTTTTAAATCAAGATACTGAAGATTGGTGAGGTAAAACATTTGAGCAGGAATGGCCCCAACAAAGTTGTTCGAGCTCATGTCCAAATGAATCAAACGTGTCCAATTCGTAAAACCAGCATGTGGGATCTCACCTTGGAGTGAATTTCGTGATATGTCCAGCCTGAGCAAGGTCTTTATATGGAAGAGTGGTACTATGACCGCGGAGGTGGCAGAAATGGATGCATTCCAGGGAACAACACTGGAGAGATGGAGGCCTACGACCGGCCGGAATACTGTGGTGCCTGCTCTGCAGGTGACACGATCCCAGTGGCAGCAATCTAAAGTCGAATTCCATGAATCTAGGCTGGAAAATGGAGAATTTGCATCCTGGTTTGGCACTGAGGATTTGTTGGAAAGTTCCCCAATGAGTATGGATTTGAACTGGAGGAGAGCTTGCTTATGATCTTCAAGGCAGGACAAGGAAGGGTTGAAGGAGACTGAAAATAAAACTAGTATGAAGAAATATCCAAGTCTAAGGGACTCTGGATTTGCCATGGGTTCATGATGAATCAGACATCAGGGGAGCTCTTTATAAGGATAATGAGAAACTGAATGCAAGTGTTTTGTCATGAAAGGGTTTTTGAATAGTATCAACGCCTCAAATGGTTTGCTGAGTGGGTCTTGTACGCTTTTGACTTGTAACCCAAGCCGCCCTACTTGTAATCCACTCTTGCTGACTAAAATGTCACCGAGAGATGGTTCTTGTTGCCCTCTATTCATTTAAGAAAACAAGCGCCCAATTTTCCGTTTAAGAAGTCAAACATATAAAACATCATAGATTAAGTACCCCCTTCGGTTCAAATTTGAGTCGATCTCAATGGATCTCTTGTAACTAATAAAGAAATATCCAACTCTAAGAGACTTTGGATTTGACATGGGTTCTTCATGAATCAGACATAAGTTCTTTATAAGGTTTGGATCAGGTTTTGGCAAACTTGGCCTCATAACCATTTTAAATCTTCTGGCCTTATAACCATTTTAAATCAGAACCGCACCATATCCGCCAAGGGTCCAATTTTTAGACTCAAACTGCCCTAGTACCAAAAACTAAAACCTGGCCATGCCCCGTCTCTATTTATTTTTTTAATAAAAAAATCTATGTATTCAGTTGCCTCGACCGCACGGCCACGCCCTTTCCCACCAACCAGCTCTCTAGGCTCTGGCTTTGAAAGACGGTTGATGCCAATCAATCCCTATCCCCAACTTTAGACTTTGGCCACTTTATGACCAAAGGGTCATTGACTCATTGCACTTGGATTTGCCAGACTCCATTGGAAAATTCAAAAATACGACTTGGTGCAGAAGTTCACATGTTTCAAGCCCTCTGTAGTCCAACGACGGAGGACTTTTCTGCAAAATAAACCAACAGCTACATAACTATAAGCACTCTACCAACCATTCGTCCAAAAATCAGGACAATCAACTAACCTGAGGCCCAAATATTTTGAGTCCCCACAAACATATCTCATCATCAGCACCGATCGCATTAACCTACAAGAGATCATTTTTATCAAGCAAGTTGGTAAAAGGAGTAAAAAAGTGCAATAACTCGATCATAGCTCCATTGCCTGCTTATGGCATTCATCAACAAGCTTGGAAAGCTTCACTTCATCGTCGTCCTCATCTGAGTTGTAACGTTTTGAGACACTCTTACGTTTCGATGCTTTTTTCACAAGTTTGCCTTGCTCTTTGTAGTGGTCGCTAAGCAAGTCATGATCTAACCCTATGATTTTCCTATTGGAAAAAGTTCAGATAATCAATCGGCAAAACAAATTGAAAATCCCACCAACGAATAAAAAAGGTAAATACTCAAATGAATTGGAAACCCACAGTACGATCGGGGATTGAAGATTAGGGCTTAAAAAACCTTCGCTTTTAAGTTGAAGCTGTTCATCCTTACTTCTTTTGATTGATTTTATGCACCCAAAGGTAACCGATCTCAGAACTAACGGGGATGATACTAGAGTGTCTGGAGTTGCGGGGCATTGTGGAGTTTGTTTTTGTGGTGGTGTGTTCAGGAAAGAGTCAGAAGTATGTAAAGGTCTATGTCACGTATCAACCAGAATATATAGATGCCCAAGTTAATGTTTCAAAATCAATTTTCAGCCAGTTAATGTGCCCCATTTTCTACTTATTTCACTCTTCCCCCGGACTCTCAAATGATCTAACACAAGGGGACCATTTGGGGTTTGGAAAAACTGATGGGAAACATTTTTTTTAGCGAACTCATTTGTTCTGACCCGTTAGTCGACTGTTCTCACTGCCTCCATATTTGGGCAATTTCTAATGCTAATGCAATCGACAACTGGTAAATGCATGACTAATTCTCTCTGCATAATAAGTATGAGCAACTTTTTTGGCCCTTGGAGGGCACTCGCAGGGAGAGATCTCCAAGAGAGAGAGAAAAGTGAAATGGATGGGTGGTGTGTGTGAAGAAACGAGAGGGAGATTTGAAGTTACAAGAAATGGGATGGAGATTTGCCTCATATAAGCTCCTACTACTCTTCCATTGATCGTCTCCTGACTTGTAGGACACCTCAAAGAACTCCGCCAATATTAAACCTTCCTACTTTAGGCATGTAAACTCGATTTGTAGGACTTCGCATAGCTTTCCACCAATAGTAAGCTCTGCCACTTTAGATAGTTGGGTAATTACCAAAAATCAATAAATGAGCTTGTGTTATTAAGAGTGTAAAACCTCCTGATTTGTAGTACTCCTCCCATAGCTATCCACCAAGAGTAAACACTCACTACTTAAGTTTACTTAAAGGTTCTTTTACTATTCTAATTATGTGAAATTGTAGGATCCTATTTCAACCTTAGATCATTTCCTTGGACCATTATTTCAATAAGGTCATATTTCTTTAAGGGTAATGTAACACCCGAAAATTCGATAAGTTTACTAAAACTGCTATTTTAGGAAACTGTTCTAAAATAGGAAAATTTTACTGCATTTGATTTTTTTTATGAAATCTTATAATCTGGCGCTGAGGCTAGCCTGGTGCCAGGGTCTGCGTGCACTTGACGCCAGGGGTGAGGGCCAGGCGCCAGGGTGTGTGTACGAAGTGTTAGGACTTGTTCAAATTATTTTGATGCTGTAAGTTGGACCTTCGTAGCTTGGGAATTTATTTTTGGTAAGTTTTGCGCGCTCACCAGAAGTCGGAGAAGCTTTGGTCGCCGGATGTGTTGGACGCCTGGGACCACTGGGCACCAGTGCAGTACAGGGTCCCAGAGCCACGTGGGCACATGCCTGAGGGCGTGTGCATGTGTGTGATGAGATGTGATTTGGTTGGTTATGGCAAGGGATCAAACCAAGGAGAAGTGGGAATTTTGAAATTATTCCAAATCCGGTTTAAATTGGCAACCATCTTTGGAAATTCCTAATTAGGGAAATTAAAGTAATTAGTGGGATGGTAATTGGACGTGATTAATGGGATAATCATGGCACTTACCAAGCTGATTATGGGCACGTCTTGATTTGGAAAGAGATCATGGATTGGTTTTCAAATTAGGAGATTACAAACTCTATTTTGAGTAAAAACTTGATTGGACTTAATTCCCTACTAAAAAGAGATTTGTAACTGATCTAAGCCAAGGAAGACCACGTCCTTGACCTAGATCATGTGCTAGTGATTGGTGAACCATGGCCCTTAGATGGTGAGTTGATCTACGGTGGAGGTTTAACCTAAGTAATTAGGCTTTTACTATTTAAACCCACCTAAGAAGAGATCGACAATCCTTTTGGAGGACCTTGGGAGTCATGCCAGCCTTGGAGCAGAGCAATCAGCCTTCTTACAGTTCGTCCAAAGGGTTTTACATCAGTTCGTGCACTCGTTTGTGGAGATTACGCGAAGGAAAGGGGTAATACGATTAGAACCGATTAACACGTAAATAGTATCGGTTTCGCAAAAAGGTAGGATGTGTTTTCCCTACTGTATTTTTACTGATTTCGCCTTATTCGATCCTTGCTATTGACATATGCATGCTTTGATTTGTGAGTTGTGTAGTAGCAACATCTTCGATGAATAAAGATTTGATTTTTACACAATGTTCACACATGTACAGATGGTGTCACTCTATCGTATTCAATTCATTGTGCAACAGCCTAGATAAGATCATATCTCTAATATCCAGCGTTGACATACTTGATTATGTGTCTTATTCACTTCTGGATTTTCTGTCCATATATTGTTGTCTCATTTGTTTTGGTACCGATGGATTGTGTTATATCGATGGTTGTCTATTTGAGTAATTATTTGTAAAATGATGATGATAAAAGTTATGTGATCACAAATTCATAGGAAATCAGATTCGTATTGCTGCTGGTCAGTGAGAGGTCATTCTTTTGTTTGTCGTCAGTACCCTTGTCTCATGATAGTGTCCCAGATTAGTGGTCTTGTTTGGGGTTAAACGGGTTAACCACAATTGGGTGCATAAACTGTATTCAGATTGCTATATATAATTAAAAAAGTGAATCTACCTACTGATATGATTATGAAAATATCATCAGAGGACTGGGTAGTAACTAATATATCATGGACATATGGGTATTAGTATGTAAGCATCATAATATGGAAGTTAATTGACATAATTAAGCCTCGGCCAGTAGTTTGCCTGCACAAACAGACAGTAGTGTAAAATTCGTATCTAATTATAGGAAACTCAGAAAAATACGTCGTCTATTGGGATGGATTTTAGACTCCTGGGGGAATCGGCAATAAAAATTTTATAGCTAAATACGAACTGTAAAAATTATGGTGAAGGTCGAAAGTGATCTGTTATGCAGAAAACAGTGCAGTGAACTGGAGAACACTTACTACTATTTAATATCATGTGATTATATAAAATTATGAATCGGATAAGACTTAAGTGAAAATCAGGGGACATGGGTAGCCTTTGAATGCAGAGAGTTTAATCCTCTAGAATTATGTATCAGAGTGGAGTTAAGTCAAACCGAGTTGAGATTCCGTGTCAGGTTGTCTTACCGATTGAAGTTGTCTCAAGAAATCCGATTAGGGTTTGTACTCTCGAACCCTAATTCCCATGACTGCCTTAAATCATCTGAGATTAATGTTAGGGTCGGTAATTCTTATCTAGGGCCTTGCACAGTGAAATTATCAGACCAATGAAGTTACTGTTATACCCCTATAGTTTGGGTGAAGCGTGAAAGATGATTTGTTTCAGTTACTCCTTAATGAGTCAGATACTGATGAAGAGTATTAAATTCTCTTCCTTTTATCGATTTGTCAACTCCTTGGGATATTGAAATCTCAATGGTGTTTCTATGGGAGTCCATTATGAAATATTGAGAAATTTTCCATTGATTTTAATACAGCCTCTGTTGCTGTCAGATTATATTCAGTTCTCTGTAAACTGCTTATTCCATAAGAGTGATCCATGAAAACTATTCGAGTGGAAATCATAGTATGCTCAAGAGTCATTGCTAGATCTTGTGAGATCTCAGATTATATTATGAACCTTTGTAGTTCAGCCGATGACGGCAACGCGTGCGCTTTAGACTGTATGATCTTACGGAAGGTCTGCAGTCTCCGCCCATTGTGCCTGTAAGCACCGATGGGGCCAGCATCCCTAGACGCATTGCCAGGTTCCTCTGTAGAACCTCTAAGATGTTCTGGCATAGATGTCCATAGGGGAAGTGGACTGACCTGAGAGCAGAAATTGACAACTCCTACACTGTGTATGTTTGGAGTCTATTTTAATTGTGATCTATATCCGTTCAAATGAGGTGTTCGGAGTCTGGTTGTTTATTTCTTAGCATGAGTTATTAATATCCTCGTGTGTTGAAAATTTAATTGTCGATATTCCATATTTTGTATCCTTTGGAGTCTATTGCTTCTATATTTTATCAGTGGGGTTTTGGCATCCTACTGAATATTTCATTCGAAATACTCATGCATCCTTTGATGCAAGTATTAAGAAGGAGTGAAGCAGAGCATGTAAAAGTGACTGTTAACTTCAAGTGGCTAAAGATCAGTCGTGGAAGACTTTATTGTGATTATTTGATGTTTTGAACTTTTTACTTTTTGGCCTCTATGCCAAAGATATTATTTGATTGTTGTTGAATGAATTATGTTGTAATAACTTAGTTAAACTTGAGATTTTATTATTTAAGATTTTTGTTAGCTGATATTTGCTTAACATTCTAGATCCTGCGTGTATCCCATATTACGTCAATGGGAGAGAAGATTGATCGAATATTCGGTCGCGTCCCGGATTCTAGATCTCTTGACCATTATTGGGAATAGTGCTTCCGCGCTCTAAATGGGGTTTTGAAATTTGGGGCGTGACAGATAATGAACGAAATTACTATCCAATTCCATCTCCAATTTCCTCAAAATCCTCATAGGATCACGTATGCGGAAATCTCTCTCTCTCACAGACACACAGAGAAAATGGTGTCTTGGTGGGGTGGAAGCTGGATAGCATTGAATAAATGTTAGTTTATGGAAATGGCACCTAGTCCATTTCATGGAGTATGGGTGGATTATATGCTAATTATAGCTAGTGAGTTCAATGTGAGTCGCAAATATGATAGCATGCTTCATGGACTGTGAGCCAGAATTTCGGTTTGAGGATATAGGCATTTGCATCATAAAATTCCAAATTATAAATACAAAAGCAGTAGGTTTTGTTCTTCTTATAATCAACTTCAGCTTCTCCCTCCATTCATTTCTCCTCTATCAATCTCTCCTCTGTCAATGCGCCTATCGGTTTGCAGTGCTGATGGGCATACAAAAACACTTATCGGATGGCTCGAGTGGGTAGCCGTGGTGGGTTTACGTCGTCGCTAGTGTGGGTGGTGTTGTAGCAATATATCTCCTCTCCTACTTGCTGCATCGATCTGATCGCGACGAGCTATTCTGCTACAACCAAACATGGAGTGAAATAGTAAATTATGTAACGTACTAACGTTCATATAGAATATTCTGTTAAATGTCCTTGCTGGATCATCCAGCTCGAGCGCAACGGATGACGGTGATGGGCAAGAGAGAATCATGAGGTCTTCTGCCCCCTACCTCTGGAGCCACCTCGTCCCTACCGCGCTTATGGCTACTATGTGAATCCTTAGTTTCTGCTTCAACGGCCTGGAAAAGGAATAAATTGGCAAAATTCACGATATGATACAGTGAAAGTGAATTAACTTCTTGTCTCATTTCTTCTAGTTGACTTTTCTAGGCACTATAAGCAAAATACAGATTAGAGGAATGATACAGATTAGAGGAAGTTTTGTACGTGAGCAAAATAAAAATTAGGTTGAAAAAAGTTCTTTATTGAATTATTATCTGTCCTTGTTTTCTTTTATACAAAGAAAGAATTACAGTGTGTGTTAAATACCAAGACTCTTAAAAGCTAGAGCCAGTAGGAAATAGGAAAGAGTCATTTATAATATTTAACTCAACTCATCACTCCCTCACACGTGCAAGCAGAGGTGGAGCCAGGAAATTTGACACAAGGGGGAGGGGGTGGGGGTAGCTCTAAAATATTTCCAGGACATACTATAATTAGCCTATTCTATCGACGATTATAAAAAAAATTTATGCCGTCGATATTTCACGGATTTCATAGCAGAATATGCTTCTTACTGTCGTTCTTGCAACATAGGTGGGATCATGGAAAACCGTCTCGGCGAATATCGCTGATATATCGATATCGATATCGGACTGCAACCGATGCATCGATACAATACCGTCTCGGTTTTTGATGTTTTTTCAAATTTTGCCGATGTATTGCCGAAATATAGATGATATATCGGTCTCGATACGATATATCGGTTTAATAATTTTTTAAAAAAACTTAATTTCCTTCTCTCTTTCCCAGCCCGTGCTCAAGGCTCGTGAGGGGTGTTTTGAGAGGAAAGAGGGAGAGGGAGAGAAGAGCCATGCTCCAGTGAGGAAGGTCTGCAACCAAGGTTTTCAAAACCGGACCGGCCATCGACCCGGATTGATGGCTGGTCCGGTTGGACGGCGGTTTGACCGCGGTCAAACCGGGGTCAAACCGGAATGACCCGGTTTTGAAGTATAAGTGGTAAATATATATTAAATAAATAATTTGTATCATATTAACACAAGAGAACAGGTAGCCCAGGTGGTTAAGGAACAGGTAGCCCAGGTGGTTAAGGCCACCTGTTAGGGGGGGGGGGGTTCGAATCCCCACTCACCCCCTCAAACAACAGCTTTTTTCAAAAAAAAAAAAATCTGACCGTGACCGGTCCGGTTTAAGAAAAACCGGCCGGTTTAACGGACCGGGGTAAACCGGGTGAACCGAACCGGTTTCCCGGCCGGTTCCAGTTCTCCACGGTCAGACCGGCTGGTCCGGTCCGGTTTTGAAAACCATGTCTGCAACTGAGAGACGACAAGAGAGCAACCCTGGCCATCGGCGTCATACCAGCCATCTCTGGCGTCATGCCAAGCTCATGTCCGACGTCGTGCTCCTGGAAAGATAAATTTGCTTCCTAAATTACATGGATTTTCTTTTAAACATTCAAAGAACACTCGAACATATTTGGGTTTTGGTGACTATTACTAATAAGACCTTTTCATGTGAGATTGGAAATTGAGACGGCCATTAATGGTGGCCAAAGCTTCACCCGTCACTGTTTACAACCTTCAAGATTCAAAATCTAATTTTAAGACCACCCATTTATCCGTTTTTCAATGAGGAACAAAACATTCATATTTTTCCTTCGATCAATGATGATTCAAGCTTCAATTTCATTGGTTTTTGGGCTGGGGGCGAGTTTCAGCAATTTGGACAACAATGTCCAAGAAGATGGTTCGGATCCTCTTAAGGCCCATATTTCCAGTCTGATTCTGATCGAGTCCATATTCATTTGAAACCCATTTAACTTCCGGAAATCTGTCCATATAATTTATTAAAGCGTTTACTCTGCAAATAAGCAACGTCCATTATCAATGATAGTACATTTATTAGTGATTTAAGTTTGTTCATGGAGTATGTATAACTTAACAATTATCCCAAATTTAACCAAAATAAAGCATTAACTCTTAAATATTCAATTTTCTTAAATAATTATTAATTAACCTAGATAATACATAATAAGGTCTAAAAACCTAAGAAATCAAGGTATATAATGTGTGTAAATTATTTGTTTATCAGCTCCTCCCAAAGTAATGGTGCTAAAAAATTTCTTTGCATCTCAAATTCATTTTCTAAAGCATTTTTAGGAAGTCTAAGTTCAGAGACTATAGTTTATTTAATTGTTAATGTAGGAGTCAAAACTTATAATTAGACTTTGATACTGAGGATTATAAGAGATAACCTCCACCATTCTATGACCATAATTATACTCTTGTAGCTCTTAAATTGTCATTTAATAACAAAATTGCTCTTCAAAATTCTATGGATTAGTTTTTTAGTGAAAATTTCCCTTTTCTTTGGTGTCTTAAAGTGTTTATTTAGTGTCTTGGACAATGTTAATCTTACTTATCACTTTGATTGGTCAATTTGCTTTATTGAGTTATGTATCTATTGATGCATTGTGAAAAATACATGGTAAAAACTTGTTTTGGACCACCAATATCTTTTTATTTAATATCTCTGATATATCTCCGATATTTTGTCTCTCTCGCCCACCGATATTTGACCGATATCAGATACGGAATTCCTTTGGTGGGATCAATGTGTGCCAACATCCTTCTTGGCGTCAACTTGTTTTTTTCAAGACTCCTATTTCTTTTCGCTTTTGAAAATCTAGTATCAAAATGCATTTTGTTTTATTCTATATCAAAATACAGTTAGTGAAAATTAAGACTATAGAACAATTAAATTGGTTCACGATAAGGAGAACTACATGCTCCAGAGGCAAGAAAAATATTTTTCTTGTGACCAAACTACATACCCCCTCTGGACCATGCTAGTAGTTTGCATTAGAAAGCCTAAATGAATAAAATCAACTTGATTTTAGTTTTCTCATGCAAACAAGTAATATAGCCATTGTCTATGTACTATGGTTTCTTTATTTTAGTCTATGTACTATATTAGCACATGGACAACATGTAACACCCAAAAAATTAGTAAGTATTTTAAAACCGAAATTTGACCCTCTTAATGTTTGATTTGATTATGTTTTGCTTATTGGGGATTAAAGCTGATGAGAAGAGCTTTTCAACGCCACTAATTATACGCGATTTGGAGTTCGGAGTGAAAAGATATGGGAAATTGAAATTTTAAGGGCGTGACTGCGATCGATCGCCATAACAAACGATCGATCGGCATATTGAACCGATCGACCGCTTATCAAAACGATCGATTGTAGTTACTGTGATTATTGATTGTTTTATTTCGGGTAAAGCAATCGATCGGCAATAATTGCGATTGATCGGCTGTAACGCGGTAGTGTAGAAAAACGCACGCGACGATCAATCGCTGTATCGCCGATCGATCGCCAGTTGCAGTTTTGCGATTTCTAGCGTATTTTTGGGGCGGATTTGTTTGGGAAAGATGCTAAATCTCAACTGGACTTCAATTGAACGTCTCTAGAGGGATCTTGAGGCCTTCTCATTGGTGGGAAGTGTCAATGATATGGAAAATTAGTTTAAGAAGGGATTCTCCCCAAACTCTTTATAAACCATAGAGAGTTGGCTTGTGCTATTGCAAAAGCTAGCCCTAGAACGTCCAGAGACTTTTCCCTTCTCCTTCCCACGTTCACCCACCTCCTATAAGGTTTCTTCTTGTGGGAGTTCTTCAAGAACTTGGAGCATGAGCTTTGGAGGAAGCGGAGGAGACGAGCAATGCGTAGAAAGGCGGAATTTTCGGTGAATTAAGTGTAGGATGGTTTTTTCCCCTTTCCTCTCTTCTGTTATTTGATATTTATAAGTGTTTTGATTTAGTACCTTAGAGTATTATTTTGATTCTTGTGAGATGAATGAATTGTGTCATTATTTCTATACATAGTGCATCATAATCATATGTGCATTCATGATCCGTTTCTAGATGGGAATTCATGCCTAAAGTCTGAGGCTTTATTAATTTTCCAGAGACTAGAAGTTCTGATATTGCTTGGTTGATCATGATCCATGTTGAGTTTTGTGTCTTAATATGTGTCTCATATTAATTATCTAATTTGGGATATATTAATATTTAAAACTGTGTTATATATAAAGGAACATGACAAAGGAGTATACTTTGGTAATTCCAAGTAATCCTAGGGTCTGTAATTGATCTAGGAGGGGAGTATATGGTCTTTTAATGATATATTATCATCTATAATGTGTTATTAAGTGAGATAATTAAGTTTAATTAAGAGTCTTAATCTCGGCCAGAACTGTTTCTGTGCTGACAGTTGGTAATAAATAATTCATAACTAATTCAAATAAAATCGGAAAAATATAAAATCAGTGGGGTTAGAAACTAGACTCATGAGGGTATTATCAGTAAAAATTTCAGAGGTTAAGTATTAGTGTACAGAGCACAGTAGTCGTCGGAAGGGGACTATTATGCATGAGGCAGTGAGCTGAATCTAAGAGAAAATACTAAGTATACAAATAACATCATATAATATGATATGATAATAATTAATGTGTCGATACCAGTAATGGGACTATATACTTATAGAATATCACAGTATGAATTGGGTTAGAAGTAATCTAATTGGGAAGGATAATCCCTTGGTCAAGAGATTCATAACTATCTATCTTAAAAGCGTTGATGGCGGTTTGTGATTCCACTTGGAATTCAAATCATCTAAGATTCTTTGGTATTCTTACTTCTGATATTTGTATTAATGTGTATGAGGAATTCCTATCTAGGGATGAGCATGAAAGGTATGTATTGATTGTATGGTACTCCTTGGGTGAGTTGTTATTATTCGAAGTGTTTGGGTTGTCTTGTTATCCTATGCTACTCCAATGAGTGAGTTATGTGTTGACCAAAGACTTTGACACTTCTATCCCTACTCCGTGAGAGAGTCTATTCTGGTAAGAGATACCTTATGATCTTAGAGTGTTGCGACCTCCATTCCTTTGATATATTGCTCATATTGTTTACATGATTGTTTCTTCCACTGGAGATCTTGCGAGACTCTCCCTATGGTGGATTCATAGTATGCTCAATTAAGCTATTGCTAGATCTTGCGAGGTCACTTATACTTGTGGAGTTGCGATTCCATACTGCCCGAAGGGAGGCACTATACGTACGTTAGATTGTGGACATTACGGAAGGTCCTCAGTCTCCGCCCATCGTGTCCGTAAGCACTGGTGGGGCCATCATCCTAGATGCATGGCAGGGTTCCAAAAGAGGACCCCTAGGGTGGTTCTGGTATAATATTTTAGTCACTTGCGAGCGACCAGTTCAGCGAGCAGAAATTGTAACTTCTTTCACAATAGATGTCTGGAGCCTTTGATATGATTGTTATTCTCTCCTTACACATATGGTTGGTAGGAGCCTTATTGATGTTTTCCTGTACTTGTGAGTTAGAATTGTTGTTGACTAACCTTTCAGGTGTATAGACCTTGGTTTAGTCCAGATGTTGTGGAATGTTCACAATCCTTTGTTATTCTTATTCTTTTCATACTGCTTGTTTTAATTCAGTGGGATTTTATATCCTACTGAGTGTTTCTATGAAATACTCATGCATCCTCTGATGCAGGCGCAAATGAAAGTTGAGATCAGGAAGAGCAGTAGTGGAAAGGCGGATGCAGGAGTCGTGAAGAGTTTAAATACTATCTAGTTATTTGCTTTGCTTTTATTGATGTTTATGACATTATTGGCAATTGTATGCCATAGACTTATAGGTTTATTTTATTGGATTTTCTTAAATGGATTATTATTAAGTAAATTCATTTCATACTATTTATTGATGTCTGTTATTGTATTACACTGATTGCGGGCATAATTGGTTACACATTCTTTTGAGATGATTGTAATCGATGGAGAAATCGACTGTTCGGTCGCGTGCCCGGGATCTTTACCTCGAAATATATCTCATTTGTTGGCTTCCGCACTCCGATCGAGGTATGGAATTTCGGGGCGTGACACAACAATTGCAAGGAACGCTCCAGCATCAACGCCTAACGCCTGAGGAGTTGTTGAGACCCTTGTTACTTTTTTCAAAAAGGTGGCCCTATAAGGTTAGATTCCAACTATTAAACTAATCAATCCTTTTGGGGCCTACATAATAACACTATGGGGAAGGGGTCTTATTTCACTATAAATTCAGGGTGAATTAACTTTGAGAAGGTTTTGATAAGGCATTTGAGAAGAATTGGAAACTCACCTAAAATGACAATTCATATCTAAGTTTACTATTTTAGGTAAAGTTCCTCTACTATTTCAGGTAAAGTTCCTCTGGAGGACTTTCACCTCATTTCATGTAGTTCACTAGCGGAAAGGATAGGATTGCCCTCAGCCAAAGGATAGGATCCTCCTCCCTGCGAGCTCGGTGCCATCCAACCTCAATTCATGCCTACGGTTATCGAGAAAAAGGCCGTTGAGTCCTCCTCGGACTTGGTTTCGGCTATTCTCGATGGCCATTCGAGCAAGAAGTTCAAGCTGAAGGTCATGTTCTCCTGTAGATGCCGCCGGAGATGGTGTGCATGGGTCGTGGGAGAGGGAGCACGCCAGGCTGGAGGTACGAAGCTGGTCTGGATAGGGGAAAAGTAGATGAAGTGCTCGAACACGGATGGGGCCTAGAGCTAGTTTCTCCTGTCATAGGCGATGTTAGACCGGGTTTTTCTCCGCCAGGGAGTCGGAGAGTGGGACGATAAACTCCGGTGGGCTGACAGTTCTAGTGTCGGACCATCTTGGCTGACACCACTGATATATACAAAATAGATACATGTTTATATGCCTTTCTACCTATACGTTAGTCGTAATTTTAGTTAAAATAAAGATAATTAATGATTATTAATGTTAAGTGAGCAATTAGGAGTTTAATAAATAAATGCACTTAATTGATTAATTTAGATGCATTAATTGGATTTAATAGATTTATATTTTATTATGCATCTAAGTTATATTTAACTTTATTTATGTAGGTTTTGAGAGTTTCATATACAGATCGCCAAAAGTGATGCACGTCAAACGGGCTATGTGAAGAGATCGAAGATCTAACGAATGAGGTTGTTGTGACGGGTTTTAGCCCAATGGAAAGAAAAAACTAGAACTGAACTGGTCCAGCGGTTCAGTGGTCCGATAGGTCCAGAGAAAAGAAAAAAACATAAAAATGAAGAAGCCGAGCCGAAGCTCGAGGTGTTTATAACAGTCGAGTAGAAGCTTTGCTCGAGCGGCCATTGACAAAGCGGTGACAGAGAGGTGAGGACATGGGTGAGGCTCACGATCGCGGCCATGGAGGACGACGGCAGTGAAGAAGAAGGGCGAAGAGGAACTGTGAACCTAAATGCTCTTATTTTTGAAAGAAGCGTTGGGAAGTCGATTTGGGAAAGAAGTAAATCACAACTAATATCCAAACAACATATTAAACTTAAAAATTCGATGCAATTAAATTGAGAAGAATAACCATTAAAACTCATTTATTTAGATATCAATCGCATCACATGAACAATACTCCTACAATTAATCATGGCTTCATCTCAACCCTAGATAGGAAATTAGCTACTCATGCTAAGTGTTGGTGCCCTTCCTCAATACTGCTTTTATTTCATTACTACTTGTTACACATACTCTTAGAATTAGGTTAAATTTCTTACCAAGTCTTTGAGGGATCGACCTCATAGCCATTATTCTATATTAGATTTGTGCGCTTGCGAGTAATATATTAAAATTCGCATCAGCCACCAAATGAGCTGCAAGTTCTAGAAGAGCTAGAACAGGACGGTGCTCATTGCCGTGTGGAATACTTTCGTCCAGGCCAATGGTCTACGACTCGGTGACCGACTCGGGATTGTGGCCTTCCGATCGGCGGTGGACGCCCTCTACTTTGCCTTTCTCCAAGATTAGGGTTTGTGGAGTTCTTTTTTTGCTTAGTGAAGGGTAAAGTGGTCACTTCCTGTCTAGATTTCAAAATCCCCTCCAATGAATGAGATTCTCTATTCAAATACACTGCCACTTACATTCATTTGAAAAATTCCAGCATCCAAACGAAATTTATATTCATCATGAATTCCAATGAATTATTTCACTCGATTTAACCACGACATTCATTGCCCCTTCTCTATCCAAACAACCCCTAAGATATAAAACATTGAATTTAGCAAAAAGATAAGAAACATTGAGGAGGGACGGGCTCTATAGGATATTTACAAAATTGCCTTATTAAAAATTAATCTTTCTATATTGTGACCAAGGTTAGTTGGGGCAATTGCCCCTGGCTATGCTACTGTATGTAAGCATCTACCAAAGCTTAGTACGTTGACATAATAAGAGGAGAGGAGGATAAACCAATAAGACCTTAGAAAAAAATATGCCCGAAATAAAAATAGGAGAAAATTGCTTCCTTCGGAAATTGAAACCAATACCTGGGCTCTGATACCATATTAGAGAACTATTTGGTGGAAGATTTATACAAAATTACAATTCCTCAATCAAGGGAGAAAGATTATATAAAATATACATCAAAGGAGAAAATCATGTAAAATAAAATCATCCAGGAATATTATATACATATATAGAAATAAGTGAATCTTGTGTGTGTCAGCTTTTGGCTTGAAATAGAAGGTGCAAGCTCCATCCATGTTCTAAGAGTCCTCCTCAAGTTGGAGCTTGAAGATCAGTAACGCCCAACTTGCTCACTAAAAACTGAAATTGCGATTTGCCAAGGGCCTTCTGTGAAAATATCAGCAAGCTGTGGATGAGTAGAAACATGGCTAGTGGCAAGAAGACCTAATAATTGAATTTTTTTCATGAATAAAGTGGCAATCAAGTTTGATATGCTTAGTGTGTTCGTAAAAGACCAGCAGCAATGTGGAGAGCAGCTTGATATGACAACAGACACGGATAGTCTGAATTTGGAACTTGAAGTTAAACTAAACTCAATAATGTGATCTAGTATACACACTGTGGTAGACGATGCATAAGATTATGCTCCTGCTTGTATCGTAATTTTGGATTATGTAATTAATGAGTTTGTGAACCCTTATCCTGATGTTGATGCGCACCCCTCTAGTGATTACTAATGTAGTAATGTTGCCCTAATAAACATCTTTATGTACCATTGAACTAGGTTAATACTCCGTCCTGAAATAGATGCCCCATCCTAAACAAAAGTGGGCAGTAACAAATAGGGAAATTTATATAATAAGATAAGAAAAAATTTTTTTTTAAAATGACACACTGTAGAAATTAATTGCAAAAGAGGGTATCTGACAATTTTTTTTTAAACTGACCCGAAAGGCGTCGGTCGAACCGACGCCTTTCTCCCACTTATGCTTTTCGTTGTAACTGAATTTCGTTGTAACTGAAAGCCGTCGGTTCAACCGACGCCTTTCGCTATAACTGAAAGGCGTCGGTTCCACCGACGCCTTTCGTAGAAATGCAAAAGGCGTCGGTTGAACTGACGCTTTTCTTAAAAATATTGAAGACGTCGGTTAAACCGACGCCTTTCGCAGAATTGCTAAAGGCGTCGGTTGAACCGACGCTTTTCTTAAAAATATTAAGGCGTCGGTTAAACAGACGGCTTTCTTAGACCTGCTAAAGGCGTCCGTTGAACCGACGCCTTTCCGATCCTTAGGCTTTTTTTTTCCCGCACAATGGAGGCATCGGTTGAACCGACGCCTCTCAACTACAGCTCCTCAATGTCCAGCCTCCACCGGATGAAATCTACAATTTTTCAAATCCTAATAACACATCCACAAACATATTATACACAACATGAAACTACAATTTTTTCAAAAGCTGATAACACATCCCCAAACATAACACAAAACATATACAAAAACATACACAAACATATTATACAACATTAAACTATTACAAAGTTATACAAAGTATTATAAATATACTTATAAAATTACAAGTGTTTAATCAATTCTCCTCAACCTATTCCTACCCCGTCCTCGTGCTCGAACTAGAATTTCCTCAGGCTCAACGTCAGGCATAGCATCTGAAGAAGAAGGTGCCTGACGTAGAGCACGTAGTGTACGCTGTCGCCATGTATATACTTTCGAAGAAAGAGGCCTCTCAACTTGATCGACTGAGGCATCTGGAACAACTAGTGATGGGGTAAAACCTATCGTGTCAGCTGATGATGTCACAACGTCTCGTGAAGCTGATAAAGGATCTGGAACAACCTCCACTCCTGGAATCTCAGTCATAACGGGCCGAAGCAATGACAAACTCGCAAGAACATGACCAGAGATATCGTGTATCGTCTGACATGCCGCTATATAGCTATCGTAGGATCGGTCTACCAAAGCACTATGAGACTGAGCGTGCACTTGTCTCACACAAGTAAGCTACAAAGGAACAAGAATATATGTTATCTACTCATACGATGGTGAATTAAATCAAATATGAAGTCGGAGAAACTCACCAACGCCCGCTCAGTGTCGCCCCTCGGTTGATATAACATCTTCGGCTCATGCACAGGTGGCATGATAAGTCTCCTCGTAATCGTGAAGTACCATCTCATATATGCATTATCTGCATCTCGCTCCGTCATTGCAGGCTCCCCTTGAACGAGAGTGGTCGTCCGGTCATCCCATCTAGTAATATAGGCCGGATGATGCGACCTCCAATCAAAACTCCCTCGGCCTCGACGCGATGATCGTTCAATGAACTCTACACCAAGAGGGGGGAAAATCTGCTTAAATCCGAACTGCAACATAACCCGATCTGGAACATGCATCTCCACGATGTGTACACATATAAGTGGCGTCCTAGATAGCCACACATGCGCTCCATCCGTACATACTCCAGGTAACTACTCTAACACGTGATCATAATATGGCTGCCATGTTACCTACACAACATATGAAAATAGTATTCGTGTCACTTCTATTTACATTCGTTATATTCATAACTTGTACATTACGAATGACTAATACCTGGCGATCGCTGATAGTCTAGTTCAGATCTATACATCAAGAGGACACTGTGAGGATTTACAGTTTTTTTCTTTTTAGCATTCCACCTAACATAAAGAAGATGAAAAATACAATAGTTAATATCCCAATAGAAGATCACAAAATAACTTAAATAGAAAACACATACCGAACTCCTAACGGAGATAAACCATCTAGTGGAGTGCTTTGAATGTTTGGACGGCCAATATGCAATCTCTCCCACGACCATAGCTGTTTAACACATACACACCCAGCATGAATCAAATGTTATAATTGAAATAAAGATAGTAGCATGAATCAGATTATTGATGGTTTACCTGGATCAGGGTGACGCACCCGGCAATCCCGAATGTGCTAGGTTGGCAAGCTTTTGCCAACTCTCTGTACAGGTAGGCAAGGGTGGCACTACCCCATGCATACTGTCCCGCGGTGTATAAATCCTCTAATAAAAGAAGATAGATCGGGTGCACATGGCTACTGCTGCTATCGGCAAATATAGTGCTACCGAGCAAATAGAGTAAATATGCTCGTGCGTGTTGCTCGACTTCAATCTCTGTGGCATCTTCCGATAGGCGACTGAACTGCTCTCTCAACCACAACAGACTTACCCTAGTTCGTCCTTTCAATGATTCGCGTGGAGGTACCCGTCCAAGAAGGTGCTCGTATACTTCATTCCAGTCAATGCCCACAGTCAAGCAACTCACCACAATGCCATCAACTCGCAATCCGAGTAGTACAGCAACATCTTGTAATGTTATAGTCATCTCCCCCAAATGCAAGTGAAATGTTTGCGTCTCCCTCTGCCATCTCTCAACTAGGGCAGTGATGAGAGCCCTATCAATCCTGATATACTGTAATCATGTAAAGTGGCCAAAACCTGCCATCTCTATGTACGGCGACATGCGCGGATCAACTACCCAATGGCGCACGTTTTGCCAGTGCTCGGTGCATTCAATGCACCCGGGATCCTATACACATGAAAAGTACTTACAATTAGAAAAGTAGTTAAATTTCTGCAATATACAAAACTAAGGAGATAATGATTATGCACATACCTCTCCATTCCATATGCCATCGGATCTGTGCGAGCTCTGCTCTGTGAGGACAGAGGGATCAATCGGTCCTGGGTCAATAATATCTACAAAGAAACCAACAATTAATTGTAACTTCAAAGAATGTATAAACCAACCTACTTTAAATAGGAAGACCATTGTAAGAACATGTACCAATCCGCTGAAGGTGTGTTTTGGCATTGACGCCTATTATGTCCAAATTGGTTACATTTCCCACAATGGTAGTGTGATCGACCATCTGTCGTCATGCCCGCACTATCCATCGCATTACGTATTCTCCTAGTGCGTGGACGACCGGGTTTTCGTGTCACTCTTGGGGGCTTTACCATATACATAGGTGACTTTTCCTCCCAAGATCGTCGATCAGGAGGAGGAAAGAATTCGACTGCATACACCTATCTATATGCATCAGTTGTATACCAATGTCCAACTAAATCGCCGATGGGTCACCTTCGCTTCGAATGGACAACAAGTAGATGACAACATGGATGTTTGTACACCTGAGGATAATTGCAAGAACATGTATGATCGGTGTCATCCACCACATATTTTCTACCACGCATTGTTCTCACTTCATACATGTGAGAATTGATTTGGTCAACAAGCATGCTGCCAATGAGACGCGTTTGTTCTTTAATCTTCCACTCAATAGTAGGGGTGTATGGGGCTGTCATGACCAATCTAGCCGAATGTCGCTTAACAAAGAATTTGACGATCCGGTAGAATGTGGCTGACACTAAGGCTTGCTCGGGTAATGATCGAGCCCCTTTTAACATGCTGTTTAGACTTTCAACCATATTTGTTGTGGTCATTCCAAATCTTGTAAAACCATCGTGAGCAAGAGACCACAATTGAGGTGATAATCCAACTTCCTCACTGAGTAGCCATTTTGCTTCTGGACTTTTTGCACCGATAAGTTTCATCTTCTCATCAAACTCGTCTATGGTAAGAACAGATGCAGCTTCCCCTATCAACCTCGTCAATACATCATTTTTAAACTTCTTATGATAGTTTGCCTTTATGTGTCGCATACAATATCGGTGACAAAAATGCGGATGCGGAAACACCTCTGGCACAGCCTTTTGCAACCCTTTATGTCGATCAGATATGATAGTGATACAGATCCTATCAAGGACAACATGCTCCTTCAACATACGTAAGAACCATCTCCAATTAGGGTAATCCTCACCCGAAACAAGGCCAAATGCAAGAGGAAACAAACCCATGTGGCCGTCATTAGCAGTCGCCGCCAAAAGAGCTCCTTCATACTTACCAGATAGGAAAGTAGCATCAACACTTATAACTGGGAGACAATGTTTAAAACCTTCAATACATGGCCCAAATGCCCAAAACACCTTCTCAAACCGTCGACACGTAGCATCTTCCATTAGGGTCGTCACCAACCTACAAATGGTTCCCGGATTGGCATTAACTATTGCCTCCAAGTACATTGGCAACAATAGATATGACTCAATCCAATCACCATACACTGCTTTGATGGCCATATTCCTTGCCCTCCATGCTTTTGTGTATGAAATATCCACGTGAAACGTCTCCTTAATCCTCTCTTGAATAACCATTGGTGGGATATCCACTTTCGCTCTAATAGAGGGTAATATATGCCGACAAACAAAGGCCGCATTACATTGTCTATGACCAGTGTCTAGCTGAGCATTTCTACAAGTGTGTTCGCCACCATACGTCTTCACTTTAAAATGATTCATCCCCTTCATCAATGATGCATGTACTCTCCATGGGCAGGCAGGGTATTGACATTTTGCTGTGTACTGTGTCGGACTTGTACGCAACACTTTATATCGAACATCATGTGCTATTGAAAACTCCCTCAATGCGTGTACAAATTCATCTTTATTAGAGAATATTTGTCCCTTATATATTGCTTCCTCATGATATGTCTCCTCATGCAAACCCCGATTAATTGCCCCATCTATTTCCTCATCGGTTAGTCATGCCCATGGGGGCTCTTCCTCATATGGCAACTCCTCCTCAAAATCATCCAAGTTATCCGTAGCAATTGCGATGTCCACCAATTCATCTCCCTCATTATCAACCATCTCTTGCACACTATCCTCTCCTCGTACATCTTCAACATCAATAACCGGTGAATTCGGCATTTGCTTATCATTTTGCCCATCCTCTTCCTCATTCTCCCCTTCGTCTTCATCATCATTCATATTTCCTTCTTGCATACCACTTGAACCAGTATGAAAATAAGGGTTATCAAATGATGTTTGTGTGCCAAACCATTCACCACCACGTGCCATGCCAATATTCATCGCTTCATGACCATGAGATGTGTGCCTACATTATATATTATAAATAATTCATGATACCGTAAGTTTAATGGTATTCAATACAGGTTTTAAATAAACTTACCTCAAACTATGCGAAAGTTGGGGTTCGTTGCACGCTAGTGATATAGACAAATCTTCTTCATTATCTTCCACACGCCTTCCTCTACAGTGTCCACTCGACCTATTTTTGCGAGCACTCCTACTTTCGCCTTCACCATCATTTCCAAACCTACGCATGCGCGCCTCTTTTTCTACGCATAGCTCGAAGCTAAGCATATGAGGCGCAAAATAGAACATTTGTCTCATAGAATTGTCATCGTCAATTGGAATTACGGTAGTCCTTCCTCCATAAATAGGCATCTTATACTTCATACGAATTTTCCACAACCTTTGGTCCCATCCCAGTTTGTTTACCACTTGCATCTCTAGTTCCTCGTAAGTACTTGGCTTATTAATAAATAATCCTACACTTTCACCGCCTTCGTATTCACCTCTATCAATTCTACCACCATACATTAAGACAAACGGAACCATTTCTCCCGCCATCTCTTGTCACAAAACTTTTAAGAAAGAAACACTATCAAATACTTCACAAATATAACATACCTAATTTCATACGATGCATCTACATTCTTACATATTTCAAACATATATTAAAAATATATATTACCTATAAAGACGCACGCGACGGGGCGACGAGGTGGCCGAGGCGAGGACGGGGAGGCGGAGCTGGCTGAGACGGTGCCCGAGACGGTGGCGGTGAAGCGGAGCTGGCCGGGACAATGGCTGGGGCGAGGCGCGACGGTGGCGATCAGGCGGACCTGGCCGGGGCGAGGCGCGACAGTGGCGGTGAGGCGGAGCGGGCCGGGCCGAGGCGTGATGGTGGCCGGGCCGAGGAAGGACGGTGGCCGGGGGGCGAGTGCGCGGCCGTGGAGTCGGGGCGATCGCGGGGCGAGGAAGGTGGAGATGGGGCGAGCGCGGGAACGGTGGCCGGGGCGACGAAGGTGGTGGAGTCACCGCCTAGGAGCTAGCCGGAGGCGAGGGGCGACGGTGGCCGGGCCGAGGAAGGACGCTGGCCGGGGCGTCCGTGGAGTCGGGGCGATCTCGGGCGAGGAAGGTGGAGTTGGGGCGAGCGCGGGAACGGTGGCCGGGGCGAGGAAGGTGGTGGAGTCGCCGCCTAGGCGATGGCCGGAGGCGAGGGCGGGGAGGCGGAGGAAAAGCCGACCAGTCGCCGGAGTAAAAAACCAGACTTTAGGGCTCGGTGCGGCAGAGCCCGAGCCCGATCTAAAAGCATAATCGAAGGCGTCGGTTGAACCGACGTCTTTCAATTATAGCAAAATGCATCGGTTGAACCGACGCCTTTCAGTTACAACGAAAGGCGTCAGAAAAAAAAAGCATAAGTGGGAGAAACCGACGCCTTTAACATTTCTACGAAAGGCGTCGGTTCGACCGACGCCTTTCGGGTCAGTTAAAAAAAATATGCCACGCTGGCGCCTGCGTGGCTTGTCAGATACCCTCTTTTGTAATTAATTTCTACAGTGTGTCATTTTTAAATATTTTTTTTTATATCTTATTATATAAATTTCCCTAACAAATATTTTACGCGGGAGGGAGTATTTATCAAGAAAAAAGTGATGAGCTACAAGGTCAACCAGTCCCTGACCATTCCCATCTGAGAGAGAGAGAGAGAGATGAGGTTGATTGACGCTCACTGCCACCTGCAAGATCAAAGGGTCGCCCATGTATGGCCTCAATTCATCCAAACGGCCACCGATAGTGGCATCCACCACCTTGCTGTCAATGGAATCTCCCAAGTATCTGAGCTTGTTTCCTTCTCTCTTGTTTCATTACACCATTTGTTTCTTTGTTCCTTGTTGAACCAGTCTTTGTACTCTTCTCTCTTCTTCTGTTTCTGCAGAAGGATTGGCACCTCGTCAAGCAGATGGCAGAACAGCATCCGCCAATTATCCCTTGCTTCGGCCTCCATCCATGGTCTGAATCTCCTTCCTTTCAATGAATCATTACTTATTCATTACTTCTATAAATGAAAGAAGCTATATTCAGGATTGTCTTTACTTTTTTAGCAAACATTTTGGGCATTTGGCGATGAGAGAATAGTAGGAATTTGTGAAAACGAATCTTTGTAAACAGATTTGTCGCAGAGAGATCGGCAGACTGGTTAAAAGTGTTGAGGAAGTTCTTTGAGGATACACCCTCTGCTTGTGTTGGTGAGGTGAGTTGTATTTGGGGGCTGTGCGCCGCATTTAGGCTCCATTTCTCTAACAAGTAGCTTGAGCAGTCTATCAAAATTCAATTTGTTGTCATCAAATGTTTCCAATTACTGCCGATAATTCTTTTGTTTTAAGTAATGATTTGGTTTGAAACGTATTAGAGGCGTTTATTGATCTGGCTTTTGCTTGCTAACCCAATGTGTTTATTTCCTTAATGTTTCAGATTGGTCTGCACAAAGATTCACATGTAACGGTTCAAGACTTCGCTTCACAGGTATTCTTGCCCTCAACATGTGTTTATCATTGTATTCTGAAATAATCAAGATGATTGTTAAAAGCTGCTGTCTTTGTCTTGTTAGTTCAACCCCACCCAAACAATGTCTCATCTTCTGAATGCAGATTGAAGTTTTTCGACGGCAACTTGAACTTGCCAAAGAGTTAGAAAGGCCAGCTTCCATACACTGTGTTCAGGCTTTTGGTGAACTCTTGGAAATAATGGAGTATGGCTTCTGATGTCATTGGGTTTCTGTTTAATTATCTTTACCTCAACTCATCCTTGTATTGTTATATTGTTACGTATTAGAATGATTACTCGGACCTTATTGCCACTCACTCAAGCTTGTTACTCCATGCTCAGATCCATTGGACCATTCCCAGCGGGAGTTATGCTTCACTCTTATATAGGATCTGCTGAGCTTGTCCCTAGGCTAGTGAAGCTTGGGACTTACTTCTCCTTTTCTGGGCACAATACGGCTGGGCAACAAGAAAAACTGAAGAAAGTGCTGAAGTCGGTTAGTCGAGAACTTCCCTATAAATTATAAATGGCTAATGGGACATACTCTCTCCATCCCACATCAATAGTTCTCTATAATCATGATACGACTGGGCAACAAGAGAAACTGAAGAAAGTGCGGTTAACCGAGATATTCCCTATAATGTTTAATAGGCTAATTAGTTCATTTTGAGAAACCAAATCGGACAATTGAAGTGGGATGAAGGGAGTGCTATCATCTTTACACCAAAGAACAGTTGACGAAGCTTATTTAGTAATTAAAACATTTGCAGATTCCGGTAGACAAAATTTTGTTGGAGTCAGATGCACCTGATGCCCTGCCAAAGGTTAATTTAAGTGAACTGAGACAGGTCCCAGGATTTCCTTCTGATCCGCAAGAATTAAGTGAAGGTGGATCAACTATGCAGATGGAAACACTTAATCAGCCGGCTAACATACATATTGTGAGTTTTGGGGCCTGTCCTGGAATATTTTGTGTAGAATGTCGTCAGAGTAATTAGATACATTTATGCAGTTTTGACTCCAGTTGCTTGCCCATTACAATGAATTTGCGTTTGCAGGTCTTGAATTATCTAGCTTCCTTGCTTGAGATTCCTGCTGAAGAACTTGCAGAAACAAGCTACCAAAACACTATTCGTTTTTTCTCCTATCCAGATTCAAAAATTGGTGGCAAACTTTCTTAGATAGCTTTGTACTGGTGTACGGTGCAATAATTTAGTACATTTGGACATTGATCGCACTCATTGAAAATATTTCGTAATTGAAAATTTTCTCATATCTTTTCTAGCCAATATTACCCTGGGCATAAAGTAATACTACTTCCAATTTTCTGTGTCAAAGGGACAGGGAATAGGGAAAAAAAAGGAAATCACCAACATCTTTTTTATATATTAATCACCAATATCTTGTTGAATCAAGGAAAATCACCAATATCTTGAATTGGCCTGCAGGCAATTACTGCCATCATGTACAAAGCCTCTATATATTTTTTTTGATAGGTAATTGACCACCCTCAAACTCTATAAGCCATCTACGAAGATGCGGTGGGCCCATTATTCACCCAAATCATGTTTAGAGGCACAATTATAGTGGTACGCTACTGACTGGTCTTGGCCTACCATCATCGTCATAGTCAATTTTTTCATTCCCTCGAATTAATTAGTGAAGTTGCAAACATTCAGACTGAAGTGGCCATGAAGTTCCTTATCAGCCATAAACGCACTCTTTCTAATGAGGAAGGTGTCTATGGATGGCTTTCCCCCACAATCAAGTGTTCTTACAAGTCAGCTTGGAAAGTATGTAGACACTCCTTTAGTGGAGTGTTTTCTCTTGGTTTGGCACAAATATAAGGTTAAATGATACTCCTTTATGTCTTGTGTGAACCTAAATAATGTTATTCTAACGTTAAAAATTTAATTTATAGTGGCTTTCAGCTTGAAGTACGTGTTTCCTATGTTGTAGCAAATTCTTCAAAAATGGCATATTATGAGAATTGTATTGGGGACTTCTACGGAGAGATGTTACGTTTTTATTTTCTCAATGTAAACCACAAGACAAGCATCCTTATGAAAACAATTTTTAGGGCCTATATTACATTTATTTGTGGGGAGGGGGGGGGGGACAACTTTAGCGGTCTTTTGGGAGATTGGGAAAATTGTAATGTCTGTTTGATTGTCTTGTTCCTTTCTGGTATAAGTGAGTATGCTGAATCAAATGTTTGGACTGTATACTGTGCAAAATTGAATTTGTTTGTATTCGCATATTGTTTGTGGCTGTTAATACGTGTACATTTTTTTTCATCTGTCGTCAAACAGTTTAAGAAAGACGATTGCATTTTTGCTTTGTATATATGCCTATAGATTCTTTTCAGATTACATTTTCTACATTTGTCATTCTGTAAACTACATATTGGAAGAAGACCATTACATTTTCCAATCAAATTTGGGTCTCTGCCATGAATTGACCAGACAAGCAATTTATTATTGGCCAGGATACAGACTTTTTTTATATATAAAAAAAAAAGGATACAGACTTTTGAAGTCAATCTACATGGATTGCATAAGAGCACAATCTAGTTGTTGACAGCGGATGAAATTTTCATTATGAAAACATTACCAGATGACTATGAACATGTGTAAAGCATTGATCATGGCTTGAAAGTGTACTTAGGATCGGAGATGGCAAGGATGCTTCCTTTGTGGCCTTTTTGCTGTTGGATTGATAAAGCCACAAAAGCCTATGACCATCATTGCTGATGGGGAGACCAATTGCATATCCAATTCCAGCAGCTCCCCATGAAAACCACGGCAAGTCATCTATGCTCTCTGATTCTCCAGGAGTCAAGAACTCATTGCAAGAAACATTAATCTGAATTCCGCACAACCCACTGTTGTTTGCAAAGTATTCTGGAGCCATCGAATCCATCTGACCACCAGTTGGTATTTTTCCGACGAGCTTATTGCTTCTTAAATCCAGTATACCAAGCTGTCCCATTTTAGCAAACGACATTGGTATTTCACCAGACAGCTTATTGTGTGATAAGGCCAAGCTTTCAATATTCTCCAGGCCACCAAAACTCTGTGGAATTTCACCGGAGATGTTGTTAAATGACAAGTTTAGCATCTTTAAATCTTTCAATTTTCCCAAGGTTGTTGGAATTGTGCCTGAAAGTTGGTTGTTTGAGATATCCAACAAAGAGTTATTGTTAATGTCAATCATTTTCAGAACACGCATTGCCCCCTTCCAATTGATCATCAGAGATTGACGATTTACTGGAAAAAACTTAGAATTTATTGACAAAAATGAGATGGGGGATCCCAGTCTTGATTTTTGGATCATGCCCATCAGATCCCCAATTTTTGAAATATTTCCTACGAGCTTGTTGCCTGATAGGTCAAGAATCTGCAGATGCGAGAGGTTGTAGATGGTGTTTGGGATAGGGCCACACAGAGAATTATCTCTTAAGATCAGCACCTGAAGGTTTTCAATCTGACCGATAGATTCAGGCAATATGCCACTGATCTCGTTATTCCGGATATAAAGTTGTTCTAGGAAGCTCCAGTTAGCAATAGCTTCAGGGAAGTGGCCAGTAAACCGGTTGTAGGACAGATCAAGTATCGTCAGTTGTTGCCCAAAGCTGGTCGGGACCTCACCATGAAACCGATTGTGTGAAATATCTACATAAGCATAAGGACCTGGCGAGATTGGAACCTGTCCCCTGAGAAACTGTTCTCCGATAAATCCAACATAGAGAGTCGGAGTTTTGACAGAGACAGGGGAAGTGGACCTGAGAATTTGTTCCCACCCAACAAGAGGATCCTGATTGAGTTCGCATTGCCAATGTTACCAGACAGCTCGCCAGAGAATTTGTTCCTTGAAAGATCAAGGAGTGAGAGATTATGATAATTAAAGAGGCTAGAAGACAGTGCTCACCTAAGCTGGTTATCTGCCAAGATTATGCTTCTTATTTCCAACCTTGTAAGCCATTGAGGGACTGGCCCTTCAAGATTGTTCTCGCTTAAATCCAAGATATCTTCTGGTTTGAGAGCCATTTGGGGAGTTCTCCTACAAGATTGCAAGATCGCAAAGACAGTTGGGACAAGAGACTTTTGGGAGTCAAGCTTATCTTGTTGTTCCAGCTGAGATTGTTTCCTCCTAGTTCAAGAATCTTCAGCCCTTCAATTTCAAACAGCCATGTTGGGATCTCACCAGAGAGTGAATTATCGTCAAGATGAAGCTCTTCTAGTCGGCGCATTTCTCTTATTGAAGCTGGAATTTATCCACCAAGTTTGTTCTTATTGAGAGACAAAGTTGATACATTTGACAGGCTTCCAATATCAACTGGAATATTCTCCCCCAATTAGTTATTCGAAATATCTAGCATTCTAACCTTTTTAGCAACAAAATAGATGCCAGAATTGCACCTGTGAATCGATTTCCTGCAAGTGTCAAACACTCCAAAATGGTGAGATTTCCAATCTCCACAGGAATGAGGCCGGTGAGCAAATTTTTATTCATATACAAATATTTCAATTTTCAAAGGTAAATTACCACATAAATCAAGATGCTGAAGATTGGTGAGGTGAAACATTTGAGCAGGAATTACACCCGTGAATTGATTTCCTGCAAGTGTCAAACACTCCAAAATGGTGAGATTTTCAATCTCCACAGGAATGAGGCTGGTGAGCAAATTGTTATCCATATACAAATATTTCAATTTTCAAAGGTAAATTACCACTTAAATCAAGATGCTGAAGATTGGTGAGGTGAAACATTTGAGCAGGAATTGCACCCGTGAATCGATTTACTGCAAGTGTCAAACACTCCAAAATGGTGAGATTTTCAATCTCCACAGGAATGAGGCCGGTGAGCAAATTGTTATCCATATACAAATATTTCAATTTCCAAAGATAAATTACCACTTAAATCAAGATGCTGAAGATTGGTGAGGTGAAACATTTGAGCAGGAATGGCCCCGACAAAGTTGTTCCAGCTCATGTCCAGATGAATCAAATGTGTCCAATTCGTAAAACCAGCTTGTGGGATCTCACCTTGGAGAAAATTGGATGATATGTTCAGCCTGACCAAGGTCTTTATATGGAAGAGTGGTACTATGATCGCGGAGGTGGCAGAAATGGTGGAATTCCAGGGGACAACTTCGTAGAGATTGAGGCCTACGACTGGCCGGGATGCTGTGGTGCCTGCTCTGCAGGTGACACGATCCCAGTGGCAGCAATCTAAAGTCGAATTCCATGAACCTAGGAGGGAAAATGGAGAATTTGCATCCTAGTTTGGCACTAAGGATTTGTTGGAAATTTCTCCAATGAGTATGGATTTGAACCGGAGGAAAGCTTGCTTATGATCCTCAAGACAGGACAAGGAAGGGTTGAAGGAGACTGAAAATAAGACGAGGATGAAGAAAAATCCAAGTCTAAGGGACTCTGGATTTGCCATAGGTTCTTGATGAATCAGACATCAGGGGAGTTCTTCATAAGGACAATCAGAAACTGAATACAAGTGCTTTGTCATGAAAGGGTTTTGGTTGGGTCACTTCTAACTTTTTGAATAGTATCAACGTCTGAAATGGGGCTCTGGGTGGGTCTTGTACGCTTTTGACTTGTGACCCAAGCCGCCCTGCTTGTAATCCACTCTTGCTGACTAAAATGTCACCGAAAGAAGGGTCTTGTACGCTTTTGAATAGTATCAACGTCTGAAATGTCACCGAGAGAAGGTTCTTGTTGCCCTCTATTCATTTAAGAAAACAAGTGCCTCCGTTTAAGAAGACAAACATATAAAACATCATAGATTAAGTACTCCCTCCGGTTCAAATTTGAGTCGATCTCAATGAATCTCTAGTAACTAAGGGGCCGTTTGGGGCGTGATTATAAGCAAATGTCCACAGTGGATTTTTCAGATCCACTGTAGCAGCCATATTTTTTTCCCTATCCAACTGAAACATGACCTGTGGAGTTTCAGCTAGATAGAAAAAAAACATGGATGCTACAGTGATGTTTTGCTTTTAGTCACGCCCCAAACAGCCCCTAAGAAAGAAATATCCAACTCTAAGAGACTTTGGATTTGCCATGGGTTCTTCATGAATCAGACATAAGGGGAGTTCTTTACAAGGACAATGAGAAATTGAATACAAGTGCTTTGCCATGAGAGGGAAAGGGAATGCAAGTGCTTTGTAATGAGAAACGTGCTTTGTCATGAAAGGGTTTTGGTTGCGTCAATAAAAAAAACTTTTTGAATAGTATCAACGTCTGAAATGGGGCGTAGAAACGGAAAGGAATCTTTTGAATTAAAGCTTAAACTAGACGACACGATTGTTCATATGAACTGCACTTTCATTTAAGCTTTGAATTGCCTATAAATGAAACATCTATAGAAGAATTCTTCGTTTTGGCTAATGACAGTTAGATCACTATGAATAACACAATTAGATCAATATTAATATTACTTAATTAAGTTCACTATAAATATGATATTTTTTACTACTCCCTCCGGTCACTTTTAATAGATACAGTTTTTCCCAAATGGACTGAATTTTTTGTGTTTTTGAAAAAAACTATATCTATTAAAAGTGAGTCGAGGGAGTATAGAACTATTTTACCCGATTTTGGCAGACTCTTAATTTTACTTCATTAGGAATGACTTTCTATTAGAGGTCATTTGTCATGACCAACTACCTGAAATATGAGAACTAGCTAATTCGTTACTATACGTATATAGTATGCATGTATTTTCACTTCTATTTACATCTGCACATGTGTGCACTCCTAATTGTTTTAGCTTTTTTCACTTCGTTAGTAACACAGTTATCATTAGCAGGATCCTGAAACTGGAAACTGGTGGTTATATATTGGGGTTATATATTGGGGCTGAAGCAATTGGTTACTGGCCGAACACCATTTTTACTAGACTGCAGGGAAGTGCAGAGTATGTACAAATGGGGCGGGGAAGTTTATAATCCGCCTTCTAATGCTAAATGGCCACCTATGGGCAGTGGTCAATTTGCAGTTGAGGGTTACTCCAAGGCATGCTACATGCGCCAGATGAAACTTGTTGACGGTAACAATGAGCTCATCCCCCTTCCATTAGACACAGTACAATTTGCTAGTGGACCTTGTTACACTGTTGAGGACACTGGTGAGGAAGATGAAAGAATTTTCTATTTTGGAGGGCCCGGTAGTTCAGTGTTAGATTAGGTTTACTTGTCTGCAAGGATGTCTGTCAAGCAGATTCTAATTGGCACATTATGGATACATTCAGAGGCTGTAAATGATGGATTGTCTTATTTATTGTTGTGCCAGCTTGAGGTTCCATGTTTAGAGTCGCCAGGCTTCCTGGCTTTAGTTCCCATTTTCTCTTATTCAGACTCAGATGTTTGTGGTCGACTTGCTTAGATAAGCCTCGTAGCAATCTAAATTCAAATAATGAATACATTTTCCTTATAGAAGAAAATAAATATCGAGACATTGCTCAATCTCATTTACAACCTTAGAAGTCTCACTTCTCTCATTTCTCCCACTGGTCAACTCTCATCCGCCAATTCTGGGGTTTCTTTACATACACAGTTACAGTTACAATTCCAAAAAAATTTATCCAGCCAGGCGCAGAATTGCCAACATCTTGCCGTATTCAAGTAAAGCAGTGGAATGTGCCTCATAATAGTGCTTTTTGAGAGTGGTGAGATTTCGCACTGCGTATAACCATCCATCTATAACTTCACATTGCTTGACATGTGGTTGCTCTAGGGTTATTTTTCACAATTGGGAGGGGGGCGGGAGCGGGAGCAGTTAACTCATTTTCGGAAATGAATATTCACGACCGTGGGTTGCCCAAAAGTTTGCTGAATGGAAAGAGCCAGAGGGAGGATAGGGTGAAACAAAAATGAAGAGACTCTCTTTGCCCGACTATCGGTGCCACCAACTTCAGGGCCTATTGCTCAAAACAAACAGTTAATAATTTAGAAATACAATATGAGCATATAAATCATATATTTGTAGGGAACATTCTAATTACACCTGCATTGGAGAATTCATACAACAACTAATATCTTCTTCCAGCATTTTTCACTTGCTACAAAGAGTAGTAAAAAAAATTGGCATGGTTTCTGCAAGTCACTAAACTAAGTACATTTCACATTTCAGCCTCTTAATTGTGCATTTTTTAATAGGATCATCTTTTACAAGAACAATAATACCCTCCTTAAATAATCATTAGCAATTTTTTCTTCTTTTTTGGGATGACAAGGGATAGGTAGATACTAATTGGTTTATAATTGTCTGGGATTGACACTTAGTCATCATTCTATATAAGCATAAAGACTATTAGCAGAAGAAAGGAAAGAGAACACCAAAAGGAAGTATATATAGTGTTGGACCAAAAACACCAAATAGACTAATCGTTGTTGTTCAATTATTTAATAACAAGAGTCATTCCCTGATAGATGAATGAAGCATCGAGTTGGTAATTAGTTCCCAACTCTTATGAGAGGCCACTATGCTTTTTTTTGTTTCTATATAGTAACTCGGTTTTCTGCTCATTAAAAGACTTTTAACTGGTGCATGCATCCTCTAAAGTGATAAAAGAATAATTTCTCATAAAATCGCTGTATAATCTTGGCTATATTAATATTTCATGTGCAACCATAATGTCATGAAGCCAATCCACATATTTGGAAAGGTGTAGGATGAATATGATGATGTCGAATCTTCTTATCATTGTCCCCTCTTCGGAAGGTTGCGTCACGAAGGGCATTCGGCGTAAAAACTTGCCACTATGTTTCTTTGTATGGATTTTGTACCATTTTGATTCCAATAAGAGTCAAATGCGGTATATCTCAGATAGCTGGGATAAGGTGTGATGATGATGATGAAAATCGCTGTATAATAAAATGAAAATACTTTCACGTAAAACTAAACTTGTGTTTTCAAGGAACTGGTTGGAACTCTAGTACTAACTTATCTACACAAATCTTGGTTATAGAACAATTGAAATGAAGAGTCAATTAATACTTGTGGACCACTATACCACATTTGCTAACATCTTTAACTTTTAGATACCTGGCTTTATTTTGAATTTGAGAGAACAAGGATGCCGCCTTGAAATAAACTTAATGGGATGTTCTGTTGACTGTCTGTGCCGATCCACAGCTGAGATAAGCTGAAATAGCAAGAACTCAAGTTGAATTAAAAGGAAAGTGCTGAAATAATGGACAAATGTATAGCCCCTAAAAACAACCTTCTCATCAAACCGAAAGAGTGATTGGTCAAAATAGGGTGATGGACTCTGGGACTGGCAACTGAAAGGTAATGACGCTGTCATCTTCTTTACAAACTGCAGTTATCAGAAAGCCAAATTGTAACTGTCTAGGTAATTCACAATAGATCCATTGAACAAGCACACACTGTTTTAGTTTTTGTACACAACATTACCTGGGAATAGCTACTGGCTTTGTTTTCAATGCTACGAAGTTGATCAAGAGCATGGACATTATTGGAGTGAGAAGATATGAAATTCATATACATAGAATTATTGGACGGTGCATGGAAGTGATCGCAAAACTGTTCAAACAAGTAATAGAGTTCTTCCGCAGAATTCTGCATTAAAAAGCATAAACATCAGACATATAGAGAAAGAAATTCTGGTCAATTACTATCAGAAAGAAAATTACCTGGTAAAAAGCAACCATCTCAGTAGTTTCCATGTTATAAACAGCAAAAAATGCAAGATGGTGGTCAATATTCCGAGATACCTGAAGATTTAATTGCATTGACAACAACCAAAATGATATTCTCCTTTTTTAAAACCAATATTGTAAATTATGACTGTCCAAGTGCAAGGCATTAAAAGTAAACTGAAGACAGGTAAACTCTCATCAAATGGACTGCACCAAAAGAACCAGGGAAATGGAGCAATGTTATAATCAGATTCCAATGGAATTAGTCTGAAGGCAAAGCTCACAAGTATCATTATGTAATTAACATAATCCCACGAAACAAAGTATTATAAGAGTACCGTCTGAGACTTTTAGGTGCACAGTGATTAAAGTACTTTCCATTGTGATAAAACTTCATCATGAACCCCTAAATTTAAAGGGCAGGTTCTACTTCAGAGGATTGCTATAACATTGTAGCTCTAAAATTGGAAATAGATAATAAATTTACCCCTCCATCAATGCTGCCAAACTTGATTAGCAGGTGTTGTCTGTCCAAGAATTGTACCTGTTTATAGTGAGACAAAAGTCATTCCATGAAAAAGCCATGGTTTAGCATTCCATTCTTGAAATTAAGTGCAGAAATGATGAGACTGTTCCAAATAATAACAGTTGTTTCTTCCTCAAGTGGAGTATGCTGAAACCCATGTAAAACATGCCACTTTGGGTAGGCTTTCCCCATGTTATATCAAATTGTGTGTATGTATTCACATATATATAACTGGCAATATGAACAAAAACCCAATAATAGGAAATTTACCTTCCACATGATCAGGTCTACATAATCTTGAAAATGAAAGTAGAACTTCTTCTTGAGACTCTGAACCCTCTAATTCACCAGGAAGATTGTACATTAGTAATCAAACTAAAAAATGGATTTCAACAGCAATGTATAATGCACCAAGTTCATATATTATGATAAGAACATGTAAGGCAATAGTGTTTACATATTGTCGTGTCCTTTCAAAATTGTATATAGGAAAGAACAAATGGAGACATAGGTGGTTTGAAAACAGGAAAGAGTGAAGAATGGGGTGACCTATGTCCCCAACGTAGCTGATTCTTTCACCAAAAGAAAGAATTAGGTCCATCCAGATTTTGATTTCATAAACGGCGAACATGACCAATTGAATCAGTAGGCTGAAAGCTCAGTTCAGAGGACTGCTAACTACTATTCCACAACAGAATAGCCTGGATCATGACAAAGTTGTAAACTCAGTGAAAGAACGGACTCGTCTGACCTTGTGAATGTTACTATGTACAATAGGAGGCAGCAGGGTATGCAAGTTTCCTGGTATGGCACCATGAACAAAGGACCGAATAAAGTTAAACTTGTGTGCAGGATGACCAAACTATGCATTGATCAACAATCTTTGACTATCATATGAAACTCATACCTTGAGGGCATTATCCCCTAACAACTCATTTCCAAGAAAAAAAATGAATTATCAGAAGCTAGAAATTTGAACAACTTTTTTTAGAAGGTTCATGAAAATAAAAAGCCAAAGCTCATTTGGATACCCACATGCAAGACCTTCTTGGCCTGTAAGAGAAATCATGGCCATAGGCTTGCTATATCATCAGACACATTTCAGAAAACTTAGTCACCACAAACTGGGACATTCATAAAAAAAATAATAAAAAAGCATGGGACAGTTCGAAAGCATCCCAGATATAGATCGCCAACTGAAAAATTGGCGTCCTTGTATTAAACTATAGTTGTACTCATGTAGTAACTTTTATACTTTCTCATTTTATTGATGAAGGGTAAATTACAGAACACCGGGTCATCAAGAGATACCAATGCTTTATGGAGCCTAAAATGACCTGAAGTTTGACATTCTTATCACCATTGAATGAAAACAATTAGAGATTACAACAACCAACCAGAGTATGGTCTGTTTCTTCATTCCATATTCTGCAGAAAATAAATGAAAGCAAGCGCTGTTTGATACCGCTCAAGAAAGAGCCTCCTCCAAATGCATGCGGATGATGAAGATGCCCATTTTCATCTTGTCTCATCATAGAGGTTTCGTTCTCAACACTTCTGCCAACAAACCCTAAGCACTGCAACGTAAAGATGAAAACATACATGATAAACTAACTGCAGATTTCTTCTTTACATATAAAACCAATATTTTACAAAGCTAAGCCTGAATTACGAATGTGGTTGATTCAGGTTTATTCTCATTAGGTTACAAGTCAATGCGTTTCTTTCCCAGTTTCACAGGGTTTTGAAAAGGAGGAAGTCCCATTCAGAATTTCTGGCCCTATATACTTGTCAAATATTGCAATACATTTAACAATCACATCTTCATTTATCTATCACTCCAAACCTTTTTGTCGACAAGTTTTCTTGCCGGCATTTTTAGTCAACTAGTTACTGCAAGTAAAATTACCTGAGCATGGGAATTAAGAAAAAGGTCATCATCTTCACGACAATATGCCCCAATGGCTCGGACATAAACAAGATTCCCCGAGTCCCGAATCTGAAGGATGTGAATCGTTTGGTAACGGAGAGAAAGGATAGCTAGTAGATCATCATACAAGAAAACTCCTGCATTATGCACCAAGTTGATGTAATCCTTAAAAAAACACTTTTCATCCAAGATAGCACCATCCTCCAATCTGTTTAATACACAAAGACAACCATAAATCCAAATAAACACACAAACAAATCAAATCAGAAACTCAAAAAATGCATTTACAAAAATAAATAAGGAGGTAGATGGATATTTGGTCAAAACATATGAGGTTTGGGATATGTTGGGACCACATATGGACACGATTCTTCAACAGATCAAACTGATTTAAAGATTGTGTCATTACTTACCAAATGAAGCTTGTATTGGCATAACATTTGTGGAGACAAGACCCATAGTTTTATTTAAATCTTAGATTTTTTATGTAATGAGCCCTCTCCATCTTTTAGAATATATGCGTGTGTTTGTGCATATGCACGTGTAATGTTTGCATGTCCCAATACACACTTGCCTAGGAAATTCAGTACATATAGAATTAACTGGAACAATGCACCTTTAACAAAGAAACCTAGATCGCCAACAATTAAGGGCTTGTTTGGAAGCATAATTAATGGGAGGATCCTGCATTAGTTTGACTGACAATCATAGAATGCTGTTTGGATTCAAAAACTGGGAAAGGAAAAAGTCAAGCTGTTTGGATTGAATAACTGGGAATAAAGAACAATTTAACAAGCTGCATTTTCTGTCAACTCAGTCCAATCCAGCTTTGAAATAATGCACAATCTGGTGTAACAGTGCAAAATCTCCTCATGGGGAGATTATGGAAAGAACCTAGATTGTGCACTGTTAACAACCTGGTGTACTGCTCATACCAGTTGCCCCAGCAATTTTTTTCTGTGACAATTTTGATCAAACTTTTTGAACTGTATTCAAACAGGCCCTCAGTGCATTTGGGGAAAATACCAGCAAAAAAAAGTGCATCGGGGGAAAAGCGGCATAAAGGAAGTTTCATATTCTAAAAGTCATACATGTGTGTTTGTGCGCATGCATGCATAACGTATACATATCACTGTAATACTTGTCATAGGAATAAAGATAGAATTCAAAGTTTTATAAAAGCATGAGCTTGTAGGACACAGAAATCCTACTTATTTACTTTATATTTCAACCTCCACCCCTCCACCCCTCCACCCCTCCACCCTTTCACGTGCAAGCCCCCATCAAGTGCGGTACATGGAAGAAAATTGGGGTATAAGTGCCTCCAACAAGACTTGAACCCAAGACCCGGGCTCTGATACCACGTTAGATAACCAAGCCTCCCAAAAGCTCGAGCTTGTAGAAAATAAATCTCATTTACTTATTATAAATTCCAACATCAAACCCATGTAGAATTAACTGGGAAATGCACCTTTCCCAAAGAAATTTACTTGACCAACAATTAGGTGTATTTGGTAGCCAAAAAAAATGGGAGAAAAGAGGTAAAAAGGGAGTTTTTGTGTTTTTGCTTCTTTGTTTTCTTTACGGGGAGGATTGAGAAGTTATGAATTTGCATTTCAAGCATTCTTAAGAAATCAAAGTCGACATTTATATACTAGGGTATATTTAGCAACAAACCTCACTAAGCGAAAAGTGATCCTTTCCATAGATGGAACTCCCTGAATTGCCCCTTCTGTAGCCGGTGCCTCTTGTGGGGCAGATGAAGTTGCAAATAAACCAAATTGATGATTCTCCATGTACAAAAAGAAATCCTTGCATATGAACTCGTTGCAGGATGCCAGTGGTAAAGAGTACAGCTGAGTGAAAAAACTATCAAGCTTCTTTGCTTTTGGAGGCAAATCATGTGATTCGCAATCGTCCCCCTTGCATGAGTAAGAAAGCCATGTAGGTCTGTAAACAATCAAATCCTGATGATTTCTGCTAAAACTCACGAGGTACTGCCCATCATCAGTGAATTTGCGGAAATGATGATCAGGGTTGTCAATGTCATAAACTGTACAACTTGGAACTAAATTTTCATAGAACTGTCTTGCAAGATGAACCTGTTGACAGAAAGGTGTAAATTTTTTTTAATTGCTCCTGCGATATATGGTATAGTTCCAATCAACGCTTAAATACAAATTTATACTTTCTTGGGCATTACTTGACATTTTCCATGACAAAGCTACTCTGCCAACAATGTAAACAAACCTGCCGCCAGCTGCTGACTAAAAATAAACAAGCAAAATGGCAGAATCTGCCTTTTATGATTTACTTCCTCCGTTTGATATCAATATCTCCATCAGAAAAAGAAAATATTTGTCCCATACTAATAGCTCCATTTGGCTCAATTTAAGCTGATGTATGCATATGAGCTAGTTAAAGAGGCTTCAAATTTAAGTGGCTGGCTCCATTCAATAAAAATTATTATTTTCGTCCCACATTAATAGTCCCATTTGTTTTTTTTCAAAATGAACTAAAATAGGCATCAATTTTAGTGGCTAGCTCCATTCAATAAATATCCTTTTTTTGGATAATTGAGAATTTCATTCCATTCAATAAATATCACTCTCTCCTTGCCACAATAATAGTCCCATTCGTAATTTCAAAATGAACTAAAATCAGTTCACTTCAAAAAACCAAATGATACTATTAATTTGAAACAGAGGGAGCACTATTTTGAGGTTCAAGCTCAGCAAGAAACCAACCCATTTCATCCGCTCACAAATCCTTCATGAAACAATCAAGTAATCCCTCCGTCCGGAGTTATTATTAACATTTATTTTTTTCAAAATGAACTAAAATCAGTTCATTTTGAAAAAATAAAAGTTACTACTAATTCCGGACGGACGGAGTATAAGAGTAAGTTCTCAGCAGAGCACAGGGCAGGGCAGGTGGAGGAAGAACACTCACAGTAGTGCCCGGAGGAGGAATGAGAATCTGGCGCTCGAAGACTCTGGCAGTGAGGTTTTTGCTCCTGAACATGAGAGCCGAGTGTTGCCGGCGGCAGCCGCTCTCTCCGCTAGAATGCGCCGGACCACCGCCACATCAGTCTTCCCGGCCACCTCCGGCCAACCAAGAACCCGCCCTCCTAGCTCCGCCGCCGAAGTTCGCTCCAAAGAATTCGCATACACTGGAGAGGGACTCGGCGCATGCGCGGCTGAGGGTATGCCGTATGGGGGCCGAGGCGGCGAAGAAGGTGGCCGGGCAGGTCGGATGAGGGTTTAAATTACCGAAATGGGCATGGATGGAGAGAGGGATTTCGGTTGGCTGTGCAAGGAGGGAGGGGTAAATGTGGAAAGTGAGTAGGTTCGCCGTACGTGGTTTGGATGTGATGGAGAGGGGAGCTACGACAGCGCTACGTGCAGATCGACTTCGAAGAGCGCTTTTGGGCCTCATGCGCCCGGGCCCAAATAAAGGAATGATAAAATGGGGCCCATTTGGAAGCGTGTCGGCTGCCTTCTTGCTTTGGGCCGGTACCATCTGTGGCCATAGATGTGACACACCACTGGCCCAATAGGATGACGTGGCCTGTTTGAAATTGATGTAACCTGGCTTGCCACATCGCATTTGCGCAGGAACCGTCAATCTTCAGGATCAACGGTGCACACGTGTTGGGTGTCCCTGGCACACTACTCTAGGGCGCCAGGGAGCCGTCTATCTTAGAGATCGACGGTGCAAGTAGAGAAATTATTGAGTAAGCCTGGCATACTACTACTCCGGGGCACCTAAGTAGTAATTGATCTCTAAGATTGACGGTGCACAAGCAATAAACGTGCACAACTTCAAAGGAAATATCACATGCAATGACCTGGCCACGTCACTTTTATGTCAAGGCACTAGGGAGCCATCGACGAATACTCTTTATGTGTGCGCTCCCACTGTTTGGTACCTAACAACTGAGCACACACGTTACGTGTGTGCACCGTCGATCTCTTGTGCGCCATTGCTCATGTGGATCATAAAGTGGGCCTAAATCCCACGTGGCACACAGGGTGCACTAAGTAATTTCTTGTAGACAAAGAAAAGAAGATTGTACCATACACATTCACCTTTTGCAAAAAGAGTACAACTCAGCTATTGATACGGTACAACATTCATTCGGATTAAAGGTTCCACTCACACTGTTAACACTGAAACAAGACGAGTTCATAAGTTTAGTTGTTTCAACACATGTTTCTACAACTATGCAACTGCCACATTCATTCACATGCTAGCTTGGTATCAAAGCTGCTCAGGCATATTCCAAATGCCTGGAAAGCAGACAAAGGGTAACGATAATCCATCGTAAATAGATCTTTTCCTATTTTACCAAACTGGAGGATGATCTTGTCGTGATCACTCGACCCTGCTTGTGAAGTACTTGGACCAGTATTGTTGTTGTTTTGATGGTGGTTGTTGTTCTGATGATTGTTGTGGTGGTTGTTGCGATTCTGATTGTTGTTGTTGTCCAGAGACTCGGAGGAAGAAGCTATCAACTGAAAGTTTTTTACAGAGGCAACTGTCACTCTGCCACGGAAGTTCAGGCACCAACACTGAAGCTGCTCATGCCACCTTGGAGCCTTGTTCTTCAATATAAGTGGACCCTCCTTTCCCCAGACATCAACTTCAACTTCAGTGAACCTTGTGCTGCTATAGAATCTTGAGGAGTTAATGGATTTTAGGTCTTCTGATATGTTGTTATCGAGGACACCGGACTGAGAGAAAGAGAGAGTGGAGAAGGAGTCCTCTAAGGAGCCCATAGGTATGTCGGAGAAGGTGGGAACAAAACCATTGGGCTCCAGGGAAGAGGCAGGGATGGAGTGCATAGTGCAGCACATCCGGCGAGGCCCCCTGGTGCCAAGCATGTTCAGCTCATAGGCAATATGGGCAATGCCATAGCTTCCAGATGGTACTTTAGGTGAAACTTTTCGACTGTAAAATCGGCGACTGGATCGGCCACTAGACGTTACAGCTCCACGGTAAGGAGGCTGGCTATCAAAGATGGCAAACTTGGTACCCAAAAAATTAGACCTGAAAAGATGAACAAATAATGAAAAATGATATGAAAGAAAATTTATTGCAATAGTATTAGAATTGGAGCTCACGCTAAAACTTTTCTTCAATTTAAGCATCTAGAGCAAGTCAATAGTGGAGAGTTTCATGAGCTGAAGCTAGATAGAAACTGAAAGATGAGACAACAAATAGGAATTTTTCACAAAATGCATATGGTATGACTCGTTTTTCAAACTTTTTTTTTAAAAAAAGGAATGTTTCAAACAGCATAAGCACCACTGCTTTTGTGACATTGAGTGAAGCAGCCGACGATTTGTTGTGATCCCTATAACTTGTAATAACTATGCAAGTCGTAAACAAGCTCATAGAAATTATGACCAACATTCTTCCATTAAATTATAAGGAGGTAAGGAATTTTGCATTCTTCAAATTGCGATAAAATCTAGAAAACAGGAAGAGAATTTGAGAGGACCAAGTAGAGACACTCTTTCGGTTGTTGCCGTGGAATGGATGAGTGACAGGTAAGGAATGGAGAAACGAGAGGGAAACAAGCAGGTGGCCCATCTGTATATTTCTTTACTTTCAAATCTAGCCATATAAGAAGTTTTGCGTGCAACTCAGCACACAAGTAGAGAGAACAGGTATTTTGAATTTTATATAGTAGAAAAGTGCTACTCAATGGAAAGAGTATTCCTTTACCTTAATTTACCCATGTAACTGACACTGTTTCGAGAGACGTCTGAGGAGTCCATAGTAATAATATATTCAGCATGAGTAGGACGGCGAACTTTCCGAGCAGCAAGGAGAAATTTACCATTTTCTGCATCCAATAGACAAAATTAGCAACAGAACCAGAAAATTGTTAACAGATTCCAGAGAATATAATACAAATCCATGCAACTTTCCAAATACAAAATAAGCCCAAGTTGCCCTCCTCTTTCTTTCACATGTTTGTTCACAACAAAATCTTAAAGAGTGCTGTTATCAATAAAGCAAATGAGATCCCCATCATATAGCTATGATTCATCAATTATTGCAGGTTAATATCTTGAACCATTTTCTAGTATGTTTATTAGTTTCTACCCATTTTCTTCGTCATCATTTAGTGCATGATATACTTGGAGATCTAAGTGCTGTTCAATTCAAACAATGACTACTTGTTTCTGACTTGCTTCTCCATCTTGGCTAAGTACATGCACGTAAGGAATAAAAACCATCTTTACGAAGAATATGATGCTCCCTCTGTCCCATATTTATAGTCCAATGTAGTTTCCCACAATGAACTGATTTTAGTTCATTTTGAAAAATCAAATTGGGTAGAAGTGAGTACTATTCTCCAACCTTACCTAATAGTGTATAACTAAACAATTACATTCGATGAACTCCAACATACAAGAGGAGGTAACCATATTCCAGCAATACACATACTCTTAAAAATAGAAGCTTAAAAAAGAAAGTTTATAATACTACCTTCCACATACCTTTGAGATAAAAGGGATGTAAGATTAACTGAGAAGAGGACTCACCAGGATTAAGACCCAAGTAGAGATAGTAAGTGGAGGTTGCCTTATTCCTTTTAATGTAACACTGAATTGGCCCTGTACGAGGCCCTGGCTGGAAATACCCATTAAACTCAAGCAGGTAAGAAAAAAATTGTTTTCAGATAGCTGAAGACACATAAAAGAGAGCATATGCAACAGTGTCATGTTTGAGGTTCGTAATTTTCAGACTCTCTTATACATTTTCCTTGTAGTTAATGATTATAATTATTGCACGAGCTTAGTGTATTCAACGTAATCAATAGCAATCAAAACATGCAAAAGTTCATAAATAATAGCAATCATGTTATAAAGAGTTCTGCTTACGCCCACACACTTAACCTCAGTTTAAGGAATTCATGAAAAGCACCTAACTTGTCTAAACACATAGAACAATTAAGATAGCATTAGCTAGAGCATAGATCAATGACTTAAGCCACTCTCCATTTGACAGACACTACAATTAAAAAGCCCCTCAGCAATGAGATGACGTATATGAATCAATCATATACTTTTCTCCTCTATATGTACCTATAGGATTAATTTAGAAACGGGGTGAAGATATGCAAGAACAGACCGTAACTATAGGCAACATTCCCCTAACAAATTCCTGGGAAGCCTCTCTCTTAAATAGAATACTCAAATCGTGATCAAACAGATACTGCAAACTCCCAGCACTTACTATAATTCGGAATTGGACCATATCACACTTCCATCTACACTTAGACTGCAATATCGATTAGAGATTGCTAGAGAAGCAAGGATATGGGCTTTGGGTAGAAAACCAAAAAAAAATATTTTTTAGTTCCATCATCCACAGGTTCAAACTTAAGAGAAAATCTACATAGGGGCTGTTTGGTTCATGAATTTGGCAGCAAATTCGGCCTGAATTTGAAGATAACTAACAGAATCCTGTTTGGTTCATGAATTTGGGGTGAATTTAAAATTCAGCCTGAAAGATGATTATCCCTCAATTCAGGTTTAATTTGTGAATCATCTCATGAGGAGATTCATCAAAGTAAGACTGAATTGTGAATTTTCACTTCAGCAACCAACGGACATTCCCATTTACACCAATTCAGCCTAAATAAATTCTCTCTTAATTAAGCTTTAGATTCATTAAAATTTACTAACCAAGCAGCCCCATAATGTTTGTTACAAATATGTGAATTAGGTTCAATTTGGGTCAAGGAAAAATCCCATTTTTTGGAGTTTCAATTAAAAAAAAAGGCATTTTCTCATTTCAACATCATGCTTCTAACCCTAGCATCATTCTAAAAAGACAGATACTAAAAAATCAAAATTTAACAAAAATACTCCAGCTAAGAAGCTGCATCCTGATTTTGCTTTCGATTTGCCACAACCAAAGATTCGATTTTTTGGGAAATCGAAAAGCCAAAAAGATGAACTCTTTGCATTTCCGCCAGAAATCTTATTTTCCCAACTGTCCGAAAATCTCGCTAAGCTAAAAAACAGGGAAAAGAAAAGCATAAACTTGCGAGTCAGGGATATGTCCGAAAAACCTGCTTGAGGGAAATAGGGAAAGTGAGCTTAGCGCTGATCTCGGGGTTGCCGACGATCTCCTTGCACATCTGGCGCCATGACCGGCAAACGGCCGCGCAGGCCACCACATGGCGGCGAGCCGGCCACGTGCTCTCGCTGGCCTCCAGCCGCTTCACCACATCCCGCAGCAGCTCCGGCGGCAGCCCCGCCCAGCAGCTCTGCCACTCCTCCTCCCCCTCCCCCCCAACATAATCAAAATCAAACGACGCAGTCGACGCCGAGGCGATGGTCGAGCGGCGGCGCCGGCCGGAGTCAAAGCGCCGGCGAGAGAGGCTTCCAATCCCGTCCCGGACGTCGCGGACGATGCTCTTGAAGTTCATCGCCGGCGATCGGAAGGTCAGATCGGGATCGTTGACATCGTTGGAGTCGGCGGAGTCGAGATTGGGGATTTCTGGTGTGGATTTTGGTTAATAAATAAAGAACTCGCTTTGCTTTGTTTTTTACTTCGTATTTTTACCGTAGCTGTGGAGCTAGTAAGAACTAAGAAGTAAGCAATTATTTTTAATCCTCTCTTTTTATGAAAATCGTACTTACCACCACAGCTTCTTATCTTATTACTCCCTCCCTACGGGCACTTTTAATTGATACAGTTGAATTTTCTGATTGAGGCCAACTCCAAGGCTTAATAGTTACTAGTGGAGCTCTTTTGAGGTCTTTTTTATCACGAGAGGGTCACGAGAACTTATACTGTTCCCCATGCGTTGCGTGTAGCTAATAATAATTTTTTAGAGGGTCACAAAGTGTTTAATAGGCGTGCCATTGGACATCTTGTTCTTGTTGGGGTTTTAATATCTGGGGAAGGGGGTAGTTGTATGGATATATGGCTTCTCGCGATCTTTTTTATATGAAGCGAATATTTATTTGTATGGCTTTTGGTACGATAGTAGGATGTTTAACGTCAAAAAAAATAAAAATAGATACAGTTAATTTTCAAATGAAGTGCCCAGGAGCAGATGATAGAGTCAGGTTTAGGGTTGTTCGTGGACAGCTGTGTCCACGGGCCCGTCTGTGTCCGTGGCCGTGTCCACGCCGAGGAGGAGTTGTCTGAGTACTACGGCCAAGGGCCCTCGGACAGTCGTCTGTTTGAGGACCAAGGAGGGCTGCAGCAGGGGAGGCGGTGGCCATGGCCGAGGTAGGAAGAAGGAGGGGTGGCAGGGTGGAGGAGGAGGAAGGAGGGCCACCCTGCAGGACGGCGGGGTGGAAGAGGAGCCTTTTTGCAGGGCAGCGGGGTGGAGGAGGGGCAGAAGAGGAGGAAGGAAGGAAGGAGAGCAGAGGATGGTAGTCCAAAAAGATGATCTCTTTGACAAGGAAGAGAGGAGGGCGGCGGGGGTGGAGGAGGAGGGAGGAGGAGAAAAGAGGGTGGCGAGGGAGGAGGAAGATGAAGGAGGAGAGACACGTGCTCGGCACCGTAGACGCTCCCCATGACGTTCTGCGTGGCAGTCATGAGCTTGGTGGCGAGGCCGAGCTTGCAGTGGGTGCGGAGGTGATATGGCCGTGGCACTCAGAGCTCTCCTCCTCCATCTTGGCTAGCACGTATCCGACGATCCGGCCGCCGTAATCCTCGACGACATAGAGCAGTTGCAGCTAGGAGAGGACGTGGTAGAGGTAGTACTTCATCTGGTAGTTCTCCGACAAGTAGAGCAAGTTGCATAAGGATGACATCTGGTCCGAGAACAAGCAGAGTAGGTTGTACTTCAGTAGGTTGCACAGCACGTGGTCTCGGGCGCTGGGAATGGTGTGGGTTTAACATGTGTAATGGCAGGGGTAGGGTTGTTAGGCAAAAAAATTTTGTTGTCATTTTCCTGCACGTGTGTGGAAGAGGGCAAAAGGTGAGTTGCGACATTGTCAGTGTGTGTGTCCGCGTCTTTCGGACATCCGGACATGGATACGGCAAAAATTGTGACGGACAGCTTCTAGTCAAGTTTATATGCGATGGTGTGTGTTGGGCACATGGGCGGGGAAATTTTAATCGGGCACGCGTGCATTAGGGGAAATGATATTTGTACAGCAGATGTGCATTAGTGCGTGCAAGGGATAGGTGGGCTTGAAACTAACACCCGCTATTGAATCGAGACTACGCTGATCTGATCCGGAGCACAAACTGTATAACATCTATCAAGACCTCTCAAGTTTCCAAGAAGTACTTACAATAAACTTTCTTGAGTAGTGTTCGGGACGTAGTAATGCTACAACGATCTGCAACAGAAAAATGCATGCCAGAATGAAAGTACACAGACCTTCAAAGCGTGTGTGAGGCGAATACGTGGATCGTTGTATGTTATTTATAGTAAAATATTCACCAAATAACTCATATCTACTGTCTACACAACGTTTTTTTTGTGACATGTACATGATATTTATGTCATTCATACAACGAACTTGTTCATGCAAAGAGAAGCCTCCTGGGAAGATTGTTCTCATTTCAGGCAACAGCCGAGCTTGTTCAAACTTGAGTAATGGGAGAACTTTTGTGCTAATTTTTAAGACATTAAGGTGGTTTGACTAAAATGAGAGATCGGACAAGCTGATGAACACTAAAAAAGCGACATTGCTGCTAGAATGCGCGGCAACGGCAAGTGCGCAGGAATGCATGCTAAAATGTGCTGAGATTGCGCGGGGAGCACTAAAATGCGCGGTTGAGGCCCATGCGCAAGACATACGGGAGATGGGCCCAGCCCACTATGAGGTCGGGAAGTAGTCTTCACAATGGGCTAGGCTGCTTAACTTGTATTATCACTCTAATTAAAGACTTAAATTAAACTTTTGGAGATGTAAAAGGAAGATTTGCTTCTACGTTTTAGATGGATTCATGTTGGGCACCTTTGGGATTGATATCTTCCATCAGTTTGAGAATGTTAGGCGATAAACACATTTATCACATGTTAATGGGCGATAAACCCATTTTAATATGACCAAAGAGGGGCCATTGGGGTATAATTCCTCCGTTCAATGAAGCTCATCTGGATTTAAAAAAGATGGGTCATGCACTACCTGTCCTATGCTCTAAGATTCATTGGATGAAGGGTGTAACAATGACCAAATTCCAAATCACAGTGTTAACAGTGTCATAAATCAGGTTACGGGGACTCATACACCCCTCGCTATAAAAAATATTAAAGAAACCAAAATCGCTCGCAGCAGTGTCACCACTTTGAACGGACCTAATGTACGGGGTCCATTGAGCACGCACCCGATGCCTCCATCATGGCTTGTGTTATGCAAAAGCAACCTCACCTAGCATTTTCGTTTGCAAAAGATGTCAGCTCAAATCAATTGGATTTTGCTTAGTAAACATCTTTCAATCGAGTCTTTAGTTTTTTTTTTTTTGTATCATAATCGAGTATTAAGTACGATAAGAAAGGGCAGCCTCTCGTATGAAATTGTAGTTAAGGTTTGAACTGGTAATAAACGCTTGCGAATAATCATCTATTAGATAGGTGCATCAGTGCATGTATCTATCACACAAGGAAAGAAACCTTTATTAGTGAGATGTGTATTACTTAATTTTTTTCTTTTGTGACAATGTATGTAACTTGTTTTCTTCCCATGATGATGCTCAATTTGACTCAGCTCATTCCTTCTTTTCTCTATTATCTTCCAACTTGCAAGATCATGTCCGCCAAACGGGCTTTAATGTTCTTATATTCAATGGGCTCACCTTTTCTCTTATGTTCGTCATGTATCTTCCATTTGGAAGCATTTTTTGTCCGCCTCCAAGATGTCCACCGGGATGTCCTCCATGTGAGATGTGAGGATTTGGAATGGAGGAATGCACAAGTTGTCATAGAACACACACTACAACGACTTTTCTTCAAGGCACAATTAAGTCTTCTTTCCTCGATTTACCTGAAAGCAATATTCGCCCCAAACACTTTTTAAATGTGGTGTGTAACCGGGATCTCCACAAATTCTCCATAAAGCTTTCTTTCCAAGCTTGCAATTCATACTATCATATGTATACTCGATTATGCAAATATGCATTAAAAAAATCATTATGCAATGCCACCTAATTTAGCAGTATGAGGAGTATATATCTATACTTACTAACTTTGCTATCTTCTATTTTTAAAGTCCTCTTCAACTATTTTTTGCTCTATTACATATATACACAACTATTTTTCATCTATCTTCTTAACAATATTGATTTGGATTAATTGCTTAATAGGTTTTCAGTCTGGTTGGTTTTCCAATCAATAAATAAATCATTATCTGCCGTCATGGAAAGGGGATTTTCTTTGTTTCGTGCTAAATGGGATTGAAAAGGATATGCAGACCTATGGTGCCGGTCTAGGAAGCACGGATACGGCAAAGTCATTGTCGTATCCGTATCCGATACATATTGGACATTGATACGGGAGCAACACATCTGTATCTATGTCCTGTCATATCTAAATTAAATTAACATGAAGGCGTATGTAGTGTAGTGGATAGGGTTATTGTTTTTGAATCCTGACAAATGCATCATTCATTTTTGTGCCATTCTTGCATGCTAGAAATAATGAACAAAAAATAATTTTAAGTTTGTAGTTATAATTTTTATAAGGTTTAGGAGAAAAAAATATGGTAATACAATACCAAAAATATATTTAAAACTTATATAAATATTATTTTATTAGCCACATCGTATCTTACTTTTTTAGAAAATGGCGTATCCCCGTGTCCGTATCGTGTCGCCATATTCGTACCCGTGCTTCCTCGGTGCCGGTTTATCTGAAAAAAAAAAAGGATGCTATCTGTTTGTGCTTCAAACAAAACATCTCCTCCATAACAATATTTTCAGCCTATTTGGGTAATCATAAATTTAGGTCCTAGTTTTCTTAACAATGTTAAGTACTAGCTTTCACCTGTTCTAAAAACTAAATAGCTGAATTATGATTCCATACCTAACTATGCATTACTATCCTCGTCCTGACTCATTGTTTTTGCTTTGACTTATAGGCGCAGTATTGCAACATGGGATATTCCCATTTCCCACAACATAGTAAACAAATTCCCACAAGAATACAAGAGAAACTATGTCGATATCTGCGTTCATGCTGTTAGGGAACTAGTTGGTGGTTAAATTAACATGAAATAATTAAGGTATTTATCCGCGTTAGGATTTAACTCCGCCATTGTGTCTCACAATGCCCAGTCCCAAGTCTGGGGAAAAGGAGGAGGGTTAACGTCAGGTTGACAGCCGGATGTAAAAAATCCGTCAATTTCTATGGATCTTACACCACACATTCTAGCTAGAGCTAGGGCATTCCCTGGAAGCGACGTGTTGTGCCAAAACCCGGGTGCAATGATAAGTAAGCAAGGGTTGGCTAGGGCATTCCCTGGAAGCGACGCATTGCAACAACGCCCGGTTGCAATGAAAAGTGAGCAAAGGTTCTCGCGTTGGTTTGGACGGGCTCGAGTAAAGAAGCTAGTCCATGAGCGTAGGATTAGAGTGGCATCGTGGAATATTGGACCTTAAAGGGTAAGGGTATGGAGTTAGTAAAAACACTCAAAAGAAGGAGGGTTAACATAGCTTGCTTGCAGGAGATTAAGTTTGTAGGGGAGAAGGCTAGGGAGTTGGGGAAGGCTTTAAACTAGTTTATATAGGTAAAATTTCTAATAGGAATGAGGTGGGTATAGTGGTGGATAAGTAGGTGTCAAGAGATTTAGTGATAGAATTATATTAGTGAAGCTAGTGTTAGGGGATTTCATAGTTAATGTTGCTAGTGCTTATGCAACTCAAGTAGGATTAGGAGAGGACCTTAAGAGGCAATTATGGGAGGAAATAGACTTAGTTTTATAAGGGATACCTAACGGGGAGAAGGTTATTATAGGAGACGACTTAAATGGGCATGTAGGGGAAAAGAATATAGGTTTTGAGAGGGCGCATAGGGGGTACGGTTTTGAGGAGCGGAATGAAATGGGAGAAGCTATTCTTGATTTTGCAATAGCAAGTGAGCTAAGCATAGCAAATACCTATGTCAAGAAGAGGGAAGAGCATCTAGTAACTTTTAAGAGTGGACCTCATAAGAGGCAAATAGATTTTTTCTTAGTTAAAAGTGAGGACAGAATTAAATGTAAGGATTGTAAGGTTATACCCGGTGAACCTTTAGCACTTCAGCATAGATTAGTTGTTTTAAATGTTCTCATAAAGGGGTGGAAGAAGCAAAGTTCGGATAAATTGGAGCATAGGATTAAGTGGTGGAACTTGAAAGGTGAGATGCTCAACACTTTTGTGGAGAGGTTGAGGTATGAAGGGGATTGGACCTCAAATGAGGAGCCAACAAGGATGTGGGTGAGCATGACTAATTGTATTAAAAAAGTGGGAAAAGAAGTACTTGGTGAAGTGAGGAGGAGATTGGATGTCAAGAAAGATACTTGGTGGTGGTGTGAGGAAGTCCAAAGAGTCATAAAGGAAAAGAAGTGTTCCTTTAAGGAGTGACAAAAGTGTAAAAATTATGAGAATTGAGAGAGATATGTTATGAGAAAGAGAGAGGCTAAAAAGTTAGTAAGTGAAGCTAAATTTAAGGCTTTTGATGACTTATATAATAGGCTAGGGACAAAGGAGGGGGAGATGGACATTTATAAGTTAACTAAGTTAAGGGATAGGAGTAGTAAGGACTTAGAGCAAGTTAGGTGTATTAAAAGTGAAGATCAAATGGTCTTAGTGAAAGATGAGGAAATTAGGGAAAGATGGCGTGAGTATTTTGAGCGTTATAAATGTGCTTGGAACTATTTACTTCATGGCTTTGTACCTATTTAACAAAGCACATTTAGATTTGGATTAAACTTCTAAAACAAGAGAATCTAGTATATAGGAACTATTTAGGCCTTGGAACTTGGCCCTCTTTATCTGAAATCTTGAAGCAGAATTCATTGTAACAAATCAGAAACGGATAATGGGACTCGAGGGGCTGTTGAACCAGGGAAATAGAAGGAAATCCCATATTTCGTTGAACGGCTGTTGCTATTGCTAGGTGGTTTGTGTAACAATACCATTTTTTTTTCTCAAAGGCATATCATTATCAGCGGGCGGACAAAGCGGAAGACTTACACCCATATACGGGCGATAACATAATTTCGGAGTTTCGCGCCGCTTTGTGTAAGAGTAAACAAGTAAAAATTCAATGAGGTATAAAGTCTAGAATATCAACAAGTCTTACATCCACAATTAGATAGAGTCCAGAGCCACACACGCGGCTCGGATAACAAGTCTAAACAGTCTGAAATATAACACGACATCTACTGTAATCTCATGACAATAGAGAGTATGATAACACAACACTAATCATCATGCTCAAACTAATCCCATACTCCTTCTGGTCGCTCCTCGAAGAGAGGATCCTGCGCGTCTGCGTGTCGCACCACGCAGCCCCAAAACAAAACAAGGAAGAGGGGTGAGTATAAAACTCAATAATGGTTTTCAAGACACATCGGAAATCCATAAGAAACATCAAAGAATGAAAGTTCATCAAATAATATACGTAATCCACATGATAATACCGTCTAAATCATACGTCCATCTCACAACATCATATACCATGGAATTTTATCAACATACCTACTGAACATGCATACCCGTCATAAGACGATACATAATAATATCTCAACCACAAACTGTCTAAACATGCATTCCTGTGGTATGAATCTCATACAACCTGGTACACAATCATACATATATAACATGATCCATCCATCCATCACGTCACATGTGGAGCATCTACATGGTACATAATCATGCATTTATATGAACATACACTCACCCTTCACGATACACGTGGAATCTACAGGATACACAATCATTCATAGCATTCATAATAATGCATCAATACAATGGTGAATGCCTCCATCAAGGAGTAAGCACAATATCTTTGGGACACAATCAAGCCTAAGAAGGCGTATCATGGTCCGGTTTCCTCGCTGGAAACAAGGGGGGTGTCGTATACCCCAAAGTCTGTTCGCCCTGGACAGTCCTGGCCAAGGGTGCCCGAATCGTACACAACGAAACTAGAACAGGTGTGTTCGCCCTGGGTAGTCTCCTGCGGTGGGGGAGAGCCCGAATCCCGGTTACGCTCGACCCTAGAACACATGTGGTAAGGGGTGCACAAGCCTACCACCGGGAATACTCATGTCCCGTACAACTAATCTCAATAGTATCAACCGCAAGGCGAATACGAAACACGCCCCCCATATCATCCATCAAACTCAACCCGGGGAGTGTCCGTGATCTACGAAGGACCAAATCGAAAACGTGTCCTTTCGGACCAACCAAGTTCGATAATTCTCCGATCGATTAATCCGGCACGCAATTACATCCATCGCATACAATCAATCAACACCGATGAAGACACGGTAAAATCTCATTCATGAAGTCCGATTCATGATGCATGCTCTCAGGATACATACGTGAGCAAATCCTACGTGGGTGCCAACACATGAAACATGCTCTCAACCCATTCCCACATGCATCATAATCAAGGTATAATTACAATCTCATGGTAAATCCCCATGTGTGTGTGTAGTCATGCATATCCTAATCACGTGATTCATACTTATCATAACTTATAGGGTCATATTCATATATTGAAAAATCGTTTAAGTACTGGTCACAATCCCAAAATCATGGTGAAAACCACCGTAAAAACATAACTTTACTTGCATGAACTCGACAACATTCCTACAAGCATACTCACATTTATTTTCTGTAATCCAACATACATAAGGTATTATATCATCATTTCTACATATCACGTGGCCTCATTAACTCATAATATACTTCTCATGTCATTAAGTGAAGTAAATCATGGAAAAAAATGTAAAATTTCCAAAAACCCATTTAACTGTAAATTTTTGAACATTACTGAGTTTATTGAAATTTTTTGAAAGTTACTAAGTTATATGTAATTGCGAATAGTAAAGAACAATTTCATGTACCTCAGTAAAGTTCAATAATTCCAAAACACTCATTATATCCTCATTTCGAGAATTAAACCGAAACACCATTTTCATAACTTCAAACATCAAATCGAAGCATCAAACAATATCCAAATTACACCAAACTTTTCAGAAATCCTATTTAGACCATCACAAATCAAAACCCAAAGAAAAGAAAGCATGAGATTAAGGAAAACTAATCTTACCATTAGAGACCTAAAAATGAATAAACCCCTTCAAAATACATTCATTAAAACAAGATTTACACTACCCAAGCTGAGATTAAAGAACCCATTACCTTGATTTGGATGACCACGAAGTCCAACACCTTAATCACCTTGAAGAAAATATAAATCCATTGTTAATACTCTACTAATCGCGACTAAGCTTGAAAACCCAAAATAGACCTTAAATCTAGGGCTTTTAATCATATAAAAACGAAATTTGAAGATTAGGGTTTGAAGATACATATTAAAACAGAGATTTTTATCCTTCAAATGCTTTGAAATCATTTGGAAAATCAAGGTTTTGAGTAAAGATTATTGAAAAATCAAATGAAAATGAAAGATTAAGCATAGATTAGCATACCTTAACTCCTTTCCTCTTTTGGAAATGGGGAAAGAGGCTACTGCTCCAAGCCAAAACCCTTTCTCAAAATGGGGAGGGCGCAACCCTTTCTTTTTATAGAAAGTTTTGGGGTAGACCTAGGTAAAAACTGGGGTAAAATGAGCAATTTTGGCTAAAAATGGGTAATTTAGCGATTTTAATGCCAAATTAAGCTCAGAAAATTCTAAAAATTTTTATAACGACTTTGTTTAATGTCTGGGGCTTTTTTGTCACAAAAACCTAATTTCGTCGGCGGGGCCCGCCGGGAGTCCCGCAAACCCTAATTTTCGGGAAAATAGGTAAAAATCAGAAAAAAAAATCCAAAAATTAAGATTTGATTCTAAATCACTTAAAACTCATTTATGTGAAGTTGTTTTTGATTGAAACCTTTGGAAACAATTTTTATTTTCGAAATCAACCGAATTTAATCTGAAAGTACTTAAACCACACGATAATCTATGTTTAACAAAAATAAACCGATTTTTAAGGTGAGGGTTCTTACAGTCATCATGATGCCACATAATCCTTTCAAGCAGATAGGACTTTCCAAATATGACTCTTTTTTAATATAGAATAAATGAAGCCTTCTAACTTGCTCAAGTTTCACTCTCATAGAAGTAGATAGAACTGCTGTCTAATCCAAACAATTTCCAGATGGAGCGTTGGAAAGTTCAATGAAGTTTGTCACTTAGCTATTTTAAAAGCATGTGCAACAGCGTGTAGCATATCACGCCTTCAATTTCAAGATTCTGTAGACATAATGTTATTACCAAGCCATAGACAGTCAATAAGTAGAAGGGTACAATTATCGTCATAACGCAGGCAAAAATCTAGACATAATGCAGGCAATTTCTAGATTATTATCATGCCTTCAATTTCAAGATTCTCTAGACATAATGCCGAAAAAATCACCTTTACTGAATTAGAAAACGAAATTGTGAAAATCGGGCATTTAAGTTTCAATTATCGTCAACTGTGTTGAATTGAACCACCATATATTTAATGTGTTGGTGCTTTATTAGATGAAGATGGAAACACATAGAATAAGCAGAGGTAACTGCACTAGCAAACTCAACAAAAACCAATGAACACATGAATACAAAACGCAAACTGTACTTCATAAGATGGGGCGTTCTTACCACAAGATCAGCAACCGCATTACCATCCTACCATGCTGTATCCATTTTAATCACAACAAAAGATGCATGAACGGTATCCCCTTCATGGGGAACTGATTGAGAAAAACACTCCTCCCTGTCAGTTATGAATCTAATCCCAACAGAAGACTGAAGGTTAGATAAAAGGCAAAAAACAGTAAAAAGAAATACTCTTGATGCAATATTCTCCATCTGCATGTCAAACAACATTAAGATATTAGTGAACTACTCGTACCACATTCAAATAAACAAAGAAAATAAATTAAGAGGCTGAGACATCACACATCAAAAGCAAGAAATTTTCTACAAATACAAAATTTTAGATAATGAAAAACCGCCTGAAGCAAATAAGATACACATCACATCTGAAAATATTTCGTAATAGACATTTAACAGAAATATCCCAATGTAGATTCGAATTTATCAACCTTTTCAAGATACTAACAAAAATCCTTTTCTCATTAGCATAAATTAAAAGCTAGGGTTTTGAAATACCTTTGTAGAAAAAATGCAACTCCGGCGCCAATCAAAGTCCTCCCGCCAACGAACAAAAAAGAATGACGATTCCGGTCACGGAGCCTCGGCTCTAGCCGCCGAAGAGAGGAGGGACAGAATGTTAGGCGTGGGCCGTGGTGGAAAGAGGAAGGGAGTGGTGGCGGGCTTGAGCTCTAGCCTCTTGCTCCTGCTCTGGCTCTAGCTCGCCACCGGATTCCAGTAGCAGTGCTCCGGCTACGGCTCGCTCGATTTGGGTAGGGAGTCGTGGAGGGGCAGTAAATCGGGGGAGAGGAAAATTGGAAAGGGCGAGCGGCGACGGCGCAGGACCAGTGGCAGTGCTGGGCGACGGCGCCGGGGGGGGGGGACACACGGACTGAACTAGGGGTGGGTATTACCCACGGTTTTTTTAGTTTTTTACCTGTCCTAATAATCTGTCACAAATGCTATTTCTCCACAGTTTATTTTCTGTCATAAAAATATATCTTCATCTACAGTTCTTTTAACGACAGAAATAGAACCGTGGAGAAAGGTAATTTTTATTGTAATGAGACTCAATTCGAAAACAACAACCGGATTAGCTCAAAAAAATAACCAGCTTAGCTTCGGTCGGGCCAGTCCGAGTTTTAAAACCATGCTCCAATGTAGGCAACGTGCAAAGGAATTGTCAAGAAACCCGGGAACTAATGCTAACTGCTTGAGGAGCACCACTGATTTTGAGAAAAGAGCCCCAAGTCTACGTTGTTTGCTAATGGGAGAAGCACTGCATAGACCAAAGAAGGAAAACGATATTTGTACATCAGATTTCCTACACATTTTCATACACATCAGCTGTGTATGAAAATATGTAGGAAATCTGATCTAGGGCTATCATTGTCCTCCAAGGAAACTTCAAAGAACATACTGTACTTGTTATATAAAAAAACTATACTGTACTTGTTGGGTACAAAGCCACCCCAAATAATTGTGTGAACAGTTTGTAAGAGGCTTGAGTTACAGGGGTGTAAATGGCATCCGGATGTCCGTATCCGTCTGTCCATTTTATTGTTCAAATGGTCATAAAAATATGGATACGGATAACTTTGGTGGCTGGCATATGAGCGGAGGCAGCTACAGACAGGGTGCATCTGCATCCAGAGTCATCCATATCCGTGTTCGTGATAATTTTTAAGGCAAATTATCCGTGTCCTTGTCCGCAACGGACACATAAGGGTGTCCGCATAGACGGCGGACGGACGGATACTTAGTTTTAAAGTAAACGGATAACTACGGACGTAGCTTATTCCCATCAGTGTCCATCCGTTTACACCCCTATTGAGTTGTAGGAACGTGAAAGACAGCCTGGCAGATGAACTAGAAATGATGCCCAACATCCATCTCCATCCTGAAGCTTCATGGGTCCTACTGCTAGTACATCACCACGTCATAGATTATAGCTGCAATACTCCTATGGCAATAGGCCCCTTCTACTTACCCATATATGTCAGGGAAAAGTTTAAATGAGATCGCTATCAGTTGGCTTATATGAGGCTAATCTAAATTGTTGAATCTTGATTTAATGGCTATAAGGGTAAAATCGTTTTTATATGACTTACATGAGCCCAAGTTAACTTAAGCCGTCAGATCTTGATATGAGAGTGGTGATGATTTACATTTATCTACCCGGTGATTTGACCTTTAATAGAGACACGGAGATAGCTTGGCTCATGTAAGTTACATTAGAATGATGTCATGTAAATTGGTCATAATATATAAAAAAAAAATTTAAATGAGATTGTTCTCATATAGTTTATATGAGGCCAATTCATGTTGTTGGATGTTACAATGGTGAGCGACGGTTCACACTTAATCTCATATATAATATAAACACGTGTAACTTTGATTGAGATATAAGCTGAGATCATACAAAGGGAGGAACGAAGACCAGAATTTGCACATGCAAATCAGGTGCTCAATTATTCTACTTTGACAATTCCAGCAGAAACATCAATTGCTACCCTGTGAAGGAAGCTTATGCTCTGCAAAAAGTGGACAATCTAGCTGTAATCGCACTAAGTACCAATGTGGCCAAGGGTTTTCTTGTATCAAAATTCAAGGGTTTTCTTGTATCAAAATTCAAAGAGCCCATATCTGGGGCCAATTTCCATCCAATAGTTGGCCAGTCAGATGAGGAGGGGCCAAGATATATGCATGATTGGCCTTTTTTTTCATTCACACAACAAAGACTTCTAGCCACTTCAACCAACAATAGCAAATTAGCATTGGAGAGAAGCTTCTGGCAAGCATTCATACACGATTCTAAATTGGCTGCAATCAATGCAAGAGGTAGTTGAGTGTTGAACTTACAAGATGAAGAAAAGCTAGTCAAGCAAGGACAGTGTGATCTCACACAAGACAAATGGGTGGAATCTGCAAATGCCCCATGAGCCAATCAAAACAAAGTGATGACATGAAGACAATCAATTTGTCACTTTGACAAAGTGGCACTTAGAGGAATTACTAGCACCCACATAAATTAGGTCGGTCATGCATGAGATTATAATGTAACAAGATGCCAAACCTATCAATCTCTATTCACTACATTAATGCGTTCCTAATCAGCAGCCAAACACATCTAACCTCCCTTATTAGCTCAAAGTGGCACTCTATTGGAACACATAATGTAAATCCAGGGCCCTCTTGAGAATGAGATGTGACCAACTCTTAGTTAAACTAAATAATTAGAAAAGATTATTTGCAACTAAAGAGTTTTTATGCAAATAACCCCATTAAAGGCGTTGCGCGCTCACAGCTCAAAAGAGGGGCCGGAATCCGGATGGGATCTAAAAAAACCATCCACCAAGTTGCTCGCGAAGGTTCACCCGCAGTCGATCAAAAGAGATCCATGAATTGTTTGTTTTGCATAAATTACACGCGCTAATGGGTCTCCCTTGATCGATAAATGATGAAGCTTCACCAACTCTTTGTATGATTATCTACATTTAACATGAATATTCATGTTAAACAAGAGGAGTGTGCAGGGGAAGAGGTTGGATCCATGTAGCCCTTCTTCAATGGTCTAAAACTTATGAACTACACTTTTTGGCTAAACTTGTGAACTACACATGATGTCCACCCATATGGCATTCCCTTCCCTCCTGTAATTCACTGGATCCCAATGTCCCGGCCAGCATGTCTCACATGCCAATGCTCGTTGTCAATCATTTGCACTGTACCCACCAGTTGCCTCCAGAACCACTATGTCCCGCCACACACACCTATAGAAAAAATCGATAAACACACACACACTTCTCTGATTAAGCTTTCATGCTTTTCAGGCACATGCATTGACCTAAAAGCAAAAAATCACACTGACAAGTTTTTTCATTACCGACCTTGAAGAAAATAAAAAAAAATTTACATAAACAATCAATCTGTAGCTCCTATCTTTTTTTAATCTAAATCACTAGTTCCCTCCGTTCATAATTAATAGTAACACTTAGTTTCCCAAGTCCGTTTTCGAAAACCAAATGGCACTACTAATGCCGGACGGAAAATATCATTTTTCCTTTTTTTAATCAGTCAATGTAAAGGGTGATGAGATCTTGGCTTCCATGGTATTCAGCACCTCGGCCATGGAAGGCCTCATGCCGGGCTGCTCTCTCAGACAAGCAGCCGAGATGGAAGCCATGGCTACTGCTTCCTCTGCATCAAACACTCCTTTCAAACGATCATCAACCATCTCAACGACCCTTTTCGGCTCTTTCAGCACGCCGGCCATGATGGTCGTCAAAAGCTGCTGCCTGTCCTCGCAGAAGGCCTTCATCCCTGAGATGAGCTCCAGAACCAGCACTCCAAAGCTGTAGACGTCGTTCTTCTTGGAGATGATCCCCGTCCGGAGGTAATGCGGGTCGACATAGCCAGGAGAGCCCATGACGGCTTTGGCCGAGCAGGGGAGGATGGTGGAGGAGAAGCCCACCTTGGCGAAGCCGAAGTCGCAGAGCTTGCAGTTCAGCTCTTGGTCTAGGAGGACATTGGAGGAGGTCACGTCGCAGTGGACAATTTGGAGATTGCAGTTCTCGTGAAGGTGGTGGAGCGCTTGCCCAAGCTGGAAGGCGATCGACATGCGCAGAGACCAGGATAGCTGCGACGGCACGGGGGCGGCGCCATGGCCATGGAGATTGTCGTGCAGGGTTCCATTGCTGACCAGCTCCAACACCAGAACTCCTTCCTCTGAATATCACAAAAAAAAAAACAACTTTCTGCTAGACACGCATCAAGTATTTAATTTGCGGTTAAAAAAAACTAATTTTCGAAAGTTGATAGAGCAGAAATGTGAATGATACGTCCTGCAATCCGTGAGTTATCATGAATCATTAAATCAACAAGCAAACCTTCCAGAAGTCGGGTTTTCTTTCAGTTCATCAACGAAAAACAAAATAAGAATGAGAAAATTTTCATAGGTAGTTTTTAAGAACAATACAAATTAATGGAGACCAACCTCTATCATCGCAGTATCCGAGAAGCTTGACGATGTTGTCATGGCAGATATGCATAAGAACTTCAAGTTCCTGCTTGAAGGCGCGATGAAGCCTCTCACTATTCCTGTGAATCTTAACTGCTCCTTGAATACTTGATTTCCCATGGAAAGCACCAAGATAAACTGTGCTAAACCCGCCTTCTCCAATGACAGTGGAGAAGTTCTTAGTCACTCTTTCAATCTCCTCCCATTGAAATCTCCTCACTAAGTTCTTGCCAACCTCATATTCATCAAGCAGGACTTCTGGGTAGTGAGGCTCTTCTGCAGTAACAGCCCGTTTGGATCTGCTTCTTCTGAATGTAAAGCACTGGCAACAGGCCATGGCTTAACTTAGCTTCTTGGGATGCAGATCTGCAGGGAGGCTAAGGGGGAAGAGAGATGTCAGGGAGAGGAATGAGGAGCATTGTGCTTCAAGCACGAGGAAAGGCTGGAAGAGGCCTTTATAGCTAGAATAATAGAGTGTATAATGAATGGATGGCAGGCTTGAAAGTTGACCATGTAGGAATTTTATCGATTATGCATTTAGTTACTGAGAAGCATGCAGATTGATGGAGCCTTATCACTATTGAGTGATCAATAAAGATTGGATCGGACATTTTAAGGAAGCATTTTCTATTTAAGAAGGTGGATTTCTAGGTGAAAAATAGGGAGGCGGATAAAAAGTGCATCCTACTTTGGACAAGGTGGAAACAATGGCTGTGCATGCCAATTCTTCAAGAAAATGGATTATGATTGGGGTATATGGGCAGTGCTGGTAACCCTTTTTCTTTACTTAATTAGCTTATTCTCTCTTCTTTTTTTTCAGTATGGAAGTTGACATATACTTGCTTGATGATATGGTTTAGTATCGGCTATTTAATGCATAATCTGTGCATTCAATGTTCTAATCCCCAATTGTAAGATCACGTCCTGATTGAACATTTTCTATGCAATGGAAAAGATTGTTCTTGTATACGTACCTTTCCTCTACATTTCACATCGGAAAGGCTCCCTCCAATACATCAAGAGCCTCTTTTGGCCGCGATCATGCTGACACCTGTTACATATACCTACACGCGAGCCATTGGATCGCGACAGATTGCGCGATGCGCCAACACATATTTTTGAATTTGCAACCCGACACATATTAACTATTTTTCATTTTTCATATGTTTCGGTATTGGAATTCTGGCCTCTACGAATCTCATGTAATTTCCAAAGGGTGCTGTACTCAGGATCCCAATTCAACACATTTTTCTTAGTATAACAATTTAACAAAATTGAGTTCTGGTAAAATTAGGAGAATAAAACTGCACTCATGATTCTCTGCACTTGGCATTGTACTTACGATATAAACAAGTTGTTTTTATTAGTGTTATCTTATTTGCGGGACAAGTAAGTTAATGCTGATGGATGACTACTATGTATTAATAATGTTTAGATTGGGGGAATGCATGAAAGGTCAAGAGGATTGATAAAATGAACCAGCAAACCAGTCTTATTTGCATATACTTATGGAGGATTAAGTCTAAATTGTTAATGGTGTGGTTGGTATCATGCTCTTTCCCAAACATCTAATCATATACTTATCGGCACAGGAGATGAGACACCATATTTTGATTAATAGAAGAGATGGTTTTAGATTGACATTTTCAACCAATGGATCTGATCAAAGATCTGCTTGTCTAAACTAGATTACAAAACTAACTAGGGTCGTGTTTAGATGGTCTTCATAGCTTCCCTGCGTCGCAGACAAGAAGATGTTAGAGATTAGGAAAAACATTTAGAATAATTAGTACCGAATAGGGATATGCTTAACAAGAAGACAGAATATTGTTTTGGTTGTTAGGTTTGTATATTACCCGAAAGTGGATCAAGGCTGACGATTTTAGATTTAGTATTGAGAAGAAAGTGATGCTATTATGCTACCAAATGAAGCACTAACTTAATACTCCCTCCATCCTGTTTTAATAGCTCTATCTAAAAACTGTAGATTTTTATTGGATGGTGGACAGCCTCTAATGTGGGAAGAAGACATTCCAAAATCAACTTAAATTGACCAGACGGTGCATCTAAAATAGTACTGTCTTTTTCCCGATGGAACTATTAAAACGGATAGGGGAGTATAAAGTCTAAATTAACAAAAAAACAAAATGACACTCCCTCCATCCAATGAAGCTCGTCTACATGAAATTTACTGTACTCAAGAGAATTAATAAAATGAACCAGCAAACCAGTCTTGTTTGCATATACTTGTGGAGGATTAAGTCTAAATTGTTAATGGTGTGGTTGGTATCATGCTCTCTTCCAAGCATCTAATCATATATACTTATCATCTCGGGAGATAAGACACCATATTTTGATTAATGGAAGAGATGGTTTTAGATTGACATTTCAACCAATGGATCTGATCAAAGATATGCTCGTCTAAACTAGATTACAGAACTAAGTAGGGTCGTGTATAGGTGGTCTTCGTTAGCTTCCAGGCGTCACAGACAAGAAGATGTTAGAGATTAGGAAAAACATTTAGAATAATTAGTACCCAATAAGGAAACGCTTAACAAGAAGACATAATATTGTTTTGTTTGTATATTGCCCGAAAGTGCACCAAGGCTGACGATTTGAGATTTGAGTATTGAGAAGAAGGTGATGCTATTATGCTACCAAATGAAGCACTAACTTAATACTCCCTCCAGCTCTATATAAAAAATGTAGATTTTTATTGGATGGTGGAGACACCACCCTCTAATGCGGGAAGAAGACATCCAAAATCAATTTAAATTGACCAAACGGTGCATCTACAACAGTACTGTCTTTTTACCTATGGAGCTATTAAAACACGATAGGGGAGTATAGAGCCAAAAATTAACAAAAAAAACAAAATGACACTCCCTCTGTCTAATGAAGCTCGTCTACATTACAAAAATGAGCAAAATTTATTGTGCTCACCATATAAAGAAAACAAAGATTCTCTCCCTCTCCCCATGATTTTGTTCTTGAGAGAGCAAATTCAGCCATGCAATGTTGAACTTGAACTTGTCTTTTCTCAAAATTGCAACAATTTTTTTTTTTTGATATTTTAAATCCCAAATGAATTTCATTGGATGGATGGTATGCTAAAACAAGCTCTAGGAATTTAATATTAAAAAATAAGGAATTGTGAGTGGGGTATCTTTTTTTCAATAAATTACACTCGATAGACATGATATTACAAAGTGCGTAGACTTTAAGTTTCGACTTGTACAGTTATACATTGCAATTTTGAACAGTTTGTGAGGAAGATTTTGAGGCAGTTTGACTTGTACTTTACAGTTTGGAGGCAATTTCGGATTGAAAACAGTTTACATGAGATCATTCTCATATAAGGAGCATGGAACTAATCTTTTGGTTCGTTAGATTCGATCCGAGGGTGAGTATCAAATCAGTGGATAAGTGAGCGTGTCAACTCAGTAGTTAAGTGAGTTCCTATAGCTATTTGTAACCGTCAAATCAAGATTACACGACTACAAATTAAATTGGCTTTATATAAACTATATGAGAGCGATCTCAATTAAACTTTTCTCTTATTAAACTTTTCTCTTTCGGATTTGCAAATTTTAAGGCTCTACGTGATTTGTTATTATTTCAATCTCCTACGCGATATGAAATTTGCCTTTTTTTTTATCCTAATGGATTGGATTGGGGTATTCAACAAAACTCGTCTGGCCGTTGAACACAGATACTTCCCTCAGATTTGACATCAGCACCCGGAGACCCGCCACCGCCATCTAAGTTCCTGAGGCGCTTGTCTTCAACCGCCGGTCTCCACCTGCTCCTCCTCCGCCGCCGCCACCTGCACCAGGAAACGCCGATACACGTCTGACTGTCTGAGCTTTATCGAAGACCATCCAGGCGAGCGTGATGAGCGACCAGTCCCCCCCGGGAAGATGCAGGAGATCTCCACGGCCGATGGCTTCATGGAGGTGAACGACTGCCTTGCCGAGATGATCAACTACTTAGCCAACGAGCCCTCCCTCGGCCTCTTCTTCGTCCAGCAGCACACTCACAACGCCGTCCCCAATCTCCTCTCTGCAAAGGTACCTCCTTTCTCCATCTTTTTTCACAAAAGAGGAGTTTTTGGCCCGACCCTGCTGCCGTGTCCCAATTTTCAAGCTTTAATTATGCTGTTAAAGAGTGTAATGCATCGAATGGAAGCTGTCTATCTGATAAAAATGATATCTTTTGTTTCTGTGCGTACTGATTTTGTTACCAACTTGCTCTTTCTCTTGGAAATATAAGTTCAAATCAGCTGCTAGTTATGATGAACGTATTTGCAAAACATGGAAATTGGAAGGTTTTGTTCAATATGCTGTCAGCAGGGAATCCGTGGTTTATAGTTTTATCCTGTTGTTGAGGAGTGTGAATTGTCCCCATCTATCAATCTCTTAGGAGATGAATGTTTAAGCTATCTGATGATAATAATATACTACTTCCGTGCCATAAAGCTCGTCTGCATTGCAAAATGAGTGAATTTTATTAGACTCTAGGGCCCGTATAAAAAAACAGAGTTTTTTGTTTCTCTTTCATCTTTTTTGCCTTGAGAGAGCAACCACAGCCATGTAATATTAAACCCCTAGTTTTCCACATCCAAACGAGCTTCATTGGACAGATAATATGTATACTGAACAATATGTTTAGAAAGGAGATATTGTCAGAAATAATCTCCTGCTCAGTAGTTTTGTTCGAATTTATGGTTGTAATGTATCAAAGTGTATGTTTTAAGTTGGAGGCTACCATTTGGCTTCGTTATTCATGTAATTGTTGGTTTCTAAATTAAGTGTGTATAGGAATGGAGTATTATTTACTAAGTAAGGAAAATAAAACGATGTTTGAAGTTTATTGTTACCTCGATAAGTATACAGAACCAGTTTCATAGATTGGTGCTTAATTCAAATTTGGTTGAAGTTAACCTAGTTGACAATTGTTTATTGTCTAATCATTAACCTGTTACCTCATTTATCACTTTTTTACTTCAAATGTTTTTGTTTATTGGCGAGAGGTCTCTTATGCAGTTCTTGCCTTTGCATGCAGTTTTGTGTTGCCCATGAAATTGCTTAATCATGTGTTCGAGCACCATCCACCCATCTCATATCAATGGTTCTGACTTTTGGTCTAAATTCTTCTCTTGTTGATCTAGGTTGTGGGCTCAGCTCTTAGATGCTTTATTTAAGTAAGTCTAGTAGTCATTTCATTTCCTTTGCTTTACCTTCTTGCAAGCGTTTTCATGATATCATTTTTTACTATATGTGTTCTCAACTGGCCTACCTAGTTTGAGGCTCCAAAATAAGTTGAACTGTTTCATGGCAATTTAGGTCAAAAGAGGTGAACTTATTGATTGTGCTCTCGATATTTAAGGGCCTGATGATGATGCTGAAAACCTGCTCTTATGACCCGTATAGATTTGTTCTCATCGTCTCCATGGATATGTGTATTCATCGGCTTTGATAGTCCTGGTAACTTTTGTTGGCAGTGGATCTTAGTGGATCTATCATTTCATATAAGCGTACTTTTAAAAATTTGCAGGATAAAATTGTGGAGAAGTGTCGTGAAGTAACTTTTGAGACAGATGACTTGGAAGACTCTATCAACATGGTCAAATCAATGAACAAATGTGGCTTTGCTATTGCGGATAGCATGAATACAGACATTAAAAGGTCCCTGCTTGCAATGTCCAGATTGAAACCCAAGAAAGGGTAAGCTCGTCAGATTTTCTTCTATGAAAATTTGAGAACCTGGAAATGAGAATTTGAGATGAATAATCAGGTAGACTGTCTCTGTTTATTGCTGTTTGCTAAGTTGACGTTGAATGAGGTTCCTGTTTTTTTCTGCACTTGTAACATATTATTTCGCCAAACGCAAATGTAACATTTTCATTGAGCTGTTATTGCACCAATGCAACACATAGAAGGTGCTATCTAGAGATGATTTGTTGACAATAACGAATGCAATTTTAGAGACGTTTATCAGATGACTGGCATGAGGACCTAACAGTCAACCTATTCTTTCAAGTAATCTTCCAAAGGAAATTGTTGATTTGAAACCTATTTAAGCTAACATCGGCTGTTCTCTGACTTATGTGATTCAGGTTAGTGAGTGACAAATCGTTCAATTTCTCAATGAGAAGCAGCAGCTCTCGGAACCCAGCTTCAGTCAATAATGATCCAGGATCAACCCAACAAGATAGTGGCAGCAGTTATTTCTCCACCGTTTTAAGCTCTGCCAAGCAAAAAGCGGCTGCTCTCAAATGGCCACCAGTGGATATCACTCAGTTGACTAGCTCAAAAGGGGATATATTTGTATCATCTCTAGTTCCTTCTGTCCCTGTGGTAGCTGAAGAGAAGGTATCAGACACAGAATGTGAAGAATTGCCCGTGTCAAGTGAGCTTGTAGATGAGCCAATTGGTGAAGTCCCGCAGCCACAGGATGTATTGTCAACGCCAGATAACTATGAAAAGTTCAAGTCTGAGGAGGAAGCTAAGCTAGAGCAATGGCTGAAAGATGATGGAAATCAAGCACGTGAAAATGATGTAGAATAGCATATATGTGTAAAATATTTTATACGTGGTTTTTGCTTTCAAGATACTACATATCTTGTACCTCATTTTACTTTGGTAGAATGGTTGTATTGTTGGAAGAGGGATGCCACTCATTATCCACCTCGTCCTCCCCCAAATCCTCTAAGGGACATCGGAAAAAGATGGTGAGCTATCGCCTAACAGGTTTTAGGCGAGGCCGATTAAGTCCTGCCCAATCAGATTGGTCTTGACCAATGGGCACTACCACTAAAACCTGTTGAGGGATGTATAACATAACTCGGTTTATGTAAAACAGAACATGTTCAGAGCTCGGTCTGGACATTATCAGATAATAAATCAAACAACAGATGAATTCACTTGGGAGATGAGTGTAGGGGTTTATAAAACCGTCCATCTGTGAGGCCCACGTTTCACAGTCGCCATGAATTGCAATTCTGCTACAATTGTGAGTTGTGACACTTTTGAGGTGGGGGAGGTGTGTTTATAACAAATCCAGAAATTTCTTCAGTTTCAGCTTACAATCAACATAGCCGCTGTTATGATTAATTTCATTGCTGCTGTTTCCTCTGGGGAAGTCCCATTAACAACAGTACAGCTGCTGTGGGAGAACCTGATCATGGGCACATTAAGTGCCCTGGCTCTGGCCACACAGCGCCTAACAAGGGAGTTGATTAAGAAGAATCCAGTGGGAAGGGCTGAGCCATTTTCAACGAATGTCATGTGGAGGACCCTTGGCCCCCAAGGGTTTTATCAGATTGCTGTACTGCTTACACTACAGTTCAGTCACTCTTCAATCTTCGGTGTGACAGAGGGCGTAGAATCACTTTTATCATCTGCCTTTTAAGGCCCCGTTTGGCTCCTCCACCTGGAAAGGCTCTTTCCGGGATTTAAGGGCCAAACCTCCTTGTGGACGGAAAGGGAGGATGGAACATTTTGGCTTATCCTTTAAACTTCAAAGGATGAGCCAAACGGGACCTAAATGAGTTCAATGCGAAAACGCTTGAGAAGTACGTATTGGAGGAAACAAATTATTTGTTGGCATTGAGCAAATGACTACTAATTTACAAGTGTTGATGGTGGAGTTTCTAAAAAGATTTGCTGATACATAGAGGTTAAATTGAGACCAGTGGGGGGCATTGGTAAATTCTTTTGAGTTATATATATTTAGGACATTGGTATGTATAAATAGCATCCTTGTGATATCATCAATCATCATCATCTTACACTTTATCCCAACTATCTGGGGTCGGCGGCATGGATTACATACCGCATTTGACTCTTATCGGAATCAAAATGGTACAAAATCTATACAAAGAAATATAGTAGTAAGTTTTTACGCCGGATGCCCTTCCTGACGCAACCCTCCAAAAGGGGGACAATGATAATAAGATTCAACATCATCATATTCATCATACACCCTTCCAAATGTGGATTGGCTTCATGACATGATGGTTGCACATGAAATATTAATATAGCCATCTTCCATCACAAAGCTGGTAACAATGAAAACCAGTCTGCTTTTACATGGGAGCATGGCAAAATAACATCCAATGCGGCTGGACCTTGGTATGATCCTAGCGTAGCACCGCATATATTCTTTGTCAGGCTGCAAATTTCTCCTAAGGATTATTTACTGCTGTATGGCTGTAACTTGCAAGGGACGTAATGTATATCAAGGCTTCTCAATTTTTTCACATCATCATACACATTGCACAAATCAAGCAACTCATTTAACAGTGTAACCAGAATACCGAGTACACACATTTCACCAAGTCCTCACTTTTTACCCCAAGGACACATGGTCCGCAGAGGAACATGCCTGCCAAGGATAAAGAAGCTCCAGGGCTTCTAAATATATTGGCATTACAAATGGTACCTACGGATGGTTTACCCAGACCAATATCATCTTCATATGCATTTAGTAAAGTAGGTTTGGCCTACGTACCCTCCTGCCATAGCCCTTCTCACATTTGACTCAAACTGTTTTGGATTGTTCCTCAGCACAGCAGCTGCATCAGCATTCAGGGGATCCTCATGATTTGGTTGCTGCAATCACCGAAAGATTTTGTTGTCATTATGACATAAATTTGTACCATAGGTCCTGCTACATATCTTTTTTCTTCCTTTCTTCCTAAAAGACGAAAGGACAAAGAATCAATACCGTGAAAAGATGGTGCAAGCCGTATATAATTGTATTTATATTGAGAACTGGTTTCCAATCCTCACGTAGAATGTTCAGACAGACATTTCCTTCCAAATCAATATTAGGGTGATATAACTGCATAATAACAATAATTAATCACTGATAGTTCACTCTTATATTCAGAAAGCACTGAACTCTTACAAACTATATATACCTTAGTCTTGCACTTTACTTTAGGAGCCTCGTGTGGATACATGGGAGCAACTTGGAAAGTAAAGACAAATATACCTCCTCTGAAAACATTAATTGCATAACATTAAAACCATCATACACTACAAATGAAATTCTATGCATGCTTGTGCCCAGGACCCCATGTCAAACATTCGCCATGCTGAAGGCATAAGGCTCACATTTGCGCATAGAGTGGACGCATGAGCCCATACGTCATGGCGAGCGTGCAGCAAGAAGTACTGGGTAGCATGAACATGAAACAATCATATAAAATCATATTCAAGATATACTACAAATACATATTCACTCACTGATAATATCCTTCATCTGGCCTAATGGTCACTTCAAAATTCATCAGATCATCCTTGCCATTTGGGAATGCTATGGTCGTTGTTTTTGGTAAGTTCAATTCACTTATATCTGAAGCACAAAGACAGAAAAACAATCATGAATGTAAAAACTAATCAGATAGTAAACTGCCATCCAGCAATTATCAGTAATAGAAGGTGGAAAGGCCATATAAACCTTTGTGAAGTCTTAATTCCCCTGCACTTTGTTTTTTGACTGGTGGCCTGCCATTGTTGTTTTCAGCAGCCTCTCTCTGCTTCTCCTTAACTTTGAAAAGCTTAATCATAATTCTACACATAATTAAGTTCTCAGAAGTTAGCAATTTTCAGAATATTGAGACTCCAATACCTACAGTAATAATTCATTGTTCAGTGAGCAACAATGTCATTGACGATGAACTTAAATAAGACAGAACATACATGGAAGCGAATGTTTCGATTAAGGAAAACAGGATATGAACAGAACATGTGCCCACATGAACCTTCTTCAGTCATTAATGAATCCACCTCAAGCCAAAACCTGAGGTGAGTCCTCTTCTTAAAATAAAGGTCATGCAAGAAAAAACTTGTTCAATATCCCCAAAGTACTCAAGGACCATTGGAAGGCAAGAAAAAAAACAAACTTATACCTGTCCACATTGACCACAAGAATCACTACATAAACACCTTCCTGTATATAATTAATATGCCTAGAAATGGCAAACAATTCATTCTTCTTGTTACATGTAAGGATCCTTAAAATCTTCATCTTAATACTTATTCGGCAATGTATTCCTGAATACACGTGTATAGAAAAGGAGTGACAATGCTATGTAAAGATATTGTCCAGACACTATTTCTTCTTACATCTCTTGATGAAACATCAGCAAAAACATCAAGATGTAAAAAGTGAAATGAGTAAGAACGGTTAATGCCTTGCAAAGCACCTCTTTCTTATCCATTTTTCCCATTGTTACATAAGAATTCTCCCTTCACTCCCTATTTTATCATACTAGATCACTCGTTTTCTTATCCTACTTTGTTGTTTTACGATTTTGTTCCTCATTTGTACACTATACTTATGACCAATCATTCACTTTACTAATATAAAGCACCTTATGCATTGCAAGAAAGCTCAATGTGTCAGAACGTATGCACATGTGTTTTATGTTTAATTTTGTCTGTATATAAAGTATATACATCAATAATAATATAAAATGTGGATCAAATTGTAATGTTGATCATCTAAACAATGATCATTCGAGTATCATTACGTGGATAAACAGCAGGCATATATGATTTTGAAGAAGAGATTGTCTAAAGTACATAGGCTTCCAAAATATAGGTAGCTCACGTATCTACTAATAAAAGCAGCTTTTTAAAATAAACAACAGGGCCCTGTCAGATTTGACAACAAACTTCTACATTATCATACCTATAGTTGTTGTTAACATTAAACGGGTTATAACGGCCATATGAAGTTCACTAATCCGGCCCAGCAATTATAATTCATGATAATTGCATCATGGCAGGACAATAAAGCATGGAATAAAACTAAGGTCTGACGGTCACAGATACTAGCTAAATATTGAAAATGCATTAAAAAAACAATTACTTATCAAACATCAAAAGATTTGAGGGGTCAACTCAAATTCTGTAGGATATATCAGTTATAGGAGGAAAGGATTGTCTAATGGAACAAAATAAAAGGTCGATTCAGTACATACATTCTGTGTAATTTTCTTCAGAATATGCTCCCTGCCAAATGTGATATACAGCCACGAAGGACTCTGCAAAAGGAATGCTATATGTAAAGAACATACTACACATAAATAGCATTATGCAACGTAACATTACAAAATAAGGTCATGGAGAAAATATAAATAAGTACAAATAGAGAATAGGTTACAACACGTGAACAACATATTAGCAGGACCAGAAACGGAAAAAAAAAATTATTTGGTCATAGTTCCATCAGAGAAGCTAAATGTATAAAAGAGCAGCTTTTTATATTTCTGAGAGAAAATACATGAATACTCCTTATAGCTCAATTAGTATATGGAGCAAGTAAGCAAGCTTCACAAAAATCCGCAAAATTCAGAATTTGACCCTGCAAATTAAAAATTAACGCTCCTACATCATTCATTGGGAAAGTGAAACAGTATTCTAGACTCTGGATATATTTTGGCTGTGACGGCATCCATGCTAAAACCTGAAAGTTTGGAAATTAATGCTATATACATCACATACCCCCATGTAAAAAAACACAGGTCTAACATATGGATTTTTATCAATCCGAACCAAAACAAAGTATGAGGAAATCAGCATCATCCCGTTCCATACCCCACCACCATGAAACATCAAATAGATCCTCTATCTGCCGCAAACAGCCGGTGGCCAGACTAACACCGACAACAAACCACAAAGCAGATAACATATCAAATATTCATTAAACCCCATCAAGTTGCAAAATCTCCACACCAACTTCACGACTCAACTAATCAGATCACTAAGTAACCAAAACCAACGACAAGCACAACAACAATGATATGCAATTTCAAGCACCACTGAGCAGCACCAATTCATACAACATAAGCCAACTACATAAAACAACAAAACAAGTGTTCAAACCGACAGAAGCTGATCCGAAAAGCAACGAACTTCAATAGAAAACAAGCATATATGTATAGTCAAATCGAGACAGGAAAACAAGGAGAGTTTGATCGAAAGAGATTGAACGCACTGGGGAGGACGAAGTACGGACGCCCGATGATCGAAGATCGATGATCGGGGCTCTTTTCGCTTCCGGTTCTTCTCCCTTGGTTGATGAGGATGTCCTGGAATCTGAAGAAGAAACGTCTGTCTTGCTTTTGTCTTTTCTTTTTATTTATTCAAGTCTATCTCTAGACGAGACGAGCCGACAGGCTGCTGTTCTCACTTGGTATAATCATGGATCACAAATGCTCCCTCCGGTAATTTTTAATAGATACAGTTTTTTTTTTTTGTTAAAGTATACAAAAAATACTGCATGTATTTAATAAAATTCATATTTTTATCTGACCACAAAACCTACGAGGAAGTCATATGATTTTTTCTCCTTATCCCGTCAACTTGTATGCTCGTTCAGTAACTCCTTCCAAGTCTTCTCCAGGAAATAGGAAGTCACCTGATTTGGTAAAATGTATATAATATTTTAGAAGAGTGAAATGTACATAGTACTTTGGATAAGGAGTAGTTGAAAATGACTCCCTCCAGTCACTTTTAATTGAGACAATTAGCTGTACCAGAATTAAAATTTAGTTTTATGTATCTATGATCTGATGGCAATGCACTCCTTATGCTGTAGGGTTCTGATTTATGGCATCATCATGATAAGTTTAAGAATTTTGCACAAGCATCTTTGCATCTTTATCGAGTATACATGGAAATTGTTTTATCAACAGGAAGTCATCGAGAACTTGGCCAAGCAAAAATGCATCTTAGAAATACAATTAAGCAGGTATCTTCAATTGCAATAGTTGCATGAATGCATATATATGTTCGAGCTTTTGCTTTTAGCATTTCAAGGGATTCTACATTTGATTTGTCTTAAACCCTATTTGGCATGCGATCATTTAATATTTAAATCCTTACAAATGCACAAGACAATTATACTACAATGGGTATTAGAGTTGTCGAACCTCATGCATGGATGAATAATGGATGAATAATTTACTAAACTTAAGTGAAAGAAAGTTGTTGTTTTAACTAATTCTAAAGAAAGCAATGAACTTTAGTTAATCTAACTGAGTTAAACTTATATGAAGAAATACCAAGGCAATGAATCCATCACTAAACATGCAATTACTACTTTCGTTTATTATCTCGCACAAACTGATATGACACGGTAACTCATGTACTTAATCAGACATATGAATCACTAGTGAATGCACTCGCGTTCTTGGCCTCACACGTAAAGTTCATCCACTATAAATAATATATTAATTCTATCCTTAGTCGGGCATAAAATTGGCATAAGCCTGTTCTTGGTTAGACACAAAAAAATATTAAGATCAAATTCCAGTCATAATCTCACAAGTCTATGGTCAAGCACTAGATAAAATTATGAAACATGAAATCCCATTAAGTATATAAAAGAAATCATATCAACTCTATTAAATTAAACAATCAAGAGTAATAAAACAAATCTAGGGCTTCATCTACGCTTTTGATGCGAATTTAGCTGGCCATCGGACGAGGAGAACACTGCTGATTTGTTGGAGTCATTTTGCACTATTCACCGAAACACAATTCACCAAAAATACTGTTCACGAAAAACACTATTCACTTTCTTCCGCAAGTCGTAGGTATTGTAGCAGATATGCAACTCAGTCCAAAATCAACCCTTTCTCTTCCCTTTTTCTCCTCTCCTCCTCTCCTCTTCTTCCAGACAAAACCACACCGGAATCCCTCTCTTCTTCCGGTGAAAACAACACCCAAAAGCTCTGTTTTTCCGGCCGAAAGTTCTCTCCACGATTGGCAAAAAAAACTCTTGTTTTGTGTCCAGAACTTCTCCTTATGTAAGCGTCTTATGAGTCCAATCCAAATCTTTTGTAAGAGCCCAAATCCGAGCCGAGTTTCCATCTTTAATCCCGAATCAAAGGAGTCTTCCATTGCAAATTCTGATTATGAATCGAGTCGATCTGTTCCTAGCTTTCCAAATTGAGGCCAAATCCCCTTGCCAATTCCGAGCCACGAGCCAATCTCTTATTCATGCACCTCTCAACCTTCCAATTCTAGGACCGAGCACAAAGCCAAACTTCGCCGTCGCCATGACTGGATCTGCATCAAGTGGCCACCTTTCTTTGTCGATTGCTCGAACAGAGCTCGAATGCCTGTCGTTGCCGTCAGGCTTGAGCCCATCCTTGCCGTCGACCATCAACATCTTCGACGGCTCTCGACCGACGCTCGAGCAGAGCTTGAGCGCTATGTTCTGTCTGCAAGGCCCAAGCTTGGCTTTGATCGATTCTTTTCTTTCTTTTTTTTCTTTTTATTGAACCGAACCTCGGTTCAATTCTTGCTTTCTTCTTTTTTTTTCTTCTCTTGGCAAAAATCCGTCGTAACGATCTCATCCGTCAACTCTCATTCGAACGGTTTGTACATTTATACTTAAATTCAGCATCCGACTAATGTGTTTACTTTGGCCGATCTGATTGAAACGCGATGAATCCATGATCTACAACTCCAACTCTTTTAAACCTACACAAACAATCAAATTAACTTAGACGCACAATTTCTTATCAAAATAAAGTAAAGTCCTAATTATTTAATTAACTCTAAAAATTCATAATTATTCCTAATTATCATGAAATAGTACTAACAAATTAGGCATTAGAGGCATATAAATGTGTGTATTTATGTGTATATCAAATACCCCAAACCTACATTTTGTTAGTCCTCGAGCAAAATAAAATAAAACAAAATCACACAAAACAAACTCAAGTAAATTAAACTAGAAAAGTAAATGCCACTTTCGTAGGGAACACGATTATATTGAGCATATGCAACAAGCCGTTAAACCTCTAGGTGTCCCTAGTAAGACAAGTTATGTCTCATGAGGGTTTGCAGCCATGCTACCCACAAACATGTATTTATGTAATTAACTTAATTAATCTAAATGTAAAAATAAACTAAAATAAACATTACAAAATCAAACAAACCTATTATCTCGACAAATGCAAACCACAATGCTTAAGAAAATCAACCACACATACTTGGTTATAATCAACGGGAATATAGAAGTCCTCAAGTAAGTCGTTTTATTCCACACTTTCATCTTAGAATTTTTTGCTCAATATGATGCAGCATAATAATGTAGATAGTAAAAGTGTAGACCATTATAACAATACATTTTAAATCTCTGTTTCACATAGATCCAATGTGACCCATTAACCAAAAAATATCAGAATCTACATAGTCATCATAATCTTTAGGTTCATGATAGCACAAATGCCTACGCACCTCCTTCGAGTCCAACATTCTAGATTTGAGAGGATAATACACTATAGACTTTTTTTACGAGACTGTGTAAGGCCTGACTTCAAGATGCTTAGGTTTAACAATGACTCAGGCCAATGACTCCCAACCAGTTGGCTTAGGCATTAGGTTTTAAGTATAGACCGCTTCGAGCCTGAGCATCAGCCTAAGTTAATCCTATAAAGTCAAGCAGCCCCGAACCTTTTTTTTTCAGCATATACATATTTTTTTAGTGATCTTTATTCTGTCCAGGTTGTATTATACTCTCAACCTATTTCCGGTCCAAGCCCCTACCATATTACCAAGTAAATGGTCTATCATGATCTTTTAAGTTCGACAATAACCACGTATCAACTAATGACTTCGACCAAAGACATGCTACTGAAGATTAGTATTCAACAAATCTCTAGAGGATATTACTTTATGTAAGTAGTGTGTGCCAGTAAGTTTTATTAGCTCAAGCACCTGATCCAAGAGGACTGTAACAGAAAGATATTCTTAGTTAAATGTTTCTATCCTCCAGTATATTTACTCACACTTCCAATGCAATTTAATCTCTTAAAAATTGAAATATGCATCATCACAGGATAAACTACCAAAACCTATAAAAAATACTAATAAACAACCTAAAAACTAATCAATTTTTTATTTTTCTTTTTTAATTTTTTTTAAAATCAATCAAGCAATATCCTCTCCTCCAAACCTATTAGTCCTTAATGTGCATAAAATATAAAATGACAACGATAGCATAATAAGAAAAAGAACAAAAGGAGAGAATACACCTGAATACGTGGGTTGCCTCCCACTAAGTGTTAAGATAAACGTCTTCAGCCAGACTAAGCTCCATTTGTTCGTATCAAATTATCTTGGGTCTTTTAACCCAACTTGAAGTCCACCTATGGTCCTACTACCCACATCAGGGTTAAGTAAGAAACCGTGAGTGGATCATCAAAACAAATACATGGGGGTGCATCATCCACCAAAGTGTCAATTATATGAACTGCATAAAAATCATCTGGCAGTGGAGATTATTTTTGAAGATTAAAAACATTTAATTTGACCTTTAAATTGCCAAAAGAAAATTTTAGAACCCCATTTCTACAATTTATAATGGCATTGATGTCGCCAAGAACGGTCGTCCCAAAATCACAGGAATTTGGCTACTAGCATTCTACACAGGTTGTGTATCTAAGACAATGAAGTCTATTGGAAAGAAAAATTTATCAACCTGAACAAGAACATCCTCAATAACAGCACGTGGGACTTTAACGGATCGGTCTGCAAGTTGCAGTGTTATGGCAATCAATTTCAACTCTCCCAACCCAAGTTGCTCATAAATAGAATAAGGCAGTAAATTTACACTTGCCCTTAAATCCAACAATACCTTCTCCACAATATGATTTCCTATAATACATGAAATTGTTGGACTTCACTTAGGTGGAAGATTATGTGTTAATAGGGAACTCACTTGGTCAGTAAGGAAGACTTTTTAGTCAAATTGGCTTTAGCCTTCCGTTTATGTGTACAAAGGTCTTTCAGAAACTTGGCATAAGCAAGCACTTGTTTTATGACATCTAATCATGGAAGATTGACTTTAACCTGCTCGAATACCTCGAATATCTCCTTCATTATTTGATGGGATTTGCTAAACAGGGAGGGTTTGCTAAGGCATTGTGGGTATGGTGCCCTAGGAATATAGGATCTTTCATTCTTGGTTTTAGTTAGGGCATCCTGCGGGGTTTTAGAATTAATAAGCACAACTTTGATTGGAGTGGGTTATCTTTCTATCTCAAGGGAGATTTTCTCACTCAAGGTACCTCTGGACAAGTCCCTAACCCGATTGTCGATTTGCTTACCGCTCCTCAAGGTAGTAACGGTTTGCACTTGCTCATGAGGGTATTGGGTGGCCTCAACGGCAAACTGGCCTATAGGGTTCTGCTGGGGTTGGCTCGACAAGGTACCTGCTTCTCTCCGATTCATGGCCTGGGCCAGCTGTCCTAATTGAGTCTCTATCATAGCGATAGACTGGGTATGAGAATGGACAAGCTGGGCTTGGGTCGTAGCTCTGCTTTCATCTCCTTCTGTTCAATTTTCATCTTGGTTGAGGCCATGAGGATGGTAGATTGGGTGGCTAACATTTAGCTCATCTGGTCTTCTAAGGTCGGTCTCCTATTAGATTGGCCAAATGGAGTTAAGGCTGGTTGGTAAGGTTGAGGTTGTTTTTGGAACTCCTGTCTTGGGGCCAGATTAAAAGTGGGCCCCGGGTTAGGTTACCTCTAGGAAAAATTAGGGTGATCCCGCCACCCATGATTGTATGTATTGGAGTAAGGATTGTTGTTGGCTCGTGGGAATGTTTGTACAGTGTTGACATGCTCTTGTTCTAAGTCTGGATACTGTGAGGCTGAAGGGCAGTCAATGATGGTGTGCATGGGACTGGCACAGGTTGTTAAGGCATCTTGAGAGGATTGAGTGTAAGGTGAAGACGGAGAGAAAAATCGATCAAACCTCTCTGTCAGAGATGCCACTTGGTGTTCTAGGCTTGTTGTGGCCTTAACATCATACATGCCTCCCCTTGAGGTACTCCTGCCAGGCATGTGGCCTTTGGATCTATAGAGGGTTGCACTATGTAAAGAGTTTTCGCTCAGGTCCACTAATAGATCCCATCTAGGGTCTATTTCGTGAATGTGCCTCCACAAGAGGCATCAATTAGGGTTTTGTGTTGATCATACACACTCTCATGGAATCTCTACACTAGTTGCCACATGGGCACATCATGGTGTGGGTAAGACCGGGGTAGGGTTTTCATTCTTTCCAAGCTCTCATGGAATTGCTCATTGGGGAGCTGGGTGAATGTGATGATTTCATTTCTAATTTTGTTGGTTCACCCTACAGGAAAATATTTCTTTAGGAATTCAGCTTGCAGTTCTTCCCAAGTAGTAATGGAGTTATGTTTTAGGGAGTAAAGCCATTCATTGGCCTTATCTTTCAGGGTGAAGGAAAACAACCTAAGGCGAACCTGGTCATCATACAGTGTAAGTCAGAAGGCAGTGTTGATTTCCAGGAAGTTTTGCAGATGCCTATAGGGATTCTCATTCAGTAGGCCATGATATGTGGGAAGCATCTGGATGATGTATGACTTAATCTCAAAATTAGCCACAATATCAGGTAAGAGGGTGCAGGAAGGGGAGGTATAGGCTGTAGGACAGTAGTAGTCCTGTAATGTACAGATATGGGGCACTACCAGATTCTGGTTAAGGTCATTCCCACCCCAAGGTTCATGTTGTCAGCCATAGGATGGGATTCAGGGATCGGGTTAATGTGAGTTCTACGGATTCTAGACAAGCACTCAGGATCAGGATCAAATGTCAGGTCAGGGTTCAGGGAACGACGACCATGCATGCATAATCACAATGAAGCAAGAACCTGTAGCAGTCCTAGATATCTACAACTAGCAAGCAACGATCCTAGATATCCACAACTAGCAACCTAATATCCACAACAAGCATGAACAGGCAGTCGCAGAAAAGAAAGGAAAACACGAAGCACCAAAGTTAATCTAAAATAGAAGGATAAAAGAGTGCAAATAAAGGGAAGGGGTGAACCTTCCAACATTGACGAGAATTCCACGTCCTCTCTCAATTCTGCAAAAGAAAAAAAATGCAATTAAGCTACTAAAATAGAACTAAATTAAAACTAAACTACTCTAAAACTAAACTACGCTAAGAATTTGGTAAACTATTGGCTTCCGTCCCCGGCAATGGCACCAAAACCTTGATTGTTTAATATTTAAACCCTTGCAAGTGCACAAGGCAATTGTACTACAATGAGTATTAGGGTTGTTAAACCTCGGGGACGGATGAATAATCTACCAAATTCAAGTGAAAAAAGTTGTTATTTTAACTAATTCTAAAAAAAGCAATGAACCTGAGCTAATCTAATTGAGTTAAACTTATATGAAAAAATACCAAGGCAATGAATCCATCACTAAACATGCAATTACTACTCTCAATTATTATCTCGCAAAAATTGATATGACACGGTAACTCGTGTTCTTGGTCAGACACACGAATCACCAGTGAATGCACTCACATTATTGGCCGAACACGAAAAGTTCATCCACTATAAATAATATATTAATTCTATCATTAGTCAGGCAAAATTAACATAAGCCTATTCTTGGTTAGACACAAAATATTAAGATCAAATTCTTGTCATAATCTCACAAGTCTATGGTCAAGCACTAGATAAATTATGAAACATGAAATCCCATTAAGCATATAAAAGAAATCATATCAACTCTATTAAATTAAACAATCAAGAGTAATAAAATAAATCTAGGGCTTCATCTACGCCTTGGATGCGAATTTAGTTGGCCATCGGACGAGGAGAACACTGCTGATTTGTTTGAGTCATTTTGCACTATTCACCGAAACACAATTCACCAAAAATACTGTTCACGAAAAACACTATTCACTTTCTTCCCCAAGTCATAGGTACTGTAGCAGATATGCGACTCAGTCCAAAATCAACCCTTTCTCTTTCCTTTTTCTCCTCTCCTCCTCTTCTGGCCAAAACCACGCCGGAATCCCTCTCTTCTTCGGGAGAAAACAGCACCCAAAAGCTCTATTTTTCCGGCCGAAAGTTCTCTCCATGACTGGCAAAAAAAACTCTTGTTTTGCATCTAGAACTTCTCCTTATGTAAGCGTCTCATGAGTCCAGTCCAAATCTTCCATAAGAGCCCAAATCCGAGCCGAGTTTCCATCTTTAATCCCGAATCAAAGGAGTCTTCCATTGCAAATTATGATTATGAATCAAGTCGATCTGTTCCTAGCTTTCCAAATTGAGGCCAAATCCCTTTGCCAATTCTGAGCCATGAGCCAATCTCTGATTCATGTGCCTCTCAACCTTCCAATTCCAGGACCGAGCACAAAGCCAAACTTTGTCGTCACCCTAACTGGATCTACATCAAGTGGCCACCTTTCTCTGTCTATCGCTCAAACAGAGCTTGAATGCCCGTCGTTGCTGTCAAGCTTGAGCCCATCCTTGTCGTCGACCATCAGCATCTCCACCGGCGCTCGAGCGCTATGTTATGTCTGCAAGGCCCGAGCTTTGGCTCGGGTCGATTCTTTTTTTTTCTTTTTATTGAACCGAACCGAGAACTAAACCGGTTGGTTCAATTCTTCCTTTCTTCTTTTGGCGAAAATCCGTCATAACGATCTCATCCGTCAACTCTCATTCGAATAGTTTGTACATTTATACTTTAATTCAGTGTCCATCTAATGTGTTTACTTTGGCCGATTTGATTGAAATGCGATGAATCAATGATCTACAACTTCAACTCTTTTAAACCTACACAAATAATCAAATTAACTTAGACGCACAATTTCTTATCAAAATAAAATAAAATTTTAATTATTTAATTAACTCTAAAAACTCATAATTATTCCTAATTATCATGAAATAGTACTATTTGGATGAGCAGTTCGCCACCCCATAGTTTAGCCAGTCCTCCCCCCTTTACACAGTCAGTGGTCATCCATTGTTCGTGTGGTGGTGAACTCCTCATCTGGTTTCTTTGTGTTTGCATTTTTTTGCTTAACAATCGCTTTATCGCGTGATTATACAGTGGATTTTTCAGATCCACAGTAGCATCCATGTTTTTTTCATATTCACACGCTACCTAAAGTGTTTCAGCTGGATAGGGAAAAAACATGGATGCTATAGTGTAGCAAAACATCCAATATGGATGTTTGATGTTTTGCTTTTAATCACGCCTCAAATGGCCCCTTAGTCCCATCTATATGCGCTCAGCGCTTCACAACTACCGCCGGAATCAAGGGCAGGTGGGTTTTGAATTTCCCGCCTGCTCTTTGTCTTAATGAACGCTGTCGGATCTCAATCTGTGCGCATGATCCTTATTCTTGGCTAAATGGCATGCTGACTTTCTACTATAAATTATGCATGTGCAATTCCGGCAAATTTCTCAAGAACTTGAAAGGAAGAAGCTAATACCCGCCATGGCTCATGCGTGTCGGTGTGCGTCGAGGTCCTCCACCAGACGGCACACTGGCCGGCAGTGGGGGCAGACCTACATGTAACCTACGGGGTCAGATGGGTTTCGTCCATTTCACTAAGATTATATATACATTTCATTACTTAGTAAGGCTTAATTCCCTTACCCGATCCCATCACCACCTTTCCTCAAAATCCTGCGTCCCTGGCAGTGATTAAAACCTCCTTGCAAGGCCCCCCCCCCTTATTAACGATCAAAATTCGACATGCGTGACGCATGAGCCATAGCGCATATCAACTTCCAAACCCCCTGAACCCCACCAGTCCAAATCAGGCCAGCCAACATGTCCTCGTCGAATCCACTCACTAAAAACCAAAAACGAAACGCTGCGAAATGCGCACAACCTGCTCGATCAAATCATCCCGATTTCCAAATCCCTACTTTCTCAAAGAGAATGAATTCCCATGCATGGAAAATCGTCTCGCCGATATATCGGTATCGGGCCTAAACCGATACATCGATACCCATCAATATCGTTTTTTTAAAAAATTCCAAATATCGCCGATATATCGGTATTTTTTTAATTAAAAAAATATTTTTTAAAAAAAAAATTTCAAAAAAATCCAAATTTTTTTTTGAAAAATATCGCCGATATATCGCCTGTATATCGCCGATATGTCGGTATTTTTTAATTAAAAAAATATTTTTTTTTAAAAAAAAATTTTCAAATTTTTTTTTTTTTTTTTGAAAAAAAAAACCTTTCTTGTTTGTTTTCTATCTTAATAGGCATATTTTGAAATTTATTCTTTGTTTAAACTAGTATAACTCATTTTAGAAGTTAGTTTGTGAAAATATACGGTAAAAACTAGTTTTGACTACTAATATTTTTTTACGCAATATCTCTAATATATCTCCGATATATCTCCGATATTTCGTCTCTTTGGCCGACCGATATTTTACCGATATCCGAGACGACATTCCATGTTCCCATGTCTCCCTCGCCCCTCCTCTCTCAGATATCAAAATCAAATCCAGGTTTCATGCAAATCCAAGGGATTTCGTCGCTATTTTTCATAGCGTACGGGACGATGAGCGCATGCTGCTCTGATCATGGCCTCCACCACTGAGAGGTCCTTGCTGTCCTCGTCCTCGTCTGCCTCCTCGCGGCCGCCGCGGCGGTGGCGCCACAGCCGCATCACCACCGCCATCGCCACCATCCTGGCCCTCCTCCTCGCCACCTTCGTTTGGCTCTCTCTCGTCTTTTCCTCCTCCTCCCTCCCCCCACTGGCCTCACCACCACAACCACCACCAACCTCTCCCCCACCTCCTCCGCATTCCCGCCCTCCGCAAAAACCGGGAAGAGCTATCCCAGGCCGACGTCGTGTTTGGTATTGCCGGCTCGGCGCAGCTATGATGGCGGCGATCGAAGTGTATTCGACTCTGGTGCCGCCGGTGAAGATCTCCGAGGATATTTCTCGATTCCGATACACCAACCCCACCGGCCATCCGTCACGCTTGTATTTCTGAGCATGGCGTTCCACTTACCAGAGAATATGGTTTTCATCAGGTAAAAGAAGATTGAATTCCGTCGTAAATTTTCAATTTTTGGTCTACATTTTTCTTACTGTAACCTGTTCATAACTATTCTGATAAAATTGTTATTAAAGCATGAAACTCCGGTTTTGCCATGTATACAAAGCAAATTTAAAATTTGTTTGCTGGCATTCAATTGCTTTTGCTAGGAGATGTATGTCACACGGCACTCGGGCTTTATTTTGGAAATTAGAGTTTTAGTAGCTATCATTTGCTCTGTTACTTTCGCTTAAGGATGATTGAATGTGAGATGACACCACTTGATAGAGAGTTGTTCTTTTTAAACTCATATGGCCAGGTAGAACCGACCGGAATTTGATAACTTTTGCAATGGGACATTCGCGGCAATGCATACGGACTACTATCTGCTCATCCAATTGCTCCTTTTATTTCAATTCATCATGTTGAAGCTGTTGACCCATTATACCCCGGATTGAGCTCTCTTGATGGCCTTAAACTGTTTGCCAGGGCAATGTAAATTGAGATAAGAAGCTTCTTGCAACGAGCAATCTGTTATGATCAGTTCCATCGTCTGACATTCTCCGTGTCTGTAAGTTATGTTGCTTGAGTGTTTCCGAATATTGTTCTTCCTAGGGATTTGGAGCGATCTGAGCAGACGTATTCAGCATGGAACAGAATTAATCACAGAAATGAGTTTGATTTTGACACCAGGGATGTGTGAAGGTCTGTTTGCAAAAGACCCATTTTGTTCTTCTTAAAAGATGTTGGGAGAAAAGATAATGTAACTGTTGGCTCATATGGGCAAGCTAAGGTTAAGGATGATTAAAGGAGAAAAGTCTTCTGCTTTCCACGTTCTGTCCCCTTGAGTGGCGTGAAGAGCATACGTGTTGTGGCAAATTCCCTCAGCAAGAGCTGGCATCTGGTATGATTATTTTTTTAAATCTTTAGTTTTATTAGATCATGATATAGTTTATCTCCTTTTGTACTTAAACTATGTTTATTGTCAACTACATACCATGAAGACTTTGCTGCAAAGTAAATCAGACGAGGGAGGAAGTTTTGGAAGTAAAAGTGATGCAGTGTGGACGTGGACAATATGGCTCTTTTGATAATATATGACCATTGAGACGGGCAGAGAGGTTCATATACAGCTGTATTTGGATTCGGTGTCATAGAACCAATGGGTTTTCATGTAAGTGATCTTGGGCCGCATTTGCACCTGAGCTTTGGCGCATATTTGAGGGAAGTGGCACTCGGTGTCTTAGAAAAGTGTGCTCCCAGATTTCTTGGGTGAAAGGTAATATCATGCTTGGTTGAGTTGAAAATTATGAAGACAATTGAGAGATGCTTGCGATGTTATATTCTTTGCCTCCATATTTGTTGAGAAGGTAACTTAAATATACTTCAAGATCTGACTAACCTGTTGACAAGAGAAAAGAAGAAAGAATTTTGACAGTAGTGCTATAGCTTGTACTTTTTGAAGTTTTACAAGCGGATGTGATTGTCTATTGGAATTGATGAAATTTTGACAATTTATACAAAGTTCCTCCGAATAGTGTCTCGACGTATTGTGCTTAATGAAACTAAACAGAGATAGCTGCCTTGCTTTCGCTTTTTTGGAAAAACTAGAATGAAGATGGAAATGAATATTAACTGTGAATTATTTTGCGGTATGAAAACAACTAATGAAATTTTGTGTTGAATAATTTGCTTTTGAACTTTGAACTTTTGAATAATTTGCTTTTGAACTGTGAACTTCTTTTTCTTCTTGTAAATTCAGGTCAGTTTCAAAGAACTTTTCTTCGCCATCTTTTTGCTTTTCACTGCTAGATTGTAACTTCAATGCATGCAATAAGTGAATTTGACCTGCTTATCACTTCCATACAATTATTGACAATTAGCCTTTGATGCTGATTGATATGTCAATATGGGTCTGTGAAACGGAAATGCAGCTAGTAATTAAATATGTAGAACCTTACATGGTAATTGTGCTGCCTAAAGGAACAATAAAATATTCGATGTAAAACAATGCTTGCTTGTCATTTTCTACTAGTAAGGACTCTGAAGGGGATTTCAGGATCTTCCTAAAGTTTCTAGTGAAGGATGTAGCAGTCAATTTTCCTGCATCTATGAGGATTGGGATCTTTGTTATAAATGTCAGTTTTTTTTGTGGGAGTCCACCAGGAGTTGTGCTTTAAGTGTGGTTAAGGCAGACTCGAGTCCAAAGAGTTAAATTCATCAATGCTTAGAAATTTGAGTAAAGGGCAATTCAGGTTGGCACTGGCAGGAGCAGTGATGTGGTAGCAGCCACGAGTTATTTGGAGTAGGACTCTGACTTAGAGTGAACAGTCTGCATGGCACTTTAAAATGAAAGCGTCTTTAATCTGATGTCAACAATTCCGACATTGATAAGGTCATTAAAATAGTCTTCTCAAGTGAACACCTTTCCTTGATTAAAATGATTTAGTCCAGTTGAACTCCGATGATTTGAAGGTTAATGGTGTTCAAATGCCTGTATAGGAAGAAGTCTGCCTCTTAGCCTGGAGCTTTGTTTTGATTGAGGAACATATATAAGGAATATTCAGAATATTGAGGAAAACCTTGAATATTTTGAAGCAGCCGACAAAGACATGTGTATCAGTTTTAGTTGGGGAGAAATATTAGGTTATATGGGGACATTTAACCTTTTTTTTAACCTGTTAAAAGTGCCTCTTGCGGCCCATTTGTGACATAGAGGGACTGATCCAAAACAGTCAAGAGCCGCTTATCCAAGGCACCTAGTGTGGCTGCTGGCCATCATGTAATAAAGTAGGCAAATCTGCTTGAGGCTGTTTTCCCTTATGCAAAGAAACCAGCAACATCTTCCAATGTGGCGCCCAAAGCGTGGACTATAAGAAGAGAAGAGAAGAGATAGAGTGAGGACAATTCGGATGGAGTGAGAAAGATGAGATACGAAGATGAACAGTTTGGGTATAGATATCGCATATTACGAATTGGGCTTACAAAATGTGGTTTATGTCACCATTGTCAGGTAGTAAAGCATATTAGCACATGCAAAACAACTTGTTCTGAAGTTTTGAGTGATGACATTTGTATAGCTGATTTGAGGAGACATTTGATTGCCTTTCTGAAATAATTCTGCTGTTTTACCCTCATGTTTCTGCAAAAAAGGAAGAACTGGTTAAAATTTTCTTGCTTGTTAAGCTTGAATGGACCAACTTCAATCTTGGGGAATTCGTTCGTATTACATGATTTGAGACTCTGATAGATTTAACCAGAAGAAGGGGGCTTTTGAAACTGAAATCTTGAGTTTAGCATAATTTTTTACATTTTAGGAATGAGGTTGAATATTTTCCTGAGATGATGAAAAGTTGATTTTTTTATCTGCCTATGACATGATATGTTTATTTTGGTTGCTGCATCGCGATTAAATCCTGGAAACATCTTGTGGGTGGTTGTTACTTCTTTCCATTTTTGTGTTTTTCTTTTGACTATTCTGGGAACTTTTAAAGCTCCTAATGTTGTCCAACAATTTCATTTGTTGTATTATGAACTATGGGCAACTTCTGTTAGATGCTAATGGTATTTGTGACTCATATTGCTTCTATTGTTTTTTATGTGTGACTAACGGATTAATCATAATGCTACAGTAACCCTATAAGTGTCATATTGATAATCAAATTGATAGATAATTTAGTTGTTAATGGTATGCGTGACTCATCTGGCTTATCTTGTTTGTCTTATATGTAGCATACTGATTAATCATAATAATTTTACAAAGCAATTGAGAAAACATCTCGAATACTATATACCTGCTACCAGCTTCTGTACAAGGTGAAGGAGAGATGCTGGATGCAAGAAAGGTTGCTTTATGTTCCATGCTAGCTTGTACATAATGCACCTCGAGATCACCCTTTGAGGATCTGTACAGGACACTTGTCCCTGCTGGCAACCTGTCTGAATGGCACGATACAGTTGTCACTTTTGCTAGAGAAGAAGCATCGAGTTTCTTATCATTTGAGAGATCAAGTTCTATTATGGCAGGCAGATAATAAGCTTTGGTGGTTAAGATGTTATGGAGATTTGTTTTTTTTATTGTGTTATGAATTATGCACTTTTAAAGCTGGTAAAACATATTTTTTTGTAGAAAATTTGCATTGAAACCCTACTCGTTTTTTTATACATGTTGTTTTGTTTAGACCTTTGATATATAAGATAGGTTTCTTTTCTATAATTTCTCATCCCCTTGCCATATTCGCTATAGTGGCCTCCAATTAGATCCCAAGCCAATGGGAGCAACAGGGATTGGAGACAAGGCTCTTGGATAGGCATCTTGAAGATACTATGTATTTGTTGGCCTCATTTTCCTTAAGTTTGGCTGTTGAATGCTGTATGGAGGAGACCTACGTCCGAATTTTTTTTTTTTTTTTTTTGGGGGGGGGTCAAACTTTGTGGGTTCTTTCCAATCTCTCCAATTCTGATGTGGAATTGGACTTTTATGGGGCCCACTGATGGCACTCCCACACAAGATTCAATGAGGATGCTAATGTGAGATATATTTTTTTTCTTTTGTTTTGGAATCTGTTTAGTATTTGACATTACGGTCTGTGGTAGTGATGACTAGCTTTTACATGTGGAATGTTTAGGTTTTTTTTTCTTTCCGTTTATTATTTTTAATGTCATAAATAATTCTTCTAACTTAGCTAAAGCATAAGACTCACTTCCTCGGGTAATTCTTTTAACCTTTAGTGCATCTTCTATGAGTATAGACAAGTTGGGCGTTGTTTCTTTGAGGAAACATATTTCAGTTCTATTGAGTTCCAAAAGTATGTGTCCAGGTGACAAGCAGTACAAGGGGGTTAAGGATGGCACCCTAGCATTGAGTTCCTCTTTTCATCCTTTTTTAACTCTCTTGAAGGCTGCATTAAGTGGGGATGCACTGGGCATGGCAGCTTTTTTAGGAGATGTTTTCTAACATCCAATTGGTTTCAGGCCTATATTTAAACTTCATTTTTTCATAAAAAAAAAACTTCTTGTCCCGGGATCACTAAGTTCAAAAGTGGAGAATAGCAGTTGCATCCGAGTATCTACAACTATTGGCATGTTGTTTATATTATCTGACCATTCGAGTATGTGACTTTCTAGTTATTTTTCTATTCTCTGCAAGAATGATCCAGTTGTAGTTATAAGGTCCACGTGGGTTTGTTTTTTACCTCTCTCTGCGGTTTGTTTTTTACCTCTCTCTGCAGAGTTGGGGAAAGCCTTTGCAAGTTGACCTTTTATCTTCTCACACTTAGGTTGTCCAAGGACTTGCTACATTCAATACTCTTAATGTGTGTTTAATGCCCTCTTTGACTGTTACGAATTCTGAATGTCATTGTGATCTCCGTGGTAACTGAGTACTGTATAAGCCCCAATTGCTATATGTCTAGGGGTTTTCCTTTCCTTTATTGACTTCTTACATATGTGGTCATTGTTTAGACACCGCTAAGGAGCTACAGTTCAGCAACGTTATCTGTGTACTTACCACATTTCAACCAGAAATCTGTCATCGACATAAGAATCATCATTGTCCTGTTATCTTCAACCGCTCTCGGCGAACTCTTCTCTATGGCAAGAAATTCTGTTGAGAAGAAAAGAGAAATAGTTCGAAATATATTTGATGGTTACATATAGAGAAAATATTATCTCTGCAAATGTGGTATCCTCGCCTTTGCCTTTCACTGTCTAGATTGGTTCCCTAGTGTCAACTTTGCACCTAACTTTCTTTAATTCCTTCTCTCCATGTTATCATTGACTGATCAGAAGGGTATGACGTCACTTCTAATGTGCTTCTCTAGTAATTAGTTTAAATTACATAGCTCTGAGTATTAATTCTTGCATTACAGATATGTGTTGTTGTAATCGTAATAATTGCAACATGCAACTGTAAAAATAATGAAAATCAGCTTCATGCTTTATTAATGTGCTATGTGGGGGCTGACAGTTGCAACCACTTGTGAGGCTTACACACTAGATGCGCTCATTCCCTTGTAAGGTATTAATTTTTGGACCTCTCTCTCTCAATCTCTCTCTCATCTATTTTAATTCATGAAGGTATGTGATGTTATCTTGGCAACTAATTTAGAGGCTATTGTCGCCACCCCCATTCATGCCCATAACGCCTCCATGAGTTGTCTATTCTGTTTCCTTAAGAAACAGTGAGCAATGAGGCGCATCCATCTCATGCAACTTGTTGAGAACTTGAAATTCTGGGCGTTAGGAAAAAAGAGAAATTTTGGCGCATGCTAGGAAGCTTTGTTTTAAATTTGTACTAGCCCATGCTGGGCAAACTTGAACTTCTTCAAATGGAGCATGGCAGTGATTGTATACCAGAAAGACCTTCATCCAAAACTGCAGACATGAACATGATATTTTCATGATGGGAAACGTAGAATGCAAAATTAATGTGTTTATGTCACTTGCTAAATAGGTAACATTAAGTAATGCAGTTTGTTGCACTATGTTAGTAGTAATTCACTATGTACTATTAAAAGTGACCGGAGGGAGTATTCAGTGGCATAGTGATGCACTTATGGCCATCAGATCTTGGCTAGTTCCTCGCACAGACAAGACACACCACAGCCCCACAGTCGTATCAATTTTCTGAATACCCACTTTCATTATCAATGACTTGAAGCTTTTTGACACTGATTGGTTAAAATTGGTCATGTGATTAAAGGGTAGTTCTAAATTTCCGGCAAAAAAAGTGATTCCTATTAAGTGGTCATCTTTTAACTAAAAAAACGAAATACAAATGCGGTTGAAAAGTGAGTGGATTTACAAAAAGCGCAAAGCCTTGGAACATGTGGGTTGGAAAAAAGGCCAGGGCTAAGTGATTGGGGGCATATTCTGTGGTTTTCTTCCAAAAATCACTCCATGTGCTGTATTATAGCAATGGGATTTTTAATTATAATTACGAAGCTGGATCTATAATTTCGAGGCTAGAAACTTTTGTAATTTTAGGCATCTCTACCTGATATAAAAAATGCCGAAAGTACAAATTATAAAACAGGTTGAAAACTGGGTGAATTTGAAAGAACATACTTTCACTTGGTCCTTGCTATCATCGAATATAACTTCAGCATTGCAATTTGATGTTCTATGTTGGAGAGAAAAATGGTATTTTGGCTTCCAGTATACTTTTTCTGAGTTGGATGGCCGATACGACTGCGTGGTATGTCAGGAGACCTTGGGATCTGATCTATGAGAAGTACAGTAGGCCCCCTCTGCCAGAATCGCTTTGATTGCTCTGTTAGCCTTGGTACAGAACAACTATTCTTGAGAGGACGTGATCTGGGCCGTTGGATTTGTATATGTGTAGATGGTAGGGGGATGACCACAAGCCAGATATACGGTCTACAGTGGGTTTGGTAAATGAAAAGGACTACCTCCTCCTCATTATTGACCCTTGTTTCTGTTTCTTGAATGATGAGCTCAATCAGCCTTTCTCATTCTCCCTGTACACTAACGGCCTTGATTTTACAAGTTGGAAAAACATTGCCCTTTTCAAATCCTCGAAGAAAGGCAACCGCTCCTTATTTGGGTTGCCACCGACCAGGAGAAAAAGTAGTGACTGTTTCCCATGTAATTTGCTGTCTTGTTTATGTTTCCCATGTAATTTGCTGTCTTGTTTACGAGGTCTTCTCATGATGTTGTTAGTAGTGTTGAGAAATGAGGGAAAGTTTAAAGGGTAAATTATATAAAAAATTATTAAAAATAAAAAAATTTCCAAAATGATATACCATGGCAATTATTTTTAAAAATGGTGTTATGACAAGCCACGTAGGTGCCTGCGTGGCGCGGGCACTTGAGTGGCTTTTTTTTAAAACCAAACCGAAAAACGTCGGTTGAAGCGACGCCTCTCGTAATGAGAGAGATGCATCCTTGAAGTTATCACCCCTTTAAAATGGGACAGATTTATTTTAGTGAGACAAATTTCAACTAAGCATATCTCTCTCATTTCTAATCTATTTTCGTCCATTTTTTTCACTCTTCTTTATTTTTAGTGCTCTTTCTGGTCATAATGATATCACAAAGATGTTGATCCATCGCATGTTATTTATCGAAAAAAATATTACAAAAACTACAATAAACGGTATGTGATGGCTCAACATCTTTGTGATATCATAATGACTAGAAAGAGCACTAAAAATAAGGAAGAATGAAAAAAAATGAGTGAAAACGGATTAGAAATGAGATAGATATGTATCGTTAAAGTGATTGCCCGTTTAAAATGGGACGAAAAACGTTAAGGCATTAGAAAGGCATCGGTTCGTTTAACCCGAGTTTCGCTTTGGTTTTTAAAAAAAAGCCACGCAAGCGCCTGCGCCATGCGGGCGCCTGCGTGGTTTGTCAAAACACCATTTTGGGAAATAATTGTTATAGTATGTCATTTTGATAAAAAAAAATTTGATGATTTTTTATATAATTTTCCCAAGTTTAAATAAGATCGCTTTCATTTGGCTTATACGAGGCTAGTTTATTGTAGCTATTGAATATTGATCTGACGGCTATAAGGGTGAGTAATGTTCACACTCGCCTACCCACTATGGCTATCGTGTAATCAATTACGCGATAATTTTTTTAATGGGATAAACTTCAACGATGCGTATCTTACTCATTTCTGATCCGTTTTGGCCCATTTTTTTTATTCTTCCTCATTTTTAATGTTTTTTCTTATAATGATGAAAAAATGTCCAAAAACAGATTAAAAATGAGGAAGATATGATGGGGAGGGGGGGGGGGGGGGGTCCCTCGGCTTAACGGTGCGGCGGCGGAGGCGTCGGGGCAAATACCGGGGTGACCGACTTTGGACGACCCGAGCAATTGCACGGGAGGGGTGGGCATGGGTTCCTTCAGCTCAACGGGGTAGCGGCGACAAGGTGGGGGGCCTCAATCAGTGCCGGTGGCAACCAGGGGGGAGGGGGCTCAACAAGCGGCGGCGGGGACGGGCACAAACTCTGTCAGCTCAACGGAGCACCATCGGGGTGAGGGTACTCACCGGGGGTCAAACCTCAGGGAGAGAGTTGATTTTTTTTTTCGTTGAAGAAGTGCGACGATCGATTAGTCAGCCTGATTCTCACTTTGAAAGGTAAAAAATTGTCACCTTTCACCTTTCAGGGCCAGTTTTCGGCCTTTCAGCAAACAAACACCTTTCAGGCCTGAAAGGTGAAAAAGTAAAAAATTTCACCTATTACCGTCACCGACCATTTTTCACCCTTTCAGCTTCCAAACACTTTTTATTTTGATAGGTGAAAATTTTCACCTTTCAGGGCTGAAATATTCTTTTTTTCAGCAAACAAATGCACCCTATATTGATACCTATCGTCGGATCGGAATTCAACGACATAAAAGACTGTTCTCATGCTCCTTTCTATGATTTCATGTAAACCGATCTCCTTCTGAGCATGCCTAGAATTGGCTGGCAAGACATCCATGCTAATTATGCTAGTATCATTCTTTGGGTGATTGACTCAATGTTTGTTGATCAACTATGGTTTCATTGGAGGGAAGAATTAGGGTAACATACAAAATTTGGTGCTGATTGTTATGTTTAGTGCTTATGATAAAATGCGATAATGTGCTTCTATCTGCGGTTAGGTAGATAATCACTACGTAATGCAGCAATGTGCAAATAACCAAGATCAAATTTAGTCCAACATTGTATTAGTGAAATTATTGATAAATTGATATTAATTCATGTTAAATCTGGGCATTGCTGAGATTGGGTTTTATTGGAACTATTATAGGTGACTTTCATTATAATTATAATTTCTAACTTTACGCTCTCGGCCTATCCCCCAAGCCAACAAATATTCTCTTAATCCCTTGCATCCTTTTAGAGGTACAAGTCGCCCTCCTTGCTCTTCATCTCTGCCAGCTTGAATAGGGTTTGGGCTTTTGGACGGTTGGGACTAGTCTAGTTTTACTAGGCCTTATCTTCTTTTTTCCAGATCAACCAGACTAGTCATGCCAAACTCAACTGATGAAGAATGAACTGCAATCAAACGAACTTACATTAGATTCCCCCCAACATGAATCTAAGGATGAAATAGGAACACCTTTCTCTTCAGGTTTATGTCCAAATACATGAAACATTTACCAAATTTGATCAAAGGCTGCTCATCTCGAAATAGTGAAATAAGCTGTAACTTGTAAGTAGGCTTAGTGCCTTTACTGGGCCATACTAAAAATTTCCATCCTCTTCTCATTAAGTAGAGGAAATCTACCTCAGCCACAGCCATTGGTAGTCTAGCATTTTAAGGGTACATATACGTAGGCTTTGGACCACTCGCACGTGCAGAGTGGCCTATGGTGGTATGATGCCAAATTGGCCCTTGTCTAAGCACCATAATGACAAAGTAGCTTCCCAATGTCACCTCCCTTTCATCTAGCATTCACATGCGTGGGTAAGAGGGCATGCAAGGAACCCCACATTTGAGTTGTGGGACAGCCATGGGGAGATGAAGTTAGAAATAGAGGTCGGCAATTTGGACAAGTGAAATGACATTACGAAAGGAAACATATCCTTGATAAAACAACATTCTATCAGTATTACCAATATTGGCCTTGAACAAGCTATCTTTTCACAAATAGCCTCTACTAGTCCCATACTTCAGTTTGTGTATTTGAAAGGTAGGTGTTCTTGGATCACAACTTACCTTTAATTGAAATTTGCAATGGCTAAATACAAGAGAAAACCTAGTTAGAGTAGTTTCTCTGCCTGAGTGGCTATGGCAAAGGCGATGGTGGAGCACGACACGCCTGCCCGTTAAAGAGCCGAGGGCATCTGCTGGCCGTCGGATAGGTAGGGAGGAGACACCTTCACTTTCCTCGTCTACTACTAAAGAAGGTAAAGGCCGGAAGAAAAGCCTGAGATAGCATGCAAACAGACATCTCACTAAAGTTTATCTTTTTTAAATTATTTCTCACTTACTACATTCTTAGACGAATTCCGTCATTTGTTTTTGTGCGTGGAAATAGTTTGCGTTCGAAGAAAATAAGTAATTGAATTTGAGATGAAAAAATTGCCACCATTACATGATTTGGATTTAACTCATTTCGAATGATACTGGTGTAGAAATTATACCGTCATGTAATGCTAAATTTGAAACATATTTCTTAGCCCAATTAGTACATTTATGAATACTTCTTCTCTTGATATTTAACAATTAGTTGTAATCTCATATACATTTTTGATATGTTTGTAATTAAACTTCATTTTGACTAAAAAACTCCCGAGTTGACTCTACTCCTGAACTTTCCCAATCAAACTTCATGATGACTCAAAACAACATGATATTAGAAGTCACTTCATTGACTACGCAACTGCCTCAGGCAAACTCATCAACCTTGTTTTTGCTATATATTTAAGCAATATTCATAAAAAGATTGACTATTTCCACAAATGACTCCATTTTGGTTATGTAAAGACTCCTACCTGACTCGACTCAAATAGTTTTGTCTCCGAATCTGAATCGAGTTTTTTAACACTATTCTTGTGCAAATGAAATAACCCCATTCCATATATGAAGAGGGACAGAAATGAAGAAGGGAAAGGGGCAGAAAAATAGTGGTAGTCAGGAAGTGTGTGCTCTTTAAGTCACAACAAGCATATTCTCATATAAAAAAAGCATACGTATTGTGCACTCATTGTTATCTAGTTTCTTAATTTGTGTTCTATGGAATAAAATGACAAACAATTGGGCAAAAACCCATTATATTATGTAATTCTTACACACATTTTCCAATGAAATTGTCTTCATTGATTATGCTTATTCCCCTTTTTAAGATGCACGTTTTTGTAATTTTAGTTATGTAATTTATATCGTAATAGAAGTAGCCAATTTGTAAACCCTCTTTTGAAAGATAAAAAAAATTTGAAAAGAAAAGATGAAAGTAATGGAAAAAGTGAACCAATCACCACCTTGATAAGAAATATGGATCAGGGTTGAGCCCAAATTACCACACTGGCAAGGTTCTCTAATGTCAAGGCAGAAAATGTTGGGAGGGGGATTATAATCAATTAATTAGAATGGAGTTTATAGGCTGCAGCTGTAGTGGCATAATGCCTTCCATTTGTCATACTCCCTCCATCCCATAATAATAGTTCTATTTAGGAAAATAGTGATTTTATTTAATGGTGGAATCCACAACTAACCCCTTAAATTTAGCCAAATGGAGTTATTGTTATAGAGCAAACATTTTTCCCAAATGAAACTATTAATACGGGACGGGGGGAGCATAATCATACTGTCCAACCAATGAAGGCTGTTTGCATTGGAAAATAAGCTCAATTTATAAGATTCCAAGGCCCGTACAGAAAAAATAGAGTTTTGCCCCCCTTCCCATGTTTTTGGTCACGAGGGAGCAAAGTCTATTTGCAAATGCAGACAGGCTTCAATGGACGAAAGGTGTCAAAGAAAAGAGAAATCCAAAGGTGCTTTATGGTAAAAAAAGGTGACCACTCGGGGACAAAAATGGAAATGAGGCCACAAATGGGCCGGGCCACTCTATTATTATTACTTGACCCGATCATGTGGAATGGGGCCCGCCGCAATAACTCCATCCAAAGGCCCAATAAAAATCCCACCGAAACGCGAGAAGTTCAAGGATATTGCGGTACGTCAAAATAGCGCGAGATGGGTGCCAACCGGCACGTGCCAGTGAATGGGTTGTAAAGATCCGGGCTATTTTACATGAAGGTGGGGGTGACCGGGAAAGGGGTAGACGGTTGGGGTAAGTGGAGATTGGGTTCCGGGATAGACTCCCCGGCACGTTCCACCCCTACTCTTTCTCCTCCACCCCAGTTGGGGGCCCCATGTTACAGCTGTTTCAATGTGCACTGTCTGCCCTTGTGTTTTTTTTTTGTTTTTTATACTTCCCCATATTAATATTCCCTTTTATCTTATTCACCATGGGTGAGATGGTTATAGCTTGAGCTGCTCATGAGACTCCTCATACCTTGGATGAGTGTGTGATCTTTCTCATTTCAAATCTAGGGTTAAGTTGACCAAGTGCTCACTAACCCTATGCTTCAATTTTTTTCCCACTAACCTGGGGTGTTTGATCCTTAGGAGGGGTGGGCAATCGGCCTCTTATCTTACCGCTAGTCCCCTTGACCATATACAAGGCCCACCTATCATGCGCACCAGGTAAATCGGGAAGTAGCATTTTAAACTCATGACCTCTGCTTCAGGATGCGAGATGTGACCATCCAATCAACCTCCTATTGCTTACATGATTCCTATACCTCAATGGGTAATGTTGTATTCACAATAGAAAGGGAGTAATGCTACTTACTACGACTTCTTGTGCCAAGTAAACTCGTCTAATGCGTGCCATGATGAGTGGACTCAAGCGCAAGCCCAATCCTAAAAGTAGTCCAATGTTGCAAGCTGTTGTTGCTCATACTTCAAATTTTTCATTAAAGCTCAAGGCATGTTATTGTTTTACTTCCCTCTACACTGATAGATATAAGAATAATGAATGTGATTTAAATATGGATGAATTCGACTTGAAGTAATGTTGCTCGTAGTTTAGCCCAACGAGCTAACTTTACGGTTGTTGATTAATAGGGCTTACATTTACCGTGTGTTGTGGATAACTTCACGTAGATTTTAATATTTTATATGGTTTTAGTCTAACCCCATCAAGTGGATTTTCAGGTTAGAACAGCAAGAAATATCAATTGGGATCAATGTTTTTAATTTAGTGCATAATATAGAAAATCATCTTAATCAGCCACGTTAGCCCCTTGTGCTTAAAAGACGAATATTTACTTGCCTACGTTTGATTAATTTCCTAATTCTGTTTCAAAAAATTCAAATAGTTCCGATAGGGAAACATTGCAGAGTGTAGAAATTCACACGGACACACCCACATATGCATGACACACACAAGCACACAATTGATTGATGAACCTGCCACAAGGCAACATATCCCTGAAGCCATGGACTATATTACTCAAAGTGACAATCCAACCAAGCTAGCACAGCAAACATCCATTTGAGGTGCTAGTAGTGGAATCTCACACTCATCTCATAGCAAGCAATGACCACCATCATCCAACCCTACCAACATAAACAAAAAAAAAAACAACTCAAAACAATAATGAGACCAATACATTTATAAATACACTACAGATCCAAAATAGTTTGTTATATAGGCAGATAACTAGGGGGGTATGGGTTGGGCAACCTGTATGAATCAATAAATTAACCAGAGATATTCCAATTCCAGCCCTTCCTCTTTTAACTAATACCACCTCCAAAGTAAGCCCCGCTGACACCGCAGCATCTTCTTTGTTTTTTTCATTTCCTCACAGCCATCCTCACTTCCCTCCCTCTCTAGCTTTGCTTCTTCCCCATCTCCTCTCAACCTTTGATTCATATGTGTTTATAATAATACTGTATTTACTTGTTTATTAGTTTGTGTTTCAGTAACAAGAAGCCCCCCATCTTCTGTCTCTTCTCTTTCCCTCTCTCTAGCAGATACATACACAAGCTAGTCTTTCCAGTTGTCTCTATCCTCTTCTCTTTTTTTTACCTCTTCTTCTTCTTCTTCTAGTGATTTCCCTTTCAGAGTTTCTTGCAGTCCTTCCAGTTGTTCCCTCCTCTCTTGCTCATGAGTGAGAGGGAGAGGGAAGAGGCAAGAAGATAGAATTCAAGGTTGGTTAGTTAGCTAGCTAGTTATGCAGCAGCCAGGGGGGGGAGGTGGGTCACAGTATCGGATGTCGCCTGACATGGCTGACATGTTTGGAATTCCGGCTGCTGCCGAGCATTTGCAACAGCCGGCACAGCCACAGCTTGTAATTCAGCAGAAATCCGGGGAGCCGGAGGCGGCCTCCCCCATTAGCAGCCGGCCGCCACCGGCGCGAAACTTCGAAGAACTAGTGCCCGCCGGGGGTGGCGGGTTCCCAGACGAGGAAGCGCTTGTCGGTGAGGAGGCGGAGCGAGGGCCGCCCGGTAACCGGTGGCCTCGCCAGGAGACGCTGGCACTGCTTAAGATTCGCTCCGACATGGACGCCGCCTTCCGCGACGCCACCCTCAAAGGCCCCCTCTGGGAAGAAGTCTCCAGGTAACATAATTCAGCTGCCCAAATCCATGGAAGCTACTTGAGATAGAACCATGCAGCTTTGCCTTCAGCCTAGCTCCAGCTCAATTTAACTAAAAATCTGAGCTAGCTAGCTCCGTACAGCCTGCAAACTAACTTTCAAGATCTCTTCCAATCTCAACTCGTGCTTTTTCTCTGAATTCGAGAACAGTTGCAGATCCACTGCATCGAGCCCAGCTGCAAGAAACACCATAAAAATTGCAACAAAAAAGTACCGCAATAAACAAAAGAGAAAAAGAGAAGTCTTGCATTTCTTTCCGGGTCCATTTTGGCTTTGCTGTTACATCTCACGTTGTACATGACGCTAATCATGTTCTGATTTTTGCTGCTGCTGTTGCTGAGGTTACTTTATTCCATGTGGGTCTTATCAGGAAGCTGGGTGAGCTGGGCTACCAGAGGAGTGCCAAGAAGTGCAAGGAGAAGTTCGAGAACGTCCACAAGTACTACAAGCGCACCAAGGAGGGCCGCGCCGGCCGCCAGGACGGCAAGAGCTACCGCTTCTTCTCCCAGCTCGAAGCGCTCCACAGTGGTGCCGCTTCCGGCAGCGGGGAAGCCTCTAATGTAGCTCCAGTTTCTGCGACTCCGATCTCTGTAGGAAACCCAATGACGGGGAGACCTCAGGTGGCGGCGCCTCGTCCTCCTCCACTACCTATATCCTCGACTCCACCATCACAATTTACCGGCTCAGGTGCCGGTGGGATGGGCGGGATCAACTTCTCGTCGAGCTCGTCGGAGGGGAGGAGGATTCGGAGGAGGAGGTGATGGAAGAGGGGAGACCTGGTGGGGAGGCGCGGAAGAGGAAGCGGTCGGGGTCGGGCGGCGGAGGGAGTAGTAGCAAGAAGATGATGGCATTCTTCGAGGGGCTGATAAGGCAGGTGATGGAGAGGCAGGAGTCCATGCAACAGAGGTTCTTGGAGACGATAGAGAAGAGGGAGCAGGACAGGATGATCAGGGAGGAGGCCTGGAAGCGGCAGGAGATGGCCAGGCTCAACCGCGAGCACGAGCTTATGGCGCAGGAGCGGGCCACGGCCGCCTCCCGTGACGCTGCCGTCATCGGCTTCCTTCAGAAGATCACCGGCCAGACGATACAACTACCAACATCAACCACTTCCGCCGCCGCCACTATTGTCTCAATCCCCACTGCCCCACCGCTGGCCTCGCAGCCAGTACCCCAGCCGTACCACACACTCCACCACCACCAACAACATCCACCGCAGAAGCCACAGCAGCAAGTACAGTCTAATGAGGCTTCTTCCGGAGCGAGGCGCCACCCGCCGGCCACATCGACGGCCGAGGCAGCAGTGGTAGCAATTCTAGACCACCAAAATCAGCAGGATCAGCCGGACCCGACTTCGTCCCGGTGGCCCAAGCCGGAGGTGCATGCTCTAATCAAGCTGAGGAGCGGGCTGGAGTCGCGGTACCAGGAGTCGGGTCCGAAGGGGCCGCTGTGGGAGGAGATCTCCGCCGGAATGCAGCGGATGGGGTACCAAAGGAGCTCCAAGAGGTGCAAGGAGAAGTGGGAGAACATCAACAAGTATTTCAAGAAGGTGAAAGAAAGCAACAAGAAGAGGCCGGAAGATGCAAAGACTTGCCCTTATTTCCACCAGTTGGATGCTCTCTACAAGAAGAAGATGGTCGGAAGTAGCTCCAATTCGGGTTCGGCACCGGCCGGCGGGCAAGTTAGGGAGGATCAAGGAGGAATGGATCAAAATGTGAGTGCCCCAATTGTACCTGCCTCAATGCCACAGTCCCAATCTGATCAATCTGAAGCTAAGGACAATAAAAACAACAATAATGGCAGAGGGAAGGATGGGAGCAACAATGGGGGTTCCAATTTGCAAGAGCAGACTAGTAATGGAGGTCTACCTTCCAGCTTCTTTGATCAAGGAGCAATTAAGAAGGTAATGCAATGTTACAAAACTTTAGTTCAATTGGAATTTGAATTATTCTTAATTTGATTTCAATTGTGGGATTCAATTGATTTTTGGAGTTGGATTGAAGCCAGAAGACATTATGAAGGAGCTGATGATGGAGCATCGGCAGCAGTCGGTAATGGATGACTATGACAAGCTCGGTGAGCCGGACAGTGATAATCTCGAGCAAGATGTCGATGATGAAGATGAGGATGATGAGGACAACGACGAAGATGCAAAAATGGATTACAAGATTCAATATCAAAGGCCGGGTCCGGGCTCTTCTAATGGCGGCGGCAATGTCGCGGCGTCCACGGCCGCGACCGCGGGCTCATTTCTCGCCGTGGTTCAGTAGAGTACTTCCGGTGATCTTGACACTCTCCGTTATACAATTCATCCTCTTCCATTCATTCCCATTTGACATCTTCTTCTTCCTCACCATCGTGATCATGATCATCTTCCTCTTCCATTTTGTACCATATATATGTTGTACCTCTGCCAAGACCAAGCTCAAGACCAAGCCAACACAAGAACAAAGGATACATGCAGATTGCATGACCCTACACCCCTTATGAGACCTCAATGGCCCCCACCTCAACACCTTATTCATTTTCATCTTCTTCTATTTATTGCCTTTTTTCCTTTTGAAATATGAGCCTTATCACTAATGGGTGAATGTCCAAACTTGTGCTAAAACCAGACCTGCAGGTAATTCCATTGGTTTGTTACTGAATAAAACCTCCCATCTCCATTACCAAGATGAAATTGGACCATTGAATAAGCTCGCTCCAAATGTACATGATCAGCCTAAAGAAAGAGACGGGGAGATCAAGCAGATATAGCATCATACAGCCGCGGCTAAGAGCAAACATGATGTTCATGAGCACTGTTTTGTCTGGGGAAAAGAGATAAGAAATTTTTGTTTGCCTCCAATTTTTCCTTTCTAATCTGTTCCTATTATTATGTTTTGTATTACGTACAGAGATGCTAAATAATAAAGAAATACAATGATTGTATCGTGTAATTTCCTTTGCTACTCTCTTGTTTTGTTGTTTTCCTCCTCTCCTCCGCTAAAATATAGTTCAATTTTCTTGTACAATCTCATTCAATCCGTATAATTACATTTTTTTTTGCAACAATTTGTGTCATTACAACACACAATATAATTGCTTTAATGTTGCATACATGTTATTATAAACAAGTGTATAACTACAACTGAAGGATCGTTGATTAGATCAGAAACCCCGGGAAGCATTAGAAAACACCTTTTGGCCAAGGGATTAATTGATTAGAAGAAGAACGGCTTACATATGCTAATCACCTCAATTAACATGAAGATTACCTTTTTTACGTAAACAAGATACGAGATTAAAATGATAATTTGAAAGGAAAGGACAGCATATGCTGATCACGAGGGGGAGCTTTATTCCATCCAATTTCATCTCCGGCACGAGCGACGTAGAACCTAGTCACGTGCGCCGCAGATCCAAGAAAACATCCTTTTTTAGATTCTTCCAACCAGATCTCATCGGATGTACGATGTCAGCCGTCCGATTGATTCCTCGGATTTCAGATCCCGATGCTAACCAAGTGGTCATGTCAGCTTAATTACCTACCATTAGATCATAACGGCTAGCCATTCATGTGGGGCCACTGTGGGCCCGAGGGCAAAATTGGAATTAAGAAAGTATGAGATGACAATGACGATTTTGTCCTGTTCATGAGGGGAAGGGGGCACATGTGTGATGGGGCCCACATGTTGAAGGCCGTTTGATATGATGAAGTTGGTGGGACCCACACTTTGCTTAGGTTGTTGATGGGTGGTTTCGTCAAGCCATGTACTTAGAAAGTTGGGTGCAATGATTAGCTTCATGGCTTTCCAAAATGTTGCTTGAAAATAATTTAATTTAGCGATTGGGAGAAAGAATCAAAAAAATAAGTAAAAACGAAGAACAAACTACTATTTGCAGTGAAATGCATGAAGAGTGATGAATCCTACTTGGGGCGTTTAGGCAAGCAAAGCTACTTTGTTTAAAGTCGCTTTCCCTTCATAAAACATCGTCCCTTCCCACGTTTGCAATCGTTTACTACCTAACTTTCTGCCTGAGGAGATTTGGTCAGAAAGCGGCTTCAAACAAAGCGTTTTGGTTGCACAAATTGATTACATGCCCTTACTAAAGCCAAGTTTGTTGGATAGCATTGCAAAATGCCCAACTGAAATGCATAATCCATGTTATATTTCTACAAATTATATTGTTGATATAATAAAAGAATACGAGTATTCGATCTCCACCATGGCTTATATTTGGCATATGCACTGTGACACATCGTGTGCCGTCATCCGAGATCGATGGTGCACAATTTGCTGGGGGAAGGGTGAGCCCCTTGTACTGATGCCGTTGCATGGCCCAAACATAACTGGCGCATACTAATGGAACTTATACATTAGTCTCTACATTGGCAAGAATTTCAATCTCAAATTATCAAATATCTTTACAACTTTCTCTTTTGGAAAAATGGCAAACCTCATGCCTTAGAATCTTAGATATTGCCTAATGCGTGCTTTTAGATGGAAACCCTTCATGATCCGTTGGCTTCCGCTTAGAAGCATGGAGAATTTATTCTAAAGGTACAATGTTTAGCATCAATTGGAAAAAGATGTTTATAACTGATATTATTCGAGAACAGAAAGAGTAGCATTCTTCTAGTTGTGTGTATTCTTCCAAACATACCCTAACTCTAAACCCTAGAAATTATATATTTGATTTCTTTGTCTAATTAGCTATGTGTATTCTCCACATCAAATTCAAACCCTGACCAGTAAAAACTACTTAATAGATTGTTCCATCTAATTAGTTGTGTATATTCTTTATACCAAACTCTAACCCTAAACTTTGAAAACTACATATTTAATGCTTCCGACTAACTAGTTGTGTGTGCCTTTGTCTAATTAGTTGTGTGTATTCTCCACACGAAATCCTAATCCTAAACCCCTACAAACTACATATTTAATTTTCTATCTAGCTAGTTATGTGTATTCTTCATACCGAACCCTGACCCTAAACCCTAAAAACTACGTATTTCATTCTTCCGTCTAACAAGTTGTGTGTATTCATCCATACCAAACCCTAACTCTAAACCCTAAAAGTTATATATTTTATTCTTTCGTCTAACTAGTGGTGTGTACTCCATACCAAACACATAGTAAGAATTTTATTGTTCCATCCAACTAGTTATAAGTAATCTCCACTCCAAACACAAACCCTAAACCCCTAAAAACTATGTGTTTGAGTGTTCTGTTTAACTAGTTGTGTGTAATATCCATACCAAACCTTAATTCTAAAAAATAGAAACTATGTATCCAATATTTTTATAATCTATAGATCTAGTTGTGCTAACCCTATTCCCTAGAAACTACAAATTTGTTTCTCGAGTCTAACTAATTGTGTGTATTCTTGCATTTAATGCCGACCCTAAACCCAAGAAAATACTTATTTCATTCTTCCATATATTTAGTCAGGAGTATTCTCCACACCAAACCCCAAGCCTAAACATACATATTTAATTGTTCTGACTAATTAGTTGTTTGTATTCTTCATACCAAACCCTGACTCTTAACCCTACAAGCTATGTATTTAATACTTGAGAGGGGTTTACATGAGATCGTTCTCATATAAGGAGCATGAGGTCAATTTTTATTGCCGTTAGATTCCGATCGGAGGGTAGATATCAAATCAGGGGGTAGGTGAGTGTGTCACATCAAAGAGTGGGTGAGATCATTATAGATATTTGTAGCTGTCAGATCAAGATCCAATGGCTACGATTTAAAGTGGCCTCATATAAGCAATATGAGAGCGATCTCATTTAAACTTTTCCCTTAATACTTTCCACTTACTAGTTGTGTATATTTATTCAATTCCAAACCCTTTCAGATCAGAAGTCTTGACTTCACAAGCATGGCCATGAAGTTTGAGCAAGCAAATACTCCAGTCACATATGGCCCTAATGTGCATATATAGAAAGCATTTTATTCGGTAAAATGGAGTAGTAAGCAAATTCGGACACAAGAAGTAGTAGTCAATGATGCTTTGTGCCTTGCAAAATGCAAATTTCAAGATCGTAACTATGTGGTTTTAGTTAGATACAAATTGTTTAGTGTTGATGTTAGTGCAATTTCTGTACCAAAAAAATAGAATGCTATTAGTGCAATTTGATTTTGATAGTAGTACGCTATCTAGCACTGTTATTTCCCCCTAAATCATCCTAAACTGTTTTTATAATAAAAAATTACAGTGAATTTCTTTTGTTGTGGAATCAAGGGTTCATGACAGTGGTGTGGATTCTTGGTGCCCTGATTATGTGGAGAGTGACAACTACCTCAATCCTTCTATAATGCATGGCGATCGGCAGATAATTAAAACAGAATGACATAGTTTTGAAAATTAATTCCATTATTTTGTTTAACAAGCAGAATAATAAAAAAAATAAAGATTGTTATTAATTTACATAAGAAAGAATTATTATTTGTACAGTTAAAAAAGAATTATTCTACAATAACATCATTTTCAAAATATATATTAGTTGAGATTTTCCAAATTGCCACAACCAATGGCACCATCTGTCCCTATAGAAAATCTTAAAGTTTAGCAAAGTAATTTTCCGAAAACATATTAAAACTGAGCCATGCAATGATGGGTTAGTATTTTAAGCAAGTCACTAGGCGAGGTAATCAAAGGAAGTCATGTTAATAGGAGTATCTTCGAAGTTTGAAGTAATCATCTTCCTAAGTCATCCTCCTAAAGTTGTCACGGAAACTTGAATGGGACACCTAACCTTTGATGAGCTGCACGCAATGGAAGGGTTAAACATATATTAATCTGGCAAGTTAAACCTTAAAACATGCCAAAACCACTACATACCTAGAGTAAGATTCCATCTATATATTCGAATAAGCAAATGATGGAGCCAGGTAGCCTAAGATAAGGCTGTTTTTTGTTTCCCATACCTGTTTATGGAATGAAATCAATACAGCAGCTATAGCAAGCTCTGCAGTTTGGAAAGAGAGATCATCCCTAAGGTCAATATTGTTGGAGAAAATGAAGTAATATACTCCCTATGTCCTATATTAAGTGCTCTATTTGGTGTTTCAAAAACTAACTACTCTCTCTGCTCCATATCAATAGTCCTATTTGGTTTTGCATATGTTCATTTTCAAAACCAAATAGGACTAGAAATTAATACAAAACAGAGGGAGGAAAATTTAATTCTTCTAGGTAAATCTAGGAATTACTTCATTTTGAAATAGGACAATTAGTATGGGACGGAGCGAATACACTATGATGGCATAAAAAAGAGTTCAGGCCTTTACATGACATAGATGGTGGAAGGGTAACCAGATAAGATTATTTAGGTACATAGCTTAATTGCTATTGATTAACTCCTTTTCTTCACAGCATTAATAATGCAAGAGGATCGAGGAGCCCAGATCCATTTGTAGCCATGCAGCGTGTGTGTGAGAAAGGGGGAGAGAGAGTATCAACTAACCTTATGTTTGGATTAAATAATCACCAACTAATTGATTTCACAAATGTTTTGCGAGAACTGATGGAACAAATAGACACTTCGAGTGGAACTGGTCTCATGAGTGCAGTGTGCAACCCCAACACGGAAGAGGCCCGTGTGTGTGGTAGATTGGATCATTCACCTGGTGTGTCTCCTGATGTGAAGTAAACCAAGCTAGTCAGAAAGCAACTGCTAGATAATACAGTATATCTTCTTACAAACAACAAAGACAACTTGCACGGGACTATTAGGTAACCACCTCACATAGAAGGGCCTCTATATAGTAACAATCAAGCACAATGGCCCTCGTCAGCCAAGTTGACTTGAATCATCACGCAAATATCAGATTAAGACCCACATTCTGAAGGCTATGATGGAGAGGATAACCAGGATCCCATGCTCCTTATCTTAATTAGTGCTAATTAAGATTATTGCCTGAGAACAAAGACATTGCACTTGTAATGCTTCCTTATATGGAGGTTTGCCTCCAGCTTAATGTTTATTGAGGACTGAAGCAACGTCTCTAAATCTCAACTTATTTGGAGGAAAAGTTTGGTAAGCTTTGAAAGGGATAGTGGAATTTGGGTCACATGGAAAGAATTAATGCTGTGTCAATGAATCAGGTTATCTCATTATGAACCTGTCTAATAGAAACGGGACGTCTTCTTTCAAGCATTTATCTTAACTATGGTGCTTGTCGACCAGTTGCTAGTGTTTCACGAGTTTATTTTATGTGGATAATGCATCCTTTTACCCTAAATTTTTGTTTCTTTCACTAAGAGTTAATTTGACGCGAGTCACCATAGGAAAACTTTCCGCAATCAATAAGGATGAGTAATTTGCCACCCCATGGTTTAGCCAGTCCACCCCATCACACGATTGGTGAATGTACACCATCTGTGTATTTCAGACGGTGGACATCCACTGTATGCGCATATATGATACAAATGGCCTACCATTTGTGGCGGTTAACTTTCGCCGACAAGGATAATAAGTAATGGCGGATTTTTTGCCTGTGGGGTAAAAATCTGTCGCTAATGCTCTATTTTCTTGTAGTGTTATATTGGGGAGTGGGGGTGGGGGTAAAAATCCGTCACTAATTATGCATCATTAGTGATAAAAATTAACCCTCAGCAAGCAATATACACATTGCATGTTTTGTGAAGGAAAATGTTGCATCAATAACATCATTAATTCTTCCCCATTATCATCTTGAACTTCTAGGTGGACAAAACGTTAAGCCCATGGACTAGTGTTACGTAAAGGGCATAATTCACACGACCATGATCACTTGAAACCACGGGCCCTAATAGATCAATGGTTATGCATAACCCCATAGGTTCATCCTGCATGTATGAATTAACACTAATCTTGTTTATCGATATGTGTAAAAGGTAATTATCTCAACATTGATGAAGTATTTCTGTGGGGTAATTCGAGTTTAAAATCTCTTCTTCATATACTTCTTCCATTCTGAGATCATTTTTTTAATTCAAAGAATAGTAGGCAGGGTTTACATCTGTGATAGCGGAAGCTAACTTAGTTGCTGTAAAAGAATGCTGCAGATAAGCACATGGCTTGAGCACATGGTTGTAAGCTGTATCTCACATGCCTTTGAAGTGCGTCGATCGTTTTCACAAAAGCCCGCAAGACATGCATGCCACTAGATGGATTAATATCATCAGTAATCAATCTTTGGCATTTCAATGGCTTATCATAGGTGCTTCTTATAAAATTAAGCTCCGGATCTTCATGCCCAGCTAGCATCTTTGGCGATCCCAAGAGATGTCCATCTGCTTTCTTTATAGTCTAGGCTCTCAGTTTTTTTAATAAAAACAGATCCAGTTTAGGTCTTTTGTTAGTATAAAACAGTGAAGAACATTCGGGCGTATCCTTAATTAATTTGTCAAAACCTACTCAAATGTGCAATTAAACAGCAAGCTAGCTATATACTCCATATGTCAATCATCATAATATCAAACATATATATATATATATATATATATATATATATATATCAATCATCATACAAGCAATTTCTAGCACGTAGATTGTAAGTAGTAGTCAGCATCTAATCGACTTAAATTGTTCGGCTAGTTAATAGATTTCAATTGAATAGCCGGTGAGGAAACATTGTTGAACATGTATATTTCTTCACCAAATTTAATTTAGCAGCTGAATCTTTCGTCTCTTTTTCTTTCTTTCTCTTTACATTATCTTATGTTGGATAGGGTTATGTACTCGATTGCCTTGTACATTTAGGGTGTGTTTGACAACCAATTTTGCTAGAAACATAACCAAAATCAAATGGAGAAGTGGAGATTTTAATTTCTCTTAAGAATCTAGGTGTAATTGGTTGGCAAATTTTGTTAGAAGTAGAAGGGGTGACAATTTTTGTAATTATTCGAAGTTAACAGAGACAAGAACATAGAAAGAAAATGCTTGGGGCTCAAAAAATGTATTTTTTTCTCTGCGTCTGCCCTTGCTATCTTAAGATAATTACAAAAAGTGTCATTAAGTGATTTATCTTCCACTTTCCACCTGAAATCTCCTCAGGAGGAGATTCTCTAGAAAGTAAGGATTTTCCACTATTCTCTGCTTTCCACATCACTTCATACGAATCCTACTTCTGGAAATAGCAGGTAACCAAACATACAATACCAGAAAGTAAGTGATTTCTTGAGAATCTGAGGCGGAAATCACTTACAACGCACCCTTACACTCACAGGGCTAATTTGTAAAAAAAGATGGCTTTATTTCTTCATGATGACAGCGGAAAATTTGCTTTATTAATTTTCATTTTCTGGTAGAACACTCAGCATGGTTGATTCATGTTCATGAACACTCAGCATGTTCATGTTTATTACCATTGTCCTTTGCACATGCCTCTCTAGGCCCAGATTCTCCTAGTGAAGTGCAACCCCTGAAGGCAGTGGACACACACACACACAGAACCAAGTCCCCCTTAGTGAAGTATACATTACAGCTGGTTTGTTCCTTCGCATAGAAAAAACCATAGTTATCTTTCGGTTTTTGAATGGAAAAAACCTGATAGAGCTTGGAAGTGTATTGTCTTAGAGACACTACCAGAGGGGATGTGGGCTTCTCGGTGGCTGGCAGCTTTCTTGATGGCCCAATTACCTACATCTTGCAAGGAACAACCGTAACCCAATTTCTTGGCCTATATTTAAAGGGAAAAGTTTAAATGAGATCGCTCTCATATAGCTTATATGAGGCCACTTTGAATCGTAGCCCTTCGATCTTGATCTAACGGCTACGTATAGCCATAATGATCTTACCCACTCCCTGATGTGACACACTCACCTACCCACTGATTTAATATCCATCCTCCGATCGGAATCCAATGGCTATAAGAATTGGCCTCATGCTCCTTATATGAGAACGATCTCATGTAAACCCCTCTCATATTTAAATCATTTTGTGTCTGAACTTTGGGCCCGAATGCAAAAAACGCGTAGACCCATGACAATGTGCTGCAGATTTACATAATGACATGGCTCTACTTCAACCCCGGTCCTCAAGTAAACATATTGAGATGCCATGGCGCGCAGGGCCGCCATTGATTCAAATCCTCTTGCCCCCTGTTTTAAAATCAGACATCGGATCAAAATTCGACGGCCCAGATTATCTTGGCTCATGTAGAATTACGCGAGCCCTAGCTCAATTATACTAGGATGAGATTAATATCGACGGATGGTATTCTGAAAAAGAAAAGATGGTCATGATTATGATTAAAAAGGATGGTACATGGTAAAAATAATACTCTCTGTCCAAAAAAATATGTCCCCATTTGGAAAAACTAATTCCATAAGGGTGCGATTGTGTAAATGACAGATTCAAAGGTGTGATTTGTACTCATTTATTTTCATGTTATAAACTAAATGACAGGATTTAGGGTGTGATGGGCAATCTCTATCCTGTCCAAAAATATGTTGCCGAAAGTAGGATTTAGACCAAATAATACTATTTTATGAATCATATAGTCCAAATCCTTATTGTCAAACCCTAAATAGATGACAAACTTTGTTCTCACATGACCCAAAACATGGAAGTGGGTGGAGGGAACTTTTTTTATGGGCATTTAATAAATTTTATCTCATTTTCAAACGCGGTTGATTTGATATGTGATCCTCAAGAGTTGATTGGATATTTCCGCTGGATTCACAGCTTGTTTGCTTTATGCATGGCGCCTCCCCCGGCTACGTCCCGGACTCTTCAGCAGGATTAGAAACTAAGAGTCTGGCTCTAGCCTCTAGTCGAGTCCACCAAACACCACTGACTTTTCGGTTGCCTTCTTGATACCAGGAGAAAGAAGAAGAAGAGAGTTGGTTCGAGGTGTTGGGCACGAGGCATCGGCACGCCATGCCGCCGCCTCGTGCCCTCTCATTTTAGGGCATCCTCTCGAAGAGGATGACCCTCTAAACCGGGTCAGCCGCTGACCCGGTCCAAACCGGACCCGGTTTGGTCCATTAATTTTTTTTTTTTTTTTACAGTTATGATTGCATGTATATTATGGATGCGTTTTAATTATCATGATTAAGGCTTTATTAATTATATGGGCCGGCCAGGGGATTATATTGCAATTGTATGTTTTATCAATTTTTCTTTAAATTGTTGAGCGCACCACTTATGTAATTTTGAGAGAAAGTGTACATTATATCTATTGTAAGCGACACCAGACTTCAAGGACCACGTCTGGAGGTGGATGCAGTCATGAAGAATTAATGTATATTTTTCTATTACAGGGGCTTATAGCTTCCACCTTGTACAATTTTTTTTTCTTTCAAAAAGGACTGTATAAGGACTTTGGACTATATTTTTTCATTGTGGTGTGTGGTGATGGATCCCCTGGCCGAGTCCCAAAAGCCTGATGACAAAATTGACATTAATGCCCTAGTCAATTTTGTATATGGATATTGCATGATTGTCTGATAATTAATTGCATTCATTTTGTTATTTTACAAATGGTGAATAGCACAAATTCAGTTCCCACGCCCGTTGAGATGATTTAGGAGTGGCCAAAGCATCCTAAGTCATTTGTCAACGTGTGAATCATATAGAATGCTACCATGGGGTGCATAGATTCACATACATTAAAATATTGTGCTATCATCAAATTTTGATTATGTGACAAAGACTGTCATCCGGCCCCAAAGGGAGGTGGTAGTTAGCGTTACATAATTAGGATAAGGTGGAAGGTTATATATTTTAACATGGGTGAATCCCTATGCCCAAAGGTGTGGGATTTTCCTATAATGTTTTCTGTATAACCCACTAGCCTTATCATGAGACAAATGAATATTTATTTCTATATAGCTTAGTAAATTTGATGCAGATTGCAACCTTTGCCCAAAGGGAGGTTTTCAATTTTACTACATGATTTTAGCATTGGCTATTTTCATATTTATGTTATTGTGTCTTGCCCTCTTTTAATGTTTGCATGTATTTATTCCTTTATTGCAGCTTATCCGTCTTTTATTTCTGACCCTAATCAGCACCTTCCGTTATTGTCTGGGGACAATTTTAAGGATTGGAAGGAACAGATACTTTTACTATTAGGGTGCATGGACTTGGATTTGGCGTTTCGTATGGATGTACCCACCACTCCTACAGAAAAAAGTACGCCAAGTGAGGTAGCATCTTTTGAAAAGTGGGAGCGGTCTAACCGCTTAAGTATGATGCTCATGAGGTCTCACATAAATCATAGCATTCGGGGATCCATCCCAGAATGTGCTACAGCCCAAGAACTTTTGAAAGCTATTGAAGCTCAATTCAAAAGTTCTGATAAAGCCTTGGCCAGCACCTTAATGTCCAGGTTGTCATCCATGAGGCTAACAGATGACAAAGGGGTGAGAGAGCATATCATGCAGATGCGTGATATTGCTAATCAGTTGAACAACATGAAAATAAAGATTGATGACACTTTTTTGGTCCACTTCATTCTGAACTCCCTGCCTGCACAATATGGGTCATTCAAGATCTCTTATAACACACATAACACTCAGTGGTCAGTTAATGACCTTCTGAGTATGTGTGTATAGGAAGAGGGGAGACTTAAGCAAGAGAAGCTAGAAAGTGCTCATCTAGTTTCTCATAAAGGACAAAAGAAGGCAAATCATGGTGCTCGTAAGAAGAAAGCTGGTAAAGGTGTGCCAATAAAGTCTACTGGTGTCACCAAGGAAACCAAATGCTTTTTCTGCAAGAAGGCCGAACACATGAAGAAAGGTTGCCCTAAGTATCAGAAGTGGCTTGCCAAGAAAGGAGGTAATTTCATGTCTTTAGTGTGTTATGAATCTAATTATATTGATTCTCATCATAATAACACATGGTGGATTGACTCCGGTTCCACAATCCATGTTTCTACTGTCATGCAGGGGTTTCTCAATCTAAGGAAACCAAATGATGGGGAGCACAACATCTATTCTGGAAATAAGATGTGTTCAAAGGTTGAAGGTGTGGGGACATATAGACTTGTTCTCCATACAGGATACACCTTAGATTTAGTTTCAGTTTATGAATTCCTCATTTCTGATTCTTAAAGATACAGTCACCATTGGTTCTGGTTCTTTGATTGATGGACTATATAGACTCTCTTTGCATGTTTCCTTTGAACAATCTATGATGTCTGTGCAAGGAAGTGTTATTAAAAAGGACTCCTCTATGTTATGGCACAGGCGTTTGGGGCATATCTCCATTGACCGCTTAAAGCGATTAGTAAAAGAAGGAGTTTTAAAAACTCTTGACTTTACTGATCTTGAGACATGTATAGACTGCATAAAGGGAAAGCAGACTAACAAGTCTTCTAAGGGTGCTAAGAGGCATGATGAGAAATTAGGCACTATACACACTGATATATGTGGACCGTTTAGTACTCCCTGTCTGAATGATCAAAGGTATTTTATTACCTTTATAGATGATCATACACGATACATGTATCTTTATCTCTTAAATGAAAAGTCTGAAGCATTTGATGCTTTCAAGACTTATAAGGCAGAGGTAGAGAAACAATCTGGATTGAGTATCAAAATTGTTCGATCAGACAGAGGAGGGGAATACTATGGCAGGTACACAGAGAGTGGACAAAAACCTGGACCATTTGCGCAATTCTTGAAGGAACATGGTATTGTTGCACAATACACAGTATCAGGCACACCACAACAAAATGGTATTGCTGAAAGGAGGAATCGCACTTTGATGGATATGATGAGGAGTATGATTAGTAACTCCTCTCTTCCTCTCAAAATGTGGAGTGAAGCCTTAAAGATAGCCGTGTACATTTTAAATCGAGTTCCATCTAAAGCCGTTCCTAAAACACCCTTTGAGCTATGGAATGGATGGAAACCTAGTTTAGATCATGTGCACATTTGGGGTTGTCCTGTTGAGGTTAGGGTGTATAATCCACTTGAGAAGAAGCTTGACCCTAAGACTGTCAGTGGTTTTTTCATTGGCTATGCAGAAAGGTCTAAGGGTTATAGGTTTTATTGTCCATCTCACACCCCTACAGTAGACGAAGCACGGAATGCACATTTTCTTGAGTATGGCAACTTCAGTGGGAGTACTTCTCCTCAACACATTGTGTTTGAGGAAATTCGGGTTCCAGATATTATACCCACTTTTGGTGGAGGATCAGATGCTGTATCACCTATGGTGATTCCAGAACAGCCTATCCACTCTCTACTCTCACCTCCGGATCAAGTTGCTGCAGTTCCTATTGCACAGGCCCCTCCGCCTGTTGATGAAATAGGACTTCGACGATCCTCAAGAGTAAGGAAACCTACACTCCCTTCTGACTATGTTGTATACCTCCAAGAGTCTGACGAGAATGTTGGACTCATTCACGATCCTCTTACATATTCACAGGCCATGTCAGGAAATAACTCTAGCAAATGGTATGATGCCATGCAGGACGAGATGAAATCTATGGCTGATAATCAAGTCTGGGATCTAATAGAGTTACCGCAGGGCGCCAGGGCTCTTGGTTGCAAATGGGTCTATAAAACTAAATTAGATCCATCTGGTAACATTAACAGATATAAGGCCCGACTTGTAGCCAAAGGTTTTCTTCAGAAAGATGGTGTTGACTATAATGAAACCTTCTCTCCAGTTTCTACGAAGGATTCATTGAGAGTTATTTTGGCCCTTGTAGCTCATTTTGACTTGGAGTTACATCAAATGGATGTCAAGACGGCGTTCTTGAATGGGGATCTTGAGGAGGAGGTATATATGACTCAGCCTGAAGGTTTTACCTCAGATTAAGGTAGTCATCTGGTTTGTAGACTCAAGAAGTCAATATACGGACTGAAACAGGCCTCCCGACAGTGGTATTTGAAGTTCAACGATGTTATTACTTCATTTGGTTTTAAGGAGAACATTGTTGATCAATGCATATGCCTTAAGGTTAGTGGGAGCCGTTACACATTTCTGGTCTTGTATGTTGATGACATTCTACTTGCAAGCAGTGACTTAGGGATGTTGCACGAGACTAAGCAGTTTCTTTCTCAGAACTTTGACATGAAAGATTTAGGAGAGGCATCCTGTGTCATAGGGATTGAGATCTATCGTGATAGATCCAGAAGGATCCTTGGGTTGTCTCAACAGGCCTATATCAATAAAGTTCTGAAACGGTTTAACATGGAAAACTGCTCACCTAGTGCAGCCCCTATTGTGAAGGGTGACAAATTTAGCTTGTTCCAGTGTCCAAAGACTTCTTTGGAATTGGAAAGCATGAAGGAAATTCCTTATGCATCGGCAGTTGGTAGTATGATGTACTTGGAGGTTTGTACAAGACCTGGTATTGCCTTTGCTATGGGAATGTTGGGTAGATACCAGAAAAATCCAGGGATGGATCATTGGAGAGCTGCAAAGAAAGTTATGAGGTATCTACAAGGAACGAAGGATTACATGCTTACATACAGACATTCTGATCATTTGGAACTGGTTGGATATACAGATGCAGACTTTGCTGGTTGTGTTGACTCGAAAAAGTCGACATCGGGTTATATTTTCCTTTTGGCAGGCGGTGCTGTCTCTTGGAAAAGTATTAAGCAAACCCTTACAGCGTCATCGACTATGGAGGCAGAGTTTGTTGCTTGTTATGAGGGCACGTCACATGCTACTTGGCTGATGAATCTTATCACAGGACTTACTATTATGGATTCCATATGTAGACCGTTAAAGATGTTCTGTGATAATAATGCTGCTGTGTCCTTCACGAAGAACAACAAGAGTGGAAGTCAAAGTAAGCACATCGACATCAAGTATCTTGTTGTTCGGGATCGTGTTAAAGCAGGGACAGTTGTTATTGAGCATATAGGCACTGAGCTTATGGTTGCTGATCCAATGACTAAGGGCTTGCCCCCTTCTCTGTTTAAGAGTCATGTGGATCATATGGGTCTTATTAGCTCATCGTGCATTTGATTTTGCTTATGTACTTCTGGACTTTACTCATTTATCATAGCAGTTCCAGTTTCTTTTCTCGCAGTGTGTCTCATTTTTCAGTGCACTTAAAGTATGAGACAATATTTACAAAATGAGTGGGAGCATGCATTCACTCATAAAATATTTTGCCACATATAGCACTCAACCAGAATAAATTAGTTGCATTGTGATACATTGAAGGGAATATTCTCATTTGAGGACATAACCGCCTTGATTCATGCGATTATGACATTTTGATTGAGTATAAAGTTACCACATACAGTTCGAAGGGTATTTTGTATGGTTATGACTTTTTGTATGCGCATACGAAAGTCATTATTAAAGTTTTCCATTACCCACTTGGTTAGTTTAATTGAGCAAAGTGGGAGATTTTCTTCTTTATATGGCTCAATTGAGAAGTTGTGCCAAGTGGGAGAATGTTGGGCTTGTTTTTGTAATAAAACATAAAGTGGCCCAACTATCTCAATTGACAGTGTTTTGGGCTTTTAGAACTGTCTGGGTGATGGGCCTAAGTCAGAATACCCATTAAGTTATGGTTTTGAGTGGTAGATCTGAACCATTAGATGACCTATGGATGGACGGTCAGGATTCTAGGGTTCTTACAGTGGTGTCCTGGTTTAGTTATAAATACACCATTAGCCATCCTAATACAGTGTCTTAAGGGAGATTGCTCTCAGCTAAGTTCTAAACCAGAAACACGTGGTTCTGAAGACGATTAGCAAAGACTCCATTGAAGGTTCAGTTCTAATGGCTACAGGTATGCCTAAGTCTTTTGCATTAAATTCTATCACGAGGTATATGGATTTTGGTGTAGTATCTTCACTTGAGAGATTGGGGGAGCTTTTGAGTTTTGAGGCCTGACGTAGAAGAGAAGAGCCATCAGAGGAAGTGGCTCCTGACAGGCTTTCCTTTGATAATAGTTTGCACTTTGAATACGTTCAGGTATCAATTTCATCTTATTTTTCCTTTTTTCCATCAAGTAATAGAAGGCTACAACTCGTTGGGTGCAGCATATCATCTGTTTGTTATGTGAGATATTCTTCAGTTTGAAACCATGCTAGATTGATGGAAACTACCATTTTCAAATTTTTTACCAACATTCATTGTCAACTCCTTTCAGGAAAAAAAAACACTACTTTCATATTTACTTGTTGGGGCATCGTTTCATCCTCGCTTTACTTTCAATAAGTTATTTGGGCTTGACTAATAAAAGCTCTCTTCTTTTTCTCTTCTTTTCAGTAGTTTGCTCTAGTTTAAACTATTCAGGATGCATGTCAACCTCAGTCATTTGTCACTAAACTTATTCCTCTATAATGCTTTCTAGTGGAAGTTCAGTTCTTAGAGATGTTAAGACTCATTGTATTTTCCTTGGTAAAGCAAAGTGTTCACTTCACTGACAAATTATAATGTCACAAGTCTTATTTGAGTTCTCGTATATAACTTTTGTGTAAAGCAAAACTCCACACCAATATCATCCACTTCTTTATAGTTATCTCCCCTACGTATGATCAATCATCTCCAGCTTTTTCATCCGACTGATATTACGTCCATTTGTTGTTTCTATCCGAAAGCTTCAGACTAAAGCACAACAATTTTAGTTGGTTTTGACCTTCCTTTGGTACAAGTGTGACAAATGATAGAAGCTGTAAGTAGATCGAGAGTTATTAAGAACTCAATTAAGAATAATCTAAAATGCTATTATTTCATTGGCAACCGATGAGTAGAATATAATTTCCAAATTTCCATCATTTCTTATACTTCTGCTGCTTCAATGGCTAAGGAATCTCCCATAACTCTGCCCTTGGTACCCGTTAAGAATTATCTCATATTCATCTTAGCCTGCAGTGCTCTAGCCACTATTTCTTCTCATTTGGGTACTTGGCAATTTTCAACTCCTCAAGAACCATTTATCCTGAAATACTCAACAGAGCCAATTGTAATGTGATCTCCACTTCCACTTTGCATTCGCCTTCTTCTTCAATCACCATTGATTTTGAGTCCCCCCACCAATTGGCTGTCAATGAAAGTACTGTTGGTAGGCCCCAAGCATTTCCACCTTGCAGCATGAAATACACCGCACGTACACTCCTTGTCAAGACAACAAAAGAGGAAGGAAGTTCCCTAGGGAAAAGTTACAATACAGAGAGCGCCACTGCCTGCTAAGGAGGAGCTTCTTTCCTGTCTGATTCCAGCCCCACCAAATTACAAGAATCCATTGGCCCCTCAGTAGGGACTATGCTTGGTATGACAAGATTCCTGATAGAAAGCTCACTGTGGCCAGAGCTGTACAGAATTGGATTCAAGTGGAAGGTGATAGATTTTAGATTTCCTGGTGGTGGTACGATGTTTCCCCATGGAGCTCATGCTATATTGATGACATCAATGAACTCATCCCTTTGACTACTGGAGAGATCAGAACTGCACTTGACACAGGATGTGGAGTAAGAATCCAATGGCTTTCACTTTCATGATATCCTATTTCAATGTGTGAATCTAATTCTCTTTCTGTTTCTAGTTTAGTTTCTGATGACCTTTTGGCATGGTTCATGTATACTATCAGAAGGTGGCAAGCTGGGGTGCATATATGTTAAATAGGGACATTTTGACCTTGTCATTTGCTCCAAAGTATTCACATGAAGCTTAAGTACAGTTTGCTTTAGAGAGAGGTGTGCCAGCCATGATAGGGATAATGGGATCACAAAGACTGTCTTATCCTGCCAGAGCTTTTGATATGGGCCATTGTTCTCGCTGCCTGATTCCTTGGCACAATGAGTTTATATTTTGAAGTTCATAAGGTGTTTTATATCGAGTTCAATCGTTTAGGCAACAATTGATGCTAACATTCTAAATCTTTGATGTGTTCTATGGTCTCTCGTATGTAGATGAGATATATCTGAATGAGGTAGACAGAGTGTTGAGACCAGGTGACTATTGGGTCCTTTCCGGGCCACCGATAAGATGGAAGGAGTACTATAGGGGATGGGAGAGATCACAAGCAGACCTGGAACAAGAACAAGATGCAATAGAGGAGGTTGCCAGGCGCGCCACTGCTGGACAAAAGTAATTGAGAGGGATAGCCTTGCAGTATGGAAAAAACCTTCAATCATGTCAACTGTTTTGAAAGCCAAAAGATATTAAACACAACTCGCATGTGCAAGGTTGTCAACCCAGATGCAGCATGGTAAGAGAGACATTCTCTTGTGGCAATTGTTTGTTATATTTTGTCATTCATAGTCTGGTTGCTCCCATTCAATTTGCTGAATTTGACAGGTACAAAAAGATGAGTGTCTGTATCACTCCACAACCACAAGTGAAGGAACAAAATGAAGTTGCTGGTGGGACTTTGGAGAAATGGCCAGAAAGAGCTTTTGCACTTCCTCCCAGGGATAAGCAGTGGATCCATTCCTGGTATAACCCTGAAGGAGTTCCAAGAGGATAATGAGGCATGGAACAATTGAGTGGCACACTACATGCAGATTATTCCTACTTTGTCTCAGAAGCAATACAGAATAGTCATGGATGTGAATGCCCATTTGGGAGGATTTGCAGCTGCCCTACTGGACTTCCCAGTCCGGGTCATGAATGTGGTTCCTGTTGATTCAAAAGTAGATACTCTTGGTGTAATATACGAAAGAGGGTTAGGCAGTTAGGAAGGTCATTTACTTGTTGATATTTTTAATGTGATGTGGAATAACTCTCCTATTCCCTTGGCCTAATTTTGTCAAAGCTAAGATACATGTTTATATGTGAGAACTGCTACAAATATTTGTAACTGAATTAATAAATATCTTTTGTGTTCTGTAAACAGGTGTGACATTAGCCACATATTACTGGAGATGGATAGGATTTTGAGACCAGAAGGTGCAGTGATATTTAGGGACTCGTTGGAAGTGTTGGTGATAATTCAGAGCGTAACTGATGGAATGAGATGGAACTCTCAGATAAAGGATCATGAGGATGGACCTTTTAACTCTGAAAAGATCCTTGTAGCTATGAAACAGTATTGGGCTGGTGAAGCTGCCAAAGAAGAGCAACACAATGACACTAGTTAGTTAAAAAAGATTATTCTTTCATTTACTTTACACTAGTTAAGAAAAGTTATCCCCTCCATATGTTGATAATTTTTTTATTTTTTCGCCTTTTTCTCCTACTAGTGGATTAGTATACCTAGGACATCTCTAAAATGATGAAGAGTAACTGCAAGCTGCGAAGGCACAAAACACATGCATAGCAGAGATTTTTGGTTTTTTCAACTTTATTTATTGTCTCTAATTATCATCCAAGAGGCTTACAGAATGCCTGGTTTCTGGTGTTTAGGGGACTCTTCGTACTCTGCATAGAAGTTTAGGGTTCATGGTTTAGTCTTCTGACATGACAAAATATGATTAACCTTTATATCATAAAACTTTATTCAGACGAAGTGGAAAGCAACTTTCTTAAATCTTTTTCTTAAATCTTAAGTTAATCTTCTTGGCAATTCAGTAATGGATGCACTGATTTGGCAGGTGGTTGTGATGTACTTGCATCTCATTTGTATTCTTTTTTCCTTTATAAGTGGCCTTAATTAACTGTAGAAGTTGTTAATTTGAAGTCATTATCCTGTTGTGGCATTCTCCCTTCGCCCGATAATAAATTATTTAGATACACCAAAATGAACTAATTTTAGCTCATTTTGGAACACCGAATGTATCCATTCAAGTAGGACAGAGGCAGTATATGCTTATTCCGAAGGGCATAGTTGTTTGGTGATCGTTTAAATATAAACCCTTGCAAGTGCACAAGGCAATTGTACTACGGCAAGTATTAAAGGGTTGTCGAACCTCAGGGACGGATTAATTTTTTACCAAATTCAAGAGAAGAAAGTTGCAGTTTTTGTTTAATCTAAATAAAGCTATGAACTTTAACTACTTAATTTACCAAACTCAAGAGAAGAAAAAGATGTAGTTTAATTAATTCTAAAGAAAGCAATGAACTTTATCTAATCTGAGTTTTAATCAATGTGGAGAAGACCAAGGCTTCGAATCCACCACAATAACTAGTGTATCGTCTCTCTCTCTCTCTTTTGAATAAAGATTTCCAATTGGTTAGCATATTCCTCTCGGACATACACTTGTCAACTCAAAATATAGTGCTCTCCTCTCGGATGTAACACATAAAACAATTAAAACATGGAATTGTGATCTATCTCTCTCGAGTATAAACAAATGAAATTTTATTGATATATAACACCTCAGTCTACTCACGTTCCTCTCGGATACGCAAGTATTCTTCGGATTGAAACTCACAAGAATTCACTCTTGTCTCTCTCGAGTACAAAGAACAAATCTTTATTGAATTAACGGTGATTACCCAATAAAATCCATACACCAACTAGAGTAAAAACATAAGATGAGAGAAAAGAAACTACACAACCAGATTATTGGGCTTCATATACGCCTTGGAAAGGTGTTTAGCCAAGCATGGGAAGAGAATCCATCATCTTCATCTTCATCATCTTCTTCTTCCTTTGCTCTAGCCTCCAATAATGCTATAGATTCTCCAAGGGATGAATATGTGGTCTACTTTCTAATGCCCAAAACGTTCCTTCATAAGACCTATTTATAAGTTTGAAGAGAAACCATGAAATCATCTTCCAAATCCGAGTCGAAATAGGTCAAAATCGCGTTTTCCGTATATGGCGATCGATCGGCACTATTCACTGATCAATTGGTATTGTTCATGACAAATTTCCAGTAGATACGATCGATCAAACGACGACGATCGATCGCGAAAATTTCGATTTTACTAAGGCGATCGATCGCCTTATTTAGCCGATCGATCGGTACTATTCATCCTGCAGCACAATTTTCCAATGGTCATAACTTTTTGCTCCGAACTCCGAATTATGCGTGGTCGATGGCGTTGGAAAGCTGACTTCTTAAAATTTAACATGAGACTTGAATCAGTCCAATCAAAAATATACACACGAAGTTATGAAGGTTTAACTATTAAAGTCTTATTTCACCCTATTTTTGCATCTTTGCTCTCATTTTCCTACAAAACCAAAAATTATAATAAAGTAGCAATAATTCTAATCAAACACTAGCATAAATATAGGTTTAGGAGATAATAAAATGCATATTTCATATATAGATCATTTGGAATTTACAGTTCTTGAAGATTCCTCATCTGGACTACCCAAATGGACGCATTTTATTTTATGGATACTCTAAGAAGGTAAATGAGTATTTGGCTGGCCAAGTTGAACATCTCACAAGTCATAGCATAACTAGTTTATTTAGTAATTTAGAATTACTTTTCTCTCTGCACTTGCTAGCATTTGGGTAGTGCAGTGCTATGATCCTACATTATCATACAATCAACTCGACATAATTATAGAGATATCATAAAATACAAATTTCTCAATTAAGTGGCTACTTGATTCCTAATTATATGTCTGAAGCTGAAGCCAAGGGGAAAGCTCACCTTGTGAAAATCTTATACATACTTTTTTTTAACCTTAATCCTTGCTTGAGCTATGTTTAACAGTGAAAGCAGTCCTTGACCTTTGAGACAACCTTCTAATTACAATGGGCAAATCTTAAAAGACATCTCTAACTTAGTTTTTTCCATAAAGTTACTTTCACTTTAATCCTTTTTTTTCCACTTTAATCTTTACACCTTGAGCAATGAGACAGCATAATTTAAACTCAAACTTGTTATTCTTAAAGTAAAATGAGAACAAAAGTGCCACGCTTTTCTTCCCGTTTCGTCTTAAACTTCTAATTTCGCTGCCCATATGCAAGTCGCATATGTCCTCTCCAAGTTGATTAGTAGGATGAAGAACCAAGAACCTTATTAGATTCCTACTTACTGTGCATTAGCACATGGAGAAAAGGACAGTGGTACTGCAAAGAAGTCAGAACTCAGGAACATCCTGTCTGGGTATATTTATTCAACATTGGTGGCTATAAGCCTTGAGTCACCTTATACCCCCTAAGTATTCACATGTCACCTGCAAAATAGCAGGCAAAAACATATTACTCCCTCCTGAAAAATTATTAGGTAAGCGGCACGTGGGGGAAACAGTGTGCTCATCACCATCATCAATAGGTGATGAGCACGACCCCCCTGCTTGTAATGCAGGGGAGTCGGTGATGAGCACATTGTTCCCCTACGCACCACCCACCTAATAACTTTTCACTCCCTCTGTTCCAAAATATTGTGTACATTTGAGAAAATTATCATTTTTATTGGACCATGAAACCCACAAGGGAGTCACATGACTTATCCTCTCTATATCCCGTCCAACTCATATGTTTGTTCGCGAACCAAGTTCAAGTCAATCCATCCAGTCTCCTCCAATTTTGGAAAGAGGAAGTCAGGTGATTTGGCAAAATGTACATAGTATTTTGGATCAGGGAATATTTCTAAATATACATAGTATTTTGGACCAGAGGGAGAATAACTTTATAACCATGTTCTACTTTTTTTGGTACAAGATAGAATGCTATTAAGTAACCACTTGCCAAAACTTGAGCTTCTTCCTTACAACCCCAATCAAGGGATGTACACTTTATTATGGATTTCTTCCAGCTCAAATAGTTCATCCTTTTCTACTTTCTTTATTTATATCTGCAGTTATTTGCCCTTTGCGTACTAATTGTGTGTTCATCCGATAGGGCCTGCGTCAGTCTAATATGCTCTTTAGCTTACAAGTAACAAGCAGAAGCAGAAGCTCTGTGCCTCTATGCTCTAAAAATTGGGTTCAGACTTCCCCCAAAAAAGAGCCAATTAAGGATCAAAATGGTTTCAAGAATTAAGTAGCTTCCTAATTGACTTTTATGATATTTCTATAGTAATGGAGAGTCAAATTTATTGTAGAATCGTAGCATTGTATTACCCAAATGCTAACTCTTTTGTATCCTCTACCGTATTGCTATGTTTTACATTCTTTGCTTAATCACAAAATTTCAAAAAAAAAAATCACTTTCGGATTTCTATTCCTTCGTGGGAACAAAGATGTAAGCAAGTGGGTACCAAAAGATAGTCCAGAGACTGATGTCCTTAAATCTTTGGTTATGGTGAAATTGTTTTAAGCAAATCCACATTCCACAATAAGAAAAGAGGAATTTTCTTGGACTCCCTAGGTTACCAAAAAATCTCATTGATTTTCCCAATACGCTAACAAATCCTCGTGAACGTGGGAGCCTTGAAATGTTGTGGGCCATACATGCCAACAAATTTAACTCACTTCCATATGCTGGCAGGATTTTTGGACAGGAGTATTATGCATTTTTACATATTACTTGGCGCCAAGTATGGTTTCATCATATTACCTGATTTTTCTCGTGACTTCTCATATGACCTGGAATCAGCACCTAGAGTACCGAAAATGCCATTCTTTTACGTTTTTTATGCATTTTGTATCCGAAATGCTTCATTCTTCCCAAAATTAACGATTTACAGGATCATCAAGTTGGGGAAGAAGATATTCCAGCAAAGATCCATCCATAATCGCAGTTCAAACCATCGCCGACGCCGTCCAACCCGAAAAAAAAAATTTCATGCCAAAAAACTGTAAAAACAGCGGGAAAGACGAAAAAAAATCTATGATGAATGGATTTTGATGTAAGAGCAGTGGGAAAGCCCTCCCAACTACAAAAATTAAGATCTACATGTAAAGAAACACATATAAAGATCATCCATTGGTGTTCGACTGCTCCTAGACATGAAATAAAAGGATAAAAATGGGCAAAAACATGAAATACTCGTCGGCGAGCGACAAGTTCCATTTATATATCTTTCTGTGATATTAATGAGGTGGAAGAGGAGGAAAAGTAAGGAAGAACGAAAAAAAAATGGGCAAAAACGGATGAAAAATGAGCAAGTTATGACATTTTGAAGATTATCATTTATCGTGTCGTCGACATGTTGCATAGTACACGACTTGATTCAAGTCATGTCGTCGACAACACGATAAATGATAATCTTCAAAATGTCATAACTTGCTCATTTTTCATCCGTTTTTGCCCATTTTTTTTTCGTTCTTCCTTACTTTTCCTCCTCTTCCACCTCATTAATATCACAGAAAGATATATAAATGGAACTTGTCGCTCGCCGACGAGTATTTCATGTTTTTGCCCATTTTTATCCTTTTATTTCATGTCTAGGAGCAGTCGAACACCAATGGATGATCTTTATATGTGTTTCTTTACATGTAGATCTTAATTTTTGTAGTTGGGAGGGCTTTCCCACTGCTCTTACATCAAAATCCATTCATCATAGATTTTTTTTCGTCTTTCCCGCTGTTTTTACAGTTTTTTGGCATGAAATTTTTTTTTTCGGGTTGGACGGCGTCGGCGATGGTTTGAACTGCGATTATGGATGGATCTTTTCCGGAATATCTTCTTCCCCAACTTGATGATCCTATAAATCGCTAATTTTGGGAAGAATGAAGCATTTTAGATACAAAATGCATAAAAAACGTAAAAGAATGGCATTTTCGGTACTTTAAGTACCGATTCCAGGTCATATGAGAAGTCATGAGAAAAACCAGGTAATATGATAAAACCATACTTGGCGCCAGGTAATATGTAAAAAGCCCGGAGTATTACTTTTAGCCCCTAAATGGTAAAAAAAATTATATTTTTTATTTAAAATAGAATTTTATTAAATAATATATATTAAAATAAATAATAACCGATTGTGAAATAGACAAATTTAATTCCTAATCTGGTTATGCGACATGCCACGTAGGTGCCAACGTAGCGCTAACCCTTCCACGGTTTTTTTTTATTATAACCCAAGGTTTTAAAAACTGGACGCATCATCGACCCGAAATTTTTGCATAGTAGGTCCAACCGGGTTTCACCAAGGGTCAACCCGGGTTGACCCGTTTACCTAGTTGATGACGTTATTAATATAAAAAAAAATGGAAAACCCCCCTTCCCAAAATTTTATATGATATAAAAACTTCGCATAATCTAATTTTCCGTGTATAGCAATTTAATGAACAAAACAATCACATTACAAAAAATAAACCTATTAAATGAAAAATGAATATTTTTTTGAGATATAAAAATAAAAAAACATGTGGTATGAGATTCTACTAAGATCGATATCGCAAGAAAATGAAATGATGTTGCAAAAAAAAAATTTGTCTTGGAAAGAGCTTAAACCTGGCTCAATTCTATGGGTCATGGTTTTAAAAATAGGACCAGCCTGCCCTGTTCGACCCAGTTCAACCAGGCGGGTTAAACCAGGTCGATTGGATCAATCAACCTAGGCGATCCGGCTTGATAAACTGACCAACTCCGGTCAAATCGGCCGGGCCGATCTCTTCTAGTAATTTCTTCTATTGATGCTTTTTATTTTGTTACATTTTCAACTAAGGCATCTCTTCCAATGACGCCTTCCTATAGTAATAAGGAATGTATTTTTTTTACTGACTGTTTTTATTTTGTTATATTTTCAACTAAGGTGTCACTGGAAAAAACGCCTACTAACGTCTTCAAAGCATATTTCATAAAAAAAAGGAAGTGTCAATTTAAACATCTTTGAAGTATATTTCGTAAAAAAAGGTAAGGCATCAAACAACGTCTTCAAAGTATAGACTTTGGCCTAACCTCATTGTCAGCTTTTAGACTTATTTTTTTATTATGGCACGTTTTGGTTGAAAATGTAACAAAATAGAAAGCGTCAATAAAAAGACGTTTTCTTATTACTAGAGGAATGTGTCCAAGGAAAACATCTCTTCCAGTGACGCCTTAATTAAAAATTTAACAAAATAAAAAGCGTAAGTAGAAGAGACGTTTTTTTACTAGAATAAGGTGCATCTGCCAATTACGTCTTTCGGGTTATATTGCAAAAAAAATAGACCGCACAGGACCAGCGCCATATTGGCGCTTATGTGGCAAGTCAGATAATCAGATCAAAAATTAAGTTTCTCTCTTTTCCGATTAGTTATTATTTATTTTAATATATATTATTTGATAAAATTCCTTATTTAAAATTATTAGTCAAACCCTCTCTTAACAATTGAGCATAAAACAAGCTTTATACTTCGAATCTCTCTCCATTTTAATCTTGCAGCCACCCTTGTGTGAAAATAGAGATTGGACTACAGAATTAGATAGAATCGAAATTAAATTCCAATAGCATAAATTATGGCGGAATTATAAAAAGCAGTCTTTATGTTTGGATAGCAAAACTTTGGAATCCAAATTTTAGTAAATTATCCGAATCTCCTCATGACTATAGTCGATGATCGAGGCGGAATAGGACCTGAATCTTCCTTTTGACGGGAATTTTCATTCCCTTGAATCCGTGCATCCAAACAAGAAAAACAGGCAGAATGGATACATTTGCACTGAATCATTATATAAGCGATCAGCTTATCCAACTGCCTGCCCTCATGCAAACCGACACGTAGGTATGATGAACACACAAGAAAAAATGTTAAATTCAACTTGCACATTGAATACAATTTCTTTTATATTTTTTTTGACTTACTCATTCATACAATTTCTTAGAATATCTGAGTTTTAATGTATTTTTGTCAATAGAGAACTCAAACTCCGGAGTTCACACGTCAAAGATGTGTAGACGACGACAGGATCTGAACATGGGGCGGGAGTTGCAAAGTGCTGCCAAACCGGGAGTCCGGACATTACAGCGAAGCAAAGGAACTGGTAAACTGGAAAAAAGAGACAGACAAAACCCTAAAAAAATAAAGAAAAAAAGAAGAATAGCAGAGCTTTTTATGGCTGGTCAGGCTCCCCTCATCTCGCCCCTGCTGCCCAGTGTTAGAGCCTGGCCTTCCCCCCATCCCCCACCAGCCTCTCTTCCCTGTTATCAGCTACAGTTGCACGTTCTGACACCATTTTCATTGCATTTTCTATGCATTTTTTGTATTCAACGACAGAGGTTGTTGATATGACATTTTCCTGCTTTTTTTATCTCATTCGAGCTTCATGGGTAGTCACCGAGTTCAGCCTTTGTAGCAGATAGGCCTGAAAGGAACGGGAAGAGGTACTTCATGACCCGACGTACGTGAACTTGAAGAGAAGTTGGACGACTTCTGAAAATCGTATGCCTTCCTGCTGCCTCTGCTTGCCTTCTTTTGCTCTTCTTCTGCGCATTGTTTCATTTTTTTTTTTTCTTTTGTGTTTTTCTGTTTTTTGGTTTATTGGCCACATCTTGATTGTTTAGACATGGTTTTGTTGTTCATTTCTGCATCACCAGTTTTGACCATTTCTGTAAGAAACTTCAGACGAATAGGAAAAGCATAAATGGTTACTCTGTTTTCCTCTTTTACTCTGTTCTTTTTTTTCGGATAATTATTTACTCTGTTCTTCTCCTCTTATTTCTTATTATATCTGGATTTTACCAGAGTTAATAGTTCATAGGCCTTTCAGATCTTTAGGAGCTTTGAGTCTTTGACCATGTCTTTGGTGGCTATCATTAATGTCTTCCTTTTTGTTGTAATTGAACGAAATTTCTTTTTTTTTTTCCCTCTTGCTTTGCACCAAAAAACTGGATTTCGTGGTTAAATAGCAGATCTGAGCTTTACTGCATGGCGGATCACTGGTATAAAAATAAAAAATTGTAGAGAAGATCTCCTTTTCACATTTGTCGAGTACTTTTGCACGTGTATCATATATGCATCTGGGTCCATCATGTACATGTTCTGCACTTCTGCACATGCTTTGTTTCAATTGTTCCTGGAAAAACCAAAGGAAAAAAAAACCCAGATAGTGTCGTCTTTTTGTTTGAATCATATGCTTCATTAATGCCAGCTACAATGCCATTTCAATGTCAATATAGCATCTTTCCATCTGTATTTCCCTTTCTATATGATCTATATCTTAGAGTATTCTTTATATAAAAAAAATCATCAGTACAACCTTGATCCATTTTACTTAGTAATATGCCTTTTAGTTTCAGGTGAGCTGGTGCAATTTTGTGATAATATACTGTAATTTAATTCAGTTGAGATGGCTTTAACTCGTGTGGTGGTATGAAATTGAAGGAAGAATATGTTCAAATCTCAAAGGTTTGGCCAATAATGCAGAAATTTTTTTATTGCTGAATTTAAGCTACTTTGTACGTTCGCAGTTTGCAATGGGTAAGGAATACAGTGGATCTCCAAAACCTTTACATTTGGAATCAAAGCAAAAACGCCTCACTTGGATCTTAGCTGTGAGTGGTCTATGTGTTCTGTTCTATGTCTTGGGTGCCTGGCAAAACAGTAGTCCTTCGGCATCCAATCGCTCTGAAATCTATAACAAAGTCGGCTGTGATGTTCCATCGACAAATCCCGGCTCTTCTGCTTCCCATTCATCCTCTTCTGGCTCCCTTGACTTTGAATCTCATCATCAAGTTGCCATTGATGACAATGCTGGTGGCTCCTTGTCAATACCACCTTGCAACATGAATTTCAGTGAGTACACTCCTTGTCAAGACCCAAAGAGAGGAAGAAGGTTTGATAGGAATTTGTTGATTTACAGAGAGCGGCATTGTCCTGAAAAAGACGAGCTTGTCATGTGCTTGATCCCTGCACCACCGAATTATAAAAATCCGTTGAAGTGGCCACTGAGCAGGGACTATGCTTGGTATGATAATATTCCTCACAAGGAGCTCAGCATTGAGAAGGCTGTCCAAAATTGGATTCAAGTGGAAGGTGATCGGTTTAGATTTCCGGGTGGTGGGACGATGTTTCCTCGCGGAGCTGATGCTTATATTGACGACATTAACGAGCTCATCCCTCTCACTACTGGGAAGATCAGAACTGCCATTGATACAGGATGCGGAGTAAGAACATAGAAATTTCACATTTCAATTCGTTCTTCTTGTAAGTATCTGTTATTGTTTCTAGCTGGTTTTCACTTACTCTATCTCTACTGCCAAAAGGTGGCAAGCTGGGGAGCATATCTTCTGAGAAGGGATATTTTGACTATGTCATTTGCTCCAAGGGATACACATGAAGCTCAGGTTCAATTTGCTTTGGAGAGAGGTGTCCCGGCCATGATCGGCGTGATGGCATCTCAGAGGATGCCGTACCCTGCCAGAGCTTTTGATATGGCCCATTGTTCTCGATGCTTGATTCCTTGGTTTAAGTATGGTATGTTATTTGTTTACAATCAGCTTCATATATAGAATGTTCAGTCTCAAATCTTGTTAGACCCTTCTGTTTAATCTTAGTATGTGGTGCAGCCATTTTTGTTTCTGCTGTTTGTGAAGTATTGGTGAAGTATACTGAATAGGTACTAAATTGGTCCTGATATGTTTGGCCTCTTTCCTCTGCTTTCTGTAGATGGGCTATACCTAATTGAAGTGGACAGGGTCTTGAGACCAGGGGGTTATTGGATTCTTTCTGGCCCACCTATTCACTGGAAGAAGCACTACAAGGGTTGGGAGAGAACTCGAGAAGACTTGAAACAAGAACAAGATTCAATAGAGGAGGTTGCCAAGCGCCTCTGTTGGAAGAAGGTGATTGAGCAAGGTGACCTTGCTATCTGGCAAAAGCCCATTAACCACCTTGAATGTGTTAAAAATCGGAATGTCTATAAAACACCACACATGTGCAAAGATGACAATCCAGATGCAGCCTGGTAAGTCCTCTACCTTTGGGCATCTTATTTCTGTATATAGTATAGCTTATTATGATATTTTTGGTCGATTATATTTGTGAGCTAATATTTTTAATCCATCTGTATTATTGAGCGTATAAACTTGCATGGCTGACACAATGATTTACTCCCTCTATCACATATTAAGTGTTCTATTTGGTATTTCAAAATACAGAACGGAGGAAGTATTTGTTAACATCATAGTGTTCTGGAATGACCCTAACATTGATATTGAAATATGGTATAAAGTATAACGGTAATTTATTTCCTAACAGCTGGAGCTTTTGGAAATAAAGTTTATCAAACTTTTTTTTTTATAATTAATAAAGTTGATTAAACTTGGTATCATAGCCAGGTTCTGGGAGGCCTGGGTTCTAGTCTCACTAGATGCAGTGTGCGCCTCCTATGTGTTTTCACGTCCAGAGCTTGATGGATGCTTGCACATGCAGTGGCAGCTCGAGCTTTTGGAAGCAATGGGTAATTGACACTAGTGTGATTATTTTTTGAAGGTACAAGAAAATGGAGACATGCATCACTCCATTGCCAGAAGTGAATGACGAGAATGAGGTTGCTGGTGGGGCTTTGGAGAACTGGCCTGCGCGAGCATTTGCGGTTCCTCCTCGTATAAGCAATGGCTTCCTGCCTGGCATCACTTCCAAGCAATTTCAGGAGGATAATGAGCTATGGAAACAGAGGATCACACACTACAAGAGCATTGTCCCTCCTCTCACTCAGGGACGATTCCGAAATATTATGGACATGAACGCCAATCTCGGAGGATTTGCAGCAGCACTGACCAAATACCCTGTTTGGGCCATGAATGTGGTCCCTGCCAATTCCAAAGATGACACTCTTGGTCTTATTTATGAACGAGGATTTATTGGCACGTATCATGATTGGTGTGAAGCTTTCTCGACGTATCCGAGAACATATGATCTGATACATGCTGCTGGGGTCTTCAGTATCTATCAGGATAGGTAAGCTAATTTGTATGACATTGATCTAAATGAGTTCTCCATTTGCTTGCTAAGAAGTTTATTGATATAGGTCTTATTGTGACATTACTCTGAATGAGGAAACTAATCTAATAAATGTGTCGGATGTACCTCTTTAACAGGTGTGACATTACCTACATATTACTGGAGATGGATAGGATCTTGAGGCCAGAAGGCACGGTAATATTCAGGGATGTGGTGGAAGTGCTGGTAAAAATTCAGAGTATAACTGATGGAATGAGATGGCAGTCTAAGATAATGGATCATGAGGATGGACCCTTCAATCCTGAAAAAATCCTTGTGGCTGTAAAGCAATACTGGACTGGGGAAGTTACCAAGGAGTAAGCCCTGTGAAGTCTTCTCGCTTTTATAATTCATATTATCGATCTCCCTTCTCCTTTCTTTGTTCCTCAATACACTAGCCTATTCTTTTAAGCAGTCAGTAAAATGAGAGAAGTGTGTCAAATAGAAGCTTTAGTAATGTATGTGCAATGTGTTGGAAATGATCCACCCATTTTGTTAATGTAATTTTTTGCTGCTTTATCATCTACAACTCTGTTAGAAGAAGGATCTTGTAGTTGTGGAATGGATTATATGGGAGAGTCGTAGAAAAGAAAAAAATTTGCTGGGTAACATGATGCTTTTCTCAATCAGCTGCCAGCATACCAGGAAAAGCTAGGCATACTCCCTCTCACTGTGACAACACAAGAGGGAAGTAGCTACATATTGCGAAGATAATAGATGTGCAATCACTTTGTCACCATTCAACAAAAGCATGTCATTATTAGCTCATGTAAAGACGAAGGTGGATCCCACGATATAAAGTGATAATGCATATGTAGTAAAAGCATTGCTGTCGGAAGCCTTTCCCTTTTGTAGAACTTGGTGAATGTAAATGTAGATTCTGGATCACGGGGACCCTGAATCATTTTGTTGTAGGGTAATGACAAGGGATCCATTTGGGATGTCACTGCGGTCTACGTTGTGGTTGCTTAGTGTAGAAAAATGATGGAAAATGATATTTTGTTCTCCTTACACGGTTTTGGAGTACAGAGTCGATGTAGGGATATCACTCTATAACAAGGATTAATCTGAACTTAGTAAACTTCTAAGCGAAGTAAACTGAGCAATTCTAACATATCAATGGACATGGTAAAGACTAACTACAGCAATTATAGGATCTCACTAAGAACATATCAACAAAAGCCTAGCTAAATAATGTAGCAATTCATTCCAGCTATAACTCTTTCCCTCTGGGGAGCCAAGATCTGTTGAAGAGCTTTCGAGCCGATTTTGAAACGTTTTATAGCTGATTGGTGACTGTGATTGTTGTACTGTGATCGCCGGTGCGTGGCATCTGTTCTCCCAGAGGAATGTGAACGGAAGCAGATGACTTTACCAATTGCTAAGTTACTTTTGGCTCAAAGATGCCCGATCAATTGCAAGAAAATGTGATTGATCACATGCATTTCATCCGCTTACACTGATTGTGGACAGAGTAGTGAGTATTATGAATAGTGGCAGCAATCTACTCTCTTGTAACTCTTTCAAAGCTTTGGAATTTGGTTGTTACATGTGAGCCGTGTAGTAGGCGGTGCTTTTAGTAGGCAGATTTAATCCACGCAAATCCTTTCATTCTTCTCTTTGTATTTTTTCCAGTATCTAGCTGCCACGCTTCGACTCACTACAACATCGAAGTGGTATGTTATCCCCCTCAAGATCTGAAGGTGTTGCAGTTGCAGCAATTTAGTTTAGTGAAAGGAACCCAGAATCTATTCAGCTGTAAGTACATAATCAGAAAAGGCTATTTCCAACATATTATTAAAACTAAAGGAATAATATAGAAAAAAAACAAACACAAAAAAGCCATTTTCACGTTGAATATAGAAATTAAGGTCAAACAATGGACCATTGTCTTGACCGCAACTGTATATATACCAAACTGAAGAACTAGACGAAGTTCCATGCTTAACTCCTGACTTGAACATGAACCTTTAGACGTTAAAACCCATCTACCTACCAAGCAAGGCGCAACAAGCCCTGAAGTTAATTGCTGGGCTCCCTTCAAGTCCCACCATTGATGGTTCCTCAGTCGTCCCCATACAAGCCTCTTTAATGGACTGGGTCATCTTTGAAGTACGGCATCTCTGCCATCTCTACCGGCTGTTCCTCTCTTCTAAGGTGCAGGGGAAAATTATTGGCTACGCGCCGCGCAGGGGGGACAGTGTGCTCATCACCAATGGGTGATGGGCACATCTCCCCTGCTTGTCATGATTGCCATATGGGACCCGCAAGCAGGGGAGACGTGCTCATCACCTATTGGTGATGAGCACACTGTGCCCATGCGCGGCGCGCAGCTAATAACTTCTCAGGTGCAGGTGCGTTTGGCAACTAATTCCAACAACAAATTACTTACTCTCTCCATTCCAAAATACTATGTAGATTTAGAAATATTCTAAAATATTGTATACATTTTACCAAATTACATGACTTCTTCTTTTCAAAATTGGAGGAGACTTGAAGTATTGACTTGAATTTAGTTCGTGAACGAGTATATGAGTTGGACGGAATATGAGGGAGAAGAAGTCATGTGATTTCTTTATGGGTTCCATGGTCCAATAAAAATAAGAATTTTCTCAAATGTACATAGTATTTTGGAACGGAGAGAGTATAATATAAAAACTATTTAATATAAAAACATGTCAATGGTAGTATCTTAAACAAGAAATAAAAAATTAGGAGGTATCAGCACTAATCATCGTCATAATCATATTCAATTAAGTACTTTTCTTCTAACAATTTAGAGAGGCATTTAAGAACATTTGTGAGAGTTTTTTAAGACATAACATCCCAAAAAAACATCATAATAATAATAACCATAATGAGGATGATAATAATAATAATTGCACTTTAAGGAACGAAAAAAATAATTGCACTTTGGGATGTAGGAGAAAATCCGAAATGGAGATCAGAGATGGAAGCTAGGAAGGCGTAGAGGACGGAGTAATGTCACTCAAGAAAGACAAAAGTTCATAGCTTCCTCAAAAGGGAATGTTATGCAATCCCTGTCATGTGAAAAAACCAAAATTTAATAGCTCACTGAATTAGCAGGATGGAAGCCAATCTAGACATGTTGAAACTACAGTCAACCACGCCCAATTCAAAGGACCTGGTCATGATCAAGTCCTTCATACCCCATTCATTCATTCCCATACAAAAGAGTAACATTTCTTGTGGACTACCTCTAACTGTCCTTGATATCTTACTGAATCCGGTAGTTCAAAACCGGAGGACAAATCCACTCCAACATTGCGTGCGCATTGTTTTGGTTGCCCAAGCTGCTAGCCTATCCGGGCAATGGTTGATGGCCCTTTGGACATGCACGTAATGATAATTTAGATTCATCCGAACTAAGTGTTGTAACTCAGTCAATTTACACCACAGATCAAACGAGCAGTTAAATGGAATCTTTAATCTCCTAAAAAACATGATTACAATATCATTGTCTCCTTCCACAATTACCAACTTAAGTTTTTTTCCCCTTGCATTTCGCATGGCATAGAGAACGGAAGTTACCTCTACATTATACGCTGAGTTATTCCCTTCTTCTAAGACCTTCATGTACCTTGAAAGGCAAAATCTGGGATCACCCCTATCTTCCCGAACGATGACCCAGCAACCCGTTTCTTTGGTTTAGAAGTTGTAGCTACCATCGAAATTAATCTTTTTAAAGCGTGGTGGTGGCCGTTACCACTTGGGAGTGGCACGGGAAGAAGGTAGGCGGGAATTCCCTGCCCTGTGGATTTTGGTCTGGATTAAAAATAAGTTTGGTTGCATTAGAACACATAGTAACACTAAGTAGATTCCACGTACACAACTTATTACTATCCATTTCATCAAAGCATCAATAGGACAAGCTAACAATGACATTAACAGCAATATATTATATATCTGGTGTATCAAACATTAACCGGACAGGCTAACAATGATATTAACAACAGTATATTGTATATCTGGGGCATCAAACTCTAACAGGACAAGCTAGAAATGAACAACTGAAATTAATAAAAACCATTGACATAAAAGAAAGATTATCATCAAAATATTAATAGGGCAAGCTAACAATGACATTAACAACAGTATATTGTATATCTGGTGCACCAAACACTAACAGGACAAGCTAGACATAAACAACTAAAAATAACATAAACCATTGACATAAAAGAGACATTTTAAACAAAATATTAACAGGACGAGTTAACAATGATATTAACAACAGTATATTGTATGTCTGGTGTATCAAACATTAAGATGACATGCTAAAATGAACGACTGAAATTAACAGAAATCATTGACATAAAAGAGAGATTCATTGATAGATTAACAGGACAAGCTAAGAATGACTGGACAAACTAAAAACAACTGTTGAAGAAAAACAAGGACCAAGTTCGCAAATAAAAAACCTACCTGAGATCTATTCTTGACTGAAGAACATTTCCCCCAAGAACGCTTCTCCATTTCCGCACTAATGCCATTTGATTAGAGAATCAGAGCGGCAACGGACTCTCGTCGGGCGGGACTAATCAGAGAGGGTTAGTTTATCTCCTCGTCGGGAGAATTGATGCGTGAAAACATAGTTTTGGAATTTCTTCTTGGTAGCAGAAATTTCAACTACTGATAGAATAATATAAAAACCGCACATATATAAAAACTTTCATATATGATCATATCATATTTGAAATTGCAGTTCAAAATTTTCATATGAAAATTTTGTATATATGCTAAACAAATAGCATATACATGAAACAAGCATATATTCGCAGCTGAAATAAAATTTTTATATATGCCACTAGAAATTCTTCGAGATCAACGAACAAAACTCGTTTTATTTCCCTTTGATCAAATTCATATTTTGATTTTAAATTTATCTTATATTTTCATGCTTTAAGAAAAGATGAATTTATCTTTTCTGATAAATAAATAAATACCATATATATGAAACAAGCTCATATTCACAGCCCAAATAAAATTTTTATATATGACACTAGCTAGCACTTGTTCTAGATCAACGAGCAAGACTTGTTTTATTCCCCTTCGATAAAATTTATATTTTGATTTTGAATTTATCTTTTATTTTCATGCTTTTAAAAAGATGGATTTATCTTTTCTGATATATGACACTAGCAATTGTTCTAGATCAACGAACAAGACTCGTTTTATTTCCCTTCGAATGAATTTATATTTTGATTTTCAATTCATCTTTTATTTTCAAGCTTTAAAAAATTGGATTTATCTTTTCATGCCAAATAAAAGTAATGTTTTCTGATTACATTATTTTCTCCTTCCACAATTACCAACTTCTGTTTTTTCTCCCTCGCATACCACATGGCGTCGAGAGCGGAAGTTACCTCTGCAATATACGCTGAGTTATTCCCTTCATCTAAGACCTTTATTTACCTTGAAAGGTAAAAGCTGATCAGGTGATCACCCCTATCATCCAGAACGATGACCCCACAACCCGCTTCTTTGGTTTGGAAGTTGTAGCTACCATCGAAATTAATCTTTTTAAATCGAGGTGGTGCAAGGTAAATAAAGGTCTTAGACAAAGGGAGTAACTCAGCTTATGATGCAGTGGCAACTTCCACTCTATGTGCAATGCGGTATGCGAGGGAGAAAAAACTTGTTGGTAATTGTGGAAAGAGACAATGATGGTGTAATCTGGTTTTTAAGAGATTAAGGATTCCATATAACTACTCGTTTGATCTGTGGTGTAATTTGTCTAAGTTACAACACTTAGCTCAGATGAATCCAAATTATCATTGTGTGCATGTCCCAAGGGCCATCAACCAATTCCCGGATAGGGAAGCAGCTTATCCGAGCAAACGACATTTGTACACCTTACACTGGGTTTTGATTGGATAGAGAAAAAATGGACCCCTCATTTGTCAGTTCGACTTTTTCTTCACCAATCAAAACCCGGGATGGGGTTTTGGAGTATATAATCGGTGTAGGGATATCACTATAACAAGATTAAACTGAACATAGTCAACTTCTAAGCAAAGTAAACTGAGAAATTCTAACACAACAATAAACATAGTTAAGACTAACTAAAACAACTATCAAATCCCACCAAATATTCCAGCTATACCTCTTTCCCTTGGGGGAGCCGCAATAGTTGGAGAGCTTTCGAGCCGATTTGGATGCGTTTTATAGCTCATTGGGGACTGTCATTGCACACGATTAAAGTGTGTGTAATTGCCATTGCCGGTGCACAGGCATCTGTTCTCCACTTCTTGATGTAAATTTTAATATAATACTAGCAAGCGCACAAATCTAATGCAGAATAATGGCTACGAAGTCTATCCCTCAGAAACTTGTAGGAAATTCCACCTAATTCTAAGAGTATGTGTAACAAGTAGTAATAAAATGCAAAGTTCTAATTTTTACTTTCTAATTAAGCAATCAGATGTCATCTAATCTTAAAACACAAAAATAAATAAACAAAAGATAAAATAATAAAAAGCCTGTTTTCTGCTTTCAGTCCGTCTGCAATCTCGTCTTGATTCTACAATCATGTCCTGCTTTGCTCTCTCTTCCACATTCTGCAACAATCTATCGGCTGCATGCCTCAACCGTTCTGCTCTTTCTCTCAAATAGAATAAACAGTCTCCAGTTCTAGCCAAAGCAAAGCTCGCCCTAAACCTCCGCTATGCTACCCCTCTTTCGAACAAGTCTCACTTTTGCTTTTCTCTCTCGAACAAAAGCAACTATTCTGATCAGATCCACAAACCCACAGCAGTTCCTCTCTCCCTTCTCCGCCTCTCGACAGAGCAGCCGCCACCAACAGTTCACCCCTTTTGAATCCCGTCGAGAACTCTTCTATGTCTCTACCCTCCGGCAGCTTTGTTCTCAAAGCAGCAGATGTCAACAGCCACCAGAAACAGAGCCACTCCTCCAAATCCACCGTCAGAACAACAATTCTTCTCTCCCGTTTGCCCAGCCTCTCGACTGCAACTACTCCACCCACAAACCCCCCTTTCAACGCAGCAGTCGAGTCGGCCTCTTATCCGCCAGTCAGAACAGAGCCGCCCCTGCACAGCCGCAATTCCAGCCCTTCAGACCAGAGCCCAGAAAATAGAGCCGTGAAAAATCGAGCCCTCCCCGTCCTCAAAGTCCCTTCCTTTATAGCATTCCGGCCAGCGATCTCCTTTCCAATTTGAACAACCTTCCATCCGAAGGATGCCTCTAATCTTCCCGATTTGACAGCTTCCAAATCGATACTTTCCAAATGACGCTTCTTTCCTTGTTCTGTTCACGCCGGAATCTTCTCCGTCACTGATCATCCTCGTCAACCACCGTGTCCCATCGCCCATGGCCTTGATGTCACTGTCGCATCACCGCAATCAAGATCCATCGGCTGCAATCGCCGCCGTTCGCCTCCTCCACCGACGCTTGAGCAGAGAAATGCCCCCTTTTCTATCACGGTCGAGATCTCGAGCCCTCCGTCGCACTGGTGTTGTCGTCTGGAACACCCTCACCGCCATCTTTCGCCGTGAAACCCAGAATCACCATCGAGACCCATTGCCTTGGCCGCCTACCGTTCGCCGGCGATCAAGCAGAGCTTCCGCTCAGATGCTCTGTTCTGGGTAACGCCCGAGCCATCGGCTGGGGTCTTTTTTTTCTTTTGTTTTCTTCAACCGAACCAGCGATCAAACCGGTAAACCACAAACCAGTTCAATTTTTATTTCCTCTTTTCCTTTTCATTGGGCTGAACCCGTCGTAGCAACCTCGTCCGTCGGATCTTAAATCTCTTCGCAGAAGCTGCTTGACGCACATTTACTTTTGGCGATTTGAATCTGGAACCTTAAAACCTGCATATATAAAATTAAATCGTAATTAGACGCATAATAAAATATAAATCTATTAAATCCAATTAATGCATCTAAATAACTCAATTAAGCGCATTTATTCATTAAACTCCTAATTATTCACTTAACACTGATAAACATCAATTATCCTTATTTTATCTAAAATTACGACTAACATATAGGTAGAAAGGTATATAAAAATGTGTATATTTTGTATATATCAAATACCGCCAAACCTACATTTTGCTAGTCCTCGAGCAAAACAAAACAAAATAACAAAAAGAAATCTAACTAATCCATCTTCGCAGGAAATCGCGATTGCATTTAGCATATGCAATAAGCCTTTTAAACCCCCAGGTGTCCCTGGCTGGATGAGTGAAGTCTCGTGAGGGTTTGCAGCCATGCTACCCACAAACATGTACTTATAAAATAAACCTATTTAATCTAAGTGCAAAAAGAAATATAAAATCACTACAAAACACACAATCCTATTATCCCTTTAAATGCAAACTGCAATGCTTAAGAAAATCAACCACACGTACTTGCATTTATAATCAACTGGAATATAGAAGCCCTCAAGTAAGTGGTTTTATTCTACACCTTCATCTTGGAAATTTTTGCTCAAATATGATATAGCATGATAATTTATATAGTAAAAGTGTAGAACATTGTAGCAATACATTCTAAATTTCTATTTTACACATATCCAATGTGACCCATTAACCAAAGAACATCAGAATCTACATAGTCATCGTAATCTTTAGGTTCATGATAGCACAAATCTGCGCGCCTCTCTCGGGTCCAACATTCTAGATTTGAGAGGATAATACACCATAGACTTTTTTTTTCTTTCTTTCTTTCGAGACTGTGTAAGGCCTGACTTCAAGATGCTTAGGTTTAGCAATGACTCAGGCCAATGACTCCCAGCCAGTTTGGCTTAGGGCATTAGGTTTTAAGATAGACTGCTTCAGGCCTGAGCATCAGCCTAAGTTAATCCCATAATAGTCAAGTAGCCCCTTTTCTTTCATTTTTTTTCACATTTTTTTTGTTCATTCATTTTTTTTTCACATTCATATTTTCCAGCAATCTTTATTCCGTCCAGGCTGTATTATACTCTCAACCTATTTCCGGTTCCAATCCCTTGCCATAGCCAAGTAAATGGTCTATCATGATCTTTTAAGCTCAATAGACAACCACATATCATCTAACGACTCTGACCAAAGACATCCTCTGAAGATTAATATTTAACAAATCTCTAGAGGGCATTACTTTATGTACTAGTGTGTTTGAGTGAGTTTTCTTAGCTCAAGCACATGATCCAAGAGGACTGTTATAGAAAGATACTGCTTAGTTAAGTTCTCTATCCTCCAGTATACTTACTCACACTTCCAATGCAAATTAATCTCTTAAAAATTGAAGTATGCATCATAAAGAGATAAACTATCAAAACCTAAGAAAAATACTAACAAACAACCTAAAACTAAGCAATTTTTAAGGCTTTTTTTTTCAATTTTTTGATTTTTTTCAAATGATAAAAACCAAAGAAATACTACTTTTCTTTTCTACACCCCCAAACCTAAACTAAGCATTGCCCTCAATGTTTACCAAGATAAATACTACAATGATTAGTAAAAGAAAAGGAGTGTAAGGAAAGAAATCACCTGAATGGAGAAGCCTCATAGTAGATGTAGAACATTTAAACACACAAGCTAAGAATTAGGAGTGAGTACAAAAATATAGAAAAATAAAATACACCCCCAAACCTAGATTGTAGCACCCTCACACAGGTATTAAACAACCTAAATATTAAACAAACAAGAAACAAAAATTTGGGTTGTCTCCCAAGAGCGCTAAGTTTTATGTCTTCAGCCAGACGTAACCAAAAATCATGCAGGAGAATGAGGTTCATCCAAATCCAGAACGATCTCCTCCCTTTCAGTAAAACCCTCTAAATATGGTTTCAATCTTTGACTATTAACTTTGAAAATAGTTCCATCTTTAGGGTTTTGAATGTCAACCGCCCCATGGGAAAATACCTTGTGCATAATGAAAGGTCCAGACCATCGGGAACAGAGCTTTCCTGGGAAGACATATAACCTAGAGTTGTAGAGCAAAACCTTTTGACCGGGCTCAAATGACTTCCTCAGTATTGACTGATCATGAAAAACTTTGGTCCGCGCTTTGTAAATCTTTGCATTCTCATAAGCCTCATTACGAATTTTGCCTAACTCATTGAGTTGCAATTTGCGAAGTGTTCCAGCCTTGTCCATATCAAAATTAAAAGTTTTGATGGCCCCAGTAAGCACGATGTTCCAATTCCACAGGTAAGTGGCAAGGTTTACCAAATACAAGTCTTTAGGGAGATGATAAGCATAAAATATACACATTTATATGCCTTATTTACCTATATGCTAGTGTAGATGTTGTGATAAAACATGAATAAATCGGGTTATTTGTGATTAGGGTAGTAATTAGGGGATTAATAATTAATTTACTCTAATTAACTATTTTAGATGCATTATTGAATTTAATGAATCATATTTTTATTATGCGTCTAATTTTAGTTTGGTTTTGATTTTTGTAGGTTTGAAATTGCAGAATTGCAGATCACTAGCAGGCGTGCGCATTAGACGTGTTTTGAAAAGCCAAAGTGACCCATGAGTTGATATGATGCGTATTGAAGGATTTGAACCGTTGATGAGCTATTTAAGAGAAGACGGGCGCGAATTTAAAGTACGGACGTGCGGATTCGGTTTGGTGGTTGAGATCGTTTCGACGGGTTTTATTAAAGAAAAAAGAAAAAAATAAGAAGAAGGAAAATGAATGAAAACCGGATGGTCTGGTCCGGTTCGGTTTAGAAAAAAAAAAAAAAAAAAGAAGAAAGAACTGACCCGAGCCATCGGGCTCGGGTGTTCCAGAAAGGAAACGGGGCGCTCGAGCATCTGCTCGAGCACCGGTGTAACTGAAACAGAGCGCCGGCGAGAGGAGGAGAGCTTTTCCGGCGGAGCTCGGGTTGAGACGACGATCGGACCTCACGGCGGCGGCACTAGCATCGGAACGGCGGCGGAAAAGAAGCAGGCAGCAAAACGGCGGCTTCGACAAGGGACAGTGACCGGCAGTTGGGCGGCGGTTGAAAAAACAGAGCAGTAACAGCAAGGCGGCGGCAATGGACACCGGTGTCGTGCTGATGGCCGGCAAGGAGCTTCGTGGCGGTGCTGTAGAGCAGTCGGAGGCGGCCACGATGGCGCGAGGAGGAGCAAAATGGTAAGTTCTGGATTTGGAAGGTCGACTTGGGCAAATCGAGAAAACAGAGAGAAAGGAAAGATCGGATTTTCTTTGCAAATTTGAACGGAATTTGAATGGAAATTCTCTGGGTTTAGGACGAATTGCTGGCATCAATTGGGGCTCTCGATTTGCTATAAAAACAGAAGGAAGGCTGGTGATTTTGGGACTGTTTTCGACTGGTTTTGGGGGGGCGATTTTGGACTGTCTGGTGGACTCTGTTTTTGACGAAACAGAGGACGAACATCGGGTGAACAGAGCTTTACATAGCCTTGTGCGGCTGATTTGAGTCGTGTTCTTCGCTGTGATTTCAGTCGGGAATAAGAGGAATCGAGAGGTATCGAGAGGAGAAGGAGAAGAGAAGGAAAAGTTGGATTTTTGGCTTCGGTGAACAGTGTTCCTGCAATTGCTACAGTACGGGCGGTTCGAGGGAGACGATGAACAGTACCTCGGATGAACAGTGAATCTGCTACAGTAACCCGTGAACAGTGTTTTGCAATAGTGTTATCAATGCAATTCTTTTCCAAATCTGATTTTTCTTTTCTCATGAATATGAATAGCTAAATCATTTGTCAAAGCTAAAGGTGACGTTATTTGATTAGTATTTTTTCGTCTAAAGTGTTTAATGCTTATTTGATTGAATGCGATGTTTTGATAAAGTCACAATCTATATAATTATTTAATTTGTCGTTAACATAAGGTAAGGCAAATGCTTATAATTCCCTGTGATTAGTAGACTGAGCTTGTTAATGATAAATATTCGATCGATATCTTTATGTTAATGGATATGATGAACGTGAATGAAATATCATCCGATTAGGTCAAATCATTATTTGATTCTAATTGAGTAATTGAATAGACGTAGAATATTAATTAAATAATTGATCCTTGAAGCTTTGATATCTCTTATCGATTATCTTTGCCTGTCCTTAGTTAAGTTTTAATTGAATCTTTCATCATCATTTTAGTAGTTAATTGAATTACAATTTCTCTACAAAATTTCCTGATAAGAACTTTAATTTACTAAGCTAAGTAGTGTTTAAATTAGTTAGAATAGAATAATCCTACATCATTCCCTGTGGTTCGACCTCGGACTTACCGAGTATATATTACAATTTGTCAACCTTCTCTTGGGTTAGATCAAATTTTGGCGCCGTTGCCGGGGAGTGAAGTTGAGGATTAGTCTTCCAATTAGTTTATTTCTCTCTAGCATAGTTTAGTGAATTTCAATTATTCCTAGTTTAATTTAGCTTGTTTATTTTGCAGGAACTATCTGAAAAAACAAAAAAAAGGCTTTTCATTGGATTTTTCATCAATTTTGGTAAACTCGTTCCATCTCTCTTTGAAATTTCTGTTTCTTGTGCATACACTCGTGGAATAGAGATACCAGTGGACGATTAGTTAGAAGTAATTATGCTAATTTGATTGAGAATCCCTCATTTGAATTTTCTGTTCCATCACACGCACCTAATCAAATGGCTGATCAGGGTAGTAACCATGATCTTAATGAAAATGAGAGTGAACATGATGCACCAATGCGGCCCTTGCGTGACTATCTGCAACCTGCACGCACTAGCACACCTTCCTGCATTATATTGCCTCTACAAGCTCATCAATTTACTTTTAAGCCTGGAATGATAAACTTGCTTCCCAAATTCCATGGTCTAAATTCTGAAAATCCTTATTTGCATTTAAAGGAATTTGAGGAAGTATGTGCAACTTTTGAGCAAGCTTGTAGTGAAGACATTATCAGGCTAAAATTGTTTCCTTTCTCTTTGAAGGACAAAGCCAAGACTTGGCTGAATTCCCTTAAGCCTAGATCTGTAGGAACTTGGAAAGAACTACAAACTGAATTCCTTAAAAAGTTTTTTCCAGTTCATAGGACAAATGCTCTGAAAAGACAAATAACAAATTTTGCCCAAAAACAAAATGAATCATTTTATCAATGTTGGGAGCGTTATAAAGATTTGTTAAATTCTTGTCCACATCATGGGTATGAGAAGTGGCGCACCATCAGTTTCTTCTATGATGGGATGACGCCTTCAATGAAACAATTTGTTCAAACCATGTGTAATGGGGAATTCTTTGATAAAGACCCTAATGAAGCTCTTGATTTTCTAGATCAAATAGCTGAAGACTCAGATTCTTGGGATCCCACCGATCCCTCTGATGTTTCTAATAAGTTGAAGTCTTCAACTACTAGTGGGGGTCTGCATTATCTTAGGGAGGAGGATAATTTGAGTGCTAGGCTAGCCTCTTTGGCTAGGAAGGTGGAGGCTATGGAAGTAGGGAAAATTAACGTTGTTAAGTCTGTTGCTACAGAAGAGGCCTGTGGAATTTGTGATGTTATGGGACACCCTACTAATGAGTGCCCTACCATTCCTGCTTTCAAGGAGGTGTTGCATGACCAAGCAAATTCCATGACCCCTTTCAAGAGGCAATCTCCTTATGGAGACACCTACAATCCAGGATGGAGGAATCACCCCAACTTAAGTTGGAGGAATGAAAATGCTGCACAAACACCACCTCTTCAAGCATCTTCCAATTATACTCCATATGTTCCACCTCACAGGAAGACACTTGAGGAGACCCTGCAAACTTTTATGCAAGGGCAAGCTACTATTAATCAACAAACCTCACAAGCCATTAATGATATAAAGAGCTCTCTCACTAAATTGACATCTTCTCTTGCTGTTCAAGAGAAAGGTAGGTTTCCTGCTCAACCCCAACCCAACCCACAGGGGCAAGTTAACATGATGGACACAAAACCTTCTGATTCACAATTGGAACATGCTAAGTCTATTACCACTCTTCGTAGTGGAAAAGAAATTGACAAAACAATACCACTTAAGACCCAAAAATCTTCTGAGAATGATGAATCAAAACATGATAAAGAGGAAATTGATAAGTCTGGGTCAAGTGAAGATGTAAGATGTCCTATTCCAGCTCCATTTCCACAGAGGTTGAAACCACCTCAAAAGCTTAACCAAAATGCTGAAATTTTTGAACTTTTTAAGCAGGTGAAAATTAACATTCCCTTGTTAGATGCAATCAAACAGGTACCTTCTTATGCTAAGTTCTTGAAAGATTTGTGTACTATTAAGCATAAGTTGAATGTGCAGAAAAAAGCATTTTTAACTGAACAGGTAAGTTCTATAATTCAACACAAAAGCCCACCCAAATATAAGGATCCCGGATGTCCAACTATTTCATGTGTGATCGGGAACTTTAGGGTAGACCAAGCCTTACTTGATCTTGGGGCTAGTGTTAATCTTTTGCCTTATTCAGTATACACTCAGTTAGGTCTTGGGGAACTTAAACCCACCACCATTACCCTTCAACTTGCTGATCGTTCTATTAAAATTCCAAGGGGAGTGGTAGAAGATGTGCTTGTTCAAGTAGATAAATTTTACTTTCCTGTTGATTTTATTGTTTTGGACACACATCCTGTTATAAATGCAAGTGCAAATATTCCTGTCATACTAGGTCGTCCATTTCTTGCTACTTCAAATGCTTTGATTAATTGTAGAAATGGTGTGATGAAACTTTCATTTGGCAATATGACTTTGGAATTGAATATATTTAATGTTTGCAAACAACCAGGGGATGATACTGATGTTCAAGAAATGAATTGGGTTGATACCGTTGTTAGAGATCAATTTCATGTTTCATATCTTTCTGATCCATTAGAATCTTGCTTAGTTAATTCTTTATATGATGAATCTAAAGTGAATTGTGAAGAGGCTGAGATTTGTTCTTTACTGAATTCTCTACAGGTATTGCAAGTGAATGGATGGAAACCCAAGTTCGAGGAGCTACCATTGAGTGACAAATTGCCTACCCCATCAAGCATTCAAGCACCCAAATTGGAGTTGAAAAAATTACCAATAGGTATGGATCATCCCAGAAAAAATACTTAACCTCGGCAAAGAATTTGGATTTATCTTGTTTTGTCCAATGTGTTAGGAAGTTGAGTTGTGACAAGATAATTAACAATATCAGCATACCAAGGCAATTGAGAGACAACAAAAAGTTGTTCATCAGGGAATGACTCATTCAAAGGTAAGGGCTCTTCAACAGACTCGTCAATAAGTCTAGACAAGTGATCAACAACAACATTTTCAGAACCTTTCTTGTCTCTTATCTCAATATCAAATTCTTGAAGCAATAAGACCCAACGAATTAAACGAGGTTTAGTGTCTTTCTTTGAAAGAAGATATTTCAAAGCTGCATGATCTGAAAACACTATGACCTTGGATCCTAAGAGATATGATCTGAACTTGTCTAGAGCAAAAACTACAGCCAACAATTCTTTTTCTGTCGTAGAGTAATTGAGCTGAGCATCATTGAGAGTTCTACTTCCATAATAAATGACATGGGGTATCTTATTCACCCGCTGCCCCAAGATAGCTCCAACCGCATAATCGGATGCGTCACACATAAGCTCAAAAGGTAAATTCCAGTCCGGTGGTTGGATGATGGGTGCAGATGTGAGAAATTGCTTGAGTTGATCAAACGCTTTAGAACATTCATCATCAAAGACAAATGGAGTTTCTTTAGCAAGCACATTGCACCAAGGTCTAGAAATTTTGCTAAAGTCTTTGATGAATCTTATGTAAAACCCCGCATGGCCAATAAAAGATCGAACCTCTTTTACCGATTTTGGTAGAGGTAGACTTGAAATTAAGTCAACTTTGGCCTTATCAACTGCAATTCCTTTATTAGAAATAACATGCCCCAGAACTATCCCTTGACGAACCATAAAGTGACATTTCTCCCAATTTAGCACAAGATTTGTTTCTTTACACCTTGCCAAGACAAGAGACAAATGGTATAAACATTCATCAAAAGAAGATCCAAATACGGAGAAATCATCCATGAAAATTTCAAGAAACCGCTCAACCATATCAGAAAATATGCTCATCATGCACCGCTGGAATGTGGCGGGTGCATTACATAACCCAAATGGCATGCGGCGATAGGCATATGTTCCAAAAGGACAAGTGAATGTGGTCTTTTCTTGATCCTCTGGAGCAATGAGAATTTGATTGTAGCCTGAATAGCCATCTAAAAAGCAATAGTGGCTATGACCAGCAAGTCTCTCAAGCATCTGATCAATGAATGGCAAAGGAAAGTGATCTTTCCTTGTAACCGAGTTCAGTTTTCTGTAGTCAATACAAACTCGCCACCCAGTGGTCATTCGGGTCGGGACTAATTCATTATTATCATTTTTGACTACTGTGATTCCTGACTTCTTAGGAACAACCTGAATTGGGCTGACCCAAGTACTATCTGATATGGGGTAAATTATGCCAGCATCCAACAATTTTAGCACCTCGGCTCTGACCACCTCCTTCATATTAGGGTTAAGTCTGCGTTGCATTTCACCGGAAGATTTTGCATGCTCTTCAAGGTAAATGTGATGCATACACAGAGCAGGACTTATACCCTTAATGTCTGCTATTGTCAACCCCAAAGCTGTCTTATGCTCGCAAAGAACATCAAGCAACTTTCCTTCCTATTCTAAATTAAGGTCTGAAGAGATGATAACAGGTAATGTATCAGAAGAACCTAAAAATGCATATTTAAGTGTCTCTGGTATTGGTTTTAGGTCAAGTTAAGGTGCTTTTTCAATAGATGGGACAAGTTTAGACTCCAGAATTGGAAGAGGTTCCACCTTGGCTATCCATTTGGTTGGGTCCAATACAGGGGTAGACTTCTCTAATAGACCCTTCGATGTCGAAGTCTAAGCCAAAATGATTTAAACATGTCTGAAGGGGATCATCATTTAAAACAGTTTGCAGAGATTCTTGTACTAAACTTTCAATCATATTCACTGTAAAAGAATCATCTGACTCTGGGGGTTGTTGTCTAACATTAAAGACATTGAGTTTAACCTTTAAATTGCCAAAAGACAACTTCATAATCTCATTTTGACAATTTATTATGGCATTGGATGTGGCTAAGAATGGCCTTCTCAAAATCACAGGAATTTGACTACCAAGATTCTGCACAGGTTGGGTATCTAAGACAATAAAGTCTACAGGGAAGAAAAATTTATCCACTTGAACCAGAACATCCTCAATAACACCACGTGGGACTTTAACTGATCTAGCTGCAAGTTGCAGTGTTATGGTAGTCGGTTTCAACTCTCCTAAGCCAAGTTGCTCATAAACAGAAAATGGTAGCAAATTTACACTAGCTCCTAAGACCAACAATGCCCTCTCCACATTATGGTCTCCTATAACGCATGAAATTGTGGGACATCCTGGATCTTTGAACTTAGGAGGAGTGTTATGCTTAAGAATTGAGCTAACTTGTTCAGTGAGAAACGCTTTCTTGTGTACATTCAATTTTCTTTTCTAGGTACACATGTCTTTTAGGAATCTTTCATAAGCGGGAACTTGCTTAATAGCATCGAGCAATGGAATATTGATTTGCACTTTCTTAAAAATTTCCATTGTCTCATCAAGTTTGTTCCCTTGAGATGTTTTTGCAAGTCTTTGGGGAAAAGGTGCTTTGGGTATATAGGGTGGCATATGGCTAGACTCAGGACATGAAGAAGCTTCAAGGCTCTTCTTCGATGTAACAGGACTCACGTCTGGTCTAGTAGTGCTCTCTTGTTCCTCACCCTTTCTAGCAGTTGTTTCTATGGAAGTCTTAGGTGGTTCAACCTGGTTGTCAATCTGTTTGCCACTCCTAAGTGTAGTTATGGCTTTAACTTGCGCTGGAGATTGGTCTTGACAAGAATTATATCCCACTTCAAATTGTCCTTTAGAATTTGCTACAGGTTGACTAGGGAACCTACCTTTTTCCCTCTCATTTAATGCAGAAGCCAATTGACCCATTTGAAGTTCCAGCTTCGCAATTGTTTGCGAGTTGGCATGTAAAGAGTGTTGGGTATTTTTTGAAATTGTAGAGAGCTTTGCATGAACAAATTCAAAGTATCCTCAAGCGATGGTTTCTTGGGTTGTGTAGGGAACGTTTGAACTTGTTGAGGGTAAGATTGATTGGGAGGGTACCCTGGTGGTCCTCCTTGATGTGGTCCTTTGGACCATGAAAAATTGGGATGCCTAGCCCAACCTAGGTTATAAGTTTCCGAATATGGGTTATTGCTAGGTTGAGAGAAGGCATTGACATCATTAACCTGATCACTATTGTATTCCACTCCAGAGGTGTTAGAGGGACAGTTTTGTGTGACATGGAAGGAGTTAGAGCAAATAGCACACACATTAACATGTGATGGCAGTTGGGGCCCACCAGCAGACATCAACGCATCAAAATGTTGTGTAAGGTTGTCTATCTTGGAAATCAAATGTGCACTATTGTCTACCTCATATACGCCTCCTTTCTTTTGAAAAGGAAACGTTCTGTCAACTCTACTTGAGTAATCCCATTGCTGAAAATTCTCGCATAGAGTCTCAATAAAATCACATGCTTCTTCTGCGCACTTCATCATAACTGACCCACCACTAGCGGCATAAACCATTTGATGGTTCTGAGGTGTTAAACTGTCATAGAAGAATTGAACTTGTTGCCACTTTAAAAATTCATGGTGTGGACACTTAAGAAGCAAATTCTTCCATCTTTCCCAACACTCATAAAAGTGTTCACCCTCCTTCTGCATGAAATTTGTAATTTCCCTACGAAGGGCATGAGTTTTATGAACAGGGAAGAATTTTTTAGCCAATTGATCCCAACTCCTAATTGTTCCAACTTCTAAAGAGTTCAACCATGCTTTCGCTTTTTCTTTCAAAGAAAAAGGAAAGAGGCGTAACCTAACGGATTCATCAGAGAAATTTTGGAATTTAAATGTAGCACAAATATCAAGGAACTCTTTAACATAATTATAAGAATCTTCTTTATTAGAACCATAGAATGTGGGCAAAAGTTGCATCACCCCTGGTTTCAACTCAAAGTGGTGTGCGGTGGTGAGCGGCAACACTATGCAGGAAGGTGAGTTGAATTGAATAGGGATGAATAATCTTTTAATGTCTTCCTCACATTCTCATTTTCCATGTTACCTAATTGATTCGCAATATCCATTGTATATTTTAGTCTTGCTTTGAAAGTTCTCTCAATTTCCAGGTCAAGAGGTGTAAGTTTTTCACCTAGTGACCGAAGACCAAGCATATACTAATTAACACCACCAACAAGCAAATACCTTTAACAACCCTAAAATCACAACTAATACAAACATGCAGTCACAGAAAGAAATATAAAAAAACAAGCACCTAGAAAAACTAAAAGAGAAGGTAAAAGAAAGCAAACGAGAGGAAGGGGTGGCCCTTCCAAAGTTGGCGAGAACTCCGCGTCTTCTCTTAGTCCTAAAAAAAATATTAATAAGCAACAAAAATTAAACTAAAACTAAACTACTCTGAGAATTTAGTAAATTATGCTACGTAGTCCCCAGCAACGGCACCAAAAACTTGATGTAAATTTTAATATAATACTCGCAAGCGTACGAATCTAATGCAGAATAATGACTACGAGGTCGATCCCTCAGAGACTTGTAGGAAATTCCACCTAATTCTAAGAGTATGTGTAACAAGTAGTAATGAAATGCAAAGTTCTAATTTTTACTTTCGAATTAAGCAATCAGATGTCATCTAATCTTAAAACACAAAAATTAAGTAAATAAAAGATAAAATAATAAAAAGCCTATTTTCTACTTTCAGTCTGTCTGCAATCCCGTCTTGGTTCTGCAATCCTGTCCTGCTTTGCTCTCTCCTCCACCTTCTGCAGCAATCTATCGACTGCACGCCTCAACCGTTCTCCTTTTTCTCTCGAATAGAACAAACAGTCCCCAATTCCAGCCAAAGCAAAGCTCGCCCAAAACCTCCGCTATGCTACCCCTCTCTCGAGCAAGTAACACTGTTGCTTTTCTCTCTCGAGCAAAAGCAATTGTTCTGATCAGATCCACAACCCACATCAGTTCCTCTCTCCCTTCTCTACCTCTTGACAGAGCAGCCGCCACCAACAGTTCACCCCTTTCGAATCCCGTTGAGAACTTCTCGATGTCTCTACCCTCCGGCAGCTTTGTTCTCAAAGCAGCAGACGTCAACAGCCGCTAGAAATAGAGCCACTCCTCCAAATCTACCGTCAGAACAACAATTCTTCTCTCCTGTTTGCCCAGCCTCTCGACTGCAACTACTCCACCCAAAAACCCCCCTTTCAACGCAACAGTCCAGTCCGCCTCTTATTTGCCGGTCAGAACAGAGCCGCCCCTGCACAGCCGCAATTTTGGCCCTTCATAACAGAGCCCAGAAAACAGAGCCGCAAAAAATCGAGCCCTCCCCGTCCTCAAAATGCCTTCCTTTATAGCATTCCGGCCAGCGATCTCCTTCCCAATTTGAACAAACCTTCCATCCGAAGGACGCCTATGAACTTCCCGATTCGACAGCTTCCAAATCGATACCTTCCAAATGACGCTTCTTTCCTTGTTCTGTTCATGTCGGAATCTTCTCCATCACTGATCATCCTCGCCAGCCACCGTGTCCCATCACCCATGGCCTAGACGTCACTGTCACATCACCGCAATCGAGACCCATCGGCTACAATCGCCGCCGTTCGCCTCCTCCACCAGCGCTTGAGCAGAGCAATGCCCCCTTTTCTATCACGGTCGAGAACTCGAGCCCACCGTCGCACTGGTGTTGTCGTCTGGAACACCCTCACCGCCGTCTTTTGCCGTGAAACCCAGAATCACCGTCGAGACCCATTGCCTTGGCCGCCTACCGTTCGCCGGCGATCAAGCAGAGCTTCCGCTCGGATGCTCTGTTCTGGGTAACGCCCAAGCCATCGGCTCGGGTCTTTTTTTTCTTTTGTTTTCTTCAACAAACCGGTTCAGTTTTTTTTTCCTCTTTTCTTTTTCATTAGGCTGAACCCGTCGTAGCAACCTCGTCCGTCGGATCTTCAATCTCTTCGCAGAAGCTGCCTGACGCGCGTTTACTTTTGGCAATTTGAATCTGGAACTTTAAAACCTGCATATATAAAATTAAATCGTAATTAGATGCATAATAAAATATAAATCTATTAAATCTAATTAATGCATCTAAATAACTCAATTAAGCGCATTTATTCATTAAACTCCTAATTATTCACTTAACACTGATAAACATCAGTTATCTTTATTTTAACTGAAATTACGACTAATATATAGGTAGAAAGGTATATAAAAATGTGTATATTTTGTATATATCACTTCTCCCCGAGGAACGTGAATTGAAGTAGATTTTGACAATTGCTAAGTTACTTTAGGCTCAGAGATTCCCGATCAATTGCAAGCAAATGTGATTGCTCACACTCATTTCATCCACTTAACTTGATCGATGGAGAGTAATGAGAATTATTAATAGTGGCTGCAATCTGCTCTCTTGTGATTCTTTCAAATCTTTGAAATTTGGTTGTTATGTGTGAGCCGTGGTAGTAGGCAGCTTTAATCCATGGAAATCCTTTCATTCTTCTCTTTGTATATATCTTTTCCATTATCTAGATATTGCGCTTCTACTCGCTACAACATCTAATAAGTGGTATATTATCCCCTTCAGATCTGAAGGAGTTGCAGCAATTTAAGGTTAGTGATAGGAACCAAAATCTATTCATGTATAAATACATAATGAGAAAATGTTAGATGTTAGCTTTGTTAAGCCTTCACCCACAACTATGGCTATGAGGGAAGTATATGGGAAGGAAATTAGATAATGGTATGAAAGGAAAAATTCTCACAAGTTTTACTATCTCAAGAATAATTCAAGGGGCAAGGTTGTAATTTTTACAAGAGCACTCCCTCACACTTCACTTCACCTCTTGAATTTTCTTACTCACTTGTGTGTTAGAACTCCATCTACCATTCCCTATTTATAGGAGTCCAACATCCTTCTACAAGTTTCTACAAAAAACTTTTCTTGACAATTCTTCTAAGTAGGTCTTCTAGAGACTTCTACACTATATACCATATGGTCCATTCTTCTAGCATATTCCATGCTTCTAGATTCTTCTCTTTTGGGCTTGAATCTTCAATACTAATTGGGCCTCTTAGTTAATAAGCTTCATATGGGCTTCTATTATTTCATTATTGGCTTTGGCCCTCATATGGGCTTTTGGTTTATTTCGAACACAGAAGGCCATTTTCAACCGATTAAAAACTAAAATGAATAATATAGAAAAACAAAAGGCATTTTTCATACTCCCTCCGGTCAAACAAAGGACCATTGTCTTGATCGCAGCTGTTTATATACCAAATTGAAGAATTAGACGAAGTCCCATACTTGCTTGACACCTGACTTGAACACGAATCTTTGAAGCTAGAAATCATCTACCTACCTAGCAAAGAGCTACATGCCTCCCTCCTTTTTTTTCTTCATTGTTTGAACATGAACAGCCCCGGGGGGTGCTAACTAAGAACTTCGAAGTCCGATGGTTCAACCACTGATGGTTCCTCAGTCGTCCTCACACAAGCTTCTTTTAATGGACTGGGCATCTTTGAAGTACGGCCTCTCTGTCATCTCTGCCTGCTTTTCCTCCATATGTCAAACATCTCCAAAATCATGTGATACGTCAAAGTGTCACCCAACCACACCAGTCTCTGGAAGAGAACGAGAGTTCTCGGACTGAGACCGGCGTGAGGTCACATTGACGTCTTTCTGAGCTTTGATAGTTGTGACCGTGATGCTTGGGCTATTCGGGGCTTAAAAATGGCAGTCTGAATGTGATATGATCTAAAAAATTCAAGGTGATACTTGGATATGTAAGATGTTGTTTAGGCCATCATTGTCTACCACGGAATAGTGCCTTTGACCCTCGGTTTTTTCACATCTACGTGAAACACCTCCCCCTTCTATCTAGATAGTGGATTTCTTGGATTTTTTCACCCATCCGCCATTTTCAGCCTTTTCATGCCCTAAACGTTACTATCATCCAGCCAGGATTTTTTTGTTTTTTGGGCTGGATGGTTGGTCATTATCCTTGTCTTGATTTCTTTTTTTTAGATGAGTAGCTCGCAAACCTACGGTGTGGGCATCCAGCGTTTGAAAATACACGAGTTCCACCTCTGCCATTGTCTCCTCCTTCTCCGACTCTACCTCCTCCTCTTCTGCCATCGCCACCACCCACCGCTACCACCAGCACCACCAGCAGCTCCTCCTCTTCGTCACTACCTCCTCTTTCGTGACCGCCTCCTCCTCCACTACCACCATCACCTCCTCCTCGTCATCTGTCACCACCACCTTCATGTCGAGGATCCAAAATTCAATTTTAAAACTTACCCTCTTACTCATGTCAACCTCAATAACAAATGCCCATGCTTTTTCCTGAGATCGAGGTCTTCTCCAGTGTCGATTTGAGCTTTTTCCTACTTAGAAACATTCACGTTTTAGCTCATATTGTACATTCCGCTATTCACACTATTTTCATTTTGCTATTTATATTTTGCTAAAATATGAACATCTGGGGTGAGAAAATACTCAAATCAACACTGGAGAAGGCCCCAATCTCGGGAAAAATTGTGGGCTTTTGTTCTTGAGATCGATGCGAGTAAGATCGACACAGAGGTGGGAAAAAGTATGGTTTTAAAATTTTAGATTTCAAATGTGACATGTGAAATTTCAAAAGGTGATGTGTGATTTTAATGCAAACACCTCAAAGTAAAAAAATGCTCAAATTAACACTAGAGAAGGCCTCGATCTTAGGAAAAGTGTAGGCTTTTGTTCTTGAGGTCGATGCAAGTAAGATGGTGGTTTAAAAATTGGATTTTTGACCCACCTGGAGGACAAGGAGGAGGTGACGGTAGTGGTGGAGTGGAGGAGGCATCGACAGAAGAAGATGTTGAGTTGGTGGTAGTGGCAGCAGTGGTGGTGGAGGCAACAATGGTGGTAGTGGTAGCTATAGTACAATACCAGTGGTGCAACAACAGGAGGAGGGGGAGGCGACGACAAAAGAGGAAGTGGTGGTGGTGTAGGTGGAAGACTAGGAGGAGATAATGGTGGTGGTGGAGGAGGTAGCTGCGATGAAAGAGGTGGCGGCGATGAATAGGAGCTACTGGTGGTGGTAGTAGTGGTGGTAGTGGTGGGTGGTGATGGTGGCAAAGGAGGCGGTGGAGAAGGATGATGAGATAATGGAGGAGGCTGAGGCACCGGAGGAGGAGCGAAGTCACTGGAGCCGATGGAGGAACAAACCTAAAGATGTGGGGGAGGGAGGGCAAGTGAGAATAAAGTTAAAAAGGAAAAGAAAGATGAGAGGGGCACTTAAGATTTTTTGTGTCATGTGTGGGTGTTCACATATGCTTAGGGTCAATACTGCTAACACAGGTCGTGGATGGTCAATTTTGTGTATACAATCTACATGTGGATCAATGCGGTGAAAGCCTCCCCCGTGGCAGTCAGAGACTAAATTATAAACCCCACTCTTCAAAGTTCCTTAGTTTGGACTATGGAATATTATATCGGCGATATATCACCGATATATCAATATCGGGCCTCACCCGATAAAACGATACAGACTAATATCATTTTTTAAAATTTTTTAAAATATCGCCGATATATCCGTTCGGACCGATATATCGCCATTTTAAAAAAATTGGGAATTTTAAAAAAAAAATAAAAAAGGAAAAAAATAGCTTTCCTTTTTTTGCACTTATATCGTTGTGTAGGTTTAGATATTATTTATTATAATCATCTAATTTTTCAGGTGGAGTATTGTGTTTTTAAGCAACAACATGGAATTTGATGTTTATTTAATATCTATCATTTTGTGTTTGCAAGCATTGGACATTATATCAGGGCAAAGACACTCAAAATGCAACAATATCTATTATATATATGCTTTGTCTAAATTAGTATAACTCATTTTAGTTGGTGGTAACAACTAGTTTTCGACCACCAATATTTTTTTACACAATATCTCCGATATTTTGTCTCTTTGGTCGAACGATATTTTATCTATGTCCGATACGGAATTCCTTGGTTTGGACTCGACCCTAGAACTAGTGGATATATCACCACCACGCCATAAAAAAAAACAGAAATGAAAAGAAGGTTGCCTGCCATATCGACCGGTCCATTCTTAACAGGTGCTGTAATTTTTTTTAGTTTGAGGCTGTAATTTCATATTCATAGGGGGGAGGGGGGGAAGAAGAAGAAATTGTGGGTTCTAACTGTTATAATCGGTTGCTGGATCCGGAAAAGAAAAACATTTGATCTCATCTAGAGAGAGAGAAATCTATTGTTATTTTATCTCAACTCTACTTTAAAATGAAAAGAAAAATAATTAGTTAGTGTCTGAGTTGTTGAATTAAAATCCAACGGCTGACAGCAATGGAGCATAAATATTTACTCTCATGGGTGTCTTTTTTTATGATAGCTCTCATGGGTGTCTTAGCACAATCAGGACTCCTACTTTCTCCCAAGAAGGTCTCCAAATAAAAAAGATAATGACAGCAATGTTTTTTATTACCACCAAATAATTAGGTATTTTTTTATTGTACAATGATATTGAAGTAAGCAATAATATGTCTGTGGTTAGTAAGTTTAGGAAAATGTGGGCATTGCGCACAATCAAGGCAGGTTAAATTACGAGTGCTCAAATGAGATGTCATTATCCATAAGACCGTCCACGAATAAGGGTTTAGGGTTCTTGTTGGCTTATAAAATAACTCATGATGTTGTTTAAAATAATTGACAAGTTTTTTTGTGTCAAAATATTTGACCAGTTATTTGATGATCATATAGAACAAGTCAAATATGAAAAAATCTACTCTAATTTGCCTGCATTTGCATCTAAATTTGAAAAACGATAATTATTCTGTAAGCAACAAAGAGCCCATAATGTGAAAGCCACTTCTTTAAAGGAGATATAACTAGTTAAAAAATAAAGAATACCTAAATACTTGTCCTGTTTTAGATGCTCCATCTAGAAAGTGGAATGTCTCATTTTAGATGCTCCATATGATCAATTTAAGTATATTTTGAACATCTTCTTGCCTCCAATAGTTGGGGTTTCTACTATCCAATAAAAATCAATATTTTTTAGATGGAGCTATTAAAACAGGACGAGTGAATAGAAAAAAGCAAAAAAACAATTCACAATCTAGCTTTAGATTTTCTTGACTTATTTTTGTCTTTTCTTAAAACAATTGAAAATAAGGAAAAAATGATTTTTAACAGCCCCGGGATTAGGTGAGCCTATTTTAGGGTCCCAGGTTGGTGGCCTGATGGGGATATCATCTGTCCTTCTCGATCCGTGCTATCATTTTATATCACCCAACTTGCGTTTGGCGAGGATCCAAGAAATAAACTTGCTTTTGGCACATACCATGTCACATTTACAATATTTTTTGTAAAATATTATACTCCCTAGTTCATATTATGCTGCCGTCGGATCTCTATGCGACGGAGCAACCGGATCACCAGCTGTCGATCGTACGGAATCGACGGCGCACACGGGTATGATGTGCGCTCGGTCAAAGACGACGGTCGGTGAAATAGCCGTTTTCGTGTGCGCCCCCGTATGATTGACGGCCGGTGGAACAGCGGCCTCGCTGGTGAAGCTTCACCAGCAGATCCGGACTCCACATTTAATAGAGTGAGCATGCCGATGATTTTTTATTTTTGTTTTTGAAATTGTGCATTGGTGACTCAAACTTGCATGCCCCTTGTATTAACTAGTGTCATCGATCAAAATCCGATGGTCGGCCTCCCTGAGACACACCGATGCATGAATGCTGGGACACATCCAAAAGGGCGTTATTATTTTCTAAAATATCATAACTGTTTAAAAATATTAAGAATGGTTTGCGAAAAAAAATTGACCCTCTAAATCCAAGATTCCTACCACCACACAGAAATTGACACATGACCGAATCGAATTAGCACGACAAAGTGCCACAAAGGGCGAATCGAATTATGACCTTTTCCCTGGATGGGTGAGGTTATCCTGTCAACGTAGATTGGCAAAAATGAACAATATCAAGGATAAAGCATATTAGGTGGATCATCTTTGTCGAAAGAAAATGGTGTTTTGATATCACGCAGAGAGTGTGTCAAACATACAAGTAAGGTAGAAAATACAAATAATATTACCACTTCGGTAGTATCATGTCACAAATCTACATAACCATACAATTGACTCTACATTATACGGTAAAATTCAAAATTGTCAATAAGGTAGAATCCTTCTTTACATTTATATGCACTCGGCCTGATCCCCAATTCCCTCAAAAATAAAATACTAGGTGGAGCCCGAAGGCCATTTTTACAAATTACATACATCCTTAAAAGTAAAACAAAAATAAAATAACGAAACAAAGTTTGGGCCTCCAATTAAATTTATTCTTTGGGAAAGAAATTGCCATGCTCTTCCAAGCATCTACGAAGCACGGCCACGACAAATTAGCTACTGTATCCATATCCAATGCGTATGGATATGGCAGCGACACTGCTGCCTGCATATCTAGAATTAAAAAAAAATGGGCACATTTTCGACACGTATAGATATGTCTAATACAGGCAGGATCATGGAATATTGTATTGGCGATATATCAATATTAGCCTTCAACCGGTAAAACGATACACTGTAATATCAATTTTAGGATTTTTTAAAATATTGCCGATATATCGGTTTCGGTCCGATATATCGGTGTTTTTTAATGATTTTAAAAAAATTAAAAAATTTAATTTTTTTAAAAAAATCAACTTTCCCGTTTGTTTTGCATCCTATGCTAAGTGGAAGGATAAGGGTTTAAAACGCAAACACATATTTTAAATTATATATGTATTTTTAATACATATTTTAAAATTTATGCTTGTCTAAATAAGTACCAATCATTTTAGAAGTTAATATTGTGAAAATACATGGTAAAAACTAGTTATAGACCTCCGATATTTTTTACACAATATCTTCGATATTTTACCGATATCTAATACGATATTCCTTGGGCGGGATACACCAGGACACGCATCCTACCTCCGGATCGACTCCGCCACCGGCCACCACCTCGATGTCCTCAACGGCTCCAAGCTCACCCTCTGTTGCACCCGCACTACCTCTCTCACCGCCAGGCTACTCGCCCGGCCTGGTGCCCACATCCTCTGCTTGATCGGTGCCGGATCGCTCACCCTGCATGCATGGAATACCGGCTCGCCAATATATCGGTATCAAGCCCCACCCGATGCACCGATACCAATCAATATCATTTTTTTGAATTTTTCCAAATATCAGCTATATATCTCCATTTTAAAAAAAGAAATTTTGAAAAAACTAAAAATTTTTTAAAAAAAATGGAAAAAAACTAACTTTTCCGGTTTGTTTCCCATCCTAATATGCATTTTTATGCATATTTTGAAATCTATACTTTGTCTAAATTAGTATAACTCATTTTAGAAGTTAGATTGTGAAAATATACGGTAAAAACTAATTTTTGACCACCGATATTTTTTTACATAATATCTCCGATATTTCGTCTCTTTGGCCGACTGATATTTTACCGATATCCGCATTTCATGCCTGCATGTCGTACGAGCCCACCTCGCTGCCATCCTGACCTTGCAGAAAATCGTTGTTTGGAATCACACGACAAAGAAAGCTTGCAACTTGGCTGGACAATTGAGCAGGGAGGGTGTTGGGGACGTGTTAGTGATGGACGACTTCGACAAGGCAGTGGCGATGGGGGATATTGTGGTTTGTGTAATGGGGGCTGACTAGCCACTGGTGAAAGGCATGGGCTTGAAGGTGCGAGCTCACCTGAGTCTGATAGGATCGTTCAACCCAGTAATGAGGGAGTGCGATGAGGAGGGGGCAGTGCTCAAGGAATGCCTGAAGGCGATGGAGGAGGCTGGGGAGCTGGTGGGAGGTCATTGTGCAGGAAGAGGCGGGGATGGTGGTGGATTTGACGAAGGGGGAGAGAGAAGGGAGGAGGAGTGAAAAGGAGATCATTGTGTTCAAGTACGTGAGGTTTGCTGTATTGGACATCTTGGTTATTTTGGTGGTGTATTAAAATAATATCATAATGACAAAAAAAGGCTAAAAACTTGATTATAGCATGCTCATACAAATTCACATGGCAGCCATATGTTTCTCGAGTGATCTAAGAGGAGATGGCTTTTATCTATACAGGGTGAGTGATAAGCTCTAACATTTATAAAGTTTAAAAGAAAAAAGAGAAGGGTTTACGTGAGATTGTTCTCATATAAAGGATAATGAGGCCAATCTTTTGGGTTATTAGATTCCGATCCGAGGATGTGTATCAAATGAGTGGTAAGTATATCAATTCAGTGGGTAAGTGAGTTCATTGTAGCTGTTTGTAGCCCTCACATCAACATCCAACGACTACATATTGAATTGGCCTTGTATAAACTACACGAGAGCGATCTCATTTAAACTTTTTTCAAAAAAAAAATGTGGTGCCATAATATTAAAAAATATAATTTTTTATTAACCATATCGTATCTTATTTTTTCGGAAAATGCCGTGTCCGTGTCGGCATATTTGCAACTGTACTTCCTAACCTAGCATTTATACTCAAATATGCACTAGTAGTAATTTCTAAATGGCATTTGAGTCATTTCAACTACAAATTTAGGCGGGGAAGGAGCCCCGCCACGTCAGGTTCTACCAAAAGTAGGACCCGATGATGGACATCCATAAGTTTCTCTAGAATCAAGGCCCAGCAGCAGCAGCAAAGCCCACGCCAAGAATACGAGTCAGAGACGAACAAGCGCTAGTCGCTCGCCGGAGCCGGAGAAGAAGGAGAGGAGCCAAGTGGTCAGCGCCGGAGACTGGGCCTGGGTGGGGAGCTGGATGGGGGAGTCGGGCGGGGCGCGGGGCGGCGATTTTCTGGAGGAGTCGGCACGGGTTGTGGATCTCGCGAAAGAGTTGCAGGACTCGGCCTTGGCCTTTTTGTCGAAGACCTGGATCGAGGAGCAGGCGATATGCAAGAGGGCGGCTGCGCTTGAGTCGAGTATCAGGAATTTAAGGTCGTCCGTCGACGCCGCAGTCCGGAGTGGGCAGGTCGATCGCGCCGTGGCTGAAAAGGTGACGCCTTTTTGTCGCCTTTTTTGGAGTATCTGAGATTGGATTGCTTGAAGTTGCTTTATGTGTTTTTTTACTGTTTTTTGTTGTTCAGATTGATGAAGAAATTTATAAAGCGAGGTGCTTGATTAATGATGGGGATAGCTCCTTGATTCTCCCCAGCAAAGCTCATGGTACACTTGCTCTCTGCGTATCTGCTGTTTTAGTTGATTTTGGAAAACCAAATGTTAGTACTAATTCCGGACGAAGGCGTAGTAGTTACTGGAAATTTAAGTGTTATTGTTTTTTAGTTAGTTTGTTTCATGAGGTTGATTGGTGGCTCTGCTGTATGTGAATGATGGGCAGGGAAGTTTCTCAGAATGTTTATTGGCCCAGTCAATGTTCGCGCGACGAGGAAAGATGTTCAACTGAAAGTGAAAGAGGAGTACAATAGTTATAGGGTATGCATTGTTGCCTGCTTTCTCATGGTTGATAGACTGACTGGAGTGCTTTGCTTGGCTACTTGCTTGCTTCTCATCTGTTGAGGGCTTGCCTTTTATGCTTGTTGCTTTGGAACAATATAAAGCTCCATATTTTTCTTGAGTTGAAACTGAAGCTTCTTCTTTTGGTTTTTATCTTGTTAGGATTTTAACTAGTTTTTTTTGCCATTGCGTAATTGATAACGCTGAAATTGACTTTGAATTTTATTGGAGTGTTGTACTTTATATACTATGAATGTAGTGGTTTGATCCAGTCTGAGCTTGCTTTCTAGACATGATAATTCCCATAGTGTGGCATAGTCATTTGCTCATAAAAGTGAATATACAGATGCTCGAGACAAATTACTCACCTCTAATAGATTGAATTAATTAATACTAATGAAAAGTAGAAAAGTATAAGATGGGGTTCAACGAATATAAAAAATGTGTCGAGGTAATAATAAATGCCGCTTGTTGTATTTTCCATGTTTGTTTAGAATCATTTATAATTTGTTATGTTGTTGGTGATCAGGATAGAACAGCCATCTTGTTTCTTGTGTTCCCTCTTACACTTCTACTGTTGCGGTCCTCCATATGGAATGGTTGCTTCCCAGTTTTACCTGTACAATTATACCAGGTATGGGTGAAAAAAACCTGAGTGCATATTCGTTGCTGCAAAACTACAACAAGTAGGGGTTCTAAAATTTTAAATTCTTGTGTCTGCACAGGCATGGCTCCTCTTCCTTTATACAAGTTTGGCTTTGCGTGAGAACATACTAAGAGTTAATGGAAGTGACATACGGCCATGGTAAAAGGCATTTCATGCTTTAGTGTTCCTGAACTATTCTAGAGGGTTTATACAAAAGAAAAAACTATTCTAGAAGAAAAATTATGTTTGTCTGTCACCTTTATTATGTTCCGCTGCAATTTTTTTGACAATGATAGATATACCAATTTCTGATTTGAGAACTCCAGCTAATTGAACTTGTATGGTTTCTAATAATTGATATATAGTTACTAGTTGACACACAACCCTAGTGGAGGAATTTGATCTGTATTAAGGATCATGTCAACTGAATGTGCACTATCGTGATCTATGCTCTCTATGCTTTATCTAGGTGGATATATCATCACTATTGTGCGATGGTTATGGCTCTAGTCAGCCTCACATGGGAAATTAAGGGGGAACCTAATTGTGCCCATAAACAGGTGCCTACACACTGAAAATTTATATGATGTATTAAATTTCTTATTTTTCATCAAAATTTCACATTTTTCAATTGCTGCAGAAAGGAGTTCAGCTATTTTTGCTATGGGCGATAATGCAAGGTTTTGCAATGCTTCTGCAGAACAGATACCAGCGCCAGAGACTGTATACACGCATTGCATTGGGAAAGGTATGTTCCCCCAAAATTTTCTACAGGCGAAATTGCATACTTGACTATAGTACACTAGAATTTTGTTAGGGAGTCTATGACATAATATTTATTTGATTGACCTCTAAAAAGGTTGAGTCATGAGCATGAACAATCATATGTGCATACATTCAACTTTTGAGTCCTTTTTTAAATTTAATCTCTGCAGGCAAAGCGAATGGATGTTGTGTGGGGAGAAACTGCTGCTGTTGAAGGTCAACTGTTGCTCTTATGCCCTCTCCTCTTCACTTTGCAGGTACAGTGCCCTAATTTCTATCAAGGATTTAGTTTGAACATGATTGGGGGCACATAGTTCTGGTAATTGGAATCGACTACCTTAAAATAGTGATCCAGTAATCTGACAGTTCTTGTAGAGAACAATTCATTAGGCTGACTGCTCACACTATTTATTGTCAAACAACACTCCATATTAAATCCTCTTCCAAACTGAACGCCTGATCGTCAAAATCCAGAAGTGCTTCTTTGTGTTGTCTCTTAATCTGGAGTTAAAACTCCTTGTGAGTTTGAGGGCAGTGCACTTGCTACGGCATGCTATTGAAGTCTTTTCAATAGAAATCTATTCCACTTAAATATGCAATTATGTTTTAAACGTAATTTTCAGGGTTTTGAAGCATATATTGGCCTTGCACTTCTGAAGACTGCTTTTGCAGGTGTTCTCTCTGAGTGGCAGGTAAGCATGCAAGCGTTGAACCTTTTTGTGGTAATGCTGCATTTATTAATTTCTGACTTATCTTTGAAGGCCTCTGCACAAATAGTCTGCCTTTTTTCATTTTTTTTTGTCCTTAATATAAATTAATGGCTGCATTTGTTGTTGACAGGTAGTAGTGTGTGGAATCTTGCTGGTTATAATGGCAGTTGGTAATTTCGTGAACACAGTTGAGACCCTCATGGTAAAATCTAGGTTCAAAGCCAAGATGAAGAGAAGCAAGAGCAAGCAGGAATTTGATCAGGGATCACCGCCCGGCAGTTTGAGATCACTGAAATCTTCGTGAACGCAAATAGATTATATTGGCTTAATTCTTCTGCAGGCACTTGTGCATTAATGGGATGGGGAAGTGGGAAACTTCTTTGTAATATCCTTCTGTTAAATATGAGAACCACTCCCAAGCATAATTTCGTTCCATCCGGTGATTGGGCTGTGAAAGAAGAAAGGACCCGTACTTATTTAGTTATATATTTTTTTTTTGACAAATATCAATAAAGAGGAGCTGATAAGTTTTCACTTTCTGTGCAGTTTGTTTCAGTTGTGTGCTAAACGTGTGGTAGATGGCATTCCCGAAACTGTGAATAGGTTTATCTGGTATCTCAATGATCCAAACACACTGCGTACGAAGGCAAATCAGGAACAACGTAAATCTGTTTTCTCACTCTAAGAGCAGGCTAGTGTATGTTTCCTTTTAGACTGGCTGGATCCAAAATTCAGGTTTCTCCATATTTTGCTGTAGATACACTTTGGCTGGGATTCATTTTAGACGTGTGATCAAAGCAGAAAAGCAAGCACTCGAGCTACCTATCGATCCTATTAAAAAAAGACCCTAATTTGATGATACTTCGAAAAAGTAGTAGTTGATAATTTATTCTTCCCATATCTCCCCCTCCCCTCCTCTTTCTAACGCTCTCTGCATGCCCCCCTCATCTCCCCAATCTTGCATACCATGACCATTTACACAGGCACTTTCTCCTCTTAGCTTCTCATACCAACACCCAAACAGCTAATTATTTTATTGCCCCCTGCGTCCTATATCAAATGCACTATTTGGTTTTTCAGAATTAACTAAAATAAGTCATTTTGAAAAACCAAATAGGAGGTGTGTCGGAGATTTTTTGAAGGCAAGACAGAAGATCTCTCCCACAGGCCACAACCGGGTAGAGATCTCACAAGCCCACCCTAGGCTAGATCGGCGAAGTCAAACATGCAGGCTGGTGCATCTGTAGGCGCGTATGCCAGGCGCATTGGATCTTGGCACAGGGGAATCCAAAAGACCATTCAAACCTGTACTGTTAGATCGACCAACAGCAATAGATGCACATGGCGCATATACTTCGGGCACATAAAAATGGCACGCTACTTTATGCAGCCGGAACAGAAAACGCAATCCTCACTCCAGTACGAGGTAAGGCATGTGGTAATACGGATTTTACGAGAGCCCCTGTGAGAGGGGAGACCTTTCCTGTGTTGATTTACATTATGGATGCCTTCCAAGTGTAACTCTGGATTCAGTTTGCACGACTGCCAAGGCCAAACACAATCCACTTTTCTCTATTCATTTGCTTGAGTTCTAAGGTAACACAAAGGCCTGCCGTACTAATTTTACGAGCAATAATGATTCATTAACAAAAGCACTAAATTTTTGTGAAGGCAAGCGCCTAAGAGACAGTTGAACACATAACTTAGGAGGTCGTAACTCCCAACAAAGTTGAGCAGTTTGGGACGTACAAGACAAACAGTTTAGCTTAGATGGATTCCTCGAAAACCAACCAGTAGTTCTACCTTCCAAGAGTAGATGGAGGAATCCCCGTTCAAGACAACAACCTACCACGAACCTTCAGCATGCTGCGTTGGATCCCGGAAGGCAGAAAAATTCCAGTCTATCTTCAAAGCGTAAGGTGGATAAATTGTAGCACCTTCCTCAGTAAACTTTGCAATCTGCAAGAACACAGACGATTATATAGTATCTAGTAATACATGTAATGGAGGTAGGTTTGCTTTCTGAGAGATGAAAAAACCAATAAGAAAATAAATGGAGCCCGTAACAGATATTCATTGCGGGATAGAAGAGGAATAACTCCATTGACAACAAAATAGTAAGAAAAGTAGCATATTTCAAGCACAAATGCCCTAAGAGAAAATTGGGTAACAAGTATCCGACAATGATCTATTTAAAGACAAACATGAATAAATGTTAACCTCTTCATCTCAAAATAAAAGCAGAGAGAAAATTGGGTAACAAGTATCCGATAATGATCTATTTAAAGACAAACATGGATAAATGTTAACCTCTTCATCTCAAAATAATAGCAGTAAGGAACCAAATTATCCACACCAATTAATGAGATATAGGCTATAGGGGTCCCACAATGTAGAAAGCTGACATGCATCTATGACATAAACATATATAATAACATAGAAAGGAATGGTACCTGCAACTTGTCGATAGCTTGTCTGTCACGACACAAGCAAACACGCATGCACTTCTCCAGTAATTTCACTGCTTCTTCGAAGCTCATATCCTCTTTCCATTCATTACGAAGGATTGGACGAGCAAGGTGATTTCCAAATCCAGTTGCAACATGGTTGTCCTCATAATGCACACCAATCATATTGACCTGAATTAATAGAGTTCCAACCATAAGACTCGTGCAATTACAGTTGAAAAACATACACACTATCTCTTGAAACAAAAAGCTAGTATACAAAACTACTTACCGTTCCAAGATATTTCTTCCCTTTTTTCACCCCGCCAATCACAAATGTGTTCCAAAAAGGGTCAAACTTGTTACGTCTATTGTACATCACCCGATTCAAATAATTGTGAACAGCTTCGGGGCCCAAAGAGTTACCGTCATCCCACATGTTATCATACAAACTGCAGACGTGGAAAAGTGATGAAACTTTTTAAAAAAAGACATAACAAATGCATTATCTGTGCACTTCTACAAGCTACTGACACCAATATGAGAAAACAATCTGATCAGTAACAAAAAACTCTCAAGTTTGCTAGCAATTAAAAAAAGAATTTGCTCTTACATTTGTTCATCAAGATAGCGCAGTATCTCTTGAAAGTCACTGATTTCTCCACTCGCGCCCAATAGGATATGCTTCCCAATAGGTTTTATTCTCTCCACGCTCTTATACCGCTGGGTGGATCCATAGGAGGCTGTTATGTTCATTCACAAATTCCATTTCAATGAATTTCTTATGAAAGGTATAAAACATGAACGCTAGACAATAATAGAAATTCAACATTTTAAAGCAACAAATTCAGTTCAGAGACACTACATTTATCATGATGGACACTTCCGTCCCTGCTTGATAATTTAGAATCTAGATATAACTACATCTCTAATTTTTATCAGAGATGTCTCATATTACCAATTTCCCACAAATAAACAAGATGCAGCAAACATTAAAATTGTTTATCAGCACAAAACTATGTAATTCACATACATCGGTCCTTCATTTCCAACTCCTCATATGCCCCTCTAAAGGATTTCATATTCTCAGCAAGTTTATTGCCAGCATAAAAAAGAGATGCTAATGTCAGGAAAACTATGGTTTCTAAAGTGCAAAAAAAGTGCTATCCACTTTGTTAGCAAATATTCACAAGAAATTCAATATATCAGAATAATTGTATGCACTAGCTTGGTCCAGAAAGGATACGCTATCATTACACCGAATCTGTACTCCAAATCCCTACATTAAATTTTGATTGGACAGAGGAAAAGGCAGTGCACATGACAATAGGGGGCTCCACTTTCCTCCATCCAATACCCAGTGTATGGTTTTTGTAGTACAGATTCCAGTGTATGAATATCATCTTCCATTCAAAAAGTACCAAAGGGTTAGCAGTACCACAAGAAAAAGGTGTTCACAGTTGAAAGTCTAAGTTTCAATTGCATACCTCCCATATCAGCAGCCATCAAAATTCCATCTTTGTACTTTAGGCCAACCACTGACGTACCAGTGACATAAGGGGTCCTGCACAAGTTGCAGAAAGGGAGAATTATCTCAAAATGACAGTAAAATAGCATAACATGTCAACAATCTGATTACATGCAAATTATACTTTTGCAGGGCCAAGTTACAATTATTAACTCATTGTATAAATAATCAGATCAAAATAGACGCACTGTACAGAAACTGAAAACATGGACCAATAAGTTTTATCGATAGAGCCAATAAAGCAAGCAGCATGCTGGTTCAAACTCTCCTTGGGGGAGAGGATTCAGGTTCGAGTCTTGAGTGTGGCATTATGTGTTTGTGTGTGTGGCGGATTAAGTGAGTGAGTTATACCAACAAAACAAAAGTTTCATCATAGAGGGTTGTAATCTTAAGTACACATATAAGAAGAAAGCAGTTAGCATATTGTTCATCATTGTTTAGAAACATAGGAAGTTTTCTAGGTGCCTTTCTGCCTCTGTGATACTTATCTGAATAAAACCAAAAGAGCACTACCCAAACAAACATTTACGCAGTTACCCAAACAAACATTTACAACCTTAGACAAACCATAGGCATATGAGCTATTCAGCAATTAATTCTATTTTCAAAGTTTCTAAACCAATAGAATTCCGAACACATACAAAAAGAGAAAAACTGTGCTAGCATTCTGGTCCCAAGACTCCCAACCTTAGACAGACCACACACATTATGAGCTATTCCGCATTTAATATTGGCATATTGTTCACCATTCTTTAGTAACATACAAAGTTTTTCTAGGTGCCTTCCTGTCTCTATGATATTTAGCTCCCAATAAAACCAAAAAAAGCAAACAATTACGCAGTTACCCAGATTTCCCACTTACAGCCTCAAAAAACCATACGCGTATCACCTATCCAGCAGTTAACTCTATCTAAAAGTGTCTAAACCAGTAGAACTCCCAACACACCAGCATTCTGGCCCCAAAAAAAGGCCACTTTGATGTTCCAACTAATACAACACTAAACAACAACAACAACAACTGAATTAGAAGCAAATTTCTAATCAAACACCTCAATCTAATACAAAACCCATAACAAAGTCGTAAGAGAGTCGCAAAATCACAAAACTCAATCAAAATCTTCCCTTTTGATGTTTAATGCAATATCCTAAAGCCCAAATCAAAGTAAATGCGATTAAAGAAAAAGAAGCTTACAAAGTCCTGCCCGACTCCATCTGGGAGCGCTGGATCTCACTAGGAAACACTGAAAAAGACGCCTGCAACAAGATGATGAATGAATTTAGAAAAAAAACACCCAATTCAAAATATCAAATTAAGAAGAAGAAGAAGAAGAAGAAATCGGAGGAACGAACTTGTTCTTGCATCATCTTCAGGTCAGACGAGGAGCAAAAGACTCAATCCCAGAATTGAAAGCCTTGTGCAGGCGAGTAGCCTTTTGCACAAGAAAGAAGGAAGAGAGGAGTCTGGGCTTGGGCTGAAATTAGGAAACTCCCATTTCAGATGGTAGAATAGAAGGCCCATAATTGGAATTCATGAAGCTTGGTGGGTCGACATCTACTTTGGGCCTATAGTTAAGGGTTCTTTTGGCTAATCTCTTGGCATTGGGCAAAATTTGATGAGACTGATTTTGTGTCTCGTGAGAAATTGGCCTGTTGAATAGGAGAAATTATTGGATACAACCGGCAGCCAACACCACCTCGTATGCGAGAGCCATCTATTTTTAAAATCATGTGCCTGTATAGCACAAATTTACTGGAGTACATGTTTATAGCATGTGGAGATCGACGGCTCCCTAGTGCCCTAGAGTATTGTACCGATTGTACCTAATAATTTCTTTTTGAATATGGGGCTTTTTGTTTGGTGAATTTTAATGAATTTGAATCTTATTTCAGAGGAAATTTATTCACGTTGAATTGGGGTAAATGGGAATCTTGTTTGGTTACTAAATTGAAAATTCGCAATTCAGTCTTAATTAGTTAATCACCTCATGAAGAAATTCGCAAAAACCCGGGGGATAATCCTCTTCCAGGCTGAATTTTAGACTCAGCCCAAAGTTTTGAACCAAACGTGATTCAATTAGTTATCTCTCAATTAAAGTTGAATTTACAGCCAAATTCACAAACCAAACAGCACCTAGTCAGCTGGTATTTACATTTAGAAACATCTTGGCCCATGAATCATTATCTTGCAGTGGTTTTCACTCGGCCAAATTCGTGAGTTTATGCTATCTCCCCGTGTTTTCTTCACAGAGAGCAAACCCAGCCATGTAATGTTGAACCCATCTTTCTAATCCATACGAGCTTCATTGCACGGAGGGAGTATATATATATATATATATATATGATTGATGAAACAAGAACGTCGACCCTTCTAGCGGATTGAATTGTACAGCGTATGGGAGTGGCATCACCATTACTAAGGGCGGGCCCTCCCTTCTTGTCCACCACTACCATAGAGCCCTATTGCCCCTGGCACCTTATGCATATATAGACATAGATAACCATGAACAGTTATGTTGAAAGGTATGTTCCATAAACCTCTTCAACCACACTATTAACACAAGGCCCCAAAATGACCACTTCTGCAACAACTTTCCAGCTCACCATTTTCAAAGAGCTCACTGTGGTACTCTCCCTCTCATTAAACTTAAGTGGTCCGACCGTCATTTACCCTCATAATTTCCTCTTATGCTATACACACAATTTATTGTAGATTGTAAAGAATGATAAAAGACTAGCTTTAGTGTTAGCATTTTAATTTGATCTACCTTCCAAAACAGACTGATGGTTAATGAGCCACCTATAAAGGATACTGAACTTTTTTTCTTATGCCAACATGGTAATTGGTACTGAACTAGTTATCAAACGGCTTCTGTTACATTTAGATTGGTCTCATAAATAATTTTGTCGCACAAAGCAGCAAATAATTTCCCTTCAATTTTGTCACATTTGTTTCTAGCCATCTCATATCAATCAATAAGCCTGTTCTTCCTTCATTTTGATATAACCGATTCTCATATAAAAAGGACAGTCTTGTCTCTCTCAGTCTCTCTCCATCTGTCTAGCAAACATTAATATCGCTAGGGATCCATGCACACTCCGGTAGCTCCACTCTCCATCTGCAATTACGTGTAGACAATCCTTTGAGCTGTGTCTCAGCCTCTCTCTCTCAAAACTTGCAGAGATTAGCAGTTACAACTTACAAGAGAATAGTAACTGACCACGTATCCTAGTTATATACACAGGCTCTAGGGCCCCCCACTCTGCAAAAGCAAGCCAAGAAGGTGCAACAAGAACCATGCCTCCTACACCACCCCTCTCCTCCTCCTCAACCAACTCCTCTCATTCAGACAGGTGGTTCCCTTACCGGAACTCGGCCGACTTCGACACCAACTTGGTCATGATCCTCATCATCCTGCTCTGCGCCCTCACCGGCGTCCTCGCCCTCAACGCCGCCATCCGCTGCCTCCTTCGCCGACGCAATTCCTCCCCAAGGAGCAGCATCCAATCCGATACTGACGTTTCGAAACCTTCGCAGGTCGTGGTGGCAATTCCGTGTATGGAATTTTCGAGTGCGGTGAAACTGGCCGGTGGCGGGGCGGAGTGTGCTATATGTTTGTCGGAGTTTGTGAGCGGGGAGCTTCTGAGGGTCTTGCCCAAGTGCAGTCATGGATTTCATGAGAAGTGTATTGAAGTATGGCTGTCTTCGGGGTCTTCCTGTCCGACTTGCCGGACTAGTTTTCTGATCATGCCGACGCCGGAGAAGGCAGTGGCGGAACTGAGTGAGGTTGAGCTCCTACCGGGGAGGATGGCAGAGCCTTGATCTCTAGTCTTTTGACGTGTAAGTGTTGAATGTTTGTTAGTGAGGCATAATAGAAGTCAGCCTGCCCATGTTTACAAAGTGATTGAATTGTCCTCTTGATGGACATAAGCAATCAATGAGCACAGGCTTGTGTTTCGTTCTTTGTAGAAGAAGACTTACAATCTTCAATTTAGTTCTACCACTTGAAGTTTTCTGGTTAATCGTTTTATCACCAACGACATACAGAGTTCCAGAAGGGAACAACAATAAAGTTTTCTTATGAACTTCTTATGTGTAAATTGATAATCTAGTAGGTGATATCATCACCACAGTAGCCAGGTTTGCGTTGTTGGATCCCTTGGACACTAGCCTGGGCAACTGATTGCTTTAGAATATTTCTTTGTTTCTTTCCATACCTTACATGCCCAACAAGTCTTGTCTACCTGAGAGTTCGGCTTAAACTAACTTTCATTAAGCTTTAGATTACTTTGTTTTTCAAAAATATGAGGTGATTTGATAAACACACCTTAATTGACAAATTTTTTTATAAGACCTTAGTTGACAAACTAGATGAAGTTAAAACCATTTAAAAATATAATCACAAGGAAATGCTCTACACGTTTGGGAACATCTAGCATTTCTCTACTTATATACTCCCTCTCCCTCTGTCCAGAATTATTATCACCATATCAGAATTATTATCACCATACATTATTGTGATAATAATTCCGGACGGAGGGAGAAAGGCCAAGGGATTACTTGAGCTACAGACCACTCGAATCCCCAGAGTGCACATAATTTCCCGGTCGACTATGATCATCGCTTATGATTTTCCGAGTGCATAATGAGAGAGAAAAATCAAAAGATGCTGGCAGTTGCAAGATGTCATTCAGCGGCAAAGTGTGACTGATGAGTAAGCCGAAGTCACAAGTCATTAGTGACCACTTTGAGTACAACTTAAATGGATGTACCATTGTACCATATCCATAAGTGAGGCATGGGCGTCCGGCACTCAATAATAAGACACCAATCATCAACCCTTACCCTGAATCTGATACTGCACCAAGGAGTCAAACTGTCAAAGTTTGGGCCGTATGGCTGATACGAGTTCGAAGTGTTTGCACTTGCATCTAAATAGCCTGCAGTTCCTTGTCAAAGAACAAAACAAAATGGCTTGCCGTTTTGGCTGTCTGGCACATCACTGGTTTCTTCTCTTGGACTAACAACTACATCGCACGACAAGATCCTTTATTTGACTTGATACTATTTCAGTGTTGTAGCTTTATAGTCGTAACGACATAAGCCTGCTTCTTGATTCTTGTCATATGAAGTTTATACAACAGTAAGATGTAATTTGCTTGTTCATTTCGGGTTAATGAGGGGTTTCTGAGTCCTTGAAACCTTCCATAAGGGGCAGGGCAATCAGCTCTTCCAGCACTGTATCCACTGCCGATCTTCTCAGACACATACAACGCCCAGATGATCAAACGCACTGGGGAAATCAGGAGAGTCCTGTTTGGGTAGCCAACAGACTCTGGGTTCAAACTCAGGGACTTGTGGACCTGTGGGCCTGGCCTTCCACAATACCCCATTGGTTCACTTATCTAGTTCTTTACATACAGCGGCTTGGTGAACTACAGATCACTGAAACGCTCAAATCTAATCTTCTGCCACCAACAACTAGGCCATTCTTTATCTTTTCTTCTTGTTTTTTGCAAGAGCTTAGGCCATTTTACATAACTAAAAATAGCAGGAAACAATTCATCTTATTTAAATTTGCATGAGCAAGAACGATTGAACAAATTCTCTTATTTTCTTTCAAGAGAAAAATGGGTATCAAACTGTTTCCAGGTTTGTCCCATGTCTCTCCCCCTCCCCAAAACCCCACAACTTAATTCTGCCGTGCAGCCTCATCAATTTCCGATGGCTATTTACCTGGTTACAATCACAAGCTCCTCTTATTTTATACAAAAAAAATCCAACCGATATCTCATATAGCTTCACTCTGGCTAAAAAGTACAAACTACAAATCTCAAATTATTCCATACAACCTATATAATAGACTTAAAGCTACTAATTAGGATTATGACATAATGCCCGCATAGTAGGAATAATAACCAAAAAATAAGTACCAGATAAATAGCAACCAAACAAGATTGTTCCTCAACCAGACGAATTTTAACTCACAAGCACAACCATGCATAACACCACCAAAAATCTAGAAGCACTTCCTGTGAACAATGGACGGCCCAGATTCATCATACTCAGCCTTAGATATCCACATCTGCACATATTTTAAAATGCAGGTATTAAATCTAACAAAATTGCAAACAGAGGCATTTGAAAGCAATAACAAATGACAGCAAGGAAACAGGGATTTGTAAGTACCTGCTGGAAGGTGCTAAGAGAAGCCAAGATAGAACCACCAATCCACACACTGTACTTCCTTTCTGGTGGGGCCACCACTTTAATCTTCATACTGCTTGGTGCAAGAGCAGTAATTTCCTTGCTCATACGGTCAGCAATACCAGGGAACATGGTCGAACCACCACTGAGTACAATGTTACCATACAAATCTTTTCTGATATCAACATCACATTTCATGATCGAATTGTAGGTGGTTTCATGAATACCGGCAGCTTCCATTCCAATGAGAGAAGGCTGGAAAAGAACCTCTGGGCAACGAAACCTCTCTGCACCAATGGTGATCACTTGACCATCAGGAAGCTCATAGCTCTTCTCAATAGAAGAGCTGCTCTTTGCAGTCTCAAGCTCTTGTTCGTAGTCAAGGGCCACATAAGCAAGCTTTTCCTTCATGTCACGAACAATTTCCCGTTCAGCAGTGGTGGTGAACATGTATCCCCTCTCAGTCAGAATCTTCATCAAAGCATCAGTTAGATCTCTCCCAGCAAGGTCAAGACGCAGAATGGCATGAGGAAGTGCATAGCCTTCATATATAGGGACTGTGTGGCTCACACCATCACCAGAATCCAGCACAATACCTAAGGTACAGCATAAAAGAATAATATTCAATAATCGGATAAAAAATGTATGAACAAACTTCAACAACTTTAATAAGCAAGTTAATTTCTGACTAGCCTATAAATTGACCCTTCAAGATGTCAATGGTCAGGTTTGCACAGGGACACTTCATGAGGGTTATTTCGATTACAAGAGCCCACTGTTCTAACCACAAAACTCAGATGTGCCAATAGTCTCATGCCAAAAAAATAGTTCCAAACAATCATCTCAGCAGAATCCATAACTTCTTAAAGCAAAATTTCTGAAAACCTAGCTCCCGTATGGGTCCTATGTGATGATCTAAGAGGCTGATTATACAATGTAAAAGGTTATCAGACATGCTGAAAGGAAGAACTCGAATGTTTGCCATAGAATGTGGGAAAAAGCATAATATGATTGAAAATCTAAAACCAAAAATAAAAAGCAATGCTGCTTGTAAGTTAGACTTCAGCTCTTTCCCCTTACACATAGGAGCACTTCAGCTCTTTCCTATAAACTATCAAAGCATCCAATCAGGAAAAAAGAAAAAATAGCAGAAGCATACATCATTCTCTAGACTAATTCATTTGCTGTGATGCACTTATTTGAAAAACAAAGATGCAATAAGTAAATATACAAGCACTAAAATCACAATTAAACAAATTTTCTGAGAAAAATAAGCATGAACATACTAAAAAGCCAAACTTTTTCTACTAACCTGTGGTACGGCCACTGGCATATAGAGAGAGAACAGCTTGAATGGCGACGTACATAGCTGGAACGTTGAAAGTTTCAAACATGATCTGTGTCATTTTCTCCCTGTTGGCCTTGGGATTGAGAGGTGCTTCGGTCAAAAGAACGGGGTGTTCTTCTGGAGCAACTCGAAGCTCATTATAGAAGGTATGATGCCAAATTTTCTCCATATCATCCCAATTGCTTACAATTCCGTGCTCAATTGGGTACTTCAAGGTCAAAATACCTCTCTTGGACTGCGCCTCATCTCCAACATAAGCATCTTTTTGTCCCATTCCAACCATGACACCAGTATGCCGAGGACGACCAACGATACTTGGGAACACAGCTCTTGGCGCATCATCTCCAGCAAAACCAGCCTGCTCAAAGGAAATAAACAAGATTAGCTAATGAAATCAATATTTGGGCGAGAATATTACCTTAACCAAAAATATTCGATCGGAACAAAAATAGCCAAAAAACAACTAATAGCATTACCTTAACCATTCCAGTTCCATTGTCACAGACAAGGGGCTGAATATCCTCTGCGTCAGCCATATTTTATGAACTACCAATAAAAACAATAAAGCCAGAGAATCAGACACAAACCCTTTAACCAAGTGTTCATGAAATGAAGGAAGAACCACAAAGTAGTGAAGGCAAACTAGTAAATATCTACTCCAATCAGTTTTAAAACTAAACAATAGAAACATCAAAATACCCACTACCTAGTAGTATCCATAGGTTGGGAGTTAATTAATGTAGCTCATTTTATTTTTAAGAAAGCTTTAACTTCTCAATCATTACTACTATCAAACAAACAGAAATCAAATGTACTTCGCAGTTTCAAAATCAGTGCATCAAAATGAATAACTCAATGTCACCATTTCCATCAATGTCTGAGCTGAAAACAAGATCAACACAAGAGAAGAGGATACTAACAAGTCAAAAATAAATAAACAGATACAGTTCAAGGCAGATCTAAACCAACAATACATGTGATCTCAACGTACCATTATAAATAAATGAAGACTGATGATGCTTATACACAACCACCAACAGCCTGTCGGCCATGAACTAAGTTTCCATTCAAGGATAATGATAATCTAAATAATAAGTGATAACTTTCTGCACTACCAACAAAATGAAAAAACCAAATGATAATCTAATCGCAAATGGAAACATCCTGGACTTAAATCAAGTGCAGGAAAAAAGTGACAAATTTGAACAAGATAAGCAATCAGGAATCTAACACCTAACATCAAGTGATAGCTTACTTATGAACTCATTATAAACTTAGAACACAATCATTTATCCACACCGCCACATAGATCCGGCCATGGTAGAAAAATCCCTCAAAAAAAAACATTAGCTATCAAGGTTAGATGCATGCGCAAGCACATATGTAAAGTAAATAACAAACAAATTAGGCCATCAAGCAATTAAGCCGCAAGAGGAACATTTATAAAGAATTATAAACAATTCCAGTTGACAAAAAAAAATCAGCTTTTGCATATTCTCATTTATCATCTCATTGATCATAAAGGTCATTCATTTGACGAGAGCAATAGATGAATCTACAACCAGCATAGTTAACGAATCAAAAGCTCAAAACAGACACATGCATTAGATAAACCAAAACCGATAGCTCAAAGAAAATTAGACATTTTCACCATTCAACGGCCCAAACTACAGATCCACGGAAAATCGCCAACAATCAGCACACAAACATTCAATCTTTCAGCATCTAACAAGTCAGATTACAGAAATCATCAAAACAAACTCGAATCTGCATCATTTTAGGCCGAAAAAAGGGCAAAACAAAGAGGAAACAAACAGAAGCTATTGAAGGACTGGAAAAGAGAAGCGCGGATCGGAGACTGAGGATCGTACTGCTTTTCGGTCGATCGGCGACGGGAGGAGGCGCTGGAGGAGGAGGAGAGGGTGGCAATGGGGAAAGGAGGGGGCGGGCGATAAATGAGGGTTGATACGAAATGAAAGGCAAATGCGGATGAGATTCAAATGAAATGCGGCTCTGTTTTGGCCGTTTGCCCCCCCTTCTACGGGAAGGGAAAGGGGTGGTGGGTCCCGCTTCCTGAAAAAGGTACTGGACGGTGGCGATTTGACGGCAAGAGAATTAACGGTCGTTTAGTTATGTAATCTTTTTCCATCATATGAAGAGCTTAATTATATACTTATTTGCTAAAAAATAGCTTAATTATGATGAGTCTTGCTTATATTCTCATTGGTGCACTCGCGGCATGCGCCAAGCGCTTTTGAGCCACTGGCACGGGAGAAATTAATGGGTGTTCCTGGCACAATACTCCGACTGTCCGATTGACGATATACACACAATGTATGCACTCAGTTGTTCGGCACGTGTGTGTGCACAATCAATCTTGGACATCTATGACTCCTTGTTGCCCTGCTAAAAATTGACGTGGTCAGGCCGTTGCATCCAATAATTTATCCTCACATAACAAGATTCAAATCAAAGAGCAAGTTGGGTTTGAGTCACTTGTCAGCTTGTTACTACATGTGCACCTTTAAATCACAATTAGACAGGATTGCATGAAGCTTTAGCGCGTATATGGAATATGCAACAAGCTTATATAAACTTTTTCCTTTATATAAAAAAAAAAAAAATTTCCTTTTATACGTGCTTACCTGTCACCTCAATTTGAATTTGTTAGGTACTAGTAACGGCGTTATGATAGAGCTGTTAGATCTCACGGCTGGTGCTGGCTGGGGTTTGTATTAGGCCCTGGGGTATGGAGATTAATACTAAGCTTGTAAATAATGATGAATTAAGACAAGAAAAGGCAAAAGGAGTCCAAATTAGGATCATCATCTACACCCCTTCAATTCAATAATGATGTCGTTTTGTGGGTTGTGGTTGCCGAAAAAAAAAACCCAATTAAGCCCTTTTCGTTGATCTGCTTTCATCTTTTTGTAATTGAGGGATGTCTTCGCTTTTTTTCTTTGCTAATTTGTAACACTTGAAGTTATAAACTAGAGATGTTTGACGCCCCATGGAGAAGGAGCAAGGCAACTGACCTCTTAGATCACTATAGCTCGTCGTTAATTAAGGGGGTGTCCGAGGCCCTGGTATGGCAACCGGCCTCTTAAATCATCGTATACCGCTGTCAATCCCCTCGAGTCCTTGAGCACGTACAATGTTGAGCTCAACTCAAAATCTCCACTTCTTGAGGCATTGATCCTCACCACTCCGTTGATCAAATCCAAATTTGAATCTGATACCAAAAAGGACAGTGATAGCTGATGTGTATGGAAATGAGTGGGTGAAGTGATGTCATGGAAATGTGTAGGAAAAGTGATGTACAAATGTCATTTTCCTACAAAAAAATAGGCCAAATTTGAACCCACCTCGGAGGTGGAAGGCACGACCGTGACACATGGTGTGGGGCCATACTGCCTTTGGAGTTTGGACAGAGGGGGAGAACTATTGTTGTAAAGAAGAGGACTTGTGGGCCAGGCCAACTATTAAAGAAGAATACGGAAGAAAAGAAGCCCATTAAGGTTTGAGAAGCCCAAAGTCAAAGTAGGTGGGCCTCGTTATTTGACGTGAGCCGTCCAAGAAAATTTCTCTCTTGATTTTTTCTTTTGAAAAGTAACAAAGAGAAGAACTATTCAATGGACACCTTGCTTAAATTAAATGCAATTAGAAGAAGCATTATCTGACTAATTGAATAGACCAATGAGAAATCGTGATTATTGAGTGTGATGGGCACTGAAGTAATCAAGGAGGTCAGGCCAGATAAATGCTCAATGACTTGGTAACTTGGCAATTTTATCAAGGAAACTATCAAAGACTCAAAAGCAAGTTTGAGAAATATGTGTTTCTGCCCAAAAGCACGTGGTTTGGTAGGGGCAAGGCTGGTGCTAGTAGCTTAATAAAATAGGGACTTGCCACTCCTATGTGACCTTTATGTAGCATGTGACATGCTGGTCTCGTTGTGAAAACATCCACCCTGTGGCATAGCTGTAAAGGGTTACGGCATTACCAATTGAAGGAATTATCATATGGCAAGATCATTACATATGATTATGGGCAAAATAAACTTATTCACACTGTTGAATTGGTTCATGAAATTATGACATCCAATATAACTAGTGAATGTTGAGGAGCTATCTAATGAAGAATACTAATATGTTGTTTATGTGATTCGTCAAGTGCCTTACTTTATTGAGCTCCAATTGCCCTGGAGTGGGGAGGGTACGAGAGTATGGAACTTTGCAGCATGAAAAGGTAATATGTCCATGATTTTTATGTCTGGATTCCACTATGGGACTCAAGTTCGTACACTTTGCAGTTGGCACGTTGGGGGCTGGGTCCAATAATTGACTTGACCGCCCCATGCATCAGTATTAGATAGTGTTCACCTGTTTGGCTAAAGTATAAAACTGTTGAAGATTATGTTTGTGACAGAATCTGCAATGTTTTATGAATGATCAAATAGGCTTTCGTGATGTCTACAAGTTTTTTTTTTCCTTCTATTGAATCCTTGGTTAAAGATGAGATTTTTTTCTCAAGCAAATGAGATCAACATAACGATTGCGGGAAATCTCGGTTTAGAAACCAAATTTAATCCTAAATGATATAGTTTTGTTTCTTTAAAAGATGATAGTCTAATAAACTAAACTGACGAGGTAAGTAGAATGATGGCAGTCTGAGTCCCAGAAAATATATTGCATCAAGGAACAATTTGCACACTGTCATTTAATTTGAGCTATATAATGCCCTGTTGCTATTCCTCTTCATGTCAACAACTAAATCTTTCCAATAAAAAAACAATTAAAATTGGCCTGCATTATCAACATTCTTTCACTCAAATATTTTGAATTGTGAAATGTGACATAACTATACATTAGTGTTTTTGCTTGCATATATATGTATTTCATTAATGTTGAATCTTCTTATCATTGTCCCCTCTTCGGAGAGTTGCGTCAGGAAGGGCTTCCGGCGTAAAAACTTGTCACTATGTTTCTTTGTATGGATATTGTACCATTTTGATTCCGATAAGAGTCAAATGCAGTATATAATCCATGCCGCCGACCCCGGATAGCTGGGATAAGGTGTATAATGATGATGATGATATTTGTATTTTACACGTTAATTGTCATCTCCAATACAACCATCCATCATGGCATACAACTTTCTTGTTGTTTGAGTTTTTGTAAAATCAATTAACCCGTTGGTATGAGTAGTTTTACAGGGTTTTGAAAGACTGGTACTTCCCAACGGTGGACTTCATGGAGCCAAAACTTCCTAGGTCCTCAGTCATATGTGTGGCGTAGCATTGTGCGTGGACGGGAGGTGCTCCAGGAGGGGCTGAAGTGGAGAGTGGGAGATGGTTCTAAAAGTAGAATTTGGAAAGACTCCTGGCTCCCATCCCACCACTCTCCTTCCAGGATTTGATCTCGCCCAATGTTGTTTGATCAGGACGCGAAGGTTGAAGAGCTGTTCTACAAATCAGCGAAGGGATGGAATAAAGAGCTTATTTGGGACCTGTTTGATTAAGTGGAGGCTGAGTGTATTCTTTCTATCCCATTGCTGGAAGTGGAGTGTGAAGACTTGAGATATTGGACTCTGGCTGCCAATGGTCGTTTCTCAGTGAAGTCTGCTTATCATGTGGACCAAGATAATCATAATCAAATAGCGCCTTTTCCCAACTATTTGAAGTCGACGACACGGATCTTACTCCTCCATTCAAGCCTATTTTGAGCTACCTCTTTTGTAAGAGATAGTAAAGTCAAATCCTTTTTTATTAACTCCATCAAAGTTCTCGTAAGTCTCCCTCTCCCTCTTCTTCTTTTAGCATCGTTTACATCTATCCCTTCTAATCTTCTCACAGGGGCATCTAAATATCTTCTTTGCATATGCCTATACCAACGCAACCTATATTCCCTCAACTTCTCTCCTAAATGAGCTACTTCTAGGCTCTCATGAATATATTCATTTATAATCCTATGTCTCCTAGTTATCCCACTCATCCACCTGAACATTCTCATTTCGGCTACATTCAACTTATCTATATGACTCCTCTTTGGTACCCAGCACTCCACTCCATAGAGTATTGCAAGCCAAATAGTCATCCTATAGAACTTTCCTTTAAATTTTTTTGGAACCCGCCTATCACACAACACTCCCGAGGCTGCCATCCACTTTACCCACCCCGTATTTATCTTATGTACCACATCACTATCAATATCCCCTTCTTTATGGATAATAGATCCTAAGTACCGGAATTGATCACACCATGACACTTCTTGCCCAGCTATTTCAACTAAGGCTCTATTTATAGTTCTACCTTCTTTAAAATTAAATTTCATGCCCTCTGTCTTAATCCTACTTATTTTAAAATATTTTGATTCTAGAGCTTTCCTCCACAATTCCAATTTCTCGTTCAAACCTACTTTACTCTCATCAATTAAAACTACATCATCTGTAAAAAGCATACACCAAGGTACATTATCTTACAAATGACTAGTCAGATCATATATAACTAAAGCACTAAAGCAAAAAGATAAAGAATTAAGGATGACCCTTGACGAAGAACTACCGTAACCGAAAACTCCTTTATTTCCCCCCAATAGTCTACACACTAGTCACAACCCTCTCATACATATCCTTTATGATATCTATATAACCTCTTATTACATCATTCTTCTTCAAAACACTTCAAATAAACGTTCTCGGCACTCTATCGTAGCATTTTCCCAAATCTATAAAGGTCATCTAGAGATTTTGTTTTCTATCCATGTACCTCTCTAATAACTACCGTAATAAAAATATAACTTCTGTTGTTGACATCTCCGACATAAAACCAAATTAATGCTATGATACTTTAGTTGCTTTTCACAAATATCCCTCTAATACTCTCTTTCATAATTTCATAATATTAAACATCCTCTCGAGGTGATAATGTGAGGCTTGCTTTTGGACTAGTCCTGCTCATTTTGGGGGCAGTGAAGGTTTAAGGTTTTGTGGGGTGACATGTGTTTCATGTCTAATGTGAGATTTTGCCATTTGGTTTGTTCTTGTTTCCTTTGTGGCTCCTTGAATGAATATGCTTTTCAAAAATATAAAAAATATATACTTGATCGCTTTTCTTTCGTTTTCATTTTTCCCATGTTGTAACTTGTTACCTTACCTGACAAATAACCAATTGGTAAAGCAGACATTTATTTGGAGGAAGCTTCCTCGAATTCATATTGATGTTTTCTCAGCTAGCTGGGACAGCAATGCGATGTGGAAGAAGAAACACCATGTCCACTCCAAAATTAGCGATATTATGTAAGCTTTTCGTATCATTTCATTTTCGCATTTCAATGTGGTTCATCTTCGCATTTCAATGTGTTAAAACACCGTTTCACTTGTTTACACTTCGATCGATATTTACATATGTAACCTTTTTGTTAAATTAAAATCGGTGTCTTTCTTCAACAAGCCGCTGATGACTCTTCTATTTACTCGTGATTTTTTTCCTGGCATCTACAAAACACATAATTTCAAACAAAACCTTAAAATGTAGTTGCTCTATTCAGGAAAAAAGAGGCTGTTAAGGACTCACTGATGGAAGGAAATGTGCTTTAAGTGTTACTAGACACGCCTCAAGGAAGGATTGAGACCTTCTAAGCGGATCTGAAGGACAAAAGACATTACTTTTCGAGCAAATAAACACCTCCATCGCTATCTCTTTTTAGGCGAAGGGGCTGCCTGAATTTTTGCTCGATCTTGTCATTAACCCACCACAGAAAAAAAACTCTGGAAAAGAAAACTCAACAAAAGCAAACAACACAATGACAGAAATGACAGCCTACTTGCTTCTTCTACCTGCAAACCTGATTGATATTTGACAGTGCAGGGAATCCAATAGCCTTCTCAAGGTATCCATGGCTGCACCAACACTATTTGTAGGAGGATGCCCGAACGAGGAACCCTAATGCTGTGTGTGGAAAAAGCCTTCAGTGCCGAAAATGCCCCCAACTAACATGACACCGCCCCCGGCCGGTCTACCCTGTTCTGAATTCAAGGTGGGCCCTACCGTTGATATTTTTTTATAAAGAAAATATTTCATTGAAGCTCAAACTGGATTACACAGATTACAGAATCAATCAAAAGATACTCTTCACCAAAGCTTTCCCTCAGACCGGAACTGAGCTTGACAGGCAAGAGAATGCGCCATGCCATTACAAGCTTGATTCACCTGTTGGAACAAAACTGAATTACTATCCTTCCTCAGAAAAAGTATGATGTGCCTATAAGAAGAGAAACAAGGATGTGCCTGTGATTAGATGATCATAATGTTTGCATGCATCAAACGCCACAAACATAATTATTGCCTTGAAATACATAATCACTGAGCTCCCTATAGACCCTTGGCCGCATTCAGTCCAATACCATTGGGGATGTCAGTTTTTACTTAATCTTGGATTTTTAAAACTTTGAATTATTTAAAATTACCTAACATCATTTGTTACCCCTGAATAATCTTCAAAATCTCTATATTAATGCTTAAAGTTTACTATATGGGCTGAATGATAAACTTCATTATGCTGTATTCAAGTCCGCTTGATTTAAGATTGAAGGCAAAGCGGTATGGAAAAACTTTTAAACGATCAGCAAATGTATCCTGCATTTTGCTTCGGGAAATGTAATTGCCACCATAAAAAAAAAACTGTGTTAAAGACCATAGATGCATTGCATACACTACATACAAGGTGTAAAACAAAAGCAAACAAGAAAATATACTAATACAGCTTAATAAACATGACATGTACCTTAGTCTTTGGAATATCTAATCTGTTAACTGCCCCAGCAAGCTGTCCCAGTGTCTCTTGAGGGCCTCACAAGCTTCAGAACATGGAAGAGCCTGCAAGATCATGTTCCCTTCAAGAACAACCTCCTTTACAAGACCTAACCTCAACAATGTATTTATAGCCTCGCCAATTGGCATCTCAACCTGCATGATATCAAACAAACTAGTTAGGGTTCAACAATTACTTTTGTAGGCTTAAACTCGCATGGAGCCACTAGTCTTCGATCTCAAAAGAAAGAATGTTCTTTTCTACCTTTTCCTTCAGCTTATCATACAAGAATCTCTCACATTTGACTTTAATGCTTTTCTTAGAAACAACCTGCACTTTGTGTAGACAATCACCAATATAATCTTTTAATAAGGAGATCGATCCCAAAGTGTGAAAAAAAAAGAGTTACTCCAAATAAAAATTTGTTTTGAATGGAACATAATCTACACTTGAACTTTTAAAAAGAAGAACAACAAAATTCAGAGAAAGGGAATAAACTCGGTATTGAATAATGAAAAGAGAATAATACAACTATAAGTGGTCGTCCAATCTCTAATAGACCTAGGGACGCCATTTACAAGTAAAGACTCATATGCTTTCACTTAAGTGAAGGGCTGACCAATCAGAAATAAGATTACATAAATCTTGATTAAACTACCCTTTATTAATAAAAAGCTATCCTGCTAAATACTTAGACAAAAGATCAAATACTCTTAACAATCTACACTTACTTTTAAAAAGAAGAAAAATAAAATTCAGTGCTAGTGTCCAATGCCAAAACGACTGTAAAGGTTAAATGATTGCATTTACATGGCGGAAATAAACAACATATGATCATGGACAAATGTCCCCTTTACATAGGCCTAAGGAAATATTTTAATTCAGTTGCTTCTTGTTTAAAGATGTTTGACAAACTATGCGAATTCTTTTGTATGTGATTTTTTTTGTTTTTCTTTTTTCCATTGTTAGAAGGCAAGTTGTGGGGTATCAAACACTCACCTTCCCTGGAAAATGAGAAAAATATTGGATGCTGATAACTTGGCATTGCAAAAATATTCGTTTAAAGAAGATAGCAAGTTATTTGCCATAATAATAGGTAATGACAGAAAGAACTAGATTGCACCTCACGTTTCTCCTCTTGAAGCAAAAGGCCATATGCCAATATGGCTTCCTTGTACTGCAAATAAGATACTATAAGAGGTAGCAATCATTGCGGTTAAATTCTAAAACAAAAATTACACCTCAGATTTTCTCACTTGTTGTTGTTCAGAGGCATCCAAAAGAAAATGGACCGAGCCAAAGCCACTTGCTAAGGTTTTCTCATAGAGTGTTTTGTTGACCAAAAGCTACAGAAAAGTGAGTAATAAAAAAGCAGAACAGATCAAATTATAGATAGTAGATGTTATTCATCATAAATTCAAAGCAGAAGATATCATAAATTTTTAATGGAACAGATGAAATATATGCCACTAGTTTTAAAGATTCTCTCTCAATATCCAGATAACATGACCATCACAGAATATGATCAGTCCCTTTCTAATATATGGGGAAAAAAATGGATTTAAAAATGATAAAGGCCCAAAGCTCACTTGATAGCGATCCCATGTCTGCTTGTATCCAAACACTATACGTGTGACATACACTGTAAGTGCAGTGACCGCAATAACATCAAGCAAGAAAGCTGACCTACACAGGAAAACATCAGGAAGAACACATAAACAAAGTGGCTGTATGATAAAAGCTTGAAAAGTCAGACAATAGAAATTTATACTCCCTCCATGCTTATATTACTCCCTCCATTTGGAAAAATATTTGTCCCATATTAATAGCTCCATACGGCCAAATTTAAGTGGCTGGATTCTAAACAAATCAGGAGCTACCTTCCATATTAAATTTTGTGGATCCTACCAGACAATGAAAATCACAATTTTCGAAATGGAGATATTAATATGGGACGCAGGGAGTACAGGCCATATAGATGAATCACAGTAGTAGATGATTTAAACTGCATACATTTTTTCAGAATGATATACTGGCCATATAGAATAAATATTTTCCATCTATTAGACACACATGATGATTCATAAATTCTACCGTACAAGACCTTTCATGATAAATGAGAACAACTAAAACTGGATAAAGCATAAATATTTCAGTTTCTTTTTTTGTATCTACTCATTTGATGCTGACACAAATGGTTCATATATTCTACATTACAAGGCATTTAGAATGACAATTAAATAAAACATCTTTACCTATCTTAAGAGAATCCCTTTTATTCTTTTTGTTTTGTTTTTTTGCATTTCGTAGAATTTTATAAAAAAACTCTTACGGAGAAGAAAGGATGTCCTCAAATCTGTAATTTACAATGAAAGCCAATAGCCCCAATATGCTTGAAATATCCAAGCGCACCTGCAGTAAGTAAACTGACATGATCATACAATCAAGAATGTATTCAGCAAAAAAAAATCAAGAATCCATCACACACACAACATTTGAGAAGAACATTATGTAGATCCCATCCCATACACCTACTACCTAGGATCCTTGGCCTACGAAACCGTAATTTCTATATCTCAGCTAGAAGTATACTAGGTAATTATAGTCCCATTTTATGCAAAAGGGTCAAACTTATAAAACAAATGGCATACAAGGCATGCTATTCTGAAGTGTTATGACATTCAGATCTGACCGGACCTATAATGGGATTAGATATAACAACATACCGTATCTAGAATCCGAAACGACAGCTTTTTGTGAGGAAAAATTACCTGCAGAACGTTAAAAAATTATTATGCATACGATGTTGTGTCAAAGTGGAGAAGTTAATGGGTGAAGAAGTTACTTACTGGGAGATCCGGTACAGGGATTGTCTCATAGATCTTAAGTTGCAGAGATGAACCCTCAAGACAATCATTAGCTACTTGCTGAACCATGTTCTCCGTGTAAAGCAAAATTAATTCTTGAAAAGCTGGTTCCTAATCCACCTTAAAATGAAAGTTAGACATCCTCATGAAGACGTTGTAAAAAAAACTCAGTTCATCACTTCCACTGTGCACTACTAACGTGATATATCAACTATTTTGGGCTGCTCATCGTTCATTGATAAGCTAGCATTTAGTATCCATAACAAGAAATGCTGAAATTGAGTCTAGTATGCAATTTCATATATATATATATATATATATATATACACACATAATTTCCTACACTCAGCCTTCTGAAAAGCTAATCGCTTATTTTTCACTAGCAAAATTGGATATGATTCTGCAACGACAATGAACTTAGCCAATGTCACTACTTAAAGGACGAAAACAAAAAACATAATGTAGACAGTTAATGGTTCTTTTTGTTAGATGTGCAAGATTATATATATACACATAATTTCCTACACTCGGCCTTCTGAAAAGCTAATCACTTATTTTTCACTAGCAAAATTGGATCTGATTCTGCAACGACAATGAACTTAACCAATGTCACTACTTAAAGGACGAAAAAAAAACATAACGTAGACAGTTAATGGTTCTTTTTGTTAGATGTGCAAGATTACCATTGGCAAGAATATTAGGGTCCATTTGATTGGTCTGATTAAGTGCTGAACTGAATAAGCCACCAGCTTTTCAGCTTGTTTGTTAGGAGACTGAATTCACAGGCTGGTTTAGCCAAAAAATCAGACTACGCGTATTTTTGGAGACCTGCAATCAGATGGGAAAACACATCGGAATTTTCTGAATGGAGAGGCAAGCATCTCCTCCCTCCTCGAGCTTTTCCTCCTCCGCCGGTTTCACTACAACCGACTCCTCTGTTCTCCTCTCCTCCCCCTCAATCTCCCCAACCAGCACCACCACCATCCCATCATCTCGATTCTGTTCCTCAACGGAAACATCTTCTGCCACGGCACCATCACCGGCCGAGCGGGTGTCGGCAGCGAAGGAGACGAGGCGGGCAAGGAAGAAAGCGTAGAGGACAGAGACGAGGGCACTCAAGAGGAGCTCTTTGAGCATCTCCTTCTTTGTCTGCGACCCTTTTGGTCACAGACTCTGCCTCGCCGGCGTGTTGGAGGAGATGGGGATGTATGGGGATGATGACGAGGAAGTGGAACAAAACAAAAGAAGGAAAAGGAGGGAACAAGATGAAGTGCTCAAGTGAAGCAAGGCGAAAAAGTGGGGTTTGTAAACTTGTGTATCTTTCTACGTATCAGATTCAGTTTCAATTTGAGCTTCAGATTTAAAATCAGATTAGTGGCTTTTTAGAATTTTCAGATCACTTTTTAGATTCAGATTCAACCGAAAAAAATGGACCCTTAGACTAAAAAGAGAAGTTCACATAAAGAGTTGAAGACTATGAATGGTTCCATGATGAATAACTATCTTCAGCAGCAATGGATGAAACCATACATCAGAAATATTCAGTGCCAATCAGAAGCATCCTCTATGAAATCCATAAAGAAAACCGCACAAAGGCATACCTCGAGATATGATTGAGAGAAGAAAATAGATATCGCATTCCTAAACATCTTCCATGGATTATTGTTACAAAACTCGCTTGAAGCAGGTGCCCATATGTCACTTATGGATATCCTCGGCAATCGATTTGGTCTGAAAGAAACATATGACTTGATTTTTTACATGGTTTCAACAATATCATGCAATTTTACAAAAAATTATTAAGTCCAATTCTAAAAACATAAGAACACATATTAAGGCTTCATATCTGCCAAACTGACTGACACAAACCTTAGCTGAGGATCCAATGTTTTATTATCATTTCCAAGATCCAATGATGCATCTGGAATAGAGGGGATAAATCCAATCCACGTAAGAAATTTTCTCCATAACCTCTCACGTGGACCCATATAAGATAAGAATCCTTCATACCGAGGGATAGCCCTTTGAGCCGCAAGCCAGATAGGAAGCTCGCTATCTGACGATGATGAGTCATTAGATGGGTAAGAGTTTAATGACTGAATAAAAGAATGATCATAAAGCCAATCTTTAATTTTCTCAGTCCACTTCTGTACTTCATCAGCTTGACTTGAACTTTGTACCACCTGTTTAAGAAGCAACAAGAACAGCCATGGTTAAAACAGTAGATTGAACCTTGTTCTCATGGGTTATAGACTCAGTATAGGTCCTAATGATGTTATTTGCAACATCGTTTTTCTTATTAATTAATTAGAAAATAATGATTATTAAAAAGAGTTAGCACGTGAAAGGCTCAAACAGTTAGAAAAGGGACAAAGTGGGTAGACAATAACATAACAACATTTTGATGCAAATCATGTAAGCAAAACACGCACTTTATGAACATATCTCTGAGCATTTTATTACCAAAGAGTTCAAAGAGGGACAAAGTGGGTAGACAATAACATAACAACATTTTGAGACAAATCATGTAAGCAAAACACACATTTTATGAACATATCTCTGAGCATTTTATTACCAAAGAGGTAAAGAAACAAATAAAAGAAACCTTTTACAATCTCAATTTTTGCTTATATAAACAATTGCTACCCGTATCATCCAACATTCAATGTGTTATGATCAGGAAGGACATATATAATGTACCAATTTGGTTCAAATATAAAGACAGTAATTGCACGACTTGGCTCCTTCTAAATTCAGAATTGTATAATAGAGATGGAAAGAAAGAAAAGTGCACAGGTCTACAAAAAGGTAATAAAAAACATGTCCAAGAAGTTGCATAGCTAACTAAGAGATGGCCAATATCAAATACATTATTTTGGGCAGGGACCGAGCATGTTTGATATGGAATTGTGTTGGATTTTATATTACAGGGTCGACGCAACAGTTTATTGACTTTGAAGGTCGACATTATAGAAGATAGAAGTTGTAGCCTATGACAAAGCACAAATCCTTCAATAGGATTTTTGAAAGTGAAATTAACATACACCTAAATAAAGTGTCCTATGCTAAAAAGGGGACAGGTTACATTATACGTATCAATTTGACATCAACAGACCTTAAAATTGTGCACATAAACAACGTTAAAGAAGGACACCATGTATGTCCATTTTAGAATGTCTTACAAAAGTTCTGATGGTATGTCTTAAGGATAAATAGAAGAATATTAGGGATAAGATGAAACTTACCCAAAAGAAGAAAGAAACTTCCTGAAGAATTACATACACTTCAGCTATAAAAGCTTTATGTAGAAGATAATTAGGAAGAATGCATGAATATATGTACTAAATCCTGGCTGCACCTACCACACACCTATCATCAAATGAATGCATCTCTCATTATAGGAGGGGAAAACCAAGCATCAAACAGGCACATACTAAAGAGATCAATTTCCAACAAATCACGTTACCTCCTTTATCCAAATGGCAAATTTTTTCGATGGCCTTGATAGACCCAAAAATAGTAGCTGTAGAAGTTTTGACTGCAGGTAATCCAGCTTTTCAGCAATGAGAAATCCTCTCTGCCTCTCAGTTGTATATCCACGTCTGTAGTTTAATTATTTCAGAGCAAATAAAAAGTATGTGGCGTAGGGATTTCACCATAAAGAGCGTTAGATACATCTAAACAAACGGTAGCTAATTTACACTTTTTCATAGAACTCCATTGGTTTTTCTGATCGCCATAAGGATCCAAACATTATTTCATATTACAAAAAAAACATTGTACCTTAGCTGGAAATGTTGGAATGATACATTATGTATCTATTCACGCAGGTCATAAGATCGTAGATGCATAAACATTCGGTAAGTAATCACAAAGCACAAAAAGGTCTTTGCCATGACTGTTCTCCACAATCAAATACGAAGTTATGTTGAATATACAATCATTAAAGGAAAGAAAATTAAGCCATAAGTAAGAGGAAGCTATTTTACAATCAGATGAGAACAAAGTATCATGGAGACAAAGGTTTAACTTTTTTTTTCTTTTTATGTTTGATGAGCCAAAAGACTAATTTCGCAATGGGTCAGGGTTTCCTGATGTTCCTAATCTTCCTTAAAAAAGCTACTTTGTTTGATCTAATAATTTCACATGAATATTCAGGTAAGAGAAAAGGTGGAGAAAAGGTTTCTACAAAAAGAGGTTCATAGGGAAACATTTCGACCACAATAACATTACATTTGTCAAATGCAGGTGCCGTTATTATTGCATATCAAGGTTAAGAAAAGAATTTAAAAAGATTATCAATTTGCAGTAGTAAAGGCTTTTGTGCTTCCAGTAAAAAATCTCAGTCTGTCAAATTCTCAGAATACAGTAGATTCCTTTGTTTTGCATAAATAGTTTTCTTTTTAAGCCACCAGAAATAACTCAACTCTCATCCTCTTTCTCTCTCTCTCTCTCTCTCTCTCTCTCTCTACATCTTCACATATCTTAGCACAGATAATTAAGAGCTGAAATTTTAACTGCAATAGAGAACTTAAGGGAAAGTAGAATAAGTAAATAATAGAAGAGTGAAGTTATCTTGAAAGAAACTACAGCTTCTGCATAACGAAAATCACCTGAATATTATAGCATTGGACTCAGATGCTTTCTCCCAGTCTACATATATCGGCAATGTTAGAAGGTAATCAGTGTTCAGAGCAGATGTCAACAACAAATCCTCAGCTGATAGCTCTTCAAATTGAGCATCACGCAAAAGTTTCATAAAAGCTCGCTGAAAACGAGTAGCCACATCAACCCTACATGCAATTGTGTAGTTCAAAGAGGATGCCTCAGCTCCTAAGATGAAACAAGCATAAATTGACAGCCGTTATGCTGAGTGTAAAGCAAACTCATGGTCCTATATCTTTAGCTATTGCAGGCCTAAGGACTGTGTTCTTGGTGGCATAAGTTACTAGAGTAAAAATTTAAGCAGATTTTTTTTCTCACAAAAGTATAAGAAACAATAAATATGAACACGACAGATCGTATCTATTAAACTATCAAATGGTTATTTATTGCATAGTGGAAGAAAACAGAAATCCCTCTCTGAATTTCTCGAAAAGAGAATGCAGTGCTAGATTTCTGGTCACTTCTAGTTCTACTATCATAAAATCATTAATTATGTTCAGGCCTTTAATCCTACAGACCTTATGTAACTGTTTTCTGACCCTAATGTAGAAGCAAAACTTCAATCAGGAAAAAATAATAACCTTGGCTTTTGCATAGAATTCCGCTTATTGCTTGAAAATGTACTGAACAGAGACTTGAAATCCAAGCCATTGTAAAATGGTATCTGAAAATTATGGCCGTTTATTTCAGTTCCATTCTGTTCACTAGTTTCAAACCCATATGCTTCATCTTGAGAAGGCTTCTGGATTAGCTGCATATCTTCTTCCAGCTCTCGGGAAGAACTACTCTTCGAATCACATGAACTTAATAATCCATAATCAAGCCTCAACTCCTCTAAAAGTCCTTTGTGCTCAGCATGGAGAATGCAGTCCAAGCACCTGTAATCCAATTTCACATGACACCACAACACTCAGTGAATTCAATAGGAAATTACAGCAGGGAATTCTATAGAACATGCTTTTTGCTCTTTCAATTCAGTTCCTAAAATCTTGTACCAAAAAAATTAGTTCCTGAAATCCCTGCTATTTAGGCCTATATTTCATATACGAGCTAACTCCTTAATTCAGCCTCGCGCGCAAGCGCTGAGTGCAATTCAATTGCAATATGAATTTTACTGTACAAGTTTTTTACTGTTTCAATTCAATTCCTGAAATCTTGTACCAAAAAAACAAAAAATACTCCCATATTCAGTTTAGCTTCAATATGAATTCTATAAAGTAAAAGAACAGCTCACGCGGACAGTTTGGAAAATTCTTCGACTTCCTGGGGAGAGTCGAACAGCGAAAGCAGGGCATCAAGAACCTCATCCTTGGGGACAGAGATATACTTCTGCCGCGGCACCGTGATTCCGGAGATCCTCCTGTCCTCCTCGACGCCATAATCATCCAAGCCACCCCCGCCACTGCCTCCACCAACGTCGTTGCTCCGCGTCTGGCGCTCCCAGCCGACAGAGGGAGTAGACTCATCGAACTGGAGCAGGACTTGGAGGGAGGAGGTGGGGAACTTGAGGGCAGCGGGGGCCGGTGGAGCTTGGGGGCGGCCGGAAGTGGAGAGGAAGGGCGGTAGGCGACTGAGGATCTGGCCGGAGAACATGGCGGAGATTTCGGACCGGAAATGGGAAGATTTGTTTTTCGTTCTTTTTTTTTTTTTGTCTTTTTGCCGCCGGTGAAACGGCGGTTGCAGCAGTAACGGATGTGGAGTAATGCTATTGCTCCCGCCTTTTTATCACGGCAAACCTCACGTGATACTGTGGTAAAAAACCCGCTTCCTCCTTTCCAAAATACTATGTATATTTAGAAATATCATTATTTCAAAATACAATATATATTTTGCCGAATCACGTGCCTTCCTCTTTCCAAACTTGAAAGAGGCTTCGAAATATTGATTTGAACTTGGTTCGTGAATGAGCATACGAGTTGGATGGGATATAAGGGAAAAAGATTAATATGGCTTCTTTATAGGCTTCATAGTTTAATAAAAATAATTTTTTTAAAATTTATAAAATATTTTATAATATAGAGAATAAAATATAAGGCCATAGCTTTTGATAAAGGGCACGTGAGGTGCTCGTGAAAATAAAGCGGGAGTAAAGATGGTAGCCTAAGGAATTCCATATCGGCAATATATCACCGATATATCAATATTGGGCCCCACCTGATAAAACAAAATAGGTAAATATTAGTTTTTTGAATTTTTTTCAAATATCAGCTATCGCCATTTTAAAAAAATGTTTTCTTAAAAAAAAGAAAAAATAATTTTCCTATTTGTTTCCCATCCTAATATGTATTTTTATACATATTTCAAATCTATGCTTTCTCTATATTAGTATAATTTATTTTAAAAATTAAATTATGAAAATATATGATAAAAATTAGTTTTAGACTATTGATATTTTTTTACAAATATCTCCGATATTTTGTCTCTTAGGCCAATCTGGGTAGCCAAAATGCTTTTACTCCCGTGTTTTTTTTTTCACGGCTACTTCACGTGTCGAAATATTATGCCCCACGTCTTTTTTTTTTACCACAGTAGCACGTGAGCTTGGGCGTGATAATAAACGGGAAGAATAGTGTAACTAGGAGGGTAGCCGTTAGTACGGAGACGTAGGTGGTACGTGTCAGAAGAAAGATGGTTGTTAAACTGAGCCGGAATGACTTCAGTATTTATCCGAACTGGCTCGACATAATTTTTGGTTTTTGGCATTTGCTAGTGGGCTCCTGCGGAAATAAAAAAGCCCAAGAAAAAACAGATGGGCCTTAACGGTCGATGGAGCAATGCTTCTTCTGTGCACTCTTTTAAACAGGTGCTTGCTTCGTGTGTGTGTCATCAATCTTGAAAATCAGTGGCTCCCACTTGATAGACCATATCTAAATGCTTACCTGACCTCTTAATATTGTTGTAAGATACTAGGAGTAAGAGCAATATTACCTGTGTTGACGATTTGGCATGCATATAACAATGTACGGGCCTCATGTGTGAGCCACACATATTGGGCCCGCATAATATCATGTATTCCCTCGATTCCAAAATACTATGTACATTTGAGAAATTTCTCATTTTTATTAGACTATGAAGCCTATAAAGAAGTCACGTGACTCATTTTCCCTGATATCCCGTCCAACTCGTATGCTCGTTCACGAACCAAGTTTAAGTCAATCTTACCAAATCTCCTCCAATTTTGGAAAGAGGAAGTCATGTTATTTGGCAAAGGAAGAAGGTAAACTCCGGTTGACTGGAGAGAAGCTCTCTCCAGTCGACCGCTTTACTGACCGTCTGATCCATCGGACGGTCGTGGCTGTTTATTTGGAGAATAGCCCTAACACTTTTGCCTCCTTTCTTCCCCGCACATTCAGCCGCCCACCTCACCCCTCGTCGCCCGTCGCCTCTCCTCCACCATCTTCACCCCTCGTCGCCCCTCCTCCCGCGTCGCCCCTCCTCCGCCATCCTCACCCGTCGCCTCTCCTCAGCCATCCTCACCCCTCCTCCCCTGTCGCCGACCCCATCTCCCTCGTCACCCCGAGTCCAAGGATCTGACAGAGGACTACCCCGAGTTGTCGCCAGTCTATCGTACTCCTCCCTCGTCGCCACCTTCGTCGTCGCCACAGAGCATCTAGTCACTTGCTTACAGAGCACATGTAAGTAAAAAGTTTTAATTTTGCTATGTCGTTTCTCATTTTTAAGCAAAAGCGTACTTTTGTGCCCTGAGTGCTGCTTGCATCACACCCTGTATAGTGTATATTCAAGGATTTGTGTAAATTGTACAAGTATTCCATGCAAGACTGAGGACCAAAATGTCTGTCATTGATTGTAGGATCAAGTTGATGACTCATTATAATGATCTGGTCGTGGTAAATAGTCATGACTGGTCCTTACAATCACATATTGATCTGGATTCCGGAGCCTTTAATGTCTTAGATCCGTGAATTTTTGCAAATACAAGAATGATTTTTTTTAAGAACTGCCCTCACTTGTGGTTAGAGCATTTTTGGGTGGCTTACTTAATTACCTTCTTTGAGTTTCTTCCTTTTGGGAGTGGAGTTGCTATATTCTGGTTATCTACAGATACCTACTCCTTCATTAGGTATCACGGATTGACTGATTACAAGCTTAAGTTTGTTTAAATGGGCCAAATAGCCGTAGTTATCTTTCATTGTTGATTCTTCAATCAGGATGACCCATGCACGAATGCTGGAAGAGGTTCTAGTTTGACAGAGGTAAGGGTAAATGGTATGCATTTTTTCAGTTTTCATTTCAAAAGTTTTCGCATCCATATGTTTTTTTCTCATGCTTTTGTTGTGATTATTGTATCCTTCACTTTCGTGTTAGTATGTTTGGGAGTGGTAATGATCTGGATTACAATCACATATTGATCTGGATTACCTCGTGTGAGATCAGAGGTAATGTCTATTCCAGAGAAGTTTGTATTTAGCTAGCAGAATAAAATGGTAATGCTTATGAATTTCAATGGTAATGTCTATTGTGTCGACTCATGAATTTCAATGTTATTTGAGGATGGATAGCAGAATAAAATTATAATTGTAATGAGCCAAGATCCGCTTTGTTAAGGTGTTGCGATCTGTATATTCTAGTGAAGCCTGCTCTGGGAAGTTCCATCCACTTTTCCAGGTGAACAATTAATGCTTAAATCTTATGTCTCTCCATTTGGTTTGTAGTTCCAATAGAAACCCACAGTGCACTAATTTCATCTTTTTATCAGATGTGTGCCTGAATTAAATGCTGCAATGATATCATAAAATATTATATGCAGATGTAAAGGTATAATGGTTTTAGTGTTTGTTGTTTTATCCTTGATCACCACACCCTTGGGTTCTAATATAGAATGAATTGTAGTCTATTATTGGACCATTTAACTCTTGCTATTGCACTTTTCCAGTTAGGTTATTGGTATCTACGTAAATCTCTCTATATTTTGGCTTATCACAGCCATAGGCTTTTGGAATCTACTTATATTCTTATTATTATCTGAACTTAACTCTTGCGACTACGATTATCCAGTAGTGCAATCTCACTACTTACTGTGCCTCTTATTCATTGTAAAATGTCCATACCTTTTGTGTGTAGAAATGGATGCATCTAGTAGTAATAGCATGAGAATGGGGGAACTATGCCCTCGTTGTCTCAGCCACCGCATGACATTTTATGTTTCTCGTACTGATGAAAACCCTGGAAGGCCTTTTTTTAAATGCCAGAATCGCTATGTAAGTTATACTTTGCCTAATTTAATTCTATGTTATATGTAGTTGTATATATTTATACTTTATTTCGTATTGGCAGGGGGAGGCAGGCTGCGGGTACTTCAAGTGGTTGAACAAGCAGCCAAAACATCCAACCGCTACAAGAGTCCTTCCACGAGTGCCTTCCAACATACCTAGTGAACAAAGAAATCGAACATCCGTGGTGGAAGAGTACATCAGAGATAACACTAGGACCACAATGTTAGTTATATTTTTTATTTTGATAATATGCTTGATGTTATTTATATTTAGAGGGTAATGGATGGGAAAAATGTAAAAATTGAAGTACTTATAAATTTTCCATCACTATGAATGAAGTACATATCAGTTTGATGTGGCTTACAAAATATGGCCACTACATGAACAGACCAGTACTAGGGGTGGGCAGTCATTTCATGCACATGAAGCGTATCTCACCAAATTGCGTATTTCCGCCAAGAGTTCCAAACTTCCAAGACTGAGCGGTTAAAAGAGAGATGAAGTTTATGGAGAATTACAGAAGCTAGTTAAATCAATTTCTTTCCCAATGATCATCCTTATAGAACTTTTTATTGTTTTCTATGTAGAGCAGATATAGATTCTTGATACCTTTGCCTCCTTTCCAAGCAAAGCAAATAATATTCTGGAGTGTGGATTGGACCACTAGATGAACAGTAGGAAGTAGCACGTTCGAATGATGAAATCAATTGAGATACAACTATTGTTACCATTCACCAATATATGCATTGTTTCGTGATCGTTTAAAATTAAACCCTTGCAAGTGCACAAGGCAATTGTACTACGGCGAGTATTAAAGGGTTGTCGAACCTCAGGGACGGTGAATATTTTACCAAATTCAAGAGAAATAAAAGATGTAATTTAATTAATATTAAAGAAAGCAATGGACTTTGTCTAATCTAACTGAGATTTAATCAATATGGAGAAATATCAAGGCAAAGAATCCACCACTAGACATGCAATTACTACTCTCAATTATTATTAAGCATAAGTTAACATGATATGGTAATTCATGTTCTTGATCGGACACACGAATTACTAATGAATTCACTAACGTTCTGGATCGGACACGAAAGTTCATCCACTATTATGTAATCAATTCTATCCTTGATCGGGCATAGAATCAATCACAACTTTATTATAATGCAATTAATATTATCCTTGATCGGGCATAAAATCAATCACAATATCTAATTTCATTCATAATCAATCAAGTCTATAATCAAGCACTCAAAAGAATACTCATGAAATCGCATTAAGCATAAATCATAATCAACTTTATAAAATTAAACTATCAAGAGTAGCAATACACATCTAGGGCTTCATCAAGCCTTGAATCAAAGTTTAGTTACACATAGAAATGGAGAAAAGAAAAGCCTGTTTATGTAGATCCATCGTCATGAATCCTTCTTCTTCTTTGCTCCAAAAGACCTCTTCTCTTCCTCCTCTCTAACCTCCAATAAAGCTCTGGTTCTCCAAGGTTGAATATGAGGTGTCCAATACGTTCTCCCATAAGGCCTATTTATAAGAATGAAGAGAAACCACGAAGTCCCCTTCCAAATCCGAGTCGAAATAGGTCAAAATCGCGTTTTTCGTATACGGCGATTGACCGGCACTATTCCCCGATCGATCGGTACTGTTCATTACAAATTTCCAGTAGATACGATCGATCAAACGGCGACGATCGATCGCGAAAATTTCAATTTTTTTCTCAGGCGATCGATCGCCTCATTTAACCGATCGATCGGTACATTTATCCTACAGCACAATTTTCCAATAGTCATAACTTTTTGCTCCGAACTCTGAATTATGCATGGTAGGTGGCGTTGGAAAACTGACTTCTTGAACTTTAACATGAAACTTGAATCAGTCCAATCAGAAATATACACACGAAGTTATGAAGGTTTAACCATTGAAGTCTTATTTCATCCTATTTTTGCATCTTTGCTCTCATTTTCCTACAAAACCAAAAACTATAATAAAGTAGCAATAATTCTAATCAAACACTAGCATAAATATAAGTTTAGGAGATAATAAAATGCATATTTCATGTGTAGATCATTTCGCCTAACATATTTATTGAAGAAAACTGCATGCCAAATGAAACAGATATTATGAGGGCAGTTAGATAACAATAGAAATAAGCAAGTTTGAAGGAAAGAAATTAAACAATCTTCTGTTGTGGTTCACTAATTTATGCGTCACCTCGTAAAACAGTTAATGTGGGAGTATTTAGCAGAAAAATGCTGAGATATTTTTTTAAAAAGGTAATGGAAAGATGAATCTGCGCACTAAACAAACTCATTATCGATGCAAGAACTACAGCCCTCAGTCTATTGCAACAGAAAAACCAGTCTTAACGCTTACGATACATCCAAATTTCATGTAAAGCATTTTGTATGGGCACAATCTGCATGACGGATTGTTACACCTAAAAGATGCTCAGTAACTAAGATATGCACCAACTCTCCAACATCAGATGAAATAAGGTGCAAAGACAAAAAAAATCAGCAGGCACAGATTACTATTTAGAATCTCGGTTCTTTGTTCTTGTTCATGACAGAAAACAAAAATTAAAACATCAGAAAACAAAAGCCCCAATTGCCAGATAAAACTTAAGACCTTAATTCCTCATACCAGTAGATGTGACAATGAGGCCTTTTAAGTATTCAACTATCTCATATCCACCAAGTTTCACAAAAGTACTGACATAAGATCGATGAATCATCAGAAGGACGGACATATAAGGACAGAGAAAACTTCACCATTTACTACTACAAGTCGCACAGCAAAAAGAGTAAAGAGAAGACTTCACCAGTACGACATATTTATTTTTCTTTCAGTCCCTCTGGAATAAAGATGCTACTGGAATAAAGAGGCTACTGGCATTTCAAGGTCCTGTAGCCCCTCTGTTTCTTATCAAACAGCAAAATACCGACATAGTTATATTTCTTTCAGTCCCTCTGGAATAAAGATGCTACTGGAGTAAAGATGCTCCTGGCATTTTCAAGGTTCTGCAGTCCCTCTGGAATAAAGATGCTACTGGAATGAAGATGCTACTGGCATTTCAAGGTTCTGCAGTCCCTGGTCAACTGGCATTTCACAGGAAGAAAGAGGGGACATGATGCTTCCAGCAACTGCAAAAAGTAGACTAAGCATTAGAGAATAATTTCAAAAAGTACACTAAGCATTAGAGAACAAGTTTGCAATAGTACAGAAGCAAATATCCAGCTATAAAAAAGAAGAACTGAATGCAAACCAGTAATCAGACATTAGCTAGAACTGCGACAGGTTCTCCTCCTGTAATTGTAAATAGGAATGAAAGATTGAGCAATATTATGAGATGGAGGGAGTATAAAATCCAGTATAATATCAAATGGTTGAGTATTTCATAATCACCTGAAATAACATTTCCTCAACACTTTGCTCCACAGGATCCATTTGTGATTGCTCTCCATGATCCATTTGTGTACCTCCCTACATTGCAAGTTCACAAAACAGTTAAAGCAATGAAGTAAAAATGTCCAATAGAGAGATTACGGTGTGTACCTTATTTTGTGGACAAGTACTCGTGTAATGGTCTATTTGTTGATAATTTCTGCACTTCCTCTTCTTTGATTGAGATTGGATGTTTTGTTCTATTCCAACTTTTATCCTCCCGATTTTTTTTTGGTGGCCTTTGGTTTTAATCTTAGATGGATCTCTTACTGTGATTGTTGGCATGTATGGTTTTTGGTTGGCACTTGCTTCTGATTGACTTGGAACTGTGTCTTCCTTTTGAGAGGCAGATGATGCTCCCTCATTTGCTAGTTTATGGAAGAGCATCTTAAGTGTAGGCATGGCAAGATTCCACAAATCTAAAGAAGTTAATCCCAAATCTCCAATCTTATATAAGATATTACGCATGCCATATACCATATATGGCGTGACTGTAGATCTGCTAGATGATGAGTCATTGTCATTCATGGTTGTAGAAGTTGAATACTTAGCAGCAATTCTCCAACGGAACAATATATATTTATCGGGAAGTTCTTGTACATTGTTTTGGAAAAAAACCCAAAGTATGTGCCTGCACAAAATGCCTTTCGACTCAAACATTTTACAGCTGCATTTTCCACAAATTTCAGGCTGATTTTGGAATGTCACAATGTGAGATCTTCCATCTATATCCTTGTTCACCTTATATATAAAAGTTTCTCCTTCGCATTGTAGTGTACTACACATGTAAGTTAATCCTTGTTTGAACTGTTCTTGAAAAAGGCTAAATAAATTCCTTGTGTGAAATTTGCTTGCTTGTTTCTCCAATCCGTGGCCTAAAAATAGTGTTGGCTTGGTATGCATTGACTTGTGGTCTTCAGAAGCCTCCTCTTCTCGTCGAGATGCAACAGCATTATCATATTGTTGGACAAACTCACTTAATGGAGTTTGTGCACTCACAAATCCATTAAAAAATGAGTTAATACTTTCACTTCTTTGACTTGAAGTCATCCCAGCAAAGAAATATTCCTTAAGGTAGGCTTGAATCCAATGATGACGATCATTATACATGGTTTGCAACCAACTGTCATTTGGAATTTCATATTTTTCTTTCAAGGTTGCCCATTGAACTTCACATTCGTTAGTGTTATCACTGTATACCAATTTGTCATAATCATCATTGAAGTCCATGTATTTGAATTTCAATTGATTTAGATGTATAAGTGCATTCCTTCCAATGTGCCATGAACAAAATCGATGCACACAACCAGGGAAGACTGTTGCAATTGCCTTTCTCATTGCCACGTCTTGGTCTGTGATGATCCCTTGTGGCATCTTATCCCACATACATTTTAAGAATGTTTTAAACACCCACGTGAATGTCTCCTCTGTTTCATCTGCAAGTAAGGCACACTCAAACAAAGTAGATTGTCTATGATGATTAACCCCAACTATTGGTGCAAATGACATATTGAAAGAGTTTGTCCTATATGTCACATCAAATACAATAACGTCCCCAAACTGCATATAGGCCCACCTTGATCTATAATCTGCCCAAAAAAGACTTCTTAATTGATTATTCTCATCAACCTCCATTGCAGAAAAGAAACCATCTTCAACAGCATGCTTACGTTGGAAATATTCCACAACCCTCATACACTGTTGGCCAACATTATTCTTGCGTGCTTTCCCTAAATGGTTTCTACAATCTTGAGAGGAGATGCACAAGTTATCCACACTACCACCTGTCATTTTCAATACCCTTGCAATTCTTGAAGGGCCAACACCGCATTCATGAAATGCACTAATCAACTCTCTTGAAGTTGATGTAAGTTTCTTATGCGATCAGATCATTCCTACTTTGGATGGAGTTGCAAGTGCATGTGAATGTATGTCATGAAAATGCACCACTACCCATTTTCCCTTCTCATTTGTTTTAATAACCATATGAGCCTTACATTGCTCTCGACTATCGGCACGACGTTTAACCTCTTTTCCTGCTTGCCGACGATCATTTGTTCTCTTAGATCCCTCTTTTTCACACACAAATACCTTTTTGCATATCACTCCACTAGATTTAACTGAACTGTTTTTTCTAATGCCAAAACCTCTTACTTTTGCATATGCATTATAAAACCCATATGCCTCCTCCATAGATGAAAACTCCATCCCCTCACATGGTACCATCCTCATATTAGTGTGTTCCTCACCCATACTAATTTCATTACTCTCATCAAATGCATTTTCTTCATTGCCATCTAAACCCATTATAGATTCTTCACATCTATTTGCACCTTCCATTAAACACCCGAGCAATCAAACCTTCACCATAAGGACAAATTTTAATGAGCATAATTGGCATAATCTCAAGTCATGAAAGATACATTACACTATTGTGGGACAGAAATACAAATCACTCGACAATACACTCTAGAAATTATAGAGTCAGAGGATCATTCAGTCAGAAACAAAATATAAGAATTGTTTTCAGGGTCTATTTTAATTACCAATACCCTATGCAGAATGCATAAAACATTAGCAAAATGAATGTAACAACCATATCATTCAGCTCGCCTAACAGCAAGAAGCACCCAATTTCCAGTATAATCCACAGATATTTACGAAAGATATTAATTGTTATTGTGCAGTTTACTAAACAACAAATAAAGCGAGGCAGAATACGTTTTCTCAATTTTAACAGAGCTCAGGCATTACTAGTAAGAGATAACAAGGGAGGGAGAAAATGCTAACTGGAATTGTCAGTTCAATTTTGAGATGAACCAGGTTGTGCTGGAGGGCAGTACTACTGCACAGCTACGCCGTCCTCTGTCAAACTAGAACCTCTTCCAGCATTCGTGCATGGGTCATCCTGATTGAAGAATCAATAATGAAAAGATAACTACTACTATTTGGCCTATTTAAACAAACTTAAGCTTGCAACCAGTCAATCCATGATACCTAATGAAGGAGTAGGTATCTGTAGACAACCAGAATATAGCAACTCCACTCCCAAAAGGAAGAAACTCAAAGAAAGTAATTAAGTAAGCCACCCAAAAATGCTCTAACCACAAGTGAGGGCAGTTCTTAAAAAAAATCATTCTTGTATTTGCAAAAATTCACGGATCTAAGACATTAAAGACTCTGGAATCCAGATCAATATGTGATTGTAAGGACCAGTCATGACTATTTACTACGATCAGATCATTATAATGAGTCAACAACTTGATCCTACAATCAATGACAGACATTTTGGTCCTCAGTCTTGCATGGAATACTTGTACAATTTACACAAATCCTTGAATATACACTATACAGGGTGTGATGCAAGTAGCACTCAGGGAACAAAAGTACGCTTTTGCTTAAAAATGAGAAACGACAGAGCAAAATTAAAACTTTTTACTTACCTGTGCTCTGTAAGCAAGTGACTAGATGCTATGTGGCAGCGACGAGGGTGGCGACGAGGGAGGAGTGCGATAGACTGGCGACAACTCGGGGTAGTCCTCTGTCAGATCCTTGGACTCGGGGTGACGAGGGAGATGGGGGCGGCAACAGGGAAGGAGGGGTGAGGATGGCGGAGGAGAGGCGACGGGTGAGGATGGCGGAGGAGAGGAGATGCGGGAGGCGGGGCGACGAGGGGTGAGGATGGCGGAGGAGGGGCGACGCGGGAGGAGGGGCGACGAGGGGTGAGAATGGCGGAGGAGGGGCGACGGGCGTCGAGGGGTGAGGTGGGCGGCTGAATGTGCGGGGAAGAAAGGAGGCAAAGGTGTTAGGGCTATTCTCCAAATAAACAGCCACGACCGTCCGATCCATCGGACGGTCAGTAAAGCGGTCGACTGGAGCCGGAGGCTATCGGCCCTCTTTGGCAAAATGTATACATTATTTTAGAACAGTGAATATTTCTAAATATATATAATCATTTGAAACAAAGGGAATATTATTATTGTATGTGAACTGCAAAGGTTCTTTTTGGTAAGTGTCAGCTGGCAATGTGTTTCACCATTCATAGACTAACACGTTAGTCGCTAGGGGCTGTAACGGTTTTTATCAAGGCCCTCATACATCCTCTGGTGACTAACATGTTAGTCATGAATGGTGAAACACACAACTAGTAAGAAATACACTGAATAATTTCTCCCTGCATGGCTAGCAATTATTCTTGTAAACTTTTTCAAGGGACCGAAAAGGAAAAGCATGTGAGCATGATGAACCAAGCCTAGGTAAAAGAAAATCAGTTGCCTTGCCCTTTTTAGTCAGGTCCTAAGGACTTGGACACCCCTTGTTATCCAAAAAAAATAGAAGGAAAAATATGTACTTAATATATATGGTGGCTTTGCATTCAGGGGCAGTTTGGATCATGAAAAATTAGCTCCATCCACTCCCAAAAATCCAGCTTGTGGAAATTCCCATAATGGAGAGTAAAAGAAAGATTTGATAGAAACTAATGATTCAGCCAAAAAACAAAACAAGAAGAAAGAATATAAGCTAATGACAATCAATTTTGTCATTCTCAAGGATAAAGTGAGGGTGTGACCACTTGATAGATGTATTACGTGCATTGTTTGTCTGGTTCTCAATTTACTCCAATTTCATTTCTTTGCTTTATGTGTCCATTTCTTTTGACAAAGTTACTTCATCTACCTCTATCATCACCAAGTTTTGTTCACTCTAAACAGTTGAGGTATGACAAGATCTGGTCCCTTGATGAAAAAATTAGCTTGCGTTGCAGCGTTAGAGCAGGCAGTCATCAGATCAATGACATTTATTGATGATAAAATCTAGCATGCACTGATTTTTCCATCAATAAATCTACTTTTTCATAGATTAATTAATATAGAGAAAAAAAATTTGTGCTTTCTACTCTTCATTGGATCACATATTGGACCCTATAATTGTAACACCCGAAAAATCGGTATGTTTTTGGAAAGTGCTATTTTAGGAAACTGGCCTAAAATAGAAAAGTTTTCGTAATTGACTTGATTATTAGTCTGGTATTTTGTTTTGGCCTTGTGAAACCCTATCTTGATGATTTTTGGTCAATAAAATTATTTAACCAGATTAGGCAGGTTTTCCCGAGCGCGAGGACTGGGCCTGGCGCCGTGACCTATCTGGCGCCAGCGCCTGGTACACCTGACGCCAGGGCCAGTCGAGTGACAGGGCTAGGGCTAGTCACGTGTGCGAGTACACATGTGACGGGGTCTAGTGGATGTGTCACCAGGGCAGGACTCGTGCACGGTGGAACTGCCCAGCACGCGTATAAGTTATCTTAACCGTTCATCTGCGATCGGTGTTATAAGGCGTGCGTGTTTCTGTAGAGGGCCACGTGGACCCTGAGGAGTCACGCCACCTCATGGGTGACGTGGACACCTTGGACCCACGATTTGGAAGTCCAAATCGTGGGGAGTCATTTTGGTTTGAATTTCATTAATTTTAATTAATGGTTTACACAAAGTTGCAATTGAGTGGATTAGGGCAAATTAGGAAAATCCTTAGGGAAGGATCTGGTCGTCTTGAAGGGATTGACTTGGCCTTCCATAGAGATGGATGGCGCCAAGATTTCTTCTTGAATCAAAACCCTTTGTGTAGTATTAAAATGGTAAGTTACATAGGCAATTATGGCATTAATTTACTAGAGATAAATTCATACCTTTAATGAAATCAAAACTGAAATCAGTTTTGAGAAGATCACGCCCTGACTGTTTTGGAAGGGCTGAAGGTGATCTAGGCCATTGGATGAGATGGAGGTGGATGGTGGGGATCATCATGGAAAAATCTATTTAAACCACACAAGAGGAGGTCGGCCATTTTCCTTGAACCGGCAGCCATTCACTCTTGTGTGGTAAGTTCTCCTCCCTCATCTCACTCCATTCTTCTTCTCCTCTTCCAATCAGTAAGCCTTTTCTTTATTTGAAGAAGTTTTAGTATGGGGGAATCGGTGGTACAAAGAGGAACTCGAAGCACTTGCGAATTGTCGGTTGTATTCCCAAGAGGTAGGTTATTTTTTCTTCCCACTTCTTCATACCATATCTTCTGTTGTGATGTGTAATCCTTCATACTCTTGTTGGTTATATCATGTATATATATGATAAAGATGCTTGTAAGGAAAGTACATGTTGTATTTATATTTCATACGTGTACAATTCAATGGAATGAGCAAAGCATTGTTCGATGTGCATGGCTTAGATATGTGTTCTATAATTCATATATCTTCAGGTAATTGGCTTATTCGATTCATTTAGACATGATGACTTGCTGTCCAGAAATTCGTGTCTTATTACCCAATCTTTAATTGCTGTCCTACTTGTAACATTCACTCAATCGGGTAATGTGATGTGCTGAAATCGTTGAATATCATGAGTAAATGTGTCTTAGATAGGAAATTCGAGTCGATGACTCTCTGTCCAGAGAAAAAGGTCTCTGCTTTTTAGCGTAGAAGGTGTCTTTTCGTGTCCCATATAAATGGTCATAATGATGGAATGGATTATACCTGTGTTTTAGGTCCCAAATCAGTTCGTGGAAGTATTAAAGCCCAGACTGATCAGTAAAAACAACTACTGACAGAATACTTATTATTTGTATCATGCTTAGAGGGATGGTCAGATGATTAGTATTATCATGAGTGATTAGTAGATATGATTAATTAAGTAATTAAGGGCGAATTGGAGACATAATTAAGCCTCGGCCAGGAACTTTCCTGCGCAGACAGTCAACAATAAAAAATACGTAACTAATTCCATAAAATTCAGAAAAATACATTCTTGGATAGGTTGAAAAATAGACTCATCAGGGAATCTACTGTAAAAATGACAGACTTAGATTTATTCATCAAAAGTCGTGGTCAGTGTTGAAAGTGTACTGATGTATGCAGGATAGTGCAGTAAACTAAGGGTAAAGTACTAGTATTGCTATTATGAGACTAATTGATTTATAGAGTGAAGTAAAATACAAATAAAGTTCAAGATTATTGGAATCACTACTATTATGATAAAACCAGTAAGAGACAGGGTTCTAGTTCCAGCCTTCGTGTCATTTCCTACAAGTCTTTGGTTTACCGTGTCAAACGGCATAGAAATCTTTAATTAGGGTTTTGCTCTAAACCCTAGTTATTCCCTCTATTCATAACCTCTCGAAGTCACTATCAGTATAGGTTTCTTTTCTAGGGCCTTGCATATCGAAGTTTTCTTTGAGTGAAGTTATTTTTTTTAAACCGACGATTGGAGTGGAATTTTGGGAAGCGAGCTTTACAACTACTTCATTGATGAGTCATATGTGGATCACAAATTCCGACAGTTGGACCTCTAATTCTTGGTTGTCTCGAGATATTGACATCTCGTTGACCCTCCTATAAAAGTTTATCCTCAAGAGGGAAACCTTTGTTGATTTTTCATACAACCTCTGCTGTTGTATTTTGCGAGTAAACCTCTGAAAACTGTTTCTTCCACCAGAGTCGTGATAAAACTCTGCAAGTGGGAATCCTAGTATGCTCCAGAGCCATTGCTAGATCTTGCGAGATCTCAGATTTTATTGAACCTCTGTAGTTCAGCCGATGACGGCAGCGCGTACGCTTAGACTGTATGACATTACGGAAGGTCTGCAGTCTCCGCCCATTGTGCCCGTAAGCACCGATGGGGCCAGCATTCCTAGACGCATGGCCGGGTTCCTCTGTAGAACCTCTAGGATGTTCTGGCAATAGATGTCCATAAGAGAAGTGGACTGACCAGCAAGCAGAAGTTGTTGACTCTTTACACACTGTATGTTGGAGTCTATTTCAGTTATTACTTTGACCTATACAGATGAGCTATAAGGGATTGAGTTAGTAGTTGCGGATTTTCAAAAACCTGATTATGGCCTCTTAATGCTCTTGATATTAAATCTCCTTTCGGTTGATTTGTTAATCTCTTATCAGTAGGGTTTTTGGTATCCTACTGAGTATTTCATTCGAAATACTCATGCATCCTCCGATGCAGGAATTAAGGACGAGCAGAGGTGAGGACGTTCAGTAGCGTGAGAGGATGCTGGAGACTTGAAGACTTATCTATTTGTTTTATTATTATCTGAATGCTTGAACTCACGGCCTGCGTGCCGTTTTGCTTTATTTTATGATGTGTTAAGACGTTTCAAGACTTTGTATTAATGAATTAGATATCTTTTCAGTTATTCCATGTTTTGTAAGTAATTATGGTTTAAGTCGTAATGATCCTGCGTGTTCCCTGATATTAAAAAGGGTTAAGGGAGGTCTTGAGTATTCGGTCCGTCCCAAGTTTCCTACCCTTGACCTTCATTGGAAAGTCGCTTCCGCGTAAATAGGGTCTTGGGAATTTGGGGAGTGACAGTTTGGTATCAGAGCTTCCATGACGACTTAAATAATGAGTTATTGTACAAAGATTGGATTAACTTGAGTGTGAAATTAAAACCTTAGAATGGGAGTAAAGATTAATAAACTTTTTTTTAGGAAATGGCGTCAACGCGTAGTGGTCGAATTTACGAGAGGGACCAACAGGAAGCTGCACGTCTTTGGCTCGACGAGTGGAAACTTCAGAACGTAGGGAGTGGAACTGAGGAAGAGCCTTATCTGATCGACATAGAGGAAGAGCCAGATTTGATGGACTTCGAGGAAGACCCGGAAGAAGATCCGGAGGAGGATCCCGACGAAGACCCGGAAGAAGATCCGGAGGAGGATCCCGAGGAAGATCCGGAAGAAGACCCGGAGGAGGACCCTGAAGAGGAGCATGTGGTTGTGATCAACCAAGAGTTTCTGACGGTCTTAAATCACCCAGTCTACATCCGGGCGGGGAACGATCCAGATCTCTTTTATACCCTTTATCTTAGGTTTAAATCCTTAGGGTATAGATGGCCCCACATGACGGAGTGGGAAATCGATTGGTATATGGACCATCTAGTGTTCGCACCAATGCACGTGTCTCTTGCTATTCTAGACGAGTACCTCTGAGATGCGGTGTTCAGGGACTCAATTAGGAAGTTTCTAATTTGAGTAGGATTTTGAATAACCCTGCTTTTTATCAGGGATTTAGGTGTAATTGCTTTTTCAAAATTGAATAAAAGACTTCGTTTGATTTCAGTTTTTGTATGTTCCTTGTGTGTTTGTGTTCTTTGTTTGTGTTAACGTGGCGGTGTGAGTGTCACGCTAGGAGTCTTGGATTGGAGGAAGAATTAAAATGAAGCATAGTGTCAAATTCTAATTCTCCTTCTTTCCTTGACTGTAGATTTTCAGAGATGGCAACCACGGGAGCTCGCGGCAGACGATCTGGAACTGGACCCAATTCTCAGCAGGAGGAGGCATCAAGCCACAACCTGTCTGATGTGGTACGCGAATTAGCCAGGGAGTTAAGGAATGACCGGGGAGCTAGCAACACTCCAAGCGTGAAACCACCAACACTGGAACGATTCAAGAGAGCTGGACCCGCATTCTCGGGAGACGACAATCCCGAGAAGGCAGAACGCTGGATTGTGGAAGTGGAACGTCTCTTCAAGGGGATGAAAGTTCCGTCTGATGAGCAGGTAGTCTTCGCAACATATTTGTTTGTGGGAGAAGCTGTCTTCTGGTGAGAGTCAGCAGAGCGAAACAACTTTGAGGCTGGACAAGACATCTCATGGGAAGAGTTCAAGGAAGTATTCAACAGGAAATACTTTCCTCCGCATGTGCAGCGCAGGAAGGAGAAAGAATTTCTGGAGCTGGTTCAGGGATCGATGTCCGTACTCCAGTACGAGACAAAATTTGAGCAACTAC